>CM057003.1:49377096-50744596 GCA_029891345.1 Dryococelus australis
GAAGGCCACCATCTTGTTAGGCAACCACCATAATGGTAGGCATCACCCATCTGCCATATTGGAAACCAATGACCTTGAACTTGATCCCATGACCTGGAAAACAAAAACCTAAGAAAAATACATAAAAGTCAACAAGCAAAATACATTAAAGACTACCACGGCCATATTAGATGCAGACTACCTCGACCTTTACCCCATGACCTTGAATGACCATGAAAACAAAAACTACAGAAAAAATACACAAAAGTCAGCAAGCACAATATATTACAGACTACCACTGACATATAAGATGCAGAGTACCAAATCCTTGACACCATGACTTTGAATTACCTTGAAAAAACCAGAGAAAAATACACAGAAGTCAGAAAGCAAAAGACATTAAAGACTACTACCGCCATATGATATGCAGAATACCTCGACCTTGACCCCATGACCTTGAAAAACCTTGAAAACAAATACTTGAGAAGAAATACATAAAAGTTAGCAATCATAATACATTAATGACTACCACCCCATATTAAATGCAGACTACCTCAACCTTGACCCATGACCTTGAAAATAAAAAACTTAGAAAATGCATCAAAGTCAACAAGCATAATACATTACAGTCTACCTTGTTATTAACAGATTACTTAACCTTGACTCCATGACCTTGAATGACATTAAACACAAAAAATTCGAGAAAATCTATGTGAAGATGCAGAAGCTAGTAGAGAAGATCCACATTCGGAGCAGCTGCTGCCACACTAAACCTCTCAGCTCACCTTCCTACTGATTACAATACACAAGTGTGCAATCCCTATGGTATAATATTGGCATTTAATCAATTGCACTGCACCATTTATATATTGTACAGACACCGACCAGTCAATCACCAAGTTACCTCATGATTGCAGCTGACCAGTCACATGCAGGCATTGAGACATCACAGACACAGGCAGGTAGGCAGGCATTAGTTACTAGTTCCTTGATCAAATTACCATGCAGTTATATCTTAAACGGTTTCTTCCCGTCGAGTTTTCTTCTCTCACCTATAAATCATGGTTACACTTATAGTAGACAACTTACTCCTGTTATCGGACCAACCCACTCACAAACTGACCCATTGACCCATTAACACCATCGACTCCATCGACCCCATCGACCTCAATAAAATTGTATAAAAATTAATTTTTAACGATCTTTTACTTTTTATACAATTTATTAATTCTTAATTTTTAAAAATAAATTGTTTATGAAGTTTTAAAAAGATTTTTTTAAATATTTTGTGATTTGTTGTATATTTTTAGATTTTTGGATTTTTGCATTTCCTAGGTCAAAAGTCATAGGTACTGATCCCTGTCTCCTGGTCACCTGGGTCGCTGATCCCTGTCAGCATTCCTGAAATAAATGGGTTGTTTCTGTGAATCCTTTTAATAATTTTTAAGTAAGCTTCAGTAATAAATTTTTTCGAATTTTTTTTTAGAATTTTTTTAAAGAATTTTTGAAATTTTTTTGAGGATTTTTTGAAATTTTTTAGTTTTTTTTTCGGTCAAATGTACTCAGGGTCAAAGTCAAAGGTCACATGGGTCGGGGGTGAAAGGTTAATTATATCCAAGATGGCAGTCAGGTGACTTAACAAGATGGCGGCTCCCCCGAATCCTAATCATGCTCCCCAATCCCTTGGCTCAGAACATACCAAACCCTACTACTGTCGCGATGCCTTTGTTTTAAATTCTAAAAATGTGCGACAACTTTTTTTATTAGTACACAGTTAACCCGAATAACTGTACAGTAAATAACACTGGTGCACGCTATATGTTTATGTTTAAGTTTAATGAGATGTTACACACAACATTTATTAATTCATAACAAGGTATGTGGTTTGTAGATTTTAATATTATATATTCATAATTACCCCACAGGAAATATTCAATATTTTGTCAACTACAAATTTGAAAGCGCAGAAATTAAAAATGTAATCTGTTCACAGTAACGAAAGGGCTAAGTACTAAAGGCTGTTCACGATAAAGTGAGCACTTTAGAAAATAATGAACCTGCATGCATATATTTTAATGGGAGCACTGAGTGACATTCGCCCAGTAAAGTTGGTAACGATGGATGGAAAGATCTTAACGTTGAACAAAAAGTGTTAAGTAGCCACTTGTGATAACTTAAAATGATTTTTTCGCTTTCTGTTTTTTAATGCATCGAAATGCCAAAATACGCAGATTTGTAAAGTATATACTTTCTTAATAATTTCACCGTTAGATTTATCCGAAGGATGAATAAAGGGATGAGTGGCTCATTGCAATGTCAATTTTATATAAGGCGGAGTAATACACAACGTGTATACAAGCAGATCTTAAACAGGGATTTCAAAAGCGCTCATTTTCCCGTGAACAGCCTATAGTAATGGTTTGAACTATATGAAATAATGCAAATGTTTAATTAACTTCAAAAGGGATTCTGTGCAGTTATATCCCAAAAAAAAAAAAAAAATTCGGCGAAAACTTTGACTTGTGGTTATAATGTGTGTTAGGACAAAAATGCTTAAATTCAAACACGTGTTTTGCAGTGCACGTTACGCTTGTGATAATTTTCGCCACGTACCAATGACCATACGTGTGACCACCACTGATCCCCATGGAAGGACGTTCGTAATTTTTACGAGATTTTCTTGTTGATTTCCCCTCGATGCCTTTGAAGTAACGATTTTAGGGTATGGCGGCCAATAATGACACGATATTGCTAAGTGGAAAATATTGTTTTTATTTCAAATGATATTATTATATCTTGAACCAATCGGAAGCAAGTAACGACAAAGATAGCCCAATCACGCCCCGCCTAGTAAAAAAGGATCTGGGTCCTCGCTTTTGCAGAAGCCAATAAACAAATGACGTACCCGCTAATGTATATAGGGTGGTGAAATCTAGCGTGGTGCCAAATAATAACGCGAATTTTGCATGTCTCTAGTTATTACATTAATCCATACACCACACCGCATCATAAGTTGTCCAATCAATATAGGCCTATGAGATTTTAATTATTTTATAAAAGCCTGCTTTAATCATTTTAGTGATATCACTTGCTCTTAAAATCTACGTTGCGTTCTAAATTCAACTTGACGTTAAGGAATTACGCTATATGTTCATAAGTGGATTAATTCTGCAAGTCAGATGACTTTTAAGTATCTTGAGGCAGTTCAGAAAATAAGATAGGCGTAGAGACTGAAATAATGAAATATAATAAAATGTAGTAAAAAATATGTAAGCCATGTTAGATATGTTTTACAAAAAACGTCAGACTAATATTTTATTATATATTTTGAAATAACGAAGATTATATTTCTGAGTGAAAATCCGAATTTTCATAATAAAATGTCCAGTCTTTGTAGTCATGTTCAAGATATGCTGAATGAAAACTGTGAGAAACTTACATTTAACATCCGTACAAATTGTAGAAATATAAACGTGTATATCCACAAACTATGGAGATCAAATTTCTCCGTGATCGTGAATTCGAACATTCATCGTTTACACTTGCTGCATAAACTGCAACGAAGTGTTTGCAAACATAAACGACCGCTTTATTTCATTAACGTATTCCGTTCTTTTTACGGCGGCCTCAGAGCTCATAAGTGGCATTGTTTTTTTTTTTTTTTTTGTTATGATGCGAAAAACAGCTCGCCGCGCTGAAGGTTCCCCGCTGTTTTACGTCCTTTTACCCTTCTGCGTCCGCGTACGCTGCCAGACTTTGCATATAAATGTTTAAATATGTAAGGATAACTTCCGTTGGGCACGCGAGGATAAAACATATATACTGCCCAACTTTATGTGCACGCAGAAACGTTCGCGAAGCATAAACGCCCCGTCATTGTTACACTGCTCGCAGCCAGGCAGCCAACGTAACAAACGTAACGTCGCTCGCAGTTGTTTCGCGTCGATGAAATTTTCTGCTACGTGTCGTTAATGCTGTAGTATACAGACGGGAGGCCGCACGAGCCTTAAACCATCCAACTCAGCATCTCCGCCCTTCCCGCCCAGCCGTTTTAATGATTCGACCAGGCATGTGTGTTCTGAAAACATCGCCCCAAAGCTTGCAGTGCAGTATTTCCCGTGATCCAAATTTTACCACTTACGTTGGTTAAACTATTCTGATAGTATCTATTGACCCTGCAATGGAAATAACATTTATCTGTGTTCCCTCGAAATGTTTAGGCAGTTCGATCATAAAGCTGTTGCATATGATTAAGATACTGTTCCCCAATGAAAAAGAATGAATAGTACCCGACCGCTAATCATTATTTCCCCATAAATTCATAACATGTGAATATTCGTTTTGAAATATTGGCGATTCAAAGCTTTTCCTAAATAAATTTAGCAACGTAAATATGGAGCATTGAAACTAGCTCAGTAACCCGAAATTAATCCTTACTTAGGCCGTGTCCTAATTCGCCAAGAGAGTACTCTCTCGCTCACTCTTGACGTCACAGAAAGTCCTCTCTGCAGGACCCAACTCCGCGGAGAGAGGGCAAGAGGGAGAGTGAACGACGATGTACACTCGGTGCTCACTCTCGCACCCTCTCTGGCAACCATGTTGTTTTCAAGTCCAACCCCAAATATCTAGACATATTTTGTTATTTCTAAAGCAGCGTTAGAAATATTGTATCGCCTTTAATCATTGCGATTGTGAAATGTGCAATAACAACAATATTGCGTTTGATATGGAACATAAATTATGATGTTATTATGTTCACGTTTCATTTAGGTTAATTGTGTGCATATTATTAAATACTGTGTTTGCACATAACAATCATGTTTGTAATCATGCAAAAATGTAACCAATTAAAATAAGTTACTATTGAATAAAATACTGTACATTTATTCGAAGAAAGTGAAAGGCCAGCAATATTATATTTTTCACTTTTTATTACTTTTCCTGCCAGAGAAATAATGCAGAAGGCTTACAGAGGACACAAGTCTCAATTCACTAAAATGACCCAGAAAGCAGACTGTAAAGTTGTCATTTTCAAAATTAGCTACCAGCATGATTATGAAAGTAGGGTAACCTACTAATTACTAAAATTGTGGCTGTGATTGGTGAAAATAATTTTCATGTGTCAGATGTTTTCAAGGGTACACACTTAAAGTCACACACACACAGCAAGATATAATAACCTCGTAAGTATAGCCATCCTGAAAAATAGATGCTAATTAGCATTTACTAATCAAGTGATTAATGATGATAACGTAAAAATAGTATTTTATTGACTAATGACAATTATTCAGGTGGTAAACGTTCAGAAACAATTATCAAAGATGAAACAAAGTAAATTTTTTCAGTATACTACATTAGTAGCTTAAATTTTTTTTTTCAAACTAAATGCAATAATAAACACAAGTTGGCAAGATATAACAGCACCACCAGGTTTTCTTAGAAAAAAGCACGAAATCTCCGTTGTTTGTATTTAGTGCATAACTATATTTGAGCAAAACAGTGATGGATAATTCGTAAATTTTGTTATTAACGTGATCTGCAAATGTTTTAAATATATTTTTTATACATCTGAAATATTGTTACTAACACTACGTGTAGCTCAACTGCATAGTAACCACAATATTGGTGGAAGTCACTATAATAGCATGTTGGTAATTACTGCACTTTACATTGACTCTTGCGTGTATCTGTTGAGGTCACGCGGATTTATACATTTACACTTAGAAGTTTGCACTTACAGCGTTTTATAAGTACAGAAGATGTGCTTTTAAGAATAGGTTGCGTCTTGATAGTCGTTAATGGCAATATATCTGTACGAAAGTCTACTACAATATGTCCAGGGATTAAAAAGTTATAACGAGGGGGGAAGGGCATATATCCAGACAGAAATTCAGACGATTTCATAAGCCTACCATTCCAAAGGAAAATAGGCAAACAAGGTAAAAATATTAAGAAAGTTCAGAAATTAGAGTGACCCAACACTCAGTTAATTCAGACGGACCAAAATACACCCAACTGGATCAATCGCAGAAATCACTATTCCAAAAATATCGATATAACTTGTTCACGGTAAGGTGAGCACTTTCGAAAGCCCTGCTTAAGATATACTTGTATACCCATTGTGTATTCTTCCGCCTTATGTAAAATTAGCATTGGGGCTCATCAATTTATCCATACGTCGATCAAATGAAACTGTAAAATTAATTATAAAGTAAATATTTAATAAATCTGCTCATTTTCCCATTTATATGTATAAAAAACAGAAAGCGAAAGAAATAATTTTAAGCCATAAAAATGATTACCTAACACTTTTTATTCGACTTCAAGATATGGAACTACTTGCCATCCATCGTTACCAACTTAACTAGGCAAATGTCACTTCGATTACCCATTAAAATATATGTATTATGGGGCAGTGACTTTTTTCCCAAGGTTCATTTATAAAGTGCTCACTTTATCGTTAACAACATTTATGAACATGAACACTTTATTCACGCATCATCCAAGCAAAACCATGGAAACGTTAGGAGTAAAATAATGTTACTAATCTACCAATTCATACGTTAATATGAACAGAAAAAGAAACATTAACTTCAATAACTTCATTGGCTTTATATTTTAACATTTCATTCAGAGTACAACATTAAGTATTAAGAATTATTATAATAAATTTGCTACCAACCTAACTGGACGCCTGCATGTCAGTGCATACTGTAGCGTGTATGTAGTTATGGGCAGTGAATTTTCCCAAAAGTTTGTTTCAAAAATGCTCACGTGAACAGCCTTTAATAGGAGTGCAATATAAATACTTTTAAAAATTGGGACTAAATCATGAAATGTACCAAAAAGGATGTTATGGACGATTACGAAATGGAACACGCTGGAGCAGATTAATTGCAACTACTTAAGAGGTGAAACCGCAGCGATAAAAATGCATTCCCAACGTTACTGTGTCTTCGTGGCCGAAGGAAGAAATGTTTTAGGTCCCTTCTGTACACCCCTTCCGCCCTCTCGCTGGGCGACACTCGCCACTCACAACCCGCAAATTTGCAAGGGGGGGGGGGGGGTTGGTCTCTAACCGCGGCAAAATCGTACACACTCCGTCCCTCACCAACCCTGCTCGACTTCTCAGGGCAAAGTCCAACGACGCGGTATTGTAAACTCGCGCTCGCGAATTTCCCACCCTCCCTTCTCCTCGCAGGCCAAGCCACACCCGGAGTCGTTCTCGAAACGTATCGAACCATGCTTATTTCCCGGTCCGCTCCTTCGTCATCTTTCTCGACTGTTGTGACTGCGCGCGCGGGCTAAAAGCGTCGGCCTTCAGTGAGGTCGCGTTTATTTATCTACCCCCGCCACGACGAGGGGGTGGATGTCCATCAACCCCTACACCACGCGTTATTATTGTCGCCGTCGCGACGCGTGATTTATTAAAGCCCGTAGGGTTCTACATGAAGGGGTTGGGGGAGGTTTACAGCAGAAAAGGAGAAGGGATATATGCATACATATTTCTTTTATCCGCGAGTATTTCCCTTGCTCTGGTAGCCGCGGTGCCTTGCCTGCCACCGTCCATAAATCGTGTTGCCTTCCCCCACCACCCCCACCCCTCTTCATCCAACGGCACCACACTCCTTCGTTTTGGCGACGCTTTTTCTGGCGTCAGCGTGGAGGGTTGCGGGGTGGGATCGTTTCCCAGGCCTTTCCCCACGACGTTAATGAGACGCCCGCTCGTCGGGTCCGTGGAACAGCGTCGTATGTCGCAAGGAGATTGGACGCCGCCTCTTTTGTTCCTTGCACAGACACCGAAGCCAAACGAGAAGTATTCTCTTCCTCCTCACCCGCGCACAATTAAATATGGTCGCTGTGGCGTGCCGTAATTCGGGGGGGGGGGGGGACATATGCCCTCCCCCCTTACCCGGGGGAAAATTGTCCCTCTACGGGAAATTTATTTATTTATTTTTTTCCCCGGAGGGATGTTTACACCATTAACTCCGGGATCCCCGTGACCGCGTCTGTTTTAAAAAATATCTCGGTCAAGGTTTTTATAACTGCAGCCGCGGGGTGGCTTTTTTTTTTTTTTTTTTTTTTTTTCAGCCGTAGTTATCTTGTAACACGGTACTCGTTTGTGAACACGTCGCGAGTTTCACCAAAATTTCGACTACTTGTCGGGGACTTGGGGAATAGAAAAGGTCTCCCTCAAGGAAAAGGTCATGATAGTCATGATAGTATATTCGTGGTTTCTTCGCATTTAGGCGTGAATACGTATTTAAATTTGCAACCATAGTGGGAGGCAATCCAGAAAATCCGATGATAACAAAATCGAGGGATACAGTTTGGTATTGCAGCTCCGAATCTATTTTCTACATTCAAAATTCAATTACACCACTCGATTGGCAAAGGATCAAAGAATATGTTACGTAGAGTGAGGACTGCGAAGCATCGCGCGCGTAGAGAGAGAGAGAGAGTGAGAGGGAGAGAGAAGGGAGGGGGGAGGCGCAATCTTGAGTTCGTTCCGCAGCGTCTCATAATTTCAGCGTAGTATAACTTTTGGATGGGAGAAGCTACGACGCTCGTTTAGGTTTCAATCGACAAATCTCGTCAAGATGGATTTATTACGTGTATAAAAACTTTTGCATGGTGAAATGGCGTGGTTATGGTGAAATTGTATGCGTTTAATGTAAAAAATTAAGAAAGCGTAACACAATTCCAGCCTATAATCGTCATAAAGCCAAGTCGAAATACAGAAATCGTATACGGTTGGGAAGAGCATCTCAGAAGCAATCCAGTGACACCAATAAAACTCAATATGATCGAGTGACGCGATTCCGGGAGCGTAAAATAAACATGAAGGCGTCCGAGCGCGTCAACGTAGACGTATTCACCCAAAACAAACGGCCGTGTGCACAACACAGCCAAACCCTAATTTTTTAAAATCAAACCTTTGAAAACTCTCCCCTTCTCTGACGTACATGGTTGTTTCCTAAATATGTAATGTGTTAAAACGAAATCTTACTTGTATGATATCTATTAATTATTCATTTGTAATTAATATCAATAAAACAGGGAGAAATATTTCTGTTGGTAATGTTTAGTAAGAAATAGTTCTTGTGCAAAATATTATTACACTGAGTGCGCACGAATACGGTTTGTGGGCCATTTAGTGTAATTTTCTAGACTCGGTTAAGCTTCGTTTGCATGAGGCGGAGAAATGCCCTGGAAGTAGAACTTAAGCAGGGATTCAGAAAAGTTGGATGTAATCGTGAATGGACTATAGTTGAATGTAATCGTGAATGGACTATAGTTGAATGTAATCGTGAATGGACTATAGTTGGATGTAATCGTGAATGGACTATAGTTGAATGACGAACGTTCAAAGGTACTGCATACAGGGTTATCCTTAACACCGAGTACAAACGTTACGAGATAATTCTTTATAGGAAATGAGGTTTAAAAAAATAATACGACCCATGACTTACCGTGATCATTAAGGGAGAAACAAGTCTGGGGATCAACATTAGTTATAAGCAAAACTACGTGATATGAATCAACAAATTCGCGAATAATGTTAGTCTGATTTGGTATTTGCAATTCGCGAACATTTAGACGGGTAATAACATAACTCGTCAGTAGGAAATAATGAGGTGCTATATTATTTTTACCAACAAAATGTGTACCCATCTGTGTTTATCGATTTATATGGCGTAATAATTATGTGTATAGACCATTCACGGTAAAGTGAGCACTTTTTAAGGCCCTTTCCAAATGCATTTGCCCCTACTATATATTTTTTATTGCACCCCCAGACGTTAACTGTCGAGTGTGGTGCTATTTATATTAAATAATGGTGGGAAGCATGAAATTAGTTGAAAGGAAACTTTTACCAGGGCCTTAAAAAGTGCTCACTTTGCCGTGAACAGCCTATAATAGGGGAATGTGTGGCAAGACCTGGTAGCGGGGAAGCTGGTTTACGAGATATTTTCCTCCTCCAAATGGTGCTCTCTACCGGATGTTAATGGAACTTCATGAGTAGAATGTCTGTCTCTAGACAGACATTGCTATGCATCGTTCTGTTTTCTTTTTAAGGTACGTACATTTTTGCACTGTTTTACGTTATTTATACTTGCAGTAGACGTAACACTTACTTTTTAAAGTAAAAGCTTACACTATAATGCAGTCCATTTTTCTGAGCTCCTACAACTGACATAGTTTTAATTTTCAATGCACAGGTTTTGTGCTGTGTTGGTATAACCTAATAATAAGACCTGGGGGCTATATGGAGTGGTGCATGATGGGGAACTACCCCTGCTTGCCTCACGTTTTTCTTCGTGCATAAGTAGTACACTAGTTCAAATTTTCTTTATTATGAATGTTATATTTTTTATTCAGGTACACGTATTTGTTATTTTTGCTGTGGTGACATTTGAATTTTTTTTGTTACATATGGTTTGTAAATATAAAATAACGAATACCAGACAGGAATGGTCGATATGTGTCAATGCAAGA
Source organism: Dryococelus australis (assembly GCA_029891345.1). Classification (NCBI taxonomy): domain Eukaryota; kingdom Metazoa; phylum Arthropoda; class Insecta; order Phasmatodea; family Phasmatidae; genus Dryococelus; species Dryococelus australis. The sequence goes on from CM057003.1 coordinate 49,387,576, forward strand.
AGCTGTAGAATCAGCTGTAAACGGGTACATAAGCTACTGTAAGACTGCTCGTCAATTAAATGTGTCTCAGACGACTTAGGAATGCCATGATGCAAAGAAACTAAATAAACCTTGATTATCACGTACAAAAGAGTGCTTGAATCTATTAAGTGTGTTCTTAATGGGAACAGGAGGGCGAACTGCTTAGTTGTTTAAAAATACAGCGAGGTCAGTTATTTGGCCGAACAGTAAACGAACTTCATAATGTTGCAGTTTAGCTAGCCGAACGAAATAATATCAATCACACATTCAATAAAGAGGCCTGTTCACCTGGAAGAGACTGAACTGTCAAGTAATCCGCACCTCACGTTCCCTGAAAACCGTTCGTGGAAATTTGTATGTATTGCATTTCCGTCACTGTAACACTGGGACGTAGCTTAATAGAATACATGAATATAATATGGCTTTTTTTTTTGACAATGACCTCTAGAACACGCTGGCGAAGTTTGTCGGTTTTGTCGCGGAACATTCGGTATACATGCTGTTTGGGAATTCAACACATTAATTTCAAGAGATGGTCGATAACACCAGGGCCATCAATTTTATGTTGGAACATGTGGTAGGAAACGGACAGCTCTGGTACCAACTTGCTGCATAAACAAACGTATGTGGGTGTGTTTCATGGTGGTTTTGGCAGTGTTTACAACAACCCGTCGCGTCCGTCCGTCACGTCACCAACAGCCAATCAGAGGTGGCCATTAATTCAATTCGTCCGTCCGTCAAAACCTTGGCAAGCTTTATTTTTTGACGGACGAACGGATGAAATTACAGCCTTCTAAAATTGCACCTTTTGTTACTCGTTCATCCCGAGTTCTTTACAAGGCTGTGTAGTGTGTGCAGTGTTTTGTTTTGACTGTCTTTTGTTTTCATGTGTTTGTTTACGTAACTGTAAAAGGAAACTAAGTTACGTTTTTCCTGAAGATTAATTGATAATTACGTGTGGAAACACAAGCACATTTTATGCAATAGTGAAAGTAGTAAAATCATGATTTATGTGCTATTTAACATTTTTTCACATCGGTTAATTTCTGTTACGTAAGTATATGTGGGTTTTGGGTATCTAGAAACACAATACCGCCAAAAATTCTTACTTTTTATGGAGACTTTTTTCCAATTTGTAACCAGTTTTGTTTTCATTAGTTTGCAGTAGTGTACGTACGAAGTTTGGTTGCAAATTGGATGGACGTATGACGAATGGACAGATGACGGACTGACGCGACGGACTATCGTAAATCCTGCCTTACTAACAGACATATGTGACGCACCGTCACCGCAGGTGCTCGAAGTGAACGACCCCCCTCCCCCGTCACCACCTTTACACTGTGCAGAGGCAACGCAGTGATGTGCAAGTTTTGCAACTATCTGTTTGCCAGGTTGTCGGGGCCCCCCGTACCTGAACCCCATATGTATAACATGGGGCTTAAACTCCCGGGCAGTAACAGGAGGATGACTTGTCAGGTCACCCTTTCCATCACCCCGTAAATTGGTTGCAATTGAATGCAGCCAATAAAGGGAGATACGCTCCTTCCAATCGCGGTGGGTGGAAGTGCAACCACCTCACCTGTCAACAGTGCTTGCTGGGTTTGCCAACAAGCACCACCTTGATGAGGCCGAGGCCTATCCAACCTCTACTCACTCACTGAGTAAATGTGTCCTCTTCTTGGCGGACAAGACCTGCGCCCCTTCGTAGGAAAGTATCCTTACAATTCAGTAAGGGCTGTTCCTCCAGAGACGTCTCCTCCAAGCTGGGGTATTCAACCACTGCCACCCATAGTCCGACCCTTGATCAGCACGGCCAAGGCCGGGGCTAATACCGCTGATCCCCTGGGTACCCACGATTTATTCTGCACATTGCTGTGCGCTGCACACCGAGTTTTCACTCACGAGAAGCCCAACATCTCCGGGACGCCAGACAATCCCTTCATTGATGCTCCGCCACCTCGAGATCCACTACAAGCCTCGGTTTTGGGACGTGCAGCCGGCTCGCGGGTCATCACCGCTGACGAGAAATACAAATTGCCACTGGAAGCTACCCGTACTCTCGCCGTGACCGATCACCCGTGCACGGGCGGGGCCGTCACTAGCCCAGCACATCGTCCTCACTCCGTCAGCCACAGCGTTGTCCACTGTGTTTCCAGCCCTTACCATCGTGGAGGTGGAGATGGACTTGAGTAAGAGAGGCTATATAATCGCATCTTACCCCGGCCCCCAGGGCCAGTGATGTGCAGCGTTCTGACGCACTCGACCGAAAATACCTGGCATGCGTTGCACTTGTCGACAGGCAGCACATATTCGGACTGACAGTTCTTCCGCCGCGTCGACGGGCGTGACGTACGCTACGCTCTTGACATGACCCCCACTCCCCCCCCCCTTCATCGAACCCAGGAAAAAGTATAAAATTATAAAGTCCGGCGATCGTGCAGGCCACGCAATGCGACCTTCCAGCAGAACCTACCGTTCACGGTAGTTGTTAGTCAGCGCTGTCTGTTCGCTGCAAGGGCCCGCGTCAGCGCGCCAAGTTAATAATGTGCACGGTGCGTTCGACACCTGTGCTACAGCAGGGAGACATTTCCGACCACATGTTCCTATATGAAAACAATTGCCCTGGTGTGGGCTACCGTCCCTTAAGGGGGCGTAGGACAAAAACTAGCACCAAATACTTAAATTTATTTTTACTGGTTTTTAAAAGTCAACCTAGAAAAAAAAAACTTAAAATCGCAATCCTAGATAATAGGTTTTGCGAACTTAACGACCAAGTATTTTGCAGTAGTACTGCATCAATTTCGCATAATGTCTTGCGCCACGAAAACACACAAAAAAATTACGGCGTCAGAAATATATCAACAGAATAATGTCACTCAGGTAAAATATTTGCTCTCGTAGTTAGTAAAAACTATTCTGTACGGGTTGCCCTTTCTTTGTTTTCTCTATTGGCTTCCATAAAATTTGTAAAATACAATAAACCTCAATAGCATTAGTTTATGTCCCGTGCCCTCTTAACATTAACGTATCGAATTCCCAAACACTTCATATGTGCAGGATGTATCAGAATTCGACCTACACACTTCGACTACACGTTGATCACGAAAAAACAAGTTGAAAACATACAAACAACCTATGGTCTAAAGTGAATACCAAGGGTTGAACACATCTTTGAAGTTGGACCTGGGACACTTGTTTATTGCAAATATTGGAGATAATATTTACGATGGAACATAGATTGTATGGATAATGGTTAACTGGTCAAAGATCTTCAAACACCACAACACTTGTCACTGTCGTCAAATTATTTCATGAAATAATCACTGTCACTACCCCTATCTCGAACTAAAACCCATGTCGCGATAGCGTATTCGGGATTCAAAGGATGGATTAAAACCTGGCCGTTTTCAAAGTAATTCGTGTTTTATTTTCAAAATAATATTTACCAATACCTGGCAGGCAGAGCACGCACAATACACAAGAACACACATTTGCGGCTATTAAAGTATTCTATTTTCAGTTACACTAGGATTTCTCCAAAGCTGTTCACGTGAAAGTATTCCGCGAAAACGACCTTGTTTAGTTAATTTTCACGTGTTGATACGTAATATGTCTTAAAAAGTCGTGTACTTCACAGGGTTAGAAAATTTTATCAAAACATAAAGATGCCAAACCTCATTTTTACCATGAAGGGGGATAATATAACCAATCGTGTTTTCAGAGGTGCATGGTTAGAGTGCTCGCCTCCCACGAAGGCGAAGCGGGTTCAATCCCTGCCGGGCCACTCTCGGATTTTCGCACGCTGGAATCGTGCTGGACGATGTCGTTGGTCGGCGGGTTTTGTCGGGGATCTCCCGTTTCCCCCGCCCTCGCATTTCGGGGCTGCTCCATTCTCACCTCATTTTACCCTCATCGGCTCTCACGACCTCGCTGTTAAGAGTCGCCCAAATATCAACTTAACCAAGGCGAAACGAAACGGTTCCGATTCCCGGTGGTATCACTGCTCTGATTTTCCACCGTGGGAATCGCATTGGACATGGCGTTGGTCGGCGGGTTTTCTCGTGCATCCCACATTTTCCCCCGCCCTTGCATTCTGGCGCTGCTCCATACTCACCTCGTTTCACACTCATCGGCTCTCAAGACTGTGATTTTAAGAGCAACCCAAATCTCTCGATTTCACTCCAATCAGAGTAGTAAGTCTGTTCCCAGAATTTTTTAAATCTTGAATGCAGAGTATCCGCGCAGGTAGATAGGAAGAGGTGGCCCAATCCCATGGCCACCGCGGTCTCTTGACCTCTTCCCATCCGACTTTTTCTTCTTGGGTTGTCTAAACAGTAGGGAGTACCGCAAACAGCAACCATACACACGGTACCAACTGATAAGGGCTATCACTTATGACACCACTCTACTCCGAAATGAAATTGCAGACACGCAGAGGTAAAGAATGCCCTGGTGCAAGATGTCGCTTCTAGCAAGGTCTATTTTATCGTCAGTTAAGTGTTCTTAATTACTTAATTTTCTGGCAGCTTTGTAAAAGATGAGTATTATACATATTCTGTGACGTAGAGTTTTACAATGGATCAGTTAGGACTGTTTCAGTTCGTGGTTTTAGCACTCGGATCAGTAAGGTATTGCTAATCGTCGTCCAGCTATTCCCCCGTTTTATTTTTACAACCGCAGGTTAAAATGTGTTAAACGCGAAACGTTAGCGGGAAGTTTGACAGTTCCTGTCGAAATGGCCGATACGCGACGAGCTGTCAGGTCACAGGAGGTATGGCGCTCGTTTCGCGTTGTTTGGGGAGGTGTATCGGGAGAGTATCTTGCAGAGCAAATAGTCACCCCATCATCCATGACGACGACAATAAGTGTCGTCAGCTATGCGCTTCACACGTGCGTGGAAGCGACATTAACAACACAAGGCCCGCCACCCTCTCCAACCGTCCGACGAGGGAGTATTTTTTTAAAGCCCCCTCCCGCATATCGGAAATTATTGACGAGTGACAGGTTGCCAATAACATGCAGCGGCGCGGCAAAAAAAAAAAACGCTCACGTGAAAAAAAATTAGTGGACGCGAGCGCAAAAGGCGCGACGTGGAGCGCGCAAGAAAAGAAAACTAAAAATAAACAAAAGATCAAAGCGCATTGGTGGGACGAGAAAAAAAAACTGTCTGTGAAGTAGAGGCTTTGTTTTATAAATTTTGTTGAACGCGCCAAGGGTAATTCGTGTTTAAATCGACTATGCATGTGTGGATATTAGTGAACTGTAGCGTTCAACGTGGGTAAGCCAATTTCCAGCTCCTGTAATACAATTTTGCCTGGACCCACTCTGCTTCTGTCGAACCCGCCCTCTACCCCCAACCCCTCACCCTCTTCACCCCTTCTCATCATACCCTTACCGATTACACGTTCCCTATTCCACCCTCCTCCTCCTGTCAACTCAACCCTTGAGGGCGGCTGAATAACAAAGCAAAGAGAGGTGTCGATTCGATTGGTATTTGGGATAACGGGGGTCACGGTGATTTTCAAATGACCTTCCCCCCCCCCCCCAAGCTTTGCGCGAAGTCTATTCATTGCACCACAGAATGTGAACAATGCCCGGTCGTTTAACAGAAATCCTTTTGATATAACTTTGTGAAAAATAAACTACATAAACACAAGCAGAGTTTGTATTTGACACGCTGTGCGTGTCATTTCATTATAGACGTTTTAAGTTTGTAAAAAGGTCGTGCTTTTCAGGTATACTTCTATCATAATAAAATACGTAGTTGTATACTGCCACGAAGTAAGATGTAAGGGTGGGTTTTCTACGTAATCACGCCTATTCCAAGCTAACTTATAGTTTTAAATATTACCAGACATAAACAGACACGCCTATATTCACGGAAAGCTTACTACCTATATCCATTCACGGTTTGTTTTGATGTTTTGAAACAATCGTTTGAAAAATTACGCTAATAGTAACATATCAACCTGATTTTTTTTTTAAAATAACTTCTCTCTAAAAAATTATTTGTAAATTTACCATTTCCGTGTATACGTGCGGTGACAAAGTGCGAATGGTAAAATATTTTCCCATGCGTTCTTGGCAACGCTCCTACAGTTGCTCAGGAAAGAGACAAATACTTAGGGAAGTTCCCAAATTTGTATTGTAGAGACACTTAACATTCCCATATTTTCAGCAGTCCTATTACCATTCACTGTATAGGTTAAAAATTTCCGTTACAATTTAGAAAGTTTACTAGAAACTTTTCTACAGTGTGGTATGCCACAAATATATAACACAGTGATTAATTTAAAAATATTATATTTTTGAATAAATGAAACTTTAACTCAGTATCTTCTATAATTTGTAATATGTATTTCGCAGTCAATGCGAATCGAAATTAGCGAGAGCAGCGATGTCTTAGTAGCGGCTAATTAGAAAATAGTTCGCAGTTAAAATGCTGTTTTAACCTAGTTTGTTTTTTCTGGTGCGTTATTTCAAATGCGATAGAATTCTCTGAATAGCTGAAAACAGTAAACAAATGTCGGACAGTAAAGACGCAGAAGTCACATGGCAGTGTTTATTTTTACACGTAGCGGAAGGGTTCGTAATCGGTAACCAGAAGTAAGTTTAACTTTAGTAGGTCTTCAGAAAATTGTGAAGTGACCATGAACGGCCTATACTCGAAACGGTGCACAAAAAAAAAAACAACCTTTATTGTATCTGCTGAGTTGTTACAGCACTGTACTAAGTTCGCTCTTTATTTGATGCTGCCAGGAAAAATGTATCCAGCCTTAAAACACACACACACACATATATATGTATCTTAATTTTAGTCTAGTAAATTCATTTCTTCTGAGATAATTAATTTTTTTTATTAGAAAGATACAAAAAAAACATTCGGTTACACGATTTTCAGGAAATTGCCAGATTAACGTCTATTTCTGGTAACATAAGCGAAAACTGAAAAATTGGGGAATTTATCATTATTTTAATATTTCGTTTTATTGCAAATAGGTACCAAGCTGTTTAATAAAACACATTTGCGAAACATACACTCATTGCAAAAAAGACTGCCGCGCTCATTCTTTAGAAGTGAAAAGGTAGAAACGGTCATCAGTGGATGATATGTACACGATTAAAGTTTCGGGTGAAGAATCGTATAAGTACGTACATTACCGTGGCTGTTCATGAAAAAAAAAAAAAAAAAAAAAAAAAAAAAAAGTATTCGTGCAAAACATCAGCTCTTACGTTGAAGGTTCCGATAACATAGAGTGATGTTGCGAGAATTGTCATTGTATTTTACTTCGTTACCGATATTTTGCACAAATGCTGTTTGAAACCTCATTTTTTAAGGGCTCATACCTCCCCTTAATATTCGGTTTAGGTATAAAGTGCCACATGTGTTTTCCTTTCACTTTTTCATGAAGAATCACCTCCCGAAGTTTGTCGGCCTGATTGCGAATCTTCCTGTATATGGTAGCCTTGCTTAAGTTCAACATTCCAAACAAGTTTGCATCCTTCCGTTATAGGGTAGGATTAACATTGCCATTGACCGCCTCAATTTGTTCATGCGTTATCCAAGTGGGAACCAAAGGAATTAATCCTAAAGTAAAGGTGTTAATTATATGCAAATACGTACTGTAATGTGCGTAAAACAAACAAACAAAAAAATTGACTTGAGTAGACATAAATTTACATATCACTCTCTCGATATTGTGGCGGGGCTAGACGACACGGGAATATAAACGGGAATGATACTTTATACCGGAGGGAGATGTAGGAAAACACGTGGACGCTCGCCGTGGTTACACAAGTGCCGTTAAACACATTCAGCTAAATACATTCGGTAGCCATGTGTCAACAAGTTTCAAACCCGAACGTGTTTTCGCGGTTACACGCCCAAAGCAGAATGAAACCAATGGAAATTCTAACCTCAACAAAGATGGAACTTAAAATGTATCACATTTAATGATAACAGCCTCCAAAATTTTTCACTATTGATCTTTTTAATTGTTATGAAACCTACACTTTTACTGTGATGGCATAATGGGTGGGTATTAGTACATTCAACCTTAAACTGAAATTAATTCAACAAGTGAAGAAATTCCCGCCAAAATTCAGCAACATTTGTTACACTGCTTGTTTACTCCGTTCACTTTGAACGAGAAACAACTGCGATCGGAACTCGTTCGAACTCTTCAATAGCTGAACTTGTTTACAGTGAAGTAGTTCTGCATCCCGTGTAACCGCGGCCTTAATCTCTAATTTCCCATCCAGGGGCAGGCATCTTAAATGTTGAGACACTCGCTCTCGACTCCACAAAAACAAGTAAACCACAGCTCAGTCTTAGCGGCAATTAAACTCCTGTAAAACAGTGTAGAAAATGAAACTTCTCAATCCTACATCTCCGACCTAGCGTCACAAAAAAAATATGGGGGAAGACACCACAAGGCCCTTGAAACAGGGGCGGCCTTGAAGCCCGGAAATTTCATACTAAAACATTACGCTTAGAGCAGTAGCACTCAGCAATCTATGCGAGATGTAGTACGCGATGTTCAGACAGGTATGTATGTCACTAAAGGCTGTTCACGATAAAGTGAGCGCTTTAGAAATGAACCTTAGAAAAATGTCACTGCCAACGCGTGCATATATTTTAATGGGCGCACTGAGTGACATTCGCACAGTAAAGTTGGTAAAGATGGAAGTGAAGTAGTTCCATATCTAACGCCGAATGAAAAGTGTTAGGTACTCGTTTATCATAACTTTAAATTATTTTTTTCGATTTGTGCTATTTTAATGCATCTAAGTGTAAAAATTAGCAGGTTTGTAAAGTATTCACTTTCTTAATAATTTCTGAGTTTCATTTCGCCGACGCATGAATAAAGGGACGAGGCCCATGACAATGTTAATTTCACATAAGGCGGGGGAATACACAATATGTATACAAGTAGATCTTAAGCAGAGCTTTCAAAACTGCTCATTTTACCTTGAACAGCCTATAACTAAAATACTAAGGTATTTGAATCCAACTAAATAATAATTAACTGACTTTACGGTCACCCGAAGTAACCAGAGTAATTAATGTAACATAATGTACAGAGTATTGTATAGCATAGTGTAAACGCCGTACGGTTATCTATTTTAAATACATGACGTAGTAGATTATTATGAGTTATCCATCTGACCTCGCTAAACCCCAAATAACTTGTATGGCTTCCATAAACACCATAACAATATGCGTTCTCCTTAGGCCTAGGACAAGTAACTCTGCAATCCCGACGACCTATGGTCTATCCACAGTATCTACACATTTTTTAAATGAAACATTTAAAAAACCCGCATCATGTAGACGTGTTTGGTTGTTTACTATAATATGTTATGTATCATAACCGTTTTACACTTCTCTTAACACAAGAGCATTTTATTTTTGGTTAAATTTAATTTTTTTTTTTAATTTTCAATTTACAATACTTTACTTATGATTGGTACGGATAAAACAGAGTGAAATACAGCGTGTTGGTAACGTTTATTAAAAAAAATATAGTTCGCATGCAAATATTATCAAACAGAGTGCGCGCAAATGCGGCGAGTTATACCTGTGGTGTCATTTTGTAGATTTAGTTGGTCTGCGCTAGGTTGAGTAATAGCTAGAAAGTAGAACTCTAGCAGAGATTCCGGAGAGTTTAGAAGTAACACGAGTGGAATATATACGGAAAAACTCTCAATATGGTAAGTTTCTACGCAGTGGTATCCGCAGTTACTAGTGTGGATCGCTACAATGCAGGAGGTCTATATTCCCTTTGTAGCGACGAACCGTGCAAGCTTTAGGAGACCGCAGCTGAGCACCACAATCACCCCTTTACTGGTGTGATGGTCCATTGATTAAAGATGAGGTAGACCGATCTCGCTGGCAGCGCACAACCGATCTTCCTCTCCCAACATTGAAATGCTTTCCTGCCAACACGTCTAGCGAAGATGGCGTGGTTTGGATTTCAAGGTTAGAAAAACTGATTTGTAAACAACTGCTTTGAGATGAATGTATATTTCCTCTAACCAATTTGCAACGCAGTTTGATTAAGTTAAAACTGGTAAAAGTAGTTTATTAATATAATAGCGCCTGCCATTTAAAAACTAAGTTATAAACAAACACGTTCATCACTGTTGACCGTGTGACTTTGACAGCTGTGTAGGAATGGGGTAGGTGCACAGAAGACGAATATGTGGCCTACCTCATTTTTAGTTTATGTGATGGTGTAGAGAAATATCGCTTACGATCACTGTTATCCAGTAGCAGTTACTCGAGTGTCACTGGTTGCACAATGGTAAGCTGAAGACATTCAGCGTGGAAGACATTTAGCAGTTCCATGTCTAACTTGTATTTGCGTAATAGTAATTTAAAAAAAAAAAAGGAAAATTAAAAAAAATTAATGCTAGGATTACTCCTGTTTATTCGGGAGTTGAAAGGTAACTGAAGTTTATTTTTAACAGCGTTAGTGACGCGCTACGGAGCCGTGGCAAAAGAAAAAAAAAATTACTACAAGTTAATCTGTGAATGGAAAAAAAAAAACCAAGTAATGCCAGAGTGACAGGGAATGTTCTTGCTACAAGATATAGGAAGAGCGTGCAAATCACCCGTTGGCGATGTATCCGTCGCATCTTTTACACTCTGCAACATCAATCATAAACGACACTCGCCGAGCGCCCTGGTTTCATTCGGATTCGGCGCGCTCGAAACCCCATCCCGCACGTCATTCCGGCGAGCTAATGCGGTCGGCTTCGGAAACATCAAAGGGGTTGTAATTTCCGCCCAATCGAACGCTAAGAACCACTTCCACCCCGTGCGGAGTGCCCGGTGGGGCCCAGGGACACGTACATGCACACGCGCCCCGCACCCCCGCCACTTTGTGTGCACGAAGCCATCATAAATTAGGCGGAAACTAACGATTCGGAGGAGTTGCCCTCGCGGGCAACCGAGGGGGCGCGGCGCACCGCGGAACCGTCCGTTCGTAAACACTGGGACGTGAAACCGCCGGGAAACGTGCCCTTAACCCGTTCGGACGTTGGGTTCATTTACGAGGTGAGTTGTTGCATTCGCGTAATGTTTCGGTGAGAACTGTACACACGACGAGCGTGCTTCTCGCTATAGGCGGTTCACCGTAAAATGAGCACTTTTGAAAGCCCTGCTTAAGAGCTACTTGTACGCGCGTTGTGTATTCCTCCGCCTTGTGTAAAATCAACATTGCCATGAGCCTCATCACTTTATTCGTGCGTCGGTCAAGTGAAACTGATAAAATATTAGAAAAGGAAATATTTTTTACAAATCTGGCCATGTTTACACTTCGATGCTTTAAAAAAAAAAACAAGGAAAGCGAAAGAAATAATTTAACTTATCACAAATGTTTACATAACGATTTTTATTCGACGTAAATTATGGAACTACTTTTACTCGATCGTTACCAACTTTACTGGACGCATGTCACTCAGTGCGCTCGTTAAACATATGCAAGCATGGGCGGTGATTTCTTCTAAGGTCGATTTCAAAAGTGCTCACTTTATCGTGAACAGCCTTTACCAGTTACTACGTCGAATTGAGAGATTTGAACGACTCTTAACAACGAGTCTCGAGAGCCGATGACGACGAAACGAGGCGAGAATGGAGTAGTGCTGGAATGCAAGGTGTGGGGGGGGGGGAAGTGGGAGATCTCCGAGAAAACCCGCCGACGATTCCCGCTCGCAAAAATCCGGACTGACCCGACCGGGTGGTGAACCGGATCGCCTTGGTGGAAGGCGAGCATTCTAACCGCTCAGCCCCCGCTGCCACAGCGAACAACGTGCTGCGTGCTTAATGTTATAGACTATTCAAGGTTTTTTTCATATTTTTTTAATCAAACCTTTGAAAAAAATCACCCTATGTATGATTCATTTCGGTTTTCCTAAATAGGTCATGTATCGCAAGCGTTTCATATTTTCTACGAACATGAAAATGCTTAATTTTCGGTTAAAATCAATTTGTACTTAAATTCTGTCAATAAATTACTATGATACGTTTTTTATTGTTATGAACAGAAACAAGGAGGAAATAGGTGTGTTGGTAATGCGTAGAAAGAAATAGTTCTTATGCAAAAGGTTACTTACACCGAGCGCACACGAATGCGGTACGTCGACTCTTTGATGTAATTTTCCAGTCTTAGTTCATTCAGCATTGTCTGCATGAGGCGGAGGAATTAGAACTTCAGCAGGGCTTCAGAAAGTTTGGAAGTAGCCGTGAAGGGATTATTCCAGTGTTAACCACTCACAAACGAGAGGTGCGGAACATTTCTGCCGATCAGATTTCTCTGAAGGAAGACGCCCAACACACAAGGCACTGATCCCTTTGCTGTGAGTGGGGCATTTTGCATTTGACGGATACTTTCCGTACGGCCAGTACAGAAAGTATCCGTCAAATGCAAAATGTCCTTGTTCGTCCACACGGAGAATTGGAATTGGAAAGGGCCTATTGAGGTACCCGCGGGTGTTGCGCCTGAAGGTTCATCGGGGGGTGGCTTACAAACTAACTCCACGACTTAACTTAACCTAACACCCGTGCCTTGACTAGGATTCGAACACAGAGCCTCCCGGAGAGCGGACGGGCGGCGCACCAGCCGACTGCGCCACGGGAGGTCGGCGCCTCGACATGGGGGATTTACCATAAAGTAACAAAGAGACACTGGGATCTTCCACACTTCCCTACATTAGGCCTGATCAAGCTTTGAATGCTGTTCACCATTAATTCAGATTTTTTTTTTTTTTTAAATCAACGTTTCTACAATTCTACTGCCACTACATGCATATATTGTAACGGGCAAAATGGCAGTAGTTGAAGAAGCTTAGAAATATTTAAATAATTCCAACTTTCACGTTTACTGAAGCCAACAAAATTCCCGTGAGTGTAGTTTACCCATTAAAAAGCAGGACGCTTATAAATCATACGCTGAATAGACTACACATATAGGTGAACGCACGTGAAACTGTATATTGGTTACCAAATATAAAAAATAATGAAGCCAATATCACTCTCGCAGTTTTTTTTTTTTACTGTCCATCTTATTGTTCAAACTAACACCAACAACAAAACTGACATCTTCTGTCCAAGCTAAGAAAACGGCTTTTAAAATTATATAAAAATTTTATCATACAATAAAAATTTTAAAATATGTACATGCAACCGGAATGTATCTGATGAGACACTCCCGCTAAGAGCTAGACCGAATAACCAATTTTAAATGGTGAATAAAAATATTGCACTAACTCGGAAATAGTGACTTCTTGATTACCTTCACGGTGACTATTTATCCACAGTAAATGTAAATTTCTAGTCAAACTAGGGGCTGCTTATACTCAATGAACCTCGTTTTCCAAAGGGGCCACGGTGGCTGAGCGGTTAGCCTGCTCGCCTCCCACCTAGGCGAATCGGGCTCAATCCCCAGTCGGGTCACTACCGGATTTTTACAATTGGGAATCGTGCCGGACAATGCCTCTGGTGGGCAGGTTTTCTCGGGGATTTCCCCTTTCCCCCGCCCTTTCATTCCGGCGCTGCTCCATACTCACCTCGCTTCACCCTCATCGGCTCTCGCCACCTCGATGTTAAGAGCCGCGCAAGTGTCTTCACTCTCTCGCGAGAACACTGCGTGCCAGTTCAGAGCACGGCGCTTAGTGGCGATGGCGCACTTTACGTGCGCGGCAAAGTCGCCCTTACCGCACTCGCGCTTCTCGGCCTCAAAAGCGGGAAATAGCTGCAGGTGCGCGGGTCCCCTCAAGAAACGTTGGACGAACGACAACCGCGGTCCACTATATACGCCATCGTCCTTTATAGTGGCGCCCATCGTCCACGGCAAAGCTGATGCCCCAGTTCCGCAGTCGCCAGAGAAGACGCCTGCGCCGGCGTCTGAGACGGCTCGCTCGGCGGGCGACAAAGACGCCGTCGCCCCATTCAAAACCAAGACAGTTGTCGCGTTCAAATGGGCCCGTGAATGCCCTCCAAGTAAGTCCCTTCTCCGCCATTCTGAAGTAGCCTACGTCTGGGCGCCGCCTCTAGGCCATTCAGCCGAGCGGACAGGACGATGTTCGGCTACAGACTCCGGCAACTTCATTATCTCCTTAACCGTTTAGGCGGGCTTCCACTGAGGCAACATGCGACATTTTGTCACCATGTAGAATGCCACACAACATGTTGAAAAGGCAACATGTATCTACAAGAACCGTCTACAATGATGTTGCTTGTGTCGGGCGACACGTTGACTGCCGCCTACCCGTGTACACTGGTTTCCACAAATACTTTCACTCGTTATTCAAAATGTCGAGAGGAAACAATAGTTTATTTAGAATGCTGCCGCTGCTAATATATAGAGGAAATACCATTGATGGAGTCAAGAGATATTCGTACACTGTAAAAAAAAATTGTAATTTTGACTGAGAAATTGTTTGTAATTTTACAAATACTTGTAAGAATACAAAGATTTATCTTGTAAAACTGCAAGGGCCGTGTTTGTAATAGACTTCAAGAAATTTTTGTACTATACTGACCCTTATCCTCGAGTTTCAAGAAAATGGCGGATACTCAACAACGTAAAATATAGCTGTTTGTGCAGTACCTATGTGTGATGTAAAATGTTGTTGCGTGAAAGAAGAAGTGTATTGCAAGTTTGAATAACGTCAAACACTTAAAACAACTCAAATAATAATAGTAAACCGACAATTAAAAAAAAACGTGACCCTATTACTCAGTAACTCTTAATGTTTCCTAGCTACCATGAGTCGTGTCTTATTCTGTAGCTGCGCGAAAGAAATACCAATCTAGCAATGTCCCATAATGATGTTAAACACGAAAATAAACTGATTGCAGATAATAGATATCCGTTTTGACTGAAGCAACATACTCAAGGAGTAAACGATGTTCCTCTTTTACAAATTTTATTTACAAATCACAGAAAAACACATGCAATAAAACCAATATTGTTCGGAAAAAAAAATATTAATAGAAGTTGTGGGTTAACTATGCAAACGAAATATATATTTTTACAATGCTAATAATACAGCTCAGATAAGATTTATAAGTTAAAAATGATTTTTATGTTTACTTAGGAAAACTCGCCTTCCAAAATTCAGCCGAATGAATTGAGTCAACATGCGAAGATGCTGATCATACTGACTTACTTGTTCCGTCGAGTTCTGTTAGATTTTGAGGTTTTGGCTTATTGCATTTAGTCACGAAGGAATATTTACACATACAACATACTTGCTCTTATAATAATTGTGCCATGTATTGGTTTTCAAAGCGCATACGATTTTGGTCGTTCTAAATTCTTATTCTGATTATAGTTGAGAATATTTTCTAATAACTTATAACGCAACAGTAGTTTAATATGCACTAATTTGTGTGTATTTATAAGTTGACCGAAATTAAAATCAGGAATATTGAAAAATATATCTGTTTTCCAACTTATTATTTAGATCAAATTAATATCTTACCTACGACTTATTTTAAAAATAAAAATCTGTTTTAATATTTTGTCAAACAATTTTTCAGGTAAGAGTTTCTTACAGGATCGCTTATTTATTTTTAACTATAAAGTTTGTTAAATTAATTATTATTCTATTCATGCAAAATCTTTTTCGAAATTATAAAGTAAAACTTATAATTTTTTTTACATCTTTTTAAACTTAATACTTTGCGTTCACATCAATGCAATAAAAATTCTAAGGCATAACTTTAAAATATTTTTTTTGTGAAGTGGTATTATTTTATCTAGAACACTAAATACTGCCTTCTTCATAAATATCAAACAAATTTATATAATGTATGTATGTACTTTTATCCGTAATTTATTTAATCTCTATCTGTTAATTTAAATATCCCTTAAATATCTTGTTTATCGTTAATTAAGTATGAATTGCTATGAAACAATAACAATTCACTCTTCCTAAAAAATTCGCACGTATTCTTTTCGGATGTCTTTCACTTAACAGTTTCTAGTGCTACTAAGGTAGTGCATATTCCATCTGAATCTCAAAAATGTTACAAATATAATTCTTTATAAATGCATCAATTTTATAAAATACAGATAATAAAACAAAAAAAGCACACTAATTTTTAACAATGACCTACTG
This sequence comes from Dryococelus australis, assembly GCA_029891345.1. Classification (NCBI taxonomy): domain Eukaryota; kingdom Metazoa; phylum Arthropoda; class Insecta; order Phasmatodea; family Phasmatidae; genus Dryococelus; species Dryococelus australis. Next base: position 49,403,728 of record CM057003.1, read on the forward strand.
ACTAGATGATTTACTTCAACATATATTATGTTTCCTACAACTTATACGTTACTGTAAGTACACACACTTGGAGTAAATCACGCATATATAGTACTAAAGAAAGTCAAATATTTATTACAAAGACATAACACATCACTGGTTTGTGAGTTTTGAAAATATTTATGGTCACGCCAACATGTTGTAAGGGATATGATTTTTGCAAACAAATTATTACATCTAAAATTAAATTAAGTGAAAAAGTTAATGATACAATTGATAGGAAAATTCTGAAGTAAAGAATGAACTATTAGTGCAATTTTTTTCTAAGGGAGGAAACTTTAGGTTTATTGCAATTATAATGACGAACTAACAGAGCTAATAGGAACAGTGCGGCTAAATAAATATTTCTCTAACTTTCTTACATCACTTAAATATGTAAATCACACAAGAACCACAAAAACGGCCGAATTGTTGTATTTAATTAATTCGTGTTTGGATTTAATTGAGTTAAGAGCACGAGCTAACTCGGAACGCTGGCGGCAAAACTTTGCTTTGAGGATAATTGTATCCGCAACGTAATAACGCAATTATTTTTCGGGTAGATAATGTTACAATTTGAAAACTTTACGCAACATTCGGCTATAGAGATAAGCTGGAAATTTTGTTAGATAGTTTAAATGAACATATTTCTTTTGTAAGATCGCACGAAAACTATAACATTAGTGGAAAACATGTGCAAATGTTTGTTATAATCACATAAGAAAAATTAACACAGTATGTACTGAATATATTAACACTAAAACAGATTAACTCTTATTCTTATTACAAATGTAAAGAAATCCCGAAATGTTATTTATATAGTTGATTATATTTATAAAGAGAACCCTGCGGGTAAGTTGTTTGTACATAGAAAGATAGAAATGTATAAACTTTTGTAGAACCAATTCTAAAATAGGTCCTACATGAATTATAAAAGAAAAATGCGTTATTATGAACCGTTCGGCGGTCTTAAAGCATTTGGCGAGTATTAAAAACAATTGTGCAAAAAATATTAGAAAACTTTTCGTAGACATTTTGTGATATACGAAAAATAATTAGAAGTAGGAATAATTATTGCAATGATTAAAGATATAAACATAAAATGACATTCAGTAATTCTTTGACTAGTGGCGCAATAATTACCTGCTTGTAATGCTATTGTCAACCTTTGTTGTAAGCCTGCAAAAATATAACCGTAAAAGATATTATAAATAGCATAAATTTGAATTTTTTTCCCCTTTGTTTGTCACTGTTTGCTCATGTCCGTCGTGTTTCGAAAAGGTTAGGAGAGATAAACCAGCTGTTTTACGCGAAGCTGTAATTAGGTATTAATGCTCTAGTTCGGGTTGTGTGTCTCGCGGTTATGAGTCGGGAGACTAATGAAGGAAACTCCTGATTGCAGTTCCCTCCTGAAACCAGGTTACCAAATTGCTACTCATAAACTATGAGTAATGTTTGTGTTTATTTCTCTAGCCGTTACGTACTGGGCTTTCTTTGCCACACGCGCGTGACAGTCGATTATAGAGAGCGTGGTAATACAGGCGCTCTGAGCGCCAATAAATCACTTGTATCTGGGAGGCTTTTAGCAAGAGTTCCGCTAACGAGAGAGCAAAAAATAAATAACTATGAGCAATGAGCTTTATTTATGTGAACTACGCCAAGCTACAACATGTAATAAAGTGCATACAAATTAATCAACTCCATGAAAACGATTTTTTATTCGTACTGTGATCACTTATGTTAGTATTTACCAAGGAAAACCGCCAGTATTCCACCATTCTAAAATTAAGGAAGATTCCGAATGACTTAAAAATTGATAAACTAGAGACGAAGTATGCGTGAGGATTCATATCAGAACTATCAGGTCACACAAAACGGCTTCAAAGACTTACAGTTGAACAACTTCGGATAATCCATGGTCTTCGGGGAAACTTGAAGGACATACCGCAAGGAAACCAAATAGAAAAATAACTTCAAAAATAATTAAGGAACCAACCGAGTTGATGAAGCAATAAGGTAATAAAATATTATGTATAAGTAGTTTAAAAAAATAATTGTAGCCGTCTTTACTTGAACTTTTCAACATAAACGTGTTTCGATATTGAGACACGACTCAAGGAAAGATGTATAATTTTCTTTTTATTACAAAATAATTTTGTATTGCAGAATTTTTGCCACAGATATTCTCTTTCACAAATTACTAACAATAAAACAAAATGTAGTTCAGAGTCTATTCGTCAGTGTATTTTTGCAAACTTACTCTCTAATATATAATTCTGCGGTACGTTAACTAAATTTTCACAGTCAGTGAGTTATCACTAATCTCAAGCCTTCTGTTTATTAAACAGTTTCAAACGCCGTGGGTTCTGAATATATTATACATAGCAAGACAACTTGGCAAGTTCGACGATTGAAATACAGCAAGAACCACATTCATGAAACCGGTGCAGCCAGGCGGCGAAAGTTTTTGGTTGCCAAACTAACAGCCTTGAACTTCCCAACCTGAGTAGAATGAACCTTACCCTGGTCGCCTTGTAGGTAGAGATGCGCCACCGGCGACACCTATCCGCCTACATCATTGCCAGTCGCAGGGATACCAAATTATGTCTGACTACTCTGCGATTGTGTAGATAGACACATAGCTCATGTGCGCTAATTAACAAAAGAAATTTGTAAATATTTATTAGTGGAATTTTTTTGTATAATTTTGCCTGGCAATGTAGTTTGTGTATGAACTTACTAGAGTTTGTAAAATGACATATAGCATGAAACATAAATTACTTGGTGATTTCTAAATGATAAATACCATAGTGTGTCCTCAGTTAAGTCATTATGAATTATTAATTTCAGTAAAGAAACAGGCACCCTAAGTGGACAACCATCATAAAGTCATAGAAATAAGTGTTTGGCACATTCTGGAATTAGTAATGTAGGAGAGCCAGAAGCAGCTGGATGCGGTTGCTTGTTATAGCTATAAATCAGCCTTGTTCATGGGACCCTCGTTGGATGGATAATCGCTGAAGCAAACAGTATATTACGAGCCTGCATTTTTCCGTAACATACTAAGTAGTAAGTTTCTTAGTCATTTGTATTTTATGTGGAAATCATAAAATTTCTGTTAGATTTTTATTATATACAGATATTTGTGCGTACTGAAATTATTAATAACGTTTCATTGACGTTTATATATTTTGTGTAATGTGGCACAAAATAAACAATGTCAGTTAAATTATATTCTAACAGTTAATGAGGTTATACGGGAAGATTTGTTTCACAGGTCTCAGCCAGTTAAAATAAACAAAGTTCTTAGAGGATTACCTGATATATTATTTATTTATGCAGTGGAGAGATTTGGGCGGCTCTTAACATCGAGGTCTTGAGAGCCAATATTATTTGTCTATTTATGGTTATAGAGGATACGGACGACATTTTTGACTTAATTTTATAGCAGACATAGTTCATCAGTTAACATATTCTTGAAGCCATGGCGTGTGAGAATCGCGCGGAGATGTGTGTTTTTACTTTCTAGCTCTGTACTGAGGTGGCCTCCGCGATTTCGCAGTATGTTCACAGTGATATCTAGGTACGTTGCAGTTTGATAGAGAAGAACGTGTTTTAAAAAAAAAACTATTTTTAATATTAAAATAGAAATTAGGAAGGAATAATAGTTTCAGGATTTATAGCAATAATAGCACTTAGTTTAGCCTTAAAGATTTTTTTGTCAGAACTGTTATACAAATGTCGGAATTTCAAAGCAATATTTATCTTTTGAACAGTCGAAAACTCAGAGTGTTTACTGATTTCGTATAACTGCTTATAATACGTTAACATCAAAGAACGTGTCAAAAGAAAAATAAAGGATGTTTATAGAGTCCCCTGTTTATTTATACTCCAGTGTATTTTCCAACGATAAAAAGGTTTTAAAATATAGCTGAAAACATTTCCTCTACAACGCACCGCTCAGACAAAAGTGTTCATTAAGCAGCCAAACAAATAGATATGTAGTGCCTAATGTAATATTTTAGTGTGCCATGCAAAGTTCTGCATGCGTACAGGAATCCAATTTTATGTAACAGCTAAAAAATCTGCTAGTGCAAATTCTGAGAAACTCGTCTAGTATTTACGTTTGTCAGTGAACAAAAAAAAAATCATCAGTTCAAACTGGCAGAAAATCTACTGATATTAATTTAAATAAATATGTGTTTATACTACATTGAAACTGCTTACATTTTATAACGATTTTAAACATGCATACGTAATAATAACGGTAAGCTTATAATTTAGCTATCAAAAATTTTACTGCAAAAGTAATAATTAACCGTAAGTGCAAAATCCTTAAATTAAAACTGGCATCCAAGTATATTTAGAAATCAACTGCTGTCTTGCGTTGTACTAATATTTTAGCTGCCAACCTCAGAAACATACCGATTACTTAAAGCAAGAGTAGTATTGAAAAAAAAAATTTTTTTTTCTGATTTTAATATAGCTGTATATACGGTATGAGGCAGCTTATTGTGTATTGAAATTACACGAATAACATATTTGTGAAAGTGTTATTGGCAAAAGGTTTAAATTTTCTACTTTATCAGTGAACATATATGCAGGTAACCACGAACAATATAATTAGTGTAATATTGTAACAGTTACATATATATGTATACATATATACACATACTTATTATAAACTACAATTATTGGAAGTATGATTAGACCGTTTAGTCAATTTGTATACAGAACTAAGATTACTGCATCACATGTAGCAAAGCTGTAGGTGAAGTCTATACGCGGTTTCTTCACACTTTTTAAACCTAACATTTGAAAAATCACCCCATTCATGAGGCGTATAGTTATTATCAAAATATAGCATGTATCACAAGAGTTTTATACCTCTGCAATATGAAAGTATCTTATGATTCGTTAAATTGGAGTTTTACGTGTATTCTATTTACAGATTATAAAATTGCATTTATAATAAGTATTAGTAAAAACAGTGAGAAAATATGTGTGTTGGTAGTGCCTAGTAAGAAATAGTTCTCATGAAAAATATAATTTCAGTTGAGTGCGCACGAATTCGGTGCTTTGTGTAATTTTCTAGACTTCGTTAAGTTTAGTTTGTACGAGGCGGAGGAATATCCTGGAAACAGAACTTTATAAGGGCTTTATAAAGGTGTGAAGTAACCATGAATGGATTATAAGTAACATTTTGACGTCATACATTTTTTTTATCTAAAAAGGAGTTTGTTTGTTATACCCATGTATGATTTTTAAGTAAGTTAAGTATATTTTTCTCGTTAAAAGTATTATTTATATAATATCTCTATCATCATAAATTCCATACAATAGGTTTTATTATTTTTAATAATGAGTACATTAATGCAATAAAAGATCCTTCCCTGAGTGGTTATAGCGTCACAAAGCGTGAAAATGGAATTGTGTTCTTTGGTAACTATTTAAAAAATACACAAATAAAATCGCGTAATATTCTGGTTATTTTTCAGATTTTTTTTTTTTCATGCCGAGCTTCCCAAACGTACATATGAGAAACTATAACGCATGGTAAGTATTACAGGACAGAAGAACACATTTTCAAAAATGTCACAGTAAAAATTTCATAAAATTAATACAGTAGTTTCTTAAACTCATATAAAAATGTCTTCCAGGATAGTGAAAAGAGCGAATCTGAAACATGTAAGCCTTTATAGTATTATTAACTAGGCAGCACGATTAATCTTCACCATATAATATACATATTTATAAATTGTTTATTTACACTTATAAATTAATAATAAATTCTTGGAAGTCGCGTTCGTAAGTGGACGTTTTCTGATGAACTTAAAAAAATATAAGGATTTCTCACGAGTATCTACGTAATTAACCTAATTAAACAGCATACATATAAAGCATTTACAGGGATATAGACGCTTGCCTGGCTTTTATTATCAAATATGATAATGCGTGAGACGGGTTACCAATAAAGGTGTGCGTCGGTAGATACGTTCAATTTTTTTTTTTTCTCACGCTTGCGGAGCACGACGCACGTTCCATAAATCCTCATCTAGTTGTTCCTTTGCCTCCGCTTTCATCGCACAGTCGCTTCGAATCTACGCTTCCTTTCTGCTGGGGGAGATATTACCGAATACGGTCCACCGATGGATCAGCCCACCCGCGTAGGCAACTGGCAACTCCGCCGTGGCGGAACTCCATTTAAATGCGCTCGACGGGGAAATATAAATGAATACCTAAACGGAGGCCTATGCTAGCTTCTCCCCCGTTCGTCCCATGCTGGTTCCTATATCTCAGACGGCAAGACGGCGTATTTATTTCACGAATACGCAACCAGGCTTCATAAACGGTCTGTTCCTCACTAGAAGGAGTAGAGCTACTTTTATTTTCAACATGTTTTATGCCTCTTTATGCAGTCATATCAGCGTAATAGTGTATAATACAATAGTTGAGATATTGAAACGTTTAATTGGTTATCATTTTTTTATATTAGGATGCATTCAAACGGTCAACATACACTGGTCAGAGTCGTTGACATTAGAAGATGTTATCGTTTCCTCCGCTAGACATTTAGGTATTATAGACGGTCGTTCTTAAAAAGTTAATTTTGATGGACGCGAAAAATTTCACGCTCAAGAATTAAGTTGTAAACATTTACGTATATATAGGTATGTTAGCTGATTAGTTGAGGAATAATTCAAATTCCGGTGGTCGTATCAACTACCAAGGTCATAGCTTGATAATACTAAGACGTATTATACTCCCGAAAAAAAGGGCAGATAAAGATTTAAGTCATCACGTATTAATTTTTCTTAATAATTTTTATCCAGTTGATAAGTGTTAAAGAGTCTATTTAATATGTTTTATTGGCTATTATATATTACAAATTTCTAATCGCAACAGTATTTCTACATAAGTATTTCCTACAATAACAAACGAACGTTAAAAAATTTCTTGCAACATGCACACGATTAATTGCATCATTTCAAGCATACTATATATATTTATTTACATACACACACACACAACTCTTTACTTTCTTTGACTTGTTTCCTGTCAACAGAGGAAACACCTCTTTGCTCTTAACGTCGCGAAGGAAAAAAAATGTTGTTTTATTCCCGTACCACAGAAGATATATACGCAACTTCCGTCGAAGTAGGATGGATGAAAAGAATGGTCCCAGCGCGTCAAAAGTCATACGGCTCGTAACACATATTTATTGCGAAATCCATACGTGGGTATATTATAAATTCGCGAGACTCCGCCACAGTAAGCTGCCATGTATATATCTCCAAAGACTTCAACATGCGAGTTTTAACTTCCCTTGCAAGAGCGCTTCTTTGGAAGCAAGCAATCTGAGTGCTAGGTGTAAACACATTTCGAAATGTATCATGTTTAAACGAACGGGAATGAAAATTATCCATCACTTTATAATTACGTCAATTCATGTCCAATTTGTAAACGTCTTAAGTCTTATTTAAATAATAATATGTTAATACGAATTGGTTCTATTTTTAATGCTCAGCTACGCAGTCGAAATCTCTGCTGTCCTGTTGGACACCCTATTAAAAATATCCCCAAATGCCACAATAATATTTATCACTGTTAATTAATTACGTGGACTGCGAAAGGGCTTGAATATAATAACCTAATAATGAAAAAATGATTTTATCGTAATAAATACTGAAATTATTTAGTTTTTTTTTTAATTCGCGAATATTTAGCTTATTTTAAGTCATATTTTATGCACGTGTCATAAAAGTACAACGGAGCAGTACTTCTATGCTTCTTCTGTACCATTTTTTAAAGTGATGTATTTTTCATTGGAACAAAATTTAAAAAACTGTGAATTTATTATTTCTCCAGTGGGGGAATTTTCATTTACTGTAAATATTATGGTATCCTGTAAACCCAAAAAGAAATTCGAACGTAAAATAAACAAAATTGGTTATCAATTTTCAGTGACGTGTATAAAATATCCTTCTAAAGACTTTGGTTTTAAGAAATGTATTATTTCATATTCGTTCCAAACATGTTTTATTTATTTTTTATTATTTTTTTATTTTTTATTTAATTATGTGTCAATACTTCCAGCTCATAAAAAGGCTTCCTATGTTTTAGAATTACGTGTCGGAATCAAAATTTTGCGCTATTTTCGGAGCACATAAAATAAAAACAAACTCCCAGATATGACATTTACACGAAGCAAATTATTTGTGCGGTTTTTATATTGTTAAATGTTACTAAGTTATGCATATGTTTAATTCGGGTTTATTCAATTAACCACGTTTTCTTGTGCCGTGAAGATGAATGGAAAAGGCGGCACGTGGTCACTTCCCTTAGACCTCTACTCTCTGGAAGGGGCCGCGGTCGAGAAGTGGCTAGAGCTTTCGGCATCCTACCTAGGCGAACCGGGTTCGATTCCAGGCGGTGTCGCTCTTGGATTTTCGCATGTGGGAATCGTGCCGCACGATGCCTCTGGTCGGCGAGTCTTCTCTGGGATCTCCCGTTTCCCCCCGCCCGTGCATTCTGGCGCTGCTCCATACTCACCTCGCTTCATCTTCACCTGCTCTCATGACCCCGATGTTAATAGATATTCAAAACTCTCTACTCTACCCTTTCGTACATGTGCTAGGCTTCCAGCTGTCTTACCTAGCAAAGTGGAAATTACCCTCCCGATGATATTTATTCTTATTTTATAAACGAAATATATATTATTATATTCTACTTATAATTATATAATAACTTTAATTTATAATGCTACTATATAATTCTGCAATGTTTCCTTTTGCCGTTTAACTAAATTTAACCTCAAACATAGCAATTATTAGGGTACTTTGTTGTTGGGTGGTTTGTCCAAAACTTGGTTTGGGTTAATCTAAATTAACTGCGACAAAATCAAAGGCATAGATTACTTTATACTAAAGCATCGGACGGTTATATCGTGTTCTCGTCTATGAAATGCCTCTCGGTATTTTTCATGAGAAATATGCATGTTTTAGTATCTTGCATATCATTTCACAATCATCGGTTGATTACACTGACGCTTTCTCGAGATCGCAGGGAGCTCTTAACGGAAACTTTCGTTTCATATTTGTTTCGTGCGCACATGGGGAAATGAGGGGAAAACAATTCGCATGTTTGTGCCACATTCAAAGAATGGAGGACGTTCCTAATTTTCAGTGCTATTCAATTAACGGCCCGCGCGCCGCATTTGGCCAGCCAGATAGATGCAATATTTTCTCAGCTATTCTATTTTTTATATTTACTTTTTAATATAATTGCCTAATTCAATTCTAACTGTAACTATTATTAGAACGAAGGTTGTATCTTTATTTATTACATAGTCACTAAATAAACTAACTGAAACGACTTTTCGTCTATGCTGCTTTATGATTGGCTCTTATAAATTAAATAAACAGACTTATTAAAATTACTGTAATTGACATTTTCGGCGTTCTATGACATAATAAAATCACATCAAACTTAAATATATTTTGCTCTATTTAGACAAAGTAAGGTTAGTTATATTAAAATTTTAAAAACCATTCAACATTAATAAGGGTTATAAGCGATTACAAATAACTAATGAAGAGTGTTTTTGACGTTAGGAATTCCTTTTGTCTGTTAGTATCTGTGAGTGTATTAATAATCTTAAATTAACGACGCTCTAAAGAGTAATTCATTTTCTTAATTAGCTCGAGAAATTTCTACACGGCCGTCAGGATTCGCGTTGAAGTGTATACATCTCAGTTTAAGTGTTTTATTTGCAAGGGTACATTAAAAAAAAAAACCTGTTATGAAGAAACAGTGATTTCCATCATCGAACAAATATTCACTGAAAATTCAGTTATGAAGTGAATACCGATTGACGTATCCGTGGGACGTACTGGGATACATGCTCTGGGCAATGGAGAGTCGCTGTACGTATTAATCACACTTTCGTTATTGAATTCAATCGCTGAAATCATCAGTGTAGGTTGTGCGTTCTCCGTTTTGCATTCGGATCTCACCGATTCCAGGATTCCAGAGCGTAACGGCTTCTGATCCCAAGACAGCGTTCACACACTGCGATAGGCATTAGTACTCTGCACTCCGTACACATTTACTGGCATTAAAGACAAGCTGTAATTGTGGCACTTATATCCACCATTATTGGCTCGCACTACATTCGACACGCCTACTTAACTAAATAAAGTTTATTACTGGCATGATTTCAGCCAATGGCACGTACAACTGATTCTCCTATAATCAAATACCCTTGCATATGTAACAAGTGATGCGGTCTAAGTCGCTCATTTCAGTTGTCATAAAAAAATTATTATTTCTGTTCACAGTAATTAGTGTTTACGTTCTGTATGATTATTTTAAGTTCCTGAGAAGCGTCAATGGAGAAATGAAACTATATTCATGGAAATATTGTTTACAGTGGCAGAGGAAATTTCGTTTTTAACGTAGCCTGAGTTACACTCACACATAGTATTGTAAATAAACAGCAGAAAAATTCGCGAGTTCAATGACCCCTAGTAGGTTAGACGTGAGATTTGTTTGACCGACAAAGCAGGTGCCAGTACCTCACTACATGGTTGCTGCCCTAGTGAGAGACCGCGATTGAGTTCGCGTTTGATACAGCGTTCATCATTGGCGCAGAGTCCTCCAAGAGTTGTCAGCTTGAATCGTGGGCCAATCGCAAAGAAGCACAAACGTACTTTCGTATGGAGTCTAGCTTGTCCCGAAACGAAAACGCGAATTTTTCAGGTCTCTAATATTAAATGTTAACACATGATGTTCCAGGAATGCAGAGAACCACCAATTAGGAAAATGTTAAGCTTTAACGTACTGTTTTCCCCTGTAACGCCAAAATACGTGAAATACTGAGGCTCGCTATATTATCGCTTTCTTTGTTGGGGTCATTGTTCTACAGTAAGGTGGGGTTCCAATGCCCTTGACGGAAATATCGCAGATGTATGTATCAGAGGAAACGGAGGGGATATATAAATTCCACTCTTACAATAACAAATGAAACAGAGTAAACAAGCGACATCTAGCAGACGAGCCGAAAGTACGATAGATTTCGAATTCCTATCGACTGTTTTGCGAAATCGACTACAGTATGCGATATCGATACGACTCCCCAACCGATATTCCCGTCTATTCGTTTTGTTACGCGACAATGTGTAATTATTTTACGCTCTAAGAAATAATATTGTTAATTCACCATATCAATGTATACGTACAGTGACAAAGAGCGAATAGTAAAATATTTTCCCATACACGCATGGTAACATTCCTACAGTTGCTCGGGAAAGAGTTAAATGCATAGGAAAGTTCCCAACTTTGTATAGTAGCGATCCTAAATATTACCAAATATTCAGCCTGATACTTATTACCATTACCATATACTGTATAGGTTAAAAACTTCAATTACAGTTTAGGAAGTTTAGCAGAAAATTTTTTACATTGTAGTTTTCTTTTTCAGAATAGGTGTTTCTCCCTGTTTCTCCCGATCCCTATAATTTTCTCTAAAGTGCTCTCAATCCAAAGTAAAAAGCTTTCTGTTGCCTATTCTTTTTGGGCGTCAATTATAAGTCTTGTTGTAGGAGATCGGGATTTTATAACGAATACTTTTTGCGATCTGCACAAGCCGATACACAACACGTTCTAATTTCACGAAACGTTGAAATATAGTACTTGTGCAACAAAATTATGTACAAAAATATGAGAAAAGTATATATCATAAGGAATGCCAGCTCATGCCACAAAAAAAAAAACGGGATGATGGTGAATACGCACTAGGCAGTCACCACAATACATTTTTGCTCTTGCAACGGACAAAAAAAAAATTTCAGTAGTGCTGCAATCTTTTTGGACGGGCCTGGAACCACTTCGAGAGGAAAGTAACAGATTTGCCTATGTTAGTGGCACTCCCGTGGTATGTGTTCTAAGCCTTGGCCACAACCCAACATGAGTGGTACACGGGTCTTCGGAATTGATTGACCTCCTATCATCGTAAACATTTCCAACACTGGCCGCGCTCATGCACACTAGCTGTGGCAAAGTGTCGTTGGGAAATGTTCCGCTGTGAACGTTTTCGAATGAAATTTCTAATTTGCTACAAAGCACTGCGTTCTCTTCAAAACCAAGCAGAAGTGTGATCTTACGCGATGAGGGAGCACTGAGTTAATCCATTATATATTTCAGCAAAAAAAAAAAGAAAGTTAAATACTATATCCCAAGCTTTTCATCACACGCGTTATGGTGTCTAAAAGAAAAAAAAAATACACTGAATATTTCACGGTCAATCACGTAGCTGAAGGGGTACTCAAAGAAGAAGCGATGGATTCTCACGGAAGTTTCTCCAGGAAACTGGAGCCAAAAATTTGCATGTGCTTAGCATTCTCGTTAATTTTTCTAGGAAAGCGGTAATTAAGAGGATAGTTAGAGGTTCTCAATCCCCCCCCTCCCGTAATACAAAAAAGGTAAACGTTAACTATCGAACGACAGCAGCTTTTACTACTACTAGAAAAACAACGCCACATTACAGAGCAAGAACTGCCAAGATTCGGTATTCAGTTTCGGGGGGTCAGCATAAATTTAACCGTTTCAGAAGCTTCCAGGAATATGTTGCGTCGAAGACTGCGTGGGCGTCTGGCAACCGTAAACCCGGGCTTTGCGGCCCCTAACTTACTTTGAATACGTTCCACGAGATCAAGTTTAGCTCTAATGTTTACCCTCTCTTGCAACATGCACAGTATACGTCACTTTTAACCCTTTGAGGAGTATACACGTATATACTTGGGGCTAAGTTCATATGGAAATTTCTTGGTTCTGTAAGACAAAACTAAAAACTTTTATAATTTTACTATTTCACCGGTCTTGATCGGAATTAAAAAAAAACTCGACATTTCAGTTTGTAAGAATACAAATTGTTCTTATCACATTTCGCAAATGAACCTATTCCATCTACCGCGACACATCAATCGGTACTCAGTCAACACGCCTCTTCATTGGCCGGCGGCCAGCCAATAATAAACGTTACAGGCTGCAGTAGGCATTCCCGGTGTAGCCTGGACCAATAAGACGATGGTAACCCGAAATACAGAGCGCAATACAACTTATACGACTAGAGTGGAGGATATAAGCAGCTCACGTCAATCATGTCCTCAGTGCCAATACATATGTGCCGCCCTCAAAGGGTTAAGCTAATATTTGGCACCGATGGTACAATTCATTCATACGCAGGACTATCAGCAACATTTCCTGATTAGAATCTAGCGGCTGCCCTTAATTTTAATAATTAATTTCATGCAATTCGTAGCTAAGTTATGCCTTAACTGAGACACCGTAAAAACAACAATTGACTACTTTAACTGGCGATCAGCTAAAAATGCAAACGTATTATATGCATAAAACACAGTAAAAGAGAATACTTCAGTCTTCTCTATGTGATGTGTAAATGCTTACGAAAAACGCAATACAAAATATACTTGTGTGGGGGCTCTTAATCATAAAAACTTTTGCTGCTACCATAAGTTCTCTTGACCAAACCTGTGAATGATATCGTGTAATGGAACCACATTTATTTGTGTAATTTATCGATAGCTAAACCTACAGTTTTACTTGAGGACTATGCGTGTATTAAATAGATCGCACAAGCATCATTTATAAATGGATTTTACGTGTAGAAAGGTTATCTTCATTGTAATTTATCAGTCGAAAATCCTAAAAAACGAATTATATAATTCATTCACGGTTATTTCACACTTTCCTGGAAACCCTGCTAAAGTTATACTTCCAGGATATTCCTTCGCCTCGTGCAAACTAAGCTTAACTAAGTCTAGAAAGCCACGCCAAAGGGCAACGTACCGAATTTGTGCGCACTCAGTTCTAATGATATTTTGCGTGAGAGTTATTTCATTAAAGGCGCTACCAGCGCAGATGTTTTCTCGCCGTTTTTATTCGTATTTATTATAAATTCTACACTCGAGCAAGCTGATTTGAAAATTTCTTTATTGTTCAGAACAAAACTTGCATGGATATGTAGTCTTTGTTCGGCTAACGTTTAACACGAGCTCACAAGAACACGACAGCGCAATAACGATGATATTGCTAACGATAGAATTACTTTTTTATAGCCACTCAAAGGGAGATGATTGATTGGGGCGGACATTTGATTGGGTCGGTATCAGCTCGGCTCTCCATTGGTAGATGACCGGCCAATAATGAACGCTGTAAAGTACAGGATAGTGTCCGGTGTGGTATGCACCAACAGGACGATGGCGAGTTCTCACACAGACACCAACATAACTGTTGTTCTCGCAGCAGGGGATATAGATGACTCACTTCTAATTTGTCTTAAGTGCCAGTAAATGTGTGCAGACCTCAGCGTGTTAAGAAGTAACAAAACACGTCATACATGGGGTGATTTTTCAAAGACTGTACTTTTAAATTCTCCATTGACAAGGGTTAAAATCACTGCTGTGTTTCCGACGAAATACGTAATACGCCCTCGGGGCAGTACGGAAGTTTTCAATCGCGCTCTTCCTTTGTCAGTTCGAGACTCCGTACGCTTTATGAGTTGTGTACATGCAAAAAGTTTTCAAAACATTGTTTTGTTGTCTTTGACACCAGTGATTTTGACTGTCCTGTATTTATTTAGGCAGTTATATATATATATATATATATATATAATATATTGCTTTTAGACCCACTTTCAAAACATATTGACAGGACAATTACAAACAGAATAATAAAACTTTGTGTGCGTTTGTTCTCATTTTTATTTTGTCGTGTCGGAAACATTGTCGAATTACAGAGAATTTATGCTTTGATCTCAGTGTTGCCCAAAGCTACTTTCTCCAACCACGAAGTGGCTCGGAATTTTAAACAAACGAAGTCTTTGAAATAATCTTAACACAAAAACCTTTCATCATTTTAATTTTACGAGGAATTTTGCTGCTGATTTTACTGTAGTGCTTCAAGGAATATATCTGTCAAATACACACACACAGAGCCTTTGAGCTGTTCACGTTAAACTGAGCACTTTTGAAAGCCCTGCATAAGATCTATATGCACATTGTGTATTCTTCCACCATACTTAAATTAGCATTGCCGTGGGCCTGCTCACCTTATTCATGCTTCGGCACGTGGAACTGTGTGATTATTAGAACAGTAAATCTTTTAAAAATTTAATATCATTATTTTTTCACTTATATACATTAAAAATAAATAATAAGTAAAATGTACAATTTTAATATTCATAAATGTTTACCAAACACTTGTAATTCAACTATAAGACGTGAAACTACTTTCCGTCCGCCGTTGCCAACTTTACTAGGCGCATGTCAGTCAATGTGTCCGTAAATTATGTGTAGTTACGGGCAGTGACATTTTTCAAAGGTTGATTTCAAAACTGCTCACTTTACCGTGAATAGTTTTTAAAGCATAGCAGAGGATTATAGCCAATGTTTGGTTATACGGGATTACCCTGTACTATACCTGAAACGGGCCGCGGTGGTGTAGTGGTTATACCACACGCCTTTCCCCTGGGGGCGCCGGCTTCGATTCCCGACGGGGTAACTAATGTATTTTCGCATGTGGTAATCGTGCCGAACGATGCCGCAGGTCGGTGGGATTTTCTCGCGGATCTCCCGTTCACCTCACCCCCCCCCCTCATTGCAGCGCTGCTCCATACTCACCTCGCTTCACTCCCATCGGCTCTCAGACTTAACACCGCGCAAGACTGAACTGTCTTTATTTACACAACGATCTGTAAGCTAGTAGATATACAGATGATTCAATCCCTAGCCTCACTTCCATATTCCACCCTAATTCCTCGTGGTAGGATTCTCTAAGGCCTTACGAGAAACAAAACAAACGACGTGATCACACCAGTGTGATGAGTATGTTCATTGCCATGAAATTAGAGTCAAGAAAAATACGGGTCACCAACGACGAAAGCGAGGCAAATATACGTGCATGAAATATATCCTGTAAACATTTATCTATAATTTTGCGTGTCTCTAAATACAGGTAGTAAAATTAAGTCAAGTGCGTGACAACACATTGAGGTCTGAACACAATTACTGGCACTTAAGACAAATTAGAAGTGAGTCATCTATATCCCCTGCCGTAAGAATACAAGTTCTGTTGATGTTTGTATTAGAACTCACCATCGTCCTATTGGTCCATACCACACCGGACACTACCCTGTACTTTACAGCGTTCATTAATGGCCGGTCATCTACCAATGGAGAGCCGAGCTGATATTGACCCCATCAAATGTCCTTTATCGTATAAAAGGATTTACAATCAATCATGGCTACAAGAAAAGAAATTCTATCGTTAGCAATATCATTGTTACTGCGTTGTCGTGTTCTTGTGAGATAGTGTTAAACACTAGCCGAACAAAGACTACATATCCATGCAAGTTTTGTTCTAAACAATAAATAAATTTTCAAATTAGCTTTTCTCGAACTATACTCGAGCATAGTCTACAAAGCGTTAATTTTTTCTCAGATGCAACGTTTTTTTTTTTTTTTTTGCTTTTTTTTTTTTTTTGCTGAGTAGCCATTGTGTACACAGTGGGGCTCACTAGTCAATTAATATAATTAATATCCCTGTGAGAAGCTCATTTGTAAACCACTTAACAGGCATAGGTTATATTGGCCGAAAACAAAGCCTATAGCTAGAGCCCCGAGTATTTCGCGGATTGATGTGGAAGGAGGCTAGACTTTACAGTCATCTGCACTCTCACTATACATGCATTTACTCATTGTGATTGCTGCTATCAAGTGATACACTAGTACAGCACTGTTCAACGTTCACTCACACTACTACATCCTGCCTATTACTGATTCGCTGTTAAACTGGGGGTGTTTAAAGAATTACCGTCCAATCAAAATAGCAGGAGACAATGGCAAGTGATTGAAGGCTACTTTGCCACCGGATGAATTCGAAAAATATTCATGGCTCTACCTATAGCTAGGGATAAGAAAAATTCGCAACTTAATTTCAGGACAAGGTATATTTCAAATGCGTGTATACTGAGGTCACCTTTGCGATTGGATCAGAGCTTATTAGACACGCCTTGGACGACTCCGTGCCAATAGCAAACTTGCACGGGAATAAGAAGCGAATCCCGTACTGTCAAATGTGGGGTAATACTGGGGCAACAGCCAATGAACAAATATCTGAGTTTCGACTATTCAAAGGATTGTGAAGTCTAGCGTACAGGTCATTGAACTCGCGAAATTTTCCTATCCCTACCCGCAGGTCATTCACTGTGACAACAATACAGATATTGCGCCACAGCGAGTGAGTGAATATATTTGGGCGGCTCTTAACAGCGAGGTCTTGAGAGCCGATGAGGATGATCGAGATGAGTATGGAGCAGCGCCTGAATGAAAGGGTGGGGGGGGACGGGAGATCCCCGAGGAAACCCGCCCAACCAGTGGCATCGTCAGGCGCGATACCTAAATGCGAAGATCCGGGGGCGACCCGGCCGGTCTTTTCTACTTCCATTGTGATTGAGCGGCAGATGTTCATACACGCCCCATTTGATTGAGTCAGTAATAAGTAGAGACCTGCAAAATTCGCTTGAAGACAGAACAGACATCAAACACATGTGTGTTTGTATTGCTCTTGTCATTGGACCACAGCTGATTTGAGATGCCCTGCTGGATAACGACGAGATAGTCTGAACACGTAACGCTTAGCCAAACGGGACTATGGATCGTCACTTTTGCAAAAGCCAAAAAACAAACGACACCGGCATGAATGTATATAGGGCAGTGAAGCCTAGTGTGCTACTGGATAATAACGCGAATTTTGCAGGTCTCTAGTAATAAGAAGGAAGCAGTAGCGCGAGTGAATGTTGAAGAGTGCTGTACAAAGGCCTCACTTGATCGCAGCCACCAATAAGCAAATGACACCGGCATGAATGTATATAGGGCAGTGAAGCCTAGTGTGCTACTGGATAATAACGCGAATTTTGCAGGTCTCTAGTAATAAGAAGGAAGCAGTAGCGCGAGTGAGTGTTGAAGAGTGCTGTACAAAGGCCTCACTTGATCGCAGCCACCAATAAGCAAATGACACCTGCATGAATGTATATAGGGCAGTGAAGCCTAGTGTGCTACTGGATAATAACGCGAATTTTGCAGGTCTCTAGTAATAAGAAGGAAGCAGTAGCGCGAGTGAGTGTTGAAGAGTGCTGTACAAAGGCATCACTTGATCGCAGCCACCAATAAGCAAACGATAGTGTCTCGAGTGTGTAGAGGACTATCAAGTCCAGCCTGCTGCCACGTCAATCCGCGAAATACTCGGGGCTCTAGTTATTGGTGTATACTCATTACATTTAGTATTGCTTACAACTTTAATGAAGCCCTCCTAATGTTCTACTTCAAGATATGCCTCAACCTTGTGAAAAACAAAACTTAACCAAGCATAGAAATTACATCGAAGGGTGAACGCACAGCACTCGTACGCGCTCGGTGTAAAATGTTTCGTATAAAAACAATTTCTTACTAAACACAATAACATTTTTTTTCTAATTTTACAAAAACTTTTTTTTTTTTTTAACTAACTGCCAAAAATGTCTTTAGTGCTATTACAAGTTAAAGCTTGCGAATTTTACAAGAGTAGGTATTACACCAAGAATTTTTTTGCACCTCTACAAATCTTGATTTTCCACAAGCACAAACAAATTTGTTGTAAAGTACTAGCATTAGTATTATTACAATAAGTTTTCACTTAAGTTTAAAAAAAAATTTTCTGAGTAGGCATTACCAAAACACCTATTTGTACTCTGTTTTTATTCATATTAGCTGTAAATGCGATCTTTTTATTTATAGATAACATTCATGTAAACGTTTAATTCGACCGGGAAAAATAAGGGAAATTTATGTTAACTAATGCATAAAACGCTTGTGATACAGGGCATTTTTAGGAAACAACCAAATACGCCATACATAGAGTGATTTTCCGAAGGTTCGACTAAAAACAAATAAATAAACTGTGAATAGGCAATAACAGAGTAAATAGTTACAGAGACTATTATTTAGAGCTAAACGTTCCAAAAATCTCGATACACCCACTAAAAAACTAATTGCAACGACAAGATGATATAGACGTTAGCGCACTGCTCGCTTTATCAGCTGTGCACGGTTCATTGGGACCTTTTGAAATCAACCTATGAAAAACGTCACCGGCTCTACCTGCATACCGTCAGACGCACTGGCTGGTATGTGCCCTGTAAGGTTGGCAACGACGGAGAGTGTGAAGTTACATGTTTTAACCTTGAATTAAAAGGGTTAGGTATGCGTTCGTAAATCTGCAAAATTTTAAAATAATTGCTTTTGTAATTATTTTATAACTTTGCTATACCGACGCACGGATAAAGTTCTCAGGTCTATGACATTAATTTTAGATATGGTGGAAGCATACACAAAGTGCATAAGAGTAGATGTTAAGGTTACTGGCCACCAAAAATATTATCATTGTATATTTGTACGAGGTACTTTTCCTCACATAAACATTACTTATTCTATCACGAATAAATTTTTGGCTTTATATTTTATTGCACAATACCACCTAAAAATTGCAATTTTATTGTTTTTGGGACGTATAAATAATAAAAACCTAATCCACTTACTGAATCTATATAATTTACATTGAGGTAAGACATATGTCAATCACTTCAATAAATCTTTAAAATCACGGTATGAAGTGATATTTAAATTTTTTAACAGTCTTAAAAATAACGAGGTTTTGCATAGTTTTTATTTGTAGCAGTCTCCAAATTTTTTAAAATAAATTTTGCTAAGGATAATCTAAATGTATTAAGTCATGATCATGACCTTTTATTCACCCTTATGAAATCTTCCGTGTACTCGTTTATTTTATTTCTAAGTCCGAAAAATACTAAAATTGTGATTTCGACGTTCCATAATGCAAAAACTATGACTCCAAAATATTTTTATTCAAGGAAAGAGTACTTATTGCGTAAAAATATCAAATAATGAATATTATTTTACGACGACTTGCACCCTAAAGGCCACGATCTCCCATTTGTACGGCTTTTGCGAGAATTAATTTTTTGAACCCAAACGGGAGCCGATTTTGTAAAATCCTGTTACAATTTTGTTACAAATTGTTTTTATTGCGTAGTCTAATTTTTTCAACGCAAGAAACTGTATACTTTTATCCAATTAATTAATTAATGAAATTTATGTTTATTTTATAATTAGTTAAAATTATAAAGTTTTTCTGTGTTGTAAAAATTAGACTACATAATAAAAACAATTTGTACCAAAACTGTAAGAGGATGTTACAATTATGGTTCCCGTTTGGGTTCAAAAAATTAATTCTCGCAAAAGCTGCAGAACTGGGAGATTGTGGCCTCGAGGGTCCTATACACCTGTGCGTTCAAGGTCAAGAGAGGCGAGGGAGCGATACGGGTGACATTAACACGCACGCCTAGCGCCTCATCGCTCCTACGAGGCAAGGCGTGCAGTGTTTCCGTCATGACGCTGTACTGTGTAAACGACTGTAGATCTGTAACTGTGGGGTTTTATTAAACGCGATGAAAGTACACAGATCAAACTACCTGCTTATAATCGTACTTTTCTCTTACCGCTTAAAGAAACTTCATAGGCAAGCTTTAAAATTGCGATATCTGACCACTGTCACGATTTCCGCCCCCCCCCCAACCCATTAAATACACTTGATATGATAAAAGTAAAAAGATAGCGATATAGGCAATAGTCTATTTTATCCTTTCTGGCAAAACTTCGTAGTTCCAGGACATTTATTTACCGAGACACGCGTTTATGCGCAACAACGATTTCACAGAAAACTTTTCAGTACATAGGACCCTTAAGGTTCGGCCTTACCCGCCACGTTGAATTTTCCATTTATATGTCATAACTTCCTTTTCAGTGAAATAACCAAATATTTGTTATCGTAGCACTATCACAATTGACAATCCCCTTCAAATTTAGTCGTCAAACTTCATCCACATGTGATATGGTGATTGTAAAATGGCATTAATCTGTTCATAATTCTCGAAAAAAATACGGCATGACTACTTAACGACTTTTCAGAATTTATGTTTGTACTTCAGCGTAACGTATATTGTCATGATTGTATAGTAACAGTTTCGTAATAAGTGTCGGTACACAACTGAAATAAGCTAGAACCAATAATTCAACGTGGCGTGCGAGGCCGAGCCTTAAGCAAGGGTTTCAAAAATGCTCAGTTTACGCTGAACGGCGTATGGTGGCAGAACCTTCTGGCTGGCGGCGCGCCGGTTCCAGCCGCCAGATGTCGCGCTCCGTCTATGGGGCACTCTGCCAACAGCCCCGGCCGCAGTTGTACCGCGCGGGGCAGGGGGGGGGGGCGGAAGCAGGGCGGCCGTGGTCATCTAGCTATGTCCGGCCGGTTGGGGAGGGGTGGGGGAGACGGAACTGCGAATTACGAGCACGACCGACGTGCAATGTGAAGCATTGAAAAAAAGGGGGGGGGGGGTGGTTCTGGCCCCCGGTCCGTGCGGGGAAAAACCAGAAACGTGTTCTTGCGACCGCTGGGAACAAAGGCGACGATGTTAGGACGAGAGAGCACTCCGGCGCGTAAATTAGCAGCCCGTGTGCTTGGGCCTGAACGTGGAGTTACCCCTGCTGGCAGTGTGCACCAAACGAAATTTCTGACTTTCAGATATATTCCTCTTCTAATATTTGCTGCCTTTTTAAAATACACTTGCTGTTACTTTATTTATTGGTAGTACTCCCGCCTAGTATTTCGAGCAGCTTCTTCGCACTTTTTAATTAAAACCTTCGAAAAATCACCCCATGTACGAAATGTATGGCTGTTTCCTAAGTATGGCATGAATCGCAAGCGTTTCATACTTGATTTAACATAAAGGTAACTTTTTTTTTATTAAATTGAAATGTTATTTATGTTTATCTATAAATTATAATACTTCATTTATAATTAATATGAATTATAAAGGGCGAGAAAACATGTGTGTTGGTAACACCTAGTAAGAAATAGTTCTCATGCAAAATATTATTACAACTGTGTGCGCACGAATACGGTGTAATTTTGCATATTTAATTAAGCTGAGTTTGTATGAGGTGGAGGCATATCCTGGAAGTAGTACTTAAGCAGTGGTTCAGAAAAGTGTGAAGTAACTGTGAACGTATTATAACTGCAGTGTTATGTTGTATTATTTTTTTTGCTAGGAACGAGGGTGTTGATATTTAAACTGAAGTTAATTATGAAGACAGAATATATTTTTGATATATTGATATTAGATACAATAAATATAAAGTATTGGAGAGAGGGTCTTAATCAATTGCATTATATAACCAACCTGAATGATACAGTCGCCATAGGCTGTGTGTTGAGTCGGAAGGCAACGAGAAGCAAACCAAGCTGTATCGGAATGGTTTCATCTCGGCGCGGGTCCACAGACTGACAGACTCCTTACAAAGTGTTTCCAATTATTATACAGAGTGATTCGGAATTAGACCGACAAACTTCGGGAGGTGATTCTTTCATGATAAAGTAAAAGGAAAACATATGTGACACTTTATACCTAAACAGAATATTAAGGGATGCAAGTGCCCTTAAAAAAACGAGGTTTTAAACCGTACTCGTGCAAAATATCGACAATGAAGTAAAATACAGTGACAACTCCCGGAACATTATTTTATGTTATCGGGACCTTCAACGTAAGAGCCGATATTTTGCACAAATATAGCTTAAAAATCTCGTTTTTTAAGGGCTCATACCTCCCTTAATATTCGGTTTAGGTATAAAGTGTCACATGTTTTCCTTTGACTTTTTTTATGAAGAATCACCTCCCGAAGTTTGTCGGTCTAATTGTGAATCACCGTGTATAGTTTCTGGTGGCGTAATTGTCCCAAATACCGTGCGGCCGGGAAGGGAGAGCCACTGGCGCTTCCCTGATGTGTTTAATAAACTATCATTGCTGTAATGTGTTTTGGATTCCTCGCCTAATCTGGATAGCGACGCGTCTCTGCAGTTCGTTAGGCTTGTCCGTCTTTACTGAAACATAACAGTAGGCTGTTCACAGTAAAGTGAGCACTTTTAGAAATCTTGACTGAGGTCTATTTTTCTCCTCATTTGATATCCATCCGCCATACGTAGAATCTACAATATTGTAGGCAGTATGACTGTATCCATACGCCATTCAAGTAGAAACGTGAAACCATCACGAACGTTAATTTGTTAGTAACATGCCAATGATTCTGTACTCTAATGTGTACAATGAAAAAAAAAACTCGTTTGCTTGTCATTCATTAAAACTTTAATTTCGCAATACAAGGTTAAGACGTAGAACTAGTTTATTTGATTCACTGCCAACCTAACTGCGTCACTGCACGCCTTTATGTGTGTGTGTGTGTATGTGTGTGGTTGTGTGTGTGTGTGCGCGCGTGTGCTGTACTGTACTGTATATGCAGGCACAGGCCTGTAATTTTTTTTCAAACATTTATTTCAAAAGTGTTTACTTCACCGTGAACAGCTTGTATAAGGCTGTTCACAGTAAAGTGAGCTCTCTTTAAGGCCCTCCTAAATTTTCCCGTTCAGCCAATTTCTATCTTGCCACCACTTTTTAATGTAAACATTGCCATGTGACTAATAAGCACAGTGTATACATTTCACCACTCTCAAATGTTAACATTTGAGGCGGCAATAAAATTTATTAGTAGTCTATACCTGTTGGGAGGGCCTTAAAAAGTGCTACTTTACTGTGTATAGCGTATAGCAATACACAGTATGCCGTAGGTGTTTTCCAGCTAGGTAACCTGGTTACAGATCAAACGACGTTACTTCCAAAGAATATTTTTCATGAGAGTAAACTCAAAACTTTACAAGACTGGTTAAACGAAAATACCCAAAGACTACATAATCCGACAATTAATTCGGTTTTACGAAACATTTTTTGCGCTTAAACGGTTGGTATTTACATTTATGTCTTACGTTAAGAAGAAAAGAGCCCAAACGCAATTGAACGCAAAACAGATTTGTTTATCAGATATATTTCAATTAATCGGCACATTCTGCAAATACGTGTCTAGTGCGGTAATCCTGAACAGCACTGGAACCTATAGGATTTACTGCAAAACTGATGATGCTACTAACAATGATACAGTTGCGAATAGAGGTGGCGTAGTGGTACAGCAATGGAGGTCCCGAGGTTAATTTCCGGTCCAGGAAACCCGATTTCCGCTTTCCATGGTTTTCCGAAGTCATTTAAGGTGAAATCCGGGGACAATTCCTTAGCAAAGACCTTCCCTCTTATTGTTGTCAGAGCTAATTATACCGTCCTTAAAGAACCCTCGCTTGAAGAGAATGGAAGTGACGCATAAATATTGGCACAGTTATTTAAGCGGAAAGAACAAGAGTAACTTAGAGTGGTAGCTAAGCCAAAATATGTTAGCCATTCCATTAAATAATTCACATACCATTTTTAAACACAAGACTTTGCCTTGTGACCAGTTTACATTACAAAAATTCAAATTGAATTTTTAAACACAATACTTTTCTATTGTTTTTGTGGGACTTATCCAAACTATTGCATGGGTTGGTACACATTAAAAAATGCGCCAAATCGCGGTAAATGTTGTGAGTTAATGTAGCTAAATTGGGTTTGTATCTCAGCTAGCTGGTACTACAGAAAGTGACAAGGCAACACATAATATTATACGCTATTAAGGACTGTTGGGATATACACTCCACCAACATGTAAATTTTAAAATACAACAAATTAACCCTCTCCATCTAACTGTATTTTCATAACGATATACTTTTTCATTCCCTTCGCACGACGGAAATTTGAAATATAAGTAGGCCTACATCCGCATTTTTTAAAGGAAAAAAAATATGTCTAGTCGCAACCAACAAGTTTGATACGGATGCATGAAATATATATTTTCATCGTGACAAAATCGTGTGAAGGAAAAAAAAAATTTCACCTTTGTCCTCACTTGTTCGTGTGCACTGTTGGATCCAGAAAACTAAATAAAAGTTTTGAAAAACATTATTTTATCAAAAACAAAGCAACCAAAAAATAATAATAATTTACGAATGTGCAGAAGAGTCCTCAAAATATCAACATGTCAGGAACATTCCGTAATCCGAATAACCCTGAGTCTATTTTTACAAGGAGTTATGAATAAATGTTATCAACTCTTTCCGTAAAAGTTCTAAAACATTTTAACTGCGTACGGATCGAGTAGTTTGGTATCCTGCAGAAACTTGCATTTATAAGGATTTTTCTTCTTCTTGTTTCAGTTAAGTGTGAAACTTACTTGACACTCTTTATAATACAGCTTAACTGGACGTACTGCATCGGCGAATTAAACTTTCATTCATAATTCCCTTGCTTGATAAGTTTTAGTGGTGATTACACCGCATGCAAATAAGTAATATAAAATTACGTTTGATGACTGTAAGCGATGCATTCTGGTACAGCAGATGCATGCTAGCATGAAATAATAACAAGGAAATATTTGGGAGGTGTGAATGTTTTGACTGCCATAGAAAAAAATATATTTATTAGTAATAAGGGAGGAGACAATATTATGCAAAATCAAGCGTATATAATAAGCTGATGACAATGAGCAATATTGTTAATCTCTATTCGTTTACCCTTTCAGCAAAACCCATGAACTTTCTGTTGTTTCGAGAAAAGCTACAGGAAATTTGCTTCCAAAATTTTACATATACTTGTATCTCTGTTCCTTCCTTTCCGGTAGCGTTTTCTCTCTTATTATCAACACAAGCCCTTAAAGATTTCCCGTTCAGTTACGTATATTTATAACAGCAGATACGTGAAATCAAGAAGTGGAGGACGAGAAGGTAATGAAAAATTCCTCTGGTAAAAGGGGCAAGTATTTGTTCCGCGTTGCTACTCTAGGTAATTTCAGGGGAAATGTGCTCTGGAAAGTAAAGTTTTTTTAAAGTTATTACTTGCTCTCTTTATGGAAGTCGAGAAAGTGGTGTGCAGGCATACCCACATCACTTATCGTTTCTTTAGAAACATATGTGTAGTTTATTGGCAGTATCTCCACACTTATTTAATCAAAACTTTGAATTAACATCTCACTTATGACATGTACGGTCGTTTCCTAAATATAGCATGTATCGCAAGCATTGCATACTTCTCTTAACATTAAAGTAACTTATTAAATTAACCTCTACTTATATTTGATTTATAAATTATAATATGTCGTCTGTAATTATTACGAATGACAAGTAAAGAGAAAACGTGTGCGTTAATAATACTTGCTGAGGAATAATTCTCAAGCAAAGTTTCATTAAACTCAGAGCGCATGAATTCGGTGCGTTGTCCCTTTGATGACATTTTCCAGTTTTTCTTTAAACTTTGTTTGCACGAGGCGGAGGAAGGCCTGAAAGTAGAACCCAAGCAGGGCTTCAGAAAATTCGGAAGTAACTATGCGTGGTCTACAGAAAAAAAAAATTAAGGTAAGGAAATATTTCAGCTCTACATCGAGAAAAAGGTTTTGTTGAATCAAATAAGATTTGTTTGGTGCAACGAAACTATTTGTATGTATAGGGCCACTGAAATAGTTTGTTGCTGAAACCAAAATTATTTTGTTGTTCTCATTTGGTTGCCCCAAACTGTAAGATTTGGTTGGCGCAACTATAGATTTGTTTAGCTACAGGTACATTTAACAGTTTGACCCAATATAAAAGAATTTTATAAGTTCGACCGCGTTTCGAACCTAGATCGCCTGCGTCCGAGCGATACGCCTCAGTAACCTGAACTAATGTAATAACTGACGACATCGTAAAGTTTTTAGATATATATACTGCACGTGTGCAAACAAATATTTCAAGTTTTACAGCTTTACTTGTCAGTTTCTTGTCGCATTTTTTTATTAATGTGTTTATACGATAGTTAAGCATCAATAGATGCACTCACGAACACGGTTACTATCCTATTATCACAAAAAATACAAACAAACTCTCGAGCTGTATTTCCGAACGAAGGCAGTCAAATGAGTGGCCAAACAAATATATACAGTTGATTCAAGATATTCAGTTGGCAGTCTAATTTTTTTGGCCCAACACATAGGTTTAGTTTATTCAAACATATATTTTGTTAGACGAACAAAAGTAATTGTGTTGCTTTTCAAATTTTGTTTGCTCAACGATATGTTTTGTTAGGGCAGCAATATATATATATTATATATATATATATATATTTGTGTGTGTGTGTGTGTGTGTGTGTGTGTGTGTGTGTGTGTGTGTGGTCCTATACAAACAAATATTTTGTTCGCTTTTCTCTCAGTGTAGTTGTCGCACTTAAGTTGGAGCGATTACCAGTATTACTACAGCCTACGATTTTTCGTTCGCTGTGAATATTCCAATCTTTGTGGGGAGAACAGATCCCGAAATCTTCGCTGTATCCACTTTTCCCTTAAGGTTACATTTCAGTTCGTTGAACAAAATTTTTCGCCCGAGACAGCAAAATTAATAGCTTCTCGAGCTGTATTAACGTTGTTACAACTTCTTGCGTTTATTAATATATTAACTACCAACTGCTGGGAACAAGCAAGTGACTTGTCCTCGCAAGCGATTACAGCAGTATAACTTACCACAGTAGTCAGGTAATGCCAACTTCAGAAAACTTACGAAGCAATGTCCTGTAACCTGCTCTTCCGTAAAACCTAATATAAATTCTTTAATGCAAGTTGTTGCGAATATTTTACGGACCCAAGGCGACGAGAATTGATCCCCCATTAAACACACATTAAAACAGAAATTATAGATATAATCTGTGTAAAGTGCTGAAGTTTATATAAAATGAATCGTCATTGTGTGCGTTAACTGTGCTAGGCAGAAAAACAGCCAAAAAGTGTAAGTAATATGGACGTATAATGTTTCTTCTTTATTAAACACCGTCAATTTTACCATAGAAATAATCAAACAAGGCTTATTACCTTTGAAAACGATACACGTAGATTGCCTAGTACTCGAACCCGCAACCGTTTGACACGAAGTCGTCTTAACGATCTCAGCCACGGGGCACGTTTGCCCATAGAAGGATTAAAACGTTTATTTATTAGCAAGTTCGTTAGAATTTAATCTATTCTCACCGTGCGTAAAAAAAAAATTTATTCAATGCTAACATCATTTTCATGATAATTAGTAACTCCGAAACAAACGTGTGTATCTTGAAAAAAAAAAAAAAAAGTTTAGGCAAATGGACCTCGTGTTATTTTCTCATAGATAATTGGTTAATAACTCAACTTCACAACTTTCTTTGTGTGTGATTGTCGATTGTGGCAACGCTTTCTTTGTTTCCGCTAGAGAAAACCTAAGAAAATAGTTCAAACTTTATGTGATAAAAATTTATCACGCGGCTTTTATGCAAACTGCAACAATTTAAATTAAATATACAATTTCTTGATATTTAAATAATGCAGACGAAAAGTTAATTCAAGACATAATTTTTTTATTATTTTCTTTTCTTTATCTCACTTTCGTGAGAAAAATTAATAAATCTTTATAAATACCCAATAATCCGTGCAGAATAGTATTTCTGTTTATAAAAGAAAGTAACTTTGTAAGATGATAAGATTAATAGCAGCGTGTATCGTTCTCTGATAATTCATAAAATTAAGTACAAGTGATTCATTGCTCATGGTTACTTTTCCCCACGACAATTGAACAATTGATTCGCTGATCACATGTGTAAACATATTTCTTCAGTTCTCACAGGGCATCAAAGCAGACTTGCTCTGTATATTTTCTAGTGATATTTATTAATCAATGGAATAACGCTCGATTAAATACACAATTTATCACCGATGGAAACAAAACTGCATGTTTCCGTAAGAATACGGCACTGTGCCGCACAGTAATATAAATTTGTATAAAATACTTTACGTACATTAAGTAAAGTGCATTTTATATATTAGTAAAATGCTTGTGCGTTAACTGAACTAACACAAAGAGTAATTCCTACATCTACAGCGATTAATTATTAGCATGATTGTGTCAGACTGATCAACAATTCATACGGTTTTCATTTCCGATATCCAATTTTTTATTTTCTATTACCATTCTGCATTTTTAAGATGGTTTGTTAGTACTGTATTTGACATAGAATTTCCCCGTCTATTGGAACACATTTTTCGTCACTTTAACATAATAAAACACAGATATTGCAAATTATTTTATGGCAAAAATTAAAAAGTTACAGCCATATAATATTTTTCCTTGCAGCAGTAAAATTACTATAATCGTAAAGATAAAACAAATTTAAAAACAACTTAAAATGACTAATTAAATTTTTCATATGCACAACAGATATTTAGATACGTACACTTTATGATTTACATTACAGTTAAGGAATTTTTTTATATACAGTCAATGCATTTCTACAAAAAAAAATTACTCTACTGAGACATGCCAAAATAAAATAATCTGTACGAGGCACAAGTGTGAATTTAAAAACTGCGCCAAAAGACATTTCTTCACGAAACAGGCTGGGTAAACAAGAACTGTATCTGGGAGCTTTTATTGAATCACAGCCACGCTGTTCCCAACAAAAGTTATGCTGCTTCGCCATACAATTTCGCGGTGCATAATTCTATCTAAAAATTCCCCGCAACATGGTTTTTTTTTAACACTGCCACCTCTGAATTTTGATTTTCTATATTTACATTTAATAACGGCTCAACTCGGACGAATGAACGTGTATATATTTACCAATGGTAATCAACCGCCCACTTAAACGAAAATCACACTGAATCACAATGCAAGATTCTCTTTCAACATTGCCCTAATTAGTAGTCAACTGCATGTCATGTGCAGTGTTGTAAATGCAGTTTCATTTTCAACTGTCTTTATACCTCTCGAAAACGACCAGCTCGCACGTGATCAAAGGTACGTGTCTTAAATCTGCTGGTAATCAGTGCTGGCATAAAACGCGGTAAAATATTTAACTGGCGGGGAAAAACTGATTACGTTTATAATTGTGACGCGTTTCCACATTTTTATAATGCAATGGTATGCGAGGTCAGATGTACGCATTTGTATGAAAACGAACCTTAACAATAATAAACATTAAATATAGTATCAGTTACATCAAGTGTCGAATTCGCTATTATTTTTTTATTCGTCACTGAAACATAAAAATACACAACATACCTATTATGAAAATACACGGAAAATGCCGATTAAAAAAAAAAAAAAAAAAAAACCACCACCTTCAGAGGGAAATTTTATTTTCTTCCCTCAATACACCTTTCTTCTATCTTGTGTTTACTAAACAGACTCGTGTCCCACATTTTACTAAGTAAAACGTAGTACTGACAATTTTTAACTAGGCGTCACAACCTTTCATCCAGTGATTACACTATTTTTTTTAAGTCCAATGTCTAAAAAAAAAAGAGGGGGCATTATTTTCCTTTGGGACTCGAAATATACTGTGGCTTAATTTTTTTTATGTTCTCAAGTATATTTTATACTTCGCAACAAACAAAATTTTCTTTTCCATCAGTACGTATGTAAATAAAATAAAAAAATTCCTTATCGGCAGCAGCTCTTTATGGACTAATGGAACATTTTCGAAAAACAATACGATTCCTATGTAAGATAGTTCCCTTAATGAACGGGTTTATTCATACTGAGTATTAAACCAATCCTGTGTAACGACTGGAGAGTGCTTAATCCTCGTGTGTAAAGTAGTTCTCTTATTTAACGCGTTTTCCTACTGTGGATAATAACCCACTTCTGTGCAGTCACCTATAGTGGACGAGCGTTATTATGAGGGCCAGGCATCCTCTGAATGTCGTATTAAAAACGCGCAGGTTCGCCAAGCATCACGACGAAAAGGGACGCCAAGTCTGCTTAACACTTTAACTGCCACGATACTTTAGTTTAAATGTGTGTTTTTGTCAAGATCTTTTTATTTAATTTAACGCTTTAGTTTAATAAGATAAAGAAAATTAGCATATTTTACACAGAAATCTATGGAAGGTGTTAGAGAGTCACGTAAATAAATGCGATGCACATGGCGGTGAAAGTGTTGAGGAAGGGGTACTCACCCCTCGGTGGTGGTGGAGCTGAGTCTTCGGCCGGGGCGAGAAGAGCACGTGCTTCTCGGCCGACGACGACGTCGTGTCGGCGTCCTTGGTCGGGCACGTGGGGTAGTCGCTGTAGCTGTTCTCCGGCATGGCGGTACCTCACTTCCCCGCCGTCGACCTCAGGGTTTCAGAAGGCTCGCCGACGTTCGTGGTCGTAGACACACTCCTCTCCGCGCCATACTGATGGACCGCATGCTCTCGGGGAGCGGTCTTCCCGAGCACTGACGTCTTCGGCGGGAGTAGCTGCGGCGCCGCCGACGATAGGCAACCCGCTCGCCCTGGCGGTACGCGGGCCACTGGACGCGGCCAATGAGCGCGCCGCGCCGCGCCGGCGACCGCTCGGAGGGGTGCGAGAGGGGAGGACGCCGAGAGAACTATTGGAAGGGTAACGTAGGGGTGGACGCCGCGAGAGGGGAGTGTCGCTCCGTAGCGTACGGGGTGAGTACGTAGTTTTTTTTTTATCGCCGCGCAAGGATGGAACATTGCAGGCGATCAACCACCATCCCTCATCACAATTTTGAAAAAAAAAAAAAAAATGCGTCCTTAGCACGAATGGCTGTGATGGACCGGCGAAGAGAGGAACGAAACTTCACAAATGACGCCGATCTATAATTGCACTAGCGAGCAAGGGGGTGACGCACTGCCCGAGGCATGAATGATTAATTTCCTGGCGATGATGTAGAACGATAAAGACAGCGAGCTTGGATTGAAAGTTGGAAGGAGGTGAATCAGGTTTGGGCGATTAAGGAAAACAGTTTTTTGGACGATATGGCGTATTTACGGAACATATAGATTTCGAAAGCCGGCAAACAAATGAATTAATGAAAACAGTTTAAATAACAAACAGTTATGGGAAATGAGCTTAATGCATAACGTGTAATTATTTAAATCTATGTAAGTAATGCCTCTAACGTTAATGGCACATATGTTTCGCTGTTATTCAAGACCTCACATTTTAAATATATAGAGATCACAATTGCATTATGTCTCGCACCATCAGCCTTTGCTTATTTCTGAATGAGGTAAGTCTATGTAGACTTATTTTTTTGGAAAAAAAAAATCAAATATGAACTACATATCGTCGTGTTATGCTGTCCATAATGTTTTATTTTCCTTACGAAGTGACGGAGAAAACATGTAGTAGCAATACGAAGAAATTTTATGTTTGCAAAATTCTGATGTCCTTCCTAAGTACGTGACATGTGGGCGTTAGGACGGAAATGGACGTATTACTTATTCGCAATTTAAAAAAATGGAACTTTAAAAGCATTGCGTGTACATAATCGCTGCTTATATTTTAAAAGATGCACAGACTGGCTCGCTTTCAGGAAAGCTAGCATTGGTCGACTGTGTAGGTGTATCATCTTCATATTAAAGACATCTTTTAAATTTTTGCTCAATGAATTAATTTTATTTAGCTTTTTTTTGTTGAATGCACATGTGTTTAAGAATGGGTATATTAGTAACAAATCTATGTTCTTAACAATTTTACCAACCACAACTGATCGAAGCATCTATAAAGTCATCGGGACAATGACGGTGTTGATTTACGTACAGTGAACGGATACAAAATGTAAATAAAATAGTGCCTTATCTATTAAAAAAAATTATCAACAGCGAAAAACATAGTAACCATTTCCGTTGCAATGCCTTCAATAACAAAGAAAAACATCAAGGAATTGTTTTTGATCCACAAATATATAGTTTGAAATCCATGCAAAAATGGATGTTTGTGCCCATTTCAGACTTAAGTGAAGTCAAAAATGGCATTAAATATACCTTTTTTACAGACTTTTCTATTATAGTATTTTATGCCACATATGAAACTAGGAAATCAATACACAACAAAAAATAACCTTTTCTTGCGTTTACGTATCAGGCAGAATCATATATGCATTCCTCGTAAACATCGTTCTTAAATGGAGCCGTAAGTATTATTTATTCGGTCATACTTGTTTTTTTTTTTTTTTTTCACTTTACTCATTGGCAGTATTAAACTGTGCAGATCAAGTTAGTTTTTACGTTCCAGACAACTCGTACTTTATGTTACTCTCTGACTCAAAAAGGCCTGCAAAATCCACACTTATTTCAAGCTTACACACGAAGAAAGTTCCTGTTGCGTAATTTTACTTTTAGGTGAATTTCGCCACGCCTTCAAGTCGTAATTGAATCTCGTGAGAACGTGCTATAATTAGCTGACCTGTGTGGCACAGTTTGTAGACACTTGATTATAGAGCAAGGATTCATGGGTGCGAATGCAAGGCAAGACGCGTGTAGAAGTTTTTTTAGGTTTATGTTTTTAATTTTATTATGTGATGGTTAACTCCTGACGGACAGGTTACGGCCCATGACTTACCATAATATATGGGAACTCTACAAACAGCCTGTCCAGCTGAGGTATATCACAAGTCTGTAATTCAAACATTCTCCAAGTAGATTTGTTGAGGACGCGAATCTTCAACATCTCTTTTCCAGAGGTGGGTATTGTCGTGTGAACAAAAAAAAATTGCAATATAACATTAAAACGGAGACAAGAACATTGTGAAATAACATGTTCTATTATTTTTCAAGTGGGAATAACGGTTGCAAAGTACATTAGCCACGTGCATGGTTTTTTTTTCTGGATTTAAAATGCGAGTTCCTAATTTTTACACTAGTGGAATTTGGATATTAAAAATAAAGTGTAGGTAAATTTAAAAATGTTTAATTTTTGAGGAAAAATCTAGAATAATAAAATGAACGGATTGATTAAAAAATTAAAATCTCTAAACCATTTTGAAATCAAATGCATACTTGGTATAGTAACTTCGTTTAACCCATACAGTCATGATTTTGCGGTCATGAAAGTGGATAAAGTAAATTTAATGTAGCCCATTATCGAGAAATGTATACGAAAATGTTGCTTCAGGATGAGATCAATTTTAATGAGTGAGTATTTTTAGGCCAGCAGGCTACGAGATTAACAAATAACGGAAAATTTATCTCAAAAGGAAATAACAGTTTCACTTATAGGGGATATTGAGAATAGTGAATTATGACGTAGTTTTGTGAATGACAACTCTATAACCTCGCGGAATAAATCAAACCGCCAATACGTTATTTCTTCCGCGATTCAAACTCGCAGTAGTGTGCGGAATGATCTGCAGCACAATTATTGACGTCTGTAATAAATTTTAACTAACAACTGAGAAATGTTAATACTATGACGTGAGCACATCCTTAACAAGTGCCCGCACTCAGTTCGATATGCCCATAGCAGCCACTTGCAAACGTTCCACAGCACCCTTAACTTTGGAAGAAGGAATCTGATTCTAAAAGACAAATACGCCGTTTGTATCCGAATGAACTTCTAACTACACAAGGTTCAATTAATTTGCGATTAATCTTGCCCAGCTATTCTGGCGCTTTGCAAAGTTAAAGGGCAAGTATTACACACGGGGCAATAAAGTCGACATTCCACGAGCACTCGTTTCTATTGGCGATGAGAAGTTAAGGGCAAATAAAGAAATACCTCCTCTAAAAGATTGATTTATATTTATTAACTGCCACCGGCTGTACGATATAACTGTATGTTCTCGGTAAATGTACATAAATATAATTGCGTTATGGAACTTAACACGCGATTGTCTAATATAAACCAGACAAAATATTAGGCGTTTGTGAAAACACATTATTTATCATGACATTGACTCTATGGAGAACAAATAAACTTCCTAACTGGATGGCCCACTTACAAAATAGAGTATAAGGGTGCATTCATTTTCGTGGATAAAAGAGCAACACAACTGTTTCACCTGCCAGAGAGTAAAAAGGACACTGGATTTAATCCTAAGCCCATCTCAGCTTTTTTCAAGTTAATATAATTTTAAAAGAGCTCTTCTGATCGCTCATAAGTCATAAAAGTGAGGAAAACTAAATCGGCGAATATAAAAACATACTATTTTATTGAAATCACATAGCTATCTCTAAATTCTGCACTTCATTAGAGTACTTCTTCAAATTCGCAGCATTTTAGTGGACCTAATCTTTAAATCGGATTCGATCGGCGATTTTAATACTCAACGTATTAATAGCAAGGTGGTTCGGACATAAACTGATAACACAAACAAAATTCTTAGTAAAAATATTTCATGCGAAATAAAAAAAGTAATTTGACAAAATAATATTAAAGGAATGGAACTGCTAACGTTAACAGTTGTTTACGCAAGGACGACAGTCGCTTAAATTGGGACGGAGTGTTCT
This sequence comes from Dryococelus australis, assembly GCA_029891345.1. NCBI lineage: Eukaryota > Metazoa > Arthropoda > Insecta > Phasmatodea > Phasmatidae > Dryococelus > Dryococelus australis. The sequence continues at coordinate 49,439,136 of CM057003.1, forward strand.
CGCCGCACATTTTCATCTAGCTTTATATGTTTCCGCAGAGAATTTTCCGTCGTCTGAAGTGGCATCTCTCCATTTTCAGCAAGTTTGGCAGGATACTGTGAGAGAGAAAGAATTCTGCTCCGAACTGCTGTGCGGTGAATATTTTCACGAAATATGTATAGCCGTGTGCGCCTGTTACTTGCTAAGCACGGTTGCTGAGCGGGTTGCTGCCCTCAAGCCCGCAAAGAGAAAAGGACTGCAATTTTAACACACTGAAGTCTGCACACATTTACTGGCACTTAAAAGACACATTACAAGCGAGTCACCTATATCCACTACTGCACGAACACCGGTTCTGTTGGTGTTGTGTTAGAACTCAGCACCGTCCTATTGGTTCATACCACATCGGGCACCACCCTGTACTTTACAGCGTTCATTATTGGCCGATCATCAACCAATGGAGAGTCGAACTGATTGCGAATTTACCGTGTAAATATGATTTCCAATCAATTACGTCCCTTTGCATGGCTATAGAAAAAGAACTTATGTCGTTGTCGATATCAATTTTACTCCACTGTTGTGTTCTTGTGAGATCGTGTTTCACACTAGCCGAATAAAGACTGCACATCCATGCGAGTTGTGTTCTGAACGAAATTGAAAGTTTCGAATTAGCTTTCATTGAGTTACACTCGAGCGTAGTCAATAAAGTGTTAGTTGTTTGCGCCAGCATGAACGGTTCTGAAGCCACAATTATGGGTGGTTGGAGATATTTGAACGGCTCTTAATAGTGAGGTCTTGAGAGCCGATGAGAGTGAAATGGAGCAGCGCAGTAATGGGTGGGGGAAACGGGAGACCCAATAGAAAACCCGCAGACCAGCGGCATAGCCCGGCACGATTCCCACATGCAAAAATCCTGGTGCGACTCCGCCTGGAATCGAACCCGGTTCACCTCGGTGCGAGGCGAGCAGTCAGACGACGACAACACCGTGGCGCCTTGCTGCAAATATGATTGGCTGTTTGTAATTTAATGCACTGTACGGTTGTAAATTAACCTTTTTTCCCCTTGGTTCCTGTTCCAAGGAACTCTAGATGTGTTAGTCGCGAGGAAGGTATCAGGGCTGTTTACAGAACGGGGCGGAATTCGAACGAAAATCTTGTGAGAAAATCAAGCTTAAATCGATTATCAATATACTGATTAATTATATTAAGTTTTATTACCGCACTCCACTATTACAATCTAATTGGAAAGTCCCCGCCTTTTTCATGTTGCCGGAGTCTGATTCTAGGAGGCAGTTAACGACGGCCGGACATACCCATCTCCCTGTGTTCTTGGTCCGCTCCCTCGATGACAAAAGACGCCGCTCCCAGTGTTACGTTGACCTATATCGGGGGCGTTGTTTAATATTTTTGACCCCGTTTACTGTCTTTCGCAAGGTGCCATTGCAATCATGCTCGTGCCCTGGTTCAATCTTTGAAGGTGTGATCAGGCAGGCTGTTCAGCTAAGGCCTGATAACTTCATAACAGTAGGATACAAGCTGTTGACTTGGGAGGACCAAGTCGTGTTGAGCTACTCAAATACAATATAAGACTAACCTGTATGGATCGTTGCTGTAGGCTTGAATATTATGAGGGAAAGCGACGAGCGGCACGTCAAGTTGAAGCTGCATCTTGAGGGTTGTTCTTCTCGGCTTGGGTATACAGAGAGACTCCGTTAAGGGTGTTGTCAAGCGTTATATGGTTTCGTGATGTCACGATTGTCCTGAATACTGCACCCCCGGGAGGATAAATCCGCTGGCACTCCGCTCCTATGTTTTACAAAGTATAATTGTAGCAATGTGTTTTGGATTTTCCCTCTGGCCTGGATACCGACGCGTCCCTACAGTTTACTTGACTTTTCAGCGTTGACATGATTCATAATATATTATTCGTATTATTTAAGTATTTTTCATAGGGTGTATTCCGCTTCATTGGTCGTGTAGTTAAAATGTGTAAACATTTTAAAAACTCAACTTTTACTATTTCTTTTTCGAAATACTTATTAAAGTAAAATGCATCACAATTTTTTTGCGTGAAATGGTGTAATATCATTTATTGGGATTTATTATTTGGAGTGCAGGAAGGCTAATTTCCTTTCCCTGCTTTATATTTATAAGGCGTTGAGATTACAGTCGGAATTTCTAGTAAAATGAGCCTTATAACTATGCAACCCGCTTGCCACGTTTTGCCCATTGCGGTCGTGTACGTCGTGATGCTGTAGGAATCCCTCTACTAACTTAAAATGAGCATGGCGCTGCGGAATAACCCAGGTAGTTCTATTACTCTAGACAAGCTGCAAGACTGCGCAAAAAGAGCTCAAAATGCGACTTGTAATATGACGATTATACCAAAGAATAGGCACCATATTCGTAACTTATAATGATCAGTGTGACAAATACTTAATATAATAAACTATTTTAATGTAAAGAAATTGAGTAAAAATGGCAAACTTAATAACTGCAACAGAGAAAAATGAAATATATTGAAAATCAAATAACAACCAAGGAAAGCAATAAAGTACCCGGGGATATGACGCAGACAGCTTGCGTCGATACACATAAAAACAGTATTTTTATAGGAAATATTGACCGAAATCATTTTAGTGATTTAAAGATCATAGAAAAGTTACACAACAGCTGTAAAAGAAAAGACAAGTTCCTTTTTACTTAACTGATTTCGTTATTCGTAAACAAACGAATCTTAAAATTGATTATCTACTGACAGTTTAGTTCATTCATTTCGAGACTGCGAAAATATCACCATTTGTCATATTACAGCTAATCCAGTGGAATTTTGATGCAATGTTGCTTGATATTTCGTTTTAAATAACGTACCGTGAGACATAATTATCTTTACTGGGATATATATACCCATAAGCGATTTTTTCCTTTGCGCTACGTTTCGAAGCGGAATCTATTTCGAATAATCGCACGTGGGAATCGTGAAGGACGATTCCGCTGGTCGCTGGGTTTTCCCGTGTATCACCCGTTTCCCCCGCCACTTGCATTCCGGCGCTGCTCAATATCCATCTCGCTCCTTAATCATCAACTCTCAAGATTTCGTTGTTAAAGGACACCTAATCCTCTCCATTCCACTCCACTTAACAAATATAATGCGAGAAGTATCAACTATTTGATAAACAATGGATATACACTTTGAGTATACAGAATAATAAACATCAGTTTGGGAAAGTTGGTTGAATTTTATAACTTTTATATATAGATATATAAGGAGACGATCTCTGTCCGTCTTTAATACTTCTAAGTTCCTTGAAACTCAAAAAAAATTCTTCAAATTTTGCACAGCGAATCCTCAGGGTCTTATATAGGTCAAGTTCGAATTTCAGCAAGATCATCCAGAGAGATTGTTGCATAGAGATAAGAAGGTAATTGAATATAATTTTTTACTCTAAATTTCTGTATTCAATGTTGAGTTAATTTTACCTCAAGTGGGGCCGCAGTAGCCCAGTGGATATATATGCAAATTGGCTAGAGCGATTCCAAGTGGACAGAACTATATCCAACGTTGAGTTAATTTCACATCATCTTTTTTCAATCTTTGTATGATAACAAAAATTTGTAACATCGTAACTATTCTAGGCACGTGACCATTTTGAAAACACGGTCACGGGCTAACCCCTGGTACATAGATATTAACATTGCAGCACGGTTCCCATATGCCATACGGGAAAATACTTTCAATATGCCCGTTGACTCGCTCCTACAGTATATGCAGCCAAGCATCACAGCGTCAACGAACTTATTTACTATTCCACGTAAAAATACAGTGTCTCGTAGTCTAAAATATCCCGCTTTAAACGCATCCGTAGTTTTAATTTTGGAGTCGTAAGCATTACGAGTATTTCGCAATGGTAGATTTTACAGGGCAAACGTTCCGAACAATAGTCTAATTTGATTTACCAGGCATTTTCTTTTTCAAAAATAAGTATACTACGTATATGATACACTTACACGTATAGCATATTCTTAAGAAAAGACATGAAGAAGTTTTCAACTTACCAGCTTTCAGCATTAAATTTCTACTACGACAACACAGCATTTCACTTTATAAACTGCCTGAACTTATAGAGATAGGCTACTATTAGTTTCCATTTGGAATCATTGGAGAAAGCAAAATTATTTCCATTCTAAGTAAGTGCAAAGGCGAGAAATGTGTAAGTTAAAAGTGCCATTAAAAATATAGTTCTGAGTACCAAAGTCCCATTTTAAAAAATAATCAGAAATAAAATTATTTGTGTTATGTTGACAAACTTGCCCCCTTTCCGTATGATCTAATATGCGGTGTTGGTCCCGAGAAACTCTCCGCGAGGGGATGACAGCGCTCCAAACGGCGTCGTGTGAAGTTAGAACCTTTCGCCTCTCTCTGATGAAGGACGACATGGAGGTAGGAATAACAAGAGCTGTCAGACTACAACGTCACTGAAGCTTCATTTGCGTCCATCGCCACAGTGTGATACTCAAAAAATAGAGAATATTAAGACAGGATTATGTATTCAAAGCATGTAAAATGTGGATGCTCAGATAAAATAGTTTCATTTTAATATTTGGACAGGTCAGGTTTCCAGTGTTTTGGGTGACACAACATGGCGGGCAGACCTCATCATTTTATCGTGCACATCCGCAGAGAAGGCCGCCCCTTGAATGTAAGCATGGCAAGGGGGGGGGGGGGTTTGCCCGTAGAGGAATTATTGAAAGGATGGGAAGTGGTAGTACTCCTTCCTCTACGTCAGTCGCTCACACTGTCACGTCGCCTGGGGGGGGGGGGGAGTCGTTAGTGGTGACTGAGTAATTAACACTCCAACACGCGTGTCTGGCCTACCCTTCACCCCTTACAACCCCTCAGACGGCGCCGCGGCGCGAAACGCGAGTAAGAGAGCTGCTACGGTATGTATGACACGACTGCGGGGGTCGCGCGCTTGGAACTTAGATTAGTTTAAAACAGCCGAGGGAGCTAGCGGGCTTGCCCTGTGTAGGGGGGGGGGCAGGTGCCCCCCCCCTCTTTGCTCGCTAGATGTATCTGGGCTTCGCCGGAGCTCGCAGCGACGTCCTCTCATGCGGGCGGTTAATGCCACTTCCCTCTTTATATTTTATTTAAATTACGCAGTTTTTTTTAACTGCCTGCCCGTTTGCTGGGAATGTGCGGAGGGGGTTGGAGGAAGAAGAAGAAGAAACTAATCTTTTCCGTTAGCATACACCCTAGTTAATAGTCCGTAGCGACCGGTGGCTGGCTTCGCCACACTAATTTTGACACTGCGTTATAACGGTAGTAAAGCTGAATTCGAAAAACGCTGGCTCTTAATTCTACTGCCCCCTCATTGGTGCCCCGTGGTAAATATTTAATGTTGTATATTCGTGACACCTTGCGTCTATTTATATCTTCTCGTAACTCATTGTTTGTATTTAATTTTAAAATCCACACATTATTACACATAGAAATACTGTACAGAATTCCTGACACCAGAATATACTAACTTCAGTTCACATTTCCTCATGTGAGAATGGAAAATTATAAACAATGAGTGAATCTTCGTTACTATTACAGATGCAAGAAAATCTATTTATGGAAAAAAAATATTGCAGGTTTAAAAAATATTTGTGAACACATGCCCTGACAGCCCCTCGTTTTCAAATATTTCGTCTGAAAAGTAAGCCACGGGAGAAAAAAACAAATCTAACGTCCAGGGAATACTACCCCTTTAATAATTCCGTTGGTTTTTACTGTCGCTCTGTTGCCAAAAGTTTATCACATACATGTACTTAGTTACCTTGATTAAAAACGATAAAATACTTATGTAGCTAAATATTTTGTTTAGCAGCTCCAGAAAAAATGCGTAAAAATTCTGGAAGGCATTCAACGGCAAGGCATCTTAACATAGATTATGGATTTACAGATAACGACTTGTAAATGTAAGTACAGGTATCTGTTGAGCTAACATGTTATCTCACGTTGCGTTTTAGGTATATTAATTAGTCTGGTTAGTTAAGAAGTTGTCATCTTGCTCACGTCCCGTTTCTTGTACAACCTCTTAGTGTATATATTAAAACACATTGATTCATATTTACGTGTCATCTCTCCAATCAACCAACTCGAGCACTGTTTTTCAGAGACAGCAAATAGTGTATAATTACCCTGGAAACGTCCTTAAAGTAGGCCTATTGGATGAAGCAAAGTAAAGCAATGTGCTAATATATTAGTAAGTATACGATAGCTAAAGAAAAATCTGGAGACGGGGTCGCGATTCGCATAGCATCTAGAGCACTCGCCCCCCCCACCAAGGTGAACCGGGTTCGATTACCTGCGGGGTCACTCCCGAATTTTTACGCGTGGGAATCGTACAGGAAAATACCGCTGGTTGAGGAGTTTTCTCAGGCATCTTCCATTTCCCTCCGCCCTCGCGTTCCGGCGCTGCTCCACATCCACCTCGTTTCACACTCATCAAGATGGCAATGTTAAGAACCAGCCAAATCAGACTCACAATCGTTTGTTCCCGAAACTCTAAGCTATAAGAAATGTGGAGATATTCCCATATATTAGATTTACGCAGCTCGAGTCCGTTTTCCGTCATTACGAATTGAGTTTCCGTAAAAATTTCCGTGATGTACGGAAATTTTTAACAGTGTGTGGTTACTTCGCATGCGTTTTTGGCCGGCCATCATTACGCGCATGTACGTTTCCACCCATAAATTTCCAACTCGGTTTCCCAACCTAACAGAATCACCTAAAACTAACCTAAGATAGTAACTCATACGCATTTTTGCAGATTAAACTAACGTAGAATACTAGTTCGATGAGTGTTTATGCAAGTTAAGCTAACCAAGAGTAAGAGGACCAAGGAGCCACGATCACATCTGTCCGCAGACGGCCGTCTAAAACGGAGCGGTAAAGGTACGCAAGGGTGAAGTAAACAGGGAGTACGACAAGAAGACCCGCCAACCCACAACATCAAGTAATCAATCTCAGGTTGTCTTGAATGGGACGTCAGTGCGGGAAGTCGGCTCTCAAGAACTCGATGTTAAGAGCTGACCAAATCTCATCACTCAACATTCCAATTGTGGAGTATCCTACGTTCACCGGTTACCCCGCCGATAAGGTGCGAGATGCACTCTAAATCCGAATCAGTGATATCGATCAGTAAAATAACGTTCACTGAATGTCAGTTGATAAGCTACTGCTGACCGGCGAATCAGTCGAATGAACTGGGAGCAAGTGATTTATAGCAGTAACATTCTTGACATCCACTGGGGAAAATCACTAATAAATCAGTGAAATTCAACCACAATAATAATTAGTCATCCGACACTGATTATCAGTTGCCCAATTCTCACTGTTTTCAATGATTCGGCTCAATTCTCACTGGTTCAAGTTTAGTGTTTGGCAAAGCCTCGCGTCGCCATATGGTGCCGGGAATTTTTCCCGTCAGACCTCCCTTTCACGGCTGAGAAAATATTTCCTGCGGTCTCCTTACCCGCTGCAGTAAAACAAGTTACCGCGCTCCTTGAACTTGCCACGGTAGTTAGTAGGCCACCCACCTCTTCAATAAATCCCTTTTCTCCAGCTGCTCCGCCTACACAGGGGTTGTGCAAGACACTTGGTAGGATTAGCGAAGGATTTCGGGACCCCCCAACGAGCCACAAAGGCATCTCGGCTGCTGTACCTTCCAGCGCCGGTGCCCAGAAGACCCCCAGAACCTATTTAACGTGAGGAAGTTCATAACCTCAAGCTAACAATTCACAGGCTAACAGTCAACCCGTACGTCTTGGATTAAAATGAGTATGGAAAACTTAGAAAATGAATTATTTGCTAAAGGTACCTGCGCAGTCTGGCAACGCTTTATAACAGAGTGTATGTGATTCGCTTAATGCAGCCGGCATCAAAGTGGTACCATAGCTCAGTTAATAACAGAAAATATTACTAAACAAATATGATAAAACTAAATTGCAAATAATTTGATAAGCAAAAGGAGGGTTGATAAAATTTTCAACACCTAGAAACGTTAAACTAGTATATAACCCCGGACGTAATAAAGCATCGTTTTGAAACTCCGCGCTACGATCGAACGATTTATGAATTGCGTTTAAGACTACTGTACATAGTTTCCAGATTTCGCAAGTAAAATTTCGTCGTATTTAACATTGTTGCTATAATTTTTCACTCACTTTTCTTTAAGGAGCTAAGTAGACAATTGGCACGAATCCTGGAACATCGTGAATAATCGCGCAGTACACGTGTGTTCTTAAGTTTGGGTGCTATGCTATAAATTCATTTATCGAAATTATCGACTTAACTATGTCTAAGTCTATTCTTTAATTAATTTGGAAACGTCTGAGCGTTATTAATTCCAATGTTAATTAAGTTTTAATATGCGCCTCAAACAACTACAGTGCAATTTAAAAAGGTAATGAAAACATTTTTTTTAGCTGCGTGTTTGGGTAAGAAAACAATTTTTATTTGTTGTGGGCTGGGTCTATAAAAATTGTGAAGTGAACAGCAATTATTAGCTACGATCTTAAGAAAATTCGGCGAGGGTTAATATACTTCCCGTTTAATAAAGTTAAAATATCTTCGCTTTAGTTAATGTCAACATATCAGTGACGGTGAATGTATTGTATTATGAAATTCTTGCAAATCCTTTTGAAATAAAAAGTGCTTTCCGGCACCAGATATGGACTCAGTTTCGTACTTCTGGAATCTCCGTATAAAATACCTCTTTTCTCCGCAGATAAAAAAAAGGGAGGGGGGGGAGTCGAGTGTCCTCGTAACACACGCGAGTAGGCGAATATATCCGCACAAAGATATTGGACGTATATCTCCCAGCAATCACTTTTATGAAGTCGCGCTTATGGAAGCAATTTAAATAAAACGTCTGTGTCTCAACGTCAAATTTACTTCTCTGCTTGTTTTTTTTTTTTTTTTTTTTTTTTTCTCCCCCTTCTGTTCTTAAGAAACCTTTTTCCCATTTCCTCCAGTAAACCACATTTCCACTGCGGTCTCGTTCTTTTCTTTTTTTTTTTTTTTGTCCTTTGGAACAGAGGGACGGGATGGACTGGATTTGAGGAAATAAATGTTTTCAGTGAAAGATCGCGGGGGATAAAGTTTGATGCCCCTCTGTCTCCATGCCTCTTGTCTTTCTGAGACCGGCTGCAAAAGTCGATGGAAAAAAAAAAAAAACCTTCGACTTATTACATGTTCAATTAACAGAGTTTTCCTCGGAACGTGCCGAAGCTTGTTTGCCGTGGTTTTTCTACAAAAAACATTCCGAATCGCAAACATATTTTTTTATCTCCAGTAATCGAAAGTTGCCCAACAAATGTAAAACATAAAAAAAAAAAAAATGGAAGCTATTTCAGGAACATATTGATCTTTAAATGCTCCGCCGCCAAGAATTTCGACTGCAAATGACGCCGATCTTATATAACTGAGAATGGATTTGAAATATTTTCATGTAATTATTTAATTTACGTAGTAGCGTGTTTTGTGAATCAATGTAATGTTGTCCTTCTAAAAATGTTCTATATATGTATATATATACCACACACACACACACACACACACACACACACACAATATATATATATATATATATATATATATATATATATATATATATATATATATATATTATATATATATACACACTCTAAATCGGAATCAGTTATTTTTTACTGATTTTCAGTTGAAACTGCTCCATCCGGAAACAGTAGAATAAGAATGCTATTAAGCTCTTCAGTTAAATGAAATCCACTAATACAAACAGTAGAGAATCAGCTATTTATAGTCGATTAATAAAAAGCGCAAGGATTAAAAACCGTGCATTACGATTTGAAATAAATTAAGTACAATTATTTTGTCGCAAAACAAAATTATCACATGTCCACGGGAATTTCGGAAGTGGTTGGTATCGAACAGCCACCCCGAAACGCAACATGTTTTTTTTTTTTCTTGTGGCTGACGTTCTACGAACTGTGCTACTTTACCACTGAGATGAACGGTCTCGCATTTGCGCAGTAACATGAACTTACAACGGAGAACGGCTGTAAGTTTCGTGATGCGAAAGTACTTCATGTTGTCGAAGTATGCACATATTGTGCGTACGTAGGTAAATGTCTTTGTATGGCTTGAAACTCATTCTAAGTTAAGTATAGTTTAGATTGTGTGCTTTAAAAGAGAAATATAGTGGTTTTAACGGTGTTGTCGGTGTTTACTTTGTATCTGCTATTTTACAATGCAACGAAATTTTACATACTGAAACTGATATTTTGAAGAGGCAGATTAACTAGTAATAACTGTGCTAATTAGACAGTGGAACGTTAGAAACAATGCAATATTTGATAAAATTCGTCGTTTCCTAATTATTTGATCTGTTAACTTGCAGACCACAAAATTTTCGTTGGTGTAAATCCACCTTTTTTATTGAATCACCGCACTATCGAGTCAGTAAAATTATCACTGATCTATCTGTCACTAAAAATATCAGTTTAAATCTGCAGTGTCTCGTTGCATTGTAAAATGGCGTATACTAGTGGACATCGATAACCTCGTACATTGAAACCACTATATTTATCTTTTAAAGCACAGAACCCGAACTGAACTAAAGATGTATTGACTTTCGAATTTTGCAAAGGCATGTACTTGCGCAAAAAATCTATATATTTCGACAACAAGAAATGCTTTCACATCACGAAACTTACAATAATATTTGACATTACATTTTGTCGTTCAGTGCCCATAATACGAGCACACGTTTGGCCGTGGTAAAGTAGGGCAGTGGATATGGCTGATCATGAAAGCTTCAGCATGCTTTGCTTTATGGGCGGACGTTCGAGCCCAACCAAGTCCAAAAACGTTTCTGTGTAGATAGTATTTGTGTTCTACGACAAAATAAATTGTACCTAACTTACATCACATAGGAATGCTTTGTGCTTATTTATTATTCAACTATAAATAAGTAGTTTTCTACTGCTTGAATTAGTAGATTCCTTTTAGCTGATGAATTAGTGATATTTTTTCTACAGATTCCTAATGGAGCAGTTTCAACTGGCAATCAGTAAGAAATAACTGATTCCGATTTAGAGTACACGTAATGCACATTAATTTCAAACACATGAGCTCTTTTATTGTATTGTGTCTGAAGGGGCTATGTTGCGCACATATCATTCCCAAAATATGATTTACAGTTTTGAAACGCGTATACGAAGTTTCTAAACCACAATAACGTCCCAAAGTTACGTCAGTTTAAACATAGAGTGAAGTAAGCAATATTTTTTCTTGCCTTAGCTCAGTTCTTCAAGACAACGAATGCAGAAAACTGTAATTTTAATTTTCGATCGTTACACTGAAAATATACGAGGAATTGGAATTGGTTTATAATTATATAGAATTTTGCAATAGTTTGGAATATATATATATATATTCCAAACTATATATATTCCAAAACTATATATATATATATATATATATATATATATCTATATATATATATATATATATATATATATATATATATATATATATACTGTAATAATTTTAACACAAAAATTGGGAAAGTGTTTTCTTATGTTTTCTTTAGTTTTCGAGTACTAAATGAAGTCATTTTCTCATTAATCGTTGTTTTAATGTATCACAATTTGCCAGTTACAATTGGTATTTACCACTGTCAAAAAAATTTACCACTTAATTGAACAGGAAGAGCTTTCTGGGGGAATGTGTGAGTGGTAGGCGTGTTCGTGTGTGCACGTGTGTGTGAGTTAGTGTAGAGAGAGGTCAATGGTAAGGAATGTAAGTATTCTGGCCTACAGTATTACTATAAAACTCATTCCCGTTGTTAATTAAAAAGCTATGAGTTACTGTGCTGCCATAGGCATTGTGGAATTCATATTTTTATTTTAACGCGTGTATAAAACTTTAAATTATTCTTTCGTACCTCAGTGACACCCATACAAAACTGGTATATTTCTCTGCACAAAACGAAATCAGTAAAATAAACGACGACTAATTCACCCTTTCCGCAGTGAACGCCTAAACGCAAAAAAAAAAAAATACTTAAGCGTTTCGATAGTGTTCTTCAACTGTGAATAAAACATTAGGCCATTTGTCGTGCCTCTAATGGCCGAAAGAGAAAAAAAAGTTAAAGCATTCTTCCGTACAAAAAAAAAACCTTCGGAGAAACAAAGTGAATTTCGAGCTGCGAATCACGGGCGGAGACGACCTTTTCCACGAAATGCCAGATGTGAAATAGTAAGTAAGATTTTAGGAAATAAAACCTTCTATGTTTATCATCAACTGAGATGTATTATATCTGCAATGTGGCAGGTACAACAAATATTCTTCTTAAGTGTTCGGGACACTTGTGACAGTCATGTTCCTTGGCTTTCACATTCGGATGCTCCTTTGCTTTGTCATCGAAATGAAAACCGTACAGCACTGTCGGCTTTCACCTGAAACCTAAGCCATTGCCATGTACCACACTGCCTGCCGCCTGGTCACTGAACTCCTTCGACTACATTTCGCTGCATCTCAGCAACTTCTGGGAATAAAATCCGTGCATGTAAAATTTATATTTAGAATACTAGCACCTTCCCGGAAAAATTTCAGATTCCTCTTTAATTATTCTGTATTAATATACATAAACGCTCCATTAGTAAACAGCGCGAGTAGGTAAGGTGGCAGCTCCTTTGTAGCAACTGGAAAAATTGTATGGTTGAAAATAAGTATATGCCCGTACTCACACTAACTGTATTGATGTTAGAAACAAGATGTTTTCTGTCTACTTGATTGACTTAATAAAATATTATTAAGTTTACTTATTAGGAGCCTAATAAATACCAATGTTAGAATTGTTGGGTTGTATTATATCCCTGAAGTGTTTGTTAGTACATTTCAAGCGCACTTTTCTTATTAGCGGAGAAATAACTCGGACGTAATTCTCAAATTGCCATTTCATTAAAATAAAAAACAGTGAATTTATTAACACTGCAGAGGGCAACAAAACAATTTGAATCCTACCGCATTGTTAATTGAATCCTACCGCATTGTTAATTGTTAGTTGGTTGAGATGTTGGCAACTGGGGCTGTCACGAGAAAAATGTTTATTTTTCAGCTGGTAAAAAACTGAATTTAACGAAACAACTTCATCACATTTATCTTAATGAACTTGAAACAGTTAATGAATCTTTCTAGCTTGATACTTGGCAACGTGCACACGAATTTATTACAAATTCTGCGGTTGCTACGCGAGAGCAACACATTTATATTAGCAATTAATGTCGAAAATTACTTTCCTCCTTTTCAAATGAGAGACTGCATATTATCGGACAAGTATGCCTGTTAAGTAATGAGACTTAAATGGCGGTTTTTTTTTCGCGCAGTCTGTCATTGCTATTTTTCGTAATACGATCTTCGCAACTGTAGCAGACGTGTTTTACTTCACACAAGCCAAGACAAAACTTAGGCATTTAAAATAGATGAACGGCGTTACGTTGTCAGTCAAACAAAGAGAAACGGGTGTAATGAAAAAAATAATTAGACGGTTTTTTGACGATTACAGATTTGAAATCCGTACAGAGATTTAGTTAACAACTATAGCCAATGTATTCGTGAATTTGAAAATATCCGGGAGTACTTCTGTGTGACTTGTACAATTCCAGTCGTCTTGGGAGGCATTGAGTAATTGTTTGACACAGATAGTAAAACGAACTGAGATAAATTTTGGAAATTCTAGCTACCAACAGCCTTACCTCTTGTATACTGCTGTACATGTTTCAGTTTTAATCATACTTGTACCCAGAGCATTCTTGCGAAAATATTTTCTTCAGCCGCCACAAAATATAAAAATTAAAATTAAGGGGCATAAAAATAACTGAAAGAAATATCGTTTTTTTTTTTTTTGGTCATCGTTTATACAAACTATGAAAAGTTACTTCAGTATATTGCGCTTTCTCAGTTACTCCGATTTGGTTTTTAAATAACCGCACACTGCAATAACTTAACTCAATTGGCATGTCTACATTGTTCTGAGTACATTTACCTTTTATATAATTAAATTTATAATGGTAAATTATGAATATTATAGATATCATATAAATATTTTATGACGCGATTCAGTGTTTTAGTTTAAAACGTAACTTCATAGTATTTTTTGGCATAAATATTGTGAAGTGTGTTGTGTTGATTCAACATATAATAAAACCTCAATTAGGAAATGCAGCTTTTAGTTTAGTTTTTGTAGTGTGTTTAACTCAAATCTTAATTTTGGTTTTCAGTGTTATACGTGTTCCAAATTTTACTGTTAAGAAGAGCTTATTCTCTAACTTCGTGGACTTACTTCATTGCAATCTTTTGACTAAATATATTTGATCCAGGCCAAAATATTCGTATTGTAATTTTAGAAATATTTCAAAATATGCGAAATATTTTGTGACAATTTCACTCTTTATGCGATGTTAAAACTCATATTATAAACAATTACAAGAAATCGTAGTCCAGAACCTGAATATGTAAACATATGCCAATTACTTCAAAATATGTGTTTATTTTTATTGCTTCGCACACAGCTCCGCTTCTTCGTATGTATTTTATAATCATTATTATAGCAGCCTTCTAGTCTGAACGATATTGCTTTACAACAGTTTCAGTAGAGGAAAGTTTAATTTTTCTGTATCCACACAAAAAAAAAAATTATCCTCCTTCACTCTTCCGTGGACTCTGGTTATGTACCTCTCCTTCAAAAACACCTCGGTAACTTGGTCGTAGTTCGAAGACGCAACTGGTCCCGTACGAAGGAACTGACCACCCAGGCAACACACGGAAAGATATTTGGTTGTATATTTTATCAGCTGCTGCCCGGCCAAGATTCGATAAAGTCCTTACGGAGCCCTGGCCGCAGGTCCGCGACGGGGCGTTATTATCGGCTCTTGGTGCACTTACTGTAGCGTAATCTGGCTGTAAAGCTTTTAACAGTCGTGAATATTTGATAGCGCGAAGGCAGGCTAAGGCAGCGCACGCTGTGATCCAGCGGATGTTCACGGTTGGAGCCATCTCCATCGCTTCTACGTGTACGATCGGAGCAAGTGCAGTTTGAACTATTGCTGGTTTGGTCTTAAGTTTGAAGTAAAGCAACTGCCTATGGAGTACTGCATCCGACTATACTACGTCAAGAATTCATAAAAAATACACCATACAAATTGTCAGAAAAGAGCGATTCATGCTGTATATGAAAGAAGAATAGTTTGCAACATTATAAAATATTTTACTAAAATATACTTTTTAAATGTAAAAAAAAAAAAAAAAACAGAATAAAATTTTTTTTTTTTTTTGTATTTAATCGCATTTCCATTCTGGATGCTTCAGAAAGCAGAATTTGCAAGAAAATCTTCGTCATGGGATATCGTCATAATGTTTATTATGATTGTGTGTAGGAAAATTGTAATAATAATGTAGGAAATTACTTTTGTAATTGATTTTATGTGCGTACATTTGTCGCAAACAATTATTGCTGAAACTGACGTAAATTAGGTAAATTATAAAATTGAAATGATACGTTATTGCAACGATTTTACTACACATGATCACAGTAAATATTATGAAGATCTTTCTTGAAGAGGATTTTCTTGTAAATTCTACTTTCCGAAGCATCCAAAACGGAAATGCACTTAAAGTTGAAAAAAAACTGCGCCGGAAATGAGGGGACATGAGTCACATTTTCCTTATTTCGTGTTCCAGCTGACAATTTGGAATTTAAGTATAGTTAAATTGGAATTCCATTAATGTCACGTGTTTACTGTGACGGTGCTTTATGTCGAGCAAAGTTATTGTCTCCATTGCATAACACACAAGCAAGGCATATCCGCGAGAATATCAATCGTACATGAATAAATAAATAAATGATTAATTTCTCGTATTACTTTTTCGTTCAAGTGGAACGGGCATTCCACGACGTGCAATTGAAATTGAATTCACGCATATTTATTTTTCTTACGTTTAAATTCATTCAATTACGCAAATTCGTTAAAAACCTATATGCGCATGCGTATAGCACGAACACATCTCCGAAGTTTTCTTGGCCGCATCAAGTTCACAAGTGAGGCGGTGATTTGGGATCTGGTAAATTAGTATTGTAGTACCTTTCCTTACATACTAACACGAAATATTTGACTACCCTACGCATCATTATTTTAGCGTACTGAATCGAGTCACGTGACCATTTAATAAACTAAAACTTCCAATTGGATATACAACCTATTCGAGTTAGTTTCTGTTTGGTATATTCATATGAGGTTAAGAATGATCACATCAGTAAACTGTTTAAGTTCATAACAATTTTACGGGAACACTCGACCTACGCAAGAATAAATCCATTGGTTACACAGAAACGTTAATTTTACATACGGAAATGGATACAAAATGAGCAAAAATCATAAGAAGGGCTTTCAAATGTGCTTCATCTGCGAAGAGCGTACACCATCCAACTCCTTATACTGTTAAACTCGCTAAAATACATATTTGATACATTATTATAAACTGTTTATCTAAATATCGTGGTTTCTCATGCCCCTGTAGATTATTACGTTAATTTGTATCGTTATATGTTTTGTAATACTGAGTAAATATTGAAAGTGCAGTTGAACATGTACGAATACATTGTCCGTGTTTCGTAAATCTCGTGTATTGTATCTGATAAACTTACTCGCTCCACAAGCGATGCGTCATGATTTTTTCATGGGTGTTAGATTCATACATTGGCCAACCGAAGCTTGCGGGCGCTCAGACAAACAAAAGATTGTATAAGAACGGAAGAAAGCTGGAGGATGATGAAGAAAATATCATCTTCTCTTCGACCTTACCTATTTCATAACAGTATTCGAACCATATATAAGGTAACAAAAAGAATGGGAGGAAAAAAGACTCGACTACTAACTTTCGTATAAATCCTCGATATTGAAAGTGGTATGAGGTTGGTAGGTTGGCAAGAGAGACGGGAATCATTTTCTGTTGGCTGCTCAAGTTTGTAACCCTGGATAGCCGCAAAGCACCACACAAAGGAAATGATTGGGAAGGAGTGGGGAAGGGGGGAAGAAGACGATAGATGACGGCGATATTGGCTAAAGGGATGCAGGATACAAACAAGATCACGTGGCTCTGATCTAAATATAGAGCCCTCCGTTTTCATACGTCCTTCAATAAACGCAGTGTTTTCTAGGAACTTTAAATATATAGGGACCTGCGAAATTCGCGTTATTTTTTGGCATCAGGCTGAACTTCACAGTCTTGTATGCACTAGCCCCGACGTCGTGTCACCATTGGCTGCTGCATAAATGTGGAGTCACGCCCTTTCTGACTAAGCTGTATGTGATTGGGGCACACTATTGTGAAGTGTTCATTCACAGGCGTAGAGCTACCCGGGTGTGTCAAATAAAGTACAGTCCAATGAAAAACATATTGCAAAGGTACATGTGTTTGAAGTTTAACTTGTCCTCAAATAATAACGCGAATTTTGCAGGCCTCTATAAATTCATAAGAACAAAATCATCGCTGATAGTAAAAGCTTGTAAAAAAGAAACTAACGAGTTATTTAAAAAATTTGAAAATATAATCATTACAGAATTTTGGCGCTAGAAAATGTTATTCCATATTTTAGACATTCCAGTCATTATTTTGTATCTTACAATTTCGTTTTAAGTTAATTTTAATTGGCTTTTTGGGAATTTTATATTTTTTCTTTAACTAGGTACAGTAGCGTTAAGAGATGATTTTTCAAACATTGCAAAGATTTTCAGTTCACTTGTAAAATTTGGGAAAAAATTCAAAGATTTTGATATTTTTATCCTATGTTGAATGTTCATAATTATTCATGTAAATAAAGTTTAGTTTTAAAAATATAAGGGCAAAATTTCAGGTTTAGTTGGCTCCATCTAAAATGTGCGAGTAATGAGTCGAAAATTATTGTTAATTAAAAATAAATGATTCAATTTAAAAAAAAATCCAGTTCTTATATTTAGCGCGTTAGGCAATGCTTTAGTCATCTAAAAAAAAAAAAAAAAAACAAACGAAATAGACATTGCTCGTGCAAACAATTGATGAAAACTGCAATACTTAAAACCGAGTGGTTTTAGTCCCACATCGCAAATCAAGTTCTTACTAGCGACAATTCGAATTTTCATTTAACTTTGAACGTCACCATTTTTCTCCCTGTAAATGGATTTTCTTGGTGAATGAAGCTGAGCCAATGACTTTTAAGATCATATTTATCTATAGGCGATAGAAGAATCAGAATAGTTCCTAAGGTGCTAGGGAAGGATAAATGCGCCAATTTGTACATATTAATTTTGTCTGTCATGTTTCAAGCAAACACTTTATTTATAGTCTCCAGTTTGTTATCGGTGAAAATAGGGCTCAACTGCCGAACAATGATAACGCAACAGTTAAGACTGAGAAAGTAGTTTTTTTTAGAAATATCTTCCCACCAACCCGTGTTAAAGATACGTGTATTCGAACGAAAGGCGGGGATCTAGTGATTTTTCACTCCGAAAAATGCTCAATTTGGAGGTACAAAAGCAATGGTTTTTGTGTATTTTTCAAGTAAAAAATACAAGTATAATAGCTAGAATAAAAGAGAAAAATATGAAATAGGGCCCGTTAGGATTAGTAGTCAAACTTCAACATTCTGCGCATGCTTGCCAACACCCTGCATATCTCATGTGACAGCATATCTCATGCGACAGGCGAGCGAACATGGTGGCGCGGCGGTGATGAGGTGGGATTGTCTTTCGGAGTAAATTTCCGAGATCCTGAGGACCGACATCGTCATTGGATGGCCGCATCGCTCACCTGTTTCCGTCAAGGATCGTCGGCGATCACTCACGCTAAGGCGCCGTGCTCATAAATGAAGAGCAACTGACTGGAGTAAGTTCGTTATCAACACCGAGGAGCGACTCGGTTCTTCGACACCGATTACACAGTCGTGTCTTGTACTGCTGCGTGTAGAGAGGACTACGTAGCTGCGCGTTCAAGGTCAAGAAGCGAGGGGGGCGATACGGGCGACACTAACACGCGCTCCCAGCGCCTCTTCGCTCCTAAGCGTAAGGCGTGCGGCGCGTTTCCGTCTTAACGCTGTACTGTGCGAATTAGATATGTAACAGTGGAACGTTATTGCACACGATGAAAGCCCACAGATTAAACTGCGTGCGTATGATCGTACTTTTCTCTCACCGCATAAGAAAACTGCATAGGCAAGCTTTGAAAATGCGATATTTGACCGCATTCACGAATTTTTTTTCTCCATTAATACACGTAATATAATAAAATTTGAAATATAGGTGTATATGCAATAGTTTTTTTTTTTTTAATCCTTTGTGGCAAAAGTGTATTTCCAAAACTTTTATTTACTGAGAGACACGTTTACGCGCATACGACGGTTTCACAGAAAACGCTTCAGTACATAGGCCTCTTAAAGTTGTTTGAAGCAGGAGACTTGAAAAATTTACAAAGTTGTTTGACGCCAAGTTAGTCTTCAAATGCTTACACGGCTACGGTACCTTCTCAGCTACACGGAAGATTTCTCCATGCACCCTAGATGATTCAGTTGCCGTACTAAATCGGCGACCTAATACAGACAGAAATCACTAGTAAAACGGCGAAGAAAGATATTCACGCTTCTTCTCCTAATAAACTATTGTATCAGTGACTTTTGTGTACGAGGCACGGTGGCTTCTAGCCTATAGGTTGCTGAACTTGCGGATTTTTCTCTAGACACATTGGCACCGACTCTAAAAGGCCCAAGAAATTCGCCCCCTTCCTCTTTCTTCAACACGATAATTTTCAGAAGGAGCTCAGTCCATTTAATATACCGACAGGCACATTTAAACAGTCATTAATTCGCCCGAACAACCTACAATTAGGAATACAGCCGAGATCTTATGTATATAGTGCAATTTAATGACTCTACTACCTCTTTCATATATGTACTGATAGTTATAAAATGCACCAGGACACAAATATTAATACAGTATCTTTGCAGCTATCGGATATTCCTCCACCTCATGCAAACAAAGCTTAACCGAGTCTAGAAGATTACACCAGAGGAACAACGCACTGCATTCATGCGCTCGCAACTTAATAATATTTTGCATGTAGGCTGTTCACGTTAAAATGAGCACTTTTGACAGCCCTGCTTAAAATCTACGCGTGTACACATTGTGTATTCTTCCGCCTTATGTAAAATTTACCTTGCCGTGGGCCTCATTACTTTATTCATGCGTCGGTCAGGTAAAATTGTGAAATTATTAAGAAAATAAATACTTTACAAATCTCCTAATTTTTACACTTTGGTGCATTAAAAAAAAACAGAATGCGAAAGAAATAATTTCAAATTATCACAAATTGTTACCTAACACATTTTATTCTAAGTTAAGATATGGAACTACTTTCCATTCATCGTTACCAACTTTACTCGGCGAATGTCACTCAGTGCGCCAATTAAAATATATGCAAGTACGAGCAGTGACTTTTTTCTAAGGTTGATTTCAAAAGTCTCACTTTGTCATGAACAGACTTTAGGAACTATTACTTATTAGGCATTACGAACACACCAATTTTCTCTCTATTTTCATTCCTGTTAATTATTAATGAAATATTATAATTGGTAAATAAAATTTCGTTGAAAGATCAATTTAACATAAAATAAGGTACTTTTATTTTAACATAACTATAAAACGCATGTGATAAATGATATATTCTGGAAACAACCAAGTACGTCATATATGGGATGATTTTTCAAAGGTTATATTAAAATAGTGTAAAAAACACTAATAAACGATATCGTCATTACAGAACGATAGAGCGAATTAGACCCATGAGGAGAGAACAGGAATTCATTTCCCCTCACCCTTATCCACTCCTCTTCCCTCCCACAAATCTAATGTTTGCATATTCGGTACAAACCAGTATCGAGAGGGAGTTTGATACTAAGAATTAGATACTCTGTAATGATCCTTCCAATTAACGTGTGATTGCAATGTTTTATTTTCAGACCATCATAATATATGCATGCAGTTTAAAACACGCTAATGTCTGTCATAATATTAATACTGTGCCTTCTTCTTTTATATTTTATATGCACAGAATTATGTATAAATCAGAAGTTCTGATATTAATCTTAAAGAGCAACCCTCAACACTATTTTCACCCCCCCCCCCCACATAAAAAACATTACTATTCCCATCAAGCGTGCCACTACACCAACATGAAGAGCTTCTTAAATGAGCAGGAAATTTTTGTCTAGTTCATTCCGCTTAAGTATAGTTTTTCACATATTTACTCTAAAACTTTGCAAAACGTTTGTAATATTTCCGCGAGGAAATAATTACTTAAATGCATACTACTGTAAGTGATTAAATATGAGTTATTGTTAAAACTGTAATTATATCCCTTTATTGTTATAATTACTCAATTAATCAAGTATAATAGTATTCGCGACGTCCCCAAAACATCACAGGAAAACACTAAAGAATATTAAATTATTTAACATATATGGCTAGTATGTAATGCACGATTACATTTGCTTAAACTTGATGTTGTTACAAGACGTCTGGAGGGCGTAGGCCTATATGTATTCGTGAAGGATGGGTGTCTTAATAAAAGTAAAATAACTAAAATTAATTTTAATTTATTCACACAGCTATTATTTCCAGTATATATCTATCTGTCTCCACTATTACTCTTTTCATTTCTCCATGAGCGCAGTATTGAATGTATATCTCAACTCTAGTTAAAGTCCTTCCCAATGCAACTGTTTGGTTAAAGGCAATTAACTCACATTCGTCATTAACACATAGTCCAGCCTGGTAGTCGCACCTTTCGCTGCACCGATGCTCGAAGTCACCGATTTTACTCCCGCTGGTCAATTATATCGCCATTCGTTGCTCTGCTCACTCGTCGTCCATCGCTCAATGTCGCGCAATCATCTAAACTCCAAACACTCTTCAGCTCTCGGCTGGGAGGCCCGGTGCACTTTTATTCTACTATTGGACTCGATCTGGAAGGTTCTCCACACCCCGAGTCACGCTGCAGAATCTAGGTTAGTAAACAACTAGAAAATTCTCCATATAAACGCAGGAATTCAATACTACCAAGTGTCACCTGATAAGTCTTCCGGCATAACACCGGGGGACCTTAAGAGGAATATGTAGCTGCGTGTCCAAGGTCAAGAAGCGAGGGAGCGATACGGGCGACAGTTATACCCATGACTAGCGTCTCATCGCTCGTAGGCCCAAGGCGTGCAGTGTTTCCGTCGTAACGCTGTACTGTGCAAATTAAATCTGTAACATAAGGGTTATATTACATCCTATGGAAGCCCATCGATAAAACTACGGCCATATCTCTGTATTTTTCTCTTGCCGCTTAAGAAAACTGCGTTAGCAAGTTTTAGAAATGCAATGTTTGACAGTATTCAGGAATTTTTTTCTCCAAGAATACACTTAATATGACAAAAGTAAAAAAAAAATAGGGCCATGGATAATTTTTTTTATACATATTTTCTTGACAAAAAGTTATATTTCCAGAACTTTTATTTACCGAGATACGCGTTTACGCGCAAACAACGATTTCACATAAAACGTTTCAGTACACAGGGTCCTTAATAAGCCCTTTCCAAATTCCAATACAACCAAGGTGAGGAGCGCGCTTCTTGGTTTATCGCTCGCCTGTCGTTCGAAACATTCAATTTACTTGCGCCCCGTTATCAGATCACTACTCTCTTCTTCGCCTCTGCTTGCTCGCGCGGGGGAAAGCACCGACATTTAACAATACTATACATGCGAAAGTAAAGTAAAGTAAAGGTAAGGTAAAGGCTGTTCACGATAAAGTGAGTACTTTAGAAATTAACCTTAGAAAACAGCCACTGCCTCTAGTTGCACATATTTTAACAGGCGCACTGAGTGACATTTTCCCAGTAAGTTGGTAACGATGGATGGAAAGTAGTTCCATATCTTAACGTCAGATAAAAAGTGTCAGGCAGGTCAGTGATAACTTAAAATTATTTCTTTCGCTTTCTGTTTCTTAGTAATGCTTCAAAGAATAGAAATAAACAGATTTGTAGAGTATTTACTTTCTTAATTATTGCACAGTTTCACATGACCGACGCATGAATAATGTGATGAGACCCATGGAAATGGTAATTTTACATAAGGCGGAGGAATACAAAATGTGCATACAAGTATATCATAAGCAGAGCTTTCAAAAGTGCTCATTTTACCGTGAACAGCCTATAACACCCCTACTTTGTGCCCATAAATTAATTAGGCAATACGTGGAGGAGGTGCTAACACAATAACAAATCTAAACCTACCTACTCCGAACTGTTCAGGTGATGAGATAGCATGCCTGACCAACATTCAAGAGGTCGAAGGTTCGGTTCTAGTCAATGCGAGAATGAAAACCTATCGAAAGTGGGTTTCCTTCCACACTCAAGGCACGAGAGAGAGAGAGAGAGAGAGAGAGAGGAGAGAGAGAGAGAGAGAGAGAGAGAGAGAGAGAGAGTTGGTATGGTTTGTGAACATACACGAGTTAGATTACGACTTCGGCTAGCCTTGCTTCACTGAAAAATAATATTATGCGGCAGCCACAGAATGTCCGGTTGGTAACCAACTTGCCAGTTGATTTACGTGGTGAACACAAAACTATAACTTCGTGGCTATTAAAAACTTAATTTATGGCGACGACAAAAGATTTTGGCAGGGCGACGTCGCTACAAAATGTTTATCCCCGTGTGTGTAAAAGTAAATGAAGATAAATATCAAACCTGTGTATAAATATACTATCAGATAGATGTCTTGCCTGGGGTTCGATTACGGGACCTTACACGCATAAGCTGGAGTCGCAAGTATCTGTGGTAGAAATGTCGACTGATGAGATTGGATTGGCAAGGGCTTATTAACATCCCCCGTTGTTATACCCGAAGGCTTATCAGGGGACGGCCTACAAATTAACTTATGACCTAACTTATACCGACACCCACGCCTTACCTGGGATTCCGACCCAGAATCTCCTGCAGCCCAGACCGCAGGCGCACCAACCGACTGCGCCACGGGAGGTCGGCTCGAATGATAAAAGAAATGAGCATCTCTCCCTTCCAGCGATAAATAATGGGATAAAATATTTACCAGTGAAAATGTCACTGTGACTCTGTCTGGAAGTTCACATCGGCTACGTTTCTGATGGATTTCACAGTATGTTGCTCGAAATCCAGCTGTCGTCTGGTGAAGCTCATAGCTACATCGTTATCGCGAAGAATGCTTCGAAAAACAATTTTAATGATCAATAATTTTTTCAACTTCGCAATTACCAGTATATGCAAACGGTAAATTACAAACAGCCGACAATAATCCGATTAATTTTTCCATCCGTCATTGTAATCTCATAGCGCACTGTCTGCGTAAGAAGGCAGGAGAGAGAGAGAGAGAGAGAGAGAGAGAGAGAGAGCGAGAGAAAAGGGGATGAAAAAAAATTATGACTCGTCGGGCCCCATCCATCAAGTGGTCCGGCGAGCGCGCGATGAGTGATGGGTATCGCTCGCGAAAAACTTAGGGGGGGTTGGTCAGGGCAAGAGAGAGAGGGGGGGGGGGGGTGGAGTTTGTGAAGAGAGCTGGACGCGTGTAGCATCTGGCGTTGCTGTCAGCGACGTTTTAGTTTGTGCAAATAACGTCCAGGCGGTAACGAATGTTGTCCATGCGCGCAGTGGTTAGGGGCGCGACTGACAAATGACAGCAACGATCCCGCACGTGGACCAGAAGGAAGTAACAAAAAAAAAAAAAAAAAAAAAAAGACATGCCTGCACGCAGTAAATAATGTAGGGGAGGATGGGGGGGGGGGATGCGCCCCTCCGATGCTATGAAGCTAGTGAGGACAGGACTAGGTCGCGTTAAATCATGGCTTGCACTGTGTGCTGAATTAATTTCCGGATGTAATCCACGGTTTCCAATGGCGGGTCTCAATTAATATCCCCTTCTTTATCGCCGGGCACATGTAGTTCCACCGCATGCCGATATGAGGGAGTCCAGAGTACGAAGAAATACAAATTACGTTGTTTATCCATACGAAGAAATACAAATTACGTTGTTTATCCAACATGATGTACTATATTTCATACGAGGTCTAACCAATGATGAATATTCTTCGCTGCACTGTCTCCAATTTTAACTCTCTGCTTTTCCTGTAACATCGTAGGATATCAGTTTAACTGCATCTGTAATTCCTTGCGTTAAATGTTATTTTCAAAGCTTTTATTTGCCAAAGAGTTGTGTAAATTGAAAAATAGTTTTATCGTTAGGTGTATTATAATAAGATAATTTAACAACGAATGGTTACTTGTACATAGATGTAAGTAAAAACCTATCATTAAAGAAGTGTTTGAATCAACTTGAGTCAGTGGATTTTTAAACAGAGTTAATGAATTGTTTCAAAGTATGTTTATCGTGGGGTTTCTTTATTGCCCTTTGTGAATTTAATAACTTATCATGTAAACTATTACATATATGAGTTCAGCAGGGAATAAAGTGGATCATACAAGGTTTAAAAAGACAGTCTGATATATTTTTGACTTATTGAAAGTTTGCGCCAAGACCTATATGAAGTGCAAACCACTCATAATTTTCCACTGTGTATTGTGAAAATAATTTTAGTTGATGGCTCAGTGTTGAATGTAACATGAACCTAATGTTTTGCTGTTTTATTTTCTCTTGATTATATAAAATTACTATCTAACAATTTAGATACCTTTTCCTGTTTTATTTGAAGAATTATTCAGATATCGTCTCCACGGTATTCTTTTTTTCATTCTTATCCATAATTAATTATTTTCTTGAAGTAAGCTGGGTAGGTATATAATAAGGCAGGAACAGAAATGTCCGTACCATTTGAATGTAAAGTCCGGTTAAGTGGCAGGTTGTTGCAGATCTTCAGAAAGACCGCATTAATTCGTCGTTTATTTGTGAAATCTAATCACTGAATAAATTAATATTTGAGGAATTGGAACACGTCCTGATTGAAACAATATTCGCTTGGTAAATTTAAGACTAAAACATGTATTTTCTAAGTCACGGTTACTTTACACAATTTTTTTCTAGAATTCTATGAAAGTTCTATTTCCAGGATATTCCTCCGCCTCGTGCCAAAATAAAGATCAGCTATGTGTAGAAAATTGCACCAGAATAAAAGAACGCACCACATTTGTGTGCACTCACTTAAGTAGTATTCTGCGTAAGGAATATTCCCCACTAGGCATTTCCAAAACACCTGTATTCTCCATATTTTATTAATATTAATTATAAGTTGAATATTATAATTTATGCATAGAATATAATTAAAAGTCCCATTTAACCAAAAATAAGGCATTTTTATTTTAACAAGTATAAAATGCTTGTGATACACGGCATATTTAGGAAACATCCAAACACGATTCATAAATGGAGTGATTTTTCAAACGCTTGATTCAAAAATTGGGTGTGGCTCTGTTGGAGACACGGCCGTTTGTTTTGCGTGAATACGTCTACGTTGATGGGCTCGGACGCCTTGATGTTTTTCTTTTTTACGTTCCCGGCAACGCTTCACTCGATTATATGGGGTTTTATGGGTATCACTGGATTACTTTTGAAATGCTCTTTCCAACCGTATATGATTTCTATATTTCGACTTAGCTTTTTGACGAGTATAGGTCGAAATTGTGTTAAGTTTTCTTAATTTTTTACATTAAACTCATACGATTTCACCATAATCACGCCATGCAAATGTTTTTGTACACGCAATATATTGATCTTGACGAAAGCTGTCGAGTGAAACCTAAACGAGCGTCGTAGTTTCTCCTAGCCAAACGTTATACTACGCGGAAGTTATGAGAAGCGACGAAACACGAACTCAAAATTGCCCCCCCCCCCCCCGCGCGGGGTGCTTCGCAGTCTTCACTCAACGTATCATATTCTTTGATTCTTTGGCAATCGAGTGGTGTGATTGAATTTTGAATGTAGACGATAGATTCGGAGCTGCAATGCCAAACTGTATCCCCCGATTTTGTTATCATCGGATTCTCTGGGTTGCCTACCACTATGGTTGCAAATTTGAAGACATATTCACGTCAAAAGTGTGAAGAAACAGCGAATGGGCTATATCCTTTATACTGCATATCTGGAACCTTTCGTGAAAGGCGTATCTCAAACGAGATTTCCATACAAACCATGAAAACCGCTTCGTGCCTCTTTTGAAGAATCCAACCCTGCGAGAAAACCCGGCGGAAAAAAACAGGCAACACGGGAACAATCGCCGACCCTATTCCTCAAGAAAGGACCCCTCGGTTTTTTCCCTCGGCAAGAACTCGTCGCACGCGCCAACAATACGGAAGATGGCGGGCGGCGGGTATTTTAAATTAAGGCCCCCCGTCTTTTGACGTTCCCAAGAATTGTTTCAGTGGTAAAACTTCCAGAACAAATAGTCTCCGTGGTTTTGAATGGCGGGCCCTCTCTTTGCCGCGAGAACGTCGTTCAATTAGAATTTAAATGTGCGGGGGTCCCTTTTACGTGGTTTTGGTCGTTGGAGGGGGGGGGGGGGGCAGAGAAAAAGAATTAGTGTCCAGCCATTAAACAGCTCCCAGGATTTTTCTTTCACGGAAACAATGCCGTAGGTTCGCCTCGTTGAACGGATCTCCGGAATCCTTGAATCCGTGCTTCCGACTAGTGTCGGGTGAATGTAAGGAGACCTCCTCTTGAAGCGAGGAGGGAGATATCCCCGAGTCTAAGCCATCCATAATTATGGCCGGGCTCCCGGGGAAAGGGCCTTTAAACACAGCCCTGCGGTCATGCGGTAATGACAAAACGAAACAAAAGAGCAGCGCTGAGGGGATGCGGGAAGGATAAAGAGGGCGTGGGGAAATCCCCGTCCGCCAGATGAACGCCGGTGATGGGGGTTGTTGGCAGGAACGAGAGGGACGAAGACAATGGCGCACAGCAGCAGCATTGCTCGGGAAGAAGGGCGTTATCCCCCCCCCCCCCGTCTAAAGTCGCTCCCTGTTACACTTCCTTGGCTGCCTACTTTCCGCCGCCGGATTTATATTTATTGGGAAATCCTCCGGAAAAATTCGTCGGGAAGCAAATTTCGACGAGGGTATAATGCGGTCACCGCCCGCCGCCATTCAAAACACCTCTTCCTGAACGCGCTTTCTGTTGGCTCGTCAGTCGTTGGAAATCCAGGTCGTTGAGAAGAAAGACATGGACGCGGCGGAGAAAAATAATAGTTGACGTGCAAATTTGCCTCCTCAAGGAAGAAGTAGGTAACTAAAAATCACAAGAACTTTTCATTTTCGCTCTTATAGTCTTTTAGAGATTTCTTCGCGCTTTCTGAATAAAGCATTTAAAAAATCACCCTATGTATGACGTCCACCTCAAATATGTTGCATATATCACAAGCGTGTTATAGCCTACTCCTGTTAGCGTAAAAATACTTTATTTTCTATTAAATTGAACGTTTAATCATATACCATGTAAAAATTGTAATATTTCGTTTAAAATTAATATAAATAAAAACAAGAAGAAAATAGGTGATTTGAAATAATTCTTATATAAAATATCATTACACTGATTGCGCACGAATGCGGTGCGCTGCCCATTTACGTTGGAAGTAACCATGAATGGATATACCTTATATTCCATTCTAGAATAAAGCCACTTTGCACAGAGATACCTTGAAGGTTGTTGATTGATTGAAGAATCAGAGGCACTACCAATTTCCGAGTGAGTAGAATACACTACTGTGAAAATTCACTACCTACTTTTTACAAGAAGATTATGTTATTTTCCCACATCTCCTAAACTAAGGGACACAAGACAACGGTTTTGGTCCCAATCGATGTGCCTCGACAATCCGCGCCTATCGAGTTCATTACTATGGTACCCCAATCTAGGAGCCACTGGCTGTAAAAGCTATTTCAAAACATTCCTCCGCGGCCTCTTAAGGCCGTTTTACATAGTGCTCGTTGCGTTATCTTTGCATTATCGTTATGCTCAGGAATGGGTGGTGCAGCAGTGTATTCACATTGAAATAACGGTGTCGTTAAGTTAACGTTTCCACTTGAGAAGTCAAACCATGTTGAACGAAACGTAAAGATAACGCAGTGTCAACTTCTTTTGTTTTCTGTAGGTATTCATGCTTATCGGTGCCAACTTCCATTAGGACTGCATATTTTTGATATTCCGTAAGATTGAAAGGGACAATCAAGTTTTAATTTTGGTTTGTTCGTATTTGGATGAATTGGAAATCAGAGCATTTGGGAAACTTTGGACTTAAAGAAAATTCTTCGCGCTCAAATAGCCGTCACTTTAGGTGAGAGGTGGCTCTATTAAGACGATGTTTTAAATGTTATAAGAATTGCTTATACTGTATGTAATTTTATACGTTTAAGCGTACGAACATGCACAATGTATACACGCGCCTTTTCAGACACCATATGAAGCATATTTTATAGCACTGCATTACGACTTATCAAAGACGAGCCATTCTTGTTTCCAATGTAAACACCTCTATGATCTTGTAATTTTTTATACATAGAGTTAATGTACAGTTAATAAAACCCAGCTCTATTCGACTTCAATGGGAAACGGCATTTACGTATAAGGTTCACATTTATTCACCAGTAGTAAGAAGGAAGAAATAACGGCAGGAGTAAGGTGGTAACATGACTCCTCACAGACAACAGCGAATTTTAAACACTAATGTACAGTCTACAGTAGAAATATTTCCATACAACGCATTGCAGTAAGAAATAGACGCACGCTGTTTCACAGCAGCTTCTATAACAAGCATGTGGCTTGGCTTGAAAAATGTATCCAGCGTTAAGGTTTTTTCAAAATCTTAAGAAATCTTAACGAGCCATCCAAACAGTAAGTGTTTTCAAATAAAGTATCTTCGGAAATCATAACCCGCCAACTGTGAGAGGGTAATGATATTTAATTAAAAACACTAATTAAAAGCAAGGTATTCTTGTCAAACTCATGTACACTCATATGCAGAAAAAACTGAGTGGCTGGAATATTCTAGTAGCCTCCAACGTATTTTTTTTCTAGAAGTTAACATAGAACTTCTTTAACTTAATCGCTGTGTCAAAATAAATGAACGGAATCCAGGCAACGTCTATATTAAAATACATGCAATAGCATTTAGTTTTTTTTTTTTTTTTTAGAAGTTTAATTTCAGAAGTGCTCACATTAGCGCAAATGCACTGTACACGAAACTGAAATGGTCGGGGGTGGGGGGGGGGGGGAGGAAGGTGACCCAACAGGGCGATATTTTCCCGGGAACAAGTCGCTACAAAAGAGCAGCGTCCTTTTGAGCAATTTCTGTTATCTGCTTGGTCCAGGCTGCTCACTCAACACATACACACACACACCACACACACACACCACACACACACACACACACACCTCCCCCTCAACTCCTTCCTTCAGAAGGTTCTCACAACCTCCGCCTTGTAGTCCTGACGCAGACTTCCATTTCCTTAAATCTGGCCCCCTCTGCGCTCGGCGTGCGTGTGTGCGTGTATGCGCGCGCGCTTACCAACTTTCACACACGGAACTTTTCGATTCTCCTGCAACTTGTGCCATCAGATGTGAAGCGGCACGTTTCCCTTACTGGCGAAGGAGTGTAAGAGGATAGGATGTTAATCCTTTACGTAATTAAATAAGTTTTTTAAAGAAGGGCTGTGTAAGATGCCGAAAAAAAGTATACACAGATGCTTGCATTGATGGTATTTACAAAACAATTGCCGCGTAAGATTGTGAACAATTTCTACGAATAACGTATTTGTATACGTGTGGAAATAAGAGTAGTTATAATTTTTTTTTTTTTCCCCTCCTGAGTATCCTTGATTAACACACAGTTGCGGTAATTTCATTCCGCCACCAGTTTCAACAACATGACGGAGAAAATTAACCTACTTAAACAGTACTTAACTGAACTAAAAAGGGTTTTCTGGGCGTGACACAATGTTATAAATTCACAGTTCAATATTTATGACTTCAAAATTCGAAACTTAACCTCTGAAAACTCATCCTACGTAAGACGTGTTCGGAAATTGGCTAAATACGCCACGTAACACAAGCGGTTTTATACTTCTGTTAACGTGACAGTATCTTATTTTTTGGTTAAACTGAACTTTTACTTGTATTTAATATATAAATTATAATATATAATTTCTAATTGACTATGAGTAAAAGCAGTGAGAAAACAGGTGTGTTGGTAAATGCCTAGTAATAAATAGTTCTTACTCAAAATATTATTACAACGAGTGCGCACGAATTCAGTGCGTGGTCACTTTGGCGTAATTTTCTTAGAGTTGGTTAAGCTTCGCTTGACGAGGCGAAGGAATAACCTGAAAGTAGAAGTTTTGCATTGCTCCAGAAAAGTTGGAAATAACCGCGGAAGGACTACACAGAAACAATCCTTAAAAAAAAAAGATAGCGTGGTGACTGTCGCATCACTACAGTGGTTTCGTATTTACAGTATGACTCCCAGCGCAGATTACGTTGATCGGGAAATTCAGCTCTTGCGTGAAATAATCGTTTTCAGAGATTGAATTGCATTTTTATGTAATGCAGTTGGTGACTAGACTTGCACAGCTTTTAAAGTGGGCGAATTTGGCGTTGGCGTCACTTCGTTGCAGGAAGAAGGTAAAAAAAGAAACATGACAGTGTGGTTCTGAAGCGGAATACGGCCACAACGGGACACACGTTATTGGCCTGTGTTGTAACAGAACCGACTACGCCACACTTTTAAGGCAGACAGGATGTCGAGTATTCCATACACTAATTTGTTTTGTTGCTATAGTTAGAATTTTTTTATGAACTCTCAAAACAGGCGTTTTCATCTAGACGTTAATTGGGGGGAATAAAAAATAAATATTTCTTGGGGTTAACGTAGTGTATTCCGTTATAGGCTGTTCACGGTAAAGTGAGCACTTTTGAGGCCCTAGTTACTTTTTTATTTCACCATTTTCTTTTATATTTAACCACCTTTTAAATAAATATTGCCGTGTTCGTAATGAATATAGTGTGTAGATTCCACCGCACTCGGGAGTTGATGTTTGAGGCTAAAATATAATATGTTTAGGGGCTATTATTCCAAATGAGAGGTCTTTCAAAATTGCTCGCTTTACCGTGAATAGAATATAAATGGTCTATAGATGAACATAAAAACCCATGTGGAATATCGAAACATATAAGACTACCTCCGTGGCGCACTCGGTTGGTGCGCCGCCGACCTGTGGTGCGGGAGGTTCTGGGTTCGCATTCCATGTAAGGCATAGGCGTTAGTTTAAGTTAGGTCATAAGCCGTCCCCTGATAAGCCTTGCAACACCAGGGGCCCTAAATACGCCCTTTTCAATCCACATATAAACATAAAAAAGAGATTTGAACACAAGACCATGACTTCACTCTATCAATTTAGCTATCCGAATCGGTCACTCTAATCAGTCCACATAACATCCTTACCTGATGTAAAACACTTGCTACACACTACACTGGGCTCAAAATTCGATGAAAGTTTTCAGTTCGAGTTTAAGTGCTTAGACTAGTGTGAAGTTTGTTTTTGTGATGATGCATACGCTCACTGAAGCTCTGAGGGCGACGTTGGTTAAACGCAGTTCACGGTAAACTGAGCACTTTTGAAAGCCCTGCTTAAGACCTATTTGTATGCTCGTTGTGTGTTCTTCCACTTATGTAAAATTAGCATTTCCATTGGCTTCGTCACTTTATTCATGCGTCGGTCAAGTGAAACTGTGAAATTATTAGGAAAGTTAATATTTTACAAATCTGTTCGTTTTTATACTTTGATGGAATAAAAGAATCCAGAAAGGGAAATAAATAATTTAAGTTATTACAAATGGTTAACTAACATTATTTATCTTTACATTTAGATATGGAACTACTTTCCCTCCTTCGTTACCAACTTTGCTGGGCGAATGTCACTCAATGTGCCCGTAAAAATATATGCAGGTAGGGGCAGTGACTTTTTTCAAAAGGTGCATTTCAAAAGTGCTCACTTTACCGTGAATAGCCTATAGTAAAGTTATACCATTATGGAATCTATTTAGTTATAAGACCTCGTCTTCTTTTCCATAGTTTGCGTCTAGAAATTTACAATTGTATATACAGTGGACCCTTAATTGTATACATTTTGTATGACAATGAATGATCTAACGAAAAAAAAAAAAACAAGGGAATATGAATAGTTAGGAAGTTAACATTGTCGCAGTACATTTAAGCAAAGTTATGAAGATTTTTGGGCAGAATGGGAAGGTTCTTCCTGCATCAGATAAAAAAAAAAAATCTCTGTATCGAAGTGAAGTTCTTGCCCTATTTAAAATCATTACAATCTAAATCAATACGTCTCCAGTATTACCAGTTTCTAACACCGATCTCGTCACTGTTTTTTAGTGCTGAATCGCATACCACTTCCTCAGTTCAAACGTTCAGATTCTCCTCTACATCTCCTACATGCTCGTTTTATTAAATTAGTGCAGATTGAAATACGTCATCACTCCCCTTTTTTTTCCCGCACAGATGTCAAGTGTGCAAAGATCTCGGCCAGATAAAAATGTCTCACTTGGTATTCGCCTTTACAATTACTTTTCCACGAATTTTTTTTTTATCTCAGCTTGTCGGTCGCTATTTTCGGAAACGTTCGACGATGCTTTATATAAAGTTCCTTTCACGGGAATAGTTATTTCACCGTTATTTGTGCCCACGCGAGGTCGCTTGAGTGTGATAGTTATTTTAATTTATGCACTTCACGCTGGCGGCGAAAAAAAAATTATTATCTATGTTTCATTCACTGTAAAAGTAACGTCGGCATATTTGTTGCCGAGTTCTCCAAGGATACGTAACTCGAGATTACAAAATTCCATGTTTTAACACCTGTGTTATGACGGCCGGTCTGAAGGGGGGGGGGGGGGGGGGGGGAGCGTGTTCAAAGAGGCACAGCACGTCAACGTCAAAACACAGCTAGCTGCTGTGACGGTACAAGCCTTTCAACCTCACGAAGACTCCGTAAATGCGATGGGTGTTGAATTATTATGGTAACTGATAAATGTACTTGGCGATGAAATTTTTTTAATATGAACGACTAGCTTCAGATTAGTGAATGACAATACCAGAGTACGAATAACAAGGCTTCAGCTCAGGAAAAAAAAAAAAAAAAAAAAAAACATAAACCGATTATTTCGGCAAAAAAATATTTATTATGGATTAAAATACAATTCAGCATGAATATGCGTGTCAGCAGTCGTACCAACCAGCTTGCGATACAACCAAGTCTGATCACCAAGTTCAAACTTCAGTTTCTTACGAGAAAACATGGAAGCGTTACCAAACACGCTAATAACAGCAGTATTATCGGCCTTCCCTTCATGAACTGGAAAAGTCTTCCAACGTATAATATCACGAGGGTCATTGTCACTAATTTCCTTAGGCGCAGGATCCTTTGAGTATGCGACTTCCTGAAGAAACACATTTCCAACAAACCGCTACCTGCTTTCGCTGTTATTCCTTGCAGACCAAAACGGTACAGAAACGAAAACAAAATATAACTCTCTTCTATATCAACAATCTTAACAGTCCAAAACCTATCGTCCTTATTGACATCCTTACTGAAAGACAAAATATTTCGGTAAACCTTCGTAGGATAATACCTAGACATGCGAGATTGCCGAGGAACCATTATTGATGTGTCTTCTCTAATGACACGGAGCGAAATGAAATACACGAACAAGTTACAACTTTACAAACTAAATCCCATAGATAAAACAAAAAGAAAAAGGCACAAAGCATGAAAACAAAGCAATATGTTATCGCAACTACCCCTTATCAGGCGAAGGCTTGACTCCATATCTCTACCTTGTTAAACAATCAAGGTTAAAACTTTCGAACTCGTCAGGTCACACGCTCGCAGGCAGAAATATTCTAAGTCCATTAACTTGAAAACAAAATCGCCCATAAAATCCGAACCACTGAACCGAATTCAGTCAAACAAACGCACTGTCATCACAATCACTATACACAATTACAATATACTATGTTGGAAGACTTTTCCAGTTCATGAAGGAA
This sequence comes from Dryococelus australis, assembly GCA_029891345.1. Taxonomy (NCBI): domain Eukaryota; kingdom Metazoa; phylum Arthropoda; class Insecta; order Phasmatodea; family Phasmatidae; genus Dryococelus; species Dryococelus australis. The sequence goes on from CM057003.1 coordinate 49,474,303, forward strand.
AGATCGATAATACTGCTGTTATTAGCGTGTTTGGTAACGCTTCCATGTTTTCTCGTAAGAAACTGAAGTTTGAACTTGGTGATCAGATTTGGTTGTATCGCAAGCTGGTTGGTACGACTGGTGACATGCATGTTCATGGTCATGCTGAAATGTATTTCAATCCATAATAAATTTGTTTTGCCATAATAATCGGTTTATGTTTTGTTATTGCTTCTGTTCCTTTTTTTGTTGATTGGCCCATAGATAACATTTATTCGTAGTAGGATGTCGGTGGTATTATGAAGTATATATCGTTTGTTGCATAAAGGAAGTCTGACTAACTTACCTGCCATTACCCTTGCACCAAACGAAACAGAAAAATGAATTTGCACATGCACCAATAAATACACACATAAGTGACAGACAGGTGACGGTGAAATTACAGTTCATGAAGGGAACTCACTAGGAGGAATACACCATTGTGGTGTATTAAGGTTGTAGTTTAATAGTTGATTGCATATCCAATATACAGGACATCAGTTCTGTATTTGGTTGTTGTTCATGACAACTGTAACATTATTATTCTTGTTTCATATTTGCATTTCTTTGTCATAATTGAACTTCTGGAGTAATTGTGATGACATTGCTGTTTGTTTGACTGAATTCGGTTCAGTGGTTCGGATTTTATGGCCGATTTTGTTTTCAAGGTGATGGACTTAGAATATTTCTGCCAAGCGAGTATTAGAAGAAATTAAGTTTTAACACAATTTTGTAGGAATTCAGAAGGTTTGATAAATTTTGCTTTGTAGAAATTAGTCACCAAATTAAATTTAGAACAACTAACAAGTTCTCGTAGACTACGTCTTGTGTTCAATATAAAAAAAAAAAACAGCTTTTAAACATAATTGAAACTCAAAACAGAGGAATTGTTAATTTATTCTTCATGTGAATAGGTGCTTCAATAATAATAAATAAGTCAACAGACAAGCTCATAAATGACCATCATATATTATTTTTTCTGTTGTTACACTCAGTAATTATTAAAAACATAGAACAATCATCACCAGGCAGTCCACGTCTGTCGAATATTGTACAATGTAAAAAAAATTCTGGTAAACTCCCTAAACTGTAACGGAAGATTTTAATCTATGCACTGTATGGGAATGGCACCATATATAATGCTGCAGATATAGGAATGTGTTGTATTGCTATTATACAAATTTGGACATTTTCCTACCCATTTGATGGTTTCCTGAGCAAACGCAGGAATGCTACTATGGATATATGCGAATAAACTATACCATTCGCTCTTTCTCGTTATTTGTCTACACTGGCGTGGTAAATTTGTGAATAATTTCTTACAGTGTATCTAAACAAGGACACTAGATGTCTCTTCGTACATAGGGCACTGCACGAGATGACGCAGACGAACATCATTAGACACGGCGAGTGGTGTCATACACTGCCTAGCAGGGCGAGAGTAATTAGTAGACATGCGAAATTCGCGTTATTATTTGGCTTCAGGCTGAACTTCACAGTACTGTTTATATCGGAGCTGACGTCGTTCCTCTCTTGGCTGCTGCATAGAAGCAGGCCCGTAGCCAGGGGGGTATTTTCGGTGCCTGAACCCCCTCCCTCCCCCTACCTCAAAATACTTCCAAGGGTTGTAGAGAGTGGATCTTTACAAATAATACGATGTCTGCCAGTTGTATATTCAATATTTAGATTCTAAAACAACTTAAATAGCAGAAATTTGCACTTTAAAATCCAAATTTTCCCGGGGGAGGACCCCCGGACCCCCCGCTTTAATTCGGAGCAGCAGTGAAGAACACCACCCCCCCCCCCCAATTAAATCTTGGCTAAGGCCCTGATTGTTAGAAGTGAAGCCACGCATGTAATTGGGGTACGCGATTGTGAAGTGTTAATTTATTGCACGCAGCGTTACCTAGAGTGTGTCAATAACGTACTGTCCAATGGGAAACTTATTACATAGGTGCACATGTTTGAAGTTTAATTTTTCCCCAAATTATAACGCGAATTTCGCAGGTCTGTGGTAGTTAGGACAGGGGGCGAAATATAAAGAGGCAGCCGGCCAAGAAGGGCATGGTCGTTATAGCCGCGCGGCCCTGGCAGGACTTCAAGGCTTCAAGGCGACGTGTGAGGAGATCCACCTTCGTACTCCGGGCTGATGGTGTGGCGTGTCAACCAGTGGTGAGTATCCGCCGAAGGGCGTGAGGCTTCAACTTGTGTGAGCATTTAAATTGTGCTCAATAATAAATCAAGTAGGTTATGTAAGGCCTTGTAGTTTAGTAAAACGCCTAGTTTATTATTGTTCTACTTGATCATTTCAACCCCCTCACCCTTAACACTAGAGGTGCATTAACTGGACAGCCATTGGGAAGCACTAGGGTCACTCAACACTGTTAAACCTGGTCCGAGTCCGATTTTTGATGGCTTGAAGTCTAAGTCTTGACAAGAAACATAAGTTGTTGTAATCAACAGTACACAGACATTTTAAAATTAAATTTCTAACTTAAAATATCAATATATTTTTAATTTATTTTTTATATAATGTTTTATTATTTGTATAAGAAAAAATATCCTGCGTACTATTTAAGAAAAAAAATAGATTAAACTATCTCATTTTAGCAGCAAATTTTTTTAAATTAATACAGTATATTCATTGACATTTTTGTTGTTGCCAATGATTCATTTGGGGTCATTATATATTTGGTGATTTCTTTTCCCAAAGACAGAAATTATTTAATAAGTAAATCTATCCCTTTAATAATTTATCTGTTAAAAGAAATCTCTACTTTCAGCTTCTGAAAAGAAAGAAGGAATCTTTCAGTAAAATTCTCACAATAGAAAATTTTATATATTTAGTAGTGTTTTTGACAAACAAAACGTGAGGATAACAATTAGTGAAAGTTGAGTAATAATTTTTGTAAATAATTCTAATTAATTTTTTAATTTGTATTTTTCAAATTTTAAATCTGTTTTCAAACACAAAACAGAAATTTTAATTGTTATTGTTGTTTCCAGTATATAAATTTATTTTCGTAAGCTACAGTATTAATTGTCCATGCAATTTAGTAATACATTTGAATAATTTTGCAGTTTCATTTTCAAAATCAAAATCAACTAAATTCCCTTTAATTTTTGCTTTGTTTTAATGAAAGGTTTGTTATTATATTTTATTAATATATGTTATTACGTATTGTAATATTATGCATAATAATATACCAATATGCTACAATAATATTTTCTGATCAATAATAAAAAATAAAAAATAAAATTATTTTAATAATAAATAAAGCAAACGTATTAAACTTACATAATTACCACCATGCGTAATAAAATGATATATTATTTTATATTGTCGATAAATGGAAACAATTTACATTTAATTAATTTGTTAAGCTACGTACTTCTTTTTTTACAATGATATTTGAAGTATAGTATTTATATGTACTTTTTTATACTCTCTTTTTCAATTATTTTAATACACATAAATTTTGCATTTTTTCATTTCATTGACTAAAACTTTTATTTGATTCTATAAGTTTATTGAAAATCTTTCAGAGTTGTTCAAAATTTGCTATAAAATTATAAGCCTTAAGCATGTATATTTAGAGACTGACTTGTTTGGTCGTCTCATTGGCAAACTTAACACATTCTAATTTTTTTTTTTTTAGGAAATTGTTGTATATTTTATACAATATATGTAATATAATTATATATATGTATATATTGGTGCATTCTCTGTGAACATGAGAATGTTTTTTCTCTTGATGATTGGAAAACTACAGTTTTATATGTTTGTATTTTATTTGCTTCATTTATTTGAAATTATTATGCAAAATAGATTCCAGTTAAATTTTTCCTCATTAAAAGCGTTTCTCCCGAACCGTCGCCGTTACGCCGTGACGCCTTAGCGATGGCGTCCACCGCGGTTTTCGCTTCTCGTGTCTCGTACGGAAGGACTCTCGCTCAAATACGGTTCCTGCTCTTGGCGAAACAAACGTCTTCTTTGCGTGTTGCGCGGGAATTAGACCTTTCCGTCCGCGTCAGCGTTTTCAAAAGCGGGGAAGCAGCTCAATCCAGGAGACCGCCTCGCTACTTTCGTCGACCATCCCCCCCCCCCCCCCCCCTTCACCAAATGGCGATTTCCCGAACTGGCTATTTCCCGCCCTCCCCTTCTTCCGCGGCGCCAACGAACAGATGGGCTGGCGCCGCCGGGGTAATCGGACACGAGATTGACCTGCACCCGTTTCTCCCGCCCTGCGATTCTGCAACGTCACCAGGAACACCTTCCAGCCACTTTGCGCTCTCGCCCAGTGTTGCCATCTATGCCATATTCTCGGTTCCTTCCAAATTTTCTAATTAAACTTTTGAAAAATCACCGCATTCATGACTTGATTTTATTATTTCCTAAATATGTCATGTAAAACAAGCGTCGTATATTTATTTAATGGACAAATTGACCTTTTATTTATTTTTTTATCTAAAAACCAAAATATTTCATTTATAATTAATTGGTAATACATTAGTTGGTAATACATAGTAAGAAACAGTTCTCGTGCAAAATACTATTAGACTGAGTGCGCATGAATGCAAGGCCTTGTCCCTCTGGTGTAATTTTATATCTTTAGTTAAGCTTTGTTTGCACGAGGCGGAGGAATACCATGAACGTAAAACTTTAGCAGGGCTTCAGATAAGTTGGAAGTAACATTGAATGGACTATAGTTTGCTGGTGCGATGTCACGGACCTCCCGAAATTCTATTTCATTTTAAGAGTATTCGTAGAAACACTACGGCCACAGGCTAAATAAATACTCAGGCACGAAATAACACAGCGGTTCCCTGGATGCGGGCGTACGCATTATCGTGTATGATTGGCTAACGCGTGGTGCGAAAGGTTTTCTGTTGGTTATATTTCCAGCTGGTCAGTAAGTTACAGGCTTTTCACGCTAAAATGAGCACTTTTTAAAGCCTTGCTTAAGACCTACTTGTATGCACATCGTGTCGTCTTCCGCTTTTACGTAAAACTAACATTGCCATGGGCCTCATCACCTTATTCATGCGTCGTCATGTGAAGCTGTGAAATTATTTCGAAAATAAATATTTTGCAAATCTGCTCTTTTTACACTTCGTTGCATAGAAAAAAAAAAAAAGTAAAATAAGTTTTCAAGTTATAAAAAAAAAAAAGTTACTTGACACTTATTATCCGACGTTAAGATATGGAACTACTTTCCAGTGATTGTTACCAACTTTACTGGCCGTATGCCACTCTGTTCGCCCATTACGGTATACGTAGGCAGAGGCAGTGATTTCAAAAGTGCTCATTTTTGCTGCAGATTTGTTGTCAACAAAACGACAGGGCCACGGCTGAAAATCTCACGGGTTCGCGCTACACTACGAGAACATTGCACGCGAGTTCATCGCCATGCGCGTAGCGGCTATGGCGCAGTTGTAGCGCCTGCCAGTGTAACCCTTACAACAAAGAATTTTTCAGTTTCGAATGAACGTAGATATGTACAAAACTCAAAAAGAAAGTTTAATACGTTAGATTCCAGTTAAAATTATACAATGTTGTTGTCAAAATTAAATGAAATATATTTCTTTAGAATTATTTTGCTATTTTTTTTCGTATTTAATTTTTTAACTCGTGAAGTAAATTTTAAAATCAAAACAGCTTGAAGTTAAGTGCGTTGCCCACGAAAAAAAAAAAGTGTTATTTTGTAATTAATCTTTTTTTTGCAAAACAACTTTTGACCACATAGTTTTTATATAAATACATGTCACCATCATACATTTTCTGTTGTAAAAATACATGTACAAGTAATGAAAACCATCTTACCTACAGAAATAAGATAATTCATACTAAAAGAAATTGCCACGATATATCTCAAGACGTATATAAAACCGCACAAGGAAATGTTTTTGCAATTTCAAAAATTTTGCTGAAAAAAAAAGGAAATTAATGCATAATATTTTATTTTTTGCTGCCTCAAAATTTTTAGAAGAAAAAAAAACCTCTTGTTAACTTACCTTAAATTAATTAATGCCAGTATTTAAATTGCCTCTTTTTTTGTAAATGTTTGGTTCATTTTATTTTTAGATTACAACAAAAACAGTAACATTTCGACTTTGAAAGGTCACTTTGCAGGAGCCATGCGATCTAAAAATACTTTATCTGAAGAACATTTTAAACAAAAATATATGGTGCAAATATAAAATAACACAATTTTGCGTGGCCACCGCCCTTAAAACTTCACTTCAGATGAGGCAAAATGATAGCAACAACATGCCACTCCTCTGACTTCAATAAACAATAATCAAGAGAAATTCAATTTCGTGTTAAAAAGTACTTGACATTTGTACGAATAAAAAATTTCAGTTAACAAACATTTACATTATGTCTCAAATGATTTTGTAATTTTAATACAGATTCGTAGATATCGTGCTGCTAAACTATATTTAAAAAATTATAACTTAAAGAAATAATTTGTTCTTAAGCAGCCTTTAAGGGGAATGGTGCATGAAAGTAGTATATTTACCCGATTTTCGATATAAGTCGTTTTCCAAACAGTTTATTTAAATTTTTGGCTCTACAAGACGTAAATCATATTTTTCAACACCTTTTTACGTTGTTACATTTTCACTGCCTTCATTATTCTCGGAACACTAATGGAAGAAATGAAAGGAATTTTTTTTTCTTATCTTCAATCAGATCTCCGAGAATAACGAACGCAGGGAATTTTTAAACATTTAATAAGATGTTCAAAATTGTTATTTACGTCTTGTCGAACCCAAAATTTCGAAAAATCCCCTGCAAATCAAACTGTGACAAAAATTATATAAAGATACGATTTTCGTGCGCCATTACTTAAGGAATGTTCTTTTCGTAGCGCAGGGGGCAGATTCTCGCGTCACCCCCGCACCTTATTCCGACACGCCAACCCCCGAGCAGTTAATCACGGGGGTGCGTCGCAGGCCCCCGCCCACCCTGCGGCTAAAATCGTCAGGTGCTGTTGTAGTCACGTCCTAGGGGGCCGGAAATGACCTACATTAGCAGGATCAGTCAAGACATGGGGAGGGGGGCGGGGCGGAGGAGTTATTCAGGAAATATCTCTCCTCCAGTCTGCATTTATCATCCCCGCCTTCAACATTGCTCGCTCCGTTTTGGGGCTGCTGTCTTCCGAAGACCCGCCGCGGAAATGAATACTCTCAGCTCTAACCGAGTCACATTCAGAAACTCCCTTTCAGATGCATACGAACAGCACAAAACTCATCTATATACTCTCGTATTGTGTTACAAATGTTCTATTAAGATGGTACGGATCATGTTTCGTCATAGCTGGCATATTAATATAAATACTTAAGTAGGGAGGTTTTCATTGGGGTGGTATATTCGACTATAGAAAATAGAGAACTCATTAAAAAGCAGTACACACACTACCAAAATTGTCAAAAACGTACGAGTTGTGTTGAAAATACTTCGTAAAACTGTAAAATACCTTAGTAAAAAAGTTTAATTTAAAATTTTGAAATAAATTAATATGAGTATATTTATAATCAAATTTTAGGCGTATTTCAATTCTGGATGATTTCGAAATCACATTTTGAACAAAAAAATAAAACTCTTCTTCAAGAAAGATTTTCATAATAACTAATCTGATTGCATGCAACAAAAAATTAATTGTAATGTTTCCATATATTTTTAATAATAGGTTTTATGCACATCCATTTCATACCCCAAAATTAACATTTTTATAATTGAGATAACCGTAAAGAAAATTAATTATAGGCTATCCACGGAGTGGGCAGTTTTAGAAGCCCTCTCATTAGGAATAATAAGAAAGAATCTATTTTATTGTAAGCTTAGACGTTAACTTTCACGTCCTGTGAAATATATACACTGTCTTTTTTACTTACATGAAAATATTTATTTTTAATGGATTTAAAAAAAAAACTGATAGGGAAAAAGTAACTGGGGCCTCAAAAGTGCTCACTTGACCGCCAGCAGCCTGTATAAAATTCCATTCATCATTTGTAGTTATATTTTTCTGTCATACAGCAACACTCCTTCTCACACTCACGACGGTTATCCACTCACAACTGATCGATTGCCACGAAGACGGCTCCCGTACGACGGCCGTCGCCGATTCCCGTCCTCGCCAGCTACTGGGCTTCCCGCTTCGGCAACTGGAAGACGCGAAGACGCGAAGACACAGACCTCGTGGTGTCCGAGCCTTTTTACTCATGCTGCTGTCTTAGATTCACCTCGGCGGCTCTGTTTATTTTCCTGTTGCACCGTGCTAAGATTTATTTTACTCGCAGTAAAACGAGCACTTTTGTAAGCCCTGCTTGAAATCTAATTGTATACATGTCGGGTGTTCTTCCGCTTACGTGAAAGTAACATTGCCACGGGCCTCGTCACTTTGTTCATACTTCGGTCAGGTGAAAATGTGGAATTCTTAGAAAAATTAATATCTTACAAAACTGGTATTTTTTACACTTACATGCATTAAAAAAAACATAGAGCGAAAGAAATAATTTAAGTTATCAAAAATGTTTACCTAACACTTTTTATTCGACGTTAAGTTATGGAACTACTTAACCTCCATCATTACCAAATTTGCTGGGCAGCATGTCACTTAGTGCGCCTCTTGAAATCTATGCAGATGAAGGCTGTTCACGATAATGTGAGCACTGTAGAAATGAACCTCAGAAAAAAGTCACTACCCCTGTATGCATACATTTTAACGGGCGCACTGAGTGACATTCGCCCAGTAAAGTTGGTGACGATGTATCGAAATTAGTTCCATATCTTAAAGTCGAATAAAAAGTTTTAGGTAAACATTTGTGATAACTTAAAATTAATTCTTTCAATTTCTGTTTTTTAATTCATCGAAGTGTAAAAATGAGAATATTTATGAAGTATTTACTTTCTTAATAATTCCACAGTTTCATTTGACCGACGCACAAATAAAGTGAAGAGGTCCATAGTAATGTTAACTTTATATAAGGCGGAAGACTACACAAAGGGAATACAAGTAGATACTAAGCAGGGCTTTCAAAAGTGCTATTTTTACCGTGAACAACCTATAGGAGCAGGGACTTTTTTTTTTCAAAGGTTGTTTTTAAAAGTGCTCACTTTAACGAGTATTCCGAAAGGTAACGTTTGATTAAAATTTTAAGCTGTGTGAATAATAAAAGAGTAATATTTTACTTGGGCCGTGTCCGAAAAGGAAAATTTTGCTGACAAAATGATCACGTTACCCGATTTTGTATACAAAAATGGTGACATATTTGGTACTTTGGTATTACGTTATTTATTTCTAGCAGATGTTAGCAAAAATTCAAAATGACAAAATCCGTATCAGGTTGGTTTTGAAATGCAAAAACTCATATGCGAATGCGTATTTACAAGGTTTTTTTAAAACAAATATCTGTTCATAAATCAAACCAGGTATGTTTTAAAAAGAAAGTAAGTGTTGTTATTTGTTTATGTACTTTACAACAAAATATATATTTTCTTGAAGTAGTTATAGTATAATTTATTTTCTTATTTATTAACGTAATCGCAACTTTCTAGTGATGGTTGTTGGAACATTACGTCCGTTTTAAGCATTCAATTTAGATAAAAATAATTTCCACTGTAAATGTAAAAATGCGTTGCCTAGAGTGCTATACAGTTGGCTGTCGACAACGTCCGAATTGAAACTTACAAAATTACAAATTACAAAATAACGAATTTGTCATTTCGGACACGGCCTTTTGTTGCGAAGTTATTTTGTATTTGATTAATGATTATTAAAATGACCCTGTTTTTTTTTTTTTTTTTTTAGAAAAGGAGAAAACCCAGTACACATGCAACACCTAGCGGCGAAAACCCAGTACACATGCAACACCTAGCGGCGAAAACCAGTACACATGCAACACTAGCGGCGAAAACCCAGTACACATGCAACACCTAGCGGCGAAAACCAGTACACATGCACACTGCGGCGAATATGTCGCCAAGCTTCTAACATTGATCTTCCCAACCCGTGTGAAAGTAATCTTAACCGTGACTCCCATAACACTGAATTGCTGTTCGGGTCTGGTTCTATCCCCACGGCTTCCGCCCCAGGACGCCCTAACAAATTGTAATTATTAATTATTACGATTGCCTTAATGACCAAGGTTTTATTTTAGTGTTATTTATAAAACATCCACAGTGGCGCTACGTTTAAATTTTTCTTTAAAATTAACTCTTATTAAGTTGTATTTTATAAAAATTTTAATAAGTAAATTCTAGCTTAGTAATTTTCTGTACTCATTACGAAATATATGTTTTCTTTTTTTTTTTATACACAACACAAGTTGTATTATTCTGACAATTTTGATAGTGTATGTAATACTTTTTAATGAATTCTGTATGTAGAACATTCCGACGCAGCGCTACATCGAAATCACATTACTATAAGCTGTCCACGGTAAAATGAGTACTTTTGAAAGCCCTGCTTAAGATCTACTTGTATGCACGTTGTGTCTTCTTCCGCCTTACCTCAAAGTAATATTACCACGGGCCTCAGCACTTTATTCATGCGTCGGTCAAGTGAAACTGTGAAATTAATAGGACAGTAAATATTTTATCTGCTCTATTTTTACACTTTTATGGTTTAGAAAAGCAGAAAGGGAAGGAAATAATTTAAGTTATCACAAATGGTTACCTGACACTTTTTATTCGAAGTTAAGATATGGAACTACTTTCCATCCTTCGTTACCAACTTTACTGGGCGCATGTCACTCAGTGCGCCCGTTAAAATATATTTCCGGCCAGGGCCAGTGACTTTTTCCTGAGGTTGATTTCAAAAGTGCTCACTTTATTGTGAACAGGCTTTACAACCCTAATCAACTGTCACTACAAGAAATACATCGGTGACGTACTAACAAAAGGCAGTGGTGAAGAATATTGTCATAAACACTGCTGCGTAAACATATCTCTGATCCTCCGTACTCCTCAGCCACGACATCTCGGGTCGCTATACAATGTACATTATTTACATTGCAAGAAATTTATCCACAGAAATAATTAACTTTGGCAAAATATTTGGTTCATTTTATTTTTAGATTACAACAAAAACACTAACGTTGCCCTTTTCTAGTTTTTCTATGCTGACTTACAAAGAACTATAGCCTACACATACTTTAATTAACACGTGAGTTAACGTATACACTTCGTTGTGGGAGCAGCGATTAATATAGATTATTTGTCGGTTATGTAATTCTCGGGAATGGCTACAAGAAATTGAACTTGTGTGCTATACTCGTATTGTAATTGTTTTAGAAAGTAAAACTCATAGATAAGCATGGTAACACAAATTACTGTGTGGCTAACAAATTACTGTGTGGCTAACAAATTACTGCGTGGCTAACAAATTTGAGTCTTCAAGCACTGCCCATGGACGTATGAAGAGAAATCTACTGGACTTAGCATAGAGAGCTGTGACTTCAGCTCGATCGTTTCAATATGACTGACCTGTGCCATAGCGTGGCTCTGCTTTACTCTCTCTTCCTTGTTTTGTGCATTATGTAGTTTTTCGAAGTCCATGGAAAGGGGGGGGGGGGGTTTCTGTTAAGTTGTTCATTTTACATGTACGCTGCACCTCCACCATGCAGGCATAGCACGATATAATAACACACTATATAATTTCTATCAATTTTGAATCTTGTTCTTCTTACTTTACAACAGGCGAGCATACAAATTATCGAACTGTAACATTCCCAAATGTTCAACCGCTTATTTGGTAAACAATTTTTTTAATTGTCATAATTTCTCTATAATTTTAGTAGTTATTCTTTTCTTTGTCAACTTGTTTCAAACAAGAAACACATGCTAATGTGTCTTTCATAGATATAAATAATTCGTCAAAGAGGTTCCCAAAGTTTCGGGACATTACATCTCTTCTTTTCCAAAAAAAAAAACTACCCTTTAATTTAGAGAATCCGAAAATCCAAATTTTAACTTATGATTGCTTTGAACTTTTCACCTCTCGGTCGTAATGTAGTAACTTAAACCGGTCTGCCACTCTCGGAGTTCTTGTACTTCTTCCTTTTCTCCTAGATCTCCCTTCCTCTTCTTCCGGTACGACCCGACCTTCCTCAACTTCTTCGTACGATGTACGTTCTGTGTCGCATTCTTCTTGGTTCTCGACCTCTTCTCTCTGTAAAAATCGTTTCAATAATGATGAATGTTAAACAATTTTACTGCCTTGTGGTGACACAACCGTAATACTAGATCTATTTTTATCCACAAGTTTATATACTTCGTCATGAATCGTTGACCCTATTTTATTCATCTGTATATCTTTTTTCCTCGAATTTTGCATTTATCTTTGCATTCCAAATAAATCTTAATTTTAAACTTTTTACCTTGGTATTTTTATCTTGGTCAATTACTTCTCAAGTTTTTGTTCCTTTCAACACGTCCGGAATTTTTTCTTATAATTTTCTTCCGACGCTTTGTTTCCAATTAGATGCATTATTTTATAAATTTTAAGAATTTTGTCCAAAATTTGCTTATAACTAACCTATTGGCTTGTGGCCAGTATGGAGTTACATAAAGTTTAATGTTATTAAAGTTGCAAAAATTATTGAATCCACATGATGTTAACTGCATTCCATTGATCAGTGTAAGGGATTCAAGAAACTTAAATCGATAAAACATAATTTATAATCATCGAACAACTTGCTGTGAATTAATTGAGGACATGATTTCAGTCTCCATAAATCGAATATAATAATCAGCAACATCCTCTAAAACGATCTTAAAATCCAAGGCTATTTGTTTTCATGGACCTTCCTGTAATTCTCAGCCTTTGGTGGGGGTTTATTGCCAACTATTTGGCATTCAAAGCCAGTATTGGCTTGATTTTCCACGTCTCTGTCCATTTTTGGTCACATGACTTCCAAATGTAACTTCTTCGTAGCTCTCATCCCCGGATGACCTTCATGAGCGTGGTTCAAAATTATTTTCCTTAATACTCTTGGAAAGTAGTAGGGGCGCGATTGGTTCATTTCACTTTTGATTAATCGGATTAAACATTTGATATCAAATTGATCGGATTGATTGGATTAATTCTTAATCCCATCTTAATCAGATCAAAAAAAAATATCCGATGGAAATTTTTTCGTCAATCCTTAATCCGATCATTTCTGGTAATCTTAATGTGATGATAAAATTTAATTGATACAATTAATTTAATTTAATTAATCAATCAAAAATGGTTGTGCGATAAGTGTATAGTTTAGTGCAAAGGTGTGCTAAGGCACTTTATTAATTTTTCTTATTTTGTGAGGCGGGAAGCAGCTCTGGTACGTCTTCGCCCTTGAAGCACTGGCGTCGTACTGAGGTGTGGCTGTGTTGGGGAAGGGGTGTACATATTTGTTGAGTTTTGTGCAAGAGTATCTTAATTGTTTTTTTGTGTTTGGAAGGGGATATTGCGCGTAGACGGTGTTGGGAGATAGGCGACTCTGAAAGATACGATTTACGCGGTGTACTATTCCAAACGAATAAGAGCAGTGACGTATTACAAGAGAGAAATTATGAAACACCGCACAAGAAAAACGAATCACGGAGCCCAGCTATGGAAAGAAATTAAATGATTTTAATGCACGTGATCATATAATAATGAAATACTTATAGAGCGTATTTCTGGGAAAATAAATCTACTCCGTCTGATTAGATATGCGTTTAAAAATTAATTAATTAAACGGCTAACGAACACAAGTACGTGACTATCACTAAACTAATTGCGAAACCTAGCTATCCTGTTTTTTTTATTAATGAAATCACACAAGCACCTCTCCCAAACCACGTCTGTCTGACTGCGAGGTTGCTGAAGCAATTCTGCAGTGTATGACGTGCGCCAACTTATAAGCTGTTAGATACGTGGAGCGCGGTCGACATCTGACTAGCGACTATAGTTTACAGCTACTCGGAAAGAGATGTGAATATATATAAATTACACTTGTTGAATTAACAACGAATTAAAAAACACGTAATAAAATCGCACAATTACCTCTCCCAAAAAAGGCGTGTCCAGCTGTGATGTCAGTCAAGGAATGAGACGTGGAAGCTTGCGGCCGAGTTGAAATTACGGGAAAAAAACTCGGAAACATTAAAAATGGTTATGAAATAGCAATTAAACGAAAAGAGAGTCGAATACACTACGTCCTACAACAGATAACAAAACGATTTACACACTACTCATACACATCCTGCATTATATCCCTACCAAGCTACTATTAACGATGTGCAATTTAAGCAGCGAAATGCACAAACTACTTTTCACGATACGGGACGATTTAGCACTTCCAGTTAACACGGACAAATAAACTCGCATTTTAAATTAAATTTTAACCAGACACAATAGCGTAATAGACATACACAAACGTCTCCCTCTCATTTGTACACGCTCCTTAAATTATTATAAAACATGTCTGATCGTTGTGGAGTCTGATGTAGGAATGAGTTGAGCGTGCCACTTACGTCCGTTTCACACGAGGCGATTATCGCCGAGCGACTATTCGCCGGGCAACAATCCCTCAGTTTATTATTAATAAGCATAATTGGAAGCATTCAAACAGAGCAACTATGGTCGCTGGTCGGTTGCCAGTCGCCCTGAAGTGGCTCACTACTGGTGACTAACGGCAGGGCGATTGTCGCCGGGCCAGCAATGCATGCTTTTACATTGGAGTATTCAGACGTGGCAACTACCGCTAGTCTATAGCGTCATTGCAGCCGACCCCAACGCTGCAGTTGAGTCTGGCGTGCAAACATAACAGCGTGTGTGTTGCTCGGCGCAGTAATGAATGTGTATGAGGAATTGAATATTGACGATTTCATTACAGTAATTGAACAACAACCAGCAATATGGAACATGTCCATTGATGAATATTCGAGCAAGATTAAAAAAAAAAGTGTAGCGTGGGAGAAGGTCATTTCAAGGTTTATGCCGGACTTTGATGAGAAATCGCAAAACGAAAAAAACAAAACAGGTGAGTAAAAATATAAAGTGACGAATCTGCTTTACTGAATTTGTTGTTATGTAATTCGTAATCGTATAGTTCTTCAATTGTTGCGTTGCCGTACCATTATTATTGTTTATTTTAGTCACTGTTTTTCCAAACTTGTCACCTATCACATTTCCATCAAAAAAGCGGTCAAAATACTTGAATGACATTGGTTATCCCCGTAAACCAAACCGCGGCAAATAACATGTAAATATCGCGCAGTATATTGGAAGCTATGTTTCTTTGCATGCAGAATCACAAAATTGCATAATGTGAGTGGATAAATGTGTATTACAGTAGTTTAACCCAATCCTAGTGTATTACAATGAATTAAGTTCAAAGTAACCCTTCTCATGTTTAGATGGATGCAAATTTCTAATACACATTACCACATAAAAATATTTATTGTTGTGCGTAGTTGTACAATATGGCTATGTATGGTAAATAACAGATGACTGCAAATATTTAAATGCAATACATTTGTGGTCATAAAGTTACTATAACATATTTACTAGGAGTTCTGTACAGCACATTTTAGCTCTAGGAATATCATCGTCCACTAGAATCATTTCGGTACTACTTACATTCGACATTTAAATTTAAATTATAAATCATCTCTAAGAACTGTTACTGGCAAAACCATTTTTCGCAACATTGCATTTTCGGAGGACATAGCCATGGATAGGTTTAAATATAAACAGAACATTTCAGCATTATTGCTATAAAGTACGTGTAAAGCAATGTATACCTGGGATATAAAATCTAACTTACATCGCTTTATCGCTTTATCTAATACTTTCAAACTGCCAGGGCAAAGCTCCGTTGGGGGAAACAAAATAATTCGCGAACCTGTCTCTAATCTCATAAACTGGTATCCTAGCATGGTAATCGTTATCATTTAATCTGGCAAGCCCTTCAATTGTTAATGTGCCTTCAAACCGAACACCATCTCTATCCCTTAAAAAGTTATGCAGTGCACAGCAGGTTTCCACTGTCAGTTCTGCAAGTTCTACATACACATTTAGAGGTCGGTGAAAATTTCGCCATTTGTTTGTCAAAATTCCAAAGGAACAATCAATATACCGCCTAGCACGTGACAATCTGTAGTTGAACACTTTTTTGAGAGGTGGTAAATAAGAACCACCGTAAGGGCGTATTACATTTTCCGAAAGACCAATAATGACGTATGGTGTCAGATGTTCATCACTGGGTTCCAGTTTCTCAGGCTCAGGGATGTTCAGAGTTGTCTCTTTAATTTTTTTTGTACAAAATTGAGTTTCGAAAAACCGTGTAGTCTGATGATTTTCAATAATCACCAACATCAATATACAATAATTTGTAGTTTGCATCACATAATGCCAGCAGAACAATAGAAAAGAAATATTTGTAATTAAAATAACAGTGAACCTGTTTGGGTAATTGGCTCTCGAAAAGACACCCCTGGCAGAAGCTTGATAAGTGCAGGGGAAAAAATAGTTCTCGTACTTTCACATACAGCAAGCATACCTCCCGTATAGTACCAGATATAGTGGATACGCCAAGCCGGTACTGGAAATGAAGATTACTCATTGATGTTCCTGTGCCCAAGTATCTGATATAATAAAAACAGTTTTATTATATATAATGAATAACGCTTACATCTAGGGCGTACCTAGAGATAAAAAAGGGGGTATTGGAGGTAGCAACCACCCACCCCCCTATTATTTAACCCGTCATCTTAAAAAAAATTATCATTAAAAATCGTAATATTTCTATCATCGGTATATTCAATGTTTAGATGCAAAACTGATTAAATAGCACTACTTTGCACCTTTAAATCCAAAATATCCCAAGGGATGACCCCCGGACCCCAGGTAAATCTGAGCTTCTTTATAAAATTCCCAGGTTACCCTCCCTTTTTTTCCCCAAACACAAATCCTGGCTACGCCCCCGTTTACAATTTTTCATCCCACACAATCATCACAACAGCTTTGTTAATTTTTCTTATGTTTAAGGCAAAGCTTTCCAGAAGGGCTGGAAAAGTCTAAGGACCTGCTACGCCAGGGCGAAAGCGAAGAAGAGAAACATGCCAAGTGGTTGAGCTCGGGAAGGAAAACAATACATTTATCTTCAGCAATTTAGTTTTCTGGAACCGTACACTACAAAAACATCATCGAGCACTGATTCACAGGAGGCAAATGGCTCAGATTCACGAGGAGTACACGTGACAAGCAATGATCATCAGGAAAGCTGTAAAGGAAAGGAAAAACTACCTCGCAACAAATGTGGCAAAATAAAAGGTGATCGTGAAGAGAATGAAGATGCATTTTACAAGCATATGAAAGAATATGAAATATTGATACAGCAATGCATTTGTATTTGTACTACAATGACAATAATTCACATCAATGTATTTCTCGTCAATATAATATAGAATCTCCAATGACATGTGGCATGTAGCATAAAGTAAAGTGAAGTTGTCTGCATATAAATTAATATAACATGATATAAAATTGATACCTTATTTATGGCATCTTGTCACATCATATTATATTGCATTGTTGGGTACAATACATGTGTGCATATATAATGTGTGTATTAATACAGCTATTTTATATTAGAAGTCGTGACAATATAAATTATAATATCTTACCTCAGTGTGACAGCTAATTTTTCTTCTGGTGGTATAGCCTTTCGCATTGTGGAGTCAACTTTGCGGATTTTATCTTGTATACAAACTAGAAGTTCGTCAAAATACAATTTCGACATTCTAAAGTACCTGAAAGATTTGTCATCGTCCAAGCGCAAATCTTCATAGCTAGTATAGAAAAATCCCTTCTCTAGCCTCTCACTCAAATAAGGGTGCACATGTATTGTGCGCACAGTTTGCTTGTATTTCCTTCTTTTTCTCCTCCTCCTAAGAATTAGCATCAACAACACCTCTTCTTCTGAATCCATTTTACAACTGGATGTATGTTGATATCAGTTTTATGGGCGACTCCAGTTGCCGGCGAGTTACCCTATGAGCTGCTGTCACCCGATAATAGTCGCTCGGCGATAATCGCCTCGTGTGAAACAGCCCTTAGAGACGTGGAGCGCGGTCAGCAGGCAATTGAGTTGAAATCGCGGGGAAAACTCGTAAATTAAGGAAACATATTAAATGTATATAAAATAGCAATTAAACGAAAATAGAGTTTAACGCACACAATTACGTTAACGACGTATCCAGAGAAGTGGTTCACTGTTGTAAATAAATCAATCCTATCGTAAGAAGCCGTATATATAAAATAATTTACATTTAACAAGGAATCAAACATCCTCGAAGAGAAATTATTTTTAATTAGTGACATACTACATCGAGCCGAATTATGTTAACACAGATTTCTGTTATGTCTGGGAAATTCACCGCACTTGTTAACACAAACACGAGTTGAAAATCCTATGAATTTCGTCGACCGAGCTTAGAAACGGGGTTTACACGATAAACTCATATAAAATTATTTAAAAATATCGGACACACTATACTGGCTTAACATACAAAAAAAATCCCAGATAAGTTAAATGTTATAAAAATGTTTATATTAAAACGATAGCTGAAGCCCGGAGCAGAAAATATTCGATGAAAACGTTTAACGAGAAGGTCTGCTAGCCCTTGGTAGTTGCACGAAGCTCTGGCAGCCGTCGACACGCCCGGTGAAGAGGGATGCTCAGTGCCGCAAGTGTCCAGGACAAGGGTTGTGGTCAAACTAAAGATGGCGCTGGTCAGCGAGAAGTGCTCAGATCACTCCTTCCAGTACCCCAACCCCTCTCCAGACCAGAAAGCATTTTCGGCTAGCTCGAGGGCTGCCTGCACCCCCTTGGCGACCCCTCCACCGATCACCATCACCAGCTCAGAACGCGTCTTTTTTTCCATCACAAGACCTGTCCAACTGCCTACCTACCCTCATTACATCCAATTTGGACTCTTCCGAATCTGTTAACCTGTTTACTTCCAGCTAAATAAAATTTTTTCACCAAGTCCCACTGATAAAATTATTTCCCTGAATTTAAAAGTAAGTTAAATAAATCCCAAAGATAATTCCAATAAATATTACATTCTAATACGAAAAATGAATTTTTAATCCAACAATCTTTAAATTTATCCCTTTTTCCAGCAAACTCCAAAAGAAATTTTTTAAGTCACACAGAAATTTAGGAAGCTAAGTATAATTTCACATAAGAAATATTTCCACTCGCTAAATTTTTTTTAAGTATTGAAACAAAGACGTATCTATAATTCCACTTATACAAGTTTCAACAATCACTTCGAAACAAACTTGTTCTCAAACAAAATATTTTTATTTTTGCTTTCAATTGGTTTTCAATTATTTATCCGTATAGTAGAGAAAAAATACGTATTTCACGAGTAGTTTTTTATTCTACGAGATCAAAATTTCAAAGTTTTATTTCTAAAACTTTCCAGTTGAGATTTTCGATTATACTATCTACCATAAAATGTGTATATTTGATCTTATTATATTAAAAAATACTACATTTCGATGTAATATTAACGAAAAATAACGAATCTAGCTTGAAATCCCTTCTACCGGAGCTGGAATATATAAAATTCCACAATATTTCAACTTATTTTCCAAAAAGTCCAAATTTAAGTAAAATTTCAAAGGAAAACGACGGCCATTTTATAATTGAATGCCCCATACTTTAGGATAATAAATTCCGACTGCCAAAAAATGATTTACATCGTAAAGAGATGCCCGAAACAAATAACTTTATTCGATACAACTTACGGAATCGACATATCGAATTATCAGACAAAAATTAATGGGGAATACGAAATGCGTATTACATACGCACGTTTAAAACATCATTAAGACAATCGCAGCTAAAAATGGTTTACTCAACAGATTTGCCTCAGACTAACACATTCGTTTCAGTAAACGAAGTCTTTAATAATTCCCTACAAAATATTTCCAAATCCATAGCAAAATCATAGCACAAGCAGGTATAGGGCATTTCACAAACATAGATACCAAAAAATGTTATTACTGGTTATACATTATGTCTCGAAACCATTCCACGAAACATACTTGATTCCTCAAAAAATAACCATGTTTATTCCTCAAATAATATAATTTATTCCTCAAAAACATACATTTAACCCTCAATTAACACTGCAACCAAATTCAAACGACTTAATAGGTTTGAGGAAGACATAATACTTCAAATTGAAACATATTGCTATCACGCAATGTTTACTTGAAATAATTACTTTTTTTTTTGGTCAAGTAGTAGGGTTAGCTAAATTTATTATTATGCTTCTCGGGTGTTTGCAGATAATGATTCATTCGATGTAACCTCGCTCCTTATGCGCTCTTATGATCAAAACTATCAATCTTATTCCGGAAAATTCGCAGTGTTTCTTACACTCCAATAAATATCTAAGTCTGTCTACAAGCTAGTTTGAGTCTTCGGGAAATATGTAGTCATTATTCACAGCATTTGTTGAAGGAATGTCTTGAACAGTATCACTGACATCCTCACTGCTGTAAATATCGAGTTTACTTAGCTTATAAAGAGTAGGTTTATCGTTACCGACACATGTCTACACAGCTAGTTGCAGTACTTAATGTCGAAGATCTTAATGATCACGTGTTAGTGTGTATTTCATATGATGCGAATCTAATTCATTACTTGTACTCGAGTTGATTCCCTCTCCTCCTGTGTCATCATGTAGTGTAGACGGTATAATTCGTTTCTCAACAGGAAGATTATTTTTACAGATCTTGACATGACTATTCAAGTTATTAGTTCGGTTGAACTGGCGAAAACAATATTTGCAGTTAAGAATGATCCGAGATGCGTTCTTAAAACATTCGCTCCACTCATGCCTATGGACATTGTAGAAGACTGTGTATATTTTTCCGCAGAATTTGCACTGTAGACGATTCGGTGATGCCTCCAATAACATTAAAGTAGATTAAATGGATAATCTTCGGTGTGAGGAGAAAGTTAACTTCCAAAAAGATGGTAACCTCAAACTGTCAGAATGACAACTAACTTGTTTTAAACAGCATCAGGTTTAAAATATAACGATAAGAGTGTCTTCCACTCTAATATTTGTTTGTTAATTGTGGAAGTATGGCTAGTAATTCACCATGTGGTCCAATCTACGTGTGTTAGACGGAATATGTCTTTACTTGGTATTCGATTAAAATGAATAAGGATTAATTGGATTTAGGACTGCAGAAGGGAGAGATGGGTTTGGAAATATTCTGTAGGGCATTTTTTAAAGACTTAGTTTACTTAAACGAATGTGTTAGTCTGAGGCTAGTCTGTTGAGTAAACCATTTTGGAATTTAAAAAAAAATGGGATTTCATTAATATTACTTCGAAATATATTGTTTTTAAATAAAATAAGTTCAAATATATACATTTTATGGTAGATCGTGTAATCGAAAATCTCGGCTGGAAAGATTTAGAAATGAAACTTTTTTTAAATTTAGTTATCGCAGAACAAAAATCTACACATGAAATACGTATTTTTTTTCTCATATACAGATAAATATGTAAAATTAGAATGAAAGTAAAAATATTTTCTTTTAGAACAAGTTCATTTTAAAGTAATAGTTGAAACTTGTGTAAGTGGGTTGAAAGATAAGGTTTTTTTTTTTTTCAATGCTTAACAATTCTAGGGAGTGAAAATATCTATGTGAAATTATACTTAGATTTCTGGATTTCTGTGTGATTTAATTTTTTTTTTTCTATGTTTGCTGGAAAACATGATAAATTTAATGTTTATTGGATTCAAAATTCATTTCTTGGATTAAAGTATAAAATTTCTTGGAATTATTTTTGGGATTAATGAAACTTCTTTTTAACTTTAGGGAAATAATTTTATCAGTGGGACTTGGGGAAAAATTTTTATTTAGCAGGAAGTAAACAGGTTAACACATTCGGAAGAGTCCAAACTGGATGTCTTGAGGGTAGGTAGGCAGTTGGACAGGTCTTGTGATGGACAAAAGACGTGTTCTGGGCTGGTGATAGACGGGGTGGGGAAGGGACTCCAAGGGGGTGCAGATAGTCCTCGAGCTTGCCGAAAACATGTTCTTGGCTGAAGGGGAGGGGACTCCTGGTAGCGGCGATCTGACAACTTCTCGCTGACCAGAGCATCTTTAGTTTGATACCAATCCTTGTTCTGGATACACATGGCACTGAGCATCCCTCTTCACCGGGCGGGTCGACGGCTGCCAGGGTTTCCATGCATAGACCAAGGTCTAGCAGACCCACGGCCAGCAAGCTTCACCTTTTGTTAAACGTTTCTATCGAATAGTATCTGCTCCGGGCTTCAGTTATCCTTTTAATATAACCATTTTTATAATTTTTAATTTAACGGTGAAAAATTTATTTTTGTCTGTTAAGCTAATATAGTGCGTCCGTTATTTTTAAATAATTGGGTAAGTTTTTATAGTGTTAACCCCAATTCTGAGTTTGGTCGACGAAAATTCCTAGGATTTTCAACTCATATTTGTGTTAACAAGTGATGATGATTTCCCGGACTTAACAGAAATTTGTGTTTACATTATTAGGCTCGATGTAGCACGCCTGTTATTTTTAATTCGTTTTTTCTTCGAGGAAGTTTGTTTGCGTATTAAAAGTGAATTATTTTAAAATACGGCTCCTTACGATAGGAACATTTATTCGCAGCGGCAAACCGCTTCTCTGGATATGTCATCGACATAGTTGTGTGTGCTCAACTCTCTTTTCGTTTCATTGCTATTTGATAAACATTTTAACGTGTCTTCATTTACGAGTTGTTCCCATAATGTCAACTTAGTTGCCTGCCGATTGCTATCCACGTCTCTAATTGCGCTTATAAGTCTACGTAAGTGGCACGCTCAACTCATTCCTACATCAGACTCAACAATGAGAGAACATGTTTTATAATAATTTAAGGCGCGTGTACAAATTAGAGGGAGACGTTTGTGTACGTCTATTAAGCTATTGTGTCTGGTTAAAATTTAATTCTAAATGCGAGTTTATTTGTCCGTGATAACTGGAAGTGCTAAATCGTTCCGTATAGTGAAAAGTTGCATGTGCGTTTCTCTGCTTAAATTGCACATCGTTAATAGTAACTTGGTAGGGATATAAATCAGGATGTGTATGAGTAGTGTGTAAATCGTTTCGTTGTATGTTGAAAGACACAGTGTATTCAACTCTCTTTTCGTTTAGTTGCTATTTCATAACCATTTAAAATGTGTCCGAGTTTTTTCCCCGTAATTTCAACTCGGCCGCCAGCTCCACGTCTCATTGCTTGACTGACATCACAGCCGGACACACCTTTTTTGGGAGAGGTAATTGTGCGATTTTATTACGTGTTTTTTAATTCGTTGTTAATTCAACAAGTGTAATTTATATATATTCACATCTCTTTCCGAGTAGCTGTAAACTATAGTCGCTAGTCAGATGTCGACCGCGCTCCACGTATCTAACAGCTTATAAGTTGGCGCACGTCATACACTGCAGACATTGCTTCAGCAACCTCGCAGCCAGACAGACGTGGTTTGGGAGAGGTGCTTGTGTGATTTCATTAATTAGAAAAAAATAGGATAGCTATTTTTCGTAATTAGTTTACTGATGGGCACGTACTTGTGTTCGTTAGCTAGTTAATTAATTAATTTTTAAATGCATACCTAATAAGATGGGGTAGATTTCTTTTCCCAGAGAATACGCGCTACTGCGATCTCCCGAAATCAACGGACGTATATTAAAATCATTTAATTTCTTTCCATAGCTGGGCTCCATCATTCTTTTTACTGTGGGATTTTTCATAATTTCTCTAGTGCAATACGTCACCCCTCTTATTCATTTGGAATAATACGTGACCTAAATAGTATCTTTCAGAGTCACCTATCTTCCGACATCGTCTAAGTGCAATATCTCCCTTCAAGCCGAAAAACACTTATGTCATTCTTGCACAAAACTCAACACATATATACCCTTTCCCCAACACAGCCACACCTCAGTATGACGCCAGGGCTCCAAGGGTGAGGATGTACCAGAGCCGCTCCCCACCCCCAAAAAAATAAGAAAAAATAAAGTAGCTTAGCATACCTTTCCACTAAACTATTTACTCATCACACATACATTTTGATTGATTAATTCAATTAAATTATTTGGATCAATCAATCAAATTTTGTTATCATATTAAGATTACCCAAAAAAATCGGATTAAGATCGTATTGAAGATGTAATGTCCACATTTTTCACTATTTCTACATCTTGTCAACACAATTTATGTACTTTTCACACATTAAAATTTTCTGTATGTTGTGACATTTATAAAATATATTTACTTTTTTGTTTATTTTTACATGGTTAAGATTTTGAATAATTAGATGTACGAATGACAATATTCATGTGTAAATGTATTTAGTTAGCTAGTTTTATTTTTTGTTTGTATTTTAAAATTAATATTTTATATTAATTACTTTTTCACAGTCTCAACTGATTGTTAATGTTTCAGGGATATTTTTAATACATTTCTACGAAACCTTAAATTCTAGGGATTAGGGATTTAGGCCGTTTTGGAGTGAGTAGGTTTAGATTTACGTAGCGAGCCAATGGATTGGCCAGCAGGTTAAAACCCTGCATCTCTATTGACGGGAGAGTCCAACATAGGGTAGGCAGGTTCATTACGGTTAGAATCTCGATCTCTCTGCTGCGATCTTCCGAAGCGTCAAGACGTTAGAACAGGACACCCGTCCAGAAGTTGGACAAGGCCTAGGATATTTAAGTTAGATTTTAGGGTGTTCAGTTTAGCAACTGGCTTTAAGTTTTTACTTGTGTATTAACGTCGAGTAGAGTGTGAAAGAGCTCCGCCGTTTTAGTATTATGCAGCTGTTTAGTAAATAGTCAGGTAGTTAGATGTCGCTACGTTCGTGAGCCTTGAGCCACGTAAGACAGAGCCCCCACACTGAAACTACAAGATTTGATCCTGTCCTGGTCCTACAAATTAAATGGTATTCTTCTTCGAGATCAACTCAACAGTAACGTAAGAAATACAGTACTGAATTCTGCTACGTATCTAGTACAGAAAGATGGTGCTTGTTCTAGACGTTTCAAACCGACGCCACATTGGCTGGGCGTCCATAGCTTAATCCAGCAAATATTTACTAACCACAAGAAACCCTAGTGAGAGCTTTAGTGTTTTAATGGCAGCAGCTAAGCCGGAGGCATAAGTTTAGTAGATTTTGAACTGAGACATATTTTCATTTAAGAGAGGATTTTTACAGTGTAAGTGCGTTACGTCAGACTTTCATATATGCTAACAACTGTTACGCCAGGCCACTCCTTAACAGCAGTGTAGGCTCTAAATATATTTTCTTTAATATTGTTGCTGCCATGTAGGGTTGTTTGATTGTTTCATTTTCCGGAATTGATTTTTAAGTTTACACATGTTTGAACATGTCTGACATGTTTTCGTATTCTCACCTCTACATGATTTCTTGGTTCGAATCCTCTCCTAACATATGTAAACAACATAAGTAAACTGAATCTGAAAGAACCAAAGTAGGTTTAAGAGTCTTTAAATATCGGAATAGTTTTCCAGCTGATTGGTAAACTGTGGTTTGTGTGTTGTGTAACAAGGTGAGTTGGGTACGCAGAGAACGTCTGGAGTCGGGGTCGGCCTGGCTTCGAGCGGACTTCTTACTGAGCTGCATGAAACAGACTACAAATATCTCATGCCAAATTTAATAAATATAGCCAACAAACTGATGAATGAATGTGATGCGAGAGGGAGGTGCATGAGCTATGAAAATAACCACATATGTACGCAGTTAGAAGCTTATACACCCATCACGTTAGTCAATGAAATGCAGTCTTAAACATCATTTCAGTTATTTAATCTAGCTTAATTGAAGCTGGCACCCTTTACCGAGTAATATCACGTGGCAGTACACCAGTTCCATTCCCCTCGACACCAATATTCAGAAATTCAGCCACTCTCCCCACGTTACATTACATTATATATGAAGTACAGCATTACACGCACTGTAGGTGCCATCATATGTTAAGCACAGTGTTTACTCCAGATGTAAAGGGCTGTTCCACATTTCATATTTGGCACTAACGTGGTAGCCTAGGTGTGTGTTACATTGTATGTTTCATTACATTTTCATTGCCTTAGCACACCTTTGTACTAAAGTATACACTTATCACACAATTTTTGATTGATTAATTCAATCAAATTAAATTGGTCAATCAATCAAATTTTATCATCACATTATTACTACCCAGAAAAATAATCGGATTAAGGATTAACGAAAAAGATTTCATCCTTTTAAAATCGGATTAAATTTTTTGCTCTGATTAAGATCGGATTAAGGATTAACCCAAATAATCCGATCAATTTGATATCAAAGGGTTAATCCAAAATCAAAATTGAAATAAAACAATCACGCCCCTACTACTTTCAATTACGATCTTATTTCCTCTCGATACTATTCCATTGCATTCTGATAACTGTTTCTGAATGCGATCATATTTATAAAATACCTTGGCCATTTTTCATTAGCATACATTCATTTACTTGGCATAACTTTCATCCTCCTGTGATTCCCGCTTTGCCTCATCCAATGATACCTATTGCTTTTGGTAACGGAGCTACTGTAATTCCATAGAGATGAGTATCTGTATTTGCGTTAAAAGTGGGTGTTTCTGTGATATGACAACGGCGAAATAAAGAGCAGCTAAATTATTATTTTCAGGAATATATTTTACTATATAATTTTATGACTGAAGTCTCGACATCCATCTTCCAATACGAGCACAAGGTCCAAAAAATTACTTGTATTTGCTTATGATCCGTTAGCAGCCAAAATGATCCTTCACACGAAAAAGGAATGAAATCTTTTCACTGCCCATAGCAATGCTAATGTTCATTTTACTGTTTGTGGGTATTTTTTCACTACCTCATTGAAACTTTTACTAGCAGAGCTAACAATATAGTTTTCCTTTTGATCCCTTCTGAATTAAAACCGCCCCTAAACCAACCGCCATATCTTCTAACTCTGCATTATGGTTATAGTAAGCTAAAAATATTAAAGTTATTAATTGTTCTTTAGCATTTTAAAAGCTTTCTTTTGTTCTAAACCGAAATGAAATTTGATCTTTTTCTCCAACAGATGCCTCAACGGTTCCGTTAAAGGTCCCAAATGTTGAATAAATCGTTCCACAAATGTGACATCCTAAAAAAACTTTTCATCTCCGATGCTGAAGTAGAATCTCTGAAATTTCTAACACTTCAGCTTTATCCACTGCTGGCTGAATGCCTTATTTGTTTAATTTATGACCTAGAAATATGACTTATTTCTGTGAAAAATTTCGTTTCTATTTATTAATTCAAAAGTATTCTCTTCTAAAAATCTTGAAACTTTTCCCACTAGTCTCAATAATGTTACCTCATAAGGTCCATGGACTAACAGATCTTCAAGTAGAATACATAGCCCTTCACAGCCTTGCAGTAACTACTCAATATTTTTTTTTTCTTTTTTCAGGAATGCTACTAACACCCAGCCCATTGGATGTGTTTTAAAACGAAACACGCCCTAGAAATTTGAAAAGTAATTAATTTATCTGCTTACCGAAGTTAGATCTAATCGATGGTATGCTTTGTTCAAATCTAATAAAATAAAGTGAGTACTTCCTGCTAGCTGTGGATGAAAATCGCAATTAATGGGATTGGGTATTGTTCTATTATTATTTATTTATTAACCGTTTAAAATCAACTCATATTCTTATATCTCCATCAGATTTTACAACATGTACGAACTGTGAGCATCACGGGGAACGACCAACCATTGGTTCGATAATATCAATGCATGAGTTTTTCAATATTTTCCTCTACAGCCTTTCTATAAGGTTGGTTGAACTATGTTTTAAAGAAATCGTTTTGAATATTCTGTATTTTATTTAATGGAGTCAATACTTTCTCAACTTAATTAATAAAGACTCCGATTCTACTTTTAACACTGCCAATTTTTTTGGCAGCATCACTTCCTAACAGTAGAGTACTGTTTTCTTTAACTATATACGGTTTTTCTTCTTTACTTTTCTCCCCGATCTCAGTACACCATTATATGACCCCAAAGTTGTTAAAGAATTTATTTGACTATGAGGAATAAATTTACCTGTTGAAAATTTGATGAAATTTTTAAAATCGTACTCCAAAAATTTAATTGTAGCCAATATTTTTATCAACTACGCTTGTACCTACCGCAGAGTCAATTAAAATTTCCAGTGGAACACCTCCTACTTTTAAAAGCTGTGACTGGTTCCTCATCATTTCTATATTTGATAATAAATATAGGAATATCCGATTCACATGCATTCTGATCGGCTTGGACTTGTTGAATTTTCAGTTTTGTTACACTTTTTTTTGCGTGTCACTATAATGAAAAATGTTCAATATTAACACACTTTCTACTATTTTATTCTTTGCTGGACAATTTGGATCATTTTTAAGATGACCAGCATACTCAGATTGTTTTGTAGGTTTCAGTTGTTTATACCATTATGAACCATTTTTTTTAGTTACTACTTTATTCAACAGACTCTTGCTGCAACCTATATTATTATCGTTGCTACATATTGCTTTATATTTAATATTCACGGCTCCAAACGTTTTAGCCATCATTTCAACATCGGACAAAGTAATGTCAGATTTCCTTATAATACCTGCCTTCAATTCTTTTGAATAACATGGCGAAATAACCTGATGTTTAAGTTACGCATCTAAACCATCCCCAAAATTTAAAGATTTTAGCTCGTTTCCTTAATCTAGCTATATGGTAACTCATAATTTCATCATTTTCTTGTTTCAGCTCACAAAATATGCCTTTCAAACATACTGTTTATCTAAGTAGCGAAATCTTCATCTAAAGCACTAATAACCATTTGATATGCTAAAATATCCCTTTCTTCCATTCCTCATTACTAGGATTATCACCTAAAGACGGTGGGTTCATTTTCTCATCAGATATATTGAAATAAATAATTTGTATTTACATGTCAGCCAAATGAAGAAGCGCCTTTTGTCTGACTACATCTGCAATACCTTTGGCTTCTAAAAATATTTGAAATTCTCATTTCCATATATTCCACTGAACTCCAAAATCTACTTGGTTTACATATAAAACATGAAAACTAATATTCGTAATAACCATATTGTAATCATACAATTAGTTTGTATTCAAAAAATTTTGTTAGTAAATAACTTATTTAACTTATATTTTCCTCGTCGTCAAAAATTATTTCATTTCCAAATGATCAACCACTGATTTGGAAAATGCTTTTAACTATCGCCATGTCTGTATAGTACTCATTTAACACATTATTGGTTTATTTTTCAACTTGTTGAAAAACAAGACACACATTATAATTTTTTCATATATATCAGTTATTCGCCAAAGAGGTTTACACAAGTTTCAGGATACTACACGAACGTTCCGGGGCTTTCGTATCTACGATTCGGTTTCAAATTCAAGCGGACCCGAGTCCGATTTTTTTCCTAATGTGAGAAACGCGTAGGATTTCGTCGCAACACCTGTTGGATTTTTTTCATGATCGTTATTGGCGCTGATAGTTTTCCAATCGAAATTGGCGTGGGACTTGAAAAGACCGTTGTTACTTACAAAGAAGCTAATGTGTTTACGGCACACCACGTGATCCGACAAGCTGCAAGAGGACTGTCTCGTATTGTAGTTATTTCGGACGACAAAGATATTCTGTGCATCTTGGCTCATCATTTCCACGCACAAACTGCCGGAATGCATCCAGAAACTGAGGTAACTACTGAGGGATGGCCAAAGTGCCGAACTGCCATTAATGTTAACGAAGTTGTTAAGAAACGTGCAGCTATCCTGCTTCATTTCATCCCGCGGGAAGAACGCGATTCCTAACTACGCCAATATATTTGTCGAGGGTACAAATCTGAATTTCCCTGCATAACGCAACTCTTCGTAGTCTCGGCGGCCAACTGCATACTGGAAAATATGACTGTAAGGTTCTTTCTAATCGCTGTGTTTATCTACAGATGTGGAAATATTGCACAATTCTGTATCTCGTGGGAGTGGCTTTGAGCGCTACATCGCCCACCACGAAACTAAGGGCAGACCGCAGTGTTAAAGCAACCTAAACTGACGAGCGAAGTTACTTTAATTTCCAATACAAAATGCACTAGTTCCCTTCCTCATCTGACTGCACTTCAAGGTATTTATGTTCATTTCACTCGGGAAGTTTACAAGACCTGGAGTCGGGGTACGGGTTCGTAAGACTTAAGTAGCTGAGAAACTTCTTACTTAGATTTTAAGTAAAGAGCATAAATCTGCTGCGACGTGATAACATTAATAAAACACAGTTTCCAAAAGTGTTAAACAACTTCTAGAGAACTCATGGTAATAAATCTTTCTAAATAGGCTAAGTTCAAGTGTTTATGCAGTAATTACGAGCATGTTGGTAAAATTCTAATATTTGTAATTTCAGAAACTCTTTTAGGATAAAAATGTTAATTTTAAAAAAATAATGGGAGGACGTCTTCCCGAAAAGGCACGACTCAGAATAATGGTCCACTCTAATATAATTTCATGTTTAAGTAATATAAACCAGAATCAGCATTCCCTAATTAGAAAATTAAGTAGTAATAAGTAAGTTATTGTATAAAATGATACTATTGCAGGAAATAGCCAAACAAATTTTGGCGGTTTTTTAATTTGTTGTCCAGAGAATTAAACTTAAAAAATTGACTTTACGTTATTTTCAATTCGCATGTAAAAACCCATTTTTTTGCTAGATTAAATACGTGGATAAGTACTAATAATATTTACGCCATTTCATAAAACAAGGCTAACTACGATTTGAACTGAACAGATGAGGTAGGAAAATGTCATTATTAAGGACCTAAACTTGCATTTATTAGGGACAAGGGCTGTAAATCACTCGATGAAAACCACTCGGAGAGTTAAATCGAAACCACGGCCTCAGGTATACGAAGCACTCATGTTAACGCTTGAAGAAACCCAATCCTCATGGGTTTTATGAAATAAGTTTTTGTATACAGAAGTTTAAATAAACATGCTTTTAATTATTCTTGTCGAATATTTGTAGTTCAATTAAAGTACTAATCTATATCGTCTCCAAGCTTTCACCTTTGCATGCTGATGTACATATTTCAACTTCTCTTCTTTGCGTTAACTGTTGAAAAATTAAAATTTTACCCTTTCTACACAACTGTAAGTTGGGTGAGTTTTGGCAAACCTTTTCAGCGACGGTTATAACTAGTGAGATACGAGACTAGGTGAAGTTTACAAATTTAAGTACCCAGAGGTTGAGGGCATCTGGGGATTCCAGATCGTGGAACCTTACGAAGAAAACTATGCTATTAATATTTTATAGTCA
Source organism: Dryococelus australis (assembly GCA_029891345.1). NCBI lineage: Eukaryota > Metazoa > Arthropoda > Insecta > Phasmatodea > Phasmatidae > Dryococelus > Dryococelus australis. Next base: position 49,505,785 of record CM057003.1, read on the forward strand.
TGCCTGCAATATGCAAAACACACACGATGTGCGTTGATTTTTCGGAAACCAAGTTGTCGTGTTTTATAGTTGGCGTAAATTTTAACTCGTAGCAAAGTTATGTTTAATAGGACCTGCTACTGTTCAGTTTACATTGGAGTAGTTTTGTTTCTTGTAAATATTTACAATAAATATTACTTAGGTACGTTTCAATAATCATTAGAGGTCAATAGTTTTGTCAAAGTGTATGTTTTAACGAGAGTGCAGATAGTTACAGATAATTCTTGGCATAATGGCTGGCCTTGTTCTCGGTGAATTAAGAAGGTGTTGTGAATGCTATCAGTAGTTTGGCATTCGGTATTTAATTTGAGGGGTCAGCAGTGTTGTAGTGGTTAGGCTTCTCGCCTACCACCTACACGAAACGGGATCGATTCTCGGCAGGGTTACTCCCGGATTTCCACCGGAAGATGCCGCTGGTCGTTGGGTTTTCTCGGGGATCTCCCATTTCCCGAGCCCCTTGTATTCCGGTTCTACTCCATTCTCACCTCGATTTACTCCTATCGGATCTCAAGACCCTATTAAGAGTCACCCCAAACCTTTCCACTTGACTCCCCAAAGACTTTAAGTTAGACCGACACAAAATTAATCTCGTAAGCGTCTATCTCAGGAAAGAATATATATATATATATATATATATATATATATATATATATATATATATATATATACATATATTGGAGAATTAGAGGTAATGTATATGAACACAGTATTCCTGCTTCTGCATTAATGATGATGTCATAAAATGAGCCGCTATGATTATTCCGATCGATACAAGCGTATATTTTCACAGATAAGGGCCACATCTCCCCGGTCCATAAATAAACACACGTCAACTGAAAAAAATATGTAATTTCGATTGTATGATTGTCAGAAACATAGATGGACTGCAATATAATCGTAAGTGTTTTTTACGATACCTTTATAATAGATGAAATTATTTTATTCTGTGATCTTGGAGAAACCTGAAGGTCGATTTTTGGAATACATATCACGGCAAGGAATTGTCATCGACTAGACCGCAAGCTTGTATGTGACAAGGTTCCTTGGTTTACTGTCTCGTTATTATATACACACATAAGTGACCTGTCCATGTCCTGGTTTTGACTTCAATATCCCATACACGCGCGTATAATTTAATGTTAGGATAAAATGTATCTCTTCCTCACAGTATTATTCCCGATACTAAGCAGGATAGCATACACAAGGGAAACATTTACCTTTCCCTTCAAGCATTTAAAATTTTTCTCCCCGAGGTAGGATTTTATTTTAATACAAATTCTGTACGATAAATAATAAATCTGATTTTCGCTACATATGTATATTTAGTAATGTATACCTGGAATCCCGGAATTGTACCGTTTTTAAAAGAACTGTTATAATTTTTCATATTTTTCATGTTTAGTGTAGAACAAATTCATTATATTAGCTTCATTTCAATTAAGGATATTATTTTATTTCATTTAGATTTAATTGATTTTGTGAAAGATAATTATCTCAGTAAATTCCATTCATTTGACTTATTGAGCACCTTCTTACGCTCACATTTTTCCGGCCTCGTACCCTCACAAAATACGCTTCAGCCAAGTTGCCAACGCATTTCCGGTCAGTTTAACGGCACACACGTTTTATTTCAGGATATGTATCTTAACACGCCACAAATATGTTTATTTATTTATTTTTTTTGGCGTCGCCGTCTCATCCGGCTGCGAGCCTTGATTTTCATTTTACCCTGTCCTTCAAACGCAGTAGATTTTCACCTCGCATCATCTCTTTTCGCGCTGTTGCTATGCGTGGGGGAATCGAAAGCTGACGTTTGGGTGATCTCATTTCATCTAGCGGCAACCACCGAAGCTCAGCCGCTTTCTTATATCGACCGCTCGCAGCGTATCGACCACGCTTTCTTACATCGACCGCTCGCAGCGTATCGACCACGCTTTCTTCATCCCACTGGCTAGCTTGCACATCTGACTTGACACGCAACTCCAGACTTCGCTTTTAATCGAGATGTTATGCGGAAGTTCATTTTACTCCTCATCATGTAGTTCAGATGTGCCACAGCGTAGATTAGTGCTGGTATTCTATGTCGGCGTAGTTTTCAAATCTCCGTTATGGGCAAGCGTTGTTCTACTGCTTCCCTGGCACAATTTCGCGGTCATGGTGATTTTAGTATTAATCCGTGCCCGACCTTTCCAGAAGTCACAGTTTCGCAGCATTTCAGTTCGCAGCTTGGCAGTCCCATTTCACGGTATCGCTGTTATCTGAGTACCAGTCCGTACCGTATGGGAAGACTGGAGCTTCGCAGTTTAACCTTGTAGCTGTGACGGTGTAATCGTGAACCCCGTCACGTTCACCGAAGAACGGCCATGGCGTTTCCTACTTTCTTCTCTCCACCGGCCATCTCCACTTCATTTTCATTTTGATTGATTCCATAGTTTGTGAACTTTCAACAGTTTGAATTTTCAACTGTTTGTAAACTTTCAAATTAAAAATAGAATGAACTATCAAACTTTAAAAGGAAAAATTCGTCATATACCTAGCTTACTTATTATTCTATGTTTACTAAAAGATTAATGTCCTGGTAAGTAAATATATATATATATATATATATATATATATATATATATATATATGTATTTACTTACATATATATATATATAATATTATTTGTAAGGCAGAGCCTCTTTCTTTTCTTTCTGCTACTATACAAGTTTTCATCAGTCATTCGTATCCACTTTCTTATGCCAGTAAAAGATATGTTTTTTTTTTTAAATTTAAAATACATCAAAGTTTAATATAAGTACCACTCGTGGAATTATTTACTTTACTCCCCTCTGGCTCATATTTAACTCTTAAGTCTCATATTCTCATTATTCATTAATTACTATTAGCCTTTTGTATCCAGCATGCATATGTTCTGATTACATTATTTTATTTTTGGTAGCAGTAATTATGGTAGCAGACTAACAACCAAAACAAGGCCATTGAATGTACTTACATTTATTATAAACCGTATATACTATAACTAAGTGTAATTTTTCCTCAAAAGTATTCAAAAAAACTATTCTAAAAATAGCTACAATATTCGTAATTTTTAAACTTTTGTTCTATGATTACGCACAAAAAATATTTTCACTAAAATGAGAATTAAACAACGTGTCACACAATAAATCTTAAACAATAAATCGTTCAAAGTTTTTTATCTACTGATCACCAGATTACAGTTATTAGTGTATTCAAAGGATGTAAATACGTTTTGTTTTTCTTTTTAGCAGCGTATATTCATTTTTGTACAAAGAATATAAAGACGTAGGCCTGCAATTTTTTTCAACGTAAAATACGAATAGGGTTACTTTTCATAAAACTGCATTATTTTCTCAAAGATAAAATCAGTATTTATTTTTAGTAGCATTATAATAGTCTTATGATAAAATCATGAGTTAGGCAGGGACTTTAATGTGAAAACCGCATTTTTCACCAGTAAGTAACCTAAACATATATTTGACGTCGATGTTATAATGCCAAAACAAAACGGAGAACATCTGAACCGCAATGATAAGGAGCTCAAGTTCTTGCAGCTGCGGAACAGATGAGAAATCGTTTTGACAGGTAAGTGTTTCCGCTGAGCCGAAGTTAGTCCAACCTGCAGGTGTGACTAGCGAGTAACCGAGAAGGTGGTTGTAGGGTTTGACGATAGGCGGGAACAGAAGGAGGTGGGGGAGGAGGGAAACTATTTTGACAGTCTCTGCCGTGTATAATGCAAAGGGATATCGCGCCTAATGGACGGGAAATCCCCTGGCCTGCTCCCTGAATGTAATACCGCTCTAATACCCCCTGGCAAAGTGCGTCGACGCCGCCACACCCCTCCGGCGCGCGAGGCAGGCGACGCCACACGATGCGGAGATGCCAGGGGCCGTGCGACGCCTCTTGTTGCGTCCCGGCGCTGGAAGACCGCGCGTGCGGTAACACTACCCCTTCTGCGGCTTCGCCTCGGATACGGCGCGGGTGGCTCTGGAGAGGAAAGGGGGTGTTTCCGAGCTCACCAAAGCCGCCGCATTAGTGTCCCGTGGAAACATAACGAATCGCGGCGGATCCAGGGGCTATTGCCTGGGCTTCCGTTCCGCTGCCAGGTCTCGGAATTTCCCGATTAAAATGCGATTCACCACAGAGTGAGCACTTTTGAAAATCAACCTTCAAAAAAATGCCGCTGCCCCTGCTTACATATAAGGGTATTATGTACCTGCGCGTCCAAGGTCAAGAAGCGAGTGAGCAATAAGGGCACACTAACACACACCCCTAGCGCCTCATCGCTCCTACGCGCAAGGTGTGCAGTGCACTGTTTTCGTCATGATGCTGTACTGTGCAAATTATGTCTGTAAGAGAGGGACTTTATTAAACTCAATGAAAGACCACAGATTAAACTACGCCCCTATCGTTGTACTTTTCTCTTGCTGCTTAAGGAAACTGCATATGCAAGCTTAAAACTGCAGTATTTGACCACTTTCAGAATTTGTTTTCTCCGAGAATATACTAAATATGACAAAAGTAAAAAGGCAGGGAAATATATAATAGTTTTTTTATCCTTTCTATCAAAAAGTCGTATTTAGATGACTTTCATTTACCGAGATACGCGTTTGCGCGCAAAGGACGATTTCACAGAAAATGTTCCCGTGCATAATCCCCACTGGCATCCGTCCAGTAATGTTGGTAACGATGGAGGGAAAGTAATTCCATGTCTTAATGTTGAATTAAAAATATTAGGTAAACATTTGTGAAAACTGAAATGACATCTTGCTAACTGTGTTTTTTTTTTTTTTAAGAAGTGTAAGAATTAGCAGAATCGTTGAATATTTACCTTCCTAATAATTTCACAGTTTCACTTGACTGTCGCTTGAATGAAGCTATCAAGCCCATGAATGCGTTAATTTTACAAATGTGGCGGAAGAATACACAATGTTCATACAAGTATATCTTAAGCAGGGCTTGCAAAAGTGCCCAGTTTACCGTGAAGAGCATATAACTAAATTCATTCCTGACATATCATAAACCTTTGCCATGTATGTATATATATATATATATATTATATATATATATATATATATATATATATATATATATATATATATATAGTGATGGATACAGGGGTAGAGGGCACCAAGAGCAAGTGTCCACCTCGAGAAATGTTAGTCGCTTGGATTTATAACTGGCACAGTGCACACATTACTATTGCTGGTAATCACGGTGCACTTTTGTGTCACGTCTATGCTATGATGAATCGTAGTTTATGTTTATCATCGTATAGTGTGTAGCAACGTAGAAAATGCAATTACTATAAATAGGGATAATACAACTACTGTAAATAAGGATAGGAAAATTTCGCGGGTTCAATGACCTGTAGGTTAGACTCCGCAATCCTGCGTATAGTCGAGCTTCAGTTGTTTGATAATTGGCTGTCCGCTATTGGCTCAGAGTCGTCCAGGGCGTGCCTAATGAACTACTGCCCAATTGCAAACTCGCCTTCAGTGTACACGTGTTTGACGTCTACCTTATCCTGAAACGAACTCGCGAAATGTTCCTATCGGTAACTTAAAAGTCTGTACTGCGTAAGGGTGCCACCTCCATAGCTACAAAGCTGGGAATTTTCCTCGCAATTTCACGTCTTGCTGCAAGGCAAATGTATACAGTAAACTATGTGGTCAACAGTACCGAGGAATACTACAGACGTTCTGTTTACATTCCGCTGCTGAATAAAGTCAACAGTACTAACAGCTCCACCCCGGATACCACCTTGAAGAAGAGGACTAACATTCAAAAACAGCGCAAATCTTTGATTTGAAGTTGCCTCCGTTCAGCTTGAAAAGAGGTATAAAAGAAAAGGTGCAAGCCGGAGCACTGCAGTGCATCCTGTGAGAAGCGTCGCTGATGAAATGTGCGTTTGGAAATAAAACTGAAAGAAGAACAAACAAGATCACCCAATACCGGAAACTGTGCTCGATGTGATTGACTCTTGTGATATATGATTTATTTCCAATGATTCGATGATTTTTAGACATCGTTATCACTTACCCGTTCATTGTTGCAAGTGCAGAGATATCTTTCAGCAGCCTGCAACCTCTAAAATCATTACTACGAACACGAACGGCAGAGGAGAGTTTGGATGACCTGTGTCTGTTATTTATCCGCGGCGTTATAAAAGTTGATGTTGAAAAAGTTATTGTACGTTTTGCTCAAGGGGGTACCTACGCGAAGGATCGCGCTGGAGTTTATTGTGTAGGTTGAATTGTATTTTGCCGAAGATGCTCACTAAACAGAATTTTAATCACGATGGTTTGGTTTTCTTACGCTAATTAGATTGTATTATTTGTGTAAGTGTGTATGCAATTTGCAACATTAAAATCTTTTTTACGTAACAGCTTGTTTTTTTTTAAAACTAAACTCCCTTCATTATACAGCAATTCCATTGTCATAGAAGCAGGCTAAGTGCTTAAATAAAAAATAAAAAATTAATAACTTAAATTAGTATTACATCTAACTACACTTCAATCCTACAGTGGACGAGTGGCCCCTCCGAAGAGTACCCCTGGATCCGCCACTACGGCATACAAACGCGTGAATTTCGTGGTTTGCGTGCACCACCTACCACACACACACGTATCGAGGTTATAATTATAATTATAATTATAATTAAGAAGATAAGAAATCATGTTAAGATAAAACCACACAAAACGATGAGCTATTTCCAGTTGAACTGTTTCCTGAGCCAGATCACATGCAGTGTGCATGAATTAAAAAGTGTTCCTTGTTATCTAAAATTCCTCGGTTAGAATCTGTCCGTGGGAGGAGCGTACGCCGTAAGGGAGCTGAAGGGGCTGCAACACCTACCAAAAAAAATTCCAAATATAAATTAATACGAAATTTTTTGGGAAAACTAACTGAAAACTGTGTGCTGAAAATTAAAATAAATGACTGCAATAAGTTTCTCTTGAGTGTCCCTTTGAAACTTAAATATATTTAACATTGGGAAAAGATCTTGTTCTTATTGTACAAAGATGCTCACTTCAGAAATCGAGGTTCAGCCCCTCCCAAAATAAAATCCTCTATACGCAACTTATTCATGGTTGTCACACTTTCTGATCGGAACCTTTGAAAAACCACCTCATGTAAGGCATAAATGTTTATTTCGTAAATGAATCATGTATCTATCTCAAGCGTTATTACTTCTGTTTACATCAATGTACCTTCGTTTATTGATTAGATAAATACTTCACTTGTATCTATCAATAAATAATAATATTTAATTAATTAATAATATGAATAATTAATAATGGCAATGTCTAGAAAAACGAAGTCCTTATTTTTTTTTTATGTTGTAAAAGAGTTTTTCTAAAATTACTTATAAAATAAATGTTTTTTGCTGTATAGTAAGGTTTCCAGGAATGCACTGTTGGAAGCACGCTTCATTGTTACCAAAGGGTATTCATGATAAATTGAGCACTTTTGAAACAACCTTAAAAGATTGGCACTGCTCCTACCTGCATGCAAGTCTCGGGAGCACTGAGTGACATGCGCCCAGTAAAGTTGGTAACGATGGAGGTAATCATTTGTGATAGCTTAAGTGATTTCTTTCGCTTCCTGTTGTTTTTATCACACCGAAGTGTAAAAGTGAGCACATTTGTAAATTATTTACTTATCTAATAATTTCACAGTTCCACTTGACGGACGCATGAATAAAATGGCGAGGCCCATGGCAATGTTAATTTTGCATAAGGTGGAAGAATACACAACGTGCACACAAGTAGATCCTAAGCAGGGCTTTCAAAACTGCTCAGTTTACCGTGAACAGCCTATATATACATATATACTCAATTCCGAACTCGGAACAGGTACCTTTTTTTACACACAACCAGAGCACCTTATAGCAGAAATTTTCCTCTTCCCAGACTCGGCCACAGGGAATTTCATTCCCCCCCCCCCCCAACCCGAGTAGGATAAACCTTACCCTAATATATGACACCGACAGGGCTTCATACGATCTTTTTACCTGAAGTAGGCTATACCTAGAGTGTAAGTTGCACTAAACTGACTCGTTCCCTCCTTCAAAAATGGTCAGCCTGGATAGAAAGAGGTTAACGCTAAAAAACCGTTGTCCGAAGAATGTATGAGGTGAGAGATGAGACTCTATGATTACTATTTGGTGGTATGAAGGCGGAAAAAGAAACTATATTGCACCGAGAAAAAAAAAACCCACACCACGACAGTGTTCGCCTCACTTCCCACATAAGAATCTCAAAGTGGAAAATACTTCTCCCGCTTGGGATCGAACCGAAAACATAGGGCCATATGCACAGACTCGCCTAGAAATGAAGCACCAGTACTTCTTCCTGTAGTGGAGATCCCAAGCGTCACTAGATTTCGTATGCTCAGGCAGTTTTAGTTTAAGGGCTGGTGCGGATTCATGAAGTTTAGTATGGATGGTCACTAAAAACGAGGATGCACGAGCTCGCCCGAAATTAATGACGTCAGTATGTCTCAGCCAATAGGAAGTCGCAGAACTATGGCGTCTGATTCTCCTCGAAAGAAAAAAAAGGGGTTGTTTTGTTCCTCGAATTACACATATTATTTTTATTACGCTGTTAAAAATGTATTTTTAATACTGGGATCAACAGAGAACGCATATATAATTATAAATGCTGCCAATCAACTAATAAATATAAACGGAATTGCTATTTCTAAGATGTTGTTAAGGGAAGTTTGTGAAATAGGCCTGCTGATATTACGAGATGTTTTGAAGGGATATATGAGGTAAGGCATTAATTAATTATTAGCAATATAATTTAACACTCAGGCGGTGCAGATCCAAAGCTCTAGCGCCAAACAGAAATTATTTTGTTGTTTTTTGAACTAATCGAAAAAGTTTAAAACCATATACAAATAAGATTTTCTAAATATAGTTTACATAGTCGTTAATATACTGCCGTAATATGCTTGATGTTATAAAAACGTAGTATATTTCGTAAATGTAGACAATCTATAAACTTTCCCTCTTTTTTGATAACTAAAGTATATACATTTAAATAATTTACACTTACATAGAAGAAAAACTAAAAACCTGTTGTAATAAATAAAATTTATTAACTTTAGCACTATTAAGTGACCGTAACGCGTTTTTTACTATTTCATATAAATTAACACGTTATTTTTTCGAAACGAATCTCGAAGAAAAATTACAATATCATCGTATATGTAATGTCCCAGTTCCATAAATACATTTTCTTTACCAGAATGTGTGAATATACAGCCCCGTACACATTAAAAACTTTAAATTTTAGTCAAATACAGGTCTTGTTACCGCCATTTGGCAGAAAATCTCCACTAGATGGTAATTTGGGGAGGTAGTTCGGGGACTAGATTTCTCCACTTAAAAAGCAAGGTCCACTACAACTTATAGTAACTGAGCATACACACAATGAGTAATCTAGTGCCGATTTCGCTTCGGCTCTAGTACTAGTGTCGACTAGATAATTCTCTCCATACAGCCCCTTTAGAGACTTTACAAACAAGGATAACTAATACTAAATATGACTGAACATACGAAACGAGCCATCTGGTGACAATTTTTTCCGTGTTTCTAATGTTCGTGGCGACTAGATTGTTCTCTGCATCTGGCCCGTAGACGGCCAATTCCTTCATCCGGAAAAGGGAAAGGCGTAAGTCAAAGTTTCTGTAACCATACCCACGTTCATTTCAGTCTTAACGTTCTTTCTCTCTCTATTTATCTCGCACGCAAACAGTATGTTCTATGGTGATGGGTGCAGTTATGCATGAATGTAACGCTGCACTGTTTTCATGTAGGCCAAGGTTTTAAACAATATGAGTTACAAATATTTAAGGAAGCTCGGCATGAATTTTTTTCTTACAACGTTAACCATTCAAAATATATATATATATATTATATATATATATATATATATATATATCTATATATAATTTTCCCAATAAATTATAATAAAACGCAGTGCGCATTTCAAGTGTGTAGGAACTCGGAAAAAAATCCCATATATTCCTTATCGGCCAAATTCTATAACCGTTAATGTTAGTTTTGTACTTAGTTTTAAAATAAAATGAAAGTTTTTACTGAAATATTGCCGTTTTCGGTTATGTTAAATACAACATATACAATGCATTTTAAAAGGGATGAGGCCAGCGAACTACCATGATTTATAAATACTTATTACAAAATGAAGTAATAGTATAATATTGTCTGCCAACCCAGGAGGGTGACACTCCTGTTGGCTAAAAAGTGGTAAGTGGGAGGGGCCACCCCTTTTTGCTTCTCTTCCCCTCCAATCGGTGCGTACTAGGTGCCCCATGACCGGAGACCCTAGTGGTGAAAGGCTAATATTCTAAACCATTGAGCCAACCGTAGCTTCTAACAAATGTTTATTAGCGTGGGGTAGAAAAAAAGTTATTAAACTGTCATTTCACCAGGGTAATGTTTTGCCCAACTTTAACATGTCTCATCCGTCCTCTCTCCTGTTGACCTGTCGGAATAATCCAGAACCGACCGCTTTAAACGAGTGCATTCCACGTCCCGTCACAACGTGTCGAATTATAATTGCCCAAATGAGGAGTGACTCGGCCTCTCGTCCAGCCTGCCTCTTGCAGTCGTACAAACTCTGTCGCTTGTTCGTGCTGCTGTCTCGTTGGTCTTCTCGTCGTGCGTACATCTCATTTATCACTCTTGGCGATTGTCGTGCATGTCACTTACATTGCACTGTTTTTTAAGACTGTTCATACATGTTGCGCGAAAATCAACGACACAGTTTTTGTACGACGTAAGTGCATGGCCATCGCACGAAAGTTAAACAATTTTCATTCATTTCACAGCTATGCCTTTCTGCTAACTTTCGTAGTTGTTAAATAATTTCTACAGGATGCGAAAATTGTTATGGCACTAAGTGTAAATTGTTTGTCGTTTTGTGAAGATGTTTTAGAATGCAAGATCATCCACAAAGGAATACAGTGTCTGACGCAAGCTCAATACCTTTCTAGTTGGAGCAGATGGTTACGCGAAGGTTTAGGCGCAAATGCTGTAGGTTAGAACCCAAGAATATTATAAATGGGTATTTAACTGATGTCAAACAATAATGTTGTTTAAAAAAAATTCTGTGCAGTGAAAATTCACAGAATAGCGCAATTCACAAGCTTAACTTTATTTGGAATAACTTTTTCATTAATAATTTCCTCCCAAGCTCAATTATTTGTGCAATAGCACGACATTCGTAAACACATTAATATGTTTTAAGGAAAAAAAAATCACATAATGCAATAGTCTGCAACTTTACTTCACGATTCAAACGCGATTCCTGGTCATTAGAACCATTTTCTTTCATGTGTTAAAAATACTGCTATTAGACAGTTACGAAAGAGATATTTTGTAAAGTACATTGTCGTATTTTTACAAATGTCTGTATGTGTCCAAAGAATTTCTCACGAAATATTACAAACTTTTTTTACAGTGCATAATTCAATCGTGCCTCTTCGCTGTACAATTATTTCTTTTAGTTCAGTGTGCCCGACCGATGGCGTTGCTAAGTTGCCTAATATGAGCTATTTTTTTTAAATTATAGCTGTTGAATATTTTAGTACACCAGGAGTCATATCAGACGCATGCTTACGTTTTCTAGTAACCCGAAGTTACATATATAAACAACACGCACCCAAAGTTGTCTGGGATTCTAACGCGAAACCTCGTGGTCTGAAGGGGAGCGCGAGCTCTCAGCCACGCAATTAACCAGGGAAATATTTAATTGTTTACACTTCTTGTTTACATCACGACGCAAGACGTGACACGAAATCCCTTCAGACACATCTCTTCGCCACCCTTCCCACTTTCAGGAAACACGGAATTATTTCTCTCTCTCTCTCTCTCTCTCTCTCTCTCTCTCTCCTCTCTCTCTCTCTCTTGTTTCCCCCTTGTAACACCACAGCAGGAGTATTTCCGCGTGCGGGATTTTCTTTCTGCGCATTGCAATTTTCCGCGCGAGATTTGGCAGTTATAGTAACGCTACTCCGTAAGTCTCGCGCCATCTGGTTAGCTAGGGTTTGTCTCGGCTGCTTTGCGCATCCTTGTAGCGGATGTTTATTTACACTGCTTTTTTTCTTCTTCTTCTCCCACCACCTCGCCTTTTTGCCTAACAGTAAAAAAAAAAAAAAAAAAATCTGACAAAACAAACATCGGTTACCGATTCTCACGAAAATAATTCACGACCACTTGTATTTGGCAACACTTTAGCTCAGATCCATTTTCGTGATTGGATGGTTTCATGTTGTAGGCTGTTCACGGTAAGATGAGCACTTTTTAAAAGCCCTGCTTAAGATCTACTTGTATAAATGTTGGGTGTTCTTCCGCCCTATGTAAAATTAACATTGTCATGGGCCTCGACACTTTATTCATGCGTCGGTCAAGTGAAACTGTGAAATCATTAGAAAAGTGAGTATTGTACAAATCAGCTCATTTTTACACTTCGATGAATTAAAAAATACGGAAAGCGAGATAAGTAATTTAAGTTATTAGAAATTGTCACCTAACACTTTTTGTTCGACGTTTATATATGGAACTACTCCCCCCCCCCCCCCAAATCGTTACCAACTTTATTGGACACATGCCCCTCATTGCGCCCGGTAAAATATATGCAGTTAGGGACACTGACTTTTTTTCTAAGGTTGATTTCAAAAGTGCACACTTTATTGTGAACAGCCTTTACGCGTCTTAAATATCTGCGCGTGGAATTCTTGTGTCCCTACTTATTACGTTCTACTTTGGTCGTGGTTTTAGACCAGCGAACTAGCAATGGCGAACCTTGCTTTAATAACCTACAGTTTAGTTACCAGGTTTATACGAAGTATTTACGGAACAAAGTTTACTTCGGGCCCAATTATTTTTCTCCGGTGTCCTCACACCGTGAACGAATTCTCTTTTTCCTGACACCAGGATCCCCCCCCCCCCGGTCTATAAACACGTGTTTAATTAGTTTCTTTAATTAAATAATTCGAATTGTTTCGGGTGAAAAGGGAGCACATTCCACCATTCCACTGTTAGTGGAGATTTTATTGCAAAATTCTAAGACGTAGGCTATTCAAGATTAACTGAGCAATTTAGAAAGCCATGCTTGAGATCTATTTGTATGCATGTTGTGTTTTCTTCCATCATGTATAAAATAATATTTGCCGTGAAGGTGATAGATTTACTTATGCGTCGGTCGAGTGAAATAGTAAAATTACTACAAAAGTAATATTTTCCTAATTGGCTAATTCTTACAGTGTGCGCATAAAAAAAACAGCGAAATAAATCATTTCGATATTCAGAAATTATTATCAGTTAACCCTGAACTGAATATACCAATTCTTATAGCTAAATGACTGTAGTGTCATGATTGGAAAATAAGCAAAATGTTAAAATTTTCTTTATTTTGAATTCTTTATAATTTGTAAACTATAACGGTATGTTGTTATTTGTAAGTATAATTTTTATTGTAAAATAAAATGTTTAGAAATATTTTAATGCCAATTTTTATTTCCTTTTATTAATCTAATTTCCGAAGTAAATAAATTATTATGAGATACATTTTCCTATTTCTGTGAGTATGTGTGTGTGTGTGTGTGTGTGTGTGTGTGTGTGTGTGTGTGTGAAGTGTGTGTGTGTGTGTGTCAGAGCATGTATGCCCCCTCCTTTTTTTTTTTTTTTTTTTTTTTTTAACTCGGGACATGTATAAAGTATTTAAAGGACACCTGACTTTTATAGTTTTCGACCACGCCGGACACTTACTTTCAAAATGACTGCCATTTCACTATTTAAAATATGTCATATCTCGGAACAATTCAACCGATTTAAACCAAATGTTGTACGCTGGTAGAACATCGTTAAACATTACATTTTGAAATGTATGTTGCTGTTAGTCCGCCATTTTGGAAGATAGCTCCAAATGGAAAAGATCAGATTTCACATTATATCTTGAAAACTATCACAGCAACTTTCACCCAATTTATCATGTAAGTAATACTATGACAGGCCAGATAAACGTAAGTGATTGAACTTGACTAGGTAATTATTTTCCAAATGGCGGCAATACAAACACTTCGGGTTTATTTTTTATATCTACTATAAAATTTAACATATCTCGACCAAATTTTGTATGCTGAAAGTATTTATTACAAGCATTATATATGGCAACACATAACCATTTTTGTCAACCATTTTATAAGTTAGCGCCACATGAATAAATAAAGTTCTTATATCATAACTCGGGAAAAAAAATCAACCCATCTCACCAAATTTGGCAATGAATTTGCAATGTGGCAGGCCGTCTGGTTTCATCTCTAGTGATATTTCTTTCAGCGAGACGACAAGTCTTACCTACCAACTCATTCTTTAAGAAGTTGTTCAAAAATTAATTACACCCATGTTGAGGAATGTATGCTCATAAGTTAACTGTTTTCTAATATAGCCTGAGATATTAGTTCTTAGTTTTTTTAAATTCAATGTGATAATAACTAATATTTACATTAATAAGTGTTACTCAACTGAAGTAGGCTAGATCTTTTTTTTTTTTCATTTCAATCAACAAGTGCTTGTTAGCCTACTTTCCGAACAAAAGAAAGAATTATGAGATCACTTTCCTGTCTATGGATCTGTGTGTTTATGTGCGTGTGTCTGAATGTGTGTGTGTGTGTGTGCGCGCGTGTCCCTTTCAAATTTTGTACGCGTTAACAGAATTTCACCAGATTTTGGTACACAAGGACACCTGACGTTCATAGTTTTCGATGATGGCTGGCGTTTACTTTCGAAATGGAGGTTATTTTGAAATATAAGAGGGTATGCCATATCTCGGAAACCATTCAACCGATTTAAACTAAATTTGATATGTTGCCAGGGCACGGTGTAAATCTTTGAATTTGTAGGTGGATGTTGTTAATCAGTCATTTTATAAGATAGCGTCAGTTGAAGAAATGAAGCTTACGTATTACGCGAAAACTACCCAACCAATTTTCGCCAAATTTGGCAAATAAGTAATAATATTGCAGGACATGCTAACATATTTAATTGAAATTGATGAGTCACTTATTTGCAAAATAGCGGCGACACAAATATTTCAGGTTTATTTGGCATAACTACCATGCCGTTTGACATATTTCAGACACATTTTTGTTGAATGACAGTATCTATTACTAGCATCAGATATGCCAAAAAAAAAACTTTTGTCTTTCATTTTGTAAGATAGCACTACATGAATTATTAAAGTTTTTGTGTATTATTTTGGGAAACGATTAACTGATTCCTACCATATTTTGCAAACAAGTAGCTAACACTGCGGCAAGTGATATACAAATATTTTTTAAGTCAGTCTGACACTTTTTTTTTAAATGTTGGTCATACAGCCATTTCAACTTAATATTCCAACTTGTCTTTGTATGCTGCTATGCTGTGAGTATATATTAAAAACTTGAATTATGTCTAAATGCAACTTCTTTTGTCCTTCATTTTGTAAGATGGCGCCACACAAATAGATAAAATTTTAATTTTATATATCGGGAAACAATTGACCCATTCCTAATGTCGCGTACAATGAAGTTATTCACATCAACTTTTAAATATTCTGTAATGTGGGCGACAAGTTTTATTGGCCATTATTCCTGCTTTATCTCCACGAATAATCTGCCGCAGTTGTTCCCCATGCACACACAAAATTGAAAGATTTAAAACTGCTACAAATCAGCGTATTTGACAGCCGATCTGTTGAAACTGCTGCACTTGAATCAGCAAAATTCTACTGATCTTTTTTATAGGCTATTCACAGTAAAAATGAGCACTTTTGAAAGCCCTGCTTAAGGGTGCGTTGTGTGTTCTTCCGCCTTATATAAAATTATCATTGCAATGGGCCTCATCGCTTTCTTCATCGTCGGTCAAGAAAAACTGTAAAATTATTTTAAAAAGTAAGTATTTTTAAAATGTGCAATTCTTTACACTTCGACGTATTAAAAAAAGAAAACGATAAAATTATTTAAGTTATCACAGAAGGTTACCTAACACTTTTTATTCGACTTTAAGATATGGAACTATTTTCCCCTCCATAGTTACTAACTTTACTGGGCGCATGTCACACAGTGCGCCCATTAAAATACATACAGGTTGGAGCAGTAACTTTTTTCCAAGGTTGATTTCAAAAGTGCTTACTTTATCGCGAACAGTCTTTAGTTGCTGGTACTCACAGATTAAAAAGTTATTCAAACTTATTCTTAGTGAATTGCACTGGCCTGGCTCTAAAACCTCGGCGTAGTCCAGCGATGCGCCAGTATATAACAGCTCGCTAACTGAAATTTCAGTAAAATAATTCTACTAATTGCAATCTCTGACTAAAATTTAGGGTGTATTTCAGGAACACTTCCTTTATATTCCTCTCAGCTATAAGTTAAAGAAATATTGGCAAGTGAGTGCGAGAAGAGATTTGAGCGGCTCGTAACATCGGGGTCTTGAGAGCCGACGAGGGTAAAGCGAGGTTATTATGAAGCAGCACAAGAATGCAAGGGGTGAGGGAAACGGGAGATCCCCGAGAAAACCCGCCAAGCAACAGCATCGTCCAGCACGATTCCCACATGCCCCACTGGAAATCGAACCCGTTTCACCTGGGTGGGAGGAAACTGGTCTAACCATTACACTACCATGGCCCCAAGAATTATTGGTATTGTTTTAACCATCTGTGACATAGATAAGGGCCTGCAAAATTCGCGTTATTATTTGGCATCAGGTTAAACTTGAAAGTACTGTACTATATGTTGTCGCCTAGATCTGAAGTCATTCCCTTTCTGACTGAACTACATGTGATTGGGGCACACAATTGTGAAGTGTTTATTTATTGACGCAAGGTTACCTGGGGCGTGTCAAATAAAGTGTGGTCCAATCACAAATGTATTGCAAAGGTAAGTTTCTTTTAAGTTTAATGTGTCCCGAAATAATAACGACTTATAGAGCAGTTAATAAGATTAATAATACAGCGTATCGGAAAATTGGCCTGTCCGGTACGAGGTAAGGGATTAGGGATTTTCCGGACGCAGCCGAGGAGCTGGTGTTAAAGATGGCGGCGACGGGATCCGCCACGTGAAACATGAGCTGCATGTTGACGGTGGGATCCGTGGGGGGTGGGAGGGCCGCACTCCGGGATTCCGGGGGAACTCCTGGATACTGGGGGAGCCTCCTGGGCGCGAAGGCCAGCGGGAGACAGCCGCCCGCGTCGCTGCTCCGGAATTCATTAGGAGGATTTACTCCGCCCTGCTCCCTGCCCAAGCTCGCACTAAATGGAAGCGGCTTGCTGTTCGCGGCAAAGTACCCACGATTCCTCCGGGCGGGCCCCTACGTACCCTCTCATCCTTCTGTTCGCTTCTTGCGAGGGAAACAATGGGGACATCTTGCGAGACACTCGCGAAAGCTTTCCCCATCGCGGCAACGTTTAAGGATTTCCGCCCCCTCGCGCCGGTCTTTGGTCTCGGAAGATTTGGACTTAACTTTTAATCGCACCTCCCGTTAACGCCTCCGAGTTCCCCTGCCTTAACGCTGACCGAGAATGGGCCGTGAAGGACGAGGTTGCTTACGTACCGAGACAACCTGAAATTGCATTTATAGTCCTTTCAAAATTACATCCAACTTTTCTGAAGCCCTGCTGAAGTTCTACTTCCAGGATATTCCTCCGCATAATGCAAACAAAGCGTAACCAAACACAGAAAATTACACCAAAGTGACTATGCGCTCCATTCGTGCACACCTGTTTAATAATATTTTACATAAGAACTATTTCTTACTATAGGAATTACTGACACACCTGGTTCTAACTGTTTCACACATATTAATTATAAATTAAATATTATTATTTATATATTTATAGATAAAATATAAGTCAAATTTCGATTTCACCAATGATGAGGCACTTAAATCAACGTGTAAATTGTTGCTGTCCATTCGTTAATTTATTTTAATGTGTTACTGCATGCAATTTTCATTGCATGTAAATGTTTATTATAGATTTGTTTATTCATTTTAATGAGCTGAGATTCAATATGTTGTTTTCCTTTCAGGTAATTTATAGCTTACGCACATTTATATTCATGATTATTAATGCGGATTATGAAACATATTTTGTGTTATTGTAGATCAATATTATTATGTTATTTCAATTTTTATTTCTTTAGACATTGTCTTTGCTTTAGTACTGCTCAAGATATGTACATAACATGAAACCACTGACCATCTTCAGATTTAATACTATTTGAGCTATCACATTCCTCTTTCGCCTCTTGTTAACGTAAGCATTTTTTCCTTGTTCTTTATTTTTACGTATGTGTACAGGTGTACACTGTATTATACCTGGTTAAGTGTAAGAGAAGGCATTGAAGCCTTAACTTCGCCAGTATAAATAAAGTCGAGATAAATAAAATAAATAAATGAAAGTATAAAAAGCTTGCGACGCATATCATATTTAGGAAATATCTGAACACGTCATACATGGAATGATTTCTCAAACGTTAAGCTAAAAAAAAAAAAATGAGAAGAAACAGCGAATAGACCGTAAACACTTGGAACTATATATGCGGAGTTCGAACCTGGAACTTGGTGGGTAAACACGGCACCAAATATATAGGTTGGCAGCAAGCGCAGCCGTGTCGCCCGGAGCAAAACATTTTTTTTTTTTCTGCGACTGTAAAACTACTGCGCGTCAGTTATATTTTGCGCATGCGTGTTGATGTATTGTAAGTGACGACCCCCCCCCCCCCCCCTTCTGGTCTGGCCACGAAGCCATATTGGTCCGTATACGCCAGGCGACTTAAATAACTATCCAAAGTAACGAAGCATATGGGATGTTCACGGTAAAACGAACACTTTTGAAAGCCCTGCTTGAGATCTGCTTGTATGTATGTACATTGTGTACTCTTCCGTCTTATGTAAAAATTGGCATTACCGTGAGCCTCGTCATTTTATTCATGCATCGGTCAAGTGAAACCTGAAAATTACTATAAAAATTAAATATGTTACAAATCTGGTAATTTTTACACTTCGATGCTTTAAAGAACATAAAGCGAAAGAAATAATTTTAAGTTACCACAAATGGACATCTAATACTTTTTATTCGAGGTTATGGTATTGAACTACTTTCTATCTATCGTTACCAACTTTACTGGCCGTATGTCACTCAGTGAGCCCGTTAAAATATACGCAGACAGGAGCAGTGACATTTTTCTGAGGTTGATTTCAAAAGTGCTCACTTAATCGTGAACAGCCTTTAGAGAGGTGACATTGGGGGCGAGTAGCGTGAATTCCAGCCACACTCGCGTAAAAATGACCTCACTGGCCAACGATATGGCGGAACCTCGTATACCAATCACCTCCATTGACTGAAGATGAGGTAGAACGACCTCGCGGGCTGCGCACAGCTAATCTCCGTGTCCCAACATTCAACTACTTTTTTCTACCAATACGGATAGCAAAGTTGGCCACGATTGGATTTGAGGTTAGAACACTGTTTAGTAAACAAGTCCTTTGATATGTTTTTATACTTCCTTTAACCGATTTGTGATGCAGCTTGGTTGAGTTCTAATTGGCAAAAGTATTTTATTCAGTGCCTGTCATTTGAAAATTAAGATATAAACAAACACGTTCATCACTGTTGACCATGCAACTTCGACAGTTGTGTTCATCACTGTTGACCATGCAACTTCGACAGTTGTGTTCATCACTGTTGACCATGCAACTTCGACAGTTGTGTTCCTTCGGGTTCGGTGAATGTTGGGAAGACGAATGAACGGTCTGAATCGTCTTTAGTCTGTGATCATCTCCTGATGACTAAAGCTGGTGTCACTATACCCCGAATAACACGACACGACAGACCGACATGACGTAAGAGGTCGACGGAATTTCATATTATTCAGTGTTCACAATACCTCGACAAACTTTACTCCGACAAGTGTGTTAATCGGGTGTTAAAATTTTTTTTAAAACGGCAAGTTATCCTTATAATATCGAATATTTATTCTGAAAACTCGTGATAAAGAGAATGATAATTTTTCTTTTGACAATATTTTTAATTTACGTGAGATATAAAAAGTATTTAAAAATGAACCAGAATTTGACGGCAAGTTAGTTTATTATTTACTACAGCGGGGAAATACGCACGAAATTTTGTTTTCTAATGTTGTATTTACATTTATGCGCACCCCTACGAGTCCGACATCGGTGGAAAGTATAAATGTAATCTACTTTAGTCGGGCAGTCGGGGCTGCGATTTTGTCGGACTGACGTCACGGTGGCCTTTCTTTTCATTGGCTGCTACTCAGATTTCGTCGTGTCGGGGTTGTCGTGTCGAGTTCGTCGGGGTTTTGTGACTTCAGCTTAGGTCACCAGACGATAGTCCGTCTAATAGAAAGTATTCCATGCGGTTTAATATTCAGTCATACTCAAGGACTGCTCCGACAGCTACGCGTGGCCTATAACTGACGAGTTCGCTGTCATAAGAAATACAGCCAGTCCATTCCGCTTCTGTATACTTTGTTCTGTGGCCTAGCGCAAAGGGAATGAAGGGTAATGTAGCACGCCCACTACACATAAACAAATTTTCAGATCCCAATATTAGATAGTTTTTTTTTTGTTAGTTGCATCATCATAAAGCGAGTAGGGTTGTAGATTATCACAACGTTTATGGGAATTAAAGCTTTAAAAGATTAGTACACTCCTCTAGCTGACTTTCCGTACACGTACATACCTCAGAAAAAGTTTTGTGCCACCGTTATTTCTGAGCTAATACATAGGTTTGCTCATTATCCAAGAAAAAATATGGGATAGAAATTCACTCTGTCTGTATAAAATACCACGCGTGACTAGACGACATAAACCTACGAATACGGGAAACAAAACAGAATGTGTGGAAACGTGCAACCAAATTACAGGTGGTACAGATATTTTATTTTAAAAATGCTCTTCACGATAAAGTGAGCAAATTTGAAATCAAACGTCGAAAATTGTTTCGTTTCATACCTGGATATATTTTAACGGGCGAACTGAGTGATATGCACCCAGTAAAGTTGGTAACGATGAATGGAAAGTTGTTTCATATCTTAACGACAAATAAAAAGTGTCACGTAACCATATATAATAACTTAAATTATTAATTTCAGTTGTTTTTTATTTTAATGTATCGAAGTATAAAATGAGAAGATTTATTAAATATTTAGTTTTGTAATAATTTCGAATTTTCACTTGACCGACTCATGAATAAAGTTACGAGGCCCATGGTAACGTTAATTTTACACAAGGCGGAAGAAGACACAACGTGCATACAAGTAGATCTTAAGCAGGGCTTTCAGAAGTGCTAATTTTACCGTGAACAACCTATAGGTGTGTATAACGCAGTCAAGGTGCGCAGGATATGTTTTTATATAAAAATTATGAGTCCATTGAAAAACCAAACGTTCACAAACGTTTTTCTCACTGTTTTCCAGGTGATATTTGATAGTTAAGTTGGTAACGGGCGTGTCAATGGATAAAGTGTAAGAGTGGAGAGGTCTCGAGAGCCGATGAGGGTGAAGTGAGGTGAGAATGGAGCTACGCCGTGATTCAAGGGCGGGGAAAGTGGAAGATCCCCGAGAAAACCCGAGGACCAGCATCGTCTGGCACGATTCGCACATGCGAAAATCGAACCCGATTCGCCTAGGGGAGGGGTGTGTAGTCTGACCACTAGACCACTGTGGCCGTCGTCTGTCAATTTTTTACTCGAGCATATACTGTATTTAGTCTATTGCTCTTAAGTGCGCAAGTAATTCTATTCCAGTTTAATTTCACGAAGAACCGTTTTACTGAAATAATCTATAGCAGTCAAAAAAAATATATATATATATCAGACACCGTTTCACCCACTCGTGATGTGAAGAAAGAGAAATACTGTCAATGGTTGATGTCAGGGATTGACATTTGTTGCCATGCCTGTTGATATATTCTTCATAGAACTACCTCTGCACAAAACGGATGAAAAGAATTCATCATTAAACGTTTATTACCTCAGCTAAAACATTACTCAGTGGTTCTGGGTGATTGCCGTTCTGAAAAATACTAAATTGGAAACCACTTAAGTTTAATTTGTTTATATTACCAGATCCAGGATATGACGTTATTCGATTCGTCAGTTCTTGAGATATAGCTCAAAAAATTCACTGAATTTGGCTATTGCGCTTCTAAAGTAGACTATTGCAATATTCAATAGCAGATTTTCTTTAACAGAATGAGAGTTATAAATTTATATGTTTGTATAAGCGTATAAAAACTTTTTGTTTTTATGGATATTCAGTAAGAAGAACTATTGTGTAAGAAAGGTTTTCGAAAAAAAAAAAAATAATAATAAAAAATAAAATAAAATTTAAAAAAAATAAAACGTTTTTTTTTTTTTCATCGTAACGCATTATTATTTTACTGCCCTATCTGATGTAATATTTCAAACTTCAAAATATAAATTTAATATTTATGTATATATATATATATAATTTTGGTTAATGTACTAAAATGTGCCCAAAGACACACATTTGAACCCGAGACCTTTTCGTTGAAGGTGATGCCCTTTCAACCCCAGCCAAGAATTCTCCGAGGTTTAGTTAAAAGCCATATATTTATTCGTCCGTGCTATCAGGAATTGTTTTCTCGCATGTGTCAAAATGTAAAAGTAATTTGCGTGTTTTATTAGCCTACATATGTTATAATAGAGACACGAGATTGAAAATAATTATAAGGCTGGTTGAATAAGTTCTTATCTGATCTTCTTGCACTTATAATTTAACTAAGAGAGTTGAGTTTTTCTCTTCCATTATCCTCGCCGTTCCCGAATCCGTGAAATCATATTCCGAGTCAGGGACTGAGTTGAAGGGATCCAGAAGTAGTTCGCGAAGCGATGGGAAACAGGCCCACTATCACGTTCCCTACTCAAGAGATCCAATTACGAATTTATTATCAGGCCCCTTTTCTCATGTTCGATTCATGAAGTGGGGCGGGCAGAGCTTAGCAGAGGTTTCGCCCCACCCCTCCTTCCTCCTTCTCGACACCCTCGTCATCCTCACATCTTTCCTCTCTTTCCCTTTTCACTTCGTAGGGCCGCTTTCCCCGGGGTACAAATCCCTTACCAAAGACTCGTCATCTTTTATCAACAAACATCTGGACCGCCCGGTCGTGCTTCCATGCGTGCGACAACGACGAGCTTAGGATCTAGGACTCGCGCGGGATCTAGGACCCACGTCCTCTGTATTACAGCGCGGGCCGCAAAATCCGCCAACCCTTAGCCACCCTCTTTCCCACCACGGTTCCTTTTTATACTTATATATATATAAAATCTCTCCAGATACGCTTCAGCTCTCTGCGGAAGGACAGATTATTCTTGTTTTCTTTTGAGTTTTAACGCCCTCGCTCATGAATATTATATGAGAGTCCTCGGTGCAGCGCGAGTGGAAAACTTTAAGCAGGCGAAGTTCTCTCTAGCGGAAATAAGGAACCCTTTCTGCTTCCGAGTACAGGAGCATTTCTGTTTTCCGTTCGCACGACCTGTTACAACATTACTTTTCAAACATCCCTTAAGAGCTCCACTGATGATTTTATACCTTTCACTAGTTGGAAATTACTGTTATCGACGCCTGACCATAATAAAACACGTGTGCCTGAAAAGTGATTGAAAGCATCGAGGAGCCTTGATTGTTGATTAACCAAGTCCTGCTCTTCTTGTGTGTGAATCGCGACGAACCATTGCAGTTGGCCAGTGGGATTTCTCGCAGTACTCCTGTTTCCCCCACCCCCTGCATTCCGTAGCTCCACAATCTCCATCTCACTTGAGTACACCTTTGCCCCCCCCCCCTTTTTTTTCCAATTTCCCAAAAAGAACTTTTCTACATCTCTGCTTTTAATGAGACTTAAAAGAGTATGTTAATTAAATTCAGTAGAATTTAACATCTGTCTATATTAAGTTATCTTTAAAAACGTGCGCGTAAAGAAAAGGGAAATTATATAACCCATGTGTACGCAGAAATAATATCATGAAACTGTAAAATATTACATTGTACAGTATTTTTATATAAGCCATTGAGTAAGTATATTTTCATCTGGTACTAAAGTCACTAGGAAATTAAATATTGGTTCTGTTACTAAAAACGTCGATTTCTTTACGGAACTTCAATAACAAATTTTGTACGTTACACATGTTCACATTTATTAAAATTTAATAAGCGCACAGGTTGTCATAGCTTTGTAATAGTTCTAAGCACTCTTAAACAGCTTAGTATCTATTGTACACTTACATAAAAAGTTTAAATGCTTGAGAGTCACATAAGAATTGTGAGCTCATTCATATTCACTATTTATCTCTGCACATAGACAATTTAAACACTCGTAGATACTTAATCTGTAAATAACTGTGCATATTAATAAGTTCCAAAATGCCAGCTGTTTTGCAATATTTGAATACTCTACACTAGTTTTATTTTCAACGACAATAAACCTTAATCACAATCTAGTTGATTGAGATTTCCAAGCAACGACTGAGAATTTTCACAAAAATAACTACAAGATAAATTTTGCTCCAAATCCTAAGAGTTCTGAGTGAGCATGCGTTGAACTTCCACTATTACGTTGGGCAGTGCTGTTATAATGAGCAGGCAAAGCTGGCAAACACAATCGTGTATTATAAACTCTACTTGAGCATAATTGTTAAATTATTTTTTATCTGCGGAAACCACCACTTAAACACCACACACGTTTAAAAAAAAGTAGTCGAGAACTTTGTAATGCTGCAGAAAACGTATAACTTATTCAAAAAAACTCCCGAGTTGCGAGAGATCTTAGAGAAAAACATATTTCTCCTTTCCCTGTCGTGGTTTGTCAAAATCCAGATGATTTGCAAGGGATAATACAATAAACCACTTAATCATCACATCGACAGGCTCGAAACGCATTAAGCAATGTACCCGAGTATTTCGCGGATTGAGTTGACAGCAAGCTAGGATGGACAGAGCTCTATACACTCGATATCATATCGTTTGCTTATTGGTTGCTGTGATCGAGTGAGGCCTCTCTACAGAACTCTTAAACACTCAACCACACTACTCGTACCTGATTATTACTGGTTCAAAGTTAAACGGGGCGTGTCCAAACAACTGTCGTCCAATCACAACTGTAGGAGAAAATAACACGTATTTGGAGTCTACCTCACTTCCGAATGAATTCGCGAAACACTCGTGGCTCTAGCAGTACCTCATTCTCACTGCGAGTGTTTGCATTCAACTTCCTGAATCCCGGAAGAACGTGTCAATTTTTTAGTTGACGTACATGTGGGTTGTTTTGCAATAATCCACCACACTTACCTGATGGTCGAGCCATGTGATACTATACTTGATGTTGTGAAGGTTGACATAGAAACCCTTGTTACTGACAATCAGCAGGTTTGTAAACTGTCTTATACTATTTGAATGGGGCTGTAATACTAAAGTCCATTCACGGTTATTTTCTGAAGGCCGACCAAAGTTCTACTTTCAGGATATTCCTCCGCGTCATGCAAAAAAAAAAGCATCAGCAAGTACAGAACACTACAGTAAAGGGACAAAGCACCAAATTCGTGCGCACTCAGTCCAATAATATTTTGCATAAGAACTTTTCCTTACTAAGCATTACCAACACTCAGCAGTATATGGGAAATGAGGTTTCCATGACAAGGGCCTGGGGCTGCGGATCGGCAGCCATCTTGGATCATAACTTCCCGACTGTGGTATACTTTTATTTCAATATTTTTTAAATTGCGTAATGTATCTTGTGCAATGCAATAATATCAGATCTTTCCTTTTTAATTGATAAACATCGAAGTGATAAAATGTTCCTGTGCTGTGTTAAAATCTTCTTTTAGTTAAAGTTAATTTTTTTAATACGTTACTAGAATTGTATAACTGTTTTACGTCTTGATATTTGTACACAATAAT
Organism: Dryococelus australis; assembly: GCA_029891345.1. Taxonomy (NCBI): domain Eukaryota; kingdom Metazoa; phylum Arthropoda; class Insecta; order Phasmatodea; family Phasmatidae; genus Dryococelus; species Dryococelus australis. The sequence goes on from CM057003.1 coordinate 49,531,858, forward strand.
GAAGGCTATGAGGAAAGTTCGTTGGTACTTTCTTGACGTATGTATGAGGCTGAGCGAAATATATTCATTTTTAACGACATTTAACATGATTCCACAGAAAAAAAAATTACGTTTTTAAAATATACGCAGCTGTATTATGAAAATAGCGCACCACAAAGAAACCACGTGGCAAACACGAAACTATGTAAATAGCGAGAGTACGGGCTAGTGTGTACATTATCGCAAGGTTTGTCACCGCCCACCCGGCAGTGGCTCTGCAAGCACCGACCAGCAGTCGTAGACATCGACGTGTAGTCGAAGTCGCATTGACGCGATAAATACCAGATGATACCAATCAAGGACCCACACACGGAGGACCAGCTCAGGTCGGACGAGGTCGACTACCAGTCGAGAGGATCGATGGATCATGCGCCAGGCGTGGGAGGTTCCCATGGTGACCCAGTTCATGATACTGGGCAATGTTGCACGGAGAAAAATATTTTGTATATAGTCCACCCTGCCCAGTTATTTTGTGGGTACTACAAAATCATTTTTTACTGGCCGCAATTGTTTTAGTGGCTACGCTTAAATATTTGTGTGGTCACCACAATATTTTGTGGTTGCCACAAAATATATATTATTTTTTTTTTTTTCGTGTGGGTCTCATATTTGCCCACGAACCATTTCCAGACACCTTGCGGGAGCGACCCTGTGATCACAGCGTCTGTTACGTGTACTACATTTAACTTTGCAACAATGGTGGCTCTGTATGCAGTGACGCCGGGCCAGAGCAATGTGGAAGGCCACAGATGAGAGCGCCTTCGTTATTATTCTCCTATAGGCCGCCCGACCATCGTCATGCATAACTTAAGGCCAGGCTTCACCATGCATGGGCGTATAGGGAATCAAAGGCTTAATTTGGACAAAGATCCTTCGGTCGTTTTTTTGTGGTAGTATTTTCAACAAGAATTTTTTTTGTTAAAGATTGAACTGATATAAATTTGTAAACCTTCCAAATTTTTTTTTTTTAATTTTCAATGTATACATTTTCATTATTTATTAAATTTTGACATGTTATAAATAATTAAAAAGTGCATTTAACATTGAAAAATTAAAATTTGAATGTTTTACAAATGTAGATGCAATCAATCGTCAACATAAAAACCTTAGTTGAAAATACTAGCACAAAACACGTTTGAGAGATCGTTGTCTGAATTTAGCCTTTGATTCCCTATACGCTCATCCATGGTGAAGCCCGTGGCATTCACGACTCCGGACGAATTACTGTATATAACTGCAGGAGTCAGTCGGCAGGACGGCAGGAGTCAGCCTTCAGGAGTCACTCTGCAGATCGAGTGACACACTTCCCCCCCTCCCCCGGCAGGCTGTATGGACTGGGGAGCCATAGCATACGATGGCCGATCCGCTCTAGCCGTGTGACGTGGAACATTTGCGGCCCAGTGGTATTGTCCATTTCATATAAGTGGGGTAAAATCTGACAGACAGTGTGACCAACCTATACACCATGTAAACAGTAAATACCCTCGTTTGTGCAACATTGTATCAGCTGATGAACTTCTGCGGGATCCGTGTTGTTAAGTTGGCTATTTTTATGATGGGCTTTGGAAGAAAATAGTACTCAGAACTAAAAGTTGCAATTTAAAATTTTATTTATACTTACAACATTTATGGTTTAAATTATGTCTTTAAAGCAATATTTCATTTTCTTTTAGTATTAGTGACTGGACTTTAAAAACATTTTCAGCATTTATGACAGCGTATGTCGACACGTACGAACAATAAACGTTTCCAGCCAATGGCTAGCCACGTTTATGTTTCTAGTTTCCAGCCCGGTGAACGGCCGTTGCGCGTGTGCTATTCTCTCATCGTGTTTATTATGCGAATACGTATCTTGTTTGTATTGTCAGAATATTTCATTGGTAGTTAATTATTTTTTAGTTGCTTTTTTCAAACACAGTTGGTTGTAGGTACCGTTGTGCGTTTGCTTGAGTGAAATGTAATATTAATGGTCACGTGTTTACCACGTCCCTTCCGCCATTTTCCTTACCGCCTTCCACGAATGTAATTTACGTCTTTAAGTTTTTTAAGTTTGTTTGTACCAGGAAAAGTGCACAGTGTTGATTTTTCTGAATGATTCTGCAAATAAATTATTTAATGCTAGTGACGATGAAACGTTATTTTAGTGAAGTGAACTTGGCTAGTATTGCCATAAAAAAACATGTGTTCAAGAGTCTACAGATTTTACAAACAGTAAATTTTGCGTGTTTTAAAAATGTATTTACAAATTGTTAACAGACTTATTTAAATGCACGTGGCCTGAAAAATCCGTGCTTTCCACACTTTTGTAGTGAGTGTACAATATTTGTTTATTTGTCTATATCGTAAATTCAACGAGTGTAAGGTTAACTTCGGTCGAAGTGTGTGCGTGTATATATTGCTGCATCTGCACGAATACGAACAGCGACGTATGTATCGCGCTTTGATTTTTCGTTAAAGTAAAAATTTTCGAAGTTAAATAATTTAAATATTATGTCCATACGAGCAAAATTTTCCATTGTTCCATCAAAACAATATGCAACTCAAAATGCTAAATACTCGTAAGAACATCAAAACAATGTCGTCTCCCGAAAAGACGTTAATCTACCCCCCACACACACAAACACATTTCCCGTGTTAAACACTGTTTCCTTTTCCCTCGAAATAAATAAACAGAACCCCAACAAATTTAACTCTGTAATTACAAAAATAAAACTAGTTGGGACGCCAACCTACCTACAATATCCTACATAAATTAGGGCTAGTGGACGGAAGTTAGCTACCGTCAGATTTCCAGTGCCTGCCATGACATGGAACACGAGGAAGGAGCAAAATGAAACTGTGCATTGGACTCAAAACATTCGTTTACAAACGTCTTTTCCCGTGGCGGAAGGATACATTTGTGACCGGTGCTACTTTTCTAGAACTGTCAAAATTTACCCCACTTGGATGAAATGGACACTATTAAAGCGGTATTCACAGTATAACGACGCGACGCGTCGCATCGAGCATCAGCCAATCAGAGCCTTGACACTAGCGTCGAGCGCGGAGGACGTCGCACGAGCGACGAACATTGGTTTCGACGCTCATCGCCAGCGTCGGGTAATAAGAAGAACAACGTTTGTTTACTTCTTAATAAATAAACTTGCCTGAAGCTGAGATAAGGAACAATTGAAATACTCATATCAAACGGTTTGGTGAAATACTAACCGGAGTGCAAATTTATAACAAAATTTAGCTACCTTTAGAAAAACAAAAATATGTTTTCTTTTCCGATGCCTGAAGAGTCGTTCCTATGTTCTACATCATTTCGAATATTAATGAAATACTTTCATTAAAGAAAAGTATAGGCTATATCACTACAAAATAACAGTTTTATTAACTAAATGGCAAACAAATCCATTGTATTTCGTTCGATTTTAGCATTTACTTGCCAGCTTCCTTGAAGGATAACAGATGGCATCACGATCTGTGTCGCCGGCGGCCGGCGTCGGAACATCGCTCTATTGTGAATACCGCTTAAGGTTGAAGTAAAGCAACAGCCTATGGAGCACTACACCCGACTATACAACGTGAATAACTCGTAAAAAATGTAGTACAGACTCCATAAACATGGTCAGAAAAGTTCAATTTATGCTGTATATGAAAGAAGATTGTATATATTTTGCAACATTATAAAAAAAAAACTAAAATGCACTTTTTAAATGTAAAAAAAATATCGATTAAAATAGTATACAGGATAAGAAATCGCTGAAAGGAAAAAAAATACCCGGGACCTCAAAATGCTCGCTTTACCTTGAACACTCTATAGGAATAGCTACAGTTGTACAGGCGCCTTAAACATGGTAAGCTTCGCTAGAGCGGAGGTATGCATGTCGGATGGGAAGCGGAAATGCATGGGCCCCTACGATATTTGCTTCCCGTCGCTCAATATGCTGACGCCGTCTGTCACGTGACCCGACGGAACAGTAGGGAAAGCCTTTATTATTTTTTTTTTTTAGCATCCTTGATTAAACTCGCGCGCGCTCGAGTTAAGAAAGGGGTTGGGGAAAGGAAACGGGGGTTGGAGGTTCCGTCGCCATACCTCGGCCGGCCTTCCGTGCGCGCCCTCTAGCCTTTCATCAAATTCTACCTTGACTCGCGCCAGGGCACGTGACATTTTTCCCACGCTCTGGCGCCTGCTGATATCTGCTCCCCCACCTCTCCAACCCCCCTTCACACCCCCACGAACCCCCTTCCGACGAGAACTCTGCACGCAACTGTGAATTCCCAACCTCGCAGGATGACGTACCCTTCTCCGCCGCATTACAATCGTATTAGTTTCGCATTAATTCGCCATTGCAGGCCATGCCGTCAGCAGTTTACTGAAGACTTTTGAAATCACCATTCGATCACAAATTCTTTGTATTTCTACATATTAAATGAAGCAAAAGACTTACAGTAATGACAGCAGCGAAATACTGTAGGAAACGCCCTGCGGCGTATCAAAGAATAATCAACAGATCAAGTTGAAATCAGAGGCGTCTGCAATCGGATTATGTTTGTCTCGCGCCAACTACAGAAATATCTAAACGGTATTCAGAAATGTATATTGCGGTGTCACTCGACCGAAATATAAAAAATACCAGTCTGTAGGTCCAAATGAATTACACAAAATAGTCTGAGAGCAACAAATTGATTAGGGCCAGTGCTGAATTTACCGCAAACTGTATTATGTAAGGAAGTTTTTGTCGTGACTCGAGAACGAGCCAGTAGTTTTAATTTGGACCGTAAAATTTTCCCCGGTATTACATTTCCCAGCTTCGATAAAATATTAAGAAATTTCATACACACATGGAAAAACGGAATTAAATTACGACGTTCGTTAGATATCAGTTGACGATAACACAAAACATTAAAACAAAATGATTGAAGCGTTTACTACGGGTATATTCCCAACAGTACAAACAGAAATAAAAACTATTCTGTACTGTACAAAGTGTCGATATTTTGACGCACTTCACGGCTGCGAGAGCGCAAGACTAAATTCTCCCCCCTCCACGGTAAAATGTTTTTTTTTTTTTGGTATATCAAATCGGTTAGAGCGACGCCCAAGAACGCTCGGGGCCCAGGGAAAATCCCCGTTTAGATTTGCTTGAAGCCGGGCACACTTAAAACATTTTTCATTGAGCTTAGTAGAAAATGATTAATTGTGTGTATCTTAAACAATTGAATACCGGTGTTGTAACCCTAGGGAATGTGTTTGTTTATAGGTCCGTCATTGCCAAGGCATCGAGCCTATGTGTCTAAGAGACCGAACTAAAGTAGTTCTAAGACCAACCTTAGTCACTAGTCAAAATAAGGGCACTTCATCGAGTACGAAGATGTTCCACGCCCATTGCATTCAGGAAGTACCATTAAACTTTTAGACCCACGTAAAGTATCTGCTGTACGCCTGTATGGACTCGTAAATATAATACCCAAAGTTGGTACACTATACTTTAGTTTGGATGTTACCTGAATAGTATTTTATTGTGATTCGCATCGCGTGACACGGGAAAGTACCTACAGGTTAAAAGCTATTTGCGAACCGAAGTGGAGGACTTTAAGGGATGGAATAACTGTTGGGCTTAAGTCCCATCGAATATCTTGCAGAAAACTCAGCCTTTATAACGATATTCTGTGATGCTGTCTTTTGTATGTATACTTCAGTCTGAACTCAGGGCGTCTGTGAACTCTCTGCCCAAACTGAAACCACAGCATGTGTGGACATCAAGAAACACAACATCCCAGTAAACTTGTATCCTGACAGGCCATCACAAAGAACAATGAGCAATCGACAGTAGAACACCAAGGCGGCCTAGAGTTCTCGCAGATTTAACATAGCTAGGCCCCCCCCCCCCAATGTTAAATCGATTGTGAATCGGCATTTACACGCACGGTATATGGTAACATGTCGTAATTTCTCGTATACGGTACGCTGTACGGTTTTCTATGCGAAGTAGTGTGTTATCCACTACTGCATGACTTATTTTATTTAGTCATTATACTGAAGGTTATATTTAAGAAGGCATTTATAACCGCAGTTTGAGAATATTTACAGTTCAGCTCATAGTCATCATGTGTAACGATTAGATGTTTACTGTCAACATGACTCCGTCTTGACAGCACTCTAAGAAATTATTCGGAGATTTACTATACCAATGTATACGCTTAGTGATAAAGCAGGAATGGTAATGTTTTCCCCTATACATTCATTGTAGCGTTCCTACATTTGCTTAGGAAACAGTCAAATCCCCAACTTTGTAGAGTAGCGCTGATAAACATTCCTATATCTGCAGCTTGATGTGTGGTGTTATTACCATACAGTGTATAGGCTAAAAACTTCCATTAGAGTTTAGGAAGTTTACCAGAAAATGTTTTACAGTGAAGATATGTCTTTAAGTTTTACGTTTCAGAAAGTTCTAATATACAACGACGTCCATTCAGGCCGATAATGACGGCGTCGCCAAACTCACATAGTAATAATATAGCGTAAACATTTTCCGCATAAACGTATATTTCTTGGACGTGCCTCCATATGAAATGATTTCGTGGTGGTCTTGTATTTAAGTGTCCGCTTGGTAAATATATAATTTTTATGCTCGGCGTTCGCAATTAAGGATTTCTGCTAACTACTTTTGATTGTTAATCGTAATTTAACCCACCAAAATAACATTATCTGTAACAGGCAATTCACGCTGCAAGTATTAAAAAGAACCGTAGCCATTCCACAACGGCGCCAGTGATGGGTTGAAATTACAGGCGTGCAAAATGCAAATCAAGCCGTTATAATTTCTAATTGCAATGACAGGGGTTTCAGTGAATGCAGAGGTGTAATAATGGGTAACGGAGCAGTGAGTTCTACACCATGTATTATTAATGCCACACGGATGGGCGTCCACTTTTGGTAATGAGCCATGCTATTTTGAGTGCGATAATTTGATAGAGTGAGTTGAATCATATAAACGTGGTCTTTGAGTGGTTCACAAAATAACCAACTGGTTAAACATATCACATTATTCAGCTTAGTATCACAGCGTTAGGTAACAACGATACGTAAGACGTATTGGTACAGAAATTCTCACCATTATAAATTAAGACATACTGGACTTCGCGTGGAGGTGGCTCAACACTCTGACCAGTTACGTATCCAAAATACAAGATACAACCGACGTGAGTAAGGCTTTAATATTACAGCCACGTATCCGTAATACTCAAAAGCTGCATAGAGAATTACAAGATCTTCAATTTAATGTTTTTTTTTTTCCTTTGAAAATATGTGTAATTTTCTATAGAAGTAGTTATGGGAATAATAATATCAGGAGTGCACCCAAAAATTATATAGGCTGTATCATGCATCTCAGCTATACTGTATCATGTGGGTAATTCATACTACAAGTAAATGGCTAGATATTTAATAGTATATTATAATTTGAAAACTTTCTCAATCTAGAATAATTTGGCAAAGGTGTTTGGTTTTAACTTTTCGTCGTGATAAAATTATCGCTGGGGACAAACAAGGTTTCGGTGAAATATGAATTACATTGGTGAGGTTATTTGAATTTTGCTAGGTTTGTGACTGGAAGAAGAGCTTGGTTTAAACAAAATAAAAATTTTCAATTTAACTTCATAACTTATTTTTATCATGCCAAAATATACATTTTCTATTTCACGCTAGATTTCGCATATGATTTTTACACTAATCAATGTATTTACAACAAAATTTCCGTACAATAATTGACCTTTATCCTTGCGAAAATAGCCGAAACCAGAAACAGGCTAGACTCACCAACAAAATTCAAGCGAGTTGGGACTGTTGTAATATAACGTTCTTTCGTTTGGGAGAACTCTGGTTCGATTCGCGGTCTATCCACCCTGATTCCGTTATTCCATAGTTTTCCGAAATTACTTAAGTCATACGCTGTGACACTTTCTTATTACAGCACACATTTAATCCCTTCCCGCCATAAACTTATCGCCGAAAAAAATTAAACAACAAGATATATGATATAGGCTGTTTGCGATACACTGATGACTTTCGAATGCCCTGCTTAATATTTACTTGTATTCACATTGTGTATTACATCATGTGTAAAATTAACATTGTCATGAGCCTGATTGTTTTATTCTTGCGTCCGTAACGTGAAACTGCGAAATTATTAGAAAAACGGCAGTGTTAATTAGTGCTGAGAAATATTTCTGACGAATGCATCTACAAACATACGATTTCCCAACCCGCGGATATCTCTCCGTTCAGGCATTGTGACATTAAAACTTGTGTGCCTACGATGATAAAACGCCCTGTTGGACAAGTTCACTGGGAGCAAAGGTGTGTCCGGTGATGATTGACTACACAGTGCATTTCAAGTTGCTCACGATCTATATGTAAAAATTGTTCGTATTTAAGAGTTTTTGAAAGCACTTGCTTGTTTATTCTTTCGGGCGATTTTTATCCTTCTTGAAGAGTAAATATTATTTTTGTAATGTGATTATTTTTCCAAACGCAATGTTAACTGCCACTTACTCTCAATATTTTAGTCAACTTCAGTTACTCAGGAAAGTTGCAACAACCAACGAATAAATAACTATGTGATCAATGGTTCATATACCTGCATATTAACCTCAGTATTTGTTTAACTATACATAATACATTTGTGCATAATGGTTAATGTTTGTATACATACACAGTTACATAAAAACTTTTGCAGGTTTTTTTTTTGTGTTATACACATCATCTTGACAGCATTCTTCCATGGTAGATTTTAAAACTCAGTACAATTTTCGTGAAAATTAAGTACAATAATTTTCACCTGACTTTTAATACGTATGAGAAAATTTTTTACGCCTGTAAAAATTGAATGCGTGTACTTATTACGACGTAACTTGACCAGAATGATAACTGTATAGTACCTAGTTGATAATAAAATGCATTAATTAATTACGTGCCTACATTTTATTCATGTATCTTTTTATTCCTCCCCAAATTTTGAACTGTCGTGCGAACTAGGCTAACAATATTGCAAAAACAGTTTTAGGGGATCGTAAAAATAAATAAAAATATTTTTTTTTATGTGAGATACTGAAGTCGTGTGTTACTAACATCAAGGAATGCCCCAAACAAATTACAAAAAATATACAGTAAACTGGTCTTATGAAATATAAAAAAGCATTTCAGTTAGATAGTCATTTCCCAGAGTTATTATATCTAAACCTATGATAGAGAACCTATAAAAGGTGGTTTTTATGAACATGAATTGCAAAAAGTCTCTTCTCCAAATGTTTATTTAGTTGATAAGATGATTAAAAGGGGAAATAATAGGTGCTTGATTCGATGGAGAGGTTTCTTAAAAGCACACAATCAGTGGGTGAAGAATCGAGATCTTAAAAGTATTTAATACAATGTTTTGTAAATTGTTTTTTAAACTAAATAAAATAATTGAAACATAATGATGTGTTATTCATTTAATGAACCTACCGATATTTATGGAGATTGGATGAACAATTAATTTCTAATTATATTATTACAATTGTTGTGCATTCATTCATCTTGTTTAATTAGGTTATTTTGTTTGGGTGGTAACCTATTACATTTAATTATGATGTTAATCATTGTAATTAATTTGTAATTCTATTGGTAAATGTGATGGATTTGTTATACGGTAATACGTATTTAGGTGGTAGACGTATTGTGTTTCATCATGTTTGGTGTGTCAACCATTACATTTTATGTGTACTTACCTTTTTAAAGTGTGATTTGTTTGTTTTTAATTATTTATTTTGAATGTGTGGTCAGAGCGAAGCAATTTTCTTGGATAGTTGCCTTAGGCTTAGATGAAATTTGCATGTGGTTTAATTATATAGTGAATGAGTTTTAATAGAATTTGCAGCATTTCAGATAAATCAGATTACTTTCTTAGTGTATACAATCAGTTTGTCGAAGATTGTTCATCTGAATTTACCTGTGTTTCGTTGTCTTGAGAGCTAATGGGGGACGAATTGCATTATCATGTTTATAAAGGTTTTTAGACGCCTGGTGAGCTGGTGAGTTTTTTATTTTTATTGTAAATTGTGTGTTTTTATGACAGCTGGACATGTCATGTGTTTGATTATTTTAATGACTTCAGTTAGTTACCATTTGTTTCTTACATATATTGACAGGGAATTCGTTTCGTGGCGATAATATTACAATGAATTTTGTGTTTCTATCATTAAGTCTTGCAGTTCTATCATTTTAATTCGTTTAATTAATTTGTGGTAATTACATGGTTAAAGTAATTTTTAATGATTCATACTTATTCAATTTGCTTTGCCGAAATATTTCGTTCTTTTTTTGCTATTCGAGGAATAATGTACGTTTTAATATAATTAGTAGACTATCGTGTAAATGAACGTGCCATATATTTCCGTTAAATCTATTATAATTAAAATTATTTGTTTCACAGAATACATTTATGCCGTATCTAATTTGTGATCAGTATGCATTTTGAGAACCAGGAGTATGGAGTTGCACTTGTGCATTCCACCAGTCTTAAGTGCTCACTCCTCCACAGACATTCGAACTTAATGGACGTGTACCATGCTCCCATTAGTCATAGGCATTTCAAACCTCAGTACACCTTCAGGCGTGGTAGAGTGAATATCGATGCCGCATCTCTCGAAATAAATAAATTAATGTCCCTTATACCACTCTTGCAGCAAATCGCATCTTATATTCCCAATTTACTAGACGTCATTGCTCAGGTAGCTGCTGGACATCAGACAGTAAACATCGCTTCTCAATATACATATTTTCCCATTTACACATACCAACCCTCATCCAAAATAAAAAAAGTGAAAAATTCCAATTAATAAAATAAACAAAAATTTCATCACTTAATAAGATTGCATAATATGCAAATTTGTAATATGCAAATTAACAATTAGCAATATTCAAATTAATCTACATCAACATGTCAGTCACCTCAGGTGTCCCAGAACCGGCACACCCCTACTACTATTGGCCTACACTCAACTGATTAACGGTTGAAGTTCTCAGTTTTGTTACATCCCGGGGTGTCCACTTGTTTACTGCAATAGGCAATGTACGCCCATTAATACTGCATCACTGGTCTCCAGAAAGTGTCTGTTCATAAATCGTGATTTGTATATAGCAGCGAACATGGGCCAACATCCAAAGTAAATAATTAACTCCGCGAAGGAATTCAGGGCAACATATACAATGCTTTCCAGTTCGAAGCCATCGAGTTACCCACTCAGTGTGGTAGAGGAATATAATCTCTCAGTTCAGACGTAAAACCAAGAATTTCATGGACTGAAAGATTTTTCAAATGAATACAAGAGTATTTATGTTACCAGATTATCGAAATTTTTAACCTAATGCAGTCTAGCTCTCTACGTAAAATTGCAGTGTTAATTTATAAAAAAGTTGAATACACGAAATTTAAAATTTCTTTTAAAAAGTCGTTTCAATTAATTTTGTGCATACAGTTAATTAAGATACAGATTTTGTTTACTGTTGTTGGACTCGTATAGGATTTTATCGCAAATTAAAACAAAAAATACTTGATGAGATTCTATTATGGTGAATTTGTTTTAAACAGGTATAGATACACATATGTACGCGCACACATGGCACTGTTGATGTGCTGTATACCTGTTTCCGTAGTAAATGAAAAAATTTATTAGGAAATTCTTAAGACATTTTTTACACTCTGTAATAAATTCTTTAGCATAGAAAATTAATTTACTTTTTTTCTTATATTGAAGATTATATTCTTGTTATAATGAACTATTATGGGCAAGTAGCACAATTATTGGGAGTCGGGGACAAAGGATTCGGGACTAGGAGCCAGGTGCTGGTCGGTTGCCGTGTTGTGACGTCACCCGATCACAATGTTGCATCCAGGTGACCTTTGACCTTGACCCGTGATCTATACCTTCACCCTGTACCCGTGACCTTGGATGATCTCGAATCCAAAAAGTCCAAATAAATCAGATAAATTATAAAATCCCCCCTCCCCAAATATAAAAAAAATCGGGGGAAAATTTTAAAATCGGGGGAAAAAATTAAAAATTATTTAAATAAATTATTTAAAGATGCACCTGTAGGAGGACCGGAGTCCGGTGTCGGCTGGATTGACTTAGCTCCCGAAACGACCGATCTTCGCCAGATAGACCAGTGTCTATCTCGTCAGCCATGTAAGATGTTGATGACCTCCTCGACCTTCACTTTCAACCTCGATAATGGATGACGTTGAAGCCAAAAAATTCTTTACAAATCCCAAAAAATAAAATTTTGAAAATTTTATAAAAAAAAGATTCCAAAAATTTATTTAAAATGTATTTTTAAAGATTATAACAATTATTAAAAAATATTGTTAAAAACATAGATTTCCCGATGTACCACTACGACCAACCCTCGCCAGTTTGGCTAGTGTCCATCTCGTCAGCCATATTATATTTTGATAACCCTTACCTTTGACCTTGACCTTGGATGACCTTGAAGTCAAAAAATTTTAAAAAATCCCCAAAACCTTTCAAAAATCTCTTACTAATTCCCAAAAAATCTTGACACTTTATTCAAGACTCAAGAACCAAGACCCTTGACTCAATACTCAAGACCCAAGGCCCTTGAATCAAGACTCTAGACCCTTGGCCTAAAACACTAAATTTTTGACTCAAGATCCAAATCTCGACCGAAGACTCAAGACTCAAGACTCAAGATTCAAGATTCAATACCCTTGACTCAAGACTGAAGACTCAAGACCCTTGACACAAGACTCAAAAAACTTGACCCAAGACACTTGACTCAAAACTCACACTTAACTCAAGACTCGAGAATCTGGACTCAGGACCCTTGATCCAAGACATTTGACCCCATGAACCATGATATTTGACTCCATGTCTGTTTTTTTTAACTTTTCGACCATCTTGTTTCTATGATTTTCCACTGCATGCTTTGTAATTTCATCTTGCTACTTCATGCTCTGTCACTCCACCTTGCCTCTCTTTCTTCTCTCTCCCACCTCTTTTCTCTGTTACATCTTCTTCGTCCTCTATCTTAGATGCCATCTGATTTAGTTCCCCCACTGCCTGCTAGTGGCCTTGGTGTCGGCCATGTTGTTGTTAATTGCTTCTAGAGTGTGCAGGTGTAACTGATCGCTCTACACGCAAATATGTATATTTATTTATGAATTTAAGGATATGTAATTTTCAATTTACGAGAAGCTCTAAACAGGGTACGTAATTATTCAAATAGTTATAACTAATTAGTATTTTCCAATTTTTATATAGATAATTTTTACTCGAAATAAAATTTACAGTAGCCCAAACCTAAATCAAAAATTCAACTTTGTCTATAAAATCTAATTTTTATTTTATACAGTTTTTATTATAATGCGACTGAGCATTCCAGCTTTGTATTTTATTACTCTTTTTGAAAAAAAGAGCATACCATACCATGCTTTTCATGCCATTTCACTTGCCCTCAAACTTGCCACATACATGTTTTAACTATGTGCATGGCTACACAGCTTGAGACAGGCTGTATTAGCATTTTAACAGGTCCGCTTCTGAATGTTGTCAAGTTACCTGTGTTAGCTTATGTGGTTTAAAGTCGTTTTCTTGCATACACACCTGCATAGTGTCTGGTAACCGTGAAGTGTTTGCATGTTGGACTTTGCTCCTGTGTGCTGTAACACGATCTCCATGCCGCACTAGGCAGCTGACTACCTCATGCTGTTCATCCAGCAGGCGCTGTGGATTGCTGTGTGGATTGTAACATGCGTACCACAATCAACACCACATGAACCAGTCAGCACTTCATGCACCAAAATCAGCAGCACATGAACCACAATAAGCACCACACAAAGCAAAATGAGCACGAAATGCACTACAAAGAGCATCACACACCAAAATAAGTACCATAATCAGCACCTCACACACCACAATCAGCACCACATGCACCACAATCATCACCACATGCACCAAAATCAACACAATAAGCAACACCTGCACCACATGCACCACAATCAACACCACATACACCACAATCAACACTACATGCACGACAATAGGTACGACAAAAAGCACCACATGAACCACAATCAGCACCACATGCACCACAATCAGCACCACACACCACAATCATCACCACAAACTGCAATCAGCACCACACACTACAATCCGCACCACACACCACAATCAGCCCTACATGCACCACAATAATCACCACAGTCAGCACCACATGCAGCACAATCAACATCACAATCAGCACCACATGCACCCCAATTAGTACCACTCACATCACAAGTAGTACCACACACAGCTTAATCAGCACCACGTGGGCCACAATCAGCATCAAACAACATCACAATTAGCACTATGTGCACCGCAATCAGCACCACATGCACCACAATATCAGCACAACATACACTGCAATCAGCACCACAATCTATCCATATAGCAATCTACACACCAATTCACACAGCAATCCACAGTGCCTGCTGGATGGACAGCATGATGTAGTCAGCTACCTAGCGTGATGTGGAGATCATGTTACAAGACACAGGAGCAAAGTCCAATATGAAAACACTTCATAGTTACCAGACACCATGCAGGTGTGGATGCAAGAAAACGACTTAAAAGTACATAAGCTAACACTGGTTACTTGACAATATGCAGGTGCGGACCTGTAAAAATGCTAAAACTTCCTGTCTCAAGTCGCGTAGCTGTGCACATAGTTAAAACATGTATGCTGTAAGTTTGAGGGCAAGCGGAATGGCATGAAAAGCATGGTATGGTTACCTATTTTTTTCTTTCAAAAATAGTAAAAATGATACAAAGCTGGAATGCACAGTCAAATTATCATAAATCATTTTAAAATAAAAAAAATCGATTTTATATACAAAATTGAATTTGTTATTTGGGTCTGGCCTACTGTAAATTTTATTTCGCTTAAAAATTATATATATAAAAGATTGGAAGAATTCAATTTTTTCAAATTTTTTGAATAATTACGTACCCTATTTGGAGCTTCTTATAAACAACTAATTACAATTCATCCTTAAATTCACAAATAAATATACATACTGGCGTGTATAGCGATCGGCTACACCTGTGTACTCTAGGGGCAGTAAACAACTTGGCCGACACCAGCGCCCCTAGCAGGCGGTGAGGGAACTACAACAGACGGCATCCAAGATGGTGAACGATGAGGGCGTAAGAGAGAAAAGAGGTGGGAGAGAGAAGAAAGAGCTAGGCAAGATGGAATGACAGCATGAAGTAGCAAGATGGAATGATAAAGCATGAAGTAGCGAGATGGAATGACAGAGCTTGAAGTAGCAAAGTGAAATGACAGCATGAAGTAGCATGATGAAATAACAGAGCATGGAGTAGCAAGATGGAATGACAGAGTATGAAATGGAAAGTTCTAGAAACTAAATGGTCGAAAAGTTAAGGACTCGGAAATGGGGCCAAATGTCATGGGTCATAGGGTTAAGTATCTTGGCTCAACGGTTTCGAGTCTTGAGTCAAGAGTCCTGAGACTTGCGTCTTAAGTCAAGGGTTTTAAATCAAGGTTCTTGAGTCTTTGGTCAAGGTTCTTGAGTCTTCTGTCAAGGGTCTTGTGTCTCGAGTCTTGAGTCTTGAGTCTTGGGTTTTAAATCAAGGTTCTTGAGTCTTTGGTCAAGGTTCTTGAGTCTTCTGTCAAGGGTCTTGTGTCTTGAGTCTTGAGTCTTGAGTCTTGGGTCAACGGTCATAAAGTCTTGAGCCTTGGGTCAAGAGTCTTGTATTGGGTCTTGGGTCAAGGGTCTTGTGTCTTGACTCTTGGGTCATGGGACTTGAGTCAATGTTCTTGAGACTTTTGTCAAGGGTCTTGGTACAAGAGTCTTGATTCTTGGGTCAAGGACTTGAGTCTTGAGTCAAAGGTCTTGAGTCTCTAGTCTTGAGACAAGTGTCAAGGGTTTTTTTTTTGGGAATTTGTTGGAATTTTTTAGAATTTTTTGGTTTTAAGGTTATCCAAAGTCAAGGTCGAAGGTTAAGGCAATCAAAATTTAACATGGCTGCCAATATGGACATTGGTCGACCTGGCGATGGCAGGTCGGGGCGGGAACTTAGTCGATTTTCCTGTCACCGAACCGTGGAACCCGTACATATACATTTTTAAATAATTTATTTAAATAATTTTTAATTTAATTTTGATTTATTTTAATTTTGTTATAAATTTTTTTCGAATAAAAAAAAATTCTGCAATTTTTTTGTGTTCAAGGTTATCCAAGGTCACGGGTAGAGGGTCATGGTCAAACTCATGGGTCAAGAAAAACTGTCACCTGTATCCAACATGGTTGTCGGGTGATGTTACAACATGACAGCCGGTCGACGCCTGTCTGCTATCCTGAATCCTTTACCCTAAACTCCCCATAATTATTCTACTTGGACACAATGACTTCATCTTTTTCCTCCAAGTGCTACGAACACACGCAATATTCATTTTGTAGCCTTTTTGTCGTAAATTAATTAAACATTATTTGTTTCTCATAAACAGTGTCTCCCCTTCAATATCTGCACCATGCCTATAAGCTATATGCAGAATTAAATCCAACGAATTGGCTGTAAACAAAACTAACTACGTATTTTCAGTTGCGTAGCACTTTGGAAACTTTTTTTTTACTAGGTAATCACGTCGAGTGCTGTTCCTAGCGTTACTTTGCATCTACCAACGCTCCCGCGCTTCTATGCTCCAAAGCTAAAATATTTCTAAGCAAGAAAGCTCCTTCAATTAATTTTCCCGTTACGAAAGTTTGTCTAATATCATTGTCGTGATTCAGCTCAGCATATTATCTTGTACCGGTAGGCTTTGGGTCCACGTGTAAATAGCCTATACACTCACTTTCTCTATCTCTCTCTCTCTCTCTCTCTCTCTCTCTCTCTCTGTCGCTGTATAATGCAAAAGAACACTCTTTGGACACACTACACTTTAAATTTTAAACTGCCTCTAATTTGCTTTGACTGTTTCGCGCCTAATAGGACAACAATAAATAATTAAACTATAGCTTTTAAACCACTCAGAGCAACTCCGCGATCATTTTTCCACGTATAGTTAGAACAAGTGGTTTTTCACGGTAGGTATAAATCTTTCACACACGTGTCGGAAAGCTTTCTCGTGTTATTGGCTGATGTATTTGCGAGACGTCAATCCCGTGAGTTTGATTGGGTCAGTCGACACCGAACGTCCCAGATTCCCAAAAAATGGTCAACACGTAAAAAAAAAGTTTAAAAAAATTCATGAATAAATGCACTACACTTTTTTGACTCTCTCTCCCTCTCTCTCTCTCCCTTTCCCGTTTACTTACGCGAGGGAGAAATATCCCTATCAAACAGCACCGTAATATCTGGGAATCCCGCAGTTTTATTTTGGAATCCACTTTCACTCAATAATTTTTGTATTTATTTGAAAATCCATGTACATTTAACGTGGTATATCATTGATTTTGTAGTACGTCCTTTTCGAAATTGCTATTTTCGTGTCAACAGAATATTTTATGTAAGGTAGGAACTGGTTACTCAACTTGAAAGTATCGTAAAAATTGCAACCAGTAATTTAGGGTCAAATGTAGTTACTATAATAAGTAGTTGATTTACGTGCAAGTGAGGATGGGCAATGTATATAGTAACACCGCTTAGCATATTGTTACAACACGCCCGAAGGGTGCATGCGGGTTCGTGAGGGGCGGAGGTCTTACTAAAAATAAAATAACTAAATTTGATTTATAATGTTTTCACACAGCTATTATTTACAATATTAAATTACCTATCTCAACTATTACACTTTTTATTTCACAGTGAGCGCAATATTCAATGTTTATCTTATCTTACCGCTGATTAAAGTCCTTCTGAATGTCTTTGTTTATAGTCAAGTAACACACATTCATCATTAACACATGATCAGTCGGTCTGTTGCTATCATTTGTAATGTATTAGACTCACGCATCCAATGCGGTAGTCCAGCCTGTCAGTCGCACTCTTCACTACACCGATGCTCGCAGTCGCAGATTTTCTCCAGATGGTCAGTTCTCTCGCCGCTCGTTGCTCGTTTGGATTGTCGTCTATCGCTTAAGGCCGCCAATCGTCTAAACTGCCAACTCTCATAAACTCCCAGCTCGGATACCGTCACGCTTTATACTATTGCTGGCCTCGGCCTGGAAGGTTCGCCGCACCCCGAGTAACGCTGAGAGAAACTAGGTCATTAACCAGAACATTCTTCAGATAAACGCATAAATTAATCTGCTGAATATCAGGAGGGCGGGAGTCACAAAGGACATATCGTGACACCACGCGCGGCGGCAAGCCTGTGTAAGCTAGTCTTCGTCTTCGCCGCCCGCTCTCAGGTCACATGCGTGACATACACATATGTCCGCTCTCGCAAGCGATGCGAAGCAGCCAGCGCGTTACAATATGAAGAGTCCTATATAATGGGACCAATTACCAGAATTCTCCGCTTTTAAAATCTAATTAAATGAACCGAAACAACATAGTTCTGTAAACGTCGCCATAAGCTTGCTGCGTTGTTGTGCATGAAGACATCTAACTTTAGCGGGACATCGTACTTTATTTTTTCTGAGATGGCCAATTAGAGTAATTTTCCAAGTGGTGCTCATGCTGGCTTCTTTAATTCCCTTTTACTATGAAGAAATTTTTTCTTTAAATAAAAATTAAATTTGTACACGGGAAACGGCTATAAACTTTTGTCATCAAACAAAGTTGGTCAAATAATCTTGAAATGGTTTGAAAATTTGTAATAGTGTACAAATATTTTTATACGAGAGAACCAGTCTAAAATTTTAATTCAATATGATTATCGTGAGGTTTTTTATGTTTAGCTATTATTCTTCAATGTGCATGTACACCATTAATCATGTCCTGATAGATATAATATTGATTAATCATCTCAATAATCTTATTTTAATTATAGTTATTGGTCACCTTTTTTCAGTCGAAAAAAAAAAACAGTTTTTGCTGGGCACGATTTTTATTTGCTGACTTCGCCAAACATTATAAAAAATTTTGAACCCGTCTTATGTATTAGATATTTAATGGACAGTGTAGCCACCCAACTTTTCAGACGTATCTATATGGTGGCGACTTTACAGATATTTGTGTCGGACCAGTAGACAAACATCAAGAACGTACAATAGAAGCACTGCTAAAGTTCTACTTCCAGACTATCCCTTCGTCTCGAGCAAACACAGCTTAACTAAGGCTATAAAATTACACAAAAGTGACAAAGTAACACATTTCTGCGCACTCAGTTTAATAATATCATGCATGATAGCTATTTCTTACTACGAATTACCAATACGCCTATATTGTCTCTGTATTATAAATATCCATTTTAATTTAATATTATAATTTATATATAAAATATAAGTAAAAATTAAATTTAACCAAAAATATAATACTTTCATGTTAAAAGAACCCTTGTGATAAATTACTTATTTGTGAAACAACCAAACGTGACATAAATGGGGTGATTTTTCAAACGTTTAATTTTAAATATGTGAATTCATCTGGGCGCAGTTTCGTTCCTTTTGCAGCTCCCTTTGACATTGTTAAACCGCCTAGTATCTCCATTCAACACCGAATCGTGTGAAGTATGTTGCTCTGGCTGACCAAGACGCTTAATAAGATCAACCCTTAAGAAGGTTCCCTACGACCATAGAAATGTACTTAGACTAAGCATAGAATTGTGGGACGCTTACCCCTAGCTATGTGACCGCCATGTTCAAGGACACCAACACAACAAAATCTATCTGTCAGTCTCTCTCCTCTTCTTATGTATTTAGCTCGTCTGCTAAAAAAAATATTCTCTTAAGAACAGTTACTTCAAATATTACAGCGACTACAACGAGGAAGGAAAATATATTTTTGATTACTAAGATCACAACACAGCTTCTCAATTTAAAAAAAAAGGTTTGCGAATATATAAAAAATTACCAGTACAAAAAAAAAGCGTTTATTAGTAAGGTTTTACAAAAGGGTCTTTAATTAATATATGTTAAATTTCTTGGGTAAATACAAAGTATCTTATATATTAAATATTAATCATGAATGTGCATTTTAATGATAAGTTGGGCATCAGCGATGAATCATGTTCATTTATAACAACTTATATGTTCGCATATAAACGGACACGCTAAATATTTTTCAGCACAATGGTTGGAGCTGTGTATCGTAGTAATCATCAGCAGTGAATACATTAATTCTTCGCGATAAATGCTAAATGCTATTAGCTGCTGCTAACATACTGAAATTGTACAATTGACTATCGCTTGTGCAACGCACAAACGGTAGCTTAACACAGGTACGTAATGATTCAGGGATTATTCTTTCAGTCATTTGGAGTTAATTGTATTCTATAAATGTCAGTTATATTCGCAATAGTTATGGAGTTATTTGAAAAATTGTAAACTCGTTATAACAGTGAACAGCTCGTAGCATACTGCGGGCAGTTTGACTGTTGCTGTGAAAAGCGCGGGATCTTGACCATCATGAGGTGTGAGTTTCTGTTTGACGGTGTACTCCGTGAACACGGAGCAGTCCTGGTCGTTTATTGTGGTTGTAGCCTTCGGCTGTGAGACGTAGTTATTGTATTGCAGTGCTACGTACATTTACCAGAGAAGAATATACCGATATGGAGTTTGGTGCTCAACTGTAGACAATTAAGCCTGATAGTAACAATTTTCTTTTACTTCTGAAAGAGTTTTTTAATTTTTTTCTTATTATTTGACGCTTTTCGAATGCCTCTGTAAATAATGGGAATAGGATTCACATTTATTTGACATATTTTGCTCTAAATATCCTAAGGAATAAGCCCTGCGAGTGTCGGTAAGTCATAGTAAATCACTCTGCATAATACCAGTTGAATATGTACACTAAATGAGCGCGGTCAGCATGTGGTTAAAGGAAACTGGTTCTCATAGGAGTAGTCGGGGTAGCGTTGTTTATCCCAAAACACTTTTCTCGTACAACTGATCCAAACAGAAGTTTACCCTAAAAGTTTGCCTCCTCCCATTAGTTCGAGAAACTAGTGAATACAGACATGTGCCCTAACGTTGGTTGCCCTGGAATCGTTTGCCTTGCACGTTGTTTTGCCTATCCCTGTACCGTTCTTCCCAAAGTAGTTTTCTCTACACGTCGTTCGCCGTAATGTCTTCGACCCAGGCTAGACCTCTCAGGCGTGTATATTACCCGGAGTCGGTCGTTTCTTCTCAGTTGCCACTTCAGGCTCCAGAGCAAGCGACGTGTGCTGGTATCGTCCGCCCCACCACCCGTCATCTTGACCTTCCTGAAGAGTGTACCGTGGGAGATGTTGAACGAAACGAGAGCACTCCGAGAAAACATGCCCACTACAGGAGTACCCGCCACAGTCCTCACCTGAGAATACCAGTGTGGTATATTCGCGTTTTTTTTTTTATATTTGTTTTTACACTTTCTGAATAAAACCTTTGAAAATTCACCCAGTGTATGACATGCTTGGTTGATTTACAGATACGTCATGTATCACAAGCATTTTATACCTTTATTAAATAAAAATGTATTGTTCTTGGTTAAGTTGAACTTTTAGTAATGTTTAATATGTAATAATAATTCATTTATAATTAACATGAATAAATACAGAGAGAAAATAGGTGTGTGTGTGTTGGTAATGCTTAGTAATAAATAGTTCTTACGCAAAATGCTATTGACTGAGTGCGCACGAATTTGGTGCAGTGTCTCTTTGGTGCGATTTTCTAGGCTTGGTTAAACTTTGTTTGCTTGTGGCGGAGGAATATCGTGCAAGTAGAACTGTAGCAGGACTTCAGAAAGAAATGTTGGAAGTAACCGTGAATTGACTACAGGAAATAATCCCGCTAGCATTGGGGAGTGCGATCGAACATGAAAATTCATCGTTTGGAAGGCGGCGGAGCCGCTCTTAGATTTTCGCATGTGGGAATCATGTCGGACGATGCTGATGGTCGGCGGGTTTTCTCGGGGGTCTCCCGTT
The DNA here is from genome assembly GCA_029891345.1 of Dryococelus australis. Taxonomy (NCBI): domain Eukaryota; kingdom Metazoa; phylum Arthropoda; class Insecta; order Phasmatodea; family Phasmatidae; genus Dryococelus; species Dryococelus australis. Next base: position 49,553,957 of record CM057003.1, read on the forward strand.
TCACCCCGCCTTTGCTTTCCGGCGCTGCTCCATACCTCGTGTCACTCTCATCGGCTCTCAACTCTATGATGTTCAAAGTCGTACAAATTTCTCCACTCCCTATATATATATATATATATATATATATATATATATATATATATATATAGACACACACAAATTACTAACGAATAACCTGTAGAAATTCAAAGTACAGAATATATGGACTAATATGAACAACAAATCTTTGTAACAAAATTTTTGGAAAGGTCATCTAGTATTTTTAAATTTTAATTGAAGTTAGCAAAACAGCGCCTGGAGTCCACCACTTCACGTACCTGCGAACACATCAAGTTGCATATGACGAAGGCGAATGCAACTGACGCGTCATGTGGCGTCCGTATGTACGTAGGCCGCCTTGAAAATACGTGCAGACCCTACGTCGAACAATGCTACTGTTTTTGTGTTGTTGGTAATAAAATGCAACCACTTCTGTAAGCCTTTATTACTCAATTGCTAATCCCCCAATTATGATGTCCTATGCGAAAGCGCTCTCCACATGGTGCGCCGATTCCGTTCGCCTTCGCGATACGCAATTTGTTTGCACGCAGGTGCTTAAAGATGCGGATTTCCTGAGTTGTTCAGTCCAACTTCAACACAAATTAAAAAATAATAGATGACCTTTCCAAACCGTTTGTTACTATGATGTATTATTTATATTAGCCCCTATATATATATATATATATATATATATATATATATATATATATATATATATATATATATATATATATATATGTGTGTGTGTGTGTGTGTGTGTTTTATTAGTAACATTAAGTATATTTCAAACATTTTAAGAGTGTTCCATAGCAATGGCAAATTAAATGGATAAAACGGTGTGTCGAGAGAGCCATAATTTGCCCAAAAATATTGAAAAATGTGTGTAGAAACAATACTAAAAGCGAAAATGACAAAAAAGCGCAAGGAAATGTATGTCCAAAATGATTTTAAAAAATCTATAATCGTATTAATTATTTCCGTTTATCATTGAGTTTGGATTGTCATTTTATAGTTAAATGATTCATTTTTATTGTCAAACAAACTTGAAACTGGATACAACATAGTGATTTGGAATCGAAATAAGTGAGTGAAAATCTTCATAAATAAACCAGTTGCGAATGAATTCCTTATCTCTGCCTTCGGGCTTGTAAATCTGTTATCCCGAAGTTTCTTGAAGAGCTGGCTGTCTCCTACTTGTATTTGTTTTTCACGTGAAGGAATCTACTGGACGAATATTTGCAGTCGTTTCCACTCGCAAAACCCCACGCGGGAGATCTTTTGTTTTCGACAATGTCTCCTGTCCCCAAGGGCTGGGTGGTGGAAAAATAGTGGCGGAAAAGGAGGTTGGGGAGTGGAGGGGTTCAATAAGAAAAGGAACAGGGGCGAAAGATTGCAAAGGGGACGGGGCGACTAAAGGGGGAAGGGAGAAGCAGAGAAAGGACGTGCACTGTAATGGCGCGATTGACATGTCATTACCGGCAGACGACGCCGAGAAGATTGCGGGCGCGGGGGTAGGTGGGATGAAGGGGGTGGCAGGGGGGTTAGGACGTCCCGCAGAGACGCCGCGCGAATGGGACGCCACGTGATGCGTGAGTGATGAGGCGCTCCCGCCAAGGGGACGCCAGGTGACGCCGGGCGTCTCGCGACGTCACAATCACGCTGCCGGCCATGTGTTATCGGGTTTGGCAGCGAAGGGGAGGATTACGGAGCTCTGCTGGTTGCGTCAGCAAGCCGTCAGGGGCAGCAGCTCCCGCCTTGCACTACTATTAGGTCCGGTTCTCCGCGTGAGCCAGCTTTCCACAGCCACAGCAATGATTATACGATGTTTGTGTTTCAAGGAATGTTTAGTGAAGTAGATTCATATATAAGATAAATCGTGTTTGGTTATGCAAGCATAATTGAAATACTTTTCCAATTTAAAAATAGAGTACCGCTCGCATTGATTCATAAGCATATTTCTAGAAAACAAATAGCAATCTTCTGATGGGTGAAATTAGCCCTATGTGGAGTGAATTTGTTGGTCATTTTCAAGAGGAACTTTGGCCGAATTGAAACACTTTAGCCTTTATAGTTTAATTAAATTTGTTTTGCAGAAGTTAGCATTTCTAGGATGGTGTAAAATTGGTGGAATATTTTATTCTAACGTGACTTCAAAATACATATCGAAATGCAGTCAGAAATTACGTGCACTTAGTTTTTTTTATTTTGGGATTTATTTTCTGTATCTCAACTTAAAATTCTCAAATAAAATATTTTGCAATTTACAGTATTTAAACATGCATCTTTTAGAGTAATTCTATTTCCTTCTGGTCTGTGTCGTACGTAAAATTAACATTTCATTTCTATGGAGATACTTCCAGTTTTTATCTTCCTTTGCTATATGTCATCATTTTCCTTTGTGCTTCCACTGATGTCCACTAAAATACAATTATTTTTACTAATTTTTCTCTTAATGTATCTTATCATCCACTCTATATTTTAAGATAAGTTGTAGAGGAATATATTAAAATCTTGTACCTATAGGTTTAGCCTTTTCCCGTGAAGCTTACTGGAACGTTCTGTATGGTCTATCGACACCAAATTCCTCCTTAACGTCTCATGTACAGAGATGTCACTAGTAGGAACGTGCAAAATTCGCGTTATTATTTGCCATCAGGCTAAAACTCACAGTACTGTATATATTCGTGCCGACGTCGTTCCTCCATTGGCAGCAGCATATCCGTGAAGCCACGCCCTTTCTGACTGAACTGCACGTGACTGGGTCACACGATTGTGAAGTGTTTATTTACTGGCGCGGGTTATCCAGGGCGTGTCAAATAAAGTATGGTACAATGACCAACGCGTTGCAAAGGTACATTTGGTTTAAGCTTAATGTGTCCTCAAATAATAACGCGAATTTTGCAGGTCTCTAGTCATTGGATTCGGAGAAAATTGCTTGGAGAAGTAGGGTTGGGGAAGGAATAGGCCGTAGCCTGTGGTAAGGAACCGTCCAGTGGGAAAGAGAAATCTGAGCGAGACGCAGTGGGAATCTAACCCAGACCCTCCCGAACGCGAATCTGAAGGTTTACCACTGAGTCACTTCGCCCGATTAGAACAGTCGGGAACGAGGTGCGATAACCAGCAGAACAAGTTACAGCAAAGTGACGAACTGGGCGAGATAACTAGGTAGCTAGAACGGGGAAGAACGTGTCCGACTGTTGAGGAACATCGCCACACTTTCTTGTGCTCGCTTGCAGAGCGTTATAGACTGTCCACGGTCAACTGGGCCTTTTCGTAAGCCCTGCTCGAGATCTACTTGTATGCGTATATTGTGTATTCTTCCGCCATGTACAATATTAACATTGCCAAAGGTCTGATCACTTTATTCATACGTCGGTGAAGTGGAACTGTGAAATTATGAGAAAAGTTAATGTTTAAAAAAATATGATAATTCTTTCACGTGTATTCGTTAAGAAAATATGCATCGAAACAAATTATTTTAGAAATCGCGAATGTTTACCTAACAATTGTAATTCAACGTTAAGGCATGGAACTACTTCCTCACTGTCGTTGCCAACTTTTCAGGGTGGAAGCCTACCAGTGCCTTTTTTTTTTTTTTTTTTTTTTTCAAAGGTCGATTTAATTAACCGTGAACTATTTATAATCCTGCGTATACCTAAAAAATTATCCGGCGAAAATTTTCGACTGCCGAGAATAACTCTGGAGGACATTGGCGGGCCTAGAAATTCCGACGTTCGCCCCTGCAAGTGAGTGAGTTGGGGCAGGTGTGCACACTGAGAGAGACTTCTAAACACAGCGCAGCCGGAACCCAACTTGGTGACTTGGCTACGAAGGCGTCATGTGTTGGGAAACACCGCTGTGAAGCTGTGACCACAAACACACGTCGGTGGACAGCGACGATTTCCGTGCTGCAAAACCGGTCGATTGCGAGTACATCACGAGGTGTTTTCGGGGTGCTCCCTAGCCGACACTGGTCGCTCTGATTTAATTTGTCTGCCCATTAGTCAGCGTTGAGTAAGAGAAAGTTATAATTTCACTCGTTTAACGAATATCAGCTCTTCTATGCGTAATTTTGGTCAACGGGACTAATTTAAGGTCTGTTTTAAGGGCTGTAACAAAGAAAGAAATTAATAGTTTTATTTTTTATAATTTTTGTTGCAATTTCATTTAGCAAAGTTGTTCACAGAGTGATAGTTCAGTTTTGCAATTAAAGCTACAGTTTGTCTAGCACTGGGAATAATTTCGGAAATTTTATGATTTTATTAAATTTTGTTAGTATTCTATTATGAACATGACTAAGTATATAGATTTGTAATATCACTTATAGGTAGTAGATTGTATTAATTAAATATTAGGATGGTAAACATGGTAGAGAAAATACGAACAGTTATAATATTATAGGATAGAACTACTGTAGAGCTAGACAAGAAAAATTCAGAAAATTTTCAACTGATTTCTGTGAAAGAAGTAGTGCAGGCCTCCATCCATAATTCTTAATACATAAATTAAAAATAAGGTATATATTATAGCTTCTCTCAGGATCATAAAGTTTTAATTATTACTGTCAGTAAAATTTTCATTTTTTAAGTTATTGCTTCAATCAGGAAGAAGGCAGCCTGTAATTGGCCGAAGGGCCCAGCCAATCAGGAAGTAGCACCTAAGAGACAATAATATGTACGTCTCGATTCTTTGGCTGTCCTTAGATGTGAGACATTGTTTCCCTGCTGTAATACTGTAATACTGCCGATAAATCCTGGGCACATCTCAAACCCAAAAGTCTTGTAGATGGTGCCAAATGCCGAGAAAGCCTGCAATGGGGAGGAAGTAAACAGATCGGCAAGGAAATTCGACCAGCTAAAACTAAATAAAGCCAAAATTCTCTATTCTCTGGCATTCTTGAAGAGTTGTAGAGACTTATGCCCGATTACACCATCGTGGTTCGAAACTCGATCCGAGATCGGATGTAAGATCAACACAGATAACTGTTGCACCATTCGAGTTCAGAGCTGGACTGGAAATCGAGATGAAGTTCATTTCGAACCACCGAAATTGCGGTTCGAAATCGCGATCCGAGATCAGCAGCCATCTTCGACAAACGTAGTTTGAAAATATGCCAACAGATAGAACTACGTTCTATTATTTTCTTAGGAAATTAAAATAACATTATACGTACTTGAATATTATTCAGTGAAATTCGTACGTCAATAAGTCACTTAAAACAGATAAAACATCGCAAATCTAGTTCTATCTATAGTGAAAAATACGCATTCTTCAATGACGTCATATATTACGAACCAATAGCAAAATTTGTCTCATACTTAATATCGATGTCTCACTTTGGAAACAAGATAAACGAATCGAAGGTCCAGAATCATGAAATTTCGTTGGTGAAACACTTTTACATTGGAACCAAGATCGAACTGGATCTTGGTTCGACACTGGGATCATTCGATCTCAGATCGGGGAAGATGTTGGTACAACCGAGCATTAGTGCCCTCCAAAAGTCGACGAGCATCAAAAAGAACTTCACATCTCCACCTGCGCAGCGCTCATATCACCGGGTGAGTCTAGCCGCCCTGAGATAGGATTCGCCGGCCACCTCGAGACTTGGACTCGTATGTCGAGGATCTCCTGGACTTGCATCTGCGGTTGTCAGAATAACTGCAACTGTTTCCTTACTTCTGTAAAATCCTTGACAGAACTACATCGTTATACGCTGTTTACGGTAAAGTGAGCACTTTTGAGGCCCTAGTTACTTTTTCCTCTCAACTATTTTATATATCCTTTAACCATCTTTTCAAATAGATATTGCCATGTAAGAAATAAACATAGCGTGTATATTCCACCGCACTCGGATGTTTACGCCTAAGGCTAGCATAAAATATTTCTATTGACTATTATTACAAATGAGGGTGCTTTCAACAGTGCTCACTTTACCGTGAATGGCCGATACAAACGTTTTCAGTCTCGCTCCACATAACAGAAGTGCATACATTATTTTCTCAACCTCTACCAGAAAAGTTTTCAATCTACCGTGGACAGTAAAATAAAAGTCATCACTAACGAAGTAAAAGCTTGCACAATATACTTTTTAATGGTGCAAATTCATGCAGTATGAAAATCTATAGAACATATTAAGTTTGTCGGCAGATTCTTCGGCAAGAAATATGTTGAAAATACATATTGCTTAGTGTATGATATTAATCCTACGAATGTCATAAGCATTTGAATGAGGAAAATTAAATATTTCTGATTGGACCTGGAATGACAGGACAATGTGTACATTAACGTAAATGTGGCATACAGATATAACATTCTTAAGTGTCTATCTCCATTACTTCACTGCTAAAAATTAAATTAAACTATAACTAAAATGAAGGATTAGATAAACAACTTCTGTGATGCAACCTATGTTTTGAAATCAACTACAGGCTATAGGTTGTTTTCTAATCGCAGGGATTCAAAGCCAAGACAGGAAGTTGAAGCGTACTGGAATCGCAAACATACTGCAATTTATACGCGTTGTGCTATTATCCCGAATATACAATGAAATACACTTTGATTTAAAGCTGTATCAAGTTATAAAAATTACTACATACTCTTAATATACTTTATCACTGCTGTAGAAAATATTTGTTAATGATGACTCAAAAATTTATGTAATGGCATTCATAATATTTCAGGCACGAAAAAAATTTTAATCCATATACCAGATACAGACTCTGGTAAAAAAATTCGTTATAACACTTTTATGTATTTATTTTTTATTAGTAAATTAAACAACCTTTGGTAACATAGACCTACGCATTGCATGGTTTCCCGCCTTTTTTGAGCATTTCTTTAAATTTTTATAAGTTGTGCTATACTCTCAGGAAAACTTTTTTTTATATTTCTTTATTGGAAATTTTTGTTTAACAAAATGCTTCGCTAATCTATAACTGGACATAAAATAGAGTGTGTCCTAAATACGATACACACACATATATATACATATATATGCCTAACGCAAACCAGAGGAAAAATGGGGAGTGATAAACCGATATTCATCTGGCGTTCTTGAGCGCCACATCTATAAGCAGTTTGCAATTCGCCGCCTGGTTGAAATGGAAATTAATGAACTGCAACCAATCTGGAGCGACGTTTTAAGGTCACAATATGGCGAACAGAACGAACAACTTCAATTCCTATTGCAGATATATAATGCTACGAAAAAACATAAATCGTGTATTCAGTCATCACTTGGTTACCTTATTCGGAAATTTTCCACTCTTGATACATTCAATTGTGGTAGACCACGCGTAATAAACAAAATTTGTCTTCGGTCCCAAGTTACTGCATGAGAATCTGATACGTTATGTAACATAAGGAGAGAAGAGAAACGAGTAATTTTTTTTTATTTAATCTCCTCGCTTCTCCGAAGGAGTATTCCCCCCAATAAGTTCCAGCAGTTTTAATGAATTCTGACGTCGATAAATTTCCCTTACCTTCCGAGGGATAGAAGGGGGGAGGGAGTGAAAAAAAAAGGGGGGGGCTCCAAGGTGCATACGTATAGATGTATGTGCACGCACATTGGGATGCTGCGATGTACCCTTCCTCTCCCGGTTACCTCACCCGTCTTAAGAGGAAGTCTTGTAATGAAATTCCGATGGCGTCATATTTCAACCACCGCCATCTGAAGACCTCCGTGGCGGCCGCGAACAAACGAACACAGACGGCGGGGGGAGGGGGTCGCAGCCCATCCCTTTTCGAAAGGGGGGAAGTGGTTAAGGGAGTGTTTGGTTGGGGGGGAGGGGGCGACGTCAAGGTTTCCGGGTTTCGAGTTTAACCAGGTAAGGGCGCGCGGGCGAGCGCGTGCCTGCGAAAAATTTCAATAGAATGTAAATTCGGATGGGAAACCCACAACTCAAAGTGGGAAAAGGAGAATTATGCCGGCGAGGGGTTAGGGGAGGATGGCTCCCGCGACAGTAAAAATTCCTCCTCCGTCTTGTTCCTCGCTCCCCAACAGGAACGGTGTCCCAAAAGTCTACAACTCCGTTATCGTGTTTTCCACGCGCATTCCTTGTTTTATTTGCGCCGGTGAATGAATTCACCTAGTCGCTCCTCAAACTGACGAATTCTATTACCTTTCGCTACTTGACGTTCAGGCATCCCTTTTACCATTTCCCCCCTCACGCGCATACCTCACTTGGCGTGGGGGAAGAATTTCGTCTGATCTTTTCAATCTCCAGTATTATCATTCTCGATGGCAGGCCAAAAAGGTTACACGACGTGTTGATCGACACGCAAGGAAAAAAATAAAGTTGCAGCTAACGTGTGTCTGCATGAACTGCGAAATTCTTAACGCAACTTTTATGGATTTTTTTTCGGTGAAACTTGTAAATTAATACATGAAACAGACTGATATCCGTGTCCTAGGTCATAGAAACTCGAGGCTTCGAGTTCGAATTATAGTTAAACCCTGAATGTATGTGCAATTTGTAAATATGAATCCAGTTTAGTTTAGTTTGTATGATACCTCCATCGTTAATTAGCCCACTAGCATTTAAATATTGATTGTTAAAGTACCGAGTAAAATGAAAAAGTTGTTACCGTTTTGAAAGTTTTCCTACTTTCTTATAAATACTACACGCAAGTGATTTTCACAAGGTATTCAAAGACTCGGATAGTAGAATTATGTGTATTAAAAATTGGAAGTCTAAGCAAAACGAATGTGCCAAAACATTATAATATAAAAACTATAACATTTAATTTCTGGTGTTAGTAGGCCCTACCATCGAAAATTTCAGACGATTGACGCTAACTGTAAGTGGATATATAGCATATTATACACTTCAGTACACCAAGACTGAGTAAAATCAATTTCATAGTACCAGAAATATGGCACAGGGATAGAGCACTACAAAAATTGTACCCCCCCCCCTTTGTTTTAATAAGAGACACATTCGCAGAACTTTTAGCTGACCTATAGATAGTACTGTTTGCTTTCGAACTGAGGTAGTAACTGCTAATATATTACTTAGCTACGACGTTTAATATTGAGGTGGCCTTTATCAGTATACCACACTAAAGACATGATCAATTTGTGTATGGCATGCACACAAAAGGTACTGCCAGCAAGCTCGTTCAGATTCACATCGATTCATTTGTTCCAGCGATTTAATACCACCGAGACCCCTATAAATTAGGATCTAAGCTATAGTGCTGCTTTTATTTATTTTTTATTTTTTTCATTTTTCGGGCAGCAACAGGACTTTAGAATTACCACCTAATTGGAAAATATTAAAGATAAAGTTATGTTTTTTTTTCTTTGTGGGGGAAATTCACTGGAATTCCACATACTCAAACACACAGTTCAAAACACCGGTTTTAGTAATTACCAGTCTTCGGAACATGCATTCTAGAAATAAATTGAATTAATATTGTCATTAAATAATAATTTGTAACGAGTCCTAAATATTTTTTTTTGCGGTATCTCGCAGAATAATGTTCTGTAGTTACACGAGGAATTACGGATATACAGACCTCAAGGTCTCTGTGTCGACTTAAAGTAACGGTTCCCTGCGTTTTGAAACGAAGAATGTTATTGCTGCAACCGGAAAAAATAGAGATTATATATTTAAATCAACTGGCCGACATTGCCAAGTGCTTTTTTGTAAGTCAACGAAGTTTCGTTACTCTTGATGCTATCACCCGTATCGCTTCTTCTTGACAAGCGCAAGTCGGGAAATAGCGATGGCAGAAAATGTGTAGCACTTTATAAACATTATTTTGGAAGAAAAAGTCATGTAAACCGTGTGGTACCTTATCTTATATGCTTATGTTAAAGAGGCGAACAACATAGGGGTTCCCGGGATCTGAAATATGATCTATTTTTAAACCAACACTCTGTGGTTCCTTGTTAGCCTCTCCCTGCCTCGTTGTCTCTTAAGGCCCTTCCACGAAATCAAATATTTCTTCAAATTACTTTCAATTTTAATTGAATTCATTTCATTGAGAGCTATATGACGTCATAGAATCACCATAACCTCTGCCATTTTCTCTTTCAATTTCTTGAATGTCTCGTTTTCCTTTAAGATTTTCGTTTCGAGCATCCAAGATCCGGAAATTTCAAACTCTTATCGCAGTTTCTCTGACGGTATTAACATATGTGATCTCATAATAATAGATTTGTGCGCGCACATTTAAAGTTTTTACATAATAAGGATAGATATTTTTTAAAAATAAAATGTACAGTAAGATGAAGAAAATTTGTTGGGTTTTAACCAATTATTTTCGTACCGTGCATGAGTAGTGAATTCTTTTAAAAATTTAGTGTTGATATTTTTAAAACTGGTTTCATTAAGAAGTTTGAGATTAAGTTTCATGTGGAGACTTGAAAGTTTATTCAATACCACACTCTAAAAATTGTTTGTACTTTTACAAGAAAAATCCTTGGAAATCCAGTTGCCAAGAAAATTTTTTGTAAAACTAAAAAGTGTTTTCTTGCAAAATCTTCAAAACATTTAATATTATATATGACAGCCTTGTATTAAAACATACATTATTGAGAAGCGTACATAAAATAATTTTTTCTTCTAGAAAAGTTTCGTGATGAATTAATAACCGAGAATAATTTTAAAATTTTGTCAAAGTATAATTTTAGAAGAAAAAAATACTTCGCCAGCACTAGGATTAAAACCCACGCACTTCGCATTACTAGCTCGCAACTTTTCCCACAAGACAAATTTGAACTACGAGTGTAAGAATTATTTTTACGATAAATCTACATCCAAGTGCTTATAAAATATTAAGGAAGTTACTTGATTTAAATCAATACATTGATTTCATTTTAAAGAGTTATGTGTAGTTAGGAAACATTAACACTTAATGAGTAATACGGTCACGTTTTATTGAAATCGTCGTTTTATTATTATTATTTTAGTTGCTTAAAGGGTTTTATGTAATTTTAACTTGCAATAATGCTTTTCTAATACATACAAACATTTATTTTTGAACGCAACTATACTTTAAATCATCCATAGTTGTCGCACAACCAGCTATATATACGGCTTTACCTTGTTGAGTGTCCGCCATTTTTCTGAAACTCGTGTATACAGGTCAGTATAGTATATACATTTATTTAGGTGTACTACAAACATGGCCCTTGTAGTTTTACAAAGGAATTATTATACAAGAGAAATCTTTGTATTGTTAGAAGCATTTGTAAAATTACAAACAATTTCTCAGGCTGTGTCCGAATTCACCTGTAGTACATACTTGCGCGTGCGTACCTGTCCCCGGAAGTGACGTCGAAAGTGCTGTCCAAATGGCAAGTTAAGTATGCAAGTACACAAGTAAACGAAGTTGTATGCTTCTCGCATACTTGCGGAATATGTGCCGCTATTTTGAGAAGCAATTTCTAGGTTACAATTGTTTTCCGACATAATTATTTTATTTAAAGTTTAATAGATCAGCATTACTACTTCGTAGACATAGAATTTTGAACTGAGTAAATAATTATCGCAAGTTTTACCTTAAAAAAGGTCTATGCAATAAATTCGTATTAGGCTTATGTTCCTAACCTACAGAAGCTAAGGTAAAAAAAAAAGCAATCCAAATTGCACTTACATACAATAATGCAAGTTAATAAACGTTAATGTAAATAAAATTGAAATATTATTTAATACTTTATTTAACCCGCAGTACTTTCGGCAATTATCAAATTCTTAGTTGGAATACATGAAGATTTAAAGTGGTTAGCTGGCTAATAACTGGCGCCGAAGCCAACAAAGACTGCCTGTCCGAATTCATCAAGTCTGGTGCCAAGGGTAACTGAAGTATGCAAGGATGCAAGTATATACCTGAATTCGGACACGGCCTAAGTAAAAATAACAAATTTGTTTTTTTCAGTGCAATCAACGAAAAGGAAATGAAGTGATATTTTAGTTCGATAAGTCGATCTCAATTAATTGAATTCAATAAATATCTTATCGTGTGAAAGGGCCTTTACTCTCCATCTCACCAGATATCGTCGCATCGTCTTCCTTCAAGGATCCGTTTGAGACTAAGGACGGCGTGCTCCTTCCTAATGAGGACGTGTGGCCCCGCTAACGAGCGACGCCTCCTCGGAGTCGCGCGTGGCCAAGCGCAGTGGCCATGATCGCGGCGGATCTGGCAAACCCTCCGCGCTCTGGCCACGGCGACGAATCCAGCGTCGCTCACGAGCGCACTTCCGAGATCGAGGAATAACTTGTTTTTAGTTCGCGTTGTTTCGTACGGTGAGCACAGGCTGTTCGCGCTAGACTGGGCACTTCGACAGTCCTGATTAAGTTCTACTTGTGTGTTTACCATGTATCCTTCCGCCATATGTAAAATGAACGTATCCACGAGCCTGGCAACTTTATTCATGCGCCGCCCAAGTGAGACAATAAAACTATTACAAGAGTAAATATTTAACAAAATTTGCTAGTTCTTACACTGACGGACATAAATAACGGAAAGAAAAATAAATAATTTTAGTAATAACAATTGTCTACTTAACACTTTATTCAACGGTAAGGCAAGGAACTATACCCCCTCCCCCTCCAACTGGGCCGTTTCCAACTTTACTGGCCACATGCAAGTCAATGTGCCCGTTAAAATATATTTGTAATAGGGGCGTGATTGTTTAAGAATACAAAAAGGATTCCGCTTATATTATTCGATCAACCCTTTGATATCAAAACGATTAATCCTTAACCTGATCAAGATATTGTAATCCGATTTATAATCCAATGCAACTTTTTTAGTTAATCATTAACCCGATCTTAATCCGAACAATTTTTTTAATCGTATTGAAATCGGATAAAATGTAATGAAACTTTGATTGAGTGATCAAATTAATTTAATTGATTGAATTAATCAAAATTGTTGTGATAAGTTTATATATTTTGCTGTACTCTATATTCCAAAAAGTTATTTTACTAGCCCGTGTCATGTATGCTAACAATATAATTTACACGCAGGACTCATCGAATCGAAAATACAAATTTCAAACGAACACAACTACGTGAATAACTTGATCTCATAAAGAAACAAGTGTTAAACGGTCACAACTATGCGAGTCTCCTGTACGATATTAAGTAATGAAACAAAATATCCCTATCAATGTATAAAATAAATGGCAGTCTTCCTAAACACAATAACAACATAAAAAATCACACTAATTGACACTTCAGAGTTGTAAATGTACCTTAACTGATTTTAGTATACATCCGTTGGGTTCGGGAGATCGCAGAATTAATGACTTATAGCGTTTATTTCTGGGAAATGAAATCCAGCCTGTCTGATTAGGTATGCGTTTAAAATTAATTAATTAAATGGCTAACGAACACAAGTACATGACTATCACTCAACGAATTATGGAACCCAGATATCCTGGTTTTTCAAAGTAATAAAATCACAAAATTACCTTTCCCAAAATACGTCTGTCAAGCTGCAAGGTTGCTGAAGCAATGACTGCAGTGTATGATGTGCAGTCAACTTATAAGCTGTTAGATACGTGGAGCATGACTGGCGTCTGACAGGTGACTAAGTTTATAGCTACTTGGAAAGAGATGTGAATACGATTAAAGTGACAAAATAAATGAAATTCGGGTTGGAATATATAAATTACACTACTTGAATTAAATAAAATGAAGTAATTTTGTATGAGCAATTGTAAATATATAGTTTATAATGATGCTTTAAAAAAAAATGAGTAGTGTGTTTTTTTTTGTTAATTAGTTTTTTATTCTTCATGTCATTATTTGTTGTATAATGAGTTGATAAACATTTAATATTAATAAAGAGAAATTAGAAACAAAAATGTTAGTAAACTTGAAACGAGTGGGTCACTAGTAGTAAGCTTTTCAGGTCTGGTTAGTATTCAAACCCAAGTAACTGGATGCCTTTCACGAGAAAACACAAGTTTCTCACTTCAGTTTTTCATGAGGGAGAAAAATATGTTTATAAATTAAACTATGAAAATATTTTTTTAAACCTAACATTTCAATTAAAACTTAATCAAACAACGGTGAATGACTGAGGGGGGAAATTACAAAAGTGATGGAGAAAATCGAATATCAGAATGAATGAAAGGAAAGGGAGCAGTATCTTAAGGAAACCTTCGTCGACTAAAGTTTAACACATTGGTTTCCAGGCAAGGGGGAAACTAGTTTGACAAAAATACCTTTTTAGAGTCAGGTAGAAGACCTCTCACTATCCTATCTACAAGAATGTTTCCCGCTGACCTTCTACTCTACAGCAGCACCAACAAGTGTCGAACTGCATCGATTTTTAACAAAGATATTACATCACAAAAAACAGATTACAACTACTCATGCTGGGAACCAATACGATTATGTCTGTGGTAAAAACAATCATTCTTTACACAAACTCAGAAATCATCTTTATAAATTTTTAAAATAAAATTCAGCTCTGTCACTTATTGTTTTATTGATTTAATTATATGGCAGGAAAGTAAAATTATCAATATGAGATAGTACTTGTTTACTATAAAATTGAAACAGATTATTACTCGACATATAATATTAAAGTTAAAAACAATATTGTATTATATTTTCGTATACAATACTATAGTCAAAAATATTAGGTTGGTAGCTCTGAAAGTTTTTTCAGTGGTATTGGTGCCCAACAGTGAAACGGAAAATTAAAGTTTCTCTCTTCGAGACAGTTTTCAGCTTGATTCCTTGTCGAGCTCAAGAAACGACATTCCTCCCCTCTAACATGAAGGTTAGAAAGGCAAACACCCCTTTTCCATCCCCTACCCATGTATTTCAAATAACTTCAACACCTCATCCCAAACAATGAGACAAATCTCTCTACTAAGTTTTGTCCTCGAAGAAATGAAAACAAATCGATTTCAATAATAAATAAATAAATAAATTAATTAATCATTTATGTTTCATTACAAATAAATATATAACGAAATAAATTCTGATTAATTATTAACAATAATATTAAAATGTTAAATATCAATAAAGGTATATATAATTTAAATATTTCTGATTTACTGGACTTAGTATTATCTGTATAAAAATCATTATTAGTATACGATAATCCCCTTTTAAGGCTTTCTAAGGTTAGTTATACCTTTTAAAGATAATGCTTATATAATTTGTTTTTATTTATGTATTATTTTATTGCTTTGAATGTAATTTCTGTTTAATAACATCAACTATTACTATACGTATTATTAACACCTTACACACTATTACTGTAAATCATAGAATAAAATATCTTTACCCCTGAATTTATTGAATTTAACATTCATGTTGCAAAGTATTTAAGTAAATCATGTTCCTTTTATCTTATGCTGTATATTCATATTATTATTATTTGGGATAAACATGTACAGATAAGATATCTTCTATTAATTTACACATTCATTTTTCACTATGGTTACAATAATATTTTGTAGGATTATTTTGTTTAAAGCTTGGTGTGAGTGGAATAAAGCTTGTTTCATAAATAAGCATTTTATATAAGTCTGAGCATTTTTTTTAAATATTTCTCGGTATATTTTTTAGCATAATGGAAGCTGTTAAGTGATTATAAATTTTATGTGGAAAACAAAATATATATCTTGCTCGAGAGTTTCATTCAAGTAAGAAGACGTTTTCGACATTGTTTGCTGAACGTTAAGACGATGTCCTGACTTGGCCTCCATACCAAGGGGAAGAGGAAGGACTTGGCTGCTCGCTTTGTGAAAAGAGATACGTCTCCAGGGTATTATAAAAGCAAAGTGCTTTCTGCGAGGTTTGTTGGACTCAGGCTTGCACCCTCTGCGATCACGGTTTTAGGTTGGTAGCATTGGAAAGAAGTTGAATTAAAACCTTTACATTTTGTGATTCTGACCAAGGAGTGGTATCACTGGTAGGCCTGTATAGCTCTAAACACAATGTTTTTTACACGTCTGGAGACATTTGCAAATGCTATAAATTTACCAATTCCAAGCGAGTATAAATTGTTCCTAGCGATTCACTTAGGTTAAAGCATCTATAAAGTTGAACACATCTGGCTTTTACAGCAACATTAGTTAATTTTACTAACCAAGGATAATATTTTCATTTCTTAGGAAAACAAGTTCACTATTTAAGAGGTGACATTAATTAAAAGTAAAAATTCATATCAAAACATAAATTTATTGACAAAAATTATACAAACACAAGCTGTTTCTAAAATTAGCAAATAATTTTGACACAAGTCATTATAGGGGGTTACAAAATATATGCACACCATTAAACAACAAAGTATAGGAGGTTACAAAAATCATAGCATGAGAATGTATAGGATGATACACAAACATAGATACCAAAACATTTTATTACTGGTTACACATTATTCCTTAAAATCATTCCTCGAAACCATGCCACAAAACATACTTTGTTCCTCAATAAAGCCTGTTTATTCCTCAAATAAGCCAGTTTATTCCTCATATCAGTCTGTTATTCCTCAATTAACATCCAACCAAATTCAAACGACTTAATTGGTTTGAGGAAGACATAATAATTAATATTAAGCATATTCCTATCACACAAGTTTACTTGAAATAATATTTTTTTTTCGGTCAATTATTAGGATTAAGAAAAATTTATTTTCATTCTTCTTGGGTGTTTACAGATAATGATTCATTCGATGTAACCTCGCTCCTTATGCGCTCTTATGATCAAAACTATCAATCTTATTCCGGAAAATTCGCAGTGTTTCTTACACTCCAATAAATATCTAAGTCTGTCTACAAGCTAGTTTGAGTCTTCGGGAAATATGTAGTCTTTATTCACAGCATTTGTTGAAGGAATGTCTTGAACAGTATCACTGACATCCTCACAGCTGTCTTCACCTGATGTTTCATCGTAAATATCGAGTTTACTTAGCTTATAAAGAGTAGGTTTATCGTTACCGACACATGTCTACACAGCTAGTTGCAGTACTTAATGTCGAAGATCTTAATGATCACGTGTTAGTGTGTATTTCATATGATACGAATATAATTCATTACTTGTACTCGAGTTGATTCCCTCTCCTCCTGTGTTATTATGTAGTGTAAACGGGATAATACATTTCTCAAGAGGAAGATTATTTTTACAGATCTTGACATGACTATTCAAGTTATTAGTTCGGTTGAACTGGCGAAAACAATATTTGCGGTTAAGAATGATCCGAGATGCGTTCTTAAAACATTCACTATTCTCATGTCTATGAACATTATAGGCGAAAGTGTATATTTTCCTGCAGAATTTGCACTGTAGACGATTCGGTAATGCCTCCATTAATATTAAGGTAGATTAAATGAATAATCTTCGGTGTGAGCAGAAAGTTAATTTCCAAATAGATTTTCACCCCACAATTTCAGAATGACAACTAACCTGTTTTAAACAGTAATAGGTTTAAAATAAAACGATAAAAATGTCTTCTGCTCTAATATTTGTATGTTAATTGCGGAACTATGGCTAGTAATTCACCATGTGGTCCAATCTACGTGTGTTAGACGGAATATGTCTTTACTTGGTATTCGATTGAAATGAATAAAGATTAATTGAATTTAGGAATGTAGAAGGGAGAGATGGGTTTGGAAATATTTTGTAGGGAATTTTTTAAGACTGTTTACTGAAACGAATGTGTTAGTCGGAGGCTAGTCTGTAGAGTAAGCCATTTTTAGGTGTGATTGTCTTAACGATGTTTTGAGCGTACATATGTAAAACAAATTTCGATTTTCCCATTAATTTTTGTCTGATAATTCGATAATTAAATCTAATTATGAGTTTTTTTTCAATACTTACAAATATTAGCAAGTGAAAAATATTCTTGTAGTTGGTTGTAGTTTCCTAGTCTAACTGTGACAAGTTTGCTGGAAAACGCGATAAAATGTCTTCAAAGCTTACAGGATTAAACTTAAAAACAGGTTCTTAGGAAAGGTTTATATACATTGTGATTGAAATTTATTGGATTAAAAATCATTTCTTGGATTAAAATATAAAATTTCTTGAAATTTAATCTGGGGATTAAAATTCATTTCTTGGAATTATCTTTGGGATTAATGAAACTTCATTTTAACTTCAGGGGAATAATTTAACAGCGGGATGTGGTGAAAAAGATTTATTTAGCTGGAAGGAGGAGGGAGGGAGCGTATAGCGGGTGCAAGCAGCCGTCGAGCTAGCCGAAAATGTGTTCTGGGCTGGATGAGGGAGAGGTTGCGGGTAGGAGTGATTGGACCACTTCTCACTGACTGGCGCCATCTTTAGTTTGATGCCAACCCTTGTCCTGGATACACGCGGCACTGAGCACCCCTCTTCACCATCCGAGATCGGCGTTTTGGTGGTGTCCCATGCGACAATCGAGGGTAGCAGACCTCCGGCCAGCGGGCATCGGAGATCTTCGTTAAGCATTTTCATTGAATAATATCTTGCCGGGGTTCACTTCTTATTCAAAATCTTCATAAACTATAGTGCGAAATATTTTATACGTTTTTTGCTTATTGATAATGTTAGTTTTTTTTTTTTATATAAGCATTTATCGTGTCAAGTGTGTTTCTGAGGTCAGGCTGTCTACGAGAGTTCAAAGGATTTTCAACTACCTTTGTGTTAACAAGTGTGGCGAATTTACGAGACTTAGCGGAAGTTGTGTTAAAATTATTCCGCAGGATGTAGTATGTTCGTTATTTTTAATCATTTTACTTCGAGAGTTTGTGGATTTCATCAAATATATACTACATTTCTATGAATTGTTGCAGGATTAAGCTTCGCGGATTTAAGGACTTCTTCACGCCATCCGAGTCTCCCTAGACTTCGATGGAAAATTGTGTTAAAAGTGAAATATTTTGAAATATGGCTTCTTACGATAGTAACATTTATTCGCAGCGGCAAACCAGTTCTCTGGATGCATAGTTAACGTAGTTGTGTGTGTTCAACTCTCTTTTTGTTTAATAGCTTTTCCATAAACATTTTAAATGTTTCCTTCAGTTACGTGTTTTTCCTGTAATTTAAAATCAGTTGCCTGCCGACCGCGCACCATGTCTCTAATCGTGCTTATAAGTCGACGTAAGTGTTACGCTCAACTCGTTCCTACATCAGACTCAACAATGAGAGAACATGTTTTATAATAATTTAAGGTACGTGTACAAATGAGAGGGAGACCTTTGTGTATGTCTATTACGCTATTGTGTCTGGTTAAAATTTAATTCAAAATGTGAGTTTATTTGTCCGTGTTAACTGGAAGTGCTAAATCGTTCCGTATCGGGAAAAGTTGCCTGCGAGTTTCGCTGCTTAAATTGCACGTCGTTAATAGTAGCTTGGTAGGGATATAATGCAGGATGTGTATGAGTAGTGTGTAAATCGTTTCGTTGTCTGTTGTAGAACGCAGTGAATTCAAGTCGTTTGCTTGCATCTTCAAGTTATCAGAATGGCCGGTAAACGAGTTTTCTGAGGAAATATTAGTTAGTTTGAAAACTCAAGTGCGTGAGTAGTGTTCGGAGTTTTTGCCATAATTTCAACTCGGCTGCAAGCTCCACGCCTCATTACTTGTCTGACGTACAGTCGGACAGACGCCAGCCGCGCTCCACGTATCTAGTCGTGCTTATAAGTCGCCGCAAATCCTATACTATCATCATTCTCTCAGCGCCCTTGCAGCCGGACCGATGTGTTATGGGAGAGGTGCTTGTGAGATTTCATTAATTAAAAAAAAAAACAGGATAGCTGGCTTCCGTAATTCTAAAAGTGATAGTTACATACCTGTGTTCGTTAGCCGGTTAGATAATTAATTTTTAAACCCATATCTAATGAGACAGGGCAGATTTCATTTCCCAGAAATACGCAATATAAGCGATCTCCCGAACACAACGGGCGTGTATAAAAATCATTTAAGGTATGTTTACAACTCCGAGGCATCAAGAAGTGTAGTTTTTTATGTTGGTATTGTGTTTAGGAAGACTGCCACTTAATTTATATATTGATAGGGATATTTTTGCTTCGTTACTTAATTTCGTACAGGAGACTCGCATAGTTGTGGTCGCTTAGCACTTGTTTCTTTATGAGATCAGGTTATTCATGTAGTTGTGTTCGTTTGAGATTTGTATTTCTGGTTCGATGAGTCCAGCGTGTAAATTATATTGCTAGCATACAGGACGTGGGTTAGTAAAATCACGTTTTGGACGTATTCCTCTCTCTTTTCGTTTAATTGCTATTTCATAACACACTTTTTGCATATGGATAACTCAGTCGATGTTCAAATTCCGCCCGCACTGCACATATCTCAGTCGCCTCTCAGACGAAATACATATATATATATATATATATATATATATATATATATATATATATATATATATATATATATATATATATATATATATATATATATATACATATATATATCAATACACATATACATATACCCGTTCCCCAACACAGGTACCCCTAAGTTGAGTTCCAGAGCTCAGAGGGTGAACATCGCTCCCCTATATGCACCCCTTCCTCAACACAGCCACACCTCAGTACGCCAGAGAGCTCCGACCGTCAACATCTACCAGAGATGCTCCCCACCTCAAAAAGGAAAGAAAAATATAGAGTAAACTAAAATATATACTCTTGTCACAACAATTTTGATTAAGTCACTCAATTAAATTAATTACATCAATCAAATTTTGAGTACATTTTAACCGATTTCAATCCGATTGAAAAAAAATTTTTGATCGGATTAAGATCGGATTAAAGACTAACGAGAAATTTTTCATGGGATTAAAATCTGATTTAAAATTTTGGTCGGATTAAGATCGGGTAAGGATGAGCCCTTTTGATATCAAATGGTTAGTCCGATTAATAAAAGCGGCATCCCTTTTTATATGAAACAATCACGCCCCTACTACTTATATCCAAGGTAGGGGTAGTGGCGTTCTTCAGAAATTTATTTTTAAAAGTGCTCACTTTTCTGCGCACCGCCTGCAGGGCTAAGGTTGAAAACGAGATTTATTGCGGGAGGGTTCGGTATAGGGAAAATTTCCCCCACAAGGTGAGCTGGTGTTACAAAGAGGTCACCGCTTTTAAGTTGGTATTAAGTGGAGAAATTCTATTTTTTTTTTGTGTATGAGAGTTCGTGTTTGGCTCCAATTAAGATATATACTTTCCCCAGACAAAATCCTAAGTATTAACATTATTTCGCAAAAAAATTATTCACGCCCTCCAACGGTGTTTACATCAACAAACAGTAGATTCAACTGTTTTTGGTATTAAGTGTTGATTAGTACGCTCATTTCAATGTTAAAACTGTACAAATTTAAGTGCGACGTAAGTATAGCGACGCCAGTGCATCCTGGCGGCGAAACAATTTAGTTGACGAGTTAAAATCATTGAGCTTCCCAACTTAAGTAGAAGAAACCTTAGTAGGGCTTAAGAGTAGGATGGACTGAAACATTTTCTGTGATATAGTTGTTTGTCGCTCAATAAATGTTCTCCAAATATTAAAATTTGTCATAAAGGATGGAAAAAAATTATCTATGCCCGTATTTTTTTTTCTTACTTTTGTCATATTAAGTGTATTTTTGGAGAAATAAATTCGTGAACATGGTCAAATATCGCATTTTTAAAGCTCTCCTATGCAGTTTCCTTAAGCGGCAAGAGAAAAATACAAAGATACGGGCGTAGTTTAATCTGTGTGCTTTCATCGCGTCTGTTAAAATCCCACTGTTATGCATCTAATTTGCACAGTACAGCGTCACGACGGAAACGCGCCGCACGCCTTGCGCGTAGGGGCGACGAGGCGCTAGAAGTGCGTGTTAGTGTCGCCCGTGTCGCTCCCCCGCAGCCCGTCCTTGGACGCGTAGCTCCATCCCACCCTTGAACGTCTCATCGACGTAGTGATAATTTAGAGACGGATCAAGTTCCTCAGACAAGCAGGGGAAATGTGGCGGAGTCGGCCGCGGCATGTACGAAACAACTGTCCCGGCACTCGTCTGGAGTGGTTTCGGGAAACCAAGGGAAGCCGGAATGAGAATGGCCGGTCCGGGAATCGAACCCGCGTCCTCCCGAATACGAGTCCAGTGTGTAAAGCGGATATTACACGATACCTGCTGCCGTACTTGGTTCTTGTACAAGCTCCTATAAGCCCTGGTGCACGGGCCGGTATATCAGCCACTATATGAGGCGCCATGGAACATTCATATTACACGACAGCAGTTCGCGTACGAGCATTTGGCACCCTCGGTGGGTGCGCAGTGTTGTGGTTTGTAGTAAATATGAACCCCATTCGTAGAACTGCTACCAGCTAGTAACTTGCGTAGGCCTATAAAATACTAGATAGCACATCTTAATATTGCTATATTACTGTTCCCTTTTTACATTAATAATTTGCTTACTAGTAGAGTTTCATTAATTTTCTTGAAAATTACGTGCAGGCCCTATAGTACGAGTGCGTTATTTTTTAATTTTGACGAAAATTACTGAACGGATCCAAAATATAGTTTTTTTTTATACATACCGGGATATTATCCGCATGTAAAATTTAATGATAAAAAAATTTGGCTTCGACGGAATTTCGAACACATGCCCACAAGTTACAAGTTTTTTCGTAGACGTCGCAGCTTTAGCACTGTATCACCAGTTCACACAGCACGCATAGAATTTATATACTGTAAATGACTTACATTTTTTAAATTAAGTTTTTCATGCAGTAGGTAATGTTTTAAGTATTTAGAACGGTTTTGAACAGTAATTAACAGTTGTCATCGCCAATATTATTCGCAGTTTTCGTATTTTAAATCTGTTTGAAAGCGTTTCAACATCGCGGATGTAGATGCAAGATGGAGGCGTCCTTTTCAGTTTCTTCATCGACTCGTTTCAAGTAGTAGCCACGGGGAGCGCCCTACGCTCTGAAACTGCGATGTGATTGGTAAGGTACGAGAGCCGGTATGGAACCTGCCAAGGAAAAATAGGACGTGTCCAATTACCAAACGTGGTACGAAATCTGCCCGTGCACGGCGTGAAATGCTATGACGGGCGCCTTACCAGCCAGCCCGCATACCGGCCGCTATGGCCGACCTTGCACAAGCTTTTACGGAATCTGGTATCGAGTAATATCCCCTTTACCACTACGACACCTCGCATAGGTGCTTTCCTTTGGAGATCGTCAGGCGGCTAGGTCTGTTTCAACTAAAAAAAAAAAAAATCGTTTTGGGTAGGTGACCCTGAATTGTGCCTGCTGGAATGTACAACGAAAAAACATTACTTATTACAACCACAGGCTATTCGCAATAAAGCGAGCACTTTTTGAAGCACTCTTATTTGGCATATTCGTCAGTAAATAAATATATTTTATTGTAAACGTAGACGTTAGCTTTTGAGTCCAGTAAAATACATACACTGTGTTTATTACTTACATGTCAATATTTATTTTAAAAAAAAGTGGTGGAAGGATAAAAAAAAATGGCCGATAGCTAAAAAGTATCTAGGGTCCCAAAAGTGCTCACTTTGCCGTGGACAGCTACGACACGGGTCCAATCCGAGAAACAATACATTTTTTTTAAGCACTTACTTTCTCATAAAAGTTCAGTTTCTTTAATTGTGAAAAACTTACACAGCTGGCGTTGTCGGTAAGTTTACGCTATAAGTACATTTAGTCACCTATTTTCCCAGGTTAGTCTAGGTGGCGCTGTTAGGTTAGTAAACTACACTGAAAACAGTAGATGAAACATTTGATGATCAAGGATAACATAAAACGATTTCTATATCTTAATTACCGTAACAAACCAAAACCCTCAGAACTCAGGCAGTAGAGAGGATGTGGTAAGCTTACTGTTTATGTAAATACTTAAAGAAATAAATTTTAAATTAACTGTATGAGTATATTTTTAAATATCATTTTTTTTTACCAAAGCATAAATCCGTTGGGAAACGAAGTTTGAACAAACGTCATCGTAACTAATCCAACAAGAAACTTTGGTAGTTCTGTGTTGAAGTAGCGACTAGATGTTGGGCGCATGTTCATAGGATGGAAACCGGTTTATCTCATCCTTAAGAGGGGCCGCGCTGCTGTAGTGGCCAGACTACTCGCCTCCCACCTAGACGAACCGGGTTCGAATACCGGCGAGGTCACTCTCGGATTCTCAGATGTGGGAATAGTGCCGGACGATGCCGCGCGTCGGCGGGTATTCTCGGGAGTCTCCAGCTCCCTCACCCTTTCGTTCCGACGCTGACCTCACTTCACCTCATCGTCTCTCAAGACCTAGATGTTAAGAGCCACCCAAATCTCTCCACTCATCTTTAACATGTTATTCCAGCGTTATAGGTGCATTAGGCAACCCGCCAATAATCCTTTTTACTTTAATGCTAACTTCGTAATAGTCCAGGCAATAAAATAAATAAAAAGTTAGAACTTATATTTGCGTTCTATTAAATATGCAGTCGCTCTTGTTCGAAAATGGGTGGGCGTGTTTTTCTTTTATATTTTTTGTAGGTCAGGCCGGCACTACTCGATAGTTCCGGGAGCCAGAACGAGCGACGGAAGTCCATTATTAAAAGATTGCACAGCTCGACGTTAGCCTCTTCGCTTGCTCTTCCTTGTAACCACAGTCCGTCGGGCGCATCTCGTTCGATGGGCGGCAGCCACCGTTCATTTTGGTGTGGGAGGGAGAGGCGAGAGGGTAGAGGGTGTGAGAGGTGACGCATACCCTCTGCGAGAACATAACCGCGACGACTGCAGTTCCGCCAGATATATTATCCTCCCCAATAACCGTCCTCGACGGGCGTCAAGAAGCGCGTGGGACCCCCCCCCCGGGGGAGGGGGGAGGGTTGGAGGGGCGCCGCCATTGTAAGTGTACATTCTACATGCAACCTCTTTAGCTAAAGTGACGTGTTAGACCCCCCCCCCCCCCCGGTTCCACAAACCACGGCCTTCTCACCAACCCCCCCTGGTGCCTTAATATGTAATTTAGGGGCCATAAACTTCCGCCTGCTCCATCGTGCCATGGAAGCCTTCCTTTCCGCCCCCTCCTTCCCGTCTTGCAGGGCTGTCCAATTTCACGCTCCACTTGTCCTTACCCCTCCCGCATGGCAGCGCCGCTCGGCGGAGTTCCCGTCAACTACTGAGCCGACGACTTGTAAGCGGCTGGTCTTCGGCGCTGGCTCGCCCAACTTCAGCGGGAGCGGTAGGAGGGTAATTCCTGAAAGCCTCGCAACCAATGAGCGTTCAGAGGTCAAACTTCGGTGGCAAAGGGGGCCTTAAGGGGGCCGCCTACTAGGCTCTAGAAATGTGCTGCGGTGTGTTGGGAAATCCATTTTTTTTGACGAAACTATTCCACGTGCTTCCAGTGTGCTAATTTACGACGAGAAAGCAAACTTCAGGCAATGACGGAACGTCGCTTTCAAGACACTACGCATTTTAGAACCACTATTTCCAAGTCCTACAACATAGCTAAATACAGACTTTTCAGACTGCCGTACCTCAAAATGTGCTGACTGGATCTACGTGAAACTCAGATACAATACTGCATTGAACTTTGCATCAGACTTTCCATCAGTAAAACAATATGGTCACCGCTTAGAAAGTCCCGTAGAAAAAACGGTTCGACAAAAAGCTTGCGCGTTAGGTAAGTGCTTCACGCATAGTAGCGATGCGGCACTTGATGTGCGTGCCAGTGTCGCCCTTAGCGTTCGCTCGCTCCTGTGCCAAGTCGCGTCAGGTAGGCGGTGCCCTTAAACCGGATAATTTTCTAGACCCTGGCACCACGGGGCAAACAAGAATGCGGAGATGAATCATCCGCCTATTCCGTGGACTCAAACCGCACGTGCCGAGGGAGGGCGTGAAGAAATTTTGGCGGCTTTTAATATCGAGGTCTTGAGAGCCCATTTGGGTGAACTAAGGTGAGGATGGAGCAACGCCGGAATTCAAAAGCGGAGGGAACGGGAGATCCCCGAGAAAACCCGCTGACCAGCACCATCATCCGTCACGATACCAACATGCAAAAATCCGGGGAGTGACCTCACCGGGAATCTAACCCGGCTCGCCTTGGTGGGAGGCAAGTCGTCTAACCACTACATCATCGCGGCCCTTCACACGCGCCGCACTGAAAAAACAGTTTTGTGGTTAAAGGCTGTTCACTATAAAGTGAGCACTTTTGAAATCAACCTTAGAAAAAAGTAACTTACCCTACCTACAGGTATTTTAATTGGCGCACTGAGTGACATGGGTCCAGTAAAGTTGGTAACGATGGATTTGAAGCAGTTCCGTATCTTAACGTCAATTAAAAAGTGTTAAGTAACCATTTATGATCAGTGAAATTATTTCCTTCACTTTCTGTTTTTTTTTTTTTTTTTTTTTTTTTATTAATTGAAGAGTAAAAATTAACAGCTTTGTAAAATATATACTTTTACAATAATTTCACAGTTTCACATGACCGACGCATGAATAAAGTTATGAGGCCCATGATAATGTTAATATTACATAAGGCGGAATAATACACAACGTAGATGCAAGTAGATCTTCAGCAAGTCTTTCAAAAGTGCTCGCATTTTACCGTGAATAGCCTATACCGACAAAATTTTATTGGTGGCCACAAAATTCTTTCGTCAGTATAGACATCACAAAATATTTGGTAGCACCAATAAACATTTTTGTCTTTCCAGTATGTAGTGGCAACTACAAAACAACGTTCGTGGTCACCAACAATTAAATACTAAAATAAACATAGCTATAAGCGGGATTCGAACCCTGGACGTCTCACATGCGAGCTCAGTGTGTTACGGTTAGGCCACCTCACGCGACGTTGATATCTTGTTTTGAGGCATTTAGATATTCAAGGGTATATGCCGTTCAAGGTGAATTGAGCACTTTCTAGGACCTTTTTAAATAATCTCTGCCATGTCAGTAATGAACACGGTGTGTGTATTTCACCGGAGTCGAAAATAAATGTCTAAGGCTACAACACTATATATTTATTGACTATTATTTCACATAAGGGACCTTCAGAAAGTGCTCACTTTACCTCGAATAGCCTATAATATGTGACAATATGAGACAAGGCCTGCACATTTCACCTCACGGGAAGTTAATTTTCTGTTAACATTTACGTGAAACGGGTACTTATTTATAAGTAAGGAATTATATAAACGATTATTTTAAGAATATCACTAATAAATCAGTTCGTAACCTGATACAAAGATACGAACACGGGCAAGTATGTTGTCGTGGTCATGAGGAAGGCGGCCACGTCAAATATGCCGGCCAGAGAGCGCACGCACGGAAAATGATGGATGTACTTTTGCAGTCGCAGCGAAATTTTACTACTGTCGATGATATTAAATCTATTGCTGCCAGCGAAATGTTTTGGTGGCAGCCAGTAAATTTATTGTTGATAAACAAATATATTGGTAAGCACCAAATAGCGCTGGTACTTGTTGATCTGCGTGTTATTTGGCACAACCAAACAGTTTTTGTAGCTACTAACGAATCTTTTCTTTCAGTACGGCAGATTGGTATCGCTGGTCATCAACGCGCAGGAACTCCGTACGCCGATCAAGGCCTGGTAACCTACCTGCTGGCCGGCAGTCCAGCCAACAGGAAGCCTTCCGCATCACGCAGTGGCCAACCAGAAACAAGTCCTGTTACCAGTGCCTTGCGCAGCCGGTCGGAGAATTTGTACTCCCGTATCAAAGTATCCGGCTTGCTGTTTCGCCTCTGTGTTCTTACACGCTCTGTGCCCTGGTCTTGACAGTGTAACCGGCGCGGACAATTTCTCGCGGATTCTCCGTAAGTGATGTTCTGTTGTGGCTGGCATCATCCATTGCTAAGAGACCTGCCAAATCCGCGTTATTATTTGGGGACAACGTTCATCTTCGAACACTTGTACCTCCTGCAATACGTTTGTCAGTGGAAAATACTTTTTCTGACACGCGTTGGGTAATTCTGCGCTAATAAATGAACACTTCACAATTGTGTGCTCCAACCAAATGCAGTTCAGTCAGAAAGGGCGTGGCTTCGCATCTCTGCAGCAGCCAATCGAGAAACGAGACCGGCTCCAGTACAGACAGTGCTGTGAAGTTTAGCCTGACGCCGAATAATAACGTAAATTTCGCATGTATCTATCCATTGCGAAAATTCTCAAATTCACATGGTGAACAATGATGAACGTCTTTGTTTACAACTAAATTTTTAAACGACAAGCGTTATTATATGAATAAAATGCCTTTAACAATTTGAATTTAATCGAACTGTATTACTAATTGGTCCGAGGAGGTATACATACATCTCAAAGCATTTGTTTACAAATTAGTTTTCTAACCTAAAATTCAAACAATGCCGTTTTCGCTAGACGTGTTGGCAGAAAAGAAGTTCAATGTTGGACGACAGAGACTTGTTGTGCAGCCAGTGAGATCGGTATATCTTATCTTTAGTATATGGTTCGGTGGGGCTTAGTTCTCATAGGTGACGATAGCTGGATGTGGTCCTGTGTGAATGTGTCCGTACGCAACAGCAGTCTTGTGGAGGTACATCCCAGTAATCCAAGAAAATATTTATGTAAGTAGTAAAACGGTACACAGTACTGGGGTTCTAACAAGAAGAAATTTCGCAGTAATTTACTCCCCCGCTGGCTTCTCAGTTATTATTAAGCTGTTTCTTTCAGCAACCGACGTCAAATTCAAATGAAATAAATTAAAGAACACCTCAAGTTAGACAATCAGTTATAGAGGACACTGCAAGCAAATTCTTGTGAATGAAAGGAAGTATGGCTATAATCATGATAAAAGATTTGAATGCAGGTTCAGAAAATTGATCTCCGACTTTTTTGAATGCTGAGAAGTCGTATACTGCATCCTGGTTTAAAATAACGATCAAATAACTCATAATTAAATACACTTTGACGTTACTATAGAAAAAAATTGTTGGACAAATTTGTCCTTTTAACAACTTGGACATAATGTGCCAACTTACATAGATTAAGTCATGTTTTGCAGCTTTACAAGACACGAAATGTAGTGTGTTCCAATTTTTTTTTGGAGTTTATTTATTCAATATTTAATCCGCGCCAGTTTAAGTGAAGTATACAATGAGAAAAAGTTAATCCGTAACTTAGTTCAAAAGACACAATTAAATAACCGGCTATCCTGCCGTTAACAACTTCAGCTGATAAAAACGGGTGCTGATAAAAAGATTTCCCACTTTGTCTGTGTAAACATTTATTTCCTAAAAAATAAAAAAAAAATAAAAAAAAATAAAAACTTCTCATTGCTGATATCTAAATCGCAGTCGTCTGTGTGCCCAGCGTTAAAGACTGATTGCGAAAACAGTAGCTAGTTAGTTTATTCACGCATTACATACTGAAAAGCCAAACGCGCTACGTCACTCAGAAATTTAGAACAGATTTTCACTGCTCTGTGGTGGAATTACTCGAAAATATTTTACTAAGGGACGACTCACAAAAATGTAAAATCACCCCGGAAGAAATTTAAGATACAGCAAAACTTAAACCACTTCATAAAATCACACGGGGCGACTTTAATTCCCTGAAAAGTCGTCGTAATCTTGTGGGAATCAATTTTATTTCTTATATTTTCTTTCTCGGCTGTAGCACAATCGCCCAGAGAGCGCAGGGGATATGTTAGAACGAGAGAGTAATGAGCGTGGCTTATGAGGTCTCGGAAGACAAACTGCGACCCTCATCTTTCCTGCGAAACGTTAGGTGAAGTGAAGCAGGAAGGAAGGGGAGGCGAAAATGGCATCTAACTGCTTCATGCGGCCTCCAGACACAAATGGGAAGAGCAAAAAGCCGGAAAGCCTGATTTCCCTCTCTATTCGTAGTTGAATTTAAAACACCCTGAAAAGAAATATGCTGTTTCTTTTCTTAATATTTCCCGGACGTTCTGATTGATGGGATTATCTCGAAATAAGACAATGGACAATTAAGAAATTCGTGTTTTACTATTGACTGGAAATTAATTTAAGTGCACAGCTAAATAAATTATATTGTGAAAGCGCGAAATAAAAGTATACACGTATAACTGTGCTTATTGCCTACACGTGAACCCAGTTTATAAAGTAAAAAACAGTCAATTTCTTCCTTTAATTTTGAGAAACTTAAAATATTTGGCATTAAAAAAAAGTGTACATTACTAAGACGTCCTTCGTAAAAAAAATTATGTTTGTAGGTTAGAAAAAAATTATGAATATATATATATTATGAATATATAAATATAAATTAAACAAGTACATATATTCGTGTCATTCCTATTTGGGTTGTCAGATGCCGTATTTGTCGAGAAAAATGTTGCAAAGAGTACAGAAAGTACGGGACTTAACTAAAGATGTCCGGGTAAAATATTTAACAACTATGAAATACACCTGACATAATTCAGACATCGCTGCGTGCACAGTAAAACATTATTCAAACATAATTTAGTGAAATTTTTCACTCATAATCTTAACGAGATATAAAACTGAACATCTGGATGAAAAGTAAATGAACAAGTTTTCGGCCCATTTGGCATGTGCGATCTGTAGCAAAATGATATGGTTGACAGGATGGAGACTTTTCTTTCTTGCTTGAATCTGATTTGAATACATGACTTATTTCATCTTATTTTATGCGATCTTATAATAATACGACGTTTAACTTAATGTATAAAAATAGTGTTCTTTTTATGATGCACCTTGGCTGTTCACGTTAAAGTAAGCTCTTTCGAGGCTCTAGTTACATTTCTATCAGCCATTTTTTTTATCTTTGTACAACTTTTTAAAATAAATATTGCAATGTAAGTAATAAACATACTGTATGCATTTCACTGTATTTATTGAGTATTATTCCAAATGAGAAGGCTTCGAAAAGTGCTCATTTTAGGCCTACTGAGAATAGCTTGTATAATAAGACAATAAGAAGCACACGACCCCGCTTAAGGGGTTTCAGACCCAATAGAAATCTGGAGATTCATGAACTGGTTTGACCGGTTTGGGTTCAATTTTTTTTGAGGGGGGGGAGGGAGTATATTTTGACATACACAGTATTTTAAGTTGGGAACTGAAGTGCATCCCTACCAACTTCGCTCCTGATCCGCCATACGTTGTGTATAACTGAGATACACGACACCCTTTTAGAGGTTTAGGATGGGTTTTCGGCTTCATTGGGAGGGGTTCGAATCCCATTTCAGTCCGATCGGTATTTGAGTTGGTTACTGAAGGCAACCCTGCAAAAATTGGTCCAGATCTGTCGGACCGTGTAGAATTGAGATAAACATTCTTTTTCTTGATAGTTTTGGGCCCAATATTGGGGGGAGGGAGTACGAAGGCCGTTTAAGTTAGGTTTTGAAGGGTATGACTACCGAATTTGGATAAGATCCGTTGAGCGGTGTAGAATTTTATAACGAACAATCTTACAAACATACAAACTTTGACTTTTATCTGTGTCTACGAGTATGTGTGCATGTGTATATATATATATATATATATATATATATATATGTGTGTGTGTGTGTGTGTGTATATATGTGTGTATATATATATGTATGTGTGTGTATATATATATATATATATATATATATATATATATATATATATATATATATATAATTTATGGCTTATTATATCTTACTCAAGTTTTTTAGACGCTTATTTCTAACTCGAGTTGTTTAGACTCTTATTTTTAGCTCGAGTTGTTTAGACACTTATTTCTAACTCGAGTTGTTTAGACACTTATTTCAAAAACTGCAACTATATCTCTCTAATAGTATATATTACGCTGTTGAACAAACAGAATCACTGAACCTTTCTCAAGTTAATTTACTTAATTAATGAAGTATCGATT
This sequence comes from Dryococelus australis, assembly GCA_029891345.1. Classification (NCBI taxonomy): domain Eukaryota; kingdom Metazoa; phylum Arthropoda; class Insecta; order Phasmatodea; family Phasmatidae; genus Dryococelus; species Dryococelus australis. The sequence goes on from CM057003.1 coordinate 49,585,794, forward strand.
TTAAATTCCCAATACTGTCTTGCGCTTCACAATAACCAGATAACGCGTCGTTTAAAATTTTGCTACTATAGTCGAAGGCATTAACGTTCTATAATAAGAAATGCTTAATTATTTCATTGAAAGTTATGGCACACGGATTGAAAATTTAACATTCCGGATGATACCGAGTTCTTAACTCACATAAATCGCTAAATTATCGGCTCAGTAAAAGAAATGCATTTTCTTGACGTTTGACGAATTAGGGAAGTTGGCCGCTATTGTGCAAGCAAAATAAGGTATTTCGTCTCGCACCTTTACGTTTATTTGAATACTGAAAACTGTGTTCTCTGTTATCCACACAAGAGGGGTTCCGGATGTGGGAGGCTTGTACGAGAAATTCGTCCGATTCTTGCGATCTAGTTTCATACAAAATATCGTGCTACAGCCTGCAGTTATTGCCAATACGACAAATATAATTCTTAAGGTTTGCTGGCCGCATCAATATTTATTATGTTATATATATGTACGAGATATTGTTCATCTTGTAGAAATTTCTTAATTGTACTATTTCCATGTACTATTTCCTCGCACAAAAAAGTAGACTACATACTTTTCTGAGAATGACGTGTCCCAATCACAGTTCTATTGGATAGGGTATTAATTAACGTTATATAGGCTAAACGAATTATATTATTTAAGAATCGCAATACAGAAAACCATTAAATGGCATTTCTACATATCTTATCTACTAACTTTGTGAAAAAGTGCATTTTACAATAGCGACGTGTTTCTGGCTTGCCTCTTCTGACTCCGCAAATTTTTACGTCATCGCAGCGAAAGATAATATGCAAAGTAAATACATCAGTTTGGCAAAATAGCTGTTCACAAAAAACTTGGGCAAAAAACCTTATTTGCTATTCACCTTTCTCGAATTTTCTATGTTGGCGTTTATCAACCTGTAGACTTCAATTGAAATTTTCGGAGTTTATTTTATCCCACGCCCTCGTAAATCGATTTGTGTGGTGGTGTATTCATAGTTAATTAAGTGTCACTGCCCCTTCTGTATGTATTTTCACGGGGCGAAACTAACTGACACGCGCCCAGTAAAGTTGATAACGGTGGAGGGAAAGTAGCCCTATGTCTTAACATCGGATTAAAACTGTTAGTTAGACATTTGGAATACTGAAATTGTAATTTTTTTTATATCTGCGTTTTTCTTATTTCACATAAGTGTAAGAATGAGCAGATTCGTAAAGTATTCACTTTTCTAATAACTACACAGTTTGGCTACACCGACACATGACTAGAGAGAGAGCAGGTCTATGGCCAACGAAGAATGTAGTATATTCGCGGTTTCTTTACATCTTTTAAATCAAACTTTTGAAAAATCACCCTATGCATAACGTGTTTAGTTATCTCCTGTATTTGCCATGTATAACAAACCTTTTATACCTCTGTTAACATAAAAGTGTCTTATATTTTGTTCAATTGAATTTTTACCTATATTTAATTTTTTCTATAATACTATTTCATGTATATTAAATATGAACAAAATCAGTGAGAAAACATATGTGTTGGTAGCGCCTAGTAAGAAATAGTTCTCATGCAAAATATTATTACGACTGAGTCCGCACGAATTCTGCGGGTTGTCCTTTGGTGTAATTTTCTAGACTCAGTTAAACTTGGTTTGCACGAGGCGGAGGAATATCCTGGATTGTACACAACGAGCGCACAAGTTTATCTCAAGCAGGGCTTTCAAAAGTACTCGGTTTGCAGAGGACCGTGTATAGGATAATGAATAACAGTTCGTTGTGTAAAAATATCGTTGCTTTGGGCTTGATGACTGTTGCACTGTGAATGACGTAGTTGAACTCTTTTTTTATGCATTGTTTCAAATAAATTGTAAAACAATGTTAGTTCTTCTACTAATTTAAATTAAGAAAATCATCCCATCAGGAGCATGGCAACCCAATCCATCTATTTCTACATGGCTTTAATTTACTTATGTACTGATCCCGGTTAACTGAGCACTTTTGAAATCAACATTTGAAAAATGTCACTGGCCCTGCCTGCATTTGTTTAAACAAGCACACTGACTGACAGGCTTACAGTAAAGTTGACAACGATGGAAGGAAAGCAGTTCCATGTTTTAACATTGAATTTAAAGTGCTTGGGATATAGATTTGTGAATATTGAAATAATTTCTTTCATTTTTTTTTTTTTTTTTTTTAACCCATGGACGTGCGAGAATGAGCGAAATTGGTAGACTATTCACTTACATAATTTCACAGTACTTGACCGATGAATGAATGACGTCATTAGGCCCATGGCGATGTTAATTTCACTTTTGTGGTGGAAGAATACGCGATATGCATACGAATAGATATTCAGCCGTGGCTTTCAAAAGTGCTCAGTTTACCTCGAAAAGCCTTTAATCTTCTTCGAAAGGTTCTACATTCCAGTTTGAATTCTGTTACGGGAATGAGCCTCATTAACCGGCGGATTGTCCAATACCACGACGGTTTCTTCCGATTGTGAAACGCTCTTCATAAATAAATTGGTAATAAGTTTATATTTGACGGTTCGCTGGAGATTGGTTCTGCTACTGACGCGAACGGAAAGGGAGGAGAGATCCGAAAAAGAAAAAATCAAAAGAAAAAACAACACGAATAATACTGGGAGAAAACATTGCCGTAGCTTCGAAACGAGGAGTGCAAATAAAAGGAAAAATCAACACGGTAAAGAAATAAGAAAAGAAATAAAGGAGGATTTCTGCTTCATCTGTATCCAGCCTCTAAACAATCTATCCTTTTCTATTGTTTTACAACAAAAAATATGCTTCTTTAAAATTTTACCAGATGTTCGATAGTCCCCATGTAACATCGTTCATCAAATTATAATATGAAGACGCCCAGGTCGAAAATCGCACAGCAAACATATTTTAACTCCAATCGCATTCAAATGACATTATAATAGGAACACTCCATAGAGTTTTTAATGCGTGCATTGGTGGGGTGAAACCCAAGATTTTAACGATAGGTCACAAAAAATTCTGGTCACCTCCGCTAAAGTGAGAACCATGTATTCATTTGCATTACATTAATGATATATAGACCTTAAATACTAGGATATGGGAAACATCTATATTTCACGTTATTTTAAAAGTTTCAGAGACATTGTTTTCTTTAATACAAATATTTCGTGAGAAAATTTATTCTTTTTCGTGTTCCCGTGTTAGTGTGTAACAATGGGTTGTTGGTCGTGAGGGGGGGGGGGGTTGAGAAGGGAAAGAGCGGCGAATATGATATGCCTTTCCCAAAAATTTATAGCGAAACATTTGTTCTGCAAACCGTAAATGAACTTGGACGCAACAAAACTACTGTGCTGCGACACGTAGTTAAATTGTATCATCCCTTTAGCTTAAATTATAAAACAGCCAGATTATCTCCAAAGAAACATTTATTACTTTTCAAATACACTGTCGTTCTAATAAGCATGGTTAATAACGAAAAGCCGTGGTTTCCGTGATGTTGCTTGGATTCCAGTTTATTTTCTATAAATGTTCATCAAAATTTCTCGCCTACTGAGATACACTATCAATTATTATTCAGGGCTGTTCACGGTAGAGTAAGCACTCGAAATCAACTTTTGAAAGAAACAATCCCACCAGTATGCAAGCTCCGAGTTAAGTTGGCAGTGAATTAGTCAAAATAGTTATAAGTCTTAACTAAGCTTCGTATTGGTGTTTATCAACCCCCACTTCTAGATAGAAGTAGACCCTAAGAATTGAATTGACTTTGCTGTTCTTGGCAATGTTAACCGTAGGTATAACGGAAGGATACAGATTCAGAAGGAAATTAGATTCTACACATTATTTATAAGTTCCCAATTAACGTGAACAGTCTATACGTATTTATTATTCTATAACATAATTATCTCAGTGACTGGAAATTTATCAGGTGGGTGTCTCATAAACACAGTTGGTATACTCCAAGGTCAACCGGATTTTCGCACCTGACGATGCCGTTGGTCAGCGGGTTTTCTCGGGGATCTCCCCTTTCCCCTGCCCTTTCATTCCGGTGCTGCTCCATATTCACCTCAGTCATCCTCATCGGCTCTCAAGACCTCGCTGTTAAGAGCCGCCCAGATCCCTTCACTCACTCACGATTAATATAGCTTATAGCTAAGAAAAGTTGACACAACAATTCTCGAGGTCTTATGTCCCACATAACAAGTTTCTTGTTAGCAGAAGCGGTATCGAACCCTGACAACTTACGGGAGCTGGAAATGGACAATGAAATATTTAATGAATTAATACAATACCGTAAAATTCACAAAGTATGCTTGGAAAGAAAATTAATATGAACTACCACAGTTCCACGTGGCGTTAATATAAGGCAGCACACGAGATAAAAAAAATAGCAGGGCACTATGGAAGAACGACAAATCGGATATTGCCAGTTGAATATCTCACGTACTTACCAGTTCCGAACATTGTAGAGGTAACCAGGTGCCAAGGTGCCGCACACAAATATATATATATATATATATATATATATATATATATATATATATATATATATATATATATATATATATATATATCCTAAGGTACTACGCACTATAGATTGTGGCCGAGCGAAATGTTTGTAAAACATGTTCCAAATCGCCAAACTATTTAAGCGCCATCCAAGGCGTTACCCCCCCCCCTCCCAGTTACCCTAGACGGCAAAGCGACGCAAGAACAGAGTCAGAGTGTGTAAAGGTGTCGGAGGCGGCACGAAGCACAAGGCAACATACCAGACCTGGCCTAGAGGAGCTCTAAGTCCTTGCTGCAGTGTTTTAAATGGCGAGCATAACCCGTGTTGCAGTAGGGCGTAACGTTGAGTTCACGAGTCCCCGTTTCTGATCTCCTTAACGTAAGAAATCTGGCGAGGTTAGAGCTAAAATCTATCTGCCGATAAATATTGTTCTAATGTTTGTGGTGTGTCAAGGGTAAAATATTTGCATAATGATAACTGATATTTGTTCCTTATCGTGTTGTTGTATTGTAGTAACTCAAGCTTAATCGTTGTTATAATAAATGTGTTGTTGAAACCAGAATCCTCCCTTAATTGTCTGACAATCGATAGTTACGTCCCCAGTAGCAACCTTCCTTCTGCAGTGATTATATTGTGTTTGAGTAAGCCAAGATAGCAACATTAGGAGAGTCAGAGAGTTCTAAGATAGGTAGAAGGCCGGAGTTTGCTACATTGGTGGAGCGCCTCACGATCCACCCCCGCGCTCAGGCCAGTTAGCTCAATTTCTTCAGCATTTTCACTTGCGCATCGCGTAGGGTATTGCACTCAGCGAAACAGAAACGTGGCTGAGCTTCCCGCTATCTACACCGCGCATAGGCATAATTATTTGCTATTCTTTAACGTGTATTTCAATTTCCATAGCATCCTGTATTACTTAAGTGAAAATAGGATTTTATTCACAACAGTTTACAATATTTGTGTTGTTATATGCATTATTCGTCAATTGTTTCTATTCGTATCAGAAAGCGTGACAACTGTTAATCACCGCGAGCCCAAGGCACGCGCAGTAAGCGACAGTGTGTGGCAGGTCTAGTGGCGTTTATTCCATAGACGCAAGGCAAGCCCTGCTTACTATATATATATTGGAAATGTTTGACCTTTATAGTTTCTGCTTTAACTTTAAACACATTTAATTCTGTGTTTTAGTAACTCTCGGACTGTACAAGCAAAGTGCTGCTATCTAGTATTAATTTTCACAAACGGGAGCGACTAGCGATGAATCGAACTCGCAAGCAACAACACGCCACATACTCGACCGCGTTCCTTCGGCAGGGTAAGCAGTCGTAATGTTTGCGTCCTCCAGTCCTACATTTTCCCTTGGAAAATGGCTGAAAGTGTTCGGGAAAACGGGAATTTTCCTATGATTGGTAAAATCTCTCAAAATAATATTCATTTTAATTATTATTACATTAATTTTGTTTCCGTTTTAATAACTAATGTAAGGTATTATAAATTGGTAAATACACGTGGACGGTAAGCAAAGTAGAAAGTTGCGTTTGTTAGTAGAAATTGCTTACACTGTAAAAACAACTCGCTACACGCCACTGGGCAGTGCGCGTCAGCAGATTGCGTAGGCAGCCTTGCCAGGCTAGCAGTAACGTCGCGTTGCGCTCCTCGTCCCCACCCATTAGAACTGCTTGCATTTTATGTATACTAGTATAATGCTTGTAAATTGCTTTTAATGCATGCGGAACACTCTGTTCCAATCTTGGCGAGAAACACTCAACTTGTATTACTTATGCGTGCTTTGGAGTACTTTCTACCCTTCTTCCCCTTCTAGTTATAAGTGCATGTATATTACACAGTGCGCGTTTCTTACATATGTAAATTACACCCAACGTACACTCACACTCACCGTCATTCACAGTACATGGAAACTAGGAGTCAAAGCAAACATTCTTCAGTCAGTAAAGTCATAAAGAGTTTATTCCTCGATACATCCGAACTAGAGACCCGGCTATACGAGTGAGTCAGGCGGCGTGCGTTAGTATTTGACACAGAACGCGTTACTAATAGTGAATTACAAAACCAACCGTTAGTTGCCTCATTTTACACCAATCCACCACAATTCCCACACGACACACCACCGCCTACACAAAACGCAGACCAATCTAGCTCACCGTCACACTCACTGGATTCAGACTTTCTAGGCTTCCCATTCAATGACGAAGTTGCGTTATACTCAAATCTATCACGCTCATTACCACCCCATCCCTCCCCCACCGCCCACGACTGTATCAACGCTACTGTAAACCGCACGACACGCAACATGGCCGAACAACCACCACTCCAAATTGTAGTAGCACAGCCAGAAAAACCTCCGTCGTTTTCCGGAACAAAGGGTGAACACACAAATGATTTCCTTGAAGCCGTTAAAGAAGTAGCACGGGTGGATAGAGGCGGACATATGTAAAAGAATCAAATTTTATTTGCTTGGGAATGCTAAATACTCACTTGAAACTCGCCGCCAACAGCCAATCATGTGGCCAGAATTGAAAGCGGCCTCAAAGGACACCTTCACCGCTACGGCCGACTATGACCAGGACATAAGAAACGTTCTCTCCTCGATAGTAGAGTTGAAGAAGGGTATTTGGATCCAATTTTACAAACATTTCTGAAAACATTGTTTTCTGAAGTTGCAAATAGCTTATAACATTTGTAACAGCCTACATTAACTCGTGTTAAAATATTTTGGATCACCTTGTGTTAAAATATTTATGGATCACCAAGTGTTAAAATATTGTTGGAATACCTTGTGTAAGTTTTGCTGACTCGGTTTGTACCTTAAAAAAGTATATATTTTGAAACAGCCTATAACTCATAAATATGTCATGCGTTTTTTTAATCAGTCTGTGTTTAAATGACTTTTTATGTATATATTGTGAGACGTCCTGTATTTTGTGAAATATGAAGTGTATTTTGAAACCTCCTGTACTTGTGTAGTTTTGAAATTATTTGTTGTTTGCATTTCAAACAAAATAAGTTTAAATTTTTTGTGTATTTTGAAACCTCTTATACTTGTGTAATATTGAAATTATTGTTCGTTTGTATTTCGAACAAAATAAGTTTAAATTTTTTGTGTATTTTGAAACCTCCTATACCTGTGTAATATTGAAATTATTGGTCCTTTGTATTTGAAATGAAGTGTACAAATTATTGAATAAATATGTGTGTTAAGAATGAACACAATTGTGTATATTTATTATATATTTACAAAAATGTTTTGCTTTCCCTAAGAAAAACATACTATTGTTAATAAAGTGCGATAAAATGTTTTGGTTTCCCTAATAACAGAAAAATTTCTCTGATTAATAAACTGAATGAAAAAAAAAATAGTGCATGGTTCTTGTGAAATGTAATCACATATACTATGCGAGTAATAAGTTAACAGATAGTTCTTAACTAGAAAAAACCACAAATTTGTGTCTTAAGAATAAAAAATATATATATAGTCGAATATATAGCAGTTTTTAAAATGTTATACTATTTGTAACAAGAAGGGTCAATTGCTGTATATTAATTTTACAGGGTAATGTTAAAATAGCTTGTACATAAAGCCCTAACAAGACAACTTAAAATAATTTTCATCAGTTTACCTTTAAGGCTTCAGAGGAACCTTATTGATCTAAAATTTTATTACAAGATGTGCTCAGGAACAGAGCATACTAGTGTTTTTCAAACAATGTTAAACAGAGAATTCCTATATATATATATCAACGATGTGATAAGCCTACAAAAATAGGAATGAACAAACTTCAGTCACTATTAAAACTACTATGAATTACTCCCTAGAATACAGAATAACTAAGAAAACTTAACTAACTACGCGATATTAAGAAGACTCTGAAGGCATTTGAAATAATTTTTATTAAAATACTGTATCTAGAAAAAAATTGTAATAATATTTCAAAGAAACACTGACGTGCGAGCAGCTCGTGGTATTCCAGGCTGAGCTTGTAAATTTTTTGTCCATTTTCCAACCCTCCTCTGTCTTCCTAGCCCAGCCCACCACAAGCATGAAATACCTTTTGAGGGATACCAGCAGCACTCACGTTCCCATCCTTCCACAACCCAACTCTGTTACGAACAGCTCTTCCACACATGTAATATTTTTTAAATAAATAATTAACCAACACAAATACACAAATATAGTTGTGTTACATTGCCAACCCCCGTGGCGAAGTCAGATTATACCACAATGTGGGTTTTGGATTCGAACCCGGGTAACGCATGGATAATATAAACTGAGTTCGATTCCTGGGTAATACATGGGTTTGTTTCCGGGGTAATATAATTCACAGTCCTTACACAATATTATAAGAATAACCAATACACGATAATAGATAGGACACTAACAAATATGTATGCATTGCTTGTTACATAATTACAAGTTATATAGAATATTCAATTAATAGATATTTCGAAACTGTACATTCCAGAATCGTACCACATAGTAAAATACATACGAGAATTCTAATTAAATGTAATTGCTAAAACCAAAAAAATATGCAAATTTCACATTAAGTATCAACTCAATACAATTGTAAATGAGAAAAATTCCAAAAATGTGTTAATTTGTTTAAAATATCTTAATTTTGCATTAAAGTCATTAAATTCATTATGGAAAAACTTATTAATTTAGTAAAATTATGTTTTTATTATTAAATCCTACCAATTGCCTTGTTCATGTAGATTCCCTGAGGAGGGAGGGGAGTTAGGTGTTTGATTATATATATATATATATATATATATATATATATATATATATATATATATATATATACACACAGGAGCAGTGGCCGCCATTCGTGAACCAGTCGCCATGGAGGACAGAGTTCCTCTCCACTAGCGTCGGCCACCAACCACCCACCCACCGCTGCTACCCCTGGTGGCCCACCAGGACAGGGCTATCTGATCATCGCTTCAGCCTGGGTGGACAGCCATGCGTGCCTCTGGGCCAGCCTAGGAGGCGGGCAGCCACCAGCAGATAGCGCTTGGCATCGTTCAGTCTCTCAACAGTTTAGCCTGGGCAACCGGTCACCCGTGCACTTATGTTAGTAAATAGTAATGACAAATTAGGGCTTTTTAATACTTTTCGATATTGTGTTAATTTTTTTAACTTTGACATTTGATGTACGTTTTACCTGGATTTTTTAAATTATTTTTATGCCATTATTTAACTTTTATTTTTCAGAATTTGTTACATTTTGAGAATTCCTACTTAGTTTTCGTAAAATCTTTTCCAAATTAATAACTTTAATAATTTTTTTACAAATCGTAAAAACTTTTTACATTTTATATTAAATTCATTAATTGTACAAATCAGTAAAACTTAATGAAATTTCATAGACTTTTTATGCAAATTGTTAAACATTTAACAAACTTAATGAAATTGTGTAAAATGTTTTATAATTCTTTTAGTTTTACAATGTTTGAATTATTTTTACTTAGATTTAGGAATTTTTACATCGATTTAAGCATTTTTTTATATTTTTATTCATTTTTACTAGTTTTTGGTAGTTTTTAAATTTAAAAAAATAGGTGTATGACTCTTAATATGAGTGCAGGGGAAAATTGCGTTTTCAATAAATTTTGGATGGCTTGTTGACTTGCATTCAAGAGGACATTTAATAGAGTTTAGAGGAATATGTTCGGTAACTGCAGTAGTACTTCACTATGGACAAAAGGCCAGACAATATCTCAGACTGAGGCCCTCTCTACACTGTGAAATACTCGTATATATATTTAAATACCATCTAGAATATAAATTCAATGTACTCTGAGGAAAATAGGTGTAGACTGTGAGCATGCGTGAAGGGGAAATTTGTGTTTTCAATAAATTTAGGATGGATTTTTGACTTGTATTTAAGAGGACATTTAATAGAGTTTAGAGGGAGATGCTCAGTAACTCCCATAGCATTGCAATATGGACAAAAGGCTAGACAATATCTCAGACTGAGGTCCTCTCTATACTGTTAAATACTCGTAAATTTATTTCAATACCATCTAGAATAAGAATACAAAGTACAATGAGGAACATAGGTGTAGGGCTGCGAGTGTTAATACAGGAGAAAATTGTAATTTTTGTTTTAAATTTAGTTAGTTAGTTTTAAGAGATTCAAGGGTGGGCTGTTGTGTGTTTGGGTGTGAATTATGGAACATAGAAAAATGTTTGGGAACTAATTCAGGCTACTCCAAGCATGTCTGGAGGGTGCAAAGCCCTGCCCAAGTCTATGTTCTGAATTCATTGTTTAAATGAAGGATGTTTGTGTGATGAATGTTTGGACAATGAGTAACTCTAACAAATAAAATGATTTGATGTGTGATGGGGTGGGGTGTATTAAGCATGTTATTTAGTTGTAAAAGTATAGAATATTAGATTTTTTTAAAGGTTTTAAGTATTTTTTAAGAATGTTTTAAAATTTAAGTAATTTTTGAGAATGTCTTTAAATTTAAGTAATTTTTGAGTAATTTTAAGTAAGTGGTGTAAATGTGTAGTAACAGGTTAATTCCTCTTGCTGAAAAAAAAATATTTAAAGTTTTGTCTTGAACAAATCAATTTTTCTAACCAAAATTAAAGTATTAAATGTTTTGTAAACATACACAACTCTCTTCTTTTGAAACATAAAATATTATTTGAGAAAAACACATATTTTCAAATTATAAGTACATTTTTCCTATGTTTATAACAAAATATTTATTTAGAAGTACAACACAACACAATTTTGTTTCGAGACATAATTATATATATTTTTGTCTCTTTTCAGCAATGCACAGCCCTTTATATTTTTGTGGTGTTGAAATTACTGTATTGAGAAACAAAATTTATCTTGCATCACTATGAGTGAGGGTAGGCGTCAAAATTTTGCTAGTTTCTTGGACGATCTTTTCATTAGCGACACAGAGTCTGAAAGTTGAGTTGCAAATGAAAAGAACGCCTAGTACAAGCTGCCAGGACGTCGCCGTTTCGCCTAGACAGCATCATTTCGATCACTTGTTGGGCGATCTATACTTGAGTGATTCGAGCACTGATTCGCACATGGAATGACTGTCATCTGCAACAGATTGGAACACGATCGTTTCCCTCAAACAAGGAAAAGTAGATCCCCTGGCAGACAATTTGTTTCTATCTGACACGGGAAATTGAAATCCTCTTTGGCTGAGGAAAGTGCTATGCAGATGTTTTACTTTCAGAGTATATCACTTCCCGTCCTGCTTTCAACCGATGTGAGTGAAATCTATGATGAGAAGTTAAGCCTTATCTAACAAACACGCTTGAGGAATTTAGCGATTGTGACCGCGGCTGGAATCGGCTTCTAATTCTGCAATATGGATGTTCACATATTGCAGTTTAGAGCATTCACTGTCGGTGCTGCTCACACTCTGCTCCCCAACTTCATTGCCAATAAAAAGCCTGCATTAATGTGCAATGTCCTGAGGGACTATGTTTCCATTATGCCATTATATCAACTTTGTTTCCTGTCGCACATCATACTGAGAGAATGACTTCATATTCAGATACTTGCAAGGTTTTGGTTACTGAAAGTCTGTTGGTTCATGTAGTGTTACAGGTATTCGAAAGTTTGAGGAGAACAATGGTATTTCTTTGAATGTCTATTCTGCAGTAGACAAAGATAGTAATATCATTGACGAAACTTTCGATAAGCAAGGGGTTATCTTACCAATGCACATTTCTCCTGTACGACATGCACATCATGTAATCGTATTGGCCATTCGTGCTTGTAGTAATGATGGCCATTTGCATTTTGTTTCCATTAAGGATTTATCAAAGTAGCTTAACAGCCAGTTAAGTAAAACAGACATAGGAAACTTGTTTGCGATCGTTGTCTCCAATTCTTTAATAGTGAGGAGAAAACCGCAAACCGTAATGATCTCTGTCAGCAATATAAGGCTGTTCGCAGTACTTCCCCTACTGGAGACAAGTACTTGCAATTTCAGGGTTACAGCAAACAGCAAAGATTGGGTTTCGTCACCTATTGCGACACAGAGTAATGTTTGAAACACTTTTCCACTTGCCTCCCAAATGGTGAAATGAGTAATACGAATACCATCAACCAACATGTTCCATATACTTGTAGTGTTTTGTTGGCTTGTTCGTACAATACAGCATTATGTAACTATTTTGAGTTTGTGACTGTTCTGATGAAGTCAAAAATCCCTGCTGATGAAGCTAGGTCGATGGCTCAGAAATGTTGTCATATTTGTATGTAAGAAGGTACTCGGTACAGATAATATTGTCGTCGACCATGACCATCTCACTGGAGAAATCAGAGATGCCGCAAATAATAAAGGCAATTTGAACTTCTGACTGCCCAAGAAACAACTTGCTGTTGTCTTTCATAATCTGCAAAACTATGATGCACACTTATTCATAAAGCCATTGGTTGAGCGTCACATAACAAAAACCGACAGAACTGTGGTAATCGAAAACCCGGGTGGAATCCAGGTGTTTGGAACGACCCTTGAAAAGTACAAGTCCATCACCAAATGTATTCCCAATGGGATTGACTCAAATGCAAAGGAGCAACATTTCAAGTTACGATTTATTAATTCTTTTCAGTTCATGAGCACCTCATTGGGAGCTTTGGCAGGTAATTTGAAAACTGCACAATTTAGTATCACCTGCTCGATGTTTCCAGACAACACCCAATTTGAATTGGCAAAAAGGAAGGGAGTGTTTCCTTATGATTTTTTAAGTCCCAAGACAGTCTGATGTGCACGTCACTCCCACCAAAGGATGCATTTCACAATATCATTAAAAGGCAATGGCGCTAGCGATGAGGATTACGCTCATGCCCAAGCCACATGGGATGAGTTCCACTGCATAAACCTGCTGCAGTATGTCATTCAGTATTTTATGTGTGGACAATTGTTTGCTGGCAGATGTGTTTGAAAATTTCAGGACTGTATGTTTGACTCATTACGGTCTTGACCCTGCCATGTACGTCACAGCTCCATCTCTTGCATAAGATGCTTTATTGTCGATGACAGATGTGCGGCTAGAGCTGTTGACCGGCCCTGGTAAGTACATGTATGTTGAGAGCGGGGTTAGGGGTGGCATTACCCAGGTTTCCAAAATGTGTGAGGAAGCCAATAACATTTGCATGGGTGAAGTGTATGACCGCCGTGTGGCATCATAATACATATATTATTTCGATATAAATAGACTGTACAGCCATATTACGAAGAGCAAGCTTCTTATTGGCAATTTCGAGTGGGTCGAGGCTGATGTGTTTTCGTCATGGGATTTTGCAAACATGGTGAATGACGGGGACACATTTTTTTTTGTGGAAGTGGATTTGTTGTTTCCAGACGAATGTCACGCTGTGATATTAGATCTGCCTTTGGCTCCAATAAATAGCATACCTCCTAACCACTCGCATGAAAAACTTATTTTGACACTTGCGCCATGGAAGAATTATGTTATCCACGGGGAAACACTGAGGCATTACTTGATGTATGGCGCCACACTTGACTCTGTTAATCGTGTTTTGCACTTTGAGCAAAGGCGTCTATGGCTCCGTACATCGAGTTTAATATTGAGAAAAGTGCCCAGGATGCAAACGACTTTGAAATTTTTTTTTTTTTTAACTTATGAATAATGCAGTTTATGGAAAAACTTTGCAGAATGTCCGCCGGGAAAGGGACATAAGAGTCGTCACCAGGTATAACACTATATGACACTGCATAACGGATCATCAATGATAATCTTGTCCTTATCAAAATATCAAAGAGCTCTGTTACGTTTACCAAGCCTTTATACACTGGTATTGTCATTCTTGATCTTTCCGAATTAACCCTTTATGAATTTCATTATAAGTATATGTGTGATAAATTTTCTCCGCCAGCCTTGCACCTTTTATATTGTGATACCGACAGCCTCATGCATGAAATTGCCTGTAAAGATGTTTATGAAGTAATTACCCCAGATTTAAATATGCGGTTTGATACATCAAACTATGCGCTCGATAACCTGCAAGGATTCTTGCCCAAGAACAAAGGCAGTACCAGAGTGATGAAGGATGAATGTTCCTGCCACATCATCACACACTTTGTAGGTTTACATCCCAAGCTTTAAGCATACATTGTTTAGAATGAACAGTGTATATGTAAGGCGAAGGGTGTAAAACCTAAAGTGCTGCAATCCCTCCGATACGAAAATTATCGAGATTGCCTCGATAATTGCACCAGGGTTCTGGGGACCCAATACCAGTTACATTCGCGTGGTGATGAGGTTTACACCGAAAGCATGACCAAAGTAGTGTTGTCAGGTTTAGATGATAAGCACTTCATTGAGCCGGATGGAGTATCGACTTTACCCTGAGGGCACTACAGGATTCTAAAATAATTTTTTTTCTTTCACCGTTACTTTGGTTTCAGCACTATTTTAAATATATGGCTGCCATCACCACTGCCAGCACCTAATCCTACACCACACGCTGCTCTGCACCAGTCCCTGATCTGCACTGCAATCTGCACTGCAGCTGTCGTCTAGCCTACTCCATCGACATCATTCGAGATATTTCTTCAAAGCTACTGCTATGGCCTAGCTGCATGACATTTAACATCGACGCAATAACCCTGTTGTCGTTTATATCACCCAGTAATTACTCTTCGCAGCATGGGATTACATCATTTTAAATCTATGAATATACAAGGTAACTTGAAGCTACGTGTGTGCATGTATGTGGAGTCATTGTAGGTGTTGGTGTGTCTGACAAATATATTCCTGGATGTGACATGGTGGACGTTAACCCCTAATTTCGCAACGGACGACACCCTAAATCGCTCTTTGTAAAATAGTGTATATTTCTTAGTTTTAATAAATGTATATAATACCATGGCTGTAAAACACAAGGACGACACCCTGAATCGCCTTTGTACTGTATATTTTTTAGTCTTAATGTTTGT
Source organism: Dryococelus australis (assembly GCA_029891345.1). NCBI lineage: Eukaryota > Metazoa > Arthropoda > Insecta > Phasmatodea > Phasmatidae > Dryococelus > Dryococelus australis. The sequence goes on from CM057003.1 coordinate 49,601,285, forward strand.
AAATATCTTTGTAACATGAAATGTTAATTTGTTTGAATGTGTGTGTATGAATTTTTGTATAAATATTTTTAAAGTGTTTTCATATATAAATATAATTTTAAGAAATGTTTTGTAGATGATTGTTAAATTGTAAATATTTTTTGAAGTTTGTGAAGAATTGTTGAAATGTTTGTAAATATAGTTTTTAAGGATGTTTTTCGAAAAAAAAAAAAATTAATTGTAAAAGGGAATAAAGTGACTGGTTATTTAGTAATCTGATTTCCTTTTTTCACATTTTAAATAATTTTTTTTTTTTTTAAGTTTGAGTAATTTGTGGGTGAGTTGCAATGTGTTTTTAAATAACAAATATGGAATCTATTGCTAATAGTTGGGACCACTTCAGGTAAACGGACTCTTGCCCCGCAGAGCAAGGCTAAGGAATGGTAAGACTCACTAGCTGGCAACTACTTTGTCTTACAACAGGTTGCAGCAGGAATGAACAAGTTACTGCAGGTTATTATATTCACTCTAGAAATTTCGAGTACCACTTTACAAAATTACTACGCCTTTGAATCAACATGTTGATGTCTGCTGTAAAGAGATATTATTCTTCAAATATGTGCTGAGATGCGTGGTATACACACACACTTATTTTTTAAATATTAAAATGAATTTTTTTCAACGACACTTTAAAGAAACATTATAAAATTTGTAATACTGGTTCTCCCCCTTCACCTCCTCCTCCTTCTACACCTCCACATGCACAGTTAAGACTTAAGAATTGACACCACAATCAGCACTGCAATTAGCAGTGTAATTGGCATCACAATTAGCACCGCAATCAGCACCACAATTGGCACTGCAATTAGCTCCACACCTTGTTCCACCTGCTCCACAATCTGCTCCACATGCTCCACACCTTGCTCCATGTACTCCACACATTACTCCACAATCTGCTCCACACACTCCACACCTTGTTCCACATGCTCCACGCCTTGCTTTAAATGCTCCACACCTTGTTTCACCTGCTCCACATGCTCCACACTAGCACCACTTAGCACCACACTACCACCACAATTGGCTCTGCAATTATCTCCACAGGCTTCACAAATTTTGGGGCAAGTTAATTAACCAATCAGTTATGAAAGGCGTTCCTTGCTTGTATTTCATTGCATGTTTAGAGAGCCGATGAGGGTGAAGTACATGCGAGTGCGACCTCATGTATGTGTGTCAGTGTGGAATGCTTACATCCTGTCGCACGATGAAACGATCCTCCCTTCTCGTGGTCCGCCGGTGTCGACTCGAGCCTTCTCAACTGGTGCGTGTTCCCTCCTGTTCACACCGCGCCCAACACCGACCTGCAGTGTGGACAGACTGGTTCAAGTGGCGAGCAATGCGCCGAAACGTCCAACCTGCCTCTCGGAGGCCGACGACGCGGCCTCTCTCAAACTCTACCAGCTGGGCAAAGGCTTGTGGAAGGCGCCGTCGGGGCATGCTGCGTGTTCACTGAGCTTGCTTCTTTGGCCCATGCTGCTCATACTGCTGCTAATTCCTAATTCGTAGGGCCCTGCGAAATTCGCGTTATTTTTTGGCATAAGGCTGAACTTCACAGCATTGTATGCACTAGCCCCGACGTCGTGTCACCATTGGCTGCTGCATAAATGTGGAGTTGCGCCCTTTCTGAATAAACTACATGTGATTGGGGCACACTATTACGAAGTGTTCATTCACAGGCGCAGAACTACCCGGGCGTGTCAAATAAAGTACAGTGCAATGAAAAACATATTGTAAAGGTACATGTGTTTGAAGTTTAACTTGTCCTCAAATAATAGCGCGAATTTTGCAGGTCTCTACTAATTCGGTGTCTTGCAGCTATGAATAAGAGGGAAATATATGCCCCCTACTGGCAGAACCATGCAAACAAACAAACGACGCATGAAACACAAATATGGGTTTGGTTATTATCAAAAATACTTTAAACCTTCCCCATAAAACTCAAAACAGAACCGAAATTAATCAAACAAGCACGGTTACTACTTTGAATTTATTTCACCAACAAACGCAAAAACATGTAAACGAAAATAAAAAACCTATATCAATAGCTCATTGGTGCGAAAAGAAACATAAGTACCTACATATGCTTTCAGTAACTAATATTAGTAATCAGAGCGCATTTATATTCAATCTCACTTGTTAAATTAAACTCGCCATGCAAAGATGGTAAACTCAATGTTTACTAAATGGGCTTTTTTTTTTTTTTTCTTTTTTTTTTCATCACCGGCAAATCCAACGCGTGCGTTGGCTCCAACGCTCGTGTCGCTTTAAGCTTCTCTTTATAGAGATAGAAACTGCACGTAGTGCGGGAGTCACGTAGCCCCAAATAACACAGTACCACACGACAAAAACCGCAGCCACGACACAACATTTATATATTTTCAATGCGACTGCTCGAATTTACAGTCCGGCAGTTTACTGACGCGACACGAAGAGTATAAATGTTCAGAACCGTTTTAAAGGCGCCGATTAACTACGCTAGTTTCAAAGGCGGTGGGCAGACGGGAAGTTTGGAATACATGAAGGTGAAAAAAATGTTGTCGTTATTACATACAAGAGTAAAATTATTCTTCTTAAGAGTTAAATACGGTAATATTCAAAATTTCTTTTCTTTTAAGCTGCGTATTTGCCGTTGTAAGGAAAGCTTGCCGTGCAATTTCATTTTGCAAAGTTGTACACACTGTGTGCCGTGCCGCACGACACGATGAAAATAGAAATAATTGCTGATCGGACGACAGTATACGTCGGGCTAACGTCAGAGCTATCTTGGTACTTCGTTGACTGTAGTTTAAAGTGTCGTGTCGGGGCGGTCGTGTCGTGCTTGTCGGGGCTACGTGATTCCGGCATGACGCTAACCTGCAGAATGTGAGGACCAAACATAAGAACACCTGGTGCGGCGGTTTCTTCAGGGATCACAGTTCCACCGCGGACTTCCGAGATGTGGAAAGGCGCGAGCAAGAGCACCTCCGAAGTGTCGTCTCAGCAGGCACGCAGCTCCCCAGTCGACGGTTAACCGGATTTGTTTTGCTGTTTTGATTCTGTCGGTCCATGCGCGGGGGTCCCCTCGTACCGGTTTAAGTCCATTGCGGGGAACACGTTGATGGTACCAGGCTTGCCGAGGGAGAAGGGTAGGGTGGTTCCCGAAGAAGGGTGTGTAGGGGGCAGGGAAATGGGATTCTCAAAGAGGATTACGCACGTGCGGACGAAGGGGCAACAGGATTCTGCCTGAAAGAGCTACATGGTCGTCGAAGGATAGGGCAGGAGAGGGAGAGAGAGAGAGAGAGAAAAAAAAAAACATGGAGCGAGATAAGTTTGGGAGAAGGAAACCTCGAAATGTCCGTCGAGTCGGAAGCCGCCGAGGATGAAGGAAAAATCTCGCAGCAGTTCTGACGAAGAGGAATAATGGTGGAACGGATTTGGCGCCGAACTGGACTTCATCGCTGTGTATTCGCATTTCGATAATACCCTCCCCCACCCCTCCCCCTCCCACAAGCGTGCAACAATGTCAGCAAAGTAGTGCAGTTTGACGGAAAATTCCTTTAAACGCACAATAAGAAAGTCCTGTGCGTCTGTCCAATCTCGTGCTTTTGAGGCGCGGCCTATAGGCGTTGTACAATTCCAAGAGGGGGAAAAACTTTCTTAAATGTATCCTTTTCATAAAAAATCATATTGTTTGTCTCTCACCAATAACGTTCCCAAATTTCTCCGGTTAATTGTATGATTTGTGACTGCCTACAAACGATATCTGAGATAATTTTGCTAAACGAAGGAAAACAAAAAAAAAAAAAATCAAATTCGCTTTTCTTTTACTACTCAAGACTTACACGTAAAACACTATTTTTATGAATTTTATGTTTAGCGGTTGATAAAAAATTTAAAAGTTTATATTCTTGCCCTAATTTGTAGTATTGATCTAAGTCTTACGTTAAAAAGTCAGTTAAAATAAACTCATTTGTTTTGAATATAATATTAACTCGAAGTAAACAACAGAAATAAAAAAGAAGCAACGTTTGGCAATATGTCATACTTAAACAAAACATCTCAAATACTAGGATTTTTTAAACTGTAACACTGCTCAATAATAGGAGACTTTTTTTTTTTTTTTTTCACAGAACTTGTTAAAAAATAGAGTCTTTTAAAATTACATTGTTGATTTTGCGGATAATTTTAAATTTACTCAAACTTGCAAACATAATGACATTTTTACGATTAGCGCTCTATTGCTAGTATATGTTTTCTGTCGTTTCACGATTTTTTTTGCTACTAACGTCATATGTTAAATGCATACTGTCTCATTTACATTTCCCGTCTGTATAAGAAAGCCTAGTAAGTAAACTCTTCGAAATTAAATCAACGCTTCGTGTTCTGCTTATTTAAGTAAGTACGGTATGCAAAGTGTCGTTAGGCAGCCGGCTACCAACTGTACGAGAGCACAAGTAAAAGTTAAATATGCAAAGATAGTTGCGTCATGTGTCAAGAGTATGAACTCTTTCTTGATAATTGGTACATGTTATTGTAGATTCGCTGGCTTCGCCGTAGTGTTCTGAACTGACCCAAATATGTTTCCAAGAAAAAATTTTCCACCCGTGTTACATATTATAACAATCAATAAGCATAGAGCAGGGTGATACTAAGCATATTCGAACCCACTCGTTTGCCCACCTCATGCCACTGCTTGCTGACGTTTATTTGTCGAGGCATCACGGTGATGTTGCCACGACAAATAAACATACACTCTCACACACACCCAAAATCTACGGCAGACTTCGCGTAACGAAATCGTGCAAATGTATAAATGTCTCAGTGGTTTTAGAAGATATTCTATGTAAATACAATTTACCCTAAATGTTGAAGAGAAAATGTTACTCGCTCCTCAAGTGGAATACATCTCTCTGAAAGCTGTGGTACTTTTTCATAGGCTGTGAGCACTTGTTTCGCGCAACCGTGACTTAAACTTGCATGCATTTCTCAGTATGTACAAGGCGACCTTTGAGCTCATCGTGACATACGGTGCTATCGGATGGGGTAGGAGGGTGAGCCATTCCCACATGCGACGGAAGCTTTTTCTGCAACGCGTGCAGCGCTGTTGGCTGTGATAAAAGCATGTCTACTATATACAAAGGTGTGCTAAAAATGATAGCAGTTGTCATTCCTATGGACCAGCTTTTGGCCGAGGTTGTGGACTATCTTACTTTAGAGTCATTGGAAATCCTAACTCTCAGAGCTTGAAGTTCATGGGAGAGGATACTGCAGATGACTAGGAAGACAGGCAGGCAGGCTGCTCTGCCTCAAAAAATGGACGAATAACACTCGCGGTCTTTTCTTGTGTCCAGGAAATGCTGCAAACGTATGGTCTTCCTTGACCATCATCTGGTGCAGCTCCTCTCTGGACATACTATCTTCAAAGCAAAGCTCTTTGGATTTTGATTAGCAGACGACCCACTCTACGATGAATTTCAGGTGCTATGTACCATTTTGTACATATTGAATGTGTGTGTGAGTCGAAGACCTTCAAGACATTCTGAAGTGGAAGCTCTCTTTGGCAGGACTCAATTGCTCCCTGGTAGCTATAAAAGAGGCCGATAGCACATCGAAAGCAACATTTTCGGATTTCGCCAGGAAGGGTATGTGTCGGTTGGACATCACTTTGCATGTATCAGAAGGTGGTTGCACAAAGGTTCCTTGCAAGTCAACTAGACTTGGCTCGGGGCTGGACGCTTTTCAGTGGAATAAGTTCAAGTGGAGCTGAGAGTGTGTTTATTTTGGTTGCTCTTGTTTGTCTGAAGGAATGCGGAACTACAAGCATGTGAAAGGGAGGATTGGGTGCTTGAGAGGAAAAACGTGAGCGACTGGAAGGTCCGGAGTAAATCTGTGCATCATGGTTAACACTCTCGTGGTGGACAGCTCGCAAAAGTTTGAGACATGGAATGCATCCTAGACTTACCAGAGTACTCTACATGTTGCCTATTTCCATCCTCGATTGCTCTCTATCCTTCGACGACTCTGTCACTCTTTATCAAATTTACTCAAGATTTGAGACTGCAGTCTGGCTGCAGGTGTTTATTGTGGAGTTTCCTGATACTACAAACAGCATTGACCACACGATATGGTACAACAGTCGATGTAATGCTGAGTCATAAAGGATTGATCAACATATTTGGAATTAAGTGAAGCTTGTTTTCCTAGTCTACCCTTAGTGATGCAACCGGAACTTGAAAAATGCCATTTGTTTTGACAGTGACTCTAAAATACGACTTCTGTTGAAACATTTAGAGATCATGTATAGGAGGGATGATGGTACGGAAAGCTGAGCATGTTTTGGTAAGAATGTGATAGACACATTGCACAGTGCGATGACGAAAAGAGTTAAGAGAGAAAGATTCATTTCATTATTGTATAATGCACACTATCGGATAATTTCTGCATATGTTTTGCTTATAAGACTGCTAGTACATGCAGAGATTTAAAGGCAAATACAGTAGTTGTCACATACAGATATTTTGGATACATTTTAAATATAGTCTGAACAATCACTCTATGCTCAAGCTATAAGGCTTTTTGTTTTCCGTAACGCCCACCAAGCCACATGACTTAGCTAATAGAATTTCGTATTGTACTCAAAAAATATGCAATTTCACTTCAACTACCAGTAATATCCACAAAATAGTATAGTGCATCAGTAAACAATGAATGCTTGCAAATTTCATTTTTTTTTCGCTAAATTTACTTAATTAACATTTGCATTGCGAACCATGTTTTAATTGACATACAATAAAATTAGCTTGAGTGTTTCAACAAACAACTGATATACAGGGATACACTATATAATAAAAATGATCCTGATACCCTTCTGTAAACGTGAACTCGCACCTAGATGTCGCTATCACTGCGATGCCACTACAAAAGGAGGCAGAGGGATCAATGTTGCTCAATCCTACGCGACACTGCAGAATGGGTGGAGCAAGCAAGCTCAGTTACTTGAAACATTGAGTAGTTATTGGTTTTCACATCAGTAAGAAATCGTAAGAAATCCACCAGGGTCATTTATGCCCTTCTCAAGTTACCCAAGTTGATCGTCCGGGATGCGATTGTGAATCGGAAATGGGTACGCACAACCACAACAAAACCAAGGCCGGGTAGGCCACATATGTTGACCGTCAGGAACCGTCAAGCATTAGAAAAGGTGATATGGGAACATTGCATGTCACCATGTGATGCCATCCTTGTTGAATTTCGCAGTGCCACTAAATGCGAAGCTAGCACCATGTCAGTGTGCTGGTAGTTGCGAGGACTGTGATTCGAAGCTCAGGCGCCTGCATAAACCGCACATTTCGCCTGTGAAGGCGAAATACCTTGTTCAGTGGTGTAAAGAGTGCCACCACAAGAATGTGGACGACAGGACACTCGTGTTTTGACGTCCATGTGGCAGTTCGATCAGGGGGTTTAGGTGTGGCGAATGCCGGTCTGTATAGTGCCCATGGGGGAATTCAGTGGTGGTAGATAGATGGAAAAGAGGGGGGGGGGGGTATCGTGGAAGGGACTTGGGCCTCTAGTAATACTGAAGGGCATGCTAAATGCGGAAGGCTATAAGGACATTTTGACAGATTATATGTTATCTATGGTAGAAAACTAATTCGGAGATGATAACTGTGTGTTTCAGCGTGGCAGTGCTCCATGTCATAAAACACGGTCAGTTAGTGAGTGGTTCGTGGACAACAAGGTTCTAAAAATGGACTGGCCAGCACAGAGCCCACATCTAATGCTCATCGAATACCTTTGAGATTAACTGGAACAGCGACTGCGTGCCAGACACAGACAATCCACATCACTTACAACATTTGCTACAGCGCTGCAGGAAGAATAGTCATCCATTCCCATGGAGGCATTCCGGCACATGCTTGACTGTCCCCCTGCAGGGTTAGAGCTGTATTAATGTATGAATGTCTGCTACTGAGCATTATATCTGAGGGAAACTTCAGGACAATTTCACATGGGTGTCCAGATACTTTTGTTCAGATGGTTTATATTTGGGCGCTGCGCCGATGGGGATGAAGTTGGGGTAAGAACAGAATTCAGCGATGGTGGGGGATACAATAGTAACCCGAGAAAATCCACCAGCTAACATCAACGTCCACTTTGTTTTACCACATTCGGAAATCCATGTTTTACCCCATGAGGTATCGAACCAGGTCCACCATGTTGAGAGGCGTGTAAATTAACCACTGACCACCGTAGATGCTAAAAGAGCAATTTAATTCTCATTCTGGCTCATCCAAAGTGATGTTCTCTCCAGCTGTACTCAAACAGCATCTGGCACAGAGCATGGGTTAAATTTGCAGCACCTAATGTTTCTTATAACCTAGGATATCAATTCGTATAGTGATGGCGATGACGATTATGATGACGATGACGAGGTGACAATGATGAGGGTGAAGATGATTATGATGATGATTATGATGGTAACGATTATAATTATATTGGTGATGATTATGATGCTGACGATGAGGATACCTAACGATGAGGGTTCTGAAGAAGTTGACAATTATAATGCTGACAGTTTGACGATGGCAATGATTACGATGGCGATGGTCATAACTATGATGATGAAAACGACGACGAAGATGACAATTATGATGATGATTGTGGCGAACATTATTATGATGGCGATGACGACGACGATGATGAAAATTATGACAATGGTAATGATAATTATGGTGATTAGGACGATGATGATAATAATTACGGTATTGAAAACGATGATACCGATAATGATTGTGACTATGGCGCTGATAATGATGATGATGAATGTAGAGAGCCGAGGCTGTTAGGAATCCAGGCAACAACAGAGGCAATGGGAAACTGTGGAGAACCTAAGGAGACTTACAGGATGGTTCAGTGGTAGCTTGATATTACCATCCACAGAGCAGAGGCCAGCCGTATCCGCCACCCACTTGAGAACCCCTAGATGAAAGGCAACATCGCTACCCTCTACAACTCGGAAATAGCTGTTCTCGCTGTAGCATAGCCTTATGTTGTAGGGAGCCGCAGTCTAATAAACGTCATGCTACTCTTCTCCCACCAACCAAAATCGGTTCGATTCCCGGCGGGATCACCTGTATTTTCGCATGTTGTGAAACATGGTGGACTTTGCCATTGGCCGGTGGGTTTTCTTGGCGTGTTACCAGTTACCCCACCTTTGTACTCCGCCACTGCTCCATCTCCACCCCATTTCACCTCGCTGTTAAGCGCCCATGAAAACCTCTCTATTCTCAATGTTGCATTGTAGTACTTATCAAGTATTTTCGAAATAGATTCAAAAATTTAAATCTGACTATTCTATAGTCCATTCACGATTACTTCCAAATTCTTGGAAGCCCTGCTAAAGTTCTACACACAGGACATACCTCCACCGCATAAAAAAGCTCAAATATGTCTAGAAAATCATACCATAGGGACAACACACTGCATTTATGCGCACTCAGTATAATCATATTTTGAATAAGAACAATTTATTTCTAGGCATTACCAAAACACCTATTTTTCCCCAGTTTTAATTCATATTAATTATACATTAAATACTATTATTTATATATTAAATATAAGAACATTTCTAACGACAAATCGTGAAACCAACTAAAATATGTGGCGTCGAAGAGTAAAAAAATAAAAAAATATAAAAAATGTAGCTTCGGGTACTTCAATTATGTCCTTGCGCCGGTCAATCGCGTGACGCATGCTTCCTGAAAGCCGAGCGAGGCGAAATTGAAATTCCCCGAGGGCGGCAGCTTATGACGACGTGGAAGGGTGGGAAATGGTTGGGAAGGGGTGTCAGTGAACGGGATTTCGAAGGGAAAGGGGAAATACATCCGTGATGGAAGAGGGTAAGGGGGGGGGGGCGTAGCAATCATTCGACAAGTCAAATCGGCGGGGGTCAAACTGTTTTAATTTCTGCTCGGGATAGGGCGACTACCAGGTGAATGAATGATTGACGTGGAAGCTGAAAATGTGGGCTGGGGAGAAATGGCACGAGTATTACTGCGGAACCTTTAAAAAAAAAAAAAAAAAAACTCTTCTCCCTCCTTCCTCCCCCCCCCCCCCTTTCCACCCGGAAATTACATGAAAATAACATTCAACGAAATTCGGCTTGGAGAATTGTAAATGCACTACGGGCTGTACCGAGCGCAGGTAAACATTTGAGACATACATATTGCAGTACAACACCTATTTACCTGGGTCAGTGACCATAATAGTGATTTTTTTTCTGTGTGTTTTGCCTTCGCCTCTGCGAATTTGTGGCGATCGAGAAGTATCGACCGGAAACAAAAAAAAAAAAAAAAATTCGTTGCACGTATTGTTTCCTCACTTTTTAACATAGAGCAAAGGGGATTTTCGTACCAATTAAAATTCCGATTATGCAATTAGAAAAAAAATCCTAAAATACTTCTAAGGAAGGGGAATATGATATAGATAGCGCGGCTTTCTGTAATAACGCCCGGCATTTTATTTTTTTTCGAATCCGTAAAACATGTTTATTTCTTCGTTTATATTTCTATGTGTGTTCATCACAAACACAAATGAACATATCATTAAGTTGCCAAAAGAAACGTCTTCTCATCCCATATAATTAATGGCATTGGTTCGGTGTATTGTGACTTCTGGTATATTTAACACTTGCTAACCAAGTATTTTTGTTTTCTTCATTTCCTGTGTTATTTAAACAGTGGGTGGGAAGATAATTCAACCTCCCAAACATAATACTTTTGAGCAACTTTTCAGAAAACTGCCTGGCAAAAATACTTTTATGTAGAAATATTGAACTTAATAACCTCACACGAAATATTTAGTTCTCTCCATATAAATTCAGGTTTCGAGATTTTATTTGACCACAAGTATTCGGTTTTGTTGATGGATTCCTAGTTTCACGATAAGAAACTTACAATGTTCATGTTTGTCACTCTATAGCCACAGTTACCTATAGCCAACTTCCCCAGTGCAGTTGGCCACATACCGGCTTACGGCGAGAACGGTTCTGGGTTCGAGTCCCCGGTAAGGCACGTATGTACATTTGGGTTCGCCTTGATGCGTCACACGTATGATTTGCCACGTGTAGTATACTCTCTCTCTCTCTCTCTCTCTCTCTCTCTCTCTCTCTCTCTCTCTCTCTCTCTCTCTCTCTCTAGCCAATGAGATACGTAAGTTTAATGATCAATAGGCCTACTCACGCCAGCAAAATTAAAAATAAATGAACAAACACAATTGCCTACTCTGTTAAAAATGTCCGTATACTCTAGGAAAGTTTTACGGAAATGTGTGGTTTATAAATCAAAACGCGATCTGTGAAGAGAATAGCAGAAGAGCTCCGTAAATACAAAGTCCGAACATAACCCGTATTTCCTAAAGCTTCGGGTTTCGGAAATGTACATTTTCGAGTCCACGGGAAGTTTTCTCGCCACTGTAACCAGAAAATTATAGTTTATGCGGAGGTTAGGAGATCGACGCCACTATCTACTCATCCAAACATTTAAAAAAAATCAGAAGCCACCTATAACAGTCTGTTACATTTAAAACGTTATGTATGTCGCATTTATTTATACCCCACATTGTCACAAGATGGTCGTAGGTGACCGGCAAAATTAAAAAAACACGAGATAAGTTTATTCGTGTCCAAATATCACTTCGGAATCAAATATACGCCTATTATCGTTTTAGAATTTTAGGCCTACTGCTGTGCACAGTGAAACATATTATCATATAAATTTAAAAATTTTATTTTCATATTTTTTTTTTTGTAAAGTAGAAGTAGCAAAAATACCAACTAAAAACTTACGGAGAGATTCTGTGAAAACGTAAAAAGTACAGTGAAACTTAGGGTAGGTATGTTATCGAAAAACCAACGTGGCTGTAAATTTACGGAGAGTTCTGGAGAATACCAGTGTGAGGCGTAAATATTCCGATAGTGTAGAGTCCAGCAAAATGGCTCTTCGTCTGTAAGGGATGGGAAGGAATAGGTGTTTGATTCTCGACACAGACTCTTAGGCATTTGACAAAGCCACCGCACAATTCCATCCTGCCTTCGAAGTGTTCAACGCGTCACGGTTTACACTTGGCTTGGCAGTGCCAGGGGTATCCAGAAGCACATATTTTCCTCTACTTCCAGTTACACACGTCATGCTACGGGTATCCCGATGATGCTTAAGTGTACTCATTACCTCTTTTTGAGGTTAGGAGAGTCCATAGTCACCATTCACCCCTTTAACTACAAATTTACGTTGTGGGGTCCAAGCCCCATTCTAGGGGAAATGGATAAATGCAAGGGTTGATGAATTATGTTTCTATTCGTGCTGTGACTCTTTTTAAGAGTTTACTCAACTTTTGGGTTAGGTGAAGTTGGCCTGACATAAGTTAGGTTATGAAATATTACTAAAGGCTGTTCACTGTAAAATGAGTCCTTTGAAATGCCTGCATACGATCTACTTGTATGCACGTTGTATATTATTCCGTCATATGTGAAATTAGCATTGCCATAAGCATCATCACTATATTCCTGCATCGGTCAAGCGAAACCGTAAAATAATTAGTAAGGTAAATATGTTACAAATCTGCCCATTTTTACACTTCGATGCATTTTAAAAAACAGAAGACGCGAGATATAATTTAAGTTATCACAAATGGTTACCTTTTATTCGACGTTATCACATGGAACTAGTTTCCAGCCATCGTTACCAACTTTACAGGTGCGAATGTCATTCGGTGAGCCCAATAAAATTATGTACGGGCAGTAGCATTGGCATTTTCCTAAGGTTCATTTCAAAAGTGCTCACTTTACCGTGAATAGCCTATATCATAACTGCGCGTGCCCGCTTCCACCCGTCGTTTTTATCCTACTTGAACTCGTGAAACGACTTTAACTTTCACCAAACTCGGTACACATATAGTAGCCTACTTAGTAAGGACATCTGACTTTTGTAGTTTTCAACCCCTCCGGTTAACTACTTTCTTTATGGTGGCCATTTTAAAATTTAGGGATATGTTTCATATCTCGAGAACAACTAAACCGATTTTAACCAAATTTTGTGTGTTGTCAGTGCATATAGTATGAATTGAATTTAGAGTTGGGGATTGTTCTTACTCTACCATTTGGAAGATGTTATAACTCAAAAACTACTCAACCAATTCTAGATAATTTTGGCAAGTAAGCAATACTATGGTAGGCCATGTAAATTAGGCAATTCAAATTGATTAGTTACTTTTTTTTTAAATGGCAAACATACAAATAATTTAGGTTTGTTATATCTACCATAGCGTTTAACCAATTTTACCAAAAAATTTTACGCTGAAATTATGTAATACAGGCATCTTATACCAACGCATAGCCAAGTTTGTCCGCCAATTTATAAGGTAGCGTTGCATATATAAGGTAGCAAGTTTCTAATGTCATATCTCCGGAAAAATTTGACCGATTCCTATCAAATTTGGCAACCAAACAGTACTGCAACAGACAGTGTAAACTGGCATATTTTTAGTTGTTCAGGCTTTCATTTCCAAAATGGTGAATGCCACTTTAAATGAGACTAACGTCTTAAAATTGATAATAATGCGTTTTTTTTTTTTCATATGTTAAAATATTTTTTAAATTTTTGGCCGTAACTTAATGTGTTAAAAATGTATTTTACAAATGCATAGTTTTAGGAAACAGTTCGTTCGTGTGCACACGAACTATTTTTTTGACCTTCTGTGAACTCAAATTACCGCCAGTATGCACTGATTTTGACAGTAGCCTACACAAATACTAGCTTACCAAGATCCCACTGCCAATGTCAGCACGAATGCAGCCCCCCCCCCCCCAGGTCCATTATTTGTTAGTCATTTGTGTTCAATTCCAATGTGTGACATTATTTGGCTGTTACTGAATATGGACTGTCAGTCCCTCCTATTTATCTTTTCCCTACCACGATAAAATAATTAATTATTGGTTACATTATCACAACGTGAATTTTCGTTGTGACCTGTATGCAGAAACGTGTACCAGTATTCATATTGGAATACGGTTATTTTTAAACATTTCATTACAAAAATCATATTTACTTTCACTTTATTTTTTTAATGGTCGGAGAGTCATATGTCAGAATACAATTATGAGACAATACACAAAAAAAAAACATTGCAGTTAAAATGTCTGTAAATGATAATAAACAAGATAAATTTTGTAAATATAGTCAAGTATTCCGATTTCCAAAATCAGTTTTTTCATTATATGTTGTGAACCTGGCCTCCTGGCACAGAATATTTAAGTATCTAATCACCAGATTCACTTCATTTGTTGTCTTCCGCATACATCAACCTCAGATTACTCTCATTGTCACTTCATATTACTTCAACTGATCTTGGAGTTTTCTTCAAACCACAGTTACATGATTTGTGGTTAAGTGTAAGGCAAGTGAATCTCACCTTACCTTTATCAAAAAGACGAAAATAAATCAAAATATATGTGTGAGATAGCTGCGCGTGCAAGTACAATATGTCTCCATCAACTAAATGAATGTATCATGTATGTTCATATTTTGAAAATGTGCAAATCAGTCTAGTAACGTTGCTGAAATCGAACAAACACCATCTAAGGACACCAAGATGCCAAATGCCGTCTGATGATTTCTTCCACATTGGAGGTTTTATTTATTTAGTCAGTTTGGCCATTACGGGGTATGTTTTGCTAGACATGTTCCAACTTAGTGTTGTTCTTCCCCTAGTATATTTCTTATGATATGCATTTTAATTCCAAGTATAATGAGATCACGGGAGATCTCTGAGAAAACGTGCCGGCCAGTGGCATCCTCCGGCACGATACCAACATGCGAAAATTCAAGAGTGACTCGCCCGAGAATTGATCCCGGTTCGCCTTGGTGAAGCGAGCAGGCTAACCGCTCAGCCACCGCGGCCCCAAATTACGAGTGACTAATTTATTAATTTTTACTACGGATAGTATCTTAGTTTTTGACTAATGGCCTTGTTTATATGTGTTGATTGCCCCCACTGACTGACGACTAAAGCTACCGTGTAGAGTTAGTAGAAGTGGACTTTTATTTAACCGTCTTACCTTTCATTTACATTTGTGTTATGGCGTGGGCTTGTCTTTATTATACAGTCTTCTTGAACGAGCCATCTCATGTGTAATCGAAACAGCGGGCATCGGATTTGATCAATCAGGCCGCGCAGTTGCCCAAACCCAGCACTAGGCCCTGTCTGCAATCGACCTGGCTTAAATAGCGCCACTTACGCAACGAAGCAAGCGGAACTGTCCAACCACAATCGGCGGTAACATAAAAGGAAAGACACTTGTCACCAATAAGAAAAGATCAAACAAATAAGAAACAATCTTTGCTAGCGCAAGAAGTTTTATGACTTTTCGCATTCTCATTGGCCGGCGTTAAAAAATTTGGCATAGCATACTCAGATATAACCATCTTAACGCCAAGTAAGTCGCGCCAAATACTAGTTGTAGACGCTGCCATCTCAAGTCCAACACGGGTGAGCAATTAGCCTGCTCGCCTCCCAATCTAGGCGAACCGGGTTCAATCCCCGGCCGGATCACTCTCGGATTTTCGCATGTGAGAATCGTGCCTGGCGATGCCGCTGGTCGGCGGAATTTACTTGGGATCTCCCGTTTCCCTCGGACTTTAATTCCGGCGCTGCTTCATGCTCACTTCAATCACCATCATCGAATTTCAAGACCTAGCTGTCAAGAGCCACTCAAATCTGTTCACTCACTCCTTCAAATAACATTTATTGTAACGAGTTGTAACTGTTATGTAGTTAATACAACGATTATCAAACTGAACTAATTCATTCTATAGCTGAGTACAGATCCCCTAAATAATTATGTGCAATTTAAATTAAGCGAAATTACAACGGTGATGGAGGCACCGGGTTCTCGTCTTGAAGTCGACCAATCACAAAGTTCCAGAGGATTTCCTAAAGACGGTCGCCATAGTCCGACTACATAATCAGTCTTCGGCAACGGGTAAGTTTGGGCAAATCAGTCAAATAAAACGTGGGCTTTGTAATTATGTGTATACTAAATCCAAACAGTTCCTCCGAAGTGTTACAAGAACTTGTAATTATTATGGACTCAGAATGTAACTAAATAATAACTATAATCCAGTACTAAACACAGTTTATACTTTCTTGCGCAAACTAAGTTGCTTGAACCATCAACTACGATTTAAATCAAAACTATGAAAGTCTTTGTATTTATTAAATTAATAACGATATAAACAGTTTTAAAGGCGTGGTAATTTATATACTGAAGATCTTAAGTGCTAAGTTTGAGAATTGTAAAATAAAATGTTTAAATTATGTGATAAAAATATATAAACGCCTTTAAAAAAAATCTAATGTAATATTACATTACAGCAACTGAAAAAAATATAAAAAAGTTATTTTTTTTGGGTGGAAAATTTCTCACGTCTTTCGGCATCCTGGAAGTTTTATCGTTTTTTTTTTTTTTTTTTCCGGTCTTTTCGCAGATCGCAACATAGAAGTCTGCAGACGAGCACAGCTCTTCACCCGTGCTCCCGTATACTTTACTTCACACCCTCCCCCTCCCTCGCCTTACTCACCCCCTCACCCTCCGTCGTCCTTTGAAGGTAAATCGAATTGTGCAGTCGACAATTGAGACCTTCTGGTGAAAGTCACGTAACGCAGGAGCCGCCGAGCCAGCCAGAGTCCCCGGGTTCGAGACCTGGTTTGCTAATGTGTAGCGAGGCGTCACTTTTTTCCCCCCGAAGAACTACCCTACCTCCGCCACCCCTCCAGGCCACCCCCTTTGTGAGCGAACTCCTCAAAGAAACACTGGCAAGTGTAGCTGTCGTCGTCGGCGGATGAAGGGTGTCTGGAGCCGGGGGCAGGGGAGTTGGAGTGAGAGAGCACCGCCAGCTGCAACAACGCCTCTACAATGCGCGAGTGGTGTGTGGAAGGAATAAAATGCGATGCGATGCCGTGGTAAAAAAAGGTGGGGGGGGGGATAAAGGTCCCGTGCTCTTTCCGATCCCTTTGTAAGTCGTGAACATGTGCGAATTGTATTGAGGCTTCGCAGTTTTTCGAAGTTCCTGTACCAAGGATCTACGTATGATGCGCTGTCCCGCGGCACACGCTGATGTTTCCACAGGAAAAAAAAACACTATTCATGTTCCCGTACGAGGTTCATTAATGGTTCGGAAGGCGTTCTCAGTATTGCCGACCTATCAAGTGACAGCACTTTTAAAGCAACTCGTAAATAGAAACGGAAATTCAATTAAATTTTTATCAGAATTTTTAACACGGTTAAAAATGTTGTTAACCCCTTCAATATGAATGTATTTCTCTGGGAAAATGTTTGCCTACGAAGTTGGTAAAAACTACCATGTTCCATTCGCCTCTCGTGATTTCTTCTACATCAGTTCTCGAAACCTGCACCCTTCAATTATAACGTGTAACGTTAATTTATCTTCCACGAGCTAAATCCACAACAAATACATTTCAGGTATCATAATAATTTGCCTTCTGTTTTGAAACCCCTGTCAAACTGAAAAATTTTTCCCCTTCGCATTTATTTGACAGTAAAAGTTGAAGAGGAAATGCTGTCATCAAATTTTGCCATCAGACAAAGTTTGAATATCTGTTACACTGCCAAAATTTTTATTTGGTGGACTTGGTATGATATTATTTAAACTTAATTTTCAAAGCGGGACACTGCTATTGTAATGCCATGCATCCCACTACAAGAACGAATACTAATAATTTTGAGATTTATTTTCACTTTAATAATTTTTTTCGACTTGAACTTCACACAGCTTTCAGCTTTTTGACCGCTAAAGATCGCGGAAAGAAATGAACTTGTTAACGATGCCGTTAATTAACTTTTATCGCCCTTGATTTCCGTCCGACATGATGGGTGGTGCTCTACCTCGGTGCTTTTACAGGCGCAGAAAAGCGCTACAATGTTCAAAGTTTTACTCTGTCTAGGAAACTGCGTTCGAAGTAATAGAGGAAAAAAAAAATTTTCATGCGTGGGCTGAGACAGAGTAATGCTTATCGCTGACGTCAAGTTAAGTATGATGCTTCTTCATCCACCACATCCTCTATATTAATTATTCACTCATGTTGATAAATAGTGTTCGGTATTTTGCAACTCCTTTTCCAGCATTGCACCATAACAAATGAAGATACCCCGTGGTAACTTTAAGATAAATATATATCCGAAATATTTTTTTTCGGTTATAACTTGGCAATCTCAGTGTCACCTTTCTTTGCTGTATATGATATTATGAAATACTCTTTTAAATTTTTGTCAATAATTTTGGTACAGCTGTTCTAAAACACGTTCGTTGGTGATAGTTGTATCATAAATTATACAATGTACCTAGTTGTAGTGTTATGAAATACGTATAATTAATTAGGAAAACTTTAAAGCATTAAATGAATACAATACAAATAATGAAACTATCCACATTAATATATAAATGAACGAGAACAATTTACTACCCATATAAAACGTTGCAACATTAAAACGTATGTTTTAGTAAAGTTTGGTTTGTTATATCCGGGTTTTAACAAAACGTACTCTGTTACCGATGCTTTTATAGAATAGGGCTATGTGAAAAACTCTTTTATTTTTCAGCACATTTAGAATTAGGCTGCATTTTACTAGTTTCGTCAATGTTTTACTTAAGGCATGTAATTTTACGTTGTCGTGAATATTTAAGTTCTTATTTTGTAGTTTCTAGTCTATTTCTTCAACATTCCTATTAACATATTGTGAGTGGCCATCGGTTACTGTACGCCATTTACAGTACCAGATGTATTCGCTGTTCATTTTTACACTATCGCATCTTTAATAGTAACTACAAAGATGTCGAGAATATGTATATTTACATCGTAAATGTTAACTGTTACCTAGCTTAATAATTTCTGAGAATATCTACATGCACTCATGCTCTATGGTTTGTTGGAAAAAAAAAAAAAAAAAAAAAAGAAAAGACGCGTAAGTCTGAAAGAGCAGTTCTTAGGATAAACGTCTTGTCACCCTAATAACTGCTAATAAAACGGTGTCTACCAGCCATCTCAGACGATTTCCTCTTGATAAAAAAAAACGCAATTTTTCATTACCGCCCCCTGAGGACTAGAGTCTCGAAATTCACGAAATGAGCACACACTGCATAGTTTCGCAGGACGGTGCTGGGGGTTGTTAAGGGGTAATGAAGGGAGAAGGGGGTAGGAAGATATCCGAGATTTTCGCCACAGCACGCGGGTTTCGTCGGTCTGGGAGGACGCTAGCTCTCTATCGCATTTCCTCCGGGTCGTCGCACTGTCGTAGTTACCCATCCCTTGTCTTCTCCGATATTCTCCTCTTTTCTCTCTTCCCCCAAACAACCCAATACGCCCTTACCACCCCTCCAACCCCTCCTGCAGAGCTGACCGCATCGCGAACGGCACGGACAAGGCATCGACGCCTGGAGATCCTGCATCGAAATCAATTTCTCGGGAATGTCCGTGATCCTTTTAATGGCACCCTCGCCGCCATTGAGGACGCACTGCTGGTAGGAGAATGATGGGGGTTAGGGGGGGTGGCATCGGAGGAGGCAGCCGAGGGAAGGACGAAGGACTGATGTAGTATATTCGCAGTTACTTCAAACTTCCTGTATCTAACCTTTGAAAAACCACCCCTTGTATGGCACGTTTGGTTCTTTCCTAAATAAGCCATGTCTCTGTTAACATAAAAGTATATTATTTTTCGTTAAATTGAAGTTTTAACAATATTTTATTTATAAATTATAGTAATACATTTATACTAAATATTTATAAAAACATAGAGAAAATATGTGTGTTGGTAGCGCCAAGTAAAAAATATGCGCGAATTAGGTGAGATGTTCTTTGTGTAATTTTCTAGACTTATTTAAACTTAGAGGCGGGGGAATATCCTGGAAGTAGAACTTTAGCAGGGCTTCAGAAAAGCGTGAAGTAACCGTGAATGGATTATATCAGCGGCAAGCCGGCAAGACTTCTGCCTTAAGCCGATATTACACGATACCTGCAGCCGTGCTTGGTTCTTGTACAAGCTCCTATGAGCCCTGGTGTACGGGCCGGTATATCAGCCACTACATGAGTCACCGTGGAATATTCATATTACACGACAGTAGATAGCGTACTAGCATTTGACACCCTCGGTGGGTGCGCAGTGTTGTGGTTTGTAGTAAATATGAACCCCATTCGTAGAACTGCTACCAGCTAGTAACTTGCGTAGGCCTATGAAAACTAGCTAGCACATCTTAATATTGCTATATTTCTGTTCGCCTCTGACAAAAATTGATTAGTGTAGTTTCATTTATTTTCTTGAAAATGACGTGAAGTCACAAGAGTACGGGTGTGTTATTTTTAATTTTGACGAAAATTAATTACCTTTTGCAACTCGATAATTGAAGAGGATATGAATATGTCCGTTTGGTGATACTGAGATCGCCCTTTAAAGGATAAAATTAAATATAAAAAAAACGGTCATTTCAGTTGTTTTGCGAATTCCTTTTGAGTGCTTTCCATTTTAAAATTTAAAATTACTTTGAATACCGGCAGTTTTGAAAGAAAATAATAATAAATATTTTTGTTGCGAACGAGACAGGAATAAAATATTTTTTTGACTTCGCTACCGATAGCAAAGAACAGAAAATTATATCAAGCAACATATTGTAGAAGTTTTCAAAGAAATCTCGACAATTTCCGAAGAAAGATGGATGCCTCAACCTACGTTAATTTATTATTAATGTTTGACTGTATCAATACTTCTCATTTTCTGCATCGAAGTTCTGCCATTTGAAAGTTTGTATCTCGGCATGACCTTTCTTAGTATAAACTGCATTGGATACCGTAGTAATTCGACAGTGTGAAATGGCCCAGGAGTAAGGAAGATTTGTGTAGCTATGAATCTCGGATATTATTCCAGAGAGCATGAAAAAGGTTTAAGAAAACACAAATGGTCAGCTACGACAAAATCAGAAATATTTCGAAAAAGTACTATAAATTACCCAGTAGTATTCGTACATTTTCCCGAAATTTGTATATAGGCAAAATTATTTTAATTTTTAATTTTTGTAGTTTATAACATGTTAATACGAAAAAAATATAAATGACTTTGTAAATGAAATCTAAATTAAAATGAACACTAACATTAAAATATTTTCGTGTGTTGGGATTTTAAAACGAACCATGTACCTGTACCAAACAAGAACACATCCACTCACACATCGTATTTTTATAAGGTGGAGATAAAAAAAAGTTAATATTCAAAAGAAATTACGTTCTCGTATTTTCCCGTTTCCCGTATTTACTAAAGAGCTAAAAAATATACCTTCTATTACGAGAGCACTGTGCTTACTTTTGATATTTGGAAGCGCGCCCGCGCGCGTGTGTGTGCGTGTGTGTGTGGGTGTGTGTGCGTGTGCGTGTGTGCGTGCGTGTGTGTACATCTGACCACCGCAGCAGCGATCGTTCTCATATTGCAGTCGCAATTAAAGCCCTGTGTAACCTCGACATTGTACGTCCCCAGTTCTTGAAGCTGCAGGAAATATACATTATAAAAAAAAATTCTGGTAAACTTCCTAAATTCTAATGGAAATTCTAAACCTGTACAGTGTATGGAAAAAGTACTACGAATGAGGCTGAAAATATGGGAATGTTTCGCATCGCTACCATACGAAGTTGCGAACTTCCCAACGCATTCGAGGGGCCGCGGTGGCTGAGCGGTTAGCACGCTCACCTCCCGCCAAGGCGAACCGGGCTCAATCCCCGGCCGGGTCACTCCGGACTTAGCGCAAGTGGGAATCGTGCCGGACGACGCCGTCGGTCGGCGGGTCTTCTCGGGGATCCTCCCGCTTACCCCGCCCCCCCTCGTTCCGGCGCCGCTCCACATTCCCTTCAGTCATCCTCATCGGCTCTCAAGACCTCGCTGTTAAGAGTCGCCCAAATCTCTTCACTCAACCTTACGCATTTGACTCTTTACTGAGCAACTGTAGAAACGTTACTATGGATGTATGCGAAAATATTTTACCATTAGCGCTTTGTCACTGTACGTATACATTGACATGGCCAATTTACAAATAATTTATTAGAGTATGGATAAGTTCCAAATCATACAAGTTCAGACATACATTACTTTTTGTCACTACGAATCGCCTTCCCACGTATCAATTTTTCCTACCGTAATTATTTACGTATCAATTTCTCCATTATAAAGTGTGTAGTATAGCAAACATTTGCTTACGAATCTCCCTGCATTTGCCACGAGATGTAACAGTAGATTATTGAAGTGGGAATGTACTGTGGCTATTCACGTACGCTGTAAAATGTTTCTGAGTTTTTACCAATAATTTCTTGGAAACGAGTTGTCAAGATAATTTTTGCAACCCTACTAGTAATTTAGCGCAAAGTTTGCAATACTATTTGTATAAGGTACAAACAATTTTTACTGTGTGAGTTTTTAATGTACTGTGGGATTTTTGAATTTACATTCATGTGTTAACATTAAATAATTTCACCGATACGCGAAAGTACATGAACAATTTAATCATAACTATTAAGACCTACGCTTAAGCATGAGTTAGCGTAACTGTCAACGTTTTGAAATTATTTTTCAGTAAACCGAATTTTAGCTAAGTTCGGACGAGAAGGAAGAAATATTATAGTTTGGGAGATCTCGCAATTGTTTTGGATAGTGAAACTTATTTCCTTCACGATACAGTGATGAAAAGGGCTAGAGAAAAGACAAGTTTGAATAAAAATTAATCTGATAAAATGCGATGCTACCATTTATGAGGTAGTGTATCACCCCAGTCGGTGAACCATTGACACTTTTTTTTTAAGCAAATGGAGATGTTTTGATTTTAAAAAATCGCATATTTGTTCAGTTTCTATTTAATTTATAAGTATACCAATGAACTGATTGGTTATAGTAAGGACTATACGTAGGCCTACATATGTTATAGCAAATACTGATAATATAAGAAGTATTATGTTTTAGAACCATGCATAGCCAACATGCATTGTTATAATGAGTCATTACGTTTTGTATACCACTATGCAGCTGTAGCCTCGTCGCATAAACATTCCCGTTTTCTAGAACTTTATACTTATCGTGCCTTATTCAAGGGGTTCAATACGATAAACTAGTAAAAATTAAAAAATGAATCAGGTCGTTGTTAAAAAAAATGCGGTGAAGGGAGGAACAAGACTATTTTTCGTCCTTTGAAACTTAAAAACCGTAAAAAATAAAATACAACGCTATTTACGTTTAATTTAAACAAAGCTAACTATAGCTATATATTTTACAGTACTGTTCTGAATAAATGTGTTCTCAAAATGGACAACCGATGTTAGGTTTAATTCAGAATAATTTAAAGAGGATTGCATCTAACCTAGAACAGCGGTATAGAATTCAACAGCGTAATAATGAAGTCTCAAAAATGACAGTTTTGAGTTGTGTGCGAGCACTGTAGAAATGAACCTTAGGGAAAACTCACTGACCCTGCATGCATATATTTTAATGGGCGCAATGAGCGACATTTACCCTGTAAAGTTGGTAACGATGGATGGAAAGTATTTCCATATCTTAACGTCGAATAAAAAAGAGTTAGGTAACCTTTTGCGATAATTTAAGAATTTTTTTTAGCTTTCTGTTTTTTTTTTTTTTTTTTTTTTTTTTGCTTCGAAGTGTAAAAATGAGCATATTAGTAAAGCATTTAACTTTTAAAAATTTCACAGTTTCGTTTGACCGACGTATGAATAAAGTGATGAGGCCCATGTCAATGCTAATTTCACATAGGGCAAAAGAATAATAAACGCGCGTACAAGTAGATCTTAAGCAGGGCTTTCAAAAATGCTAGTTTTTCCGTGAACAGCATATACGTTCACTTCTGCAAGGCTAGTAAAAGGTAAGGAATAATTGTAGTACTATTGATATGTAAAACTCGAGAATGTTTTCATATCAAATGATGTTAAAAGCCTTTATTAATTAGCTTTGGACAATCTACGCAGTATTACTGTCTGCCATGTTATTGGTACAATGAAAACAAAAAGGATAAGAAGGAAAAGGGGTTATTTTTAATTTGTAGCACATACTGTACAATTTTTAAGCATTGTCAGTAATTACTCTTTCCTTGGAAAAAAAAAACAGCTAATAGTTTTTGCGTAACTATATGTCAAAAGCACAATTTTACTGGTTTTTAAAAAAGGAACAAATAATGGAAACTAACTTACGTACAGAGATGAGATAATTCGCACTGAAAGAAGATGCTAAGAGCTACTTTAAGACGTTTATAAAATCGCATAAGAAATTGTATTGGAAATTTAAAAAAAGCTCGAAATAAGGGAATTCTTGCATCTTTTTAATTTTGGCATGTACCTGGATTTTTGTAAAAATATTTTTATTAAGGATGATTTAAAATGAATTAACACAAAAACTTTCAGTTGCCCTTGTTAACTCTTCTGCAAATAGTTTGATTTATTTTATTTCTAAATTACGAAAACAGTAAAATTCTGAGTTTAACATGTCATTTTGTTATACACCATGCAATAAAATAATTAACTGAGAGAAAAGTTAGTGAGTGAGTACGTGGGTGAAGAGATTTGGGCTGCTGTTGCCATGGAGGTCTTGAGAGCCGATGGAGGTGGAGCGGGGTGAGTATGGATCGGCGCCGAGGGGGGGGGGGTCTGGGGTGGTCTGACCACTACACCACCATGGCCCCTGAGAGAAAAAGCAGTTTCAGATCATGTCTACAGGTTGAAGAGTATGTGATACAAATATAAAATTACAAATTTTTTTTTCGTGGCCGACGGCCTTACACAGAGAAAAAGGTTTTGTTGAATCAAACAAGATTTGTTTGGCGCAAACAAATTATTCGTTTGTATAGGGGCAACGAAATATTTTGTTGCTGAAACCAAATTATTTTGTTGTTCTAATTTGTTTGCACCGAACTGTAAGATTTGGTTGTTGAAACCAAATATCTGTTTGGCTACTCGTGCATTAAAGAGTTTGGGCTGGTATAAAAATTTTTTAGAAGTTTGACCACGTTTCGAACCTAAATCACCTGTGTGCGAGCGCTACGCCTTAGTATTCTCAGCCAAGGTTACAACTGAGGATGCCGCAGCGCTTTTAAATACACATATTGTAAATATTGGGCAACGTGTGCAAACAAATATTTCTAGTTTTACAGCTTTACCTGTCAGTTTCTAGTTGCATTGTTTTATTAGTGTGTTTATGCGATTATTAAGCATAAATAACTACACTAACAAACACGGTTACTATCCTAATTGTCACAAAAAAATATAAACAAACCCTCGAGCCGTATTTTCGAACGAAGGCAGTCAAATTAGCGGCCAAAAAAAAATACATACAGTTGATTCAACAAAATATTTAATTGACAGTCTAATTTTTTTTTGGCCCAACGCAGAGATTTTGTTTATTCAAACGTATATATTACAAGGGGAACAAAAGTAATTTTGTCGCATTTCAAATTTTGATTTGCTCAACGATATATTTTGTTAGGGGCAACTAAATATATATTTGGCACTATAGAGACAAAAATTTTGGTTCGATTTTCTCTCGGTGTAGAGGGAGTACGTAAAGGATCGCGGCTCGCCTGGTCCAGCACTCGTGAACTCGCCGGCCAGAGGCCCAGAAGAAGGAAAGCCACCAGTCCCGTGGCTGGTCGTCGCCACACATGGCCCTGGACACACCCTCGAGGACTACCGCGATCCTCTGCCTCGTGATCCCATCCACGCTTCGCGCCCCTCCGCGCGTGCGTTGTAATTGCGTTTGTTGTAAAAAGTTTCCTGTGGCAGTTTGTAAGAATCTGTACAGCCAGTATGGACGCTTCACGGTAAACTCAGCAATTCTGTAATCCCTGCTTAAGATCTAGCTGTGTGGCCATTATGTATTCTTCAAACGTATGTGAAATTAACACTTTATGAATACTTTATTCATGCGTCGGTCAAGTAAAACTGGGAAATTATAAAAAAAAAAGTAAACTTTAATTCAATTTGGATATTAAATTTTTACACTTATATCCAGAAAAAAAAATTAATAGTTTTAGTATTCACACATATTAACCTAACCATTTTAATTCAACGTAAAGACATGGCACTATTTTCCCTCCATCGTTATCAACTTCACTCAGCATGTTCCGGTCAGTATGCGAGTTAAAATACGTGCCGGTAGCGGCAATGACATTTTTCAAAGGTTGATTTCAAAAGTAGTCAATGAACATTGAACAGTCTATACCACAAGGGTTTGCCTCGTTCCAACTTAGAAGATATCACGTGACGTGCATCGCCTCTACGTCAATGAATTTCGAACAAAACAGGTAAACTCGAAACAACTCTCGCTAAACGAGTTTCGCCCTCTGAGGCGCAGGTACTACAACCTTTAAAATATTGTAGTCTTGAGGTGAACTTACTTCCATATTAACAAATATGAAAGTGCACAGTCTTCAAACAAAAAAAGTAGGTAACAAAATTTACTTTATATGAGAATTTGTGGAAGAGTGTCGAAAAGCTTTTTATTAGAAAACTGTATTAATTTATTCCAAGGAACCCGTCTAAGTGCTTTTCTTGTTTACGAAAGAGTACAACATTTTGAATAAAACTGACTATTCTAAAAAAAAAAAAAAGAACTTTTCATTTTAAAATTAGGAAAATTCCGTTTACCTCCACGCTAAAAAAAACGGGATGTATAAAGTTACGTTCTTCAAAAGAAAAAGTTAAAAATGACGTGATTCTGCAAAACATTTTCCCTTCGCATTCTCACATGCGTCGAGCTTGGAAGATTTCTCTTCCATACAGTAACTAAAGAAATTGTTAATCTTGGCCTTTGAAAGAACATTTTTACACTCAAATTACATGAATAAATTACAAAAGATAAATAATTATATTCCCATTACATACGTGCTTTAATGATTGCATAAGCTCTCCAGAATCAACTATGTAGGCCTACATGATAAAAAATAACTTCACGGACTACAAAAGAGCAATGTATTCGTGTGCATCATATTAATTAATCTGCCCAGAACAGCCATGAAATTTAGGATATGCTTGTAAACGGTAGAAGGGAAACAGATTGCCCGACCTAATACAGGGTAGGTACCTGCCAGACGAGATATAGACGTAGTGGCGTTGTGATACACATTACTTGCCTCCCACCCCGGCGAACCGAGTTAGATACTCGGAGGCGTCCCTCGTTGTTCGCGTATGGTATAAAATATAAATATTTTTAAGACCATTTGAGGTCTTAAAAATAATTTATTTCAAGAGGAAAGATAATAATCTTGCTATATTAAAAGCAATATGAAATCACTCGTGTTTCCATTTGGTAGTGTAGATTATCCTTGTGCAATGTAATGCAGTTTTGTGGTATTATATTTCTTTCAAGAGGAAAGATAATAATCTTGCTATATTAAAAGCAATATGAAATCACTCGTGTTTCCATTTGGTAGTGTAGATTATCCTTGTGCAATGTAATGCAGTTTTGTGGTATTATATTTTCTCTCCATTGACCCCGTTTATGCATACTCTATGTCTCTTTCCTTATAACATCTTACTTTTGAACATACCTTTTTTTTTTAAGTATTTTGAAATTATATATTTGAGGTGTCCTGTGCTCTCTGGGCCTCAACGTTTTAAATAATTGTTTGCGTGCAGGTTGGAATGATACGCATAAGTAGAAGAGTCGCTGAAGCGTTAAATTCAAGCCAGAAGAGTCAGACATTTTAGGCTATGTCCAGTGCACGTGAGATATGTGGGCGGTGCTCAGCAGCTGATATACTCTGTGAAGGGGAAACGGAGAAGTAACGGAGTGTTGTCATAACTTAGAAATAGCTATATTAGAAACACATAAGGTAGAATTTTCTAAGTTATGTCTGTTATAAATTGTGTGGTTCTAACATGTGAACTTTCTAAGTTATGTGTTTCTAACTTATGACAATTCTAGGTTGCGTGTTTCTAAGTTGTGATAGTTTTAACTTGTGCGTTTCTAAGTTATGTGGTTCTGCGTCGTGTATTTCTAAGTTGTGTGTTTCTAAGTTATGACTTTCTAAATCACGACATTCCTAAGTTAGGAATTTCTAAGTTATATATATATATATATATATAATATATATATATATATATATATATATATATATATATATATATATATATATATATCTGTGTGTGTATGTGTGTGTGTGTAAAAATACTGTCTGACAAGGACTCTTTCCATTATGTATTTTCTTTGGTGTTCTCGCCAAAATTGATTAAAACATTCATAATTTTACCCTTATAGTAAAACCCAAGTGTTGAGCCAAAAGGGAATTCATAATTAGAATTCACAAAATTTCTTACAAATGGATACATTATGACTTATCCTGCATTTCGATCATTAGCTTTTCACCTGGCCTTAACTTTGACAGCCACTTCAAATTTTAGCTCTGGCTTTTAAAACAAAAACAAAAATTTCTGTCTCCCAGCCTGGCCACCTAAGATTTTCCATGGCCATTAACAGGTATTTCAAGGTAAATTGTTCTCACTTCAGTTATACAATCAATTATGCAGAAATGTAATTTCACAAATATCTCACTGGCTAGCACACTGGTGGGTGCAGCTCACCCGGCTGGAGTTGACACTGCCGCCACTAGAGTTCAGCAGTGTTCCTTCGAAGCGCGCCGGAAGGACGTGCCTAGCCGGCGCACTTATGAATGGCTAGTTTAAATGTATTGGAGGTGACGTCACAGATAATGTACTGAATTGTTCTTAATTGTTTGTGAATTTTGGTAACCCTGATAGGACTTAATTGGAAGAATGAATTTTGCTACAGTGGCCATTATCTGTGACGTCACCTCCGTTACATTTAAACTAGTCATTCATAAGTGCACGGGCTAGGCACGTCCTTCCGGCGTGCTTCGTAGAAGGAACACTGCTGAACTCTAGTGGCGGCAGGCGTCAACTCCAGCCGGGTGATCTGCACCCGCCAGTGTGCTAGCCATCGCTCGGGGACTGTGACGCGAAACGGTGCCAATCCAACCAAGAAAACATAATTGTGTGCGGTGATTATGCTACTACGAGTTGTAATTCCATAAATGTGGGCTTCCATCAAGACACACGTAAGTGTTTATGGGTGTTAAAAGTAAGTCTTTGGCATTGTTTGTCCATATTCTGTAGTTTGTTTCAACACACGTCTTCTAATCAATACTTTTCCAGAGGTAGACAGGTGAACACGGTGTTGTGTAGAAAATGGGCCGGGGCGGAGAGACAACTGTATGCGAATTTAGAAGCGTACTTGTCTCAACGTGTGCAGTTTGAAACAGTAATTACTGTGTCATATCTTTAGTGCTATCCTCTCATAGCCCAGCGTCGAATGTTCACAAGATTTTCATTTCTGCGTTTAACGCCTAAAATTGCTGCTAGCTGCACAGCTCTCATATACCGCTGGTAGCCTATTGGCAGGTTGCATTTCGACACATATTCCAACTTATTCTGATGCGATAACCTTCGTTTCTTAGATGCGTTTCCAATAATGTGTGTGTCTATATGTAATACACACACATATATATGCGTGTTATAAGGCAATGCCTCAAGGTATCTAGAAATTTCATACTTACTTTTGTTGATTTTCAAGAAGTTATATTTTTTTATCAATTGTAATACTTCATGTAATACAATATGATTCAATAATTACTTTGCAACTCTTTCTTATAATCGCCACAGTATATTCCAAGATTGTTAATTATCAACTATTGTCACCCTGTTAATAATAAAATACTTCGGATTTATTATTTTTACGAGTAAAGCGTTGAAACCAGAACGTTTTACCTATAATTTCCTTTGAGAAGTTTTTCTCGACAGAAGTTGAAGGGTAAAATATCTGTGTAATTTTCTTTTTTCCTTCAAAGGATAAAACGTAAAATTGTCAGCGTAGCCACGTCGTTAAAGAAACTTTGCATAATTAAGCTGTACTTGAAGCTTTTAACAATTTAGCACAAAACTGAGGCTTTCTACATTTTAATGAGTAGGAGGAGTGCCTATTATTTACCCCCAAGATATCGTAATACAGAACAGTAGATTCTTACACTCAGCTTAATTGTCATATTTGCTTCCTAAAATATTCATCCCCAACAGGAGCCTACTTGACAATTCCCAGTGTACTGTATAACAAAAATGTGATTAAGATCGTTATAAAAATCTCAATTTTCTGTTCACTTAAATTGTGCTGTACCATCAGTAGAAATAGCTCCGAAAAGTAATATCGAAATGTATTGTAGCGTCTGCTTAACTAACCACTTCTCAGCGAACTGTCTTAAAATTGGTACGAATCATGAAAATATAACACGTAAGGGATAACTTGTATATTATCATATTTGTATGCCATCTAAGCTTAAAGATTGTTTGATTTATATTATTTAATTTTGACATATTTAATAATATATTCAACCCTAAATACATTTTAAACTAATTTTAATGTTAGGTACTTTACAGAAATGTAGAAGTACTTGAATAAGTGAATAAGTCATTTTCACGATTTGATTTCTGGCTCTATTGTAGTAGATTATAAATGGCGAGTCTGGCGCAACGGATTCCGGAATAGGCGCCCGGCGCCGGCCAACCACCATGTTGTAACGTCACTCAACTTCCATATTGGATCCAGGTGAGCTTAATCTTGACCTTTGACTTTGACCCAATGACCTAAAACCCAAAATTTTCCAAAAAAAATCCCAAAAATATTCCTTAAAATTAAAAATAATTAATAAATATTTTAAAAATGTATTAAAAAATCAAAATTACTATTTAAGTATTTATTTTAAAAAAACGTACATTTCTGGAGGACCCTCCACCACCACACTTGTCAATTTTTTATTGGACATTTAATTGGTAATTTACTCTCGTTCGTTAATTAGTCGGCAAACCTCCACTCCCTTCCACGCAACCAAGCCATCTTACCTCGACTCCAGATGTGATTGTCTCCTACACTGTTCATACTGTTCCGCTTGCCCTCAAACGTACCGCGTACATATTTCAGCCATGCACACGGTTCCACGACTTGGCGTGAACTACGTATCAAACACTTGTAACCCTGGAAAATAATAAATGTTTACCGACAATTTTTTCCACACATAAAAAAAATATTCCTTCTACACCAGAGCCATAAGCATGTAATGCGTAGGCGTTTTGCAAGCGTTGAATTAAATTTAGATGACACAATTTCTTACCGGAAATTAATGTTGCCACAGCCACAAAAAAAAACACAATATATTATTTCAGTTCAAGAAACCTTACAATTCAACACAGAAAAATCACACAAATGCAGAGAAGATATGTTTCAAAATACAGGAAAGACATACAAGTGCGGAGAACATATATAAAAAATGGACAAATATTGAAAAATCACAAACCATGAAATGCAGAAATAGCACAAAAAAATATATGGAAATTAAGAAAAAAGCAGACCAAAATGCAGAGGACATATATGTCCTAGAAATCACACACAACGAAATGCAGAAGACATTAATATACAAAAATGTATAAGAATCGTACACGACAAAATGCGGAGGACACCTAAATATTATAATAGCCGTAGGGAAGCGTGTGTACACCATCTTCACATATGAATCGCTTGTCGTCTGTCCATCGTAGCACTATCTTGTTGATGCACTCCGAATACAGGACAAGTTGGTGCGACCCAATTACGTAGACCTTCACCCTCATGCTCCATGATTATTCAAAACATCCGCAAAATCTTTTCAAATTTTATTTTATTCTTCACGACGCATTTCTGGATTCCTTTGACATGTTTTATGACCCCCCCCCCCTTCCCATTTGCACGCATACAGTTTCGCCGTAGCACCACGAATTCGGTCATGATCGACCCATCGCACTCGTTCTTGAACTTGCCTGCTATCTTCTTGTTGGTGGGCGAAAAACTCTTGTGGTTCGTGTGATAGCTCTGGTGTCAAACTCTGCAAAGAACTGTGCATCCGAAAACGAGAATATGTCCTAATAGAAGTCCTGCGTTCTAATCTCGAACAGAAACAAGTCCGTGTCTGTATACAGAAACTCGATGTCTTTTCCATATCGGGCCTTCATCGCATCATATTGGAACCTGTAGGTACATCAACGTTTCGGACATGTCGAGCACCGTGAACCCTCTGTATACGGGATTGTAGAAAAGTATGGCTTCGTGCTGCAGTCGAATTAGGGGATGATTTTCTTCGTAAATTGTCCTGTCCAGAAATGTCGGTTTTGCCACCTATATCTTTAACTGTTTCTTACTACACACGAATTCCATCGTTTGCAGTTTTCTTTTGTTCCCCGTTAACTTTGCCGAAAGTTGCGTTGTTTACTAATTTAAACAATTCTTTCTCGAAATCATTGGTGGCCGCCTGTCGTTTTGCAGTATTTAAATCTATGTAAGGCATTAGCCATGCAGTCTTTTCGAACTGTAGCATTCGGTGAGTCTTGACGAGCTTCAATCCATGTTTCATGGCCTGCTTGAGGTTACGGTAATGGACGATGTAGCAGCAGCTCTTGTCTTCCGGGGTCGCCATAAGCTTCGACTGTTTCGAGCCCGGCGGGCACTGGTTGAAGGGAACAAATGGTAAATGACGGTGTTCCTCGCGCGGGGCTGTGGGAAACTAGCCATCCACCTCCAAGGCGTAACCGGTCGCCCCGTCGTCTGGTACGGGCATGGCGTCGATGTTCACATCGGCCCACTCAAAGTTGCGTGTTGGCGATGGTAGCGACATGGCCCCAGCCTTGCAGGTTGTTTGCGTCGAGGTATTGTAAAAATAGGGAAGGCTTGCTGGGAGCATATGTTTCTGGGGCATAGATGTTTGCCACCGCATGTCGTTTCAAGCACTGGGCCACACCACCACGGATTCCTTCCTCGACGTACATGTGCATGTCATAGCCCGCTAGAAGCTCTAGCTTGACCCCCTTCATTCGCAACATGGCGTCGAATGCAAATCCCGGCGCGCTGACGTAATGTGCACAGTCGAGCTTGTATGTTGACATACACAAATTTCTGAAATTTTCGAAGATGTCCACCAGGAGAAAAACGCCCGTCTTCGAATACAGCTCTGAATATTCCTTGAGACTGCTACAGCCAAACTCTTGCCATACCTTCTGGATGTGGGCTTATTCTTCATCGCTGATCCCCGAGTCCGTCGGCCTTTTCTAAAAGGCCTCTTTCGTGAGCAGCTGTTGCTCGTCCAGCTTCTCCCAGCTGTCGACGTAATCGTAAGGGAAGAAGGCCTTTTCGTGTGACAAGAGGCAGTTGGCTTCCATTGAAGAACTTGATTGTGTTGTTAAATTGATTTCGAGGCAGGTACTCCGCCAAGGATGCCAGACTGCGAGCCATGAACTATAAAGTATCTACACTGGATAGAAAATCTGTCCCCCAGCTGATTTGAAAAGTGATAATTTTTTTCGCTGGTTTGAGGAATAATGGAAATATATTTTCCGCCATACTCCAACTGCCTGATGACAAAATTCTCATCGTAGCTCCGGTTATGGAAAAACACGACAAGTTTCTTCGGGCAGTGACGCTGCAAATTGCAGCTGGTTCAAGCGGGCCGAATGTACCGTCCAGTAAAGTGGTCGTAGTCCCTCACCTTGTTATTTTCATGCGTGAATGGAGTGGAGTGGAGTGGATAGATTTGGGCGGCTCTTAACAGCGAGGTCTTGAGAGCCGATGAGGGTGATTTAAGTGAATATGGAGCGGCACCGGAATGAAGGGGGGGGGAAACGTGAGATACCCGAGAAAACCCGCTGGCCAACGGTATCATCCAGCACTATTCCCAAATGCGAAAATCCAGTAACCCGGCCGGGTATTGAACTCGGTTCACCTTGGTGGAAGGCGAGCGGGCTGACCGCTCAGACACCGTGGGCCCTCATGCGTGAATGGAGCAGCACAGTTGCAGCAGATCGTCGCTCTGGCAAAGCCGACCTTTTCTGCAGGCGTGAGTAGCTCCATCGGCTTCGATGTGGCCTTAATATCTTTTACTTTGTTGTCAATATCTACAATTGCCTCCATGGACTTTCTCTTTGCATTTTCCCCCATGTATATAATAGGGTCCTAGGTTAGCATAGATGTTAGTGTCGCTGGAATGACGTTGTTGTCCACATGGACGTAAATGCAATAGCTGTATATGTCGTGCTTCTGGTAGGTATACGTGTAAGCACAACTGGGGTCCGGTTCGCAGGTGTGAACGGTTTCAGAATGGCCTCGAAATCTGTGTAAACTACGATAGGCAATTTATTAATGATGCGATAGTTCTTAAATTTCAAAACGGGCGGCCGTCCGTCTTTACCTGGCTGTGGAATTTCATCATGCAGTGGGACATTTTCCTTACAATATCGTTTGTGTTGTTCCAGGCACTACTGACCTGTCAGTGCCATAATTCGTGGAAAATAATAATAATAGGTGAAGCACCGCTTGCACACATAGATCTCGTGGCCGTGGGCCGTCAGCTGCGATCTCATCAAACACTCAAATTTTTTACACAGCAATAGTGGGTGTTCCCATCTTCGCCGGTGAGAAGGAGGAGGTCGATGTGCTGTTTTTTTTTTTTTCCCCCATCTTCAGCCACATGTACAGGATAGAGCTTCTCGTTTTTGTCTGTGCCATTAATATTGATCGAAACCTCAGGGTCATTTTCTCAAAAATGTTTATGTCGGAGCGGGGTCAGGAATTCGAGGGCTTAGTAGAGTTGATCGACTCCCTGAGGATCTGTACCATCCACAAAACCTGCCAGAACGGGCCACTTGAAATACATGTAGTCGTGTGTTTTTCGGGTTTATTATGGCCTTCCCGTTTCTTAGTGATTCTGGCAGCTCAATGTACGACGATACACGAAGAGGATCCAGCTTGTTTACACGCAGCTGCAGGTAGTTGACTGATTGTAATGTCCACTCTGAGCCCCTCGAAACATACGTTTCCTCCTCTTCACATATGTTTTCCAGGCTGTTTCGTACAGCTGTCTCAATATCGCTAGTCTCGAATATCGCCGAATTTTTTTTTGTTTTGAAGGCTCTCTAATCCGTACCTTCGTTGAACGGCTCTGATTTCACAAATTCACACTCCAACCAAATGTTGAATTTCAGGTGCCCGTGCTCCTAGATTTCTTCGGTGAGTTGTCTAACGATATTTTTTATCTGTTGATGGCAAAACAAGTACAAATATCTTTCGCCGAACCACCCCCGTTTAGAGTGATATGTGATTCCAGATTACATCGGAAAGCTGTTTCGGCCTCGACGAACCCATTGTCATTGACCATCCCAGATCCTGCGACGATTCTTGGTCGCGAAGTCAGGGAAGGGGTCTGAACCGGAAATACAGGCTGCTGGTGAGCCACGTTGAGCCATGGGCGTTTGGCAGGACGTGGAGCTGGTCCACTGCATTTAGCCATGTGCTCCCTCACAGTGTCTGTGTGTCTGTCCTCGTAAAAACCTTGCCGCATTCTCTGCAAGTATATGAGCGCCTGTTTGTGTTGAAGTGGCAACTCGCTGTCGTATGTTGCATAGTTGTGTAAATGTACAGCATTACAAAAACCCGTAATTAAATTTTGCTGCATTCCTGATCTCGCCTGAACAGTTGCTAAGGTGTTCGTGGATATTATCCTTCCAGTTGATGGTGATACCACATCACTCGCAGATCTGAGGTGCATCTCCGAATGGGTTGTGAACACACGACCTTTCGTGTTGGAGTCCATTGTTGCGAACAGCGAATGATGATGCTCCACAGAAACCGCAGACGAGTCAGGAAGCCCTGTCGATAGGTGAAGACAATACACGGCTCTCAGCCATCACGCCGAATCGAGACACCTGCAAGTATGCGGTATGCTTTAGGAATTTTTTTCGGTAGTAAAAAGATCAACAATATATTTTTTAATAGTTACATAAAAAATAGTTTAACTTGGGGAGATGACAAAGCTTTTTGAACATGTTTGTGATAAATGTGATAACTGCAGCGTTTTCAAATTCATTATAAAATTATGAAAGGAAACCGGTGTAACCACAAAATCATAGTACACTAACTGTCTTTTGGTTATGTGACTCCACTTGTCAGATACCATTTCTACAACTATTATTTTCCTGGGACACTTACTTTCTTCACAATCATTAAATTCTTAGCGTAGTGTAGTGTAGAGTAGGTCCATACATTTGGAACGAAGTTCGTAACATTTATATATATATATATATATATATATATATATATATATATATCACGGCCGTCGTGAGCTCGACTCATTCGCCAAAGTTTGCTGAACTTTTTTTCATTCTGACTGTAAACCTACTCGTTTCCATGATGGTAAATAACGATTTTTTTTTCTGGGGTACGTGATAACAGGATTTTCTCAGTGAGTTTCCATTTCCTTTAAATTTTTTTAAAATTTTCCTTTGGTATATATTAGACAACTGAAGGGTTCGCAGTGCGTTTCCAGCACCTGACTCTAGAGAACACTTTACAGTTATACCACATCTGCGGATGTGATGAGAATAGGCCGGAGGAGCCAACTATAAGGAACGAGCCTGCCGGGGTACAAGCCACTGCACGGCTCGGAATTTCATGCGTAGTTAATTACTCTTGTAAAGAACAATTGTTTAACTGTCGGTTAACGCATGCTGGAGGGACGAGTGCAAAGCGTTTTATTCTCCCGTGTTTATTTTCAACAAGCAGCTTATTAACAATACTTACAGGAGAATGCAGAAGGACGAAGCAGACGACGAAACACGACGAGAAGAGTACGGGCAGAACCACAGCGGAACGTGGCTAGAATGGCTCGACGATGCGGATACGCCAGCATATTACCTGTGTAGCAGTCCTGCCTCCTACTGTACTCGTAATGGTCTACAACTCACTCTGAAACATAAACTCTGTTAGTGTAAATTAAACTTTCATACTAGAAGGGGGGACTTCTCAAGGAGTACGTATCTCTAGATGAATTGGGAAACCAGAATTCACTAACACAACACCTTTATTAAAACAATTAACCACACGTTTAGGATGGCCGTTAACTACACAGTATCTGATTACACAAATATTAAATCTCATTAATTACAAAAGGCACATGTTATTATATTTGCAAGACACTATGTGACCTGCCTAACCTTGCCAGAATCAGTACGTTAGGATGGCTGGATAACAGGGACTCGAGAAGTAGCGTTACGTCTAACTGCCACGCGGATTATGCTCACCAATATATCAGACAGCAGTATGGCCTAGAGCTCCTCTAGGCCTGGTCTGTAGTGTTGCCCTCAGCTTCGTAGTCGACTCCGACGAGTAATATACTGACTTGTCTTCTTGCACTGTGGTGACCGTCTTGGGTTGACGGGGGAGGGGGCGAGGGCGTCGCTTTAATATGCAACAAGTCCTCGGCTATGTGGAGCATGTTTTACAGCTTGTTTTATAGCTTGCACCTCAAGCTATACTCCGTCGAACCTTAGGAAGTTTTATGTGCGGCGCCTTGGTTGCCGCTACACCTGCCAACATTCATATACATTTTATCAATAAATGCGTACCGTAACTAACACTGTAATATTTTTTTACTAATGCGATTATGGAGGAACGGTAATGTTTACAAAAACTATATACGTTATTGGGGGCACGGTGGCTGGGAAATTAGCACGCTCGCCTCTCACCAAGGCGAACCGGGCTCAATCCCCGGCCGGGTCTACGGATTTTCGCAAGTGGGAGTCGTGCCGGATGATGCCGTTGGTCGGCAGGTCCTCTCGGGTATCTCCCGTTACCCCCAACCCCTTCATTCCGGCGCCGCTCCATATTCACTTCAATATCACCCTCCTCGGCTCTCAATGACCTCGCTGTTAAGAGCCGCCCAAATTTCTCCACTCTTTTATGTACGGTATTAGGAGGGAAGTGGTAATGTTTACAAAAACTCCATATTAGGAGGAGAGTTGCACTTTTTGCAAAAATCTGCTGGGTACATCCTCCGAGAATCGAACCTAGCTCGGAGGGACGAAGCAGTGGCTTGATCCGGCCGCCTGTTAGGTGCGATGCTATGTGATGGACGGCGATCATCGCGATCTATGCGAGTTAACTTTACCCAAAAAAAAAGTACAAGTATGGTAAAACATTTCTATCGAGAGTGTATTACATGTTTTGTAAAAGATGTTCATGATAAAGTGAGCACTTTTGAAATCAACCATTGTTCCTACCTGCATATATTTTAACGGGCGCACTGAGTGACATATGTCCGACAAAGTTGGTAACGATGGAGGGGAAAGTAGTTTCATATATTAACGTCGAACAAAAAGTGCTGGGTGACCATTTGTGATAACTTAAAAAACTCCTCCCGCGTTCTGTATTTTGTAATGCATTGAAGTGTAAAAATGAGAGGACTTATTCAGTATTTACTTTTCTAATAATTTCACTGTTTCACTTGACCGACGCATGAGCAAAGTGATGAGGCCCATGGCAATGTTAATTTTACATAAGGCAGAAGAACACTCAACGTGTATACAAGTAGGCCTATATCTTAAGCAGGGCTTTCAAAAGTGCTCATTTTACCGTGAACAGCCTATAGCTGGGAGAAAGGGGTTTTCACAGCTGAGTGAGCATCCCGAGATAGTCTGTTCCCTGCTGGGAATCCGACCCGGCTCACCGAGGCTGCTAAGGAAGATTAACACTAGACATCCCGGGCACCACCGCTCCCCCGGAACTATGCTTTTTTATTACATAAAATTTAAGGATTTTTAAACAAAGAGTTTATAATGTATCGGTAAATTTAAATTGTAATTTAAAATAAATTCATATTAAAATTTAAAATAAATTACTCGGCTTGTGGTTTTATTTCAGAAATATTAGTCGTACAACATTCTGTATAGCTCTCCAAAGCAAACTGTACGGTGTTTTTTCTCATCAAAGTTGTCAGCAGAAGCAAAATAATTTTTACTTATCAATAGACTGGAGAAGCTAGTCTGGAAGCAAGATGACCGTAGAGGATAAGCGCTCGGAATCGCTCAAAGAAAATGCGCAAGACAGAATGGAAGGAAGCAGGGGTGTTTCTAGCTTATATCAGATTTTGGGAACTATTTTCCTTGTATCACTCCGCGGGCGGTCTCTGTCCCTTCTCCGCAGCCACCCCCCGCCCCTTTTTTTTCCTCGTGTACTTAATATACGACAATTTGAAAGAAACGTAGTATTTGTACAATTTTCCAACAAGATAATTTTAACAAATTTATGTAACTACGAGAAATAATTTATTTTAACACACATACACACACACATATATATATATATATATATATATATATATATATATATATATATATATATATATATATATATAAATTTGTTAAAATTATCTTGTTGGAAAATTGTACAAATACTACGTTTCTTTCAAATTGTTCTTTCAAATTCTTTCAAATTTTCAAATATATATAACAAATTTGTGAAATATTTACTTTTCTAGTAATTTCTAAGTTTCACTTCATCGACGCACGAATAAAGTGACGAGGCCCATGGCAGCGTTGATTTTATATAAGGCGCGATAATACACAGAGTGCATACAAGGGGATCTTAAGAAGGACTTTCAAAAATGTTCATTTTACCGTGAACAGCCTTTAACCACTCGTTAGTAAAAGTTTTCGTAATAATAATTCCGCTTATTGAGATCACTGATTTGTATTTAGTGTGCGGTGATACACAGTGCTTGCGTTATGGATAGAGACATGCGAAATTCGCGTTATTATTTGGCATCAGGCTGAACTTCACAGTACTGTTTATACCGGAGCTGGCGTCGTTTCTCTATTGGCTGCTGCACACAAGTGAAGCCACGCCCTTTGTTACTGAGCGGCTTGTGATTGGGGTGCACAACTGTTAGGTGTTTATTTATTGGCGCAGGTTACCTACAATGTGTCAGATAACGTATTGTCCAATGGGAAACTTATTGCAAAGGTGCACATGTTTGAGGTTTAACTTTCCCCAAATAATAACGCGATTTTCGCATGTCTCTAGTTATGGAGGAGCCCTGTTCGTTTTATAGTTTCTGCAATCTTGACTTCGGTTTATTTCCGAAATCACTCCAGTTGGATGCCCAGATTGCCCCTTAACAATGGTCATGGCCGATTCCTTGCCTCTTCCCGGACGATTACCCTACAGTGAGAAAAAAGGTTTTGTTCAATCAAACAAGATTTGTTTGGTGCAACCGAATTATATGTTTGTATAGCGGCAATGAAGTATTTTGTTGCTGAAACCAAATTATTTTGTTGTTCTCATTTGGTTGCCCCAAACTGTGAGATTTGGTTGGTGCAACTAAAGATTTGTTTGTCTACACGTAAATTACACAGTACATTAAACAGATATAGAAACAACTTCCAAGTTTAACCGAGTTTCGAACATAGATCACCTGCGTCCGAGCGCCACGCATTTGTAATTTTATTTTAACCTTCATTTGAAGTCGTTGTGACATTTTTGACGTTGACGAAGCGTGTGAGACCGACTTGTTGGCGAATTCCCAGTGCGACAATCGAACTGAGCATTTGCCACGTCGGAGGCACCGAGGCGCGAACCCGCGACCCTCCAACTACATGTCGGCCACCCTACCCCTGAGCTATGAGGGCAGGGCTATAATCTCAACTAATGTGACAACTGACGACGCCGGAAAGCTTTTAAATAGATATACTGAAAATATAGTGCAATATGTGCAAACCAATATTTCGAGTTTTACAGCGTTACTTGTCAGTTTCTTGTTGCATTGTTTTATTAATGTGTTTATACGATTGTTAAGCATCAATATATGCACTAACAACCACGGTTACTAAGCTTTATTGTCATAAAAAATACAAACAAACTCTCGAGCTGTATATTCGAACGAAGGGGGGCAATTGAGTGGTGAAACAAATATATACAGTTGATTCAACAAAATATTTAGTTGAAAGATTTATTTTTTTGGCCTAACACAGAGGTTTTGTTTATTCAAATGTATATTTTGCTAGACGGGCAAAAGTACTTTTGTTGCTTTTTAAATATTGTTTTCTCAACAATATATTTTGTTAGGGAAACTAAATATATATTCGGCCCTATATAAATAAATATTTTGTTCGATTTTCTCTCAGTGAGCTTTCGACAAGAAGTTAAATTGCTTAAGATACTCGGCCATAAGGGCTTCCTCTTAAATTTAAAACTCTTTCTTCTGCTGTTTAGATGATAGTTCTACCCGCATAAATAATATGGACTGGTTAGTGTTTGCATGCCAGCTGCGTGATAACCAATATCCGTGCCCCTACATAGAACTGCTGTTATACCTACACAACTGTCAAAAACCACGTGGCGGCTTAGTTTACCACACTGTTTACATAAATAAACTGTTTGTTAGGTTTTGTTGTGATCCGAAATGTAAATAAATGGAACATTTTTTAGGACGTATTTCTGGCATTGTTATGGGAGTTATTGAGCCAATGGTAACAACTTGATCAGATGACGAAAATCGGGCTAAGTTTGATTTAATCTGTTGTCCCGACCGAAAAATAAATAAAGTACCCAGTCCATCTGGAGATTTTTTAAACATAAATTACCAGCGCCCTTTTTCGTATTCTAATTGTTGTGTTCAGAACAACTAATATCCAAAAATATCCATTAATACACCTAG
The DNA here is from genome assembly GCA_029891345.1 of Dryococelus australis. NCBI lineage: Eukaryota > Metazoa > Arthropoda > Insecta > Phasmatodea > Phasmatidae > Dryococelus > Dryococelus australis. The sequence goes on from CM057003.1 coordinate 49,642,975, forward strand.
CACTATTTTTCAAAACAGCTGCCTTCTAAAATTATGACATGATATCATCCGTACGGAACCTACTTACATTTTCATTATAATTTTTGTATGTTTCTTTTTCTCCTGTACATTTATTCAACTTTGTACCATGAAATCGTGTTAACTAAGACCCTCTCTCTAACGCCTGTGCTGTTCTGCCGGTAAAAGAAGAAATAATTCTCAAAGTCCCGACTTGTTGGCTATAATGTACGTTTACGAGTAAACAGCATTACTTTCCCGGATTATAACCCATAACTATGACATTCACGCATCCTATATTTCACCTCAATTGATAAAGAATAGCGCAGTGGTTTCGCCAGTTTATTTGACAATTAATTAACTGCTAATGGTTGAACCAAAGAGTGCGAAGACAAGTTTCTATGTAAAAAGCTGAATAACGCCAAAACCTTACAGCACGAACTAGAGTTTCTTTTCCTTCATCCCATGCTCGTTTCAAGAATCACGGTGAGAAGGAACGAAATCTTAAGCGCAGTATTAAAATTATAAGCCCAAATGAAAGAATTCATGCAAATTGCGTATCCAGGAAATGTACCACAAGCTTTATTCGAAGAACATCAGCTTCCCTTGAATAAACTGCCGAATAAGAGTATTTGCGTTGATGAGCAAGAAAGAGGATATAAAAGGAAAGTGTTTTTTCATGTAGAAAGAAAAAAGGAATTCTAGACTAAACTTTTGGATGCAAAAACTTCGTAGAACATGTATTAATAATAAAACAGAAGGACGCCCATTTTTCCTTCTTCTTTTTTTAAATAATTAATCTCGCCGCGGCATTGCTTTCGTGCATTTGAATGCTTTTGCTCTCCTGAAATTATTAATAAGAAACGGCTTGCCGTATGGTTGTCTACATGTTACTGTGATACCAGAAAGTTAAAAGTTTAAGGTCGCTCTATAGATCAGTATGCCGGCATAAAAGCGGATGTGTTGATAAGCCCAAAAAGAAAAAATTGCAATGGTTAAATCTGCGTAGCCTACAGAAACGTTCAACATTGTTTCTTTTTATTTCTGTTCAAAGTATATTCCATGTGCATGTGCATTTTCTAAAGAATTTCCATGGGTTTAAGTAAATTCTTACGGAAATCTACACTTCACGAACGGAAACGTAATTTGCAATGGCGAAACACGTTAATGATATGTGTAACTTGTAGACACATTTCTTGTTTCCTGTATCTTTGGGCGATGGGACGAAAACTTCCGAAGCTGTGACTAGACAGGAAATTACGATTCCTGAGACATTAAGGGCATCCATGTCACTTGCACCTGTACCTTCGAACATCGAAAGTGACCATAAAAAAAAGCACCTATCAGATGCGAACACTGCAAAACCTCCAACAATACGCAGAACTAAAAAAAAATATGCAAGCCTCACATTCTTTACCAAATTTACGCACCCCTTGGACGCGTGTGTAACTCCCGAAATTTTGCGAATTTCTGGGTTCTGCCATTAGTTTTCCGTAATTCCGAGGTAATATTTTCTAATATTGTGATTCCAGGCGATTGTAAATTTCGTAAATATAATTTACTCGTCTTCAGTGACATAACTAGCTGAAAATAATGCATTAGATGTTTTAAAGATTTTAGATATATTTACATAGTACTCTTCTTTCCCAGGATTTACCATTGAAGACGAAATTGTTGAAAAAAATTGCATGTGCTGCCAGATCTAAACATGAACTGAATTCACTGTAAGGAAACCAAACGAACCATCAGATGCGGGGGAAAAAATGGGTAAATATTGTTTGGTGCATCAGAGACTGGTAATTAACGAAATTCGCAACTAAATAGGCTGTTGGAGCATTGTTACAGATATTGTATGCAATTTCTTAATTTATTAGTCAGAGGTTTTGCCGAGTATTGCGACGTGACTTCCTTCTTGAACGTATAAATATGTTTCCCGGTTTAGTAACCTGGCAGTTATCAAAATTACGCGAATATATTATTTGTGGCCTTCAGCGAATTATCACACCGTCGAAACTCAAATCACAAATTGACTCCTGCGTTCCAAATTGCACAGTCACAAGAACAAATGCGTATTTCCAAGAAACGTATATACACTTTGAGTTCATTTTATTGAAGCTCGATAGCACACAGTTTCCATGACCATCGCCCTCTATAGCATTTCTACGTCTGACAATCTGTATTTGCCGCCACCAGCAGCGTAATTACATGCAAGTTATACTAGTACAGATCGTGTACGAAGCACTGCAATCTCGCTGAAGAGGGGAGGAAAAAATTGTTTTACTCTACTGTGTTAATCTAAGTGACATGCGGTTAGTACTACTATATAGCAAAGTTAACTTGGATGACGGCCGACCATAGATACATGCCGCCAAAGAAGTACGGGACCTTCAGATAGCACAACATTCGACCGAAGAGGAACAACAAGCTGCCTACATCCAAAGACGTCAGGCACAACAGTTTGCTGCAGAATTTGCTCGCTGTCGACGACCACATGTATTTGAACTGACGGGTGATACCAAGTTCACTCGGAACCAAAAGTATAAATTTACCTCAGTAAATCGTAAAGCAACTGTTGAATTGCAAGTATGGTTTATATAGAACGGTAGGCTTTCTCTGAAGAATAAATTAGCTTTGCTGACTTTATGGTGTGGTTCGAAGTTTTATCAAATCAAATGACAACTGGAAAGTATTACGTCGGACAACCTTAAGTGTCAGTATTAGAGTTAATGCCGATAAATTAAAAATTTCATACGCAACTCGCGGTACTATAAATTTTGATTTGAAGTTAAGTTTGTTCTACCGAAATCATTTGCTGAAGACGTTTCACTGCAAAGTAAGTTAGTACACTGGACTTCGATGCACTCTATTTACTCGGTGCAACACCGTACTTAGTTACTGCATGTCGCATCTTCGCTTGGTTGAAAGAAAGGGGTGCGTTACAAGGTCGCCAGTGTTAGGGCATTGTCAAGTCTGGGCCTAGGCATATCGGCGCATTAAAGATCTAGAAATCCATTGGTGTCATATTAAGTCCGCTATAACGTGAAAGTAATTACTGTACTCTCGTGGTCTGTTCAAGGGACGACGGGACACGGTACAGGAAGCAAATCATCGACTTGGTATGGGAGCAGCACTGGAAATGGCTAGATACCGAACTATAACACATTCACTGTTACTTCACACTTTTCTGAAGCTATTCTAAAGTTCTACTTCCAGGAGATTCCTCCGCCTCGTGTAAACAAAGCTTAACTAAGTCTAGAAAACTACACCAAAGGACAACGCACAGCACTCGGGCGCACTCAGTTGTAATAACATTATGCTTGAGAACTGTTTCTTACTAGGCGCTACCAACACACATGTTTTCTCACTGGTTTATTCATATTTATTATAAATCAATTACTGAAATTTATAAATAAAATACCCATAAAACTTCAATTTGACAAAAAGAAAGATACTTTCATGTTAGCAGAGGTATAAAAAGCTTGTTAGATAATAACTAAACGTGTCATACAAGGGGTGATTTTTCAAAGGTTTGATTCAAAAAGTGTGAAGTATCCGCGAATAGACTATACCATCTATGTAGTGTGTACTTATACGAAAGCATTCCAGGTGTCAGTGGTCTCGGCAGGTCACATTGATGTTGCTTATTAACTATCTAAGTAGTCCTCTTTAGTAGTGGGCTGTTTTGGAAGTCACTGCAGCAATTATACAGGCTGATCCAGAACTACAGGTAAATTATGTTAGGCGAGGGAGAGTACCTATGCAAAATTACAATAACAGCTGAGGTTGAACGAGGATTTCGAAAAACCTGCACCAGGAACAGGCCCGGAAAATATTCGTTCTACTAAACTGCACAGTTAAAAACTGTCTTAAATTTACGCAAATGCACAGTAGATACATGGAAACGCAATCCGTAATAACGAAAAACAAAGGTAACTCCGAAAATGCAAAATATAGAAAGTCTCCGCATTTCCCATAGCTTCGGATATCGGAACGAACAATGTCGAGTATTCACGAAGCTTTCTTCGGTATCGGTAACGAACAATGCCGAGTATTCACGAAGCTTTCTTCGGGTATCGGTAACGAACAATGCTGAGCATTCACGAAGCTTTCTTCGGGTATTGGGAGCGAACAATACCGAGTATTCACGAAGCTTTCTTCGGGCATCGGAAAAGAATAATGCCGAGTGTTCACGAAACTTTCTTCGCCTCTGTAACTAGAAAATCGTTTCTGCAGCAGTAAGGTTACCGACGCTACTAAGACCTATTCTTTCAAACATAAAAAAGTAGCATCAGGTGTCTGTAACATTTAGCAACCCGTAAAATACAATAACTTTAATTAAAAGAAAACTGAAAAAATTGGTTTATGTAACTGTGCTTTAAATATAAAATTTATACCTTTACAATTCATGTGAATGTTGGGCTTCAAATTCTTTGCCATGGTTCAAATTTCGTTCAGGTATGAAATATTTTAAATTTTTTTTTCTACACGATAGAGAAACCCACATAACGAAAATTAAAGTTTTTTTTTTTTTCGTTCATTATCTCTTTTTTAAAACCGAAAATGTAGAAAAGGTTCCGTTTTTGAAAATCAATGTCCGCAATTTTACGGAGAGTTTACGGACACTGGATAATTTCTTACCAGCAGTTTCCCGTATGTATGGAGGAAAAATTTTTTTAACAGTGGGGTTGCGTGAGTTCATCAGGGATTTTGCAATAATAACTGCACCTCTCACCACAATTGTGTCACCAAACCTCAAGTTTGAGTGGCATACCGATGTCGAGAACAGTTTCGTGGCAAACAAGAGCCATTTTCGGGAAAACGTAGCCTTAGCACACCACGACCAAAATGTCATCTTTATGTTAAAACAGGTTCTGGTGAACAAGGCTTAGGCACAGTCCTCTTTCATCTTGGGGACAATGGCAAATGCATTATAACAAACTATAGCAGTGCATAGATTGGACCAACAGAGAGAGCATCATCAGTAGCATGTGTGTTCAACAGTACTGTCTCTATCTGGAGAACCAGAATCTCATGCTATGTACTGACAATCGCTGCCGACTAGTATGGTTGCATAGTACTTGTGAAGCGAGGAGCAAACAAACCCACTTGTCGATGCTGCTGCAAGTGTACCATTTCAACATAGAACATGTGCCAGGTTCAGAGAACCAATTGGTGGTGCTGTCCTGATCACAAGGTGATGTGAACACTGTGCACAATGAGGAAGAATATGAATTGAACCTCCCCACCACCACCACCATAGACAATGCTGGTGACCTCAGTCAAACTATGTTAACCTCTGAAAACATGAACATCACATCAGAAATCAGGCTTAATCAACTTGACCAAGTTATCATCACATTTCAAGAAACAGTGCCAGACACACAAGCAAAAATTTCATCTTACAGCCAGTAGACAACAGACAGGAGGTGCGCGATCATTAACCAGCAGGAGACCGCCACGCTAAGAACAATGCTGTGTAAACTCTACGTGCCAGCTGCGCAGTGCACAAATGTAACTCACTTCGTGCTTTGCACCCAATTTGCCAGCCATCGTGGTGCAAAGCAAAACACTCGCAGTGTCGTTTCCACTGGCCTGGCATATCGCATGACTTAAGAAAGAATACGAGAGAATGCTTGCCATGCAGCCACTACAAAGCTTGATGTGCTAACATCCCAGAACATCTAAGGAACCATTTAAAACAGTAGCCCTCTACCTCATGGGCCACTACCTCAAGTCGTCAAAAGGAAAACGATTCGGTTTGTGCAAGTACAAATAACATAGCTAAAGTCCTAGAAAATGAATTCTTTCCATGATGGGGATTGATCATCGGGAAGTTGGGCGATCTCTGCACTAAGTGGGGAGTCGCCCAGAGCACAACAGCGATTTAACAATACATATGTGAAACCAACAGAGTGCAGAAACCAGGATCTGAAACCCCAGCTACCCTTCTGTATGGGTAAGGACCACATGTCCTGGGCCGAACAACTGCCCAGTGCTTTATTTACACTGTGCCGCAATGTCAATGAGACAACAGGCATATCACCTGCCACCATCCTACAGGGATGTGTGTTGCCACTTCCAGGCGAGTTTATCTGCCTGCAAGTAGATAGTACATGTGTTCCTGTGAGCAGCACTGCCTGACAACTGCAGAGGGAACATGAACTGGAGCAGCATGCATAAGGCAAGCAGTGTATATAACCATATGGGTATCCCTCATCAAGCAGCCACCAAAACAACTGAGAGTGAGACAAAGGGTGTTAATCAAAGAACACATATTATCCTTTGTACGCAAGAACTTCCGCATCTGGTTAGGCATAAAATGGAGTGGCCCTCATGTCGTCACCAAAGTTTTGGGAGCGACTGCCTACTTGATCAAAGTCGTCGAACAAACACCAGTGCAACCTACAACAACATTACCTGCATGTGTCACGATGCCCGGCATCGTGATTCCCAGTGTCGAGACGCCCTGCATTGAGACATCAATCACAAATACCCTGCTGTACCATGTACTGACGAGGAGACACCTGGGTGCTGCATGCCCAGCCAAGCGGGTCTCTGCGTGGCTGTTATGGCGACAGCAGAGCAGCACACAGAGGCCACCATAGCAGGTAAATTAAGGGCGACCACACAGACATCTGAGGGGTAGTTTCACAACAGGGATGCTTGCAACTTCCATCTATGTTATTGGTCCTGATGGTGCTCCTGTAGCACCAGTAGCAGAACCAGCAGCAACGACGAGAGTGGAAACTAGAATGCCTTGCCTTCAGCCCACTCCAAGCAGCCTCGTCGAGTCATACAGACTCAGTGTGTATTGTGTAGGGACTGTACATTACACAGTGCTACCATACACAGGCATGCCAATCAATAGCACTCGCTTGCACCTCACACCACTTTACCAATGGAGCAGCCTCGTCAGGGGTACTACAACATGCGATCTCGTAGGGTCTGTCCGCTGACTCCAGCATACTGTGCCTAATGGAATTGTATACCAGCAGATGCTGGCACAATGTAAGAACGGTCTCCCCAGAGGAGCACATTTGATTTGCGTCCAACCTCAATAATCCTCACAACTGTTCATTGCACTGTCTCGACAATTCTAGCTCCGGCCGAGTACCGTGCCGATGACAAGAACATCGGAGAATGGCCATCAGCAACAGCATCTTGTCGGTATTTGGAAAAGCATCAGTATCACCCAACACAATGCAACTCAGTTGATGGTCCTGCTTTGATCCAACCTCGTGGGCGACACCAGGACAGCCCTGTAGTTCTAGTAACAACTGGCCAGCACATATATTCTAATGCAACACTATTCCATCCAGGCATAGCACACATGAAGGCATTACCAGGCATCATAGTGCCACTGATCAGTATGTCTACCAGCTGACATCATTAGTGCTACCCAAGTGTTAGTAAGTATTAAAGCTCCAAAAATCAGAGCTGGTTCCATTATTTATCAATCCCAGTGTGTGCAATATGCACTCAGTGCATCCACAGCATTAGTATTACTACACTAAGTAAATTGTGAAATGACTTCAGGGTTGGCCATGCAGCCTCACTCATGCCAACCTAATTCAGGACCTCAGCAGAGTCTTAATTTAGTGTTTTATATAATTTTCAATATTTTAATTGTCTTGTTTAAGTATGCCATTACAGCCTATGATGTTTATGAACTGACTTAGACAGCTACCGACAGAATAAGGCCATGTAAACTTGACAACACTATATTATGATCAATGTATTTAATTCATATAATTTCATTAAGGGTTTGTGTATTTTCTGTTAGGGCATATGTACACTACTTTTTAGTTAAGTTAATTTCTCCCATTTCATTTTCATGTAATCATAGTGCTATATCACTTTATTCTAAATGTTCTATGACAGGGATGCTTTCCCTTCTAGTGAGTAGGTGGATAACACCACCATTAGTCTGAAGGAGGAACATATGGGTCGAGGTCACATGTATAGCACCTCTTGGGTACTGAAAAACTTGGTTTCATAATAGAGATGCAAAAGACTTATCTTCCTTTTTGGAACATTTAATTCAATTTAACTCATTTATCCGGGAGGAATGCCTCTCCCACTCTTGCTGATTCACTTAAGGACCAGGAGTATAACTTCATTAATTTTCACATCAGAGCAGATCCCCTTTGTCCATTTCCACTGCTGCAACATTCGTGTGTCGGGATTGATTCATGTAGAGCGGAGTATCTACAAATTTGTACAAGTCGCCACGTACTAGGGACATAAGACTGTGTGGCCTCAGTTGATATGCTTCGGGTGAATGCAGGGGAGGAAAGGGACGGCATGTTGATACCACAGAACCTTACATGTGTTTTGGCAAGAAGTGTCCTGGCCAAAAACGTGAACTTCCAGCTGCTCTGGAAGTTTGTGAATCGTAAGTTGGGATATGTATGCTCTACTACCCAGTTTGGCCACATACAGTGGGTCTACCACATCTAATTAAAGTAGAATAAAGGTGAAGTTCAAAACATACATGACCTGTGAGTTGTCTAACCTTATGCTGGTTCAAAACTTAATTGACTTGTGCAAGTCCAAAATCCAACATATTACCTGAATATGGAGCTGTTCCAGGACACTCCACATGCCGTTAGAACACTATGAAAGAACACTAATTACATTGCTGATGCTGGTTGAGTGGTGCTGCTCCTAAAGTAATTTTGAAGCGACTAAAACATGTAAATGACGAAACACTCAGACGGCTCGGACTTATTTAATTATACTTGTCTCATGGTCGCTGATAAAATACAAAGTGAGTTACACGGTTCACTCTATGATGTGGACCCGACTCGCAAAATACCTGCTAGTAGCTAACACTGTAAAATCACAGACCGGCAATGTGATAAATAAATTAAAGTAAAGTTACATTCCTTGGGCGTAAAGACCCTGCAGGAAAGGAGTGGCGCTACTCCCAGATTATGAAATTAAAACCAATGAAAACAGAAAACTATTGGATATTGTGATTCGACAAAGAAAGTCGCAGGCCCAGGTGCTACAGTATAGTGTGGACACAACCCACATACCTGTAAAAAATCAACAATGCTAGAACCCCAAAGCAGGAAAAAGGTAGAATGCCACCATCGTACTGTAGAAAACTACAGAACATGCAATTTTAAAACATGAAGAAAACATTATGAAAGATACACAAAACATAATGCGATCCTGAAAATTAATACATGAAATCCCTTTAAAACTAACTATGGAAAATTGGTAAATAAGAATTATTCATTAGTATTTTACCTGTGCTCTAACCGTCATGAAAAAAAAATACATAATGCCCATAATTAACAACATCACCAGTTTATGAGTTCAAAAATTTACGAACTTGTTTCTTAGTATGGGGCAGTTCATACTTGTCGATCAGAAGCAACCGTTCACTGTTAGGCTGGTTACCATTGGTTTGTTATCAGTATCTTAAATTTCTTTAAAAACATTATTTGTTAGTGTTCTATTATTCATAAGAGGTCTCGGGAATTTGTATTATTATATTTCTAGGTAACGGAAATTTCATGTCATCATTATACCTGGGACCAAACGCTTCGCTGTGGCTGCTGAATTGTTGTCATCCGCCTGTAGATTATTGCTCTAGATGAAGGTTATTTCGTAAACGATAGCCCATCCGTCGGCTATACAGCTTTGTTGGCGTGGTGGGAAAACTTCCTAAACATAACACTCGCGTACATGGGCTGTCAGGGCCTCCTACACGCCCATACAGATCGGAACAAAACTGATTACAATGAAATTGAGAACTTACGTGCTGCTTGAGCGGGAATTATTAGGGCCTGTCCTCTCAAACGCTTATGCGGTAGTGAATAAACATCTGACTTGAAAACAAGTTGTATATTATGTTAAATTTGCACCCCTTTTCTGAGGGAACTTTTCACGAAACACACTCGGATATTCTAACTGGCCGTGCAGTGAAGCAGAAATATGTCTGATGACAATTAAACATTTACGTGCGCATTAAGGTCCCCGGGATGATGCTTATCCACCAGGAAGGGAGGTGGCTTACCGAGCGATGAGACAGCAAAATGTTCCAGTTAATGAAGTCTATTGTAATTACATGTCTGGTTGCAAGAAAGTTGATGATCGCCCGACGTGCGCGGGAAATGCCGAATCATAACACACACACTTCACCACCGTGCTAACTGACTGACTCGCTGCAGCGCGCTCTCGCGCCGAAACAAGACTACTTTTTGAGATGACTTGCACTATTGACCCTTGCATTATTGAAAGAACATAATTAAAAATGTGAAACCAATACAAATATTCTTACAACATAAGCACTGGTTAAATGGGATGGACAAAACACTCTGTGGAAGATGAAAATTAATAAATAGCATGTTACCTTGCAACACAACAAAGTATAACAACATCGCAAAAACAAATATAAACATTTTAATGAACATCACAATAAAAGTTGTTTAATTAGGCATTAAATGTTCCAGTTCAATACACTGGCCTAGATATCATTCTGTTGCATCTCACGTCGCCATGACAATCACTGGCTGTACTTGCACCGAAATGCCCTGCTCTTGCTCTGCTCCTTGTCGCTCCGATGACTGGGCACACACTCCACACCCAGTGCACACTCCACACTCCACACCAGTGCACAACTCTGCTGCTGGTGGTACAATCTACGGCCGGACCGACGAGCACACAGGGTGCATGGACAGCAAGTAAGCGAACGGTATGCATGCTATGCAGCGAAATGGCTGCCTGCAACAAGACCATCGCAGATCGTCCAGGAAGTATATGTCAAGACACATCCACAGTCCCCAGCAGGCAAGGATTTTTGTGTAGGCTCGCGGCTAATTAGAGGAGTCCACGCAGAGTGTCGCAGAGGTTAGGACTTACCACCTACATGGTCCACATCGGCAGGAGAAGGGTGAAGGTGCATTGGGACGACATTGGGCTCACACTGACTTTCGGCCACGAATAAGTTGGTTCCGGTGCTCCTCAGTACCAGGACGGCGACGGCGCTGCTGAACTCGCCGACACAGCAAGAGAGGAGAAGTGTAACGGCACTTAAGGAAGAAGGGGAAACTTTGGCTCTGCCACAAACGGTGCATCTGGGGAACCACCTGGTGAGCCCCATGAGGGCCTTATGGAGTATGAGCTCCCTGAGCAGCAAGTAGAGAGGAAGATACACCCATAACTCTGGCAGAGAGAGAAGAAGACGAGGTAGAATCACCCCGTTACCCAGCATCACCACGACCGACAGTGAGCTACGGAGCGCAGATGTCTCCTATGGCGAAGCATCTAGAAGCACTGTCGCTAGTGAGATGGCACCATGTGGCAGCACCTCAGGAAAGGTCGCCAGCAGCAAGTATGCCAGCAAGTGTAGAAGGAGAATCAACAGGAGTAAACCAAGCAAGCAGACAGGAGGAAGCAGATTGTTTGTGTCGCGCTCGGAGATTTCAGCAGGACGCAAGGAATGCAGGAAAATAGCAGGAAGAAGAGGAACAACAAGAGCAGGCGAGGAGATGCAAGTAGCGGCAGCAGCGACGGCGGGAGTGAGGGCAGCATGTCCATTGCCTCACTTTTCTTCTGCAGAACAACAAAGCGGATTCACCCACCTTAGTGGTACCACCAGTGTGGATGCGCTTCAGCCATCCACGGCACAGCTCACCACAAGGACAACACAACACTGGGAGGAGAAGCGACTCAGCAGGGAAGATCGTACTTCTTGTGCCCTCGGAGGACCCCGAGGACACCCCAGTGTTGCATGTGTCGGTGTCGGTCCACAAACTGCTTCAGAAGGGGAGCGGGTGCTTCGATGTGTGTCCCTCCTAGCCTTAGGCCATTTGTCATGTCGGTTGCTACCCCAGCGCAGTACACACTCGCACTCGACGTGTGATCGGGGCCGAATGTGTTAAGTGACGTGCAGTGTAGCAGTGGTGCAATCGAGTCCAGGTAGTGTGTTGCCATCCGCTTCCTCCTAGCCTATTTGCCCGCCTTTGCCGCAGGCCACTGCAGCTACCAGCACTCTACCGGTGCTCATGCGCACTGGTTGCAGAGTGCACTGTAGCTGTAAAAATGCGAAGACCTCAATTACGAGTGCGGCCTTGGGGCCCAAAGAGACTGCTCGCGACGTGAGCAAGAAAGTGAAAGTGTTCAGCAAGCCACATTCGTCCATGTGCACGTGTTTTAAAAGGAGACCCTGCAAATTTGGGTCTAAGTGTAATCAAGGTTAATTAAGAAACGCTCAAGGATACCCGTCTACGAAATGGCCAATCAAGGAGCCTTATAATATTTTGATGCCCCAGTGTTTCGTATTTTTCATTAATTATCATTTTCACGTGTTTCATCCACATTTCATTTCATACAGTGAAATATGTCAATTATAGGGTTCTGTGGCCAGGGTAATTGTTTTTGTAAGTTTTACATCATTTAAAGTAATGTGGATGTGTTTTCTGGAGTTTAAGAGTGTAATAAAATAGTCCACGTGGCTGGCATGCCCGCCAAAGCTCGGCCGGCATGCCACGCAGGACAGTTAGTCATACTGTGGTGTCTCGGGGAGTTGGACATGCTGACCGATGGGGTCGTATGTATGATGATGAAATGGTTGACAGATGATAAAAATATTAATATATAAACACTTTAATTGGCCATGCGGTAGCACGTGGCCTACACAACTTGTCCCTGTTGGCCAGTCTTTGGTTATTTTATCTATGCCAGATTGTAAGATTTTATCTCAGGCGTACTTCAAAACAATAACAAACACAGGGAAAAATATGAATTAAATAAAATGCGCAAACTCTTTAAATGCTTATAGGAATAGCTACAATGCTCCTTAGTGATATTGTGCATTTTAGTGTCTTCAAAAAAAAATTATACTTTAAAAACACTGCACTATAACTGTCTATTTAATATGTTGTGTTAACAGTTTGTGTACATATCACCTACCTTATTCAATTCACATACGGACTTTATTACACATTTAGTGATATGAAAACATAACACGACAAGGCATAGCAAAAAGGTTACAACTGACGTTTGTCTAATATGCAGGAGGCTGGTAACAAGTGCCAAGGTGTTGGTCAATAAGGATATAGTTTAGGTGAGGAGCGATGAGTATAGTTTTGGAACCTTTATGTAGATAATTACCCAGCGTGCCAGATATTGTCGGGTTGACAACATCATGAAGTCGGAGAGCAACTGTGGATTCGTTCCTCAGTGTCGTTCGGCCGACGACCATAGCAAATCCTCCAAGTGCACTTGTTGTCTCCTTGTAGAATAAACATTAATGCTTCCTTACTTCCTTACTTGTTGCATTGTGGGGATATCTGGGTTCCCCACACGCCCATAGAAAGCACTGTTACTTATTACGCTGAATCGCGACCGTTTCAATCATACTTGCACATTAAGTTACACTTTGTGAAAATTGGTGGGAGCAGGTCCGTACCTTAAATGCCTTGCGGCGACTGGAAATAAACCACACGTCTAACTCATCATTGCTACTATTTATTCTGCACATGATTAAATTCCCATCGGGAAAAGCTTACATTTGGTGCTGCATACGAACCCGTCAGCTCGGGTAGTACTGTGAAAAAGACATATGATCGCATGAAATAATTTAAGTACAATTTAAGCCTACCCAGGCGATGCAAGCACTGGATTGGTGTGAGGGGCGGTGGAATCTCGGACAGCTGAAATACTGAAAGTTTCTTGTGTGCTAAAGTAACTATTGCTGTGAAATGACTAGTCCAATATGGCACATCCCTGGCAAAGACGAACGACTACTGACTTTCTCCGCGCGGTGTGCCGGCTAGCTTGCCAGGCTGGCATCCCGGGCTGCACTACTTCCTTGCACACAACATTTGCAAATCGGACACATACTCTGCTTGCCGGTTGTTACATATTGATCCTAAAATTAACCCTGTAAATATTATTTGTTATACCAAAACATTGCACTGTGTGGATGATGTGGAGATGAAAGACACATGAGTGAACAATACAGAAAATTACAAAAAGACACTTCGAAAACATTGAGGGATTTGGGGGTGCGAAGGCAGGCATCTTTATTAGTTGTGTCCCTTGCGGGAACTTACATTGCCCTTTTATTGCACAAATTAAATAACCGAAATTTCACAGGGTCTATTTTTGGATTCTTGAGCCGCGAGCACATAGTCGCGCTTCCTGTGCTCTGCACCAGCATCGTTCTTTGCCAGACTGCACTGCACTTGTGCTTGTAGAACGCGCACACATGCTGCATTAAAAGAATGTGGGGTGGAGGTCAATCAGGTTAAGGGGGAAGGGGTCACGTGGCACACATCAAAACACAACTGTCTATATCAACATAACATTCACTCTGACATTCTGTATGAATGTTCCGTGTACACAGCTTACATGCACCGCACTCATCTTTAGCAGACTTTGTTGACAATTTATAAATACAAGATTACACGAAGAACACACATAAAGATTACACTTCAAAAATTTCAACAAACAAGGCATGACATGAGGTCGCTGCAGTGCACACTTGGCGAACACGTATCATTGTGAAACACAACAAACAATATTTAAGAGGCAATTTAAAAAATAAACATTATATACACTTCGATTACACTGCACTGATGCACTATCACATATGCACACAATGTCGCCTAAGGCACTGATTTAGCACATAGTAGTAGGTTGCTTGTGCAGTTGTGCTGGCAGTGGGAAGAACGAGCTGACACTGATGGTACACATCAAATTATAATTAGTCAACCAACTTTCTCCTGCTACTAATACATCAATTCGGCCAATTCTATCGATAAGTAGTTCAATATTATCAAGCTTATTATAAATCTAAAAAAAAATTTACCAGATTTGAGGATAAACTCATCAACTGTTTCAAAATTGAGTTCATTACATTTCAACTTTAAGTTTGAAATGAGTTCACTGTCCATATAGTTTTGTCAACTATAGAATCACGTGGAGTTTAGCCCTAGGTAGAATTAAGTTAATGAATTTTATTTAGCTGATGATCGCTGGTTATTATTTTTGGTTTGGAATCGCTATCTTGCACACAAATGAAAATTTGGCAATTCCTTCTCCGAACAGAGTGGATCAATCCAGCTTTTTTTTAAGTCTCGTGCTCTTTTTGCCAGGCATGCACGATAGGTAGTGAGATGCTCACTTAAATAGATGTTGGGTCAGAACAACCCAGCTCATTTGTTGTCAAGCCTTTTATGGCTCGGATGGCTTGCAGCAAACTGTCCTTTTTCCACCTACATACCATTCGAACCAGAACAGGCCTGACCTGCCCCAGTTTGATCGGCAGACAATGCACTAGATCAATGTCATGCTCAGTCAGAGGAGCTTTCCATTTGCCACCAACGCCACATACTGTTCTGGTTAGTACCTCATTATCCAGCTCGGGTTACTGTATATTTTAAGGTTATTGTGTTTTTGGTATTGTGAGATGTCAAGAGTTTTACTTACCTGATCCAAAGATTCATTTTTGTTTTTGGAAGAAATTTATTTTAGTAACTTCACATCAGGTACCATGTCTTCAAACTTCTAGTTAATGTAATCTGCAGATTTATGCACCTATTTGTTTTACTTTCTGATTGCATCACACTTCGCATTTACTTTATCTTTTATTATTTTTACCAATCTGATCTCGAGATTTTGCAGTAGAGAAGTAAGGTTAAGTGGCGCCATGCAATCCCCACGACCACATTCCCACCTTGTTTTGTATCACCACACATATCTTTATACTCTTTTTCGACATTTTTCTACAGTTTATGTGAAACCATCTTTCACATTCAGATTCACATCCTATTTCATTTTGAGTGTTCTTTATCCTGGAGCCATAATCTGCACATATAACTGTCACCATTTTCGCAACAAAATAAAGTGTCAGTGTGTATGTGGTATGTTAGTCGCACCCATCTGCCACGTGTTTATGTTTACATTTGCCGTGATGCACGGAAAATAAAGGGCCTTACATAATACATAACTTTAATTTTTGACTTTACCATTTGACTTTATGTTTACTTTCTGACATGTTGTTTCTCATGGAGCTTGACACAATATAACTGTCAAAATTCCCCCACCATATACTGTTTGTTATGCCGGCCGCTTCCCCAGCGCAGTACACAACTGCATTCGATGTCTAATCAGCGGTAAATGTGTGTTTAGTGACGTACAGTGCAGGAGCGGTCTAAGCGAGTGTAAGTGCAGGGAAGTGTAAATGGTGCAGCGCCACATGCACGGAGCAGCCCGCAGCAAGAGCGGAATGATACAATACCACATGTAGTACACATAATATGTTATATCTTTATAACAGTTTTAAGGGAATTTCTGGGCATGGGAAAATGACACGTGTACAGGAATTAAGAATGATGTGTATAGAAACACTCATGATACTAGTTATTTTGTTTTTGCAATGTTGTGTTTTCGCAAATGTGTATTTTCACCGCCACCAGTGTTTTACCCACCTCATTCCACCATGATACAGATATAGGCCTAGAGTTATGTTTATATCATGTGGTTCTGCAGGGTTTTAAGTATTGTTTTCCATAACATAACAGCAGAGTTTCTTCCGTGTGTGCAAGTAAATCTCTTTGTGGCACGTGAGCCCTCCACTCGCCAGCCCTCGATCCCTGTCGGGAAGTCAGTCAGCAAGTCGCGACTAGAAGGGGAGGTTGCATGTGAACTTCCGTTCGCGCTTATCCCTCCCGGACTATCTCAACTTCTTCATAACTGGTCAATTCTCTGCAATAGTGTAAATCTGCAGGAAACTTTTTGTTTTCTACCATCCGGGACACCCCCCTCGCCAACCCAGGAATTGCATCGCCTGGGGAGATTATAATTTAACAGCACACTTAATTATGATGTGGCTTGAAAGCTCTTTATCAGTATAACTTTCCCCACAAGCCAAAAGCGAGCATTATTGTCAGTTGTTCTCCTGGAGGGAAAAGTAAAGTCACAGAATATACAGCATGAAATGACCAGTACATTTGATTTTGGACCCTGAGAGGCATTTCCGGTCATGTGCCCTTAAACATGCTATTTTTGATGCAAGTGTTATGTGAATTTTCAAAGGTAATTATTTGTTTTCATGTGTGCTGCAATGTATTTTAAAGTGTTCGTGTTAATCATTTATGGGTGCGTGGTTGGCCCAAACAATCCACATGTAGGGAGTCTGATTGTACCGATAAAGTATGTTCAATAATATGCAATACCATGCAGAGATTGGACCGCCAAAAGAGCCTCTCATTTAACAAACAAATGAGGCCTCCATTCAACGTGAACAACAGCAAGATCATCATAGGAAAGTTTGGACTGGTGATCGGCACACTTAATAACCACATAACTTAAAAGCTCTTTATCAGTGTAGCCTTCGCCGGAGGCCAAAACCAAGCATTGTTGTCAGTTGTTCTCCTGGAGGGAACAGTAAAGTCACCGAATATATAGACTTAACTGACCAGTGCATTTTATTTCGGGCACCGATAGGCATGTCAGGACAAGGGCCCTTATACCCGCCATTTTTGATGCAAGTGTTATGTGAATTTTCATGGGTGATTATTTGTTTTCATGTGTGCTGCGATATATTATAAAGAGTTCGTGTTCATCATTTATGGGTGTGTGGTTGGTCCAAACAATCCAGACATAGGGTATATGATTGCGCCAATAAAGTATGTTCAATAATATGAAATACAATGCTGTGATTGGGCCACCCGATGAACCCCTCATTTAACAAATAAACAAGGCCTCTGTACAAGGTGAACAACAGAAAGATCATCACGGGAAAGTTAGGCCAGATGATCAGCCCGCAGCACCCCAAGAACATCAAGGAGATCTCAGCTCTACCAAATCGTCATCATTGACGCCGCCATGGCTATGTCTGGTGCCAACCGGGTAGTAATTTCCAAACCAATCTTCTTCCCAATTGTTCACCACCTTTATAACACACAATCGATCCCATGTCATCCCACGCCACAGAGTCAGCTTGGAAACCTTTGATTTTATAGCCCGGAGCGAGCACTACCCCACGTCTCTAGTCTGTTTGTTCACGGCCAGAGCGTAAGATGCATTTGTAGTTCCACACAGGCCATGTGCATTTTCATTTCTGTATAAGTGGTCGCCCACTTGAACGCCTAACTGTGTGCATAACTACCCCATGTCCCCATGTGGGGATATTAAGGTAAATAAATCAATGTGAGTGAAAACAGTTGTTTTTTTTTTTCTGGCCACTCACTCCCCGACCATTGGTCGGGGAGTGAGTGGCATATGGGGGAGGCCAACAGCTTCCACTAGACCAGGCATTTCCAGTATTTAGAGTAACAAGGTCTACATCAGCAGTACTTCTAGAGGCGGAGGACATTGGGGGACAAGCTACAGGCCATCGGCCACACGACCCCTGTACCTTCGTGTTTTCCCTGAGCTGACACCCTACCCGGAAAACCTTACAGATTTCTTCATCGTACTTATCTAGTACCTTTCTCCCCCAATGGTCCAGCCAAGCACTGTCATAACCGAGCTGCGCGAATAACTAGTATAATTTGGATTGGAAGACAGATAATGGTAGCCCCACTTCATTATACAGGAAGTGCTTATATCCTGCACTCTCTATGGATTCATTTTCCCTCAATTTTCTGTGGAGAAATAACTGCATCTGTCTTGATCCTGCCACAGAGTCACAACTGCAAGCTGAGATTGAACACAATGCGGACATTTTCGAAAGAGCATGGGGACGTACTATTGCCAGCACACTGGAGGCTGTGTGCGTATGCTGCATAAGACCTCATTAGGTCCGGGAATTTGTCAACCGTGTTCGCATGCCAGTGCTCTTCACATGCACCAGACATCAAATAACTCATGGAAACTCGCCAACGAATTTTCGAACAACCATTCAAAAATTTACAAACTGCAATTGGTGTGAGAGAACTGGTGTCTCTGACTGTCCCATGAGCAGTGTGTTTCAGAAAAAGTACTTACAACATTGAGGATGACCCACTTCATTGACTGTGACCATTGCAGTGTGGAAGTACAGGTTGTGAACGACAACACTCGCATACACGTTAAAGCCAAACCATCTGTGGTGACTTTAGCCAAGAATCCTACATGTTAACAACCTTGAATCCCAGCGGAAAGCAACATGCATCATCACATGTATTAAGGCGATAACACACAACCTCCATGTATGTCAACAGGGAATCGATATGCACTGCAGTTATTGTTTTCACACCCACCAGTGGTCACGTACGAAGGAGCATTGGCGTTCAAGATTCCACCCACTCACTGCACACCACTTCTTCAAGCATTCAGTGTGCCGGTAAACAATGATGCAGTATAACCATTGCTTCGCACCTCCCAGACCTACACCGAGTTGCCAACCTCTCCACGACCACACCAGTACTTTTTCAAATGCTTCCAACATACTCTGGTTTCGGAAATGAGGACCACCTTGCATTTTTGAAAGATTGCAAAAGTAGCTTAACTTGCTACGGTGTCGACGTAGATGATTGGCCCAGCAGCACAGAAGAATGTTTCAATAGTGATGCTCGGTTATTGTGGCGAGGTGTAATCCACTAAGGCATCGTGTGGAGCGAGTTCTGCAGCGCCATTAAGTGTCATTTTCTGGTGCATTCACATCACTTCGTGAATGCAGGCAGATAATCCTTGACGAGCAAGGAGAGGAACTGCACTAAAACTTAGTAACACAATAAATCAGCATCATCTGGAATTACCAAACTGAACTTCACATAATATTATTTTGGAAGTATTTGCAAGCACGGCATGAGTGGAATACTGTACCGCTTTAGCGTTGATAATTCATTCAACTGAACATGATTTTATTCAAATAGTGAGACTCCTGAACATTAGCATTCAAGCTCAACTGCTCTGTGATGGGGAAAGTGCTCAACCACATAGGGAAAACAGACAGAGTAAAAATCGGGGCAGTAACACTCTTGTGAAGTCATTGCCAGACATAACCCCAAAATCAGCTGTTTTGTTACAAGTGGGACAGGAAAATGTCACCGCACAAGCAACCGCCGGCACTACCATACAGTTATCACCATGTATGAGCAGAACATCTCCAAACCCATGTCGTTGGTGTGGAGGAGCACATTAGAATAACTGGTACCCCAGAGGAGGTACCTACAGAAGGGAAACCTATGTCCACATCGGGAAACGACCGAGCTGTGTAGGGCGACCAGATGACATCCACCACAAACCAGTGATAAAGGACCCGACAGCACAACAAGTATTCCTTTCTCAAATCATCTTCACACCAATCTGTTTCATCGGCATCACTGTACTCATCAACCATCACCCCTGCAGAGCACTCTTCGAGACTGCAGCAGCCCATAACTTTGTTCGAACCAACTTCATTAATGTCAACACCATTCAGCCCATACATAAAACAGTACATTTGGCCACCTGCCAGCACAGTGGTGAAATCGCAGGTGATGTAAAGATTATCATATGCATCAGAGATATTTAAATGCCTACAACAGCATATATGTGTCAGACGAAATAAGAGAGGTTGTCAATTTAGGCATACCCTGTCTCACCGAGCAACACACAGTCGTTGAACCAGCCGCTCGATGCGTTCATTTCGGCCAGAAAGAACACTGTATGGTGTACAATTTGGAACCTAGATCAGCTGGAGCCATGCCGAAAGTGAAATTGGACGAGTTAGACCATTAAGTGCCAACTGAGTACAGAAACATAGTCCAGTGCCTGTTCGAAGAGAAAAGGGACATTTTCACCGCCTCTGTTCCATTGCGACATACGACTGTAGCAGAGCAACCCATTCTGTTCACTACAGATGTGCCTGTTTATGAAAGCCCAAAGAGGTATTATCGGCATCAACATCGAATCATAAAAGAAGATATCACCGAAATTATTAAGGAATGCATTATCTAACCGATCACATGCGAGTTCAACTCCGCAATCACTCTTGCTCCGAAGAAAGACAGTACATGGCGTTTCTGTGTTTACTTTCGCCAGCTGATTCAGGTGACTAAAATTGCTCCGCTACCTTATATCCATGTAAAGGACGCCTTTAATGCACTAGGCAACACCAAAGTCAAGACCATCACCACATTGCGCAGTGGGCACTGGCAAGTACCAGTTCGCCCAGAGGACCGACACAAGACCACTTTCACACCACCCGAAGGCAGGCGATTCCAGTTAAGCATCATGACATTCGGACTAAAATGTGCGCCGTCTACCTTTCAGGTTATGATGGTGCGAGTGCTATATGGGTTCATCGGGGAAATCTCCCTTGTCTACCTCGATGATGTGATAATATGGCCCGCATCATGGGAAGGACATATCTATCATTTATCACTCGTGCTAGAACGACTCGCCATCAATGGATTGAGCTGCGCGAACCGCAAATGCCATATTGGCAAAGCTGAAAACCAGTTAGTGGGACCCGGGGTGGATGAGAAAGGCTGCTGCTCATTCAAAGAACAACTAAGTGTCATTGACAATTACGCCATTCCGACCAACAGCTCCGAAAATGTTTCGGATTGGTGAACTGGCTGTGTGAATACATCGAGGGTTTTGCCCTCATCACTGCACCATTAATAGAGCTCATGTCCCTAAATGTGCATTTCAAGTGGATGTCAGAACAACAAAACTGCTTCGACAAGACTAAAAACAAGTTCCGAGAATGCCTCGCCCTGGTATGGCATGAATCAACACGCCAATTGTACGTTTAGATGGACACTAGTGAGAAGGGACTGGACGTCGTGCCGTGGTGTGGGCTTTCAAGAAATGCCACCAATTGCTGGAATACCAATGTTTCACAGTACGGACAGACAACAGGTTTATGCTATGTCTACATAGTATGCGGGAAGTCGCAGCAAATTAACCCATTGGGCACTCTTCATCAAATCATACGATTTCAAGGTGCAACATGTCGCAGGTGAGGAGAACCAGCTGGCCTACCACCTCTTCCAGTCACCAGGTAATATAGCAGCATTCGATGAAGAGGAGTGGGAAGACATCTGTGCCCCTTATGCACGACACGTCAGAAGCTGCAACGGTACTGTGTAATGCGGTAACGATGTTGCCTGCAGCGCCTCCACGGACAGCAGTCCGCGATGAAGTCATCACAGTACAAATGTCAATTCCCATTGCTGCAAAATGGTGTGAAGTGTGTGCAAGCCAGACAGTAGACAATTGGCGAGTAATAAATGACTTTGTGGAGATGATGGCAGGAGTGATGCGTGATGTGTGGCATATCTACTTCCCAGCAACAGCACCTAATGCCATGTTGTTCCACGTACATGCCAGTAACTTAACCTGCCATCCGGGTGCCGAGCTGAGCCACCACAATGTTCTCAAATATTTTGATTGGCCTGGCATTTCCATGCACATACCTGCATTCGTTTTCATTTGTGACCAGTGTAACTGCTTCAAAAGTAGGAGAACAGACATACTACAACAACAGCGCCCACGCAAGCTTTCTGAACCGTTTGAAACAGTTGCATTAGATCTCATGGAGGATTACACATGCACACCGACAGGGAAAAGATTTATCGTCGTGGTAACTGACCTCTAATTTTAAAATGTGTGGGTCCTCACAGTGGAAAAACAGTGGAGAGTAATTTTTTTGCCCGCTGGGTCTACCCACCTATACTTTTAAGTGACAATGGTTCTCAGTTCATGGGATGTGTGTGGCGAGACTTGTGCACGGAATGGGGTGCCCGCCATCACATGATGGCTGTATAACATCCTCGGCCAACCCCAAAGAGAGGAGAAATAAGGACTTGAAGATGCAACCCCGCCTCTACTTAGGAGATAATCACGCCCTATTTGCCCATTATGTATAACACTGCACAACGGAGGAGTCTGGTCACTTGGCCAGGAACGTAGCTCGTGTCACTTCAGTCGCTTGTCCTGGGTTACAAATGCACTTATTGCACATGCAGTACGCACCACGAACACTGGTACACACTGATGTAGAGCATGGATACTCGCTGCAGTAGCATGACAACCGAGTCAAGGAGGCAGACACAGGCACATCTCACAACTTTATTAAACAACAATGTGAAAGGAAGTAACGAAATGCACAGCGTATGCATGTGTACAATTTTTTAATTTCTTACTTATTTGTTTCCATGTGTTCGCCAGCCCTGATGAATCGTGGTAAAATTCATTAGACGTGGTGTATAGAATTAGGTACTCTCTCACAACTTCAATTAAAACATCATCTGTATTTTCCATCCTTGACAAACTCTCAAAATGTGTTACAGCTGAACACTACTTCCCTGCACTATGCAATCTGGCTGATCGGCCATATGGAAAGTATTCTCTTATGAAGAACCTGGCTGATGCCAGGCCATGCCGAGCCACGCCGCACCGATAGAGTGTGTTATGCCCCATTTTATTACTAGCATAAAATATATTATTTTGTTCCGGTCGATACCATTCCGTGCAGAGCCGGGCCGAGTCGAGTCAATCCAGTGGGGTTTCTCCTTCTGTGTGGCACTAACTAGTTCCTACATAATAATTAATGCGAATTACATTAGAAAATTAGGGTGCCTGTACAATTACAGTTCTGTAAAACTTTTCTCGAAGCAGAACATTTTAAGTTTTCGTTCAAACACGACCAAAGCAGTATAGCCGTTCTTCCGTAGCCGCTGTCCATTGCTGACTGTTCAGATTTTTGAGCCTCGGTATAGGGGTTCCGACGTCGCTCTGTGTGTTCGCCGTTTGACGGTTTGCCAGTTTTAATAAACTTTTCATTTATGGCTTTTTCGATTTTTGAGAATTTTGCTGCCGCTTTTGCACGTTTTTCGTTGTTTTCGAGGTTGTGTACTCAAAAAAAATGGTAGGGAGGTGTAAGTGTAGGGGCTGTGGAAAGGTGTGGAGAAGGTTATATAGTGGTGTGCAGAGCGACCAGTGTGGCGGCTGGTACCATGTTGGCTGTATAGGGATCAGGGAGGAAGAAATGGGATCACTACAGGAACATGAGTGGAAGTGTGAGGAATGTGCTGAGGGAAAGGGTTTAGTGGCAGTGGTAGGGAACAAAATTAAGGGTAGAGAAGGAAAACACAAATAAGTGGAGAAGGTGGAAGCTGGATTTGGGATATGCTGAGGGGAAGCTTTGTAGAGGGCGTGCCAGTGCCAATGGAAATGGCTAAGGGGGAGAGGTGGAAAGGGGAGATAGTAGATTTGATGAGCAGGAAAGAGACGGAAATGATGCATAGGACAGAGAGGATGGAGGAAAAGGTCAGGAATGAGGTGGGTAAGAGTAGAGTAGAAATGAGGGTTGATAAGTTAGAGAGGAGGAGTTGGAAGATGTAAAGGGATTGCTAAGGAAAATTAAAGCCAGCCCACAGGAGGAAAAGCTGAGTAGAGAGGAAGAGTTAGGCAGAATGCAAGTAGGGCTGCAGAAGGAACTGCAGGAGGAAAGGCAGAGGAGGAGGGAGGCAGAGGAGGAGGGAGGCAGAGATAGAGGTGGTAAGATTGAGGAGGCTAGAGGAGTTGGAGGCAGTAGAAAGGGATAAGGCAGTAGGAGACATAAGACAGCAAATAAGGTCAGAGGAGCAAGAAATAGTAGCAAGGTATAAGGTGATAGTAGTAGGCAGGAAGCAATCAGGAAGAGGAACGGGAAACAGAAAGTAGGGAACAGGGAGTGGTAGAAGGTAGGAAGCAGTATGCTGAGGCTTGTAAGTGTGCGATTAGTAAAGACCAGCAAGCAAGAGAAAGTGGACAGTTCAGGGCCAGAGGCGAGAGAGGAGGGCTGGACAAAGGGAGGGAAATAAGGGTACTGCAGGAGGCCGGAGACAAGGGTAGGCAGGTGGGTGGAAGAGCCACAAAGCAGGAACAGGTTGCAGGAAGGGAGCCAGGGGTAGTTTTTCTAGGCAGCTAGCTCTATTCTAAGGGAGTGGAGCTGAGGAATATCAGAAGGAAATACATATAAAGCAGCATTTGGGGGGGGGGGGGAAGCAAGTACCACGGATTTGGAGGAAAGGGTTAGTGGTATGAGAGGTAGCATGGTGGCAAAGGTTGTTCTCATTCATGTAGGGGGAAATGACCTTGCTTATAGGGAGGTGGGGCAGGAGGTAGAGCGGGACCTCAGGGGATTGCTGAGGAAAGTGTGGGAGAAGTTCCCTGGAACTAGGGCAGTAGTCAGTGGTGTGCTGTTTAGGACAGGAGTATCCTGTAGGAAGGCAATGGCTGCGAGTGAGGTATATGAGAGGGTATGTGGGGATTTGGGGGCTAAATTTATTGATAGTAGGAAACGGGTAGGCTGGGAAAGTGTAGCGAGGGACCAGGTTCACCTGACAGAACAGGGAAAGAGGATTCTAGGCGATCTGCTAGGTAGAGAAGTAGCTGGCTGCATGGAGAGGGTCAGGGCAGAGCAGCAGTTGTTGAAGTAGCAATCAGTTAGAAGCAAGGAAGCGAAAGGGGAGAGAAATGGAGAGGATAGCATTGATGAGGCCACAGGGGTGGAGATAGGAGGTAAGCAATGTAGGATGATAATGCAGAGTACTAGTATAAAGATAATGGCTGTGAACTGTAGAAGTGTGTACAACAAGCTGGAGGACTTCTGGGGAAAGGTTGAAAGATATGGGGCAGATATAGTGGTAGCTGTGGAGACTTGGTTGACTGAAGAAGTACTGGACATTGAGTGTAGGTAGGATAAGTTCACCATCTTCAGAAGAGACAGGGATAGGAGAGGAGGAGGAATAATGGTGTGTGTAAGGAAAGGGCTAAAAGGGGTGGTAGAATGTGTTAGTGAGGATGTCGAAGTAATGGAAATTAAATTGAGTGGTGGTAGTAATAGGAGTATTACTTTGCTGGCAGCGCATAGACCACCAGGACAGGGATGGCAGGCAATTGAAATGATCAAGGAGAGGGTCGATGGACTAAAGGACAGGCAGTGGGTTGTTGTAGCAGGGGATTTGAATATGCCAGGGGTGAAATGGGTAAAGGGTGCAGAAGGAATTGGGTAGCATGATGCAGAGAATGACAGCACAGTTAGTCAACAGAGGATTAGTCCAAGTAGTAGAAACACCTATGAGATGGAATGAGGAGGGTGTTGGGTCAGTGCTGGATGTGGTGTTGGTCAGACCTAGGAATGCTGCAGTTGGTGCAATAGTATTGGTTGGTATAAGCGACCATCATATCCCAGTTGTGGAAATTGGGATTGGCAAGATGAGGGAAGTGCAAATGTCAGAAAGGTTGGTGTGGCAGTATGGGTGAGGAGACAAGAAGGGGGCAGAAATATTCCTGAGAGACAGGTTTAAAAAAATGGTATATGCTGGAGGGTGTAGAGGGGTTGTGGGGGGAGTTTAGAGGATTAATGGAGGTTATGTTGGAGAAATTTGTGCCAATGAAAAGGTTACGGACTGGGGGAGATCCACCATATTATGGACAGGAGATTTTGAAGATGAAGAAGTGCAGAAAATTACATGCCAAGTGGAGAAATGAAGGGATGATAAGATCTAAAGAAATGATGAAACAAATGGGTAGTGAGCTTGAAAGAAAGATCAAACAGGCAAAGAATGTATTTCTAGGGAACATGGTGGAAGAAGGAAAAGGCAAGGAATGGGGAAAATTGTTTATGTATATTAGGTGGTTAAGGGGAGGAGAGGAAGGGATCATCGGAGATGCTGCAAGGATAGTACTTGTCAGTGTTTGAGGCAAAGGAGCGTTGGATAGGGAAAGGGTTCAGGTGTTAGTGAGTTTAAGGATTGCGGGGTGTTGGAGTTTAGATAGGTAAGGTGGAGTAGAAAAGGTAATTAGGGGTTGGAGGCAGTAGCAGGAGGTCAGTGGATAGGAAACACAGCACTAAAGTTTGGTGGCAGGGAGTTGGCAAAATATTTAGAAGTGCTGTTTAAAAAATCCTTAGGAGAGGGTAATTTACCACAAGATTGGAAGGATGCTATGGTGGTACCTATACACAAGCAGGGAAAGGATAGGGGGAGGCCTGGCAGCTACAGATCGGTGAGTCTCACATTAAGTACAGGAAAATTAATAGAGAGGCTGGTGGTGCAGTATGTGGTGAGGGTTATGAACAATAGGAATTGGTTGGAGGAGTCCCAGCATGGTTTCAAGAGGGGATACTCATGTGAGACAGCTGGCTGGGTTATTAGCTGATCTGGTGCAGATAGTTGATGAGAGGAAACAGGGGGATGCCTGCTTCATAGGTTTTGAGAAGGCATTTGATAAGGTGCCCCATGGGACATTCGTGAGGAAAGAGGAGGTGCTGATTCCATACAGGAGGGTATTGGAATGGATAGGGGACTTTCTCAAGGGGCGAAGGCAGAGGGTAAAAGTGGGGTAGGCAATATCGGAGGAAGACAAGGTTACATCAGGGGTACCACAGGGAAGCTTGCTGGGTCCTTTGTTATTTACCATAATGGTAAATGACATGAGTTTGGTGATTAGGGGAAAAATCAGATTGTTTGCAGACGATTGTGTTGTATATTCTGCGGTTGGAGAGGGGGCGGAAATTTGCAGGTGGACATTGATAAGATATGGTTGTGGACCAGAAAAAATAAAATGAAGATAAATGTAAGAAAAACTAAGGCAGTGAGGTTCACAAGGAAGAAGATGATAAGCAGGGACATGTACAGATGGGAGGGACAAGAGATAGAAGAAGCAGCAGAATATATATGTTTAGGGATTGTACTGCAGGGAGACCGCATGTGGAAAAAAAACAGGTAGAGAGGGTGGTTGCAAAGGGAAGAAGGGCACTGGGTATCCTGGGAAGGGTGCTGAATGGAGTCAGCTGTGAGGTGAAGGAGAAGGCGTATGGCACAATGGTACGGCTAATGTTAGAATATGCTGCAGCAGTATGGGACCCGTATGTGGAGGTGCGAGAACTGGAAAAGGTGCAGAGAAAGGCAGCAAGATTGGTGAAAGGTAGATGGAAAAGGCAGGGGTAAGATGGTGAGGACGAAGGGAACTATAGGCCATCAGTGACGATGAAATAAATGGGGTGGAGCTCATTGAAGGACAGGAGGAAAGTTGAACGGTTCATCAGGTTGTACATGATGGAGAAGGAAGAGGGAGGATGGGGAGGGCTACACTCCAAGCTAAGTAAGGAGGAGTTTAGAGGAAGAGGAAACAACAGTGAGAAGCTTCAGAGGGTGTGAAGGAGAACGGAACTTTGTAGACAGTCCATGCTTGTGAGGTCTGTGAGGGATGTAATGTGTTGAGGGATAAATTGCTATCTGTGAGAGGGGTTGGTAAATTCAGGAAGGGAGTGGAAAACGAGTTGGTTGGGTGAAAGAGAAGTGAGAGAGCTCGCCACCGGGCGGTAGCCTAATTGCCTCGTGTATGTAATTATGTAAAAGTGTATCTAGGGCAGAACGTCAAATAGTCGCTGTCAGAATTCACAGCTATGGCACGAATGCACCCTATAATATCTTCTTAAGTCAATGGCATGAGTAATGTGCCCTGGACTAACCCATGGTGCGATTTTGGACATGAAACTGTTTGTATTATTTACAGTCCTCTATATCTACAGGGTATACGCTCAGTTGTACAAGAAGTGCCAAATTGTTGAATGAAATGGAGATCACCATACATTTAGATTTTTGCTGGCTGTACGTATAAATAGAGGCCACGGATTTTTGTACGAATTACGTGAGGTTTATGTTGATGTTGAATCTGTTGATGGTTTTGGCAGGAATGGTGATGTGTGTGGTTGTTGCGTTAAGTTGAGGTAGGAAGGTTGTGTTTTATAATTTGAGAGTGAAGAACTATTGTAAGAAAATTGATGTGTTTTGAGTATTTTTCTATAATGTTGTTTTGGGAATTTATAGTCATTTTAATACTGTTATCAGTAATGCAAATAATATTATCACGACCTCCATTACAAACGGCTTGTATTTGTTACGTAAATGTTTGTAAACTAACGTGTTTTCCCTTGGATTTTGATTTTTAACGTGGGTTGATTTTCCAGTGATTTTGATTTTTAACGTGGGTTTATGAGAGGTCAAATAATTATATGTGTTGAAGTTGTTGAAGGGTATCTTGAGAGAATAGTGCATTACAACGGTCGTTCGGTATGCTTGTCAAGGATAAACTGCCTCCGGAATAAACTGTTTATTTGTATTACTATAAACGTCTAAACCACTCCGTGTCCTCTTACTACTTTGGACTGTATTCTTCTTGCCGATCATTAACACTTGATGTCATCAATTTTTCTCGTGTGTGTGGAAGCGATGAACATGGGTCTTTCATATTATTTAGTACGCTTCAGTGGACAAGCCACTGTTTACCCGGCCCTACATTTTAGCAATGTTGTAAATCATTTACGTCGGGAAGTCTTTCTATTTTCTACGAAAGACATTACCTGAAAGTTATCACGCCCTACGTAAACATCACGGCCGTTGACCCAACTGAAAATTGCGCTCGCACTCGCTGTCCGTCCGCTCTTGCACACAATTGGTGCAGATGCGTCTGTCCGACCGTGCTGCCAGTCCTTGCAGATTACCGATCACAACGATGTCGAGCCTTTCGTGCTACAATTGTGGTTGTCTGATCGATGCAGGTGAAAAAAAAAAAAAAAAAAAAAAAACGCCGCGATTTTTTTTTAGCCTACATTAAAATTTGTCGTCTGTTTTGACATTTATTCCCAGAATATTATACTGCTTGTCAATGATATTACGTAAAAATTACCTTATTCGCAGTGCATTACTTAGCAAACAGTGTAGCTTTTCATATCGAAACACCTAACTGAATGTATTAGCTATTAAATAGGTTATGTACGAACATGAACTTTTTGCACACTTTTTTGCTTATGTGTATAAACAGAGCATCTTACTGGTCTCGGCTTTGATGAAGTCTGATGCTGATGGTACAGACTATCCTGTCTGACCTCGGAAGATGAAATTTAGCCATCCTCAGTTGATCAGCACCTCACCTTTCATCTGAGCCATCAACATCTTACGTAGGTCATGTGAACCAATCAAATGCTGTATCAGCGACAGAACAGTCAGCTCGGACAGATCAGACAGCCATATCTGCTCAATTGTGGCAGGCCCTGTAAGCAGATTGATCGGTGCACCTTCTGTAATCCGTATGCATTGCTTCTCTGTGGGTAAATATAAAATAATATTATGGTGAAAAACAAAAGCGGGGTCGCCACTACTAGTACCAGGATAACTTTAAAGGCTTTTTACAATCCTGCGACAGTTTGTTGGCGACATGACACTCTGCGACCATTGCACACTACCTAGCCGTCGATTTTACTATAGTGTGACGATGTTGTTGCATTTATATGCATGTACTGCTATCTATCGTCACAAGTGAAAACAAAATGAACGAAATTCGGTATGATTAGGCAAGCTTTTAAGATTAGTTTATTTATTTAAATGATGGTTTTAACTTACAGGGGTTTTGTTTTAACGCATGGATGCAAACAAAGGGAATAGGAACAACATATTTTCAATTTCCTATACAAAAATTGGCAACTGGAAGATGATGATAAACATTGGCTGTATGTGGTTGTGTTGAGAAATTGTACTTAACTACTACGACAGACAAAATATAAATATTGTTTGTTGAATGGGGAGTGCTTAACGAGGTAACAAAAGTCAATAAGTGTGTGCCAGTTCACATTTGCTAAGCGCCAGGTGCTGAGTTGAGGGGAAGGTAGGGGAAGCGTAGTGATGCCACACTTCGTAGACTAGCTCGCTGTGAGAAGTATTGGGATAGCTTCGAGATAACTTAACCAAACTATAATTGCAAACTGCAGATGTAATTTTTGCTTAAAAGTAACCCACTATATTCATGCACCCATATATCTGCTTGGCAATCACTACAGTATTCCTGTATAGTGAAATAGCTTTCAATTTCAACCTCTGAATCAAAGATTTCTTATTAAGCGTAATGCTTAGCTCTCATACTATTTGCATGAGTAACACACAATTATGTCACACAAAAAGATGCTAATGTAAATTTGATTCAACATGTAACTTGCTAATTATCATATTCAATAAAATACTTTGAAGAGAGACACAAGACGACATTATGACAGAACATAATTACTCTCTTATAAATAACAAGACAAGATCAATAGACTCTACATTAAACAAGACATTTCAATTCAACAAGAACATGATAGCACTTTGGTACTAATCTGTATATACAAAATTGTGCTTTACTGAAGTTCATGTGCAAGTTTATTTGTTGGTTTATTCAGCAGAATAGAAATCATCAGATAAAATTTTAATTGCCTCTCGTGACATTTGCAATTAAAAAGCTAAAAGTGTGAGGTACAAAAATGTCTTTAAAATGACTCGTTCTAATGTGATCCTTAGTTATTTTCAGAAACGTTGGATTAAATTTGGCGAAGCTCATTGGTTCGACAAGAATTTAGAATGTTGTGCAGAAATTTATGTAGCCAAAATAAAAGTTATCAGTCCGTAGTTATCAACAGAGTTTTTAAAAGAAACTTAGAAATTGTATAATCACACAGTTACATTTGTTTTAAGTTATTTACCGCCCATGATTACTTCAATGAGAAGCAAATCTGAACATGGACCTTGAAGAAGAAGCGATGTTGGAGTTGACAAACATTACACACTCAATCGCTAATTCGTGACCATCGGACCTCTTCTCAAACTGCCCATGGTAGGCCTAGCACTTAGTAGACATTCCATCGCAAAACTAGCCTAACTTTATACTGACTGACGGTCTAATTCCTCAAAAAGCTATGGCTCCAGCTTCAGTTGGTCCGGCTGCTTCTATCAAAAGACTTAGATGAACGTGGTTCGTATGCCTACGCTAACTGATAAGCGGAAATGACTGTAATGTCACAATGTATCAAAACTACATTGTTTACCGCATGAGTTCTCATTGGACTATTGTAACTAGTGTTATTAAAAATTCTGCTTAGAGGACACACAGCGATAATTTCCTTATCATAATTAAATATTTCCATAAAATGTAATCATCACAATTTTGTGTTTAAAACTTAAAGAGAGGTTAACCACTGTATCTGCTATGTATCGTAATTACATTCTGGGCTTGTATTTACCCTTTTAACGTAATATTAACGTAGATAAAATTTTAGTTAACATATATATTTTACATCATTTACAGATGAAAACTTCAAACAAACAAAACTATTTCTAACCAGAACAGATTTTGAAGAATCTGCGACCACAAACGTCACAATGTACTTGTCTATATGTTTCAAACTTATAATATGGACTACTGGTATTTAAGTAATAAGGCTCCTATATATATTTGAATGTTTAAATAACGCACAATTGAGTAAATTATTATATTCAAAACCTCATGGTGCACACAATTTTTTTTATGGATATACAGAATTTTCATTTTCTTTCTTGTCAGATGCAATTACCGTTGGTGTGGTAGAACAAGTTCTATCGCACACTGTTGCATCACCTTCATCTGTGGACTCGCCTCTGATTAGCTAGTCGCTTTTGTCGCATTATTTTAAAAACAATTTAGGCAGTGCTACAATCTCCAGCACTGCCTTTATAGTAGTGTTCCCTCCCTCGTTAGCTCCCTTCCCAAAAAAAATTAGTTGTTGTAAGGGAGGTTGTTTGTATTATGTTCTTTGTGATTACCAACAAAATGTATTACTTGGGGGCATAGTTGCAAAAATTAGTCTCGATATTTGCACAAAATGTGGATTTCCTTCCCGTGTTGTCATAGTTATTTTAATTGTAATTTATGTTTTGCTTGTTACAGGCTGCCCTGCTCTTTCATGGGTGGATGGAAGAGGGTATTATTTGAACTGGGTGGACAAGTTTGATGTGAGCTGGACTACACGTACTTTGGAGGAGCCTGTGTGTGGTTGGACATGCCAACAGCTACAGGTAATGAATGTTATGAGCTGTTCATGGTAAAGTGATCACTTTTGAGGGGCTAGTTACATTTTAACCATTTTTTATTCTGTAACCACCTTTTTAAATAGATATTTCCAGTTAAGTAATAAACACAGTGTGTATATTCCACTTCACTCTGAAGTTAACGTCTAATAAAATACATATATTTATTTACTATTATTCCAAATGGGAGGACTTTCAAAAGTGCTCCATTTACCATGAATTGCCAATACCTATGACGGTCATTGCAGAAAATTTCAACAAATCATGTAGGCTATTATTTGATTGGTCAACTATTTCAGATTGTTTTTATATATTGAACATGAACACCCTTTTTTAAGAGTATGTCAGAACCAATTTTAAATAGTGTAATGTTTATGTTTCATAGTTTTTTAGTTATAGGCTGTTAAGCGAAGCATTGCAGATAGCTTCAGAGTTATTTATTTATTTTTCCTCCAGTAGTTTACAAGTTGTTTATGTTATGTGTTTATTATTTATATCACTTTATTTTGATTCATAGAGCGTATTTAATGTATATTTTTGAATATTTATTCCTTTATTCTCATTTGTTTACATTTTAAATAAAGATTGTTTATATTGAATGTAATGTTAACTCTACTTTGAGGTTATGTTATGTGTATATTGTGATATGAGCAGGAATATGTAAATATGATATTGTATTTTTGTTACTCTATATTTTTCACCATTTTCAAGTTGTGCTGAAAGCATTCGTTATGTTTTGAAAGTAAGAGTCGGCAAAGTATTATGTGTTTCATAAGATGTAACTTATATTAAAAGTAATTATTTATTTTTAAATAATTATTTAAATTTGCATTTTTGTAATAATTGCCTGTAAATCAGTACTTGCATGTATGAGCGGGAATTTAATGTAAAGAGGAATGGGTAAACGATGTCACTGACGTCATAGTTTTTTTATTTTGTGAAGGTCATGTCCCTAAGATCAGCTGATCTTGATGTGTGTTGAGAGTGATCTTTCCTACGTATCCCAATCTTAGATAGAATCTTTTCGAAGATCTGTCTGTGATTGGTTACGTAGGAAAGGCACTGAAATTCTGGAGGTTTGTTTTTGGTTTTGTTGGAAACTGTCTCTCAGGGTTAAGGCTTTACCGAGGTAGGACGTGCCATGGTAGCCGTCCTTTCATTTTATCATTGTGTGCGATGAAATGAAATTTAAGTTGTTGAAAGTTCTTGAGAACAGTCATCAAAATTGTTTTATATGGACATGCAGTAATAAGAAGAGGCCTGATATCATAAATTATGTATTTCAAGAACATAAGTAAAAGTCTACCCTGAATGCATCAATAATGGCCGTCGCTGGTATCCAGGCATAAAGTAAAAGTTGTGGACTAATAAAGTTTCATAGGAAATTCTTTTACAAAACCATTTTAAAAGTGACTTTAACTGCAGAAGTAACATATTTTTTTAAATATCATTTTGGCATAATTAAAAGTTTCTTTATTTCTGACATTGAAGTATTGTCAGATGACATCACTAAGTAGTATTTTTCCCAGAGAGTGTGCCCTGTAAAAAAAGGTCTCGTGTAAGAAACACTACCACTGACTAGTTCGTAGCAAAAACTTGATTAACGAGATTTCTTAATTGTTCATTAGTGACAGTGCACAGCATCAGTACTGATGGCAGGCTCAGGGTAAATGCAAGGACGTGTTTAATTTTGTTGATATTTAAAAGGATATTTAATTTCAATTAAACTACCAGTTAGAATATTAGTGTCTTTTTTTTTTTTTTGGTAACCTACAGAGTTTAGAAAGACTGGTTATTCAATGGAATTCAGCTCATATTAAAGGGCAATATATCTTCCTTTTCAACTCACAGAGCTTAAGGTCTAATTTGTTCTTCTCATACAAGTCAAACAAACATTTGATTTGAGAATCATCAATTAAATATCCTGACACACTGTTCTTGAAATATTCTCTGGAGTACTAGGAATGGGGAGTACGATGCTGCCAAGATGTGTATGTTGCTGGCCAACAGAATTTCCAGCCAAATAGAGTACATATCTCTGTTACTTAGCATTAATGCTAACAGTTATATTTTTCCACTGCTATGTTACAATGGTGTGTACATTGTGTGTACATTTAAGTGTGATTTGAGTCTCCCACCACACAAGCATCGAAGGTTTGTATATGAACATACTTGTTAAAACGGCGCCCAATGACAATCAAAACCATGTATGCTATTAAGTTGTGTACTTCCCTACAGAAGGTATTGCTCTCATACACTGCGGTACACTCAATCAGTTACAGAGACACTACAGTATTGGACAGTTCAGAGAAGAGATTGATTTTCATACATATCGTTCCCCTACGCCAGTCACTGCTTCACACATACGTAGTAAAGAATAGATTTCACCCCCTAACGTTGTGTTTACCTACAACAAACTCAAACACAGAGTAGCCACACTTTATAAGCAATGAGATTTTTAAAAATTCTATGGAATGTAATGGTGTATGAAATCACTTATACATACCTCCAAAACCGTTAAACATACCTCAATAATTCAAAAACCATTGAGAAATACAGCCGATCTCCCGTGGCACAGTCGGTTGGTGCACCACCGATCTGGGGTGCGGAAGGCTCTGGGTTCGAATCCCGGGTAAGGCATAGGTGTTAATTTAAGTTAGTTTATACGTTAGTCTGTAAGCAAGCCATCCCCTGCCAAGCTTTTAAGCATAAAACTGGGGGACGTTAAAAAGCCCTTTACAATGCAATTGTGAAATACACATTTTACAGCAGAATATAAATAAGTTATTTTGCTTTTGGGATGTGAAAATTGACACAATTGATGTAACTATTGGTCAAGATGGCAAATTTAGCATTTTTTTTTATCTCAAAGGAGAAAAGATAGCATATCATCTATATTATTGAGCAGTAGTAGGAGCGTTATTTCAATAGTTGCATACAAAAAATATTAAAGTTATTTACTTCCACCCTTGAGATAATTAAAACTTAAAATACCAAAAATTAATAATGTATTAAGTTTTTTGTAAGTATAAAAGTACATATGCTAAAATGAAATGTATGATACGTCATTGCCAGTATTTTGATTGGGAGTGTTTCTTTTAATCTATTGTGTTACTGGTTGGCTATGGGGACTTGCCCAGGGCTGCCACTAGCCCTGGAACCATTGGGTCAAATCCTGTAAAATCCTTGGAATTAAAATTGGCAAATTACAGAAAAAAAAGTCATATGAAGGATGTTTACATATTTAATGTAGTCGTTTTTGTTTGTAATGTACAAACCATGGTAATTCTTTTCTCCACTCACACTTATACTTTTGTTTATACAACAAATGCATTTGTAATAATTTTTGTTTCTTCACCATTGTGATATCCATGCTAAATGCAAAACACAGTCACCAAATTCGGATTGCATGCACAAAAACAGTAAGTCGCTGGACAGGTTCTTTTCAATAATGGCCTTGGCTTTGCATGTGATCATACAGCCAGAAACAGAAAAATGTCTGATAACTGTATACCCGTGCCAGTGACTAATTAAGCAAAATATTTTGGACCTACACTATTGAAGCAATGGTGAATATTCAAGATATTTTGCTTGGTTACGTATTCACCGCTGTTGTAAAAATCTTTCAAACAAATGCATCAATGAAACTGACACACATTGCTGTGGGGGCTAGTGTCGCATGTGCGCAGCAGCCACAAAAAAAAATTGGATTTTTCTAGATTTGAAAATCCATAAAAATGGATGAAATCCATTAAAACGGCAGACCTGGACTAGCCTCTTACTGCTGGGTCCCGGTCAGTACCAGACATGTTGAGAAAGGGAAGGGGGTATTTTTGAGGTGAGAATTGTTTGCGGTTTGGGTTGGTCAAGTCGATAGGCCGGCTACAATTAGCGCCATCCACTTTTCGTTCATTTGACGCCGCCTAAAGGTAGGAACACTGTTCGTTTACATCAATTAGTAATATGTTCTTTGCGAGTGATACCCAAGCAAAACAAGAATTTCTATCATATGTAATGTTTGCAGGTGGTGGAAGTAGCAGCAGTACTCTTGGTTGCCACGCCAACAACATTCCTAACAACGAAGACTGTGGCATCCGAGATGTGTGGGGCTACAACCTGGAGGAAGAGTTCAGAACAATACGGCAGATTGTGCAGCGGTATCACTATGTCGCTATGGTGAGTTAGGTTTATTTTATCTTGGTAGTACTCTTGGTTGCCACGCCAACAACATTCCTAACAACGAAGACTGTGGCATCCGAGATGTGTGGGGCTACAACCTGGAGGAAGAGTTCAGAACAATACGGCAGATTGTGCAGCGGTATCATTATGTCGCTATGGTGAGTTAGGTTTATTTTATCTTGGTAGTACTCTTGGTTGCCACGCCAACAACATTCCTAACAACGAAGACTGTGGCATCCGAGATGTGTGGGGCTACAACCTGGAGGAAGAGTTCAGAACAATACGGCAGATTGTGCAGCGGTATCATTATGTCGCTATGGTGAGTTAGGTTTATTTTATCTTGGTAGTACTCTTGGTTGCCACGCCAACAACATTCCTAACAACGAAGACTGTGGCATCCGAGATGTGTGGGGCTACAACCTGGAGGAAGAGTTCAGAACAATACGGCAGATTGTGCAGCGGTATCACTATGTCGCTATGGTGAGTTAGGTTTATTTTATCTTGGTAGTACTCTTGGTTGCCACGCCAACAACATTCCTAACAACGAAGACTGTGGCATCCGAGATGTGTGGGGCTACAACCTGGAGGAAGAGTTCAGAACAATACGGCAGATTGTGCAGCGGTATCATTATGTCGCTATGGTGAGTTAGGTTTATTTTATCTTGGTAGTACTCTTGGTTGCCACGCCAACAACATTCCTAGCAACGAAGACTGTGGCATCCTAGATGTGTGGGGCTACAACCTGGAGGAAGAGTTCAGAACAATACGGCAGATTGTGCAGCGGTATCATTATGTCGCATGGTGAGTTAGGTTTATTTTATCTTGGTAGTACTCTTGGTTGCCACGCCAACAACATTCCTAACAACGAAGACTGTGGCATCCGAGATGTGTGGGGCTACAACCTGGAGGAAGAGTTCAGAACAATACGGCAGATTGTGCAGCGGTATCATTATGTCGCTATGGTGAGTTAGGTTTATTTTATCTTGGTAGTACTCTTGGTTGCCACGCCAACAACATTCTTAACAACGAAGACTGTGGCATCCGAGATGTGTGGGGCTACAACCTGGAGGAAGAGTTCAGAACAATACGGCAGATTGTGCAGCGGTATCATTATGTCGCTATGGTGAGTTAGGTTTATTTTATCTTGGTAGTACTCTTGGTTGCCACGCCAACAACATTCCTAACAACGAAGACTGTGGCATCCGAGATGTGTGGGGCTACAACCTGGAGGAAGAGTTCAGAACAATACGGCAGATTGTGCAGCGGTATCATTATGTCGCTATGGTGAGTTAGGTTTATTTTATCTTGGTAGTACTCTTGGTTGCCACGCCAACAACATTCTTAACAACGAAGACTGTGGCATCCGAGATGTGTGGGGCTACAACCTGGAGGAAGAGTTCAGAACAATACGGCAGATTGTGCAGCGGTATCATTATGTCGCTATCTTGAGTTAGGTTTATTTTATCTTGGTAGTACTCTTGGTTGCCACGCCAACAACATTCTTAACAACGAAGACTGTGGCATCCGAGATGTGTGGGGCTACAACCTGGAGGAAGAGTTCAGAACAATACGGCAGATTGTGCAGCGGTATCATTATGTCGCTATGGTGAGTTAGGTTTATTTTATCTTGGTAGTACTCTTGGTTGCCACGCCAACAACATTCTTAACAACGAAGACTGTGGCATCCGAGATGTGTGGGGCTACAACCTGGAGGAAGAGTTCAGAACAATACGGCAGATTGTGCAGCGGTATCATTATGTCGCTATGGTGAGTTAGGTTTATTTTATCTTGGTAGTACTCTTTGGTATTGTTTCTTCACATAATTAAAAAAAACTTTGAATATCATATCTTTAAAAATATGGTTGTGCGAATATTCTGTATACCAAAATGAAAACAAAAAATAACAACTTTCATTTTGGTTTTTGTAAGAAATTTTGTTGCTATAAGTTGTAGCAAAACAAAAATATTCTATTTGAAAAAATATTCAGGTGTTTCATGAAAATTTTTTAGTGCACCAGCAAAGTAAATTGTTGTCTGTAGATCATCTAGTTTGTTTTCATTATTTTGTAACTAAAACAAGAACATAAAATGGAAATTAAAATGTTGGCAAGAACTCCATTGGTAAATACTCCATACCCTATATTTTTTTGATTTGGTTTTGCAACAAATTGGTTATAATGAATAACGTTCTAAAATGTTATGGAATTCATTAAACTTTTGTTAAGACTGAGCTCTTGTGAAGTTCACAATACCTATTTTTTTTTTGTTTTCATTTCGTGAGAAAACGGTCCACATTTCACAACCCTACTACAAAAATTGACTAGAGTAGGCTGCTTTGTGCATTTCTTGCAGTCCTACATTTTATTCAGATCACTGTCCTCGCAGAACTACAGATTTTAACTATGCAGTGGACCTGCTGTCTGGTGTTGTGTAAGCTGGGATAAACAGTTGCCATTTTTGTAATGTTAGGAAAATGTGTGTGTCTGATAGTTGGTTGTGAAGTCTGAAACTAAACTCTGTTTGTGATGGTGAGCTAGACCAATACTGAGAGGGCCATTTTATACTGCTAATTCAACGTTGATGCTGTGGGGGTAAATCTGGTTAATCAGTAGTGTCAGGGCCGTGGTGGCGTACAGGTCTGACTACTCGCCTCTAGTCTAGTTGAATGGGGTTCTATTCCCTGTGGGGTAACTCCCAGATTTTTGAATGTGGAAACTGTGCCAGGCGATGCCACGGGTCGGCTGGTTTTCTTGGGGATCTCCCGTTTTCCCCACCCGTGCATTTCGGCACTGCCCCGTACTCTACTTGCTTCACCCTCATTGGTTCTCAAGACCTCAATATAAAAAGCCTCCCAAATCTTTTCACTATCAGTAGTGTCATATTTAGTAACTTATGAAAAATGTATTGAAATATAGGTTGTGAATCCTAGAACAGTTAAAAATATTTGTCCATCATTAAATTTTATCACTTTGGACTAGCTGCTTCACCAGATATATAGTTTTGTAAACTCTGATTATTTTGAATAAACACAATAAATGATGTTATTGAATGACTGACTACTGAGTTTATTAATAACATTTACACACTCATTATCTTTGTACCCTTGTGCACATTATAACCAAAAATTTTAACATCAACAAGCATAAAATTTTCCTAAACTAATTCATGGCTCAAAAATTTAATAAAATATTACATGTAATCTACTATGTATAAGAATAGTCAGTACAAGTTGTAACAACTGATTTTATTATTTTAAGTTAGTTTTGGAGATAATTTTTTATGTACATACGAGCAAAATAGTTATGTAGATTCTCCCCTCATGGTGGTTGTCATAAGCTTTGCACATAAATATCTGTGTTTTATTTCCAGGATACCGAGTTCCCTGGTGTTGTGGCTCGACCAATAGGGGAGTTCCGAAGTACAGCAGACTACCAGTATCAACTTCTCAGGTGCAATGTAGACCTTCTGCGGATCATACAACTCGGCCTGACATTTCTGGACGAGAGTGGGAAACCTCCAGGTGGCTCTTACACAACTTGGCAGTTCAACTTCAAGTTCAATCTTGCGTATGTCTGTGCATGTTTTAATTTTTTTTTATGTTACTGATTTTTTATGCTGTTATTTTTCAGTGTATCAAAACATGTTATTTATCATAGATGGCTAATGTAGATCTGTATAATATGCTGTTTGGTAATGAACATGCTTCAGTTTCAAGAGTACTGTTATCTCGCGTGGTCATTGCGCGCATAGCAGCAAGTCTGGCAAATAACAGGGTAAGGGTGTTGTGAGTGATGCATCATCATCCAACATTTGTACACTTTTGTTTTAGTGAAGACATGTATGCCCAAGACAGTATTGACCTGCTGCAGAACTCTGGAATACAGTTTAAAAAACATGAGGAAGAAGGCATTGATCCACTGGATTTTGCAGAACTTCTCATGACATCTGGTGTTGTTCTGATGGATAACATCAAGTGGCTATCATTCCATAGGTATGTGGAGTAATTATTAACGTAAACAGTTTTTTCCTTGTGTAGACAAATTTTTTTGAAAGTGAAGGGATCTTACATGGAATTAAAAAAACATGTAACAAATTGTATAAAAGCTTAAATTCAGAGATTGTCAAAATTGGGTTATTGTCCATTTCATGTAAGTGGGGTAAATTTTGACAGTTCTAGAAAAGTAGGACCGGTCACAATGTATCCTTCCACCGCAGCTGTTTTGTCACTTAAGGAAAAGAGTTTGTAAACAAATGTTTTGAGTCCAATGCACACTTGCATTTTGCTCCTTCCTCGTGCTCCATGTCATGGCAGGCACTGAAAATCTGACGGTAGCTAACTTCCGTCCAGTAATTAATGTGGGATATTATAGCTTGGTTGGCATTCCAACTTGTTTTATTTTTGTAATTACTGAGTTCAATTTGTTGAGGTTCTGTTTATTTATTTTGAGGGAAATAGGAAACAGTGTTTAGATTGGGAAGTGTGTGTGTGTGTGTGTGTTTGGGGGAGGGGGGGGGGGGGGGGGGCTTTAGTTTAACGTCTTTTTGTAAGACAACATTGTTTTGATGTTCTTACAAGTATGTAGCATTTTGAGTGCATATTGTTTTGTTGGAGCAATGGAAAATTTTGCTCGTATGGAAATAACATTTAAATTATTTAACTTGAAAAAAATTTTAACATTAATGAAAAATCAAAACGTGATACGTATGTCGCTGTTCGTATTCGTGCAGATGCAGCAATATATACACACACACACTTCGACCGAAGTTAACATTACACTCGTTGAATTTACTATATAAACAATAAACAAATTTTATTCACTCACTACAAAAGTGTGGAAAGTACTGCTATTTCAGTCCACGTGAATTTAAATAATTAAATTAACAATTTACAAATACATTTTTAAAACACGCAAAACTTACTGTTTGTAAAATTTGTAGCCTCTTGAACACGTGTTTTTTTATGGCAATACTTGCCACGTTTGCTTCGCTAAAATCATGTTTGTTCGTCACTAGCATTAAATTATTTATTTGCAGAATCATTCAGAAAAATCAACAATGCACACTGTTTCTGATACAAACAAACTTTAAACTTATATACGTAAATTATATTTGTGTCACTTCCTTGTAGAAGGCGGTAAGGAAAACGGCGGAAGGGACGCGGTAAACACGTGACGATTAATATTACATTTGACTCAAGAAATGCACAATGGTACCTACAACCAACTACGTTTGGAAAAAGCAACTAAAAAATAATTAACTACTGATTAAATATTCCAACAACAAGATACGTATTGGTATAATAAACACTATGAGGAAAAAGCTCATGCGCAACAGCCGTTCATCGGTCTGGAAACTGAAAACATAAACATGGCTAGCCATTGGCTGGAAACGTTTACTGTTTGTACATATCGACAAGCACTGTCATAAATGCTAAACATGTTTTTAAAGTCCAGTCAGTAATAGCCAAGAGAATGTAATATTGCTTTAAAAACATAATTTAAACCATAAATGTTGCAAGTATAATTAAAAATTTTAATCACTACTTTTAGTTCTGAATACTATTTTCTTCTAAGACCATCATAAAAATAGCCAACTTATCAACACGGATCCCACAGCAGTTCATTAGCTGTACTGTACAAACGAGAGCATTTACTGTTTACATAAAGTGTAGGTTGTTCACATTGTCTGTCAAATTTTACCCCTCTTATATGAAATGGACAATACAGTTGTACCTGTATTGTTTTTATTTAAAATTATACCAAGCATATAATAGAAATTTGATCACAGTTGTATTCATCACTGCGCCAGTTCAAGTATAAATGACAACAGGCAAAGTATAAATTGTGTTGCCTTAGAATTGAGAGGTTTTGTTCAAGACTTAACAGAGGTCATCGGTGCCAGTGAGGTTGAACTGGGGTTAAGATGGAATGGTGACACAATACAAGGGTGGGCAAAATGGGATTACCACAAGAAAAACAGCTGGCCAATGGCAACATGTGTCATGTTTTCGCATGCAAGAA
Organism: Dryococelus australis; assembly: GCA_029891345.1. Classification (NCBI taxonomy): domain Eukaryota; kingdom Metazoa; phylum Arthropoda; class Insecta; order Phasmatodea; family Phasmatidae; genus Dryococelus; species Dryococelus australis. The sequence continues at coordinate 49,685,975 of CM057003.1, forward strand.
TCCCACTGGGAATCGACGAGCAGTTCACTTTGGTGAGAGGCATGTTGTCTTTGACTACAACAACATGGTCCTTGTGTTGTCTTAAACATCATCGTCATCACTGATAGAACCATGAAGTAGCAGAGAGAAGAAACACTTGATTGTCTCTGCTGGAAATCGTATAAAAATAGTTCTTCTGAGTTAAAGTTTGCTTGATTTTATATGGTCTGTTGAAGGTTAATTGGGCAGTTTTGAAGTCAAGGTTATAAAAATTAAATCATCCCTTTTTACTGTGTATATTTTTTACATAAACACTGACTATATACTGACATATATTGTTTGTAAAAGATGGTAACAAAGTAAAAAGAGTATTTATATGTGTATTAACAGTTTACTTCCATCTCTTTTTTGTTTTTTCTTGTACTTAAAAATAAACTTGGTGTAGTGATAATGTAAAACATTTAAATTTATAACAATTTCCCAACATTTCTTGATCAAAATATTATTATTAAAGTTATGTCGCCACTCATGCAATTAAGGTGTACTATGTATGGTTTATAGTTAGTCCCAAAGAATTTGGCCATCTCGACTCAATATATATTGTGATTCAACAAATTGGAAAAATTATACATCCTTATCACCACTATGACTTCCGTGTACCAGTGGACCTTACATTGTTATAAGAATTTACAAAAAAATTTATAAAGCATATAAATTAACATTAATTCTCCTACATCACTCTGAGGGTAACTAAGATAGCATTCTTGGGATATTTTTATTAATGACGTTTTACTTTAATTTGTGAAGCAATTAATTTTTCATGTAGACCAAAGTAAAATTGTACGGGTTATCATACGTTCTGATAAATATGGTGTTCCTATTCTTCTCTCGCAATGCCAGCCCTGCATGATGCTTTGAGTGTATAGCACAGGTGATATTGCATTAAGACTCCAGTTCTCATACCCTGGAGAATATCTTACCACAGTTTCTCCTTTGTCCCAGAGTGCCTTGAACTGTTCTGTTGTACAGATGACCTAAGTGGTAGGCAACCCCATGTAGATTGCACTAGTGTTTCAGCCCTACTGGGATAGAATGTTAGGCAACCTTTTAATAGGACAAGTGTATGCCGCTTACCACTAGTACTTGTATACAATCCAACCCCAAGGCTTCCTGCAGTTTATGCCTGGCCTATTAATGGTCCGGAATGTGTATCCAACTGATCTGTTGTGTACCTCTCGGGGAGGTGACATCCTTTGACTGCACCACTCTTCCTGCAAGGGTGTTAAGTACCATGCAAGGAATATTGCCTTTATTATGTATTATCCGTAGAGCCAAAATTTTATGGTGTTATTTAAATGAAAAATTTGTCATTAAAATTTGTAGATTTTGTCATAAAAGATTTACCATGTGCTCATCAATACGTACTTGCGAAATTCAGTCGCGATGACTTTGGGTTAGTACAATAAATGAATATCAAAGAAATCTTTTAGCTAATAGTGATTAAAAATAATTCAATATTTCAGTGTAATTGCTTTTATTTCTGTGAATTCTGAGTATAGTTTACAATAGTGTAACTTTCACACATATGTTCAAGTAAACACTTTTAATACTTAACATTTATACAACTACATATTCAAGAGTGAGCATCTCTGTATTTAAACTAAAGGAAGAAATCACATTTTATGATTAGTTTTTTTATGGCACAGATGTTGAATTTTCCATAGATTGTGGACTTTCATTTGATTACTACACAAAGCTATTTTGCATATTAATTAACAGAAAAAGAAATCTTTCATATTAACAACATTATTGTTTTAAGTTCTTTACTTTTTCAATTTTTTCCAGCCTTGTTTAATAGAATATCATTTCAGCCACACTACATAGCATGTGATTCACTCATCCTACATGTTAACCCAAACAGGAAGATGGGGGAGGGTGACGGTGAGATGGGGGAGGGTGACAGGGAGATGGGGTAGGGCAATATGGAGATGGCAGAGGGCAACATGGAGATAGGGAAGCGAAATAACAAAGAAATTTCGAGTTATTACACCGCCAACACGGGAATTCAAGTTAATACACCACAAAACGCTCAAATTAGAGTTAAAATACAAAATAAAATTAAATATAGCCAGGAAAAAACAATTTTATCTTTAAAAAAAAAAAAATTCAAAACTACATTTATGAGCTATCTACTGATCAAAATAATGTACATTTTTAACTCAAAGATTTTTTGATTTTTTAAATATGGGAGGATGGCGAATATATATATATATATATATAGATATATATATATATATATATATATATATATATATATATATATATATATATATATATATATATATATATATATATATAACACGCACGCACACGCACACACGCACACGCACACACACACACCGGTGTTGGCGGTGTAATAACTAGAATTAGAATTTCTTTGTTATTTCGCTATTCACCATATAATCTTGCCTCTAATTATCCGTAGCCTTTCAGTTCGACTGTTGTCAATCTTGGTGTAATGGATTAATATTCTTTATTCCTACAGTTTGTTGTCTGCTGGAAGCCATAGTAGATGTCAACCATCAGGCTAATAAACTCCATCTTCCCATCACCTTCCCCTTCGTCCTGCCTTCCCCTTTCTTCGCATTGCCTCCCTTCTTCCCATCGCCTCCCCCCGTCTGCCCTCCCTATCTCCATGTTGCCCTCCACCATCTCCCTGTTCCCTTCCCCATCTTCCTGTCACCCTCCCCCATCTTCCTGTCACCTTCCCCATTTTCCTGTCACCCCCCCCCCCCCATTTTCCTGTCCCTTCCCCCCATCACCACATTGCCCTCCCCCTTCTCCACATTGCCCTCCCCCTTCTCCCCATTTCCCTCCCCCTTCTCCTCATTGCCCTCCCCCTTCTCCTCATTGCCCTCCCCCTTTTCTTCATTGCCCTTCTTCCCATCGCATCCCCTCCTCCCATTGGACCCCCTTCTTCTTCCCATTGCATCCCCTTATTCATATTCCCCTCCCCCCTTCTATTAATCCAACCTTCCTGTCATTCCCCCCATATTTCCGTCGCACCCCCACTCTTCCCTTTGACATCTCCTACCCCGTTCTCCCTGTCACCTTTCCCTCCATCCCATCGCCCTCCATTTCCCCTCATTGCCGTCCCCTTCTCCCTGTTGCCCTCACTTTCTTCCCCTTGTCCTCCCCTTCTCCCCTTTTTGCACCCCCTTGTCACCACTTCATCTTTTACTCCCCATCGCCTCCCTCTTCATGTCTCCCTCCCCCTTCTACCTTCTCATTTATTCTCCCTTCTTATCCTCTTCTCCATGTCAGCCCCCTTTTTTCCTCATGACCTCCCCCATTTTCTCCCTCCACCCACTACTTTCTCCCCACTGCCCCTTTTTCTCCCCACCACCCCTTTATTTTCTTCCCACTGCCCTTATTTTCTCCCCAATGCCCCCCCCCCCTTTTTCACCCCATGCCATTTTCTCCCCACGACCTCCCCTTTTCACTGCAAAGCCCTCTCCCCCTTTCTCCCCACCACAATCCTTTCCTCCCTGCCGCCTCCCTCCCCATCCTACCACCCCCTTTCCGTCCTGCCACCCCCCTTCTCTACCCACCAATTTTCTCCCACCACTCCTTTTCACCACCACTCCTTTTCCCCCACCAAGCCTTTTTTCTCCCTTTTTTATTCTCATCTGCCCTTTATATCCTAATCTCTTCTCACTCGTTCCTCCCATACATTCTATACATTCCTTCCTCCCCACCCTCCCCTTTAGTTTTCTTCTTTCCCATACCTGTTTTCCTCCCCACCCCCCTTTTCATTCCTTCCTTCCTTCCTTCCTTCCCTGCCCATTTTATTCCCTCCCCCTTCCCCATTTGTCTCTATTGGTGCTTCTCATGTGAAATAGCTCATCATAAACCTATCTTTTGTGTTATATGCAGTCAGTATGTGGTTCACATTATTAGTTTTTTATATTTCCAAGCTTGTGACTTTTTATTAGAGTGAATTGTTAACTAAACACATTGTAATTTTAAAAAAACTTATCTCATTGCCTTCCAGCAGCGGTGCTGGAATATTCTCAGGAATTTACTTTAAAAAATGTAGAAAACATACAATTGAAAACAGTAGAGTACATAATTTACAAACAGAAGCCATAACCTGAATATATCACTATATGCTATTCATGGTAGAGTGAGCCTTTTTGAAAGCCATCTCGTTTTGTATAATAGTCAATAAATATACTTTATTTTAGCATTAAACATAAACTTTCGAGTGCAGTGGAATATACGCTCTGTGTTTATTACTTTCATGGCAATATTTATTTAAAAAGGTGGTTAAAGGATAAAGAATGACTGTATAGAAAAAAGTAACTAGAGCCTCAAAAGTGCTCACTTTATCTCAAACAACCTTTACTGTTTATTACACAGATTTTAATTGGTTGTATGTATCTTTTTTTTACAGTGGCTATGATTTTGGTTACCTCATAAAACTTCTAACAGATCAAAATCTCCCGCAAGATGAAAATGAATTCTTCGAGCTGTTGAGGCTATACTTTCCAACTGTGTATGATGTAAAAGTAAGTTGTCCAGCTGCCACCTTTAGTTTGTTATTCCAGTGCATGATCTCCATAGGCCTATTTTTTGTGCCATGGGCAGCGGAACCAGCGGGTCAGAGGGGTCATATGAACCCCTAATAATCTGCTGTAAGAGACAATTTCTCAGAAGAAATAATAAACCTGCCCCTAAATTACGACTTTTGTTGTTAAATTAATACTGTACATGGAAACTAATTTGATTATTATTTTCAAATATGCTTCTAGTAGATTGGTGCAGATTTTATAGAATGTGTATGATCTGATATTGGTTTATAAACTATGTCAGTCATGATGATAAAACAAAAAAGAGTGTATATGTATTATGTATGTTTTTATTAAGCCTTGATAAGCTAGTTAGAATTTTTTTGCAATATTGTATTATGTGATATTTTTAATTCATATATATATATATATATATATATATATATATATATATATATATATATATATATATATATATATATTTTCTCCCCTTGACCTTCTATTGATGAACACCTAATGCCGCTCCTATTTTATTCAATTGATTTTAAATATTGTGCAGCAGAAACGTGGAATATGGCTTTACACTAGACCCTAACTGATATGACCTCACTGTTTTCAGGAATAGAATTGTGGGTTAGAGGTGGTTGCAGCAGATATTTTGTCAGAGTACCCGCATTCTGGAAAGTCAGGGAAATGAAAAATGATCGTGGAAAGTCAGGGAAATGGGAAGTTGATCAGGGAAGGTCAGGGAATTGTGAGATAAATAAAATATATTAACAAATTCCAAAAAAAAAAACTATGTATAAATTTTTCTTGCTGTTCGTATGAATGTGATCCTTAACAATACAGAACAAAAATAACACTGATAGCAGATGTTAGTCAACTAATAAAATATTTCCAGGTTTAGAAAATTCCTGGAAAAATAAAACAGATTTTTTTAGAATATTTTTAAATTCTCAGCATTTTGTATTCTAAGTATTCAAAATGAATTCCAACTGCTGTATTTTTTTGTTTGATTTAATGGGAGTTCACTCACGTTAGCACAGCTTATGTGATAAAGCAACAATATGTTCAATGCCAAAGTTCTGTTGTACATGAAATTATACAAAGAATGGCGTAGTCTTGTGGATGTTAAAATAAGTTCACTTTGACAGTAGAGGACATTAAAATTTCACACCTTGTGAAAACAATTAGTGGAAGAATACAGTCATAAAGATTAGGAAGTTTTGCTAGCACAAATGTCGCTCATAAGATTTCCCAGGTTCTGCAGACATCCTGTAAAACCAGCGTGGAATGTGAAAAGTGAGAACACCTATGATATAAATTTGTCAGTTTTATTTTGTAACAACTAGTAATTCGTTACTGCGATAATTTTTGCTATTGTTACTGTGGTTATTAAATTGTCATGTTGGTTATCAAATATCCTGAGATACACTGTTGTAATACAGTTTACTTAAAAACTAGGTGTAGTATTTTATTTCCCAACACTCACCTTCATACGATCTGTAAATGTGAGAAATAGGAACAGTGTGAAAAAGTGTTTAAAAATTTTAGTTTAATGTCTTCAAAGAGAAATTATAATATGTCTTTAGTAATTTTTAAGTAACTTTTCTAAGTGTCTGTCCCAGTTTGTGCAAGTTGAAAATGTAAATTCTGGTAATTTCATTTTGTTCATAAACTTACACTGTGCAGAGGAAGTGATAATTTTGTTGGTTGGCAGTACCTGATGAAAAGCTGTAAAAATCTGAAGGGTGGACTGCAAGAAGTGGCTGATCAGTTGGAACTGGAAAGAATTGGTCCACAGCATCAAGCAGGAAGTGATTCCCTTCTTACAGGCATGGCATTTTTCAAGATGAGGGAGGTAAGCCAATCTCCCATGTTCAAGAGCGCACTCTCATTATTTGGATTAATGAAATTAAACAAAAAACATGGAACTTTACAGTCTGTAAGATAGGATGTACATGTTGGTGTTTTTACTTCCCACATTTATTGTAGGTACTGGCAGAAAAAAACTACTTTGCTTCTGAAAGAGCGCCTTTAATCAGTTGCTACCAACTTATTTACAGTGACTTTTTATCAGAGAAAGTGTGAACCTGTATTTATTTGTACATCAGTCACTTTGTTTTCACTGGCTTTCATACTTTTTAATTGTAGAGGTCTGTGAATGGTAAGACCTAATAGTTTTTCTGCTATGTGCAGTCATGAATGTTCCTATTTAGATTTAATGGTAGTTGTCATCTGCATGGAGCATTCACAGGCAGAGGAAATGTGGGATGCCCACTTTCACAGTAAGTTGGTGAGGGCACAGGTATATGCTAGTAATGGGTTGTTGTCATCTGCATGGAGCATTCACAGGCAGAGGAAATGTGGGATGCCCACTTTCACAGTAAGTTGGTGAGGGCACAGGTATATGCTAGTAATGGGTTGTTGTCATCTGCATGGAGCATTCACAGGCAGAGGAAATGTGGGATGCCCACTTCCACAGTAAGTTGGTGAGGGCACAGGTATATGCTAGTAATGGGTTGACACTCAAAAAATCTATTTGAGTTGAACTAACAAAGTTTGAGTTATTGTTTAAGTTTAGGGTTTCTTTTCCTCTGAGCTGACGACATTGATTGAAGTTCTGTACATACAAGTCGAGTCACAGTGCTTTTATCTTGTATGATATAAACAAATAAGCACACCTTTGTCTCTTCCGAATCGATAATTTTACGTTTCTTAATTCTTAAGTAAAGTTGCATCGGAGCTAAAACAATAACTCTACTACAAGCATTGACTCTGACGATGATTGTGATATTCTGTACATACCAGCTGCGATTAAACCCCACAACATATTACACACGAGTGATTCCAGCTATGAGGTTGTGAAGCGATCAGTTACAAATTATTAAAGCCTAGAAATTTTTTGAAACTGCAGAATAATGCAAAATGCTGTTAAAATATTTCTGTGGTCACAAAACATTAACAAAATTGCTAATCTTAATGTGTCTAAAATCACAGTGCAAGTTTCTTTTACCATGTTAGCAATGACAAACATTTGGTTCTACAGTTTTTCATTTATTATTAGTAGTGTTACTCTCATTTATTTCACATGTGTACAAATAAAAAACCATTTGTGTGGTGATCATGTTGTTGATTCCATGAACGTAAACAGAGTTTAACTTTAAACTCCCAAATGAGAATGATTCATAAATTGATCGCTACCAAGGTTGAAAGATTATTGTAACAATATTTCCACCTAAATCGCTAGGGTTTGTTCCCCACTCATCAGGAATCAATAGAATTCTACCTCAACCAAAGACCCCACCAACAGCAAGCCTTCCACAGTAGGGATGCCAATCTTTATCAAAATAATCGATTTCGTAAATTGATTAAAATCGAAGTAGAGAATATCGATGCGCATAGATAATCTGTAGAAAAAATTGATTTCCGGTTTTTTTTTTTTTGGAGGGGGGGCGGTGGGGGGTGGGACACGTTCTATGTGGTTTGAAAGATTTGTGGTATTGCCAGTAGTTTTCACAAATTTGTTGCACAGTTTGCATGTTGCACCATAAGGTACCTTAGTAAAAAAAAATGTCAAACGAAGCTTTTCCCAGTTCCACATGGTGTAGTCATTATTGCTGTTGCCTGGTCCGATAGATTTAAGTAATTACTGCTACAAAATTTTACAAAATCACACATTATACATGATCACATTATTAGTTTTCTTGAACCTTAATAACAATTTAGCCTCAATGCATTAATGAATATTTTATTAACCGATTTAATCGGCATCCCTATCCCACAGCATTTCTGGTCGAACTGGCAATACTCACATTAAACCATAACAGTTTCAGGTTCCAAGTCAAGCACTACCTCCAAATTAAAGGCACAGCAAGGGGCACGTCCATGACCCTGTTTCAGGCCAATCTGTTTATGAGCAAACTAGAACAAAACTTTCTTAGCCACCAACCAACTCAGCCACCCTGTTGGGTGCATTTTATAGGTGACGTCTTCACGATTTGGGATTCAACTGATGACAATCTTATCCTCTTTTTCAACAACTTTAACTCGCACAGCCTGCTTAAATTTGCCTGGATCTATTCTGAATCACACACCATATTTTTGGATGTGGAATCAGCCCTTCACAATGACAGAATTGAAACAAATTTTCACATTAAACCCAGCAACACCTCAATTCGTACATTTCAACAGTTACCATCATTCCATGTCAAGAAATCTTTGCCATACAGTCATGTAACTAGCGCTAAACACATCTGCTCCACCCAAACCAACTTAAACAAGCAATGTGATATAACAGTCAAAGCATTCTTCGATAAGAGACCCCAAATCCCTGGCTCAGAAACAAATTCAGCAAGCCACTTCAACCATAGATCTTTAAAGATAACTTGGGTATTCCTCTGGTTGTCCCTTACCACGAGGGCATGGACAGACTCGCAACAATTCTCAACTATGGACATAAAATTCTGGTCTCGTCACACATATGAAACGAACTAGTACAACCCAACGTCACAGTCACTAACATCACTACTTTCAGAGGGCCTCATCCATGAAATAGACTACTTTGTGGCTCCTGTTCTATACACCAGCCATCCACCTCCTTGAACAGCGAACTTACCAATTAGACTTACCTTATCCAGGACAACTACAACTATACAACAGAAATCGTATCTACCAGTTACAGTGCGTTCACAGCAATGCAGAGTACATTGGCCATACTACCAACACACTCAGACAGAGAATGAATTGCCATCGAGCAGACACCAATCAAATCATAGCTGGGGTAAATGTAAATTTGCAGGAGAAGCCAGTTACAGCACATGCAATATCTCACAACCAGAACTTTGACTCCAGTTACACGAGAGTTGTGAGGGCCCTAACAGCACTGCGATGCTGGGAAATGGCCCTACAATACATCACCAGATCCACACACATCTGGCTTAAACATTAGATAATTTCTTCGCCACATTAAAAATTTTCCTGCCTCGCCCTAGTTTGCCTCCTGGCTTCTAGGTTCACAGTTTGCCAATCATTGCTAATCAGACTGCAGTGTGCCTTCACTCACTGCCTGGTGAAGCTGGCGTAGCCAGCAAACTGTCGCTCATCCGCATGGAAAATGGGTTCGTCCGACTTTCGTTTGCATGTGTTGAAGCATTTTAACCCTCCTGATACAAGGGGAGACTTGAAGCTTCAAAACATCTGTTGCCTACACGTGTGTAAACACTAAGGTACACCAAATAACAGACTACTCATTCTAGAAATCACCGGGGGGTCGCATACAAGTCCCTGCCTTAGCTCGATAGTAGGTCACTTCCTACGCAGGTAGGTGAGATTACACGTGGAGAGTTTTGTGGCGAATTTATTGGATGTTAACTTGGGGATTGAAACCCCGATAAGTAATCTGAATTTGAATGTTCTATCTTACCCGGTATGTGTAAAAGAGTGGTCATGATGGACTTCAAATATTGCGATGCTAACGTCACTGTGATCATACCCAGGGGAATTAATCCCGCTCAGGCAGAAAGCCAGTACAAAGCATAGGGCATACATGTTGGTTTACGGGGGAGGGGACAAAGTCAAGCATAGCAGGCAATACACTTCTCTGCTCTGTTGATTGTGCTGGGACGGCTAACTGAAGAACAGCAACCAACTCTGGTTGTGGCGGAGAAGTGCTCTCGCTGCCCGATGAAGTTGAGGAAGGGCGTTGGGGTATGACAGTGTATTCCTCAGTAAGATCGGAAGGTTCTATATTCCAACTACTGTATTAACACAATGTAATAGTACTAGATATTCATGTGGCAGTCTGCCTGTAACCCTGGAGGGTAATGAAAAGAGTGAATCACTTTCTTGTGTTTCAGGTAGTGCTGAGCTGATACAGGTTTTTACCGATACCAGTACGAACCGATACTTCCTGCCGATACAACCAATATCCGATACCTATACAATGGACACATGAGTAATGGACTGAAAGACTTCTACTAGCATTAAAAATATTTTGGGAATCTGATGAAAATCTGTGTTGAAGTCAGTGTCACACAATATACTATTAGATGTTTAAAACCGTAGGAAAATTAATTTCACATTAATTCTTCAAAATCAGAAATTAAAAGCAGCACTCAAAATTTACTTTAGTAATTTATTTTTTAATTTAGGTCATGGCAATTTAAGCAATTTTTGTTTTAAACAAATAAAATTAAAAATATTAAATCCACAAGGTAGTGTATCACATTTCTCAGCATGTAATTCAACTTTGTTCATACTCAGAAAATTAAAAATTATTAATGTATTTAGTTTTTAAATTCATCACTCCCTTATTTTACTAAAAGGAAAATTGAAGCACTGCCAGTTCCCGGGTTATGAATGTCAGAATCATTGTTTTAAAAGATTTTAAATACTGAAATGCCCAGGGGGAGCAGTTGTGCGACCCCTGCAAAGCTGGTATTTCAAGCTGGTATTTCGGTGACCCAATACACGCTTTAGATGATTATCTCCTAAAGTGCCTATCACAGCAGGCAGCCACAGTGGAATGGGAGTGGCATTTCTCTCTCTCTTCCTCACTCTTTCCACTTCCAGTAGATGATTTTCTCACAGCAGGGTGGCATGTCTCTTCCACCCTTTGCCCTTCTGGAGTGTGACTATCTTGTCAATTTAGAGCTGGAATAACAATGGCAACTGCTGACTAAAAAGGGCAGCAGTTGAACCCCTCTTACACCAACATTGCCACCCTATCATCCTCTGGTTTAACGGAAATATATGGGGTCTCAATATCTGCTAAAAATATAATCAGTTCGGGTGGGCCGATAGTACTATCAGAGGATTTTGGACATCGGATATCGGAATCCGGCTTAGCAATAGTTTCAGGAGTTATATTATTTATTTCATCTTCTAGGATCTTAAGAGCTTGTTTTACTGTACATATTCTTTTGTCTGCTCTTCTGAGCTCGAGGCATGAGGCCATTGTGAGAAGACATAGACAAATGGGAAAATGCAATAAATGAAAAAGTATTCTTAATACGAAGCTGGGTAGTATAGCTGTCCTACAGTGTTCGTCCAGATATACGGCTATACCCAATGTTATCTCACCACACAACTCTTTCTAGCCATACACTAGCCCAAATGGTTATACAGCAGGGATCACGTAGGCAGTCGTAATATCTGGGTGTATTGAGTTCCTAGTGAAAGGTTTCCCTCGAAGAATAGCCAATGTAATACACTGAGAATTACCATGGCCAAACTCTAAATACAGCTTAGTGTTACTTGTATCTGCCGTATGGCTGGTTCGCGAAGCCTGCATTACCTTACGTAACCAAAAATTACATTCATTTAATCTCAAAACACTTGGGGGCAATCAGGTTACTTTTGAATACAACTGAGAAGACCCTAGAGTTTAAATGGTTATATATGATATGTATTACATTGACATAATATATAAGAAGTACAGTACAGTGAGGTGAAAGCAAATTTTTATTACGTGAAGTAAATTCAACATAAATACCACTGCAAAACAAATTACTGCGGAAGTTAAATGAAATTCAAGCAAAGGCGACCAGATTGTGCATTACGTTCATAACACTTTTATAATTCTGAAATATTTAAATTTAAAAAATTATTTGAACTCAAATTAGTCCAAGGGATCCTAATCTTAATTAGGGTTTATCCAGAGGGGATCTAGTAGTGGAGTATGAACTAGGTTCTTTACCCAACTGGTAAAGTCGGGTGGGCTAGGGCCTTACAGGGGTAGGAGACTACAATGTGTCCTTGGTTTACCTCGGGAGTAGTGGGTTAGGAAGGTGAGTATGATGTGATGGAGCCTCTGGCAGTAATGACAACCCAGGGTACTGGAGATGCTGAAGTAGTGGCGTCCTCCGTGGTGGGGTCATCGTCGTCATTGGCCACGGGCAGGATATTGGCACTGCTGAGGGTGTCCAGCCCTTTTCAGTATACCCTGGCCTTCACAGCCAATGGTGTAGCAAGACAGAGTGCCGCTGTCGGTCTCGTTCCTGGCCTCCGCATCCTGGAGGATGATGGGCAGCTCTTCTGAGGCCTGGTTGGGGGTGTCTTTTATACAAATTCCTTTCAACCACAGGCACTCAGATGGGTTCGAGGGAGTTCAACCCCATCTCTTAGTGTTGGAGCTTGTTATGGCATGTGGTGTAGAAATTTCAGGTCCAGAGGCACCTGAGGAGGCACTGACACTCTGCTGATTGACCTGCTTCCTTGCAGCGGCGCAAATTTTTGAACTGTGCGCTCTCTCTCTCCAGTGGGCTCTACAAAGTAGAGCTGTGTTTATTTTAGTAAGGGGCGAAGACGTGACAGCTTCTTGTAGAAGCGGGTTGGCAGTATAAGCAAGGAGCAAGGGTCTGGAGGTGTAATGACGCTTTGTCAACATTTAGTAGTTCTCATCTACTTTCGAAAACCTTCAGTAGTAGTAGTTGACTTGCCCAAAAACCTTCAGTAGTAGTAGTTGACTTGCCCATGGTAGTTTGCCAGGTTTCAGATGGGACGAAGTCGGTCATTTGGAATGCGCTTTCTCTAAGCGCAAAATGCGTTGACGCATGCCACACTACTGCACAGTGAGCATATGTGCTCTACTTTTCGACTTCGCTGATAGAAATACAGGGAAAGTCATGCGCCGGCAGACAATCTCGTGGTTACAGGGGTGATCCATGCAGTTCGGACAACTACAAACACGTGGATATTTATTAATATTGTACTGCCCGCCCATAAAAAGACATGCATTCGCCACCCCCAAAGTCGAAGATTATTTTACCCACTGAGCCAGCGACATGGCGGAGAGAGAAAAGATAGTTTACAGCGATGCCATAAGAAAGCAGCACCCTGTGGTCTATATTGTCACTACTACCCGTGCCTCGTGGAGAGGCTGTAAATATTTCAACAGCCTTCAGGCAGGGAGATAACATGCGTGGTGCAGCCCACTGCTCCATATTAACCAACCCCTATGACATGAGGGTAGCAACACCTGCACCTCTGTGACAGCCACCAAGCTGCAATTTAGAGTATATAAGGAGAAGCGGCACTGCTCTCGATAGTCACATCGGCGCGCCGACCTGAGTAAGGTCAGATAGCTCTCCAGAGTCTGCGAATGACTCTCCAGCCTGTAAAGGCTGAAAAGTCTGCGAAAGACTCCCTCTCCAGCAGCCTGAAGAAGGCTCTACCACTGCCGACCAGAAGCACCTACTATAATCATGCAACCTGTGGAGAAAATCTATGATGAAGATCCAAGGTATCACAATGTCCCTCCCCCTGCATCCTCAATACCAGAGTCACTCCTTTGTACTCCATGTAGCAGGTCGTATTCGTTGTCCCTTCCGGACAACCGCCCCTTATTACTCGCTGTTAACTGCAATTACGAATTTTGCAGTTATTTGGTTGTAATATTTGATTTATGCTGATTTGCCGTCACCTGCATTAAACATGACATAAAATCTTTTTATATAAAATTCTTTGTGCGTGACTAAACTGCATCATCACTGACAAACCACTGGACCAATTGAGGCCATATTCACACCATATGTTATTGAAATGGAGAGTAAGGTTTTTATTTGTGTTTCATTTCGATATGTGGCGCTGGAGTCTAACATTTATATTAATGGGCCGATTTTGCTCATACTTACAGGAAATGTTTGTTGATCTAAAAAAGAAAAATACCAGCGATACTACGGTCAAAAATTGATCGACATACCAGACGTAATAGAGAGGACGCATTGAAAAGGCAAAATAGAATGTGAAAGAGGCGGAACAATGTTCGCCAGGATCAGCTAGTAATTTTATAATTCATTAGAATTAATACTGAGGTCTGATCTGGCTGACTGAGGTACTCGGCGATCCAAAGATCACTCCTTCTATTTATACTAAATTTTTCAGCTTGTTTGTGATCAGAGGGGTGGCTAGCCTTTCTCTGCAGGAGTAGTTTATTTGTGCTTGGTGGCAATGCCACCCTTTTCTTATCTCCTGTCGGAGGCATTGACATATCTTATCGCCTCGGCACAAGGTGCTGGATGCTGTGATGCTCCAGTGGAATGTGTGATCTGCACTAATTGCGGGATCGGCCACAAAGTATCGGTATCGCTAATATCGGCAAAATGGGATTTGGACCCGCCTCTAGTCATTGTCCATGTGAATGCTTTTGGATAAACCATTAATTCAAAAAAATATTTTTGATGGACTCAAGTTAAGTTATAAATACTAACCGTGAAAGGTTAAATTTTTAGGTGCTTGAAATAAATTTTTACTAGACTGAGATGCTGTGCTATTCTGCAAGTGTTAATTCTCATTTTTTTTTAATTCCAGATGTTTTTTGAAGATAACATTGATGATGCCAAGTACTGTGGGCATTTGTATGGATTGGGAACATCGTATGCGTTAAATGGAAACAGCTACCAAGACAACGGAGATGCCAGCAGCCTGTCGTGATGTAATTTCTCAGGGACAAGTTTGTTATTCCTTTGTGCTTTTGCATTAGTGGATAAAACAAATTGCCATACAAAAGCTATTCCAAAACTTGCATTGCTTAGATTCACACTAGAATGCATCTCAAGATCAATTAAAATCACAGTACAAAGAAAATGTAAATATATTTTTATTTCTATTAAGTGAAAATGGGGCCTGAGGATTCATGTTGATGCATTTACATTGTTGTTCAAAACAAAGTCATTAAAACATGAATTTAATTTGAATTGTGTGTGTTTATATAACTTTGTAAGAGTGTAGTATACGTAGATTCTTATTAAAGAGAAATTTTACGATTGTATTTTGATTCTGTGATTTGTGAAGTCAAGTTAATAGGACCCTCATTAATTGAAGTATCTATACTCTTCTCACCATTACCTCAGTCCTGGTATAAACAAAACCACGTGGATAGTCTTCTGTGATTGGTTATCATGTGCACTGCTTCTGAACTCACAAGAAAATAGGTCACATTTGTTGCATGATGCATTCCTGACTATACTACACACTTGACTTCGCCTCATCTGAACTGGCCTTCAGTTCAACCAAGACGTGGTTAAGACAGTACTAGAGGCTGGTTACATGCCTACAGGATACGCCCTTGCAACAAGAGCCTTATTACAGACATGTCCGTCCAGCTTGAACTGTTCACACTATGTCAGACGTCAAGTCACCCTTCTTGAGGTGAAGTGAGACTGTACCATGGGCCAAGGCCATGTAGTTCTATGGCATGTGCCAAGGGATGACACCAGCAGACAACCCTAGCTGAGACTCCAGCAGACAGCTATACTCAAGGGGGCACCACTTGCCACCCTCACGTCACAGGGGGCCCGTGGACAAGGATATAAGTCCGTGTGCTGCCCAAAGACTACAGTATGCCTAGCTCCCACCACCACGCTGAACTGTGCTGGAAGGAGCCTACTCTAGCAGCTCGCCCCACCACCTCGTGTGCTGGAGAGCTCTATTGATGCCGACCTTGCAGAGGTTTTCCTTCAGTTCCCACCATGAACCCTCTTTCCTTACCTGCTGGTAACAACACTGCGCCAACTCTACCACATCTGGTAGTTGTTCTTGGTGGTCCCTTTTGGACACCTCACTATCATCTTATCTGCTGGTAACAGCAAGTCGCTTACCACTACCCCCTCTGGTAGTGGTCCTCAACAGTCCCTTCTGGACAACGGTTAGAGTTAGTTAGGGTCAGTTATTTTCATTGCTACCTAGCAGAATCACCTTGTTCAATTAGGACCAGGTCACCTTGATCTGGATACTTGTGGTCTAACTTCCGTTCAACTCTGAGATAGTCAGGAGGTAGTAGAGGCCACCATGCATATTCTTTATAGAATATATACATATCCTCGCTTACTGTTGAGTGCTCCTTTCTTAGTGTAACTGTGTTAGTCCTAAGTAGACACCATGTCCATAAGAGTGAAGCAGGAGACCGTGAATTATCTCAAACCAGTACGAACCATAGTGTAGGACTGCAGTCTTCACCGAGATGCACATACGTGAGAAACACCTACTAGAAAGCCAGCCATACTGTGCATGTGTATAGTAAGATAGACCCATCACCACTCGTAAGACATCCCTAAGGTGGCTAGTCAGCGTAGCCAACCTCTACTCCATCCATCGTGCTCAACTGTGCTGGAGGGAGTAAGAGTTTGGTTCTGGAGGACTGACCCCCTTTTGGATACACACCCAGGCATCGTTGATATACAGCCTGAGAAAACCCAATGCTGTGTATACACTGCGCTGAACTGTGCCAGATGAAGGAGCACCTGGTACGACTCTTCTCAGTATAACTTTTGCCTTGGAAATACCAAAGCCAGGGACCATCGTTGCCTGCGTCCCTCTAATGAGGCCAGTATTTGTTCCTTATATCGTATACTCGAAGGAGTTGTGTTCAGCGGAAGGTAAGAAGGGCAGCTACCACCGCTAAAGCTAAGCAGAGTTGCAACCCTGCAATAAGTGCACTTCACACATATCTCCATGGGAACAAACTCACGCCGCCTGCAGGCTGGAGAGATCCCATCTCCCTCCCTACACTTGTTTTCAGCACTCGTCAAGACAGCCAGTATCCACTCTTGATAGTAGCAGCCATCCGCAGGGGTGAGGACATCCCTCTTGGAATCGCCAACCTCTGGCTCCGAAGTAACCAGCTTGACAACCACCGCCCAGCTTGGGCCTCGACCAGCATCACCAGTGCACTAGATCCTAGTACAACCAACAGCCGCTACAGTCACCTCAGTTGGGTCTGCAGCCGCCCCGGGCCACCACCCAACAAGGTATACCCGTGATAGTGTGCCAACCCATCCGCCGGGCCATGACAGCAGCTCTCGACTTGTGCTGAGCAGACAGGCCACACACCCTGCTCTCTGCACTGGCCATGCTCCGGTGCATCACTTCTAGTGACTGACGTCATCAGCTCTCATGTTACTGGCGACACGAACAAAACTGTAATTGACAGCGGCGACCCTTCTCAGCCAAAGGTGTGCGTGGGCTCGTGTGCACATGAGTGCGTGTGCATTCTGTCTACTTTTTATAATATAATCAGTAATGCATTTTAGTGTAGGAAATACATCTGTATAGCTTTATTGTAAGAAGAAAATGACACCGTATTGAGAAAATAAGACAATGTAGTGTTATGTTTTTTGGAAAATTTCAACCTGGACAGGACTTGCATATTATTTAATAGCTGACAGGTGATTCTATTCAGGAATCAGAAAATTCTAATATACTGTGTTGATTAGAGATTATACATACACGTGCTATATGATCCATGCATTAATTTTTTTGACATACATTAATTTTTATTTACTTTATGGTTCTTAGCATGACACATTGTAATGTGTGGTTATGATTGTGAATTCATGTAGTTTGTATTATCAGTTTGAGATGTACCAACGTACTGAAAATATTCAAAAATTAAATTGAATATATCATAAACATAAAGAAATGTCGACCTGCTAATGTAATGAGTAAATGTAAAATTGTTGTGGCGAAGGAAGGTCAAAATTTTCCAAGATTACGCATGCCATGGAGAGACACTTTACGACAACTCGTCTGTTTCCAACGGAGAGGTAATTGACATGATAGAACTCTTTAACTGATTTGAATTTTTTTTTTTGCATATTTCCATCAAACAAATACTCTTCTTTGTACCATTTAATTTCAGATGATGACTCTTTAATGGTGACTAGCAATACCAATAGAATAGCTGTTCTAACAAATACGTACATTCTATTCAGATGTACCACAGAGCAACTGGCAAAACAATTATTCATGCATAATGATACAACAGAAACACATCATTACAAATAAAACCCTTAAAAGACGCATTATCACTAAGCTACGTAATGAAACAATTTATTAAAACACTCGAGATTCACTATTAATGAAGAAATAATTAATCAGACAAATCATAAAACCTTGTTTCAAATGAAAATGTTTTAAGCAGTTAAATTTAAGCTGTAAGATCTTAACTATTGCTTGGAAATAATTGAAATATAGCCAAACCTAAATGTAATTGACCTCTGAAAGTTTTATACGGAGAATACAATAGGAAATAAAACTAGAGTAACTGCATACTTTCTGTCAAATCTGTTTCAAATACTTCCGTCTTTCACTAACTTTGTTTTTCAGCGGTGAGCACAAGATTTGTATGAATTTCAGCTATGGGTTTCTGGTTTAGTTCTGCAAGGATGTCGTCATCTTAATTTTCCAGTAAACTTATTTTAGTCTTTGATGCAATTTTACTAATGAATGTTCCCACTAATTTAGACGTTTGCAAATGAAATCAGACAGTTAAATATTCATGGATTGCAGATGGTTCATTACTGATTACTGGAAGATAACGCTTTTGACATTGTACACGGGATGGGTCTTATTTGGAGCATTCTGGAAGAAGGTGGCGGCTGCATCTCTCAGCGTAGAAAATAACAAGCATCTCGACGTTACGTTCAGAATTGGATCAACCAGTCCATCCTTGGGTCATGATATACTGTTTCAGCCATCTCCAGCTGCAGACCTCGTGACGATTGACTCCCCAAAACCGCTGGCAGATAGGGCACTTAATAGCTCCGTACGACCATGTTGGAAGACTCGATGAAGAAGAACGCCTGAACGGGGTTCACATACCAAAGTCGACGTTCTGCACATGATAAAATAAAATGTCATGTCCCATGATGTGTCTGTTGGAATCAAATATCTTCTTTGGTTTCATAGTTCAGTATATGCAGTGTAAGCTAAGAGCAATAATTCAGAAAAACCTTTTGAGATGTATTCCTAAACTGACGTGACAATTTAGAAAACCGCAATCTAGTATTCATCTGTAGTATGCAAATGACTAGAATATTCAGTGAAATATTAATCCAGAAATCTATACAATTGTATAGCAAATTAATGTAAACATGAGACAACTGTCCTGGAGAGGTTCCATAAAATAATATTTATATCAATCATAATTGTTAACATAAACATTATTTCACAATTATAAAAAAATACAAGTAAACACAATATAGGGCAAGAATTTATAGCACAGTGTAACTGCTGACCTTGAAATTATAGAGAAATAAGTTATGTTTATATGTGTAGATAGTTAAATACTTGCCTGTAGTATTTCCTCACAAATTCTACCCTTATTCTGCAAGGTACTGGCATCTGGTAGATATGCCATAAGTACATTTCTGCACGCATTCTAGCTGCAGTAGTCACATGATGAACTAGGGAGGCCAGTTGATTGGCATTAAAAACCTCTGGCAGCTCTCTTTCAGTTACAAGGTTTAGAAGTTCTTCAGGAGTCAACAGAAAGATGGCAGGCACCAAATGCATGTTTAACATTCCATTCCCAATCGGTGGTTTCTGAATGGTTTCACAGCCAGTTAACACATGTAGGTACACTTGGAATGAGTTTTGAGAAAGCTTATCAAGGCTTTTGCATTTCTTGACATTATACAATGCAAGGAAGAATTCTTCACCCACTCATGCATTACACATGTCTCATTGTACAGTCAACACTTTTCTATTTAAATTTTGTGTTCAAAAAGAAAACTGTGGAAGCCAGTTTCTTCTCCTTATTAAAAATTTCATTTGTCAGTACCACATGCAGCATGTCAGAAGAATAGGGTATCTTTTATATCTTAAAAAGCATACTAAAAATATATGCAGTTACCGGTAATATATCGTCATTGACAACAGTTATCACAGATTCACTTTCACTGCATAATGATTGACGCATGATGCTTTGGGCTGATGGGCGTTCACTACGTTAAGGAGAGCAGGTTTTGTTGGGTGGTCAGTCGCACCCTTCTGGCAGGGTTTACTAGTTTCAAATTTAGTCTCTACGTGTTGCTGGTGCATGTCCAGTGTAGAAGACTGGTCTGGTAGCTTTGTGGCAAAGCACAAACAGGGGTACGGCTAGACGATCTGGTTTCTGACGCTTGAACGTGCCTGTGGGGGCGGGACAACTGTTCGAGCCTGAAGTAGGCTGTAGGATCTACTGAGGCCTGATCCAGCTGACTGAGGTACTCTGTGATCCAGGGATGTATTTCCTCGTTCAGACGTGTCGGTGCCTTGAAAAGGTCTTTAGGGATCTCAGGAGTGATGGGTGTCAGTAGAAGGTGCAGAGCCTGTGCTTGTTCCCTAGGTTCAAGCTGGTTGAGTGCAGTGATGAGGGAGGTGTAAGCTCCTACAAGCACCTGGAGGGCATCAGCACCTATTCAACCTTCTCACGGATTCCATACCGATGGGAATAGGACATCTTGAAGAGAACACACTCTCATGTCTGGAAGAGGATGCAGGCGATGTGTAGTCCTACCTGGTGTAGCACCATGTGGAACGTCTGCCAACTTAACGGACACTGTATCACAGTGCTCAGAACCTAAACACGGTGAACACTGGGACTTTAGCCTCGTTGTCAACAGTCCCTGCACATGGGTGTGTGTGTCTCAAGTTTAAGTTGTCCTATGAGACTAAGTACCTGGGTATGGGCTCTACCGTTCTGCCTACTGTGGTATGCAGAAAGGCTGGCCGACACTGGTGTGTGTGGGTATACTGGCAGTGTCCTGGCTCGAGTGAGTAGATATCCCGGGTCACTTGCGTTCTCCTCAGCGGCGTGAGGTAAACTAGGAGAGGTGCTATGTCTACAGGAAAGAGGTACCCTTGAGTCAGATAAACTTTGTTTATTCCATCTGACTCGAAATAAACAAGCGATGTCACACTACCTCTTAATGCTGGCAAGAACTTAAGAAAGCTAAAGCCTAGTACACACGGACATCTTTCGTGTACAAGAAAGTGATCATCAAGTGTAGAAAATATGTGTAACACTAGCTATCATGTTAGCTAGTATCATACCAAATTAAGTGGTCAGTACACACTGCTATCTTTTTGCACAAGAAGGTGTATACCTTTTCAAAATATTGACCGCAGATGTGGAAGCTTAATTTTAGGTGGTTGGGATAATTTGTGCAATTTTGATTGTATCTGGAAAAAAAAAAAAAAAAAAAAGGAATATGGTCCTTCAGGAACGACATTAGTGGAAACCACCAAATAGTGGGATTGTAAACAGAGCCAGTACCACACCACTCCGATGGATTCACTGCATTTTTTGGATTTCTTGGCCAAAATCACTTGTGTCAGCTATGAAGAAAGTTACAGACTATTTCTTTAGCAAAATACTGTAAATTTGAGAGTAGTAGTGATTAACATCTGGAAAACAAGACTTTCGCAAACAAGAACATTATTTCATGCTGCTATGCAGAAACAAACGTTCGGGTATTTTTGAAGATGACAGGCGATTTCTTCGTTCTGTAAGCGTTTGTCCAGTTTTGGAAATAATTCTTCATATTTTCAGTAGAATGCGCATGTACTATATCCTCAAAGTGAACTCCCCCTCCACACCCCTTCAACGTTTGCAAGTCACTGCGATCAATATTTTCTCTTATTTCTTTGTCCTGTTCCTTTTAACACTAACCCTCCCCTTCCTGTATTCGACGAATGAAACGTGGTTGGCTCGGGTGACAACAGCTGCTGTCGATACCTTTATTTGCTTCTCTTTCCGTTTCACGCTTGCTTAAATTCTTTTGGGGAGAGGAAATAAAACTGCAAAAGAGGAAACAGAACTGTTCTCACATGTGACTGGTTCCGAACGACCTAGCTCATTCCAGTGAACTAGTGATGGGAAATACAGTTCACTTGTTCTGAACTAGTCACATTTGAGAACTGTTCGTTGGGAACCGTTCTTTTGAACTATATAGGTCACAGTCGAATGATACTGCGAACTGCCGAGCGCAAGTGTAACCTTGGTCCGAGAACTGGATAGGTCCTTCTCTGCTTCCTCTTTCACAGCTCCACTTCCCCTCCCCAGAAGAATCCAAGCAAGCGTGAAGCGGAAAGTGAAGCAAATAAGTGATGTTAGTAAATTAATTTATAAAGAATTAGTGGATTATTGTGTGTAGATGAAATTACTTATTTTTTTTACATAGAAGTAAGATAAATGAATAGTGAAAATATCTTTATACTGTGTTATCTACGCCTATGTTGTGTAACATAACACCAAATTACTTTTGATACTGATAGTAATGACCTCACCAATATTATAATAAGTTGTGTTGCGAGAGACATCCAGGTGTAAAGTAAATTTTTCCAAGTCAGGCGTGTGGAAACAACAAAAATGGTTTCGACACAATGGATTTATTCGTACCAGTATTAGAAACGTTTTAAAAGAACTTTAATTACAAAAATAACTTAATTTTAATATGATGCAAATAATGTCAAAAAGCTATATCCGTAGTATTGAGTGAATATACTAGAAAAAAAAATATTTCTTCACTTCTTTATTGCGAGTGTGTAAAACTTGACATTACTTTAATGAGCGTTTTTCTATATTTTGCTGTCGTAGGTATACTCAAATTTGTGCCGCTATCAAATGCATTTTCTTACAGATACGGGAATTTCCATATGTCTGTCAACATCGTATTATAGTATGAGTGAGTGGGAGGGTTTTACGACACCGTAACAGCGAGGTATTTAGTGCCAATGAGGATGAAGCAAGATGAATGGACGACACAAACATCTATACCCTGACTGAATTTCGAACCCGGAACCCCTCGCGCCGCAGACCGGCGTGCAACCGACTACACAATTGGGGCCGGCACGAGAAAGTAGGAAAGAACGAAAGAATGCTGCGTGGACATAGGTCTGCCAACTGTCTCGTGCTGTGTGGACATAGGTCTGCCAATTGTCTCGTGCTGTGTGAACATAGGTCTGCCAACTGTCTCGTGCTGCGTGGACATAGGTCTGCCAACTGTCTCGTGCTGCGTGGACTTAGGTCTGCCAACTGTCTCGTGCTGCATGGACATAGGTCTGCCAACTGTCTCGTGCTGTGCGGACATAGGTCTGCCAACTGTCTCGTGCTGTGTGGACATAGGTCTGCCAACTGTCTCGTGCTGTGTGTCCTGCAGTTCCCGACCGATTTGCGACCCATGTCACTATTGAACTAGGTAGGTCTGCGATCCCTGCAGTTCGAGGCAGTTCTGAACGAGCGTAAACAAAGATACCGATAGACAGAGGGAGATAGATAAGAAGTATGCATGTTGCGATGTGGCCAGCCATGGTGGGTGAGATAGCCGGAGGGGGGAAAGCTGCAGGGAGCGACGAATGATGGATTATCTGAGCATGCGCAGTGGCGCACCTGGCGTAGTTACTGGTACTGAGAGAATGACTGACCGATATCACAAGAGACTAGTTCTTCTATGTTGCGGTGAACTATGTACCTATTTCTTTTTGAAGACCAGTTCAAAATGAACTAGTAGTTCGTGAACTACCCGTCACTATAGTGAACTATATTTCCTATCACTGGTACAGGACTTAACTTAATTTTCGAAAGTCCATAGTACATGTTGGTACAACAGACTTTGATCCGCCGTCTTGTGACGAAGTATGTTTGTTGTTTTTTTTCTTTTTTTTTTTTTTTTCCTTCCATGATGTGTAATGTGCTGTGTGTGAGCTCTGGAGTGTTTGTGTGGGAGAGGCCCCTCCGACCGGGAGGTACATATGGGCTTAAATGAAAATGAGGGGGCGATGAGTGTTTGGGGGCTGCTGGGGCGGAAATCTTACCGTTAGAGGGGGGCGTGCTTACCTTGGAAATTGGGCACGCATGAAGGGGAGATGATTTTCATTTAATG
This sequence comes from Dryococelus australis, assembly GCA_029891345.1. NCBI lineage: Eukaryota > Metazoa > Arthropoda > Insecta > Phasmatodea > Phasmatidae > Dryococelus > Dryococelus australis. The sequence continues at coordinate 49,710,171 of CM057003.1, forward strand.
GTAGGGGCGATAAAGTGTGATAGAGTCTCGGGGGGGGGGGGAGAAAAAGTGATGGGACGTCAAGTGGGGCGAAGAAAGCGTCTGGGTGATGGGGCAGTGCTACGTCAGCCTTGGCCTTGGCCGTCGTCAGCTGTCCGGGGGTGGTCCTGGGTCCTCGGCGGCGGGGTGCAAGTGCTGCGTCGAAAGGAGAGGTCGACGAGGATACGGGGTGAAGGGTAGCGGGTTGGCGAGTTGGCGGATGAGAGGGTTGGTGAGGTGGCGGGCGCAGGAACGCTTGACGCGATCGGTGTGGGTGGCGAGGATGGAGTGGAAGTGCGTGATGCGGGCGGTGGCGAGAACCTGGTCGTTGGTGATGGGAAGAGGGAGGCGGTGGATGAGGCGAAGGGATCGGAAGAAGGTGTGGGTGGGCGGGCGGGCGGAGCGTGTGGGTGGTGACGTGGGACCAGGTGGGGCAGGCGTAGGTGAGAATGGGGATGATGAAGGTGCGGAAGACGGTGTTGCGGGTGGCGGGTGAGGTGCCTGCGGAAGGGCGGAGAACGGGAGCGAGGTGGATCATGGCGGTGCGGGCTTTGGTGGTGATGGAGTCGTGGTGAGGGATGAAGTTGATGAGGGAATCGAAAATGACGCCGAGGTAGCGGGCTTGGGGTTTCCAGGAGATGATGGAGGCGGAAAGGCGGGAGAAAAGGACGGCTTCGGATTTGGAGGGGTTGAACCCGATGCCGTGGCGTGGAGTTGGGTCTGGATGGAGGTTAGGCCGCAGCTGAGACGGTCGCTGAACATGTGCTCGTGGGCGGAGGAGGAGAGGAGGCAGGTGTCGTCGGCGCACTGGATCATGTGGGTGGCGGGAGGAACTTTCAGGTCGTCTATGTGGTGGGAGAAGAGGAGGGGGCTGAGGATGGAGCCTTGGGGTACGCCGGCGGGAATGTGGCGGGGTGCGGAGAGGGTGCCTTCCACCCGCACCCGGTAGGAGCGATCCCCCAGGTACGAGCAGAGGAGGCGGGTGAGGTGAGGCGGGATGTCCATGGAGGAGAGGCGGTTGATGGTCACAATTGCTTCTCTTGTGTTTTATTGCTTATCATAAAGTCGTTTCTTCATTCTGGCAAAGAATTTTTAATCACATAACTAGCTCATATTGTGTGAATATGGCAGGTGTTCCAGTACTTATCTTTAATCATCTCTTATCAGGATATCTCTGGGAGTGTTTGTCGAGAAGTGCCATTGCTCTCATGTGAGTGTGGGATGAAGGTGGTATTCCAAGTAGTTGAAATTGTAGGCTGCTTTAACCATGTGCCTCTGAGGTACAGTGTGGTGCAGGATTACCCTATGAATGTCTTAGGCCACTGTTTGGACATGTAAATTTTGTAAATAGTCGCAGCAGTCAGTGTATATACATAGTGACACTGTATTTGGAATTTGAACATTTGAAATTTCCAGTGCCTTGTGACACAATGGGCTGGCAGCCCTAATGCTGCCTCTTTGTATGGTGAAAACCCTGTTTCCAGCCAGAAGCCAGTCTAGCAACCAACATGGCGGTAAGTTGTGTTTGCATGCTCGCTTTTGTTATATCTCGTGTTTAGTTAGTCATTGATGTTGCAGTCATTTCCGATACAGTCCATAATGCGAGCATCTACCATTTTTTGTCCTCCAGGTAGATTCGTGCCCAAGATTGGAGCATGTCTTACGTAGAACAGAGACTCTCATGATTTTGCCATGTGTTTATCTCTCGTCTCAGCACACAATGTATTCATTGAAGCATGCAGCTTGCATGTATTTTGTTTAAGGCACGTTCAGTGGTTAGTATTTCAACAATTGTGGTGTTTTTAATTTTCGTTGCTGCACACCTGGCACTCGTTTTCTTACGTACGTTTTTGGGTTTTGTTTGCACTATTACATGCTGAAGTACTTTTGTTGTGGTACACTGAAGAAGTCGTTCATAAAGACTTCAGTTTTCCTGTCGGAAAGTAATTCAGAAGACTGAAAGGTGTTTATCATAGTAGCCATCTCATGCCTATGTCCTATAACGATTCAGGTAAGTGATAAAATTTCTTTGTGTTCTTTATCTCTGCCATTTATCATGTGTTGTTTTGTACCTATATTCACTTGTTACCCTAAATGGCGTTACATAGTCATCACTCCAAATTGTAAACTTACAAAACCTAACAATTGCCAAAGTGCATTCAACACTGGTGCACCTTCACTTGACTGAAAGCCACATCAAGCGATCCAGTGAAATCGCACAGGCTGTTACCAAAGTCATGTCCAAGAAAGCATTTTTTTTTTTTTTTGGTAACTGTGGAATCTCCCTAAACTCAGCGACCACTTTGATGCTGACTGTATCATTGTCGAGGTGGCAGCAGCCAAAGATTTTGATTTTGATGAACGTTCTGCACACATGGCTGATTCTTGAGGAGAAGTACTTTGCAATTATGGACATTGTTGATTCCTTGACCATTCCCCAGTGCTTACATCGACTGGGAAACTTAATTTTCACATTTAATCAGTGTTGCGGCCTTTGCGCCTTTTTGTCCGTGTACCCTTCGTCGGCAGGAAAAGCCTGGCAACATGTGTAGGGTAGGGATGGGAAATATTTCCCGGAACGGTTCCAAAGAATGGTTCCGGAGAGAGGAACTGGAACTACAGTTCCGAGCAAGCCAATGAACGGTTCCATTGGAATGCCATACTATTCCACAACTTCCGTGCAGAAAATACACCAGATTTGTTTATATTTTGGGTGGTTAACTTCTAATCGATGAAATAATTATAAATCCCGCCTTAAAATTGGTATACCGCGAGTAATATTTAAGTATACTGAGTTGTTGATTCCAGCGATCGGGTGGAACTGTTCCCAGACTCGGAACTGTTCAGTCTTGGAGCTGTTGCAGACTCGCGAACTGTTCCGGCGAATGAAGAGTTCCAGAGACGGAATCGATCTCCTCGAACTGTTGTGAACTCGCGAACGGTTCCGGCGAATGAGCTGAACCACCTACAGTATCGTAACTGTTGCGAACTGTTCAAAACACATGAAATATAATACCAAACCCACAGTGGAACATATATGTGTATAATATTTCAATAAATAGTTTTATTGGCACACGAACACCACAACATGAGTTTTTTTTAAATTCAAATTGTTTTGCTCAGACTTACCAGTAAGGATCAAATATGCTGGAATACATATTAACATTTTTCTCAATATTAACTTTTTTTTGCAGTGTTTCCGTGTTAGTTGTTGACGGTAAATATTTCGGCCTTTAAGAGTAAATATAAAATAATTGCAATGTAAGAATATGTGAAAAACAATTGTTTATCCTCAGTTTTCTGCGATAACTTAAATGAGTATGAATGACATTTCTTTCACTATATATTTTCGTACATACAATATAGAAGTAATTGGGGTTGCATCACAGCAGTTGTAAAGCGGGGGAATTCCAATCGTCGGGGTAAGTCCGACCATCACGTGAGCTCTATAATCCCGTCGTGGTTGGGTCGCCTGTAAGGTGCTACACTCTAGCGAAGGACTAGTGAATAACATTCTGTAAGTGAGGCGACGCTAGCTCTGTAGATTCCAGAGAGAGAATGAGAAGGAGAGTGTGTTGTTAGTTCCGTCGCTCATTCTTCTAAGAAAGCCGGAATATATTATAAGAGGTAAGTAACAATGCATGGTCTTAATGTTCATAATAGTTTGTGCACATGGACACATAAAATTTTAAGAATAAAAAATCTGAGGAAGAAATTTTAAACTTAAAATCAGTTTAAATATGCTAGTTTAGTTTCAACATTGCCATTCGGGGTAAGTTCGATTAATGCTGATCGAATTTACCCCGAGTGATCGAAATTACCCCAAATGTATTTTTTTAAGTAAATACAACACTTTAAAACCCCTTAATTCCTTTCACCGCATTTTCGCGCATTGTTATCCTGTTCAAAACTATTTTAATAAGTAAATATATTTTTTACATTAAATATTTTAAGAAAAATATTTAAATAACCTTTTATTTCCAATAATGTAAAAGAACTGTATATTGTATTTATAAACCATTAATTTTATTTTGTAAAATGCATATAAGAATCCTGACACAGAAGGAGTTAATAACTGTTTTGTAATCCATTGTTTACAGATGCCTCGGCATAGAGCTCGAACAATACAGAAAGCATCATGGAATGCTGAAACACTGGTTGTCGCTGTGAAATCCATACAAGAAGACAATAAATAAATTCGGCAACCAACTAGATGCTATGGAAGTCTATATGCCACACTTCATGACCGACTGAAATCAGGTAATGTTTCAAAACTAAGTTTTGGACGACCGCCAATGTTCAACACCGCCCAAGAAAAGGAGATTGCAGATCATGCAATTCTTCTGTCGAAGTTGTTTTTTTGGTGTTATGATGACAGACTTAAGAAAGGTAGCTTTTTCTTTTGCTGAGAATCTGCAGATTCCATACAATTTCTGTAGGGCAAGTAAGTTGGTTGGAAGATTTTATGAGGCGACATCCTAGCATATAACTTAGACTACCACATGCAACCAGCATCAACCGAATCACAGCTATCAAAAAAGATGAAGTCAAAAATTTTTTATGAAAATTTGGAATGTCTGATGGTCAAGTACAAATTTTCGTCTGACTAATATTCAATGAAGACGAGAATGGTATAAGTACCGTCCAAAATCCAGTCAAGATACTACCCAAGAAGGGGGAGAAGAAAATTGTAACTGCTGTCAGCTGGGAAACGGGACGAAATGTGACTGCTGTATGTGCAATGAGTGCTAGTGGTTCATTCACACCACCAATGTTCATCTACCCACGGCAACGGCTCAGCAAGATAATGAAGACAGACGGCCCCACTGATTCTTCATATCAGTGCTCTAAGTCAGGCTGGATAAACGAGGAACTCTTTTTAATGTGGCTTCAACATTTCAGTGCATTTTGAAAACCAGATCCTAAAAATCCTGTATTGCTTGTTCAGGACAATCACTCCAGCCGTATTTCCCTAGAGTCAAATGACTTTTGTCGTCAGAATGGAATAATCATCGTTGTCTCCACACACATCGCACCGAATGTAACCTTTAGATGTTGCTTTCTATGCACCAATGAAGAAGGCTTATCATGAAGCATGCAGAAGATGGATGGTAAATCATTCTCACGAAAAACTCAGCCCAGGTGAGATTTCAAGACTCTACAACATTGCGTTTATGAAGGAAGCAACAATTGGGAAGGCTGTCAACGGGTTTCGGAAAACCGGAATTTTTACTATGGATTCCGACACTTTTGCTAAAGAGGAATTCCTTCCCTGTAGCCTACAAGAAGTGGATATCACAGAACAAGGAATGGAAAATGTTACCCCTGCCACTTCTCCAATTATGCCAAGTTCTACTACCAGAAACAGAAGTGTCTCACGTAATATGGATTTGATAACATCTAGTTGTACATGTCCTTCATATTCTTTTCAGGCTGTGACTCCAGTTTAAAAAATAAACTCTCCGACCACCATAGTGTCAAAGACTAGGCATGGAAGAAAAATGCATTCTCAAGTCCTCACTTCAACTCCATAAAAGAAATGCCTTGAAGATGCTAAGCAAAAGAAGAAGGCTGATACACAAAAAAAAAAAAAGAAATAAGAACTAGGAAGACAGAAAAATACACAACGTGGTAGCTTAGGCCTTGATTTCCGACTGAAAAAGAAACTGTGTAGCAATAATAACATTTCAGGAAGTTCCTCAGAATCTGATGAAGCTGTTGATCTTTATAGTGACGACAATGAACCAACAATATGCAATACCAAAGACATTTGCATCCTTTGTGGTGATGAAGGACAGGAAAATGAACTTTAGTATAGGTGCACTTTGTGTTCAGAGGGGGCTCATTCAGAATGCACTGGTTTTGATTCACCCAACAATTATGTTTGTGATTATTGTCAGTGATAGGGTAATCATCAGCCGTGTAGCAGTTAGCTTATTTCCTTTGCAATAATTTAGTCCTAACTATCCTACTTGTTTTATGATTTTTCTCAATGATTTCTGTTTTACGAACAAGGTAAATGGTTGCATTTGCTTCTATAATACTTAGTGCTTTTTAAGTGTAATTATAATAAGGGTTGTGAAAGCACTCTGTCCGAATTCACAGAATATAAGTGGTAAATGTTAATGATCGGAATTACCCACAAGTTGGAGTAATTTCGATCAATCGCATGAATTATAGAAAAAATAAATTTTCTGTTTAAGCAAGAGAATTTTCTTAGTTGTTAATGTCCACGAACAATGATAAAAGATAGTAAAGTGTATATTATCTTATGCACCTTCCTACTGCAGCAAATTTTATTTTAAAGAGCATTATTGCTTAAGTGATCGGAATTCCCCCACTTTACCCTATATTCATTTAATTGGGAAGGTTTGGTGTAATGTGTGTATATACTTTCCTTTTATTTTATTTTTTTTTTACTAAAACCACGATTACATCATAACAATGTAGGCTTCTGTAACACGTCAGACGTCGAGTATGTTATGAACTGTTCCAGAATTAACGGTTAAAAAGAATGGTTTTTTTTTTTTTTTTGATGAACTGGAACGTTACAGAACAGTTCCTGAAAATCGGAACAGTTACCATCCTTAGTGTAGGCTATGTTGTTCCCAGAGTGGAACATGTAATTTACAACTAGTAAACTACATTGAAAGAACTTCATATATTTTATTTCAGTCTTGCCTTCGAGCATTTAAAGGTGCGGGACCTCACCATTTCCCACCATAATTCTCAGTGCTTTGTATCAATGTTCATGTGTGTATTTTCAGTGTGTAATGTAATTGCATCGTTCTCTATGTATTTGGGGGCGTGTGGTCAGCCCAAATAGGCCATCACGCAGTATGCACATAAGTAATAATTGTTCATACAGAGGAGTATCAGTTTTCCCGCCAAGAGGATCACGCCTTGGACCTCGGCCGAACGACACTGAGACAACGAGTCTGCTCTACCAGAACTTCTTGACATCGCAGTGAATGATGCCTGGCGCCTACCATTCGAGTATTACTGGATTTGGCAAGTCAGGCAAGCTTTATCATTGAACGCTGCATGTGAAATTTGGAGCTGTCTCACCAAAGAACTAACTTAGCTGTTCAAGGTCTTTCCAACACTCCAGTCAATGTTGCTAAGTCATACACATCCATTGTAGCGTCTCCACTAAAAGGAAATCATTTTCTATTGATGTCTTTGTGCTTCCTAGAATTACACAACAATTGCCAACTGTACAGCTTTCTGGTGATGTGTGTAAGGCTGTATACCATATCAAGTTGACTGATCCAACCTTTGACACACTAGACCTAATTAATCTCCTTATTGATGCAGACTTGTTCCCATGTTTGCTTATGGGAGGTAAATCTGAAGGCACTCCAACAGTTTTGCATTCTGTCTTAGGTTGGATCCTCATCGGACATGTGGAGGAAAGGTGTTCCCCTACAGTTGGGTCGTTTTGTGTTTCACTTTCAACTGTTCCTTCTCTAACTGAAATGATAATATTGTGTTGGGAGTCGGAAGAGTTCCCACCAGGTAAACAGCTATCGAGGCAGGATGTTCAGTGTGAAATACTTTTGTACTAACATACTTTAGGAACAGTGAAAACAGTAATACAGTATCGTTAAGCTTTCAGACATCAGCACCCACCTTTGGTCTAACTGGATCTCAAACTGTTAGTCATCTGCTTCGTGTAGAGACATGCTTGAAAAATGATCTTAAACTTAGGTAAATGTGTTCCAGTTTCATGGAAGATTATTTAGACAGTGGACACATATAAGTCATCCCAGCACACAAGTTTCAATCTCCACACCAGTCCACTGTCTCCCACTCTACCATGTAATAAAACCAAAGAGATCCACCACAAAACTCAGTGTTGTGTTCGATGGTTCAGCGAAGGGTTCATCGGGTAGATCACTGAATACCTTAATGATAGGTTTGAAAATGCAAAAGGACATTGTAAGTGTGTTACTGTCCTTCAGATTTCATGAGGTTGTATTCACTGCTAACATACAGCAGATTTATCGCCAGATACAGTTGAATCCCAAGGATTGAGATTTTCAAAGAATTGGTTGGTGTTTCTGTGATAGTGAACCCATTCAAGGCTATCACTTGAAAACAGTGTCATAGCTGTGTTTCTTCGGCACCTTTCTTGGCCCTCTTCACCTTACAGCAACTGGCTGATGATGAAAAGGAGAAATTTCTAGTGGCTTCGGGGGTTTTGAAAGCTGATATTTATGTGGATGACATAGTCCCTGGATCTCACTGAGTCGAGTCTGCAATGGAAATCCAATGAGAATTGACTGCTTTGTTTACCAGTGGTGGCTTAAATTCGAGTAAATTTGTTAGCAGCCATCCAGCACTGCTCGAGTGGTTAGCTCCTGAAGATGTGGAACTTCCACATTCACAATCGCTGGATGATTGTGAATATCAGGTCATTCTAGTTCTAGGTTCGGAATGGAATTTAACAAATACTTTCATACTTTCTCATATGAAACTCAGAGTAGCTTAAAACCTGCCACCAAGCGTAACATCCTGTTTGTAGTTGCCCGAATCTTTGAGCATTTTGATTGGCTTGCTCCTTTTGTACTGTTTGTTAAGCATTTGGTCCAAACTTTGTAGCTTTAACATATATACAGGGACGATGTGCTGCTACTGAAGATCGCCACTGAACCCTTAGTTGCGGTCCCTGAACGAGATCTCAAAATTTGCCTGTGAACAGATTGTAGTGTTGGAATTTTTGAGGAGAGACTTTATAAGGAAAAGTAAAAACTGGCTCGGGATATTTTTATTTTAACTTACTGGAATTTTTGTATGTGTGTGTGTGTGTGTGTGTGTGTGTGTGTGTGTGTGTGTGTGTGTGTGTGTGTGTGTGTGTGTCTATATATATATATATATATATACACACACACCACACACGCACACACACACAAATACATACCATGTGCAAATTTTCAATTCACCATTGTTACTGGACTACACACATTTAAAATGTAGTGGAAAATATGTGTACAAATGGATCTCATATTATTATCATACAATGTTTTGGCTTCGCAAGCCTTTAACGAAGTTTTATGATATTTTTCCGCCTAAGATTAGAATTGACAATTGTCCTAAAACTATGCCGGTTAAAATGGCAGGACAACAGTCACGCATAGACATAGTTACGACAAGGTCTTCCGAGAATTCTGCCGTGAGATGGCGTAACAAAGCGTGAACTAATAATTTAAATACACTCAATTACAAAAAAAAATATTTCCATGAACGAATCACACGAGTACAATGAAAGTTACCACACATTATCGTCATAGCCCGTCACGTGTGTCTGCTTTTAATGCGTATTGATTGCACGGATGTGTCACTAGGGGCCATACATATCCCTCTGCCGTTCATAGATGCGAGACGCCGAATAAGGCGTTAGTAGTAGTGTGAGCCACAGAGCCAAATTCATTGGAAACGCAGCATGCCGCGACGACGTTTCGACAAGCATTTGTCCAGCTGTATGAGTTTGAGAGAGGCCGGGTGGACGTTTTGGCGCATTGCTCGCCACTTAAACCGCTGTGCCTACACTGTGGCGTACGTAGTGGGAACAGGATGGTACACACCCGTTGAGAAGGCTTGGGTTGACCTTGGCGGATCATCAGTAGGAAGGTTCGTTTAATCGTGCGACAGGATGTAAGCACTCCACAGGCGTCGCTGCGCGCCATCCCGGGACATGTCACAGCAGCTGGGGATCCACCCGTGTCCACCAGTATCATATCCAGGCGGCTAGCATAATTTTATATGACGTCGCGGCATCCCATACGACACCTACCATTACGACCTGAGCATCGCCGAGCACGTAAGACCTTCTGCTGGGAACGGACAGCACGGCAGCTTGCGGATTGGCGACGAGTGGTGTTCTGCGATTCATCACAGTTCTGTCTGGATACAGACTATCGCCGAATTAGAGTCTGGAGACATTGTGGCCTGTGCTGTGAGACACGTTTCATTGCAAAGCAGCACACCACCCAACGAGAGTTGTAATGGTGTGGGGTGCCATTTCCTTCGATTCCCGCACCTCGTTGGTGGTGATTGATGGAACCCTGATGGCGCGGCGATACACCCAGGAAATTCTGCGACCATGTGCGCTGCCCTTCGTTGTGCAGCTTGGAAATCCCATTTTACAGAATAATAATGGCCGGCCTCACACAGCACGGGTGTGTCAGGCCTACCTTCGTGCATCCTTGGCCAGCAAGGTTCATAGACCTCTCGCTCAAGGAGAACGTTTGGGACTAGATTCGACGGTAACTTCGACCAGTCACAACTACAGCGGTTGTGGAGAGTGTGTTGCGCCACCTGTGGCATAATCTTCCTCAGGAGAACAACTGACGTTTGTATTCATCCATGCCCGACCGTGTCGCCGCCAGATTCCATGCTACGGGTTGTCTAACACCATACTCAGCGAATCCTGCAAGTGTTGGTCCCCTATACTATATGCTTGGTGAGGTACAGTATTTTGAGGGTTTCTGTATACATACTACCATGTCCTCTACCTCTAACCACTATATGCCCCTGCGAAGGTACTTTTAAGATTATAATTTTTTTTTTATGAGTATACCACATCAATATTCTGGCCCGAGGCGGCTTAACAAGATTTTAAGTTATGCCTTTCCATGATGAGGCCGTGGTGTGTAACGGATAGAGAACTCGCCTCCCACCATATGACCTCGTCGAGAATCGAGCATGTTTCGCACATGCTCGATTATCGGCGAGGTCACTCCCGAATTTTCGCAAGTAGTTATTGTGTCGGACGATGACGCTGGTTGGCGGGTTTTCTCATGGATTTCCCGTTTCCCCCCACCCTTGTATACGGTACTGCTCCATTTCCACCTCGTTTCACCCTCATCGGCTCTCAAAATATCGTTGTTAAAAGCTGCACAAAACACTCCACACTCCATACATTCACCATCAGTTACAGTTGGTATGTAAAATATTTACACGAAACTACTTTAAGATCAAATTAAGAGAATACTTACATGAGCACGAGGGCCACCATTTTCCCTACTGGTTCTCATTTTTCCGACCAGCCAAACGGGCTCGAAGATCCCTAGACCGCTAGGTTAAGGCCACACAAAAACGGCTTAGTTTCCATATGTATTAATATGTATTCTGAATTGCGCGCATGCGCAAGATGTTTTCGTCATACATGTCCGGCAACACTGCTCGCAGCAGTCAGATGACGGCGCTACGAGCGGCCGGCGCAGGAAACAGTCTCGTATCTCAGTAGTGAATTTGCCGTGGATGAGACCGCTGCGGAGTCGCCGACAGATCCGCCTGGCCCATTACACCGCCTGGACACCGCTGCTGCGTGGGTCGAGCTGCCGCATTTCGCGTCACAGGAAAGGTAGGAGACTATCTTTTCCGTGTCGACAGTTTATAGCGACGTCGGCCGATAGTTTTGAAATTTGTTTACGTGCGCTGAAGACTCTGGTTCGTGACGTGAAACGAGACGCCCCGCATCTCACCATCTCGCTCTTGGTTGAATCCCTTGCGCATGCAGCATACGTTAAAGTGAACCTCACACTTAGGGGCGAATCAATACATTTTAGAGAACTAAATTTTTCCCATTAATTTTTTAGCCACTGATAAACTCCAATAAGTTCTAATCGTGGGCTAAGGTGGCCACCTGGTTGAAGGAATTTTGCTCTTCTGAGGGCTAAAAGCGTGGGAGCGCTAGGGGCTACCGAGACATGCGCATTAACTCTGTCCTCGCCTCTACGCTCAACGTACTGAACTGGCCTACAGTCTTGCCGACGATAACGCGCCTCTATGAGACTCTCAGCGGAGACCCTGCCATTTTATGAAGTAATAATAAAAATAAATGTTTCGTGCACGTCCATATCACTTTTTTAATGTTTTGTACCGGAATGTTCATACCTAAATATGACCGTGAAAACACCTGTATGAGTCATTTTGACTATCACAAAAAAACATGCTTTAGAGAGAGATGGAGGAACTAAAAAACGTATACAGACGCGTAACGTAATATGTAATTTGTAAGCAGACCTCACTCATACACATTGAGCGGTTTTTTAATAAAACATTTTCTGCTGGAGCACTTTACGCCTTTCGGCGGCCTACTCAGGCGACCACCTGAAACAAGGCTGGAGGATATATATATATATATATATATATATATATATATATATATATATATATATATATATATATATATATATATATATATATATATAGGCTTAGCGCGTATGGTAATGTAACATACAATTAAGTTACAATAGCTTCTTTTATATCATTCATGCACAGGCGTTAACAGCCACTGGAGAAATGTGCTCCATAATACTGTATTATGGAGAATGAAGAGCTGAACTCTTCCTTTTGCTTGCTTAGTAAATGTAGTACCAAAAATATGAAGTGGAAGATTATCATAGGACATTGTTTGCCGCATTTGTAGTCAGACAACCATATATTATTATTTTTACATTATTAGCCGTTACCAGAGGTAGAACTGCAAGATATTTCTTTATCAATTTACATTGTAAGGTTTATGGTCTCCAAGCATAATTTTGGAGAAACGTTTCTCATTAGAAACAGAGGGGCAGAAGCCTTAGGCCTGAGTCGCATGTGAGACTCGTGCCGGACGATGCCGCTGGTCGCGGGTTTTTTTTCGGGGATCTCCCGTTTCCCCCCGCCCTTTCATTCCGACGCTGCTCCGAACTCCCAGCCCACATGCGCAGTCTTACACTACTCCGTGCATGTCATCCTCATCAGCTCTTGAGACCTAACTTTCGCTCGCTCCCCGCGCACTCAATTCTCGACAATCTGTTACCTGGCTTTTTTCCACAAGGTTTTAGACAGTCTTGTTCCCCTTGCCTTTTCTAAAAACACGTCGCCGTGGTCGACTGCCTTTTCCAAACAAACAGAACTTCCCTCATCAAATTTTATTTATATTAAGGCATACAGTGTTTTATGTTAGTAATACTTATTAACAGGTAAGTGAATAAGGTAGGCATATTTTTCTCTGATTTCAGAATGAGGAGGCAGTTCAGTTTAATTTATTGTGGTGTTGTAACTGTTATATCAGGGAAACTCACTCTGGGCTGGTGTAGGGGGAGGGTGGTGCATCGCCGAAAATGTGCTCTGGCATGTTGTTGCGTGACCTTGGACAGGAAGTCTTTTTTTTTTTTTTCGCTCAAAGACACGGTCTGGGAAGGGAGGGGGGAGGGCAGCACAGACGTGAACAGCTTTAGCTGTCCGGCACTATCTTAGTTCTTCGCTAACACTTGTCTATAGATATATACACCAGCTCTCCCGACTTCACCAGGCAGGTCTACGGTTGGCGGGGCTTTGTGCCACGACCAAGGGGTTCGGTGGTCAGCAAGCTTCGGAGAGTGTAGGCATATCATCCACCTGAGTGCTAGCCGCGATTCTCGTTTTAATATAAAAATATTTTATAACTTTTTAAAAATTTATCTGGAAAAAAAATAATTTTCATGTGTTCATCATATATAGTGCATTTATTGTGTAAACCCCATTTCTGAGTTCTGTCGACGAAACTTGGTAACATTTTCAACTATCGTTTCGTTAACTAATGCCATGAATTTCACAGACAACAGAAAAATTTGTAGGACGTCCAATATTTTAAATAATTAAAAATATATTTTATAAGTTTCTATAAAGTATTTCGGGATTAAGCCATCTGATTCTCCGTGCACTTCGATGGAACATTTTTGTGTTAAAAGTGAATTCTGCTTCTTCTTACAATAGTGAAACATTCGTTAAAATCAGGGTAAGTTTTTTTTTTTTTAATTATCGTTTCGTTGTCTCTCTACAACGTGACGACTGGTGTTGTTCTGTATGTGAAGAAACATTTGTGGAATATATGGTTCAGTATTTAGTGTGTGCATCCTGGGTTCATGAGAGTTGTGCGAGTGTTAAGTGAGAACTGAAACATTTTGTCTGCGTAGCATGTAAATAATTGAATATTTCTTGCATTTTCCATAGAAAAAATATCAAAATTGATTAGTATTTAAATGCTACAATAATCCTGTGTGATATTACATGCTGTCTTGTTTGTTCTCTCATTTGTTTTAATTTATAATGTTGTGGTACGATTTAGGACATAGGTGGTACGATTTAGGAAACCAGTTTCTTATATCGTACCAGTTGCAGCCTGTTACGAAAAGCTCTTTATTTCTTCCCCGATGCTACATTTTGAAATGGAACCCACCTAATGTACCCATAAGGTACATAAGGTAAGGTTCAGAGTTTTTGTCGTAAATTTCAACTCAGCCGCGCTTCACGTATATAACAGCTTATGAGCCGGTGCACATCATTCCTCCAGTCATTCATTCATCAGCTTCCCAGGCGGACGGATGTGTTTCGAGGGAGCTCCTGGTGCGATTTCATTTATTTAAAAAAACAGGATAGCTTGGTCACGTAATTTATTTAGTGATTGTCATGGACTTGTGTTCGTTAGCCGTTTAATTTATTTGGAAACATTAGTTTTGTATTTTAATTCATTTACGAGCTTTTCACCTCAGTCTATAATTAAACGTAGGCCGACGTAGGTTATGTTTGCTCTCAACACAGCTTATAAGTTCACGTAAGTGCTGTATCCAAGTCAGTGCTGCAGTGACCTCCCGAGCGAATGGACGTATATTAAACGTTTTCTTTTTTTATGTGTGTTAATAAATAAATTTCTTTTTTTAATAATCGCCGTTTAACGTATTGATTACGTTTCAAAATTTCCCTCGCCAGTCTCACAGGCGGATGTGTTTTAAAATCATGTCAGGTACGTGCGAGAGGCGTCAAGTAGTGTTATTTTTCAAATACCTTGTTATTGTGTTCGTTAGCCGTTTAATTAATAGGGACATTTTTGCTTCGTTAATTAAGTTCATACTCGAGGCTCACGTAATTGTGATAGTCTAGTCCTTGTCGACACCAGGTTATTCACGTAGTTGTGTTCATTTGAAATTTGTATTTCGTTTAAACACTCCGAAATTTCTCTCATGTGTTAACTATACGTAACGTTTTCTCTTTCTGTTTAATTACAAAAAAATCGCCTATCTCCCAACACCGTCTACAAGCAATATCACTACCAACCCAAAAAATAACACTTATACCACTCTTGCACAAAACTCCCCTCCCCCCACACACACATACACACACACAGATATATATATATATATATATATATATATATATATATATATATATATATATATATATATATATAAACACACACACAACATGTCCGCAACATGCTACACCTCATCGAGTGCCAGAGCTCCAAGGATGAGGACGTACTTTAGCTGCTCCCTAACCCACAAAAAGAAAGAAAGAAATGAATCAATTTGACCCATAGTACACTCTTGCACCAAACACACAAAAAATCTATCTGATTAATATCAGATTAGATTTTTTTATCAGATTTAATCGGATTAAAAACTAACCCTTTCAATACATGTAACCCTTTCAGTCAATTTAATTAGCCCTTTCAATCAATTTAACCCTTTGATATCAATAAAGGCGGCATCCCTTTGTATCTGCACCCCTACTACTAACACCGTCACAATTTGTTTTCAATCTTATTACTAAGAAAGCTCCTTAATGGCCCACGATCGCAACGGATGTTTAAGACAAAGTTTTGTATGCATGTGTTTGAATGACAAACAATTTAATGATCACAAAACCGCGAAATTTAAAGAAAATCTGTGGAAGATTAGGCGTCAATTTAGTCGATACAAAGTACTACTAGTTGAAACTTTTTTTATGTTATTATAATTTTATATGAAATTGGTCATTTGCTTTATATGCAAACGTATAGCAGAGTAAAATTAAGTTTTTACCCATAAAAAATAATATAAACCTGAATTTAGGCACAGTGATACTACTAACCTTGGAGAACAACATATCGAAATACTCGGACTTTCTCGTGTTCGCGTCCCAAATTTTTAGGTTTTTAAAGTTCTTGAAGTTTAATATTTGCGCTATTTTGTTCTATCGCGTAGTGTTACGCAACTGATAGTGCTATTGAGCTCGGGTTGGTGTCCAATTAAAGAGAAAACCTTGTTAAACATATGGATGTGCAGTTTATATGAAAAATAATGTTGCGAAATATCTCTATAAAACAAATAATTACACAAAATTAAAATTTCTTCGAAATAATGTCAAACTATTGGCTCTAGCTACTTAAAAATGAATTTTAGGCAAACATAACCCCGTATAACAATTGTTGCACATTTTATTCCCTTTCCAATGGTATATTGACTTGCCCAGTGCAAGTGGTGGTTCTGAAACTGTAGCCTAATTACATGACTGATGCGTCCCCTTACGCCCACACTACATTCTACACGCACACATGCATTAAATTGAATTAATTAGTTAACGTTGGTCTCAAATTGAAGAGCACGCACACAACTCAAGGTGTATTAAGGTAAAGATGGCATACTCGAAATGTTTCTATACGGTATAGAGAATTACCAAAATGTTAAACATTTACTAATTCTCGGTTGTTGTAGAGTTACTCTTCCTTAGAAAATCATTATAAATACAAAATACTCTCCATTGTATAATACTCGATTTCAATACCATGGTCAAATTACAGCTCATCTGTGTCCAGTTCGTAACTCGCTGCGTTTAAGCATTTTGTGCAATGTCACCACATGTAAGAACATATTTTACCTGCTTTTCTACAGCTACACCGAGCATTGCAATTACGTTTGCATTTTGCATGTGCAAGCAATACTCCGCATAAAAAAAGCTCGGGGCTGGAGGCAATGTAGTTAGCATTGGCATGAGAGTATCTTCCGAATTAGGAAAATGTCATCCCCAATCCGTAGACGCCAATTAATTCCCCTGCCATTCCTGAACCTAAAAGCACAGAATTTACTACACTTACATGTAAAATTTAAACAATTATGTTCATAAACACTCATATGCAGTAGGATCTATGCGAAGATATGTCCTCAATCAGCGTTGGTAGAGCGCTGCTTTAGTTGGAGGAAGCACCGCGAGCCCAAAAGGGGCTGTGAGAGCCTGTCTAGCAACTGTACGATTGTACAGGTGCAGTCGCATGTCATCAGTATTATCACATTTATCTCCATTAGGATACAGAGCTCGGACAAACCTCTCTCCAGTCGTGGCTACCTCTTTATAATGAGATGCAGGGCTGTTGAAGATGTTAACTACTTCTGAACTCAGACGTGCATTTTTCTGGGAGCAACTTATATGCATTTGTTCAGCCTTTTTCATAATTGAAAAATGTTTTATCACATCTGGTGAAATCACGCACAAACAGGACTGCACTCTGCATGTCGCCAATATATTTTTTTTTTGGATTGCAGCAATGTCGTACAGATTCGCAAAGGTTTTATTCGTACTTGGATACAGCATTTTCGCATTTCCACTGGATATGTTCCTATACGTTAGCATAACTAGGATATCCGTATCGGTAGCGACAAGTATGTCAGGATGCCCTGACAGCTTTATGTCGAGTGCGGTAGTAACTGCATCTCGAACACCAGCCTCCACTAAACTTTGAATACCGCCACTGCAGACGGATAGTTATTGGTTACATGTTTCACATACATGCCTCAGATCTGACCATGATTAACCAGCCGTGGTCATGTTGTTGCAGCAAGAAGTATACAACCACCGTTGATGACAAAAAGTAGGTGATCCAACTGTCATATTAACTTCTGGCGAAACATGTGTGGAAAGTGTTGGGAAGGCAGTTTTGTCTATCTTCCTCATGTATTTGCCACCGAAAAGAGTCAGTGGCTGTGGGCAAAGTTACATTTCGTTGCTTTTTTGCTTTAGGTGTGACCACTTTCTCCATGAAGCACTAGAGTACGCCTGGGACCTTAGCCACACATAACGAAAATTCCTCTGCACTGGGGTACTTATTACAATCATACACTGTTGTAAGTATATCCTCTATGATGATTTCAGCTTCTTTCCCCACGATGAATTGTCGCCCATCGACACCAAACCTCTTGAGTTCCCTAAACCACGTTTCATACAAAATGCTGTCTGCTGTTCCCTTGAAGTTGATAACTGTATTTTCCTCTGGGATATCTGCGAAAATGATAAGATTTCCATAGACTGAAAAAAGATTTGTCCTCACGTAATTGCGGCTATAAGATTCGCATCCAAGTTCCTTACAAGCAGATTCCAAGTATTCTTCTAAAATAGCTCTCCTAAAAAAAACACAGTATGTGAAATGCTGTAATTTTGGTACTTTCTCCTGGCCTACCACGGGTACTGTTCTCAATTGGGGACAGCTTGATACACGAGTAAAATGCCAGGTGACACTCCTTGTGGTGTTTTGACTCTGCTGCGACAAGGTCCAGGGCAGCCTCCGCAGGGACTGCGACTACTACACCCCAGTCATCATTCTGTGCTCTCGCCTGATCCAAAACATGCTCCTTGAACATAGGTGCTGTCACCTCTTGTACTGTGCGTCTAAACTTAATATGTTTCTTTGTCTCTGTTCGAGCTGAAGCCTTTCCGCCACAAAAGAGGCAGTCTGCCTTAATATTGACTGGCACATAAGAACAGCGCATTGCAAGTAACACAACTTCAGTGGGAACTGAGTTGACATTTTCATGCTGTACCTTTGTAATGGTGTTTGGACTCTGGTAACTGGAGTCTGAAACGAAAAACAATAGACCTACAATTGAGTTTAAAAATGGGTAGTGAAATATATAATTATTTATTGTTACCCTTGATATTGGTGCAACTTGTGGTTTTGTAATTTTATAAACTACTTATACAAACTGTTAGGAAATATGAATTATATTGTATACGTATTAGTAGGCATAAAATGTTACCCAGATGAAATGGTGTACATAGGAAGAGGAGGAAAGGGGTGTTCTGAAGTTGAAACCCTCCCGTTTGCGATTCAAAGGCATATCTTGCTTCTACAAAATGAAAGATTAGGCGCCGTTAATAACGCTACAAACTAACAAAAGTAAGGGTGCCGCCTGGTAGGCTAGTGGTTCAGCGTATGCGTAATTATTGTACGTTGCTGCTGGATGTTATAGGTCAGTGTTATAAAGGTTTCTATAAGATTACATCAGAAGCTTTCGCCAACTATGACAATACGAAAAGAGTAAAACAACAAGCGAAACACACACTCCAGTAGGTCAAAATAATTAGACATATAAAAGGATCAAAAAAATTATAATAATCCAGACTGACAATGAACGAAAAAAAAGAGAGCATAAATGTGACTGACAACATCAACAGAGTTTACATACAAAAAAAAATACAAAAAAGCAAGAAAATCTCCAGTTAGATAAAAGGATGATGCAGTCACAGACAATCAAGAGCACAAAATACAAAGGACATCACAAGATAAAAAAAATGCAGTCAGCCAAATATGCAGCAGCAAGACGAAACCAATAAAAAGTCACGACGTTTCGGATGCTGCGATCAGCTCCCGTCCTCAGGTATTTAAAACTGTGCACTACTCTACGAATTGTACGAAACCCACTTGCAAACTGAACTGTAAGAATAAATACATCAGTGTTCCTTCCAACGTGGTTTTGCAGGTAGCGCTTGCCCTTCCAAGGTAATTGCGGATGGGTTGGAACTAAAACACAACATCGTTGAATGTGATGCATGCGTCACGTAATTTTGCTGCAGTTTCAGAACAAACAGTTGTACAGATCAAGTTGATATACCATTGGAAAGGGTATAGAACGGACAAAAATTGTACTATGGATTTATGTTTGCCTAAAATTCATTTTAAGACAGCTAGAGCCAATAGTTTTTAAATTATTTCGAAAAAAAATTTAATTTTGTGTAATAATTCGATTTCTATAGATATGTTGCAACACTACTTTTCATATGAACTGAACAGCGATATGTCTCATAAAGTTTACTCTTTAATCTGAGTACAACCCGTGCTTAATGTCACTATCGGCTGCGTAACAATACGCGGTAGTGTAAAATAGTTCAAATCTTAAGCCTCAGGAACTTTAAGTGCTTAAAAATTTAGGACACGAACACGAGAAAGTCCAAGTATTTTCATATGTGTTCTCCAAGGCTAATAGTACCGCTGAGCCAAAATTCAGCTTTACATTATTTTTTTATGGGTTTAGATCGATTGGGCTGGTACATGTAGATATGTACACGAGCGTTTTTCATATCTAAGTTACAGCTGCAACGTATTTGGTAGCACTGCATTGCGAGTTATCAAATACGAGCCATTCATGACTCCAGTGTGAGCACATATGCAATTTAAAAAAAAATTGGCATAGTCGACGTAAAGTTAACAAAACGAGCCTCACGTTAATTTCAACTTGAATAGGCCCTAAGAGTGCGAAAGGCAACTCTACGCAAAAAGCAATTTGTAAGTTCCCACACTGATCGGGGACCGCGGTTGACAAAGTGGTTAAAGCGCTGCCCCCCTCCCCCGCGTGAACCGGGCTCGATGCCCAGCGGGGTTACTTAATTTTCGCATGTGAGAATCGTGCCGGACGATGGTACTGGTCGACGGAGTTTTTTAGGGATCAGCCGTTATCCCCCCCCCCCCAACACCGGCAATTTGCGATCCGGTGCTGATCCACACTAACCTCGCCTCACCTTCATCGGCTCTTTAAGACGTCGCTGTTAAGAACCGCCCAAACTTCTTCCCTTCGTTACAACACATAACACGGATCGGCTGTTATACTATCGAATATGTCAAAACCGCGCCCGTTTATACGAACATTAGCAAACTGTTTGCTTAATTATGTGTTTTGAAACGTTTATACACTAATGACGTGAATGCGTCTTTAAAATCGGGCCGGCACACGGTGTGCCAGGACGAGAACGGCGATGTGACGTTTGCAAGATGATACATTCCAACACCATGACTTAGTGACTATAATCCATTCACGATTAGTTCACACTTTTCTGAAGACCTGCTAAAGTTCTACTTCCAGGATATTCCTCCGCGCCTCGTACAAACTAAGCTTTATTAAGTCTAGAAAATTACACCAAAGGACAACGCACCGAATTCGTGCGCACTCTGTTGTCGTAATATTTTGCATTAGAACTATTTCTTACTAGGCGCTACCAACACACATGCTTTCTAACTGTTTTACTCATATTTATTGTAAATAAAATATCGTAATTTATAAATAAAATATACGCAAAACTTTAATTTAACGATAACTATTACACTTTTATTTTAAAAGAAGTGTGAAACACTTGTGATACATGGCATATTTAGAAAATAACTAAACACCTATTACGTGGGGTGATTTTTCAAAGGTTTGATATAAAAAGTGTAAAGAAACCGCGAATAGACTGTAATAATACAACTGAAAAAAATGTGGTCTCGTTCGCAAGGGGACACGACTACAACGCGAGCGTGACCTTGTGTTGTCACTGCACATGCGCTTGGTGATGACATGGGTCCTGGTAAGGGGGGGGGGGGAGGGGGTGTTTGACCGGCGGCCATTTTGGCCGCGTGCGAAAATTTCTGAGCCGTATATCTCGTGACTCCGATGTGCCAACGCACTGATTTTAATGTCAAATTAAAAATATCGTCTAGATCTGTTAATTCAAGTCATAAAAGTCAATTAATTATAGGCTGTTCACGGTAAAGTGAGCACTTTTTAAGGCCTTCTCTAAAGGCATTAACCCCTAGTAAATGTATTTTATTGCAGTCTCAGACGTTAACTTTTGAGAGTGGTGAAATGTATACACTGTGTTTATTAGTCATATTGCAATGTTCACATTAAAAAGTGGCGGAAAGGTAGAAATTAATTGAAAGGAAAAATGTATCAGGGCCTTAAAAAGTGCTCACTTTACCGTGAATAGCCTATATGTATACATTTCGTTATAGGCTGTTCACTGTTGTTATTTTCCTTTCGTCCATTTTTTATCCTTCCGCCACTGTTAAAAATAAATATCACGTAAGTAATAAACATATTGTATATATCTCACTGGACTCGAAAGTGAACTTCCAAGGCTACAATAAAATATAGTTATTGACTCATTTTCCAAATGACAGGGAGCTTCAAAAAATGCTCACTTCACCGTGAATATCCTATACTTGCATTTCATTCCCATATCCCAAAGAAAATCACGTGAAATCCATGGGCGTGTCATGGCTCAGCCATAACCCGGTTTTTCTGGCCGAGTTATTGACGCAGGAGGGATGCAATTAAGTCATACACAATATTATTTATAAATGCACAAATGGTAGAATTTATATATAAACGAACGTGACGTCACCGTTTTACCTGCTCATAAATCGGAACTCACGCCATCTTGCCTTTATTCTATGCTTGTTAGACAAGATGGTTGATTTCGCTGTTAAACTACCAACTGAAGCTTTAGCTTTTGGTCGCTGGGTAAGTGAAAAGAGATCAGGTAAGAGGAGGGGGAACTGTCGAATGCAGAAAAAAAAAATCGTATAACTTAACTTGCTATCAAGGAAACCCACGCCCGGGCAAAAAACTTTTATTTTAGACAAAGTTATTTGAATGTTCGAAAGAGAGTTTGTCCAAACAAACCTAATTCATGCGCGAAATAAAACTTCACTTGTTATCGCGCTCAGGAAGCAAGTCTTTGTGTTCCCGAGCAAAGTAAAAACTCAACAAACTTTGGAAAAAGTTCGTGTCGTCGCGTGTTTTTATTGACGTGACGTCTTTCCTTCCTCTGGCAAGCTGAAGATAAATTCCTTACCTCGTCACGGAGCACAGCGAATAACGATGAACAATGCGGGATGATACGGGGCGTGGTTTTTAATCTTAGTTCACAGCAGTACTGTACGCACACAAAATCACAGTGGATGACGATGAAGTTCGTGTATGACCACGAAAAAGTCGATAGGAGACACACATAGCCGAAAGTACCTTCCTTCATACCATCTCTCCCTGCGTCTATCTATTTGCCTTCGTCGGTCGCCAATCTACGAAACACGAACATTTCAAGTATAGGCTATTCGCGGTAAAGTGAGCACTTTCGAATGCCTTCTCATTTGGAGTAATAGTCAATAACTGTGTTTTATTTTAGCGTTAGGCGTTAACTTCCGAGTGCGGTGGAATATACACACCATGTTAATTACTTACATGGAAATGTTTATTTTAAAAAGTTGTTAAAGTATAAGAAATGGCTTAAAGGAAAAAAATCATTAGGGCCTCAAAAGTGCTAATTTTACCGTGAATAGCTCATACCTGTTTGGAAAAGCGAGCTATAGGAGTGTTGAGACCAAGATGGAGTTTTAGTTTAATAGTTATTAAGTGAGTGAAGAGATTTGGGCGGGTCTTAACAGCGAGGTCTTGAGAGCCGTTGAGGGTGAAGCGAGGTGAGTATGGAGCATCACCGGAATGAAAGGACAGGGGGGAAACGGGATATCCCCGTGGAACCCCCCCCCCCCCCCCCGACCAACGGTATCGTCCGGCACGATTCCTACTTGTGAAAATCCGGGAGTGACCCGGCCAGAAATTGAACCCGATTCGCATTGGTGGGAGGCGAGCGTGCTAACCGCTCAGCACAGCAGCCCCCTCGTTTGATAGTGCTTCTGCGACTAGTGTCCCGACGTCTTCTCCGGTGGTACTAATTCTGACTCCAGCTGGGCCGTTGTTGGTAATTCTATTCGTAAACCATTAGGATTAGATGCTTAAAACGTGGAATGTACGAGGCCACGTCGGGTGATAAACATTCTCATATTTTCCGTGCTCTTCTTGACCACCGATCCAACATTCCATCAAGTTTTCAGTATTTCAGTCAATATTTCAATTCTTCAATCATTCAATCTTTAAATACTTGAATCCATCAACCCGTCATCAATCTATTGTCAAATCGCCGGAATATTATAATCATCCCATCTATAAATACAGAACATTCACTTCTTTCTCCAAATGTATACACATTTGTACTTTGTGACTGCGTCAATTTTTTTGTGTGCATTTATACTTGTCTGTGCATTTATACTTAGCGTCTTCGTTAATATTTTGACTCCATATCTTTACTTTGGTGGGCGAATGCCAACCAGAAGTTACGCGAGGGAAAACAAGGATACAACACACAAAATTAAACATGATAATTTTATAGGAACTGTTTTACGCTTATGCTACACATTCGAATCTCAGACGTATCAGATAATGGAAAATACCCACCTAAAGGTCACACATTTGATGTGTAATCCCTTGTTTTCATCTCACGATCATTGGAGACGTGTGCTTAATGTGCGAGAAATATCCGCCTTGATGCAAAGCGATCGAAAGTTCGAGTCTTCGTTGGGGAATTCCGGAAACATGTAGCCGGTGTCCCTGTCGTCTTCGCGCCACTTGTCGTCCGCCTCGAGTTGAAAGGCGCGGCCCGAGAGGGTGGGTTGCGAGATCGTCAGATTATCCTCGCCGGCATCTTTATCAACACTGTCTGCGTGGTCATTTTCAACAGTTCATCAATCATGATCGTCTTCGCCTCCTCTTTCGTTTCCGACATCAAGTTTACTTTTATTCGTAGCACGAGACTAATAGTTATCGTTCGTATATCTTGCAAGTGTATATTTCGCGAAAACCGCTCTCTAATGCATATCGTGTATCACTCATTACAGCATTAGCATTAATTGTCTCGACATTCACGTTGAAATAAGGGCGACGTGAAGATAAATGTTTCCATGCGATATCTTCAACCAACGTCAATATTACGTACAGGTAACGTGCTGCCAGCCAATCATATTAAAGAAATAATGTTTCGGTTTATTTATGTATTAATTTTTATTCCGGGCTACGTGCGTGTTAATTTTGTAGCGTGTTAAGCGGCCTCCGTAGTTATAATAATACGGGTCTCATTGTATGCAGTTGTAGTCTATCACATTTTGGAGAGACTGGAATATTTCAAAGTAAATTTTTTTCTGGGCAGAAAATTAAAGTCGATATTTTGTCGATAATTTATAAATGTGGTTATTGAAATATGAATGGGTTTGTCGAAAAGTGTCAAAAATCAGCGAAACGCGCTAAGCAGGCTTCTATTTATAGACTGCTCACGATAAAATGAGCACTTTTGAAAGCCCTGCTTAAGATCTACTTGTACGCACGTTGTGTATTCTTCCACCTTACGTAAAATTAAAATTATCATGGACTTCATCACTTTATTCGTGCGTTGGTCAAGTGAAACTGTGAAATTATTAAAAAAGGAAATAGGCCTACTTTACAAATCTGCTAATATTTACACTTCTCTACATTTAAAAAACAAACAGCAAGCGAAATAAATAATTCTAAGCTATCACAAATGGTTACGTAACACTTTTTATTCAACGTGAATATATGGAACTACTTTCCATCCATCGTTACCAACTTTACTGGGCGAATGTCACTCAGTGCAGTGCACCCATTAAAATATATGCATGCAGTGGGAGTGACATTTTTCTAAGGTTCATTTCTAAAGTGCTCACTTTATCGTGAACAGCCTTTAATGGCACTAACTTTTCTGTAATGACACAAAAACGAATGATTTGTGCATAAGAGGTGACACAGCCTCTTAAGCTACTTGCATAAATATGCGTTGATAAGCTCTATGTCCGTATGATGGTCAAGGTGTTTAGCAAAGCTTCTATGATCGAATTTTTCAATAAATTCTCCTAAATTTTAATCAGGAAGAAATAAATAAATTCAACAAGGCGCGAATAACTAGTCACCAATAGTCCCCCGCGTGTGCTGCGTGAAGGAAGTTTTTTTTTTTTTTTTTTTTTTTTATCGAGTGGCGAGCGAGTAATCTTTAGTTCGCCCCGTGCACTCGATATTCATTTATAATCTATTCGCTGTTACTTCGCACTTTCCTGAAACCCTGCTAAAGGTCTACTCCCAGGACAACGTACCAAAGGACCACGCACCGAATTTGTGCGTACTCGATTGTAATAATATTTTGCATGAGAACTATTTATTTCTGGGTGCTACCAACACAGATATTTTCTCGCTTGCTAACTTTATTCATATTTACTATAAACGGAAATATTATTATTAATAAATTAAATATAAGAAACACTTCAATTCAACGAAATGTTAGATACGTTAATTTTAACACAGACATAAAACGCTTGTGAACGGCTGTTCCCGATAACGTGAGCTCTTTATAAATGAACCTTAGAAAAAATCACTGCCCCTGCATGCATATATTTTAACTGGCGTACTGAGTGATATTCGCCCAGTAAAGTTGGTAATGATGGTTGGAGAGTAGTTCTATATCTTAAAGTTCCATAAAAAGTGTTAAGCAACCATTTGTGATGACTTAAAATTGAAATAATTTCGCTTCCTAGCTAATGCATCGAATTGTAATATGAGTAGCTTTGTAAAGCATTTACTTTCTTAATAATTTCACAGTTTCATTTGACCGACGCATGAATAAAGCAATGAGGACTATGGCAATGTTAGTTTTACATAAGGCGGAAGACTACACGATGTGTATAAAAGTAGATCTGAAGCAGGCCTTTCAAGAGTGTTCATTTTACCGCGAAGAGCCTGACATGCATAGGAGGAAATGACTAAATACTTTATGCACAGGGTGATTTTTCATAAGATACGTTCGAAGAGCGCGAAGGAACCGCGAAAAGACTACAGAAACCTACCCGCCCCACAGTCGAGAGGAGCCGTCTGGCAGCGTCCTTGCGAGTGTAGTTCACGCAGCGGGGCGCAAGCAGATCGTTTACAAGAGAGAGAGAGAGAGAGAGTCGCCGCTTTGATGGCGGAGCCGCGCGCTGTGTTCGCGTCTCGCCACGAGCACGTGTATCGTCGCGAAAGTAAGCAGTTTACACGACTCTTGTCGAACACTACTAGAAACAACAAGTTCTTGTTTGTTGTTACGCCGCTGCACGAGGCCGTTGATGCGCTCTTTCAAAAAAAAAAACTTCCGAGGTCTTGGCGCAAGTTCATCTCACGACAGGCAAGACTGCACATTTCTGTAGACAGTGATATTTTATATTCTGACTCCAACTGGGCTTAGTTCTTGGCCATTGCTTGCTACAATATACAGCTAGCTGAAGATAAATTACGCGACGAAATGAGAAAATGACTTTTAAAAAAAACTAAGGGCTTAAATAAGATCAATTTACAAAACAATATAATAAACTAAAATCTAAATATAAGTAACGGAGTCCTTAGAAATAACAATAAAGAAATTAATCAGCCAAAAGAGAGGGCGAAAAGGTACGTAATAGTAAACCAAATTTCAATTATTTTGTACTTATCTGCATTAAAACCTAGAACAAACCCAAGGATAAAAAATTGAAGTATAAAGGCAAGTTGGATATAATGAACGCAATAAAATTACAAATTAAGACCAAAGCAACAAATAGTTAAAGAAAAACCTCGGAAGAAAGTTGATAGTGACATATCGGAAATCATTATGTTTACGTAATAAGGTGAAAATGTGTTCAGAAATAATATCAGGAATAATACTCGACAAAGTAGACAAAGATTGAAGGGGGAACATGCTGAAAAAAGAGCACCAATATAATTTTTTTCTGCAAATTAGTTCGCGGTGCTTACTTTGTCCAATTGCCAGAAATATAAACATTAAAAAAAGGGGGGGGGGGAAACCTTACAATCATATATGACTGCAAATATGTTATCCGGACATCAAGAGGCGTTCAAATTTGCGATGAAATATGTTGTGCGCCCCGTGGCCAAATTAAGTATTTGCAGACAGGTAATTTCCCACAGGATATTTTTTCAAAATTATGCTATAAACAAGTAACCCATGTTCTATTACATTTCGACCACATATCTTTCCGCCACCCCCCCCCAAACACTTTTCATCAAATGGCACACGTAATCAAATCAATATGGGTGACTAGTGTCTATACCATCCAAGTGATCACAATGTTCTGGGTTCGAATCCCGGATGAACTATAAATGTGAATAACGTTTTCGTATGAAATTCAAAGCCATATTTAAATGTAAGCTACCTGCTACATAAACCTAGGTTAAAAACGCAGTAATAAAAAACAAGGACAAACTTTGCTTAGCAAAAATGCTTATAATAGCGCCTATCGTGCTGTATACCCTTCTACGTCCTGTTTTCCTAAACGATAGTAATATAAATTTTTTACTTTTAATTTAAACAAGCCGTTGCAACTTATTTGTCCATTGCTACATTGTTTCGCGTTGACACTGCAGACTAAAGTCGAAGGAAACCTTTTTCTGAGCAATTTCCCAAAACCGGCTCGTGAATCGTCAACAGAAATGTCTAAACTGCGCGATCGAACAATATAGTGTACGTGTTTTGAGGTTCGTTTTATAACATACTGGTGGTTTTATTTTTTAAAATTCACGCTCTGTATACATTTTAATTGCGTTGAAACCCAGTAACGTACTAAAAATTTCCAATAACGTGTTTATGTGAAGTTGACTCGTGGTGTAATAGAGCACTTCTTGAAGTGAGCGTCCTAATCATTTCTGCCACCGTCTCCTCTTTACGGAACTTTGAGCAGAAAGTGGATTTAAGGGGATCCCCGGCCATATTGGATTCTTGGTTTCCCTAGCTCGCTTATTTTCGTAAGAAGAGAATTCCGAAAGCACCCCTACACTCAACCCTGTAGGGGTAGGAAAGTTTCGCAAGTTCGTTTCGGGACAAGATCGACGTCCAACACGTGTACACTGCAGTCACCTTTGTAATCGGATCACAGTTCACTAGACACACCCAGGACGACTTTGATACAATGGCAGAATATCAAGTAGCGAATCCCATCTTGCCAGGTCTGGCGTAACATTGGCTACTCTCTGGAGTACAAGCCAATAGACAAACGTCTGAGACTCTAGTGTACACAGGACTGTGGAGTCTATCCAACAGGTCATTGAACTCGCGAAATTTTCCTATCCCTAACTATAGGCTATTCACGGTAAAGTGAGTACTTTTGAAGCCCTCTCATGCGGATTAATAATTATTAAATATACTTTATTGTACCCTTCAACGTTAACTTTCTAGTCCGGTTAAATATATATATATATATATATATATATATATATATATATATATATATATATATATATATAATATACTGTTTTTATTACTTACATGACAATATTTATTTTGCAAAGTGGTGGGAGGATAAAAAAATGGCTGATAGGAAAAAAGTAACTAGGGCCTCAAAAGTGCTCGCTTTACCGTGAACAGCCTGTATACTATTGATCTTACACAGCGGGGTACAGACAACGACTGAACTAAGAACTCATAATTACGTCACAATGTTAATTCTGCCGAAATTTGTAATTGTGACAAATTCGAGCTATACGTAGAAACAGTAGAAAATTACGAGTTCGTTGACGTGCCTGGACATTTCATGGTTACTTCCAACTTTTCTGAAACCCTGCTGAAGTTCTACTTCCAGGATATTACTCCGCCTCATGTAAACGGAGCTTAACCAAGTACGGGGAATTACTCCAAAGGGACAGCGCACCAGATTCGTGCGCACTCGGTGTAATATTATTTTGCCTATGAACTATTTCTTACCAGGAATTACCAACACGCCTAGTTTCTCCCAATTTTATTTGTGCCAGTAATGAATGAATTAGGCCTATTATAATTTATAGATAGAATATAAGCGAAAATTAATTTTAACTAAGAATAATATACTTTTGTGTTAAAAGACGTATAAAAGGTTTGTAATACGTGAATAATATTTAGGAAACAACCCAACACACCATCCATGGGGTAATTTTTGAAAGGTTTGGTTCAGAAAGTGTGAAGGAACTACGAATAGACTATAGGTTAGACTCAAGACTTCGTTGTAAATTTTGCAGGTACATACATATTTGTATAGGCTGTTCACGGTAAAGTAAGCCATTTTTAAATAAACGTTTGAAAAAGAAATCAATGCTCATAACTACATATATACTGTATTACACAGTGCCATTCCGGCTATTAGTTAAGTTGGCAACGAATTAATAAAAATAGCTCCTGGCACTTAACGTTTTACTGGACGTAATGATTGACGTAAGGCCACTAAAGTTAACATTTCTTGTCTTGTACACATAATGGTATGAATTTGCATTTTAGTAGCTCATTTTCTTTCTTAACAATCCCACAGTTTTACTTGAGAGGCGCATGAATAAAGCGATCAGGCCTGTGACAATGTTAATGTTACGTATGGCAGAAATATACAAAATAATTAGCAAAAGTAGGTCGTAGGCATTGCTTTGAACAGCTTATAGTAAATTTATGTTTCTAGCAGCTGCACAGTTTAACTTGATCTAAGCATGAGTTTGATCACCGATTCGATTGTAATATCGCATTTTCTCGTGGTGCAATGTTATAAAAAGGACAGCAAAGTGCATCTTTAGCAGGTTTCTGACTCCGTTTATTGGTGGGGCGCGGAAAATGGCCACCACACCCGGCTGACATGTTTTCTCCGTCTCATGTTCACAATACTTTAGCCGCCTTCGAAACGGCCAGTTTGGGGAATTAGGGTTTAGGAAACTAGGGTGGATGGTTTCGAACGGCTTGTAACAGCGCTGTATGCGACAAAGTTGGGAACTACAGGCTTGTGGAATTTCGACGTTATTTTGTTTGTCACCCTATCAATAAATAACTTACTCTCAGGGGATTTTCACGTAACCCCGCTGTCTTGTGAATAACTGATCACATTTCTCGCTGGTCGATATCAATATTCTCGTTGTTTCTTCGAACCCTGCAGGGGCCACGGTGGCTGAGCTATCAGCACGCTCGCCTCCCACAAATGCGAACCGGGCTCGATCCCCAGCCGGGCCCGCACCGGACCTTCGCAAGTGGGAATCGTGCCGGACGATGTCGTTGGTCGGCGGGTATTCTCGGGATCTCACGTTTACCCCGCCCCTTGATTCCGGCGCTGCTCTATGTTCACTTCAATCACCCTCATAGGCTCTCAAGACCTCGCTGTTACGAGCCGCCCAAATCTCTTCACGCACTTCGCTCCCTACAATTAACATTCAATTTCAAATAACAACCGAGCGCCTTTTTTTTTGGCAATTTTAAAACAACACACGAACTTTATTTTAAAATAACTTATTACTTCCATACGAAATAACATGCAGAGCCCTGATTTTACATTTTTCGCGTGCACGTAATGTGCAGCGTTTCGAGAACAGCGAATACCAGCGTTTCCACCACAGCGAAGGAAATAAAACGTAAATAAACACCAGACGATTTTACGGACCTATTTTGGGATTTAGTGTGCTACTTAACCTCAGTAAATTTCAACCCTAAATCCCCAAATATTTAGGGCCTTAACTTGGTCACGTGGTCGATTAAGTAACCTAAATAATAGTCTCGTATCAGTTTCGAACACGGCTTTAGTGTCCTCTAGTGGAGTGACTTAATGAGATCACAACACCCTGTCTCGACGGGGAGAAAAAAAAAAAACAGGGTTGCGTTGTGAAACACGAGTCGATTACGCGACAGCAAATATCACGCATGTCCATTTCTCGCTACCGTTTGGTCTTGCACGTTCGCAGGTAATTTCTCTCAGTGCGTGCGGAAGCAGTTTAGATACGCGGAGCAGATACGCGCGACTACTAATGTCGCGATAACGGAACGAGAAACCCACAAGAACAATTGGAACGTAGGTGAAGCGAGACGAAGAATTAAGCGCTCGCTGCGTCGTGGTGGGGTGGAACTGAGGACTTATCCCAATAATCATATGTCATCTGTCTCAGGTTTGTAAGAAACATTTAACGACCAAGAAAGGGGAAAATCTACAAAACTGTAACAATCTTTACAAGCACTCATTAAAACGTGCGATGAATCTCTTAGCAGTTATTACTGACAGCACGGTACTGCAATATGTACCTTCGCAAACGATACCATAAGAAATGCACGTAATTGCTAGCTATAAAATTGTTTGTCGCTGGGATTTTTATACTTTCCATCGGTTAACTATGACGTTTATAATCAAGTTTGCGGTATCATAAAATATTCCATGGCCTTTAACAAGAATGCAGTGCGTAGACTTCCTATGTCTCAATGTTCAAATACAAAACGAAATAATACAATAACGTTACCGTTTGTTCTCATTTCTTAAGATTTTTGCAGAAAATTTTGTGAATAATGCAGTATTAAACATAATGAAGAATACTTAAAGAGTTGGGTTCTTACAACAATAATTTAGCAAGGAAATATAAGACCAATTAATTACCTGGCTGGAAGGCCATAGTAATGGGCTGAATATTTCGAGTTTGATACTCATAGAGCCTCAGCCTAGTCGAGGATATTTCAAG
Organism: Dryococelus australis; assembly: GCA_029891345.1. Classification (NCBI taxonomy): domain Eukaryota; kingdom Metazoa; phylum Arthropoda; class Insecta; order Phasmatodea; family Phasmatidae; genus Dryococelus; species Dryococelus australis. The sequence goes on from CM057003.1 coordinate 49,742,369, forward strand.
CCTTTAAAAATTCACTCATGTATTTATAGTGTTCATAAGCTCTTAAGTCTTTCGCCTGCCAAATCCGTAGTCTTACGATTACGAAAACTAACACAAATAATTTTAAATCTTAAATAATTTACTTCATTTGTGAGAATGTTTCAAATGGTATCGGGCATTGCTTTTTTAGGGACCGCGAAGAAAAAATAAGGGGGGGGGGGGAGTTCTCAAATCACCTGTGTTGTCTGGCATATTGTTTTTCAATTGTCTAGAGACGAATGGCTGTGAATTCTACACTTCACATACACTTAAAATATTTCAGTTGTATAAATAATAATTAGTAGAGGACGCCGACGCCGTATAATCGGAGGAAAAAGGGGGGTGGGCGATAACTCCACATATCTATGAGATTTCGAGTTGGGGGAGGAGGGCAGGCGTTCGTAGTCCCTGAATGCAACGTCCGCCACGTAATCCCACACACGAGAACAGAGGGACGCCGCCTAGAATCAAGCCTGGATCGCTGCGGTGGGTCAAGTGTTCTATTGATTCGATCTTCAATTCCGATAATGATTCAGCTATCCGCACATGAAGAAACTGTCGTGGCGGTGATTTGTTGCTAACCAACAGTTGACAACTTGTTGTTGCAAGGGTTCTAGCGATGTCCTCTTACATATCAATTGAAACAATATTTTGGACATTCTCTATTGCAGCAGGTCTCATATCGAACCAGAATAATGTGTACAGAAAACAGCATAGACGTACAGAATAGTAGCTAAGGCACTGTCGTCAATAGATATACAAAAAACCAACCCAGGGGATTCCGAACAAGGGATTAAGTCGGAGAGCAACAGTAAACGCAGCAAATGGGAAACGACACAAACTCGGACGACAAAAAATAATAAATATGTAAAATACAACGAAGATAGCACAGACATAAAACTTTACCGAAACAATATACAGGTATGCACAAAGCGAAGACATCAGTGACGAAAGCCCAACTTGGCTTCTATTCTCTGCTTCTGTATTGTTTACTCTACGCATTATTCTGGTTTCCTACGAGACCGACTGCAATGAGTTATGCCCGAAATACAGTTTCGTTTGGTATTTAATGGCTTATACTAGCAAAACAGCAAGACGTTCTTGTAGAAACTTGCACGTAGACATGGCAAACCGCCATGTTCGAAACAGTGCAAGGGTGGGAGGTCTGTTTCTCGTATTATCCCGAAGACAGTGAACCAATGATTTTAAACACACTTTTTGAAATTTACACCGTCTCATTTCGAATATTTTGTTGGCACCAGTCAGCTTGCGAAACAGCGATGTGTGCGTGTCATTTGATCGCCAGAAACACAGCGTAACACTGGGCGGGACAAACGTGTTGGTACGAGACAATTAATTTATATCTCAGGTTCATTACGCTTTATGGCCTCGAGGGAGCATGAATGGCAGATGCTGCTGATACGCCATATGGGCGCTGGTATACTGGCGCAGGATTCTCTGAAGAAGTCTGGTGCGCCAGCTGTTGGAGCTGGAAACATGAATCCTGTTTGCACCGATGTATGCGTGGATGCAGGATAGAGAGCCGAAGTTGATATAGACTATTCACGGTAAAGTGAGCACTTTTGAAAGCCCTCTCATTTGGAATAATAGTCAATAAATATATTTTACTTTAACTTTAGACGTTAACTTCCGAGTACGGTAGAATATACGCACTGTGTTTATTACTTACATGGCAATATTTATATCTAAAGGGGGATAAAGGATTAAATATGGCTGAAAGGAAAAAGTAACCAGGGCCTCAAAAGTGCTCAGTTTACCGTGAACAACCTATAATAACCTTGGAGCCTGGGAATTGGCGTCAAGTGACAGGCTGTGCCTGAAAACCGAGCTTAATCAGTCATATTATTTTAATGTTTACTTTTATACTTTTTTTTTCGAGCAGGAAAAATATATGTTCGTTCATGACAGTAAAATTATATACAGTTAATTCAGCTTTTTATTTTTCCAACAGTCAAACTTTGTTGGCCCAACACAAACCTTTTGTCAGTCTGAATTTGTAGTTTAGTTGCTTTTCAAGTTTTGGTTACTCAAGGAAATATTTTGTTGGCGCAAACAGACGTTCGTTTGGCCGCACACGAACTAATATTTTGTTGGCTGGACCTGGAACAAACCTTTATTTCTTTGTGTCTTAATTTAAAGGGCGGAGATTTGAAAGGGTCGTATTATAAGGAACTACTGCAGCGTTCTCTTGAAACTGGACCTCGCAATAGTTGCCACTGTAAGTTGTTTTGATGACTTGCTGAGTTAGTTGTTTTGATGACTTGCTGAGTTAGTTGTTTTGATGACTTGCTGAGTTAGTTGTTTTGATGACTTGCTGAGTTAGTTGAACTTCTGTTCCCCGACCATACACAGCACAAAAGAGGAGTGTGACTTGCCATCGACTCTTGGATGTTTTAAACAGAGGCGCGGAAAATATTCAATCTTAAACATACAAGTATTTCAGTATGGATACTCTAATTTAAACTACGCATTTTTAATATTAGTTATGAATATTTGAGTTTATGTCGTGGTAGACGTTCTCAGTAATTCTTGAAATGTATGGAGATAGTTGAGCCATTTTACATATTCCTATCCAGGAGGCAGATATACCTCCTAATTCACCTTATTTTCTTTCCACAGAATAAGTATTCTATCCCACACGTTCTTAAGAATAATTTCGGGCGGGGAAACTTTATTAAAATAATAACTATTAATAACTTAATGGTTTAATATATACATTTACACGTAACTTACAAAGCGAAACACAGATATAGAAGCTCAAATATATCCTTGGGGGAAGAGAAAAAAATTAATCGTTTTAGTAGCAATGCGCATATAACAGTGCTGTAATGTGAATTTTATCACAAAAGTGCTCAAATTGAACTCCGAACGCGTAAATCATAACTGTTTTAACTGATTGTGGCTGTCGCTGGAACATTTAATTCCACAAACATAGATACGTAACACCAATTACGAGTTAAAATACAATTTCGTTCTTAACACTGATGTAAAATACGCGAAATAAAACTATGTTCGTTTCTGCCGTATGGTTACCAGTTTGCGTGGGTGGTACGCGAGCAAAAACATGAAAGTTCGATTGCCTGCGTGTCTGGGACGTTCTGCATCGTCGTCTGCTACTGCCTCATCGTCTGTCAGTATCCTACATAATAAGTAGACTATCTCTGTCTGTATATCTGTCCGTCTTTAATGCCTCTAAGTCCCTTGAAACTCAACAGAAGTTCTTCAAATTTTGCAGAGCAAATCCTTAGGGTAAAATACAGGTCAAGTTCGAATTTCAGCAAGATCAGATTACGCAATCGTAACCTTTTACTCTAAAAAATAATTTTTTAATTCCTTTTTCCCTAAGAGAAGTTTTGTATTAATGCATATATATTAATGTATAGCGATATGAAGGTAATGGAATATCATTTTTGTTTACTTTAAAAGTCTCGCTACAGTGTTGAGCTAATTTCCAAGTGGGGTCGCAGTGATTCAGTGGATAGAGCGATTCCAGGTGGGGCCACAGTAACCAAGTGAATAGAGCGATTCCAAGTGGGGCCGCAATGGCTCAGTGGATAGAATTATATCAAGTGGGGCCACAGTGGCCAAGTGGATAGATATATATCAAATAGGACCTTAGTGGCTCAGTGGACAGAGAGATTCCAAGTGGGGCCACAGTGGCTAAGTGGATAGAGAAATATCAAATGGGACCTTAGTGGCTTAGTGATTAGAGAGATTCCAAGTGGGGCCGCAGTGGCTCAGTGGATAGAGCGATTCCAAGTGGGGCCTTAGTGGCTCAGTGGATAGAACAATTCCAAGGGGGCCGCAGTGTCTTAGTGGATAGAACTATATCCAATGTTGAGTTAATTTCGCATATTTTTTTTTTCATTCTTTGTATCATCGCAACTGTTCTAGACACGTGAAAAAAAAAAAAGTCACGGACTGGGCCCCTAGGAATGCAAGGGCGGGAAAAACGGAAGATCCCTGACAAAAACCCACCGACCAGCGGCATCGTCCGACACAGTTCCCACTTGCGAAAATCCAGGAGTGACCCCGCCGGGAATCGAACCCGGTTCGCCTCCCACCCAGGCGAACCGGGTTGAAAGCTTTCAACGAACGATCTGGCTAATTTATGCTACCAGTGGCAAATTTTTATTTTTCCTCGTTAGGTTGTAATATGCAGTGCGCGTGTTGCTGTGAATCATGTCAACGCGGACAAGTTAAAGCAAACTGCAGCGATGCGTCGGTATCCAGGCCAGGGGAAGAATCCACAACACACTGCGACGACTATAGTCTGTAAAACATAAGCACCGACCTGGCAGCGGATCGTCCCTCCCAACAACGTAGCTTTCGGGTCAGTTGCAACATCCCTTAACTGCATACCGCTTGGAACCCCCTTGAATGAGGTCTGCATGTGGACCCTCACCGAGAACAATCCTTAAGGCAGATTCCAACCAGCCATCTTGGATTTATGGAGTTTTTCTATACTCTGGGAGTACAGCTTTGTATCATGTCTTTTGTAACGATAGAGCACAGAGCATTGCCTAGTCCATTGTCTAAGGTCAGTATTTCTTGATCACTGTTGATATCGTCACCTTGTAATCGTTCGCAAGAAGTAATCTCGCATTTAGACTCGACAGTTAACAGCTAAAAATTAATCAATGTTGCTGACCTCCCGTGGCGCAGTCGGTTGGGTTGCGGGAGGCTCTGAGTTCGAATCCCGGGTAAGGCATGTGTGTTAATTTAAGTTAGGTTATAAGTTAATCTGTAATCTGTCCCCTTTCAAGCATAAAACCGCGGGACGTTAAAAAGCTCTTCACAATTACAATTTAAAAAATTAGCGAAGCTGTGGCAGTTCGATAAAGTTTGGGAAGGTGTTATTTAGGTTATGGTGTGCGAGAGATTTCAATACACCTTCTGAAATAGAAGCTTTGGCGAAAATAGATAAATTCAAGACGCCGTTTAGGAATTCGCCTTAAGGGGGTAGTATCCATTCCATCTTCGATTTTTATTGCAAATCTTCGTAATGAAAATTTACGACCAGACATAAAAAATCAAAGCTAGACGTGATATAGAAGACTACATAACGATTTTTTAAAATTTGTACGGTTTAAATCAAATATCCCCTCCCCTCCTCACGCGGGATTGACATTATTAAATAATTATGTAATATTTGAATAAGTATGCAGATTTGAAAGTAATTAAGTAAGAAAAATAAGTTGGTTTTCGAAATAACTGTTAAGATATTACCTATGCTTCTACTAGCTTGGTTTTTAAATACTGACTCCGACAATTAAGTTGTGGAGAAAAATACGTAAATAAAATATGGCAAGGATACCTCCTCCTTAAGATGCAGCTTCAACTTGGCGTGCTGCTCATAACATTCAGCTTACAGCAACGGTACATACAAATGAGTCATACATTGTATTTGAGCGGCTCAAAAATGACCTGGATCTCCCTCGCCAACAACTTACATCGTGACCATTGATTTGTACGGTTAATTTAATTCCCTGTTCAGTCTTTTATATAACCTCAGTTTAATTACCATAAACCTTCCCTAGACAAGATAATAGGATTATAAAAGTGCATGCGACTTCAGGTGCAAGAGTATGACGGTTAAAAACATAAAAAGAGGAAGCTTATATGCCACTTGTTACAGTTTTAACAAGATACAATAAAAAAGTGTGGTGGCCGTCTTAGCAGTTACTACTGAAAAAAAAAAGGGAAAAGAAATTTTTAGTGATGTGTATATGTAATTATGTTTGTAAGAATATTTAGTTGTTGGAATGTTTGAAGTATTCATTTTGTTAAACAACACGTACCGGGTCAAGCTTGCGGCATCGAAACATGTTCCACGGCACCTTTAACAAAACAGCGCTCTCACTTTACATGTCTCGAAATCTCTAAAAGAAAACTATAGAAGACCATTACCTCAGTATTTTCTATTGTGGTCTGAGAATATTACAGAACATTTTCGTGACTGTCGTGGTAGGCGTAATGCGTAAAGCCTTGGGTTATTACAAAATTTAGCAGGGAAACATTTCGCCTTCTGGATAACTGGCCAGAACGTTAGAGTCATATTTTAAATATCTCGAGATCTATTTTCAGATAGAGGGAAACTCGCTCAGTGTGTTAACGAATTAGTTAAGTGAGGTTAAATTTCGTAAATGTTATAGCAAATAATATAATTGTAAATCACTTCAGCAAATTTTTAAGGCCTTAAATGTTCTCGACATCCCCTAGGCCATTGTTCGATTTGAAGGGGCCTAAGGTGGTGTTTGGGGGGGGTGGGGGAGCCGGAGAATTTTCCCCAATTTTGGATATTTTTTCCCAACTCTTGAAATCCCATCTTCACTCCCAATCAGGCGGAAAATATTAGTATCCATAATACGATTCTGTGATTGATTTGTGATCTATTGTTTTCGTAAGTGTTTGTTACTATTTTTGCATTCATACGATTTCGTGATTGATTTGTGAACTAAATAATGTTTTATAAATGTTTGTTGCTGTATTCATAATACGATTCTGTGATTGATTAGTGAACTATATATTGTTTTTATAAAAGTTTGTTGCTATTTTTATATTCATATAAAGATTTCGTGACGGATTTGTGAACTAAGTATTGTTTTCATAGACGTTTGTTGCTATTTTTGTATTCATAATACGATTTGGTGATTGATTTGTGAAACCCGAGGTGTTTATAAAGTTCCTATCTATTTTCCGATTGAGTAAGGTAAACACATAAAAATAACAGCCTACACCATAGTAATGTTTGTTTAATTTACTCCGAAAGCAGTTATACCTTCATATGGTTGAATCCAAGAGCATGACTCACTTAAGTGGATTCTACATGTCCACCATCTGTATCTCTGCAAAGCTGAAACCACACAACTACTTCACGGAATGCATTCTGCAACATCCATAGTGAGATCTGCGCAACTGGTTGCCGAATACGACCTGTCAACACTTGCAAATTGTCAACCTTCGTTCGATACACTTGGGCTGTCGCAAATCCCCAAGCAAAGCAATCCAGTGGAGTTCAATTCGCGATCTCGGTGCCCAGGGTCTGTTACCACCTCGCCTAATCCAGCGGTCTGGAAACTAGTCATTGAGGTAGTCCTCGACAACGACGGCAGAGTCACATGGTGCTCCATTGTGCTGAAACACATCATGAATGATACCATTTAGAAATTGTTCGAGCATGTCGCTATACACAGTCCCTGTTATTGTTTTTTTATTATAAAGAATTATTCCTTTTCCACGACAAAAATTCTCTTGGTTTGTCAGTGTCCCAGATACGACAGTTTTCCATTGCCTTATCGCAAATGTGAAACTTAACTTCATCACTAAAGAGGATGAATGTCCCATCAAACATTCGTTTTCAATCCGCTCAACTAAATCTGCACACATTGCTACTCATATTGGGCAATACTCTTCAAAACGGCCATGTAGTATTTAAATGTGGTATGCTTTCTTCCTCAACCTCGTCTTCGAGATCTTATGGATGGTCGCTCTGTGAATCTGTAGTCTCTCGGATGTTTTACGAAGTGACGTGTGGTTCCACTACGAACAGTTCGCGCGTCAAGTCAATACTTTGGTCTGGTGTGGTCGGTCATATACTTCTTTTCGCACCAAGAAACGACCCTGTTGTGTTAAACTTTCGGAGGAACTCACGATTAGCTTTATCTGTAGGTCCTGGTTTGTTGAAACGTCTCTCCCTGGTGGCATTACACTTGTGTCATTGAATACGAATAGTTACAACCATATAACTCCCGTCTTTATTCATTCTTGATCACCTACTGCAACACAAACGTAATCGGTTGTGTTAGATTGTAAAGTAAGGTATAAAAAGAGTTATGAAAGAACCAGAAATTAAAAATACCATACCAGGTGCCAAAGTAACTAAATTGGACGTTAAAAGTTGTAAGAACGATACATAAAATTATAACAATAAATAAGAAATGTATATATGAGTAATTCAACGAGAAATTTTTCACCCTTTCTACATTTTTACCAGTTCGAACACAGCCCATCGCCTTTTGATCTCCCAAGCCATCGCCCCTAGGAAGACACTGGCGCACGCCTCATGTTCCTGGCCGCGAATGTTAATGCAGAAAGCCACTGCCACGAGGCGTTGGCGACACGTCCACTCGAGCTGCACCGGATGTTTCGTCTCTTTACGCGTTTCCCCGGCATCCGGTCGTTTCCCGTCTCCCCGGCGCGCGACGGCTAGCACGACGCGCGAGCTCAACCGGCGAGCAAAGCATCGTGACTCACAAGGCAGAGATACACGAGAAATGTTCAGTGGAGATTTAGATTGAGCCCGGATTCAGCACCGCGAGCCTTCGTTCACTCGTGCCTGATCCCTTCGCGTGTAATCCCCACTTGTTCCCTTTCTGACGAAGTGTTTATTTGCGAATTTCGATGCTCTTGTCCTTTTTAACCTCGATTTTTATATCACGTAGAATTCTCCTCTATGCGAATTTCAATTGTTTTTGTGACAGTAGCGAGTGATTTCCCGCGGCTATGCAACATTGTAAATACGGGCAAATGAAATACTTCAAACAGTATAGAGCATCGGAAACCAAACAAGTCTTCGAGAAGGTTCTCCTGAGCCCTCGTTGTGAATTTCGACAGTGGCAAAGTGATGTCATGAGCTAGATGAGCATTGATAGGACACGACGCCAGATAAGAGATCGTACACTCTCAATCTGAATTAGTTATTTCAATCAGTAGAATTAGTTTACTGAACGTTCGGTTGATGAGCTGTTATCTACTGAAGGATCACTGGTATGTACCGAGGCTTTACTGCCAGGCCAGTGTATTCCACTGGAATCAGTAGAAATCACTGCTTAGTGAACATCGCCAACTAAAATTATCATTAGAATTTCACTGATTCAAGTGGAGCAATTTAAAAAGATATGTAGTCAAATGCGCTAATTTGGAGCAGTTTCCACCGTTTGATTTTTAGAGTGTAGCTGGTGAATTTTGACACAGAATGAGACTGTCTTTAGAAAGTATCGGGAGCATAATTGATCCGCCATCCTATCAGCAGAGTCATGTACTACTAGGTACGTTAGATCGCCACCAGACACTACGTTTGCCTGAGCTCTGATATGAACCCGGCTAGAGCTTGAGGCGCCTCTGAAATGTGCGATGTTGGAAACGCGAGATACGGGTTACGCGATAAAGTTCTGTGCTCTATTAAACAAAACGGCTTCAGAAAGGCTTCAAGATCTGCGTGGAACTTACGACGACTCTACGATGTCTCGTGGTGCATGATTCCATTCGCGACGTCTGTTGTGACATTTAGCCCCATGCGACAATTTCGCTCCCGTCTGCCGAAACCAACTAAGAACGAATATTTTACTCTGAAAAACGCTGCGTTGAAAGATTTAGAAAAAAACTTAAAGCATATTTCTGAAAATTGATTTGAGGATTTCTGCCGAAAGTGCATTGCTCTCAATGGTGACTATATCGAAGGGGATAAATCGTGTTTGATTGATTTTTTGATGGTAAATGTTATACAGCATCAGTCTCAGAGTTTATTGTACAGCCGTCGTAAAATAAAACATCCACACGTTGATCTCGCATTTGAGGAACAGTTGACAAGCATGGCGGTAGCGCTAATCGACGCCGGGCTGGCGTACCTTACCAGTCTGAATAATGGCTAACGTAAAACTAGATGCCGGTGGAGAAGCGACGGAACGGAGTAGCAGGGGAACGGGAAGACCACGGGAAACCCCCCAACGACCGCCGCGTTCCCCACTCGGGGAAAGATCGGACTCGTACACACCGTGAATCGAACCCGAATCCCTGTGGGGAGAGGTCACCTCGCTAATCGCGCGGTTGCATAGACAGCCACTTGTTACGGGCCTGCCGCATTTGTGGATGGGCGCGCTTGTCAGCGCTGTGAGATCGCGGTGTCAGACTGAACCGAATACGACAGAAAAGCCTGAAAGACGCACATACTCTTATTTAGTTTATGGGACGACGAGCCGAGCTTGCCACAGTTAAAACTGCCTGATTCGTCTGATTCTCGTAGTTTTTATGACACTCAACAGAGTACAGGAAAATACCCACAATGTTTGTATAGGTACGGGCACCTTTGATCGTGCCCAGAAAGAAATGTGTGTTGGCAATGTCTAGCAAGAAACAGTTATCATGTAAAATATTATTCAATTGCGTGCGTGCGAATATGTTGCATTTCCCCATTGGTGTCATTTTATTGACATCGTTAAAAGTGGGATGGACCCCCCCCGCGTCCAAGTTCAAGAAGTGAGGGGACGATACAGGTGACACTAACACTCACGTCTAGTGCCTCATCGCTCCTACGCGCAAGCGTGCAGTGTTTCCGTCATGACGCTGCTCTGTGCAAATTATATCTGAACAGTGGGGATTTATTACACGCAATGAAAGCCTCAGATTAAAATACGCCCGCATCTTTGTACTTTTCTCTTGCCGCTTAAGGAAACTGCATAGGCAAGCTTTAAACATGCGACCTTTGACCATATTCACGATTTTTTTTTTACAAGAATACACTTAATATGACAAAAGTGAAAAAATAGGGGCATAGATAATAATAATTTTTGTTTTTTTTATCTTTTCTGACAAAATTTCGGAATTGCAGAACATTTATTTAAAGAGATACGCGAATTCGCGCAAACAACTATTACACAAAAAAAAAAACACGGGGTCCATCCCACTCTTAACTTTGTTCACCTGTGGCGGAGGGGTATGCGGGAAGTAGAACTTTAGTATGACTTCAGAAAAGTTGGAATTGACCGTGAACGGACTATACACAAAATTACATACGTTTTGTGTAATTACGCGCAGGTTGGCATCACTAACACTGACGGCGGTTTAGAGAAGCGTCTACTTCGTGATTGTCGTAGTGTGTTTCGTGTCTCCGCCGCGACGCTAGGGTATTCCGTCTTCCCGCATGTTCGTCGTGACGTCACGCGTCACGAGGTGGCTAAGTATTAATAGAGAGGCGCAACACGGGCGCGGATGACCGCTGGACCGCGCCGGCCACTCCTCTGGGGCACAGCCTCCCTCCCCCCCTTCTCCCTCACCAATGGAGACGCCAGCTGGTTGTAGACGCGCGCTCTGCGATCTGCCTCAACTATTAATATAATACTTGGCCGACGTTCTCTCCATTTACCCTGCTACCGCCAGGGACGTAGGAACATGGAGGGGGCAAGAGAGGTTATTTCCCCCTCCCACAGTATCATTTTTAACGTTTGAAAGAATGTATATATTTATTTTAATACCTTCTCTATGCAGATCAGTTCAGATCACTAAAGGCTGTTCGCGATAAAGTGAGCACATTTGAAATCAACCCTAGAAAAAAGTCACTGTCCCTTCCTGCATATATTTTAACGGGCGCTTTACGTGACATGCGCCTAATGTAAAGTTGGCAACGATGGATGGAACGTAGTTCCATACCTTAATCGAATAAAAAGTGTTAGGTAACCATTTGTTATAACTTATATCTTTTGCTTTATGTTTTTTGCGTCAAAGTGTAAAATATGAGCAAATTTGTAACATATATACTTCTCTAATAATTTCACAGTATCACTTTACCAACGCATGAATAAAGCGATGATGCCCATGGCAATGATAATTTTACATAAGGCGGAAGTATACTGTGGTGAATTAGGGTTCTTAAATGTATGTGGAAACAAATGGAGATATATTTATATGTGTAATTATTATGCAACATGTAGGCAGGGTTTGCAAATAAACAACTGAATATGTAGGTGACAGAATACACGCTGCAAATACTAAAAATCACAGCAAAAACATCAACAAACTTACATATTACCAGCATGTTTCCTTGTATCCAGGCTTATCTCCACCTCCACGCAGCTATACATATGCCACACTTTAAATATTTGCTGGGAAATAATACGGAAACTAACTACTAGCATATCAATCAAAGAAGTCCAAGGACGAAATGGAGTTTAATGCAAACAAAATATTTTCTCAATTTAAATAATGTTTCCAACTTTATATTGTAACCACAGACTGTTTACAAATACCACGCAGCAGCTGGACTAGAATATTAAATTTAAAACTCTGTATGTCTGTCAAAAATAGCAATTGTGTGTGTGTGCTTGGCAACCATAGTTAAATTCTTTGCAGTTTTTTAAAGTCCGTACCAAATTTAAAGTGTTTTAGTGTGCAGAAAGTTTGTTTAGTGTTCAAATAGTAATCACACTCACACGTTACATTTTACAAGAAATCTGCCTATGCGTCTACACTGAATAGAATGTTCCTGGCTAGCAATGTCAAAATTCGGTAGAGTAAAATACGAGTTCTTATTTTCAGGCACTGTGTGATCAACAAGAAAGTGATGCATTAAATGTGTAGTTGACAGGAAACGTCTTTAGCACTCCACCGCTGGACCAACGGTCACTTAGTATGGCGGTGATAAGATACCTTATATTTCCGCGTTATACTTAACGTTGCAAAGCTCCTAAGCCATTTTCAGACAGTTTTAAAACATTCTGTCGGCCATTTACGTAAAACGGAGCACATTTGTCGGGGGTTTAACTCACTTTTAAATTATAATTTTTCACTGTTCAGACGGAGTTCAGTTCTACCCGACCTGTTACGTTAGTGACCCATTTCAAACTAGATGGAGAGCAAAACATTCTTTCAAAAACCCAATTTGGCGTCGGTTACCTGATTTGAATTGACCTGTGTGACATAGGGCTTATATCGGGGTGCATTCCTTATTATTGCAATCAATACGTTGTTATCAACCATTACCAACTTACACAAATTAACATGTAGCTCAAAACTTAACAAAATGAAAATAAATACGTAATATTGAATATATGAGTAATAAACTCTCAACTGCTGCATGCACGATAGTAAATATATAAGATAAAATAAAATAAAAATAAAAATTGAATTAAATTACTGAATAATACACTTATATGTAGAAGACATCACAACTATAGCATTTCTATAAAATAAACATGTGTGTACTCGTATACTATATTTCCATACCACTGTAAGGCTTGACAATACTAATTAGATGCTCTACATAATGAGACACAATACACAACGTGGAAACAAGTAGATCTTAAGCAGGGCTTTCAAAAGTACACATTTTACTGTGAACAGCCTATAGTTGTTTTATTTAAGAGTTATATGGACCTGCAAGTTTTTGTGAAATAGTTGTTTGCGCGAATACGTGTATTACTCCCTCGCTTCTTGACCTTGGACGCGCAGTTCTAACTCTTAAGCCTACGTTTAATTATGATAGTATGAAAAAAAAAAAAGTGAGAATTCGTTTAGGAATGCTAAGGATGTATTTTTTATGACATTCTAATTTTTGTTTAAAGACTAAATTATAGTTGTTTCGTTCATTATCTTTAAATACAGTGCGAAAGTAAGAATAATTTTGCAATATTTATAGTAAGAAGTTTGTTAGAATAAGGGAAAGTTGGCAGAATTTTATGGGGTAACTAGGACGATAAGAGTTTTAAAAAAATCATGACATTAGAAACCTGTTTTAAATACTATATTGCTAACATATTTTCATTTTATTTGAAGAAGATACCAGCAGTACACATAATTTCCAGATGAACTGTCGTAAATTTTATGGAACGTTGTGAAACTTTCTGACTTATGCAGAACAACGCTACTCAACAGATGTCTCTTTTTTTTTGCACTATCATAAATCTTTTCGCTGGCAGAATTTCTACCTATCAAACTTAATATTTTATTTTGTTCACCAACCTATACATTATATATGCGTAGAACTTGAGATAATTTCTTTTGGGATTTAATTATCTACCGCTGAGCAACTCAGTAAATTTAAATATATTTGCTTAATAATTGTTATACAGAAATTCTATACATACTTGTTAGTGTCATACATTTTAAGTATGAGAAATTTATTTTCCAGTTATAATATATGAGTTAATACGCTGTTATTCTATTTTAATCTTAATTTAGCCAAATTAGTATTTCAAAAAAATAATTTCGTTAGTAATTACATTCAGTGTAAAGCCAATATGCATATATTTTATTCGTGTGGAGTTGAGACATACGAATGTTGTATTTCACAATTGGTGTGTTTAACATATTTGACTGTTTTCAGCATATCTCCAGATGTGAGTATTTATACGGGATGAAAGTTTTACATTAGTGTGAGAAACGAAACGGTTATATGTATATATATAATATATATATATATTATATATATATATATATATATATATATGTTGTGCTTAACTCATTATACATTTACACATTCATGGCAAGGCTAAAGATTTTTCCTAATACAGTTAAACAAGTAAGGAAAGCTTCCGTCGGGCTACCTCTCGATATTAAGGGGTCTGGCAGTCTTCAATTCCTGTCAGTCACATTCATTATCCAGGAATATTCTTTCCATTACTGGAACCACATACATCATTACATAGCATTATTATTAAAAATTTCACATTAAACACTAAAGCCTCTGCCGCAGTGTCAAATATTTCCGCGAGTGAGTGAAGAGATTTGGGCGGCTCTTAACAGCGAGGTCTTGAGAGACGATGAGGGTGAAGCGAGGTGAGTACGAAGCAGCACCGGAATGAAAGGGCGGGGGGGGGGGGGGACGCGAGATCCCCGAGAAAATCCGCTGACCAGCGGTATCGTTCGGCTCGATTCCCACGTGAAAAAAATCTATAAATTACTCCGCCGGAACTCTAACCCGGTTCGCCTTGGTGGGAGGCGAGTAGTCTGACCGCTACACCACCGCGGCCAAAAATTTCAGTGTCAAACTGCTTCCAATAACGTTGGTAGAATATTGTTGGACAGATGTGACGTCATCAAAACGTCATTTATGTCACCACATTTGCCTGAGAAAGCTGGATGGCTTCAGTTTCCATCAAAAATGTATATATTTGACCGGTTCTGACAATTTTTTGATTTTTTAACGGGTTCAGCGAATTAGAATCTTATACGACAAAAACGGACTTCACGAGACTTTAAAATAACGAACAATTGGTGGAAACGAAATAGGTTATGAAGATAATTTTTGTAGAAACTGTCTAAGCATTAATGCCATTTAAATTAAATATTACACTTAACATTAACAACTCGGAGGCATCACATTTTATTGTGCAGGAAACCTCTCTGATAAATAAAATTGGAATTTAGTAAATAAGTGAAAATAAATCACACACATTTGACAGTGTGATAGGTGCTTAAGGGGTACCAAAAAACTTCAAGTGGCATATAAGGTCTTCACAATAAACCGAGTACAATATTAGCGGTGCACTCACAAAGTATGCAGAAGGGGGAGAGGGGATTTGGGGGCTCAAGCCTTTCCCAGAATTATTGTCAAACTTGAAATTTATTTCAAGATGAGGAAAAAGAAATTAAAATTTTTTTTTTGGGGGAGGGGGAGGCGGGGAACATTATGAATCGTTTGTTATTTAGTCTGAATATTCGTGAATTTCTTTTATATAACAATGAGGTTATTTCGTTTATGAAAAAAAACCAAGAAGACTATTATTTGTGCTATAGGTTGTTAATGAACTAAATGTGAGACGCAAAAAACATGCCAGTTTAGGAAGTAACCGTACACAAAAACGTAGATATTTTTACTATACGCCATTTTCGGTAAAGTGAAAACCTTTGAAAGCCGTCTCATTTGGAACAATAGTCAATAAATATATTTCATTTTATCCTTTGCAATACCCTAGCTATAGAGCGTGGCAAAGAGACTCATAAACCAGCCCAGTATCACATATCGAAACAGTGTAAAGTATGGCAAAATTCCAAAACTCCTCAAAAGCATAGTGTTAGAAGCATACCCAACAACTACCACGCCAAAACACACGGATACTTTGTACTATGTTACTTTTAATACTTCTTTTCTTTCAAACAAAAATGATTACAAAAAAAGTAGAATTTTTACAATTTTCTCTCCTTCTCGCGTTTTCCTTATACACACAAATGATAGAAACTAGGCGCCTCTTAAAATTCATTATAAAATCTCATACTCTAAATACAATATATTTAATACTTGTGGATTTACATAATATTGAATAATATCGCGTTACTTTGGTCTTTTACTTTCCTCTCTGAACATATCCTTTTTCATTCATTACTCTGAAAGTTTAAAGCTACTTAATTTTCAGATATCCTGGCTACACTCTATTCGAGAATTTTAAAGACAGAGCATTCATTTCTAGTACCCAAATTTACTACAACATCTAGAATTTACTTTAACTAGAAAATGTTTGACGAACCGTAATTCTCAGCCGAAGGCGCCGTCCGACAACTGGGTACTGAAGCTTTGTCAAAGTTTCTGGGGAAAAAAAACATATATATTGAATTGATAATTTAATTTTATCAGTCTCATTTATTTATGAACAGTGTGTTTGGTGAGATCTGCACCAATCAGGATACGCATCTTTTGAAATCCTTTTAGATTTTCATGTGGAGGAACGTATATACACTCTAAAATCTAAACTGGCCAAACTGTTCCAGTTGGCAAATTTGGCGGCATATTTTCTGAAACTTCTCCTCTGGCACCAGTAGGGTTTTAATTATTATTTTATTTACTAGTGTTTTAACGATTTATGAGCGATTTATACTGTTTTCCAGTAGATTACACTCGCCTGGCTTTAAAACCTCAGTGTAATCCAGTGATTTGCAAGTAGGTAACATTCTTGAACTAAATTTTCACTAATATTAATTCCACTGATTGAAACCACTTATTCAGATTTAGTGTGCATATCTCGCCCTAATTCTCCCATCCCACCTCCTGCAGAAGGTCTTCAGGAAACTTAGCCGGTTGTATTTGAAGTCCTGTGTAAATTGACCTTATAGCATGGTACATAGATTTCTATCACGACCTGACTTTCTTTGTACTTCACAGTTTCCTCGTCAGATAACGCCGAATGCGGCTGTGATGACGTGCACTCACTGACCTTTCTAGTGGCAAGGGGGGGGGGGGGGGTGTCCTGACAACACGCCAATTATGACGTTGCTGATTGCAGGTCTCGGGGGGCGGGGGGATGTGTTGAAGGAATATCACACACGCAGATAAGTTATCGCGAGGCGTTTGTTGTAGGCCGCTTGTTAGTTAGCGATGTGCTTGGAGATGAGCAGTGCTACAAACTTTGGTATATTTTACGAAGTGGGAATTATAAAGAACGTCCGTTTATTACCGCTGCCTATACTGAAGTCTGGAGCTAAGAAAAGTATGACTTCCATACTATGCGAAAATAATCTTACGCTTTATCTAAAACTGGCACGCACACATGCATTTATGGTTTACACAGAATACCAACCTGAAGTTTCTTTGTTCTCTAAGATTTTTTTTTGGGTTAAGAGAAGGAGGGAGGGGGGTACAATTTTTTTCCGTAAGATAGTCGAAGCAGTACAAGTATTATCTTTCAAATAATATTTTATGCTATAAATAACAAGAAAATATCGATTAATTTTTGCGTACTAAATTCTCCCTCGTCTGACATGTATGCAGTCCGCAGTACTCCTGAGGGTTTTTTTTTCCTCGTTCCACGAAACTACATAAGTTTCAGGAGTATACATCTTCAATATTTTGAAGCGGTTCGTACAATGCTAGGATGGCATTTTCGAACTGCCTTGGCCGAAAACGCACTAAATACACAGGAAATTTACACCCGCAGCTACTACAAACTTTAGGGAGAGGACATTGCAAAAGAAAAAAAAATGCACTGTTTCCCTCTTGGAATCTTTCCGTTTTGGTCAGGCAGTGGTGCTTGTGATGGAGTGAAATCTCTTTTTCCTTCGTGGTTGTTACGTAATAGATCCAATAGTCGTAAGGGCGCGGATGCATTATAAATACGAATAAACCTTAGTTTTGTGGTTTCTCGTAATATATTTGAAGAAGACGAACGCTCAAAATTTTTCGTGATTTTATTCCATATGTATTCATTTTTATCAGCCATTTAACTTTACTTTAGGAAGATAAGTTTAACAGTAAAAGTTTGTTTTGCCCAAAAAAATTTCTGCATCCCAACCATGGGGCAGCCCTGCTGGTTACCAAGTAAACAAGCTTGCGACAATGCCTGAAATACTGTCGCCAGTTTCTTTTCTGATTTTCATCTAATTGTTTGTGTTGAATTTCCATACCATTATTTTTAACGACATTTTTCAACATCGTTTGAAATAGGACAGCACTTGTTAAAAAAAAAACTAATGAATATTAGTTCAGACACTCGCAGGTATCAGAATATTGGTTGTGAAGAATAATTTTTACACATTTAAATTTTCATCACTGTTGTCTGCGGGTGTGTTGCTCACATCCTGCTCTTTTGATGCCAAGCTGATTAAACTTTCTAAAAAATAATGAAATTTCGGAGTACCAAGTTGGTTTTCAAGTGCTTCAGAGGCCATTATAATCCGCGGTTCCAATGGTCGTAAACTTTTTCGTACATAACCGTACGGCATGAACCCTAGAACTCACCATTTCATATTAATGAAGCGTGTAAAATGGAGAGATTAAGGCGGCTCTTAACATCGAGGTCTTCAGAGCCGAAGTGGGTGAAGTGGGGTGAGTATGGAATACCGCTGGAATGCAAGGGTGAGGGAGACGGGAAATATCCGGGAAAACCTGCCGACCAGCTGCATCGTCTGGCACGATTCCCAAATGTAAAAAAATCGGGGGGGCGACCCGCCGTGACATTTCACATGAGTAAATTGTACTAACGTTGTTTACAATTATCATAAAGTTACATGTCAGAATATTTGTTAAGCTTGTAATGTACGACGTTTCTGACTGGACGTATATCAGGACGAGAGATAACACCCCAAATAGCGAACATCAGTTAGCCCACTTATGCGAATTTGCTTGTACACGAGCATCCCACAAACTAGTTTCCATAATCAGTCACAGCCTCTGGAATGCACCCGCAGATGCTTGAGGCCCACGTGATGCCTCTTGACTGTTGTGCGCAGTTGGCAACATCTGGGCCACTGTTCAAAAACATCCGTGCACCAAAATACAATCTGCCCATAAGCGGCCCGCTTCTGCGTAACCAAATGTACCCCAAGCAAACCAGCACCGTCAGTGGGCCATGAATGGCTGCAGTGGCCCGCTGGCTTTCTGCTTCTGGCCTGCCGTAAGTTAGCCACATGTCGTGAGCCAAATGTTGCCAAGCCACGAGTGGCCCAGCTGTTTGCCACTTGTGGCCCACTGAAAAGCAGCTTGTAATGCATTTCCAAGTTTCAAAAAATCGTCGTGAACAGTGTCACGTAAAGTGATATATTATGAATGAAAATATATCTTAAGACAATAAACACAACGCCATTTTGTTTAAAAAAAAAATCTATGTTGGAATGTTGTAGACAACTCTTATAATATGGTAGATTTAAAACATCACAAAGTTCCTTTATGAAGTTTTTCACAAAGGACTAACGCTTCATGCATCTATACAGACCTTAGAAAATTAGATGACCGTATCTCCCTTTATTAATTTAGACTTCCGGGAGCCTGAAGTACGTCACACTACAAGAATAAAAAAGAAAACTGCGTGTAAGTTATTAATACAGGCAGTGATTAATTATAGAGTATTTCGTACCAAGATATTTTTCAAAGAACCACCTTAGTATCGCGTTACTTGTATGGCAGGATGCCAAAATTTTTTGTTATAACATAAGCCAAGTTGTTATATACTATAATCACGACTGTAGAGTTTTAGAGAAGAAATATTCTAGTTGGCTCAGTTAGATAAAGAGGCAGCTTTTTACACAGATGATCTGAAGATGCGTCAGCAGTACACAGAAACTAGCAAATACTCTGAATTGTACTGTATTTTTTATTTAAAAAAATTGGGGCTTTGGTGGTGTAGTGGTTAGACTACTCGCCTCCTACCTGGGCGAACCGTGTTCGATTCCCGGTGGGGTCGCTCCCGGATCTTCACACGTGGCAATAGTGCCGGACGATGCCGCAGATCGGTGGGTTTCCTCGGGGATCTCCCAATTTCCCCGCCCCTGCATTCCGGCACTGCTCCATACTCACCTCGCTTCGGCCTCATCGGCTCTCGAGATGTTAAGAGCCGCCCAAACTATTACCCCTGCACTCCAGCTTTATAAAAATCTGTAGTAATATACTGGGAATTAATACAATATATATTGTCCTACTCTTTTAGATCACAGAAGAATATTTTTCAGAAACTTCATGAACTGTAATTAAAGTTTTTTAACCTATGGAGAGTAATGAAAATTGATCGCAGCTCAGGCTGAAAATATACACACTTTGAGCATCGCTACTACGAAACGTTGGGAAAATTTGTTAGGTATTTGACCCTTCACTGAAAAAATTTAGGAAAGCCACGAAACATGTATGAAAAAAAACTACTATTCTTGCTTTCTCAATATGCGTATACACTCATACAGTTAATTTGAGAACAATTTCTAAAAATATACATAAACGTATATACACACTTACGTGGGTAAATACAATATGTAGTGAGTGAGTGAGTGATTGAGTGAAGAGATTTGGGCGGCTCTGAGAGAGCCGATGAGGTGAAGGGAGGTGAGTTTGAATCAGAACCGGAATGCAAGGGTGGGGGAAACGGGAGATCACATAGAAAACCCGCCGGCTAGTAGCATCGTCCGATTCCCGCATGCAAAAGCCCGGGGGGGGGGGGCGACCCCGCCGGGAATCGAACCCGGTTTTCCTTGGCGGGAGGCAAGTAGTCTAACCACTACACCACCACGGCCTCTACAATATGGAACATTTACGATACATCGCATCACAGGCAGGGAAATGTTGAGCGTATTTATCACGCGAATTTTGTTATTGCTTAACGGATGAAATCATAAGCTTAGTATTCCCTGAACATTGTGTTTGACCTAGGTGGTTGTTTGTTAGGGAGAGAGGGGATTAATACTGGTACTTATTTTGTAATTCACGTGTTGTATTATAAAATAATGAGATAAATGTATTGCAACACTTTATCTTGCATAAATATAGATTATTAATATAAAATGTAATATTTAATATTTTACTTTAATATCCAGGCAACTCAACGGAATAGCAAACGTACAGAGCTATATAGCCCATTCACATCTACTTCAAACTTTTCTGAAGCTAAGCCAAATTTATACTTCCAGTATATCCCTCCACAACATGTTAACAAAGCTTAACCGAGTCTAGAAAATTCACCACCAAAGGGCCAACGCACCAAATTCCTGCGCACCCAGTGTAATTATATTTCGCATAAGAACTAGTGCTTACTAGGCACTACCAACTTTCTCTCGGTATTTATTCATATTCATTGTAAATTAAATGTTATACTTAATTAATAAAATATAAGTAAAATTTCGATTTAAACAAAGAAATGTACTTTTTATGTTAACACAAGTATAAAACACTTGTGAAACATGGCATATTCGGGAAACAATCAAACGCGTCATACATGGGGCGATTTTTCAAATGCCTGATTTAAAAAAAAGTGTGAAGAAACCGCGACTAGACTATAGTCTACATGTCGATTACAACGCGGAAGTTTCTTGTCCTTACTTGTTAGCTAAAGGATGCTTCTAGTGAAACGGTGGTTTCCGCGAAATCAGTATTGGCGCGTAGACGTACGTCTCAATAAGTAAACGTTCTATAAAAATGGATATCTCCCGGGAAAAGATAAAAAAATAAAAATAATAATGTGTCCTACGTGTCGTCAGAGATACCAGTGGATTGACTTCATTCCTCGCCGATGCCCGGTCATTCACCTCCCCTATATCCGACGATCTGTAGCTGTTGAGTTGCCGTGGTGGCGTTTGCACAGGATACTCTTCCATTGAAAATGTTTTATTAACACTTTGACTGCAATGTGTATGGATATGATGCACAGCTGTATCTCGGTTCCGATGACGTGCATCACACTGTAGCGTTGCGTGTGTTTGCAGTCAGTCATAGGCATTTTCATCGAAGGCTGTTCACGATAAAGTGAGCGCTTTTGAAATCAACCTTGGAAAAAAGTCACTGCCCCTACCTGTAAATAGCAGTGAGTGACATGTGTCCAATAACGATGGTAACGATGGAGGGAAAAGTAGTTCCAGATATTAACGTCGAACAAAATGTGTTCGGTAACCCATCTGTGATAACTTAAATAATTTCTCTCGCTTTCTGTGTTTTTTAATGCATCGAAGTGTACAAATGAGCACATTTGTACAACATATACTTATCTAATAATTTCACCGTTTCACTTGACCGACGCATGAATAAAGTGATGAGGCCCATGACAATGTTAATATTACGTATACACTCAACGTGTACACAAGTAAATCTTAAGCAGGACTTTGAAAAGTGCTCATTTTACCGTGAACAGCATATATATATATATATATATATATATATATATATATATATATGTGTGTGTGTGTGTGTGTGGTGTGTGTGTGTGTGTGTGTGTGTGTGTGTGTGTGTGTGATTACAGAGTACTTGCTTATGTTGATGATTCACTTAATACTATTCCAAATTACTCTTTATTATATGAGTTAACAGTAAAAACCTTGGTTATTTTAATAGTTTATTGACATAACGATCATGTGTAATTATTTTTCATTTGTTTCGAGACAGTATTCAGTTTGTTATTTTTATTTATTTACTAGAGGATAGTGGGCATTAAATGCTTATTAAACAAAAGTACTAAAGAGAATTACTCTGGTTGTCTCTCGTCTCGCCATTGCTGATTGGCGGAGAGATATGTCATTGTCAGATGACAGCCAATCGGAGAACAGGAGACAGCAAGGCAGATGTAAAATTGAACTAATTTTTTCTTTAGAGTAATTCTGACCACCTATAGAGACGAAAGTGTGTCTTATAGTCGAAAAGTTTTAACGATATGAAGATTATAATATTTTGATGTAAATAATAATAAGTTGCTGCAAAATGTTTATTAAGGTAAATGTGTAATAACTGACTATAAGGAATATTGAATTTTATTGTATTAGAGAAGATTGATTAATAACCGGTTGAATGCGCTGGAGAGGAAAAATTTAAAATTAAAAACCTGTTTAAGCTGAGAAATTTCGCATATCTAAGTTAATTAAAAACGGTACCTAACGTGTTAATGGTAATTTGTTAAATATCTTAAATGTAGCAACATTTATTCGCGTGACTCTGTAACATATCCCATAGATTTTTTAAATAAAATAAGCTAATTTTCTTTATCTTATCAAACTGAAGCGATAAATTCAATAAAAAATATCTTGACAAAAACACACGTCTTACGAAAAGTATGGTGGCAGTGAAAGTGTTAAGTCATCAAGAATTTGAATTTCTTCCCTCAAGACCTCGTTAAGGGCCGTCCAAATCTCTCTTCAGTTTCTGGGCTAAAGTGAATTCTCGTTGGGCAACCATTTCTGCCACAACGTCGAAATATCGCGAGATATTCTTCCGTGTTTTCGGAATTTACAAACAGTGAGGTAGTACGATAATTTCGTTCGATTGCAAATGTCTTCGTATATATTTATATCAATAACTCCGCACTATATTTGTTGATTGACTTGCCTGGTAACAAATATTTAACATGCACATCATCTGAATTATAGAAATTCATTTTCTCTTAAATCGCCACACGTAAACGAGTCGGGGCTCCATCGAACGTTCCACTTGGTATGCTACTTTCTACTTTTGTCCTAAAAATAAATAATAGATTCAAAAAATGAAATAAATTTGTGTGGAGGGTTAATGACCTCACGCTTACAGCTTGCTTACACAGTTTCCTCAAGAGAAATAAAAGGACAGAAAGACTAAATGGCGTCTGCAGTTCATTCTATTTGCTTCCGTCGCGTGTGATAACATTGCAGACCTAATTTGCGAGAAATTCACCTGCAGCCGGTTTATGCCGAAGCCTTGGAAGATCGTCACGTGGCCACCTCGTAACGGCCTGGCTTGACCTTGCCGAGGTTTAGCATTTTCGCTGTGATTACCGGTGAAGCAGAGCCAACGAGAGAACACTCGGGACTAAGTGATACGAGTACCTCCAATTTCTCCATACATAAAGTACATCTCATGCAAAATATTATTACAACTGAGTAATTTTCTAAGTTTAATTAAGCTTAGCTTGCACGAGGTGGAGGAATATCCTGAGAGGAGAACTTCAGCAGGGCTTTATAAAAGTGTGAAGTACCCGTGAATGGATTATAGTCCATTCACAGCCTTTTCTAATCAAACCTTTAAAAATGTCCCCATGTATGGCATGTTTAGTTATTTTCTAAATTCGCCCTCTATCACAAGTGTTTTATACTTATGTTGGTAGAAGTTACTTTTTTTCCTTCTGGTAATTGAAATGTTATTCTTATTTTTTCTATAAATAATAATGCTTCATTGATAAATAATATGAATAAAAATCAAGGAGAAAATAAGTACATTGGTATTGCCCATTTCATGTAAGTGGGGTAAATTTTGACAGTTCTAGAAAAGTAGCACCGATCACAATGTATCCTTCCACCGCAGCTGTTTTGTCACTGAAGGAATAGACGTTTGTAAACAAATGATTTGAGTCCAATGCACACTTGCATTTTCCTCCTTCCTCGTGTTCCATGTCATAGCTAACTTCCGTCCAGTAATTAAAGTAGGATATTATAGCTGGGTTGGCATTCCAACTTGTTTAATTTTTGTAATTACCGAGTTAAATTTGTTGAGAGGTTCTGTTTATTTATTTAGAGGGGAAAAGAAAACCGTGTTTAGCTCGGGATGTGTGTGTGTGCGTGTGTGTGTGTGTGTGTGTGTGTGTGCGTATGTGTGTGTGCGTGTGTGTGTGTGTGTGTGCGCGCGGGAGGGGGCGGCTTTAGTTTAACGTCTTTTCGTAAGACGACATTGTTTTGATGTTCTTACAAGTATTTAACATTTTGAGTTGCATATTATTTTGATGTAGCAAGGGGAAATTTTGCTCGTATGGAAAAATAACATTTAAATTATTTAACTTCGAAAATTTTAACTTTAATGAGAAATCAAAACGAGATAGATTCGTCGATGTTCGTATTCGTGCAGATGCAGCAATATATACACGTACACACTTCGACCGAAGTTAACCCTACACTCGTTGAATTTACATTATAGACAAATAAACAAATATTATTTACTCACTACAAAAGTGTGGAAAGTACGGCTTTTTCAGGTCAGGTGCATTTCAATAATTATATTAACAATTCACAAATACATTTTTTTAACACGCAAAACTTACTGTGTGTAAAATTTGTAGCCTCTTGAACGCGTGTTTTTTTATGGCAATACTTGCTATGTTTACTTCACTAAAATCACGTTTGTTCTTCACTAGCATTAAATAATTTATTTGCAGAATCATTCAGAAAAATCAACACTGCGCACTTTTCCTGATACAAACAAACGTAATATTATATATGTAAATTATATTCGTGTCACTTCATTGTGGAATGCGGTAAGGAAAATGGTGGAAGGGACGTGGTAAACACGTGACCATTAATATTACATTTCACTCAAGAAAACGCACAACGGTACCTACAACCAACTATGTTTGGAAAAAGCAACTAAAAAATAATTAACTACCAATTAAATATTCTGACAATACCAACAAGATACGTATCCGTATAATAAACACTACGAGGAAAAAGCTCACGCGCAACGGCCGTTCATCGGTCTGGAAACTGAAAACATAAACATGGCTAGCCATTGGCTGGAAACGTTTACTGTTCGTACATATCGACAAGCACTGTCATAAATGCTAAACATGTTTTTAAAGTCGAGTCGGTAATAGCCAAGAGAATGTAATATTGCTTTGAAAAACATAATTTAAACCATAAGTGTTGTAAGTATAATTAAAATTTTAAATTACTACTTTTAGTTCTGAGTACTATTTTCTTCCAAAGCCATCATAAAAATAGCCAACTTAACAACACGAATCAGCTGATGCAATACTGTACGAACGAGAGCATTCACTGTATTCATAGAGTGTAGGTTGTTCACTTTGTCTGTCAGATTTTACCCCACTTATATGAAATGGACTCTAGCACCTAGTAAGAAATAGTCATTATACAAAATGCTGTTACACAGAGTGCGCGCGGATGTGGTGCGTTGTCCCCCTGGTGTAATTCTCAAGGATTAGTTAAGCTTAGTTTACACGAGGCGGAGGAATATCCTGGAAGTAGAACTTTAGCAGGGCTTCAGAAAAGGTTGCTGTAACCGTGAATGGACTATATACCTGACAACGCGCGTTGGACTCGAAAGGTGCGCGGCGGGCAGCACAGCGCAAGGTCGGGAAGACAGACGTCCGCGCATGCGCACGAGTGAGGGGAGTGTTGGAACAGCCAGCGCGGTGCCAATTCCTCGCACTGCGCGTCCCTGCGCGGGCTCAGTCGACTGGCGGCAGCCGAGCCGTGCGGACGCCTTAGTCGTTATCGCACAGCGAGCGAGACCTTCGGACGACGCGCGTGCGCTGATAAAACTGACTCACGGCGTCCTCGAACAGTTCGCTTTTTGTGGCTGCGACGCGCTCACGGTGGGTGGGAGAAAAAAAATTAACTGACGTTTGTAACATGCATAGTGTGTGTTATATTGCTGTCTTCGTTTAAAAGTTTAAGCAGAGTCGCCAATTGTCCTACTTGGGAACCGATTTGAAGACGGTAAGACAGAATTTGAATTTTGTCAGTAGTTGGTTGGTACTGTTCTGTATTTAGCGGACTTTTTTTTTTTTTTTTGCAGTAAACTTTCTTTTAATACATTGCTCGTTATTTATTTTTAGTTATTTTAAAGTATTAATCTTGCTTAAGAAAACGAACTGAAAGTATTAGTGCTATTTTCACGCTATTGAATAAAGTCTGACATTGCGAAACGTAGATTTTTTTTGACGCCATTATTCTCAAATACAGTTTCTACTGGTATGAGTATGCTATCTAGATGTAAATTTTCCAAGTGATTAAGGGATATTTTATTTTCATGATACACGAGCTGAACACGAAAATTGTCACTTTCGTTTGGTGTGGGGGGGGGGGGGGGAGGGAACCGTGTGTACGCAAATTTGCACAACCGGAGCCAAACGCAAACCACAGAGGATATCCGTAAGTGCAACGAAAATAACGTAGAGAAAACTGACTGCTAAATAGCGGTAACCAGACAGCGGCGGTATTTTGACGACGGCCGGCATGTCTGCGCACACTGAAAGAAATATCGCGGCGGCTATTCTGGTGGCGCGCAGTCAGCTGTGACGCAACGATGATGTCAGAGAAGCCTGCTCGAGGAATGCGTCTCGGAACGCACCCGACCCCTTGCTCGAAGCCAGCGAGGCAGGCGACGGCCTCGATGGACCAAGGTCACTCGCCAGAGCGCCTTCTGGCTGCTAAGTTCCCACGCTACTATAGCACAGGCGTACTCACAACCATAGACTAAAGATGAGGTAGACCGCTTATTCGTCTTCTGCGCATGTACCCAGCATTGGCCTAACCCAATCATACACAACTGTCAGAGTCCCACGGTCATCACTGATGGAAGAGTTTGTTTATATCTTGATTTTAAAATGACAAGCGCTATTATATGAATAAACTACCTTTACCAATTTGAGCTTAATCAAACTGCATTACAAATTGGTTAGAGGAAGTATACATACATCTCAAAGCATTTGTTTACAAATCAGTTTTCTAACCTAAAATCCAAACCATGCAGTTTTCGCTAGACGTGTTGGCAGAAAAGCAGTTCAATGTTGGGACACGGAGATTGGTTGAGCTCAGCCAGCGAGATCGATCTACCACGTCTTTAGTGTACGCTCACAACAGAACCATCCGTCGCATCTGTCAGTCGCCCGTCCGTGAGTCAGTCATCCGTCGGTTGAAAGCGCTTCACAACACTCCTTTGTCCGTCAATCCTTCCTTACGGAAAAATTTCAGCGTGGCAACTTAAAATCGTGACCTTCCTTTAATTGGAGATATATTTTGGTCGGAAATACATTTTCAAGAGAGAAATATTTTGGGGAAACAATTGTTTCACACGCTAAGAATTTATACTGAATATTTTTAAATTTTAAATTCCCGAATTTACCACCAAAGATAAATAAACGTATTTTCACCGCCTTGTATTTTATTTGAAAGTGAGTATTCGCGTCTACGAAATATCAGAAGGCGGTGGCCCGTCCGTTCGTAGAAAGTTTGAGTTCGAGACACATTTGACGGATAGAAAACAATGTTTCCCTGCGATTGGTTGAAGACCACGTGACGGACGGATGCGACGGATGGTTGTGAGTCCACCTTATTCCACGTGAAGGCCGATTCACGGAGTTTCGTTGCGTTAGTTTCACGTTGCCGTTACGTTCAGGTATAGGCTGTTCATGGTAAAATGAGCACTTTTGGAAGCCCTGCTTTAGATCGACTTGTATACACGTTGTGTGTTCTTCCGCCTTATGTAAAATTAACATTGACATGGGCCTCGTTACTTATTCATGCGTCGGTCAAGTTAAACTGTGAAATTATTTTTAAAAATTAGTATTTTACAAATCTGCTCGTTTTTACACTTCGATGCATTAAAAAATACAGAAAGCGAGAGAAATAATTTAAGTTATCGCAAATGGTTACCGAACGCTTTTAGTTTGATGTTAATATATGGAACTAGTTTCCCGTCCACCATTACCAACTTTACAGGACACGTGTCACTTACTGAGCACTTAAAATATATGCAGGTAGGGGCAGTGACTTTTTCTAAAGTTGATCTCAAAAGTGCTCACTTTATTGTGAACAGCCTTTATCAGTCTCAAAGCACTGCATTCACATTGAATCGGGAGCGACGTAAAGTTAAACTTGCAATGCGAGGAGTTGACCCAGCTAAGGTCACTTAGGGAACAAAACGAGATTCTTAATAGCATTGGGGAAATATCCTCGCAAAGTCTGCTGTGTTCGAAAGAGGTCACTATTAAGCTGGCAGTAAACGGAGAAATTATATTCACAGTATCTGGTTCGAATTATTGTGATGTAGGCCTATACTTTCTCCAAACAAAATTTTACGTATTAATTTTATTCGTAACTATTATCCGTGCCGTCCAATTGTTTTTACAATAGTAAAGCAGGCTTCACACGATTCAGATTTAGTACGAAATTTATCATACGAGAACATCAACTAAATTTCGTGCAAAACGAGTTCACACGCAGATAAATAAAATGAATACTGTATCGCATCATAATTAGTGTATAGCCCTGGCTAGTATTAAACAGCTATGATATTATAATACAGAATATGAATTGCTTACTCCAACAAGGTATTTGTTTCAAAGTTATCCCTCCAAAATATAATTGTTTTCATTTTATTGTCAACAAACTGTCTGAACTCCGATTTACGTTTTAAAGTTATTTTCCAGCAATGTTTTATTTCCCTGTATTCCTCTTCGCACACCTCAGATTATGATTTTCTTTTACTCTATGGTTTATTTTACAACAGGTCACATGACCAGCATACAAGGACCAATAGGATCGCAACTTGTATCGCCCTGCACGAAAAAAAATAGGACCGGCTCTATCTCCTCATTTCGTGCAAGATGCACCTTGCACACAAACTTATGCAAAATATTTTCGTGCAAGGTCGGCATCTCGCGCAAGTTTGGCACTCATCTTGCATCGTGTGAAACCTGCTTAAAGAGTATAACCACAACTGTGTTTGGCGTTCAGTGTTCATAGGCAAGCTTATTTCTGTGGATAAACATTACAATTTTAAGAGCGAAATAAATATAGCTGTCACCTAAATAAATGTAGGCTTACACATTTCTCCTTTCCTTTATGGACACTACGCAGGTAAGCCCTGAGAATTATTTTTTAACCAATTTCACAATTTATTTTTCTCGATTCAGTTGATATATTTAAATCATGTCATTGTGTAAGACAACATTTTGCCAAACCCAATTTTAGGGTAGAATATTAAACAACATGGAACCATGTTAGTTCTATTTCCACTGTAGTGCTAATAATAAAGGCTATTGTTTACGTCGGTTCTTAACACGGTCCGAATATGAAGATTTTTCAGCGTTATATTTACAGTATTTTATGAAACTTGCAACTATCCTACATACAAAAATTGTAAAATCAGGTACACAAACTAGCAGCGAAAATGTTTAGTTGTCAAAGTAAAAACACTGAGCTACCCAACTTAAAGTAAACATTCATTAACCCTTCGTAAAAATAACGTAAAGGTAACATAGCGTCTGCCAATCAGATTCAAGTGGCGATTCCTTTTAATTTGTTTCCTGCGGTAATTTTTTATTTCTACCGTCTTCCGTATTGTGTTACACCACGATTTCAGAAGACTTCGAAGTTTTAATCTCGATCGTGTGAACTTTAGTGATAAAGAAAGTAACAATTTGGAAAATTAAAACTAAAGAAAATCTATGATTGCGAATTAGCGTAAATTTAATTGAGAGATGAAGTTCGTTAGCGCGTGTATGCAAATTTCATTAGGATAACAATTTCTCGTGTACATTTACTTGTAAATGTACACGTTTATACACTAGCACTTTTCAGATTCCAGGTAAGTTAAAGTATATTTGATAGTACTGAATTACAACTTATCAAATACGAGCTTTACGCAACTCCTCTGTGAACACAGCTGCGATTTTAAAATAAATGTTTACACTGGGTTGCGCAAAGGGAACATAACGAACCTCGTGTTAACTTTGAGTACCCGGCCATTTCACAAACACGTCACGACAACATGTACACGAGTTAAACACCGTGAAATAATACATATAGACTTCAAACGCACGTAGCGACCAGCACTTCTCTAAACAAAGTAATAGTTTCAACGAGAGTTCGCCATAGTTTCTCATTCTTGTTACTGTCTCTGTGCATTCGGTGTTTAACCAAGCATACACTTGGAATGTTCAACTTCATCAGGTGAGAAACTTTATTGTGACACAAGAAAGCGCGTGTCCATTAAGATTATTCGTTGGGCATTTACTTTTATTTCGTTTATATTTAGAGCACAGTAACTACGAAAGTGTTGATATACTTCTAAGTTATGACACCAGTAATAATTTAACATGAAAAAAAATAATTACTTTCGAAACGTTTCACCTGTACATAAATAATTATTTTTGACGGAAAAATTTCACCAGCCAGTTTTACCTCAGCAACGTAAAGAAACGAACATGGTCGGCTTGTGCTGTGTGGTGTGTTTGTTAATCGCTGTTGTAACTCTACAAAAGGAGAAAGGGTAATATTATTTATATAAATATTTTATTGCTGCTATCGGAAAACACAATACATGTTTGTGTCTCCGCAGCTTCCGCTTCACGAATTGTGTCTTTGAACAGTTCGTCATGATGCTCGGTGAGCAATGACCCTAACAAAGAAAAAAACTCGCAGGACCTCTCTGTTAAGGCAGGCGACGGCGTGAAGTTAAATTTTTGACAAACGAGAAGTTGGAGTCTCGTAGCAAAAAAAAATAAAATAAAATAAAAAACACTAATGAAAGTCTTTGCCCCGCACTACATTAAGCCGAGCGACACGAAATCATGTGTCCTGGCATAAATAGAAATACGCTAACTTTTGTGAAAAATGCAA
Source organism: Dryococelus australis (assembly GCA_029891345.1). Classification (NCBI taxonomy): domain Eukaryota; kingdom Metazoa; phylum Arthropoda; class Insecta; order Phasmatodea; family Phasmatidae; genus Dryococelus; species Dryococelus australis. Next base: position 49,773,899 of record CM057003.1, read on the forward strand.
CACCAAGAAGGATGCGTGTGATTGAAATGAACTTTATACCAAAGATTAGGCGCATAACAATACATAATTGATTAGGATAACAGTAACTCTACATGATCTCTGTCCTTGAGAACTCAGTATGGTGTGAAGTCCAAACGTGCTGCAATCAGATCCCCTAAACGTCTTGGCATAGATTCAAAGAGGAGCTGGATATGTTCCTGCGGAATCTCCCTTAAACGCGGTTTGTATGCGAGTCCACAAAGTATGAACAGTATTTACTGGAGGTCCGTGACAAACAAGTCGTCGACCAACCATATCCCAGAAATGTTCGCTGGGCAACATGTCAGGAGAACGTGCAGGCCAGGGTAGCAGTGGTTCCCGTAGTTCATTGAAGAAGGCTTGCGCATTCCTCGCCACATGTGGCCGGGCATTGTCCTCTTTAAATATTACACATGGAGTCGCCTGAAGGAGGGGCTTCCTGATGTAGCGGTTGCTGTTCAGATTGCCCTCAATACGTAGGAGTCGAGATCGCATGCTGTATCCAATGGCGCCCCAAACCATCACACTTGGCTGATTGTCCGCTATGCCGCTGCACAATGCAGGTTGCCAGATTGCGGTCACCACGGTTGTGTCCAACACGTATGCGGCCATCACTGTAAAAGAGATTGATGCGGGACTCGTCCGAAAACACTACACTTTGCCACTCAGTCCAAGACGTTTGTGGTTTCTGGACAATGGAAGCCGACGCAATGGCATGCGTGCCACTAGTCCAGCCCGCAGCAGACGGCGTCGAACCGTCGACGCATATATGTGCACACCCATTGCAGTGCTCCAGTGTGGAGGCAACACTGTAGACGATGCTGTAAGGCCCGTTACGACCATGCGGACAACATGACGGTCACCCCGTGCTGTGGTCGCATTGCGTGGTCCAGTACACGCTCGTCGCTGGGTACGGCCCTCTCCTATCCACTGGTTCCACACACGCATCACTGTCGTAGCAGCATGCCCTGTACGAGCCGAAATGTCACGGTATGACAAACCCGTTTCCCGGACAGACCGATCATTCTGCCGCGTTCGAACTCACTCACGTGCTGATATGGCGCCCTTTGCCGTCGACGAGGCATACTAGTGTTTGCTTTCAATTCGTTTGACGGTTCTTCACAGACTGAGCTTAGCGTAACACTGACCTTTCGGTCACACATGAGAGGGCGCTGCTAGGCCTACGTGTATGCCATCTTTCTTGGTGATGCAACTATCACAAACAATAGTGTTTAAATGGGCTAGCCGTAAAAAAATACTAGCTGTCCTTATGCCAGGAACACCCGTATACAGTAGGAAATTCGGACTCTTCGCTTCATGTCTTGACAAGTGTTCCACAATTCAGCCATGACATACCCCGGTAGAGCAGCAACTTTCACTAAAAAACTCACGTGCGCCTAGAAAACGGCCAGAAGATCGCTACGAGAAATAAAAGTTACGTGTTTTAACACAGTCTATAAAGTTGTACTCGATAGATTATAGGGCGCCGCGGTGGCTGAGTGGTTAGCCTGCTCGGCTCCCACTAAGTCGACCTGGGTTCAATCCCCGGCCGGGTCACTCCGGATTTTCGCACCTGGGAATCGTGTCACAGGCCTTCTCGTGGATCTCCCGTTTCCCTCGTTATTGAATTCCAGTGGTGCTCCCACTCGCCTCACTTCAACCCCACATCGGCTCTCAAGACCTCACTGTTAAGAGCCACCCAAATCTCTCGACTCCATTGGCATGGAAATGATGGAGCAATAAGAAGAACGTAATTTGCAGCAGGAATGAAACAATTAATATTGAGATGCAGCGCGCCTTTTAACTTTATAGTATCCAGTATTGAACGTTTTTAAATATATTAAGATATCTTTGCACATCTTATATCTAAAGAGCATCCGTTTTCAGTACGATCCATTGCTACATAAATTTGGGCGATTTTATAGCTTTATCAATTTGTTTAGTAAATAGGCCCTACCTAATCTGAAATGGTTAAGCTGTCATTTCGACACATAAGATTAATAACAACATATTTGTAATAAATTATCGTTATTATTATTATTATTATTATTATTAGGAGGGAAAAGTCTGTTTGCCAATTCGTGCGAGTAGTGAAGAGATTTAGGCGGCTCTTAACATCGAGTTCTTGAGAGCCGATGGGGGGGGGGGTGTGAGAATGGAGCAGCGCTGAAATGAAGGAGCGAGGGGAACGGGATATACCCGAGAAAACCCGCCGACAAGCGGAATCGTCCGGCACGATTCCCCCGCGCAAAAATCCGGGAGCGACCCCGCCTCGGTAGGCCGCCGAATGGTTTGCAGAGCTCCAGCAGAAAAAGGTTTTATTAAAAAACCGTCCAACGTGTCTGAGTGAGGTCTGCTTACGAATATCAGTTAGTAAATGTTACGCGCCTGTATAAGTTTTTCAGTTCCTCCATTTCCCTGTAAAGCATGTTTTTTTTTTTTGTGATAGTGAAAATAGCTCAAACGGACATGCATCAAACATTATTTTTTTTTATAACGTCGTAAAATGTTAGGGTCTCCGCTGAAGGTCTCATAGTGGCACGTTATCGACGGTAAGACTGCACGCCTGTTCGTGCTTTGCACATAGAGGCGATGAGAGAGTTAATGCGCATGTTTCGGTCGCTCCTAGCGCTCCCACGCTGTTAGGCTTCGGACGTGCAAAATTCCTTCAACCAGGCGGCCACTTTAAAGGGCTAAGATAAAAGTCAGAATTTATACTTTATCTCCACCGTGCTCCATTACCTCAGTATTGACCGATTCAGTTAACGACTTTACGAAGTCAGTTGGCATCCGCTCATATTTAGGCTATCTAAGCGGTGTTGTTTTCTGATAGTCTGCCATGTATTTTTAACCAAGTCATATGTGTCCACCTACCTGTGTTTTTATCTATGCGTGTCTGTTTATGTATACATGTCTCCATTTTGGGTCTAGCTGGCCCTAATTTTGTCAGGAATAATATTTAAAAATTTAACCCCCTTCACTTAAGTTCGAATCATACCCTAAATGTTTTTAATGCTAAATTTTTTTGACGATGACATTTAAAAATTTCATTATTTCTTCCAGAATTAATAAAAACGAAATAACATATGTTATTAACTACGTCTATTATTTAATTTTCCAACGCCTAGTTTTAATAAATTTTTCAACAAACAGTTGAACCCAGGTTTTTCTGTAAAATAATTAAAATTTTTCATTTTGAAAGCATCTTGCTGTGAGTATTTTAACTATAATTATTTATTTTAAAGAGTGCAACAATACTGATCATGTGTTTAATTTCTGGCCTTATTGCAGATTAAATTATGGAACAAAATGGGCTTCGTAACAATTCACTAAATTTTGATTTTTATTATCTTTGGTGTCAGATATGAAAAATCGAAGAATATTTGTAGAGACACACGAGATCGTAGGAAAAAAACATCCCGTAGTTTAATAATACATCTCATAAAATTTGCTACGTTCGCTAATTAATAAGGCAAATTTCCCATTCGAAATTCTGTGCACTTGAAAGAAAATATTTTTGTTGTCTTAAATTGGGTCGGCCAAGTATAGGCCGCTTGGGACGCAACGTCTCAAAGAAGAAAACAGCAAATGTTTCTGTCATTAAGGACAGTATTGATATGATTAAGGACAGTGTTGATATGATTAAGGATAGTATAGATTTTCCGTCACTAATATTTCGAGAAAAAGAGCTAATTTCACAAATTAATTGATGCCTATTTTATTCCGCTGATGCTGCTCCTCAGAATAAATATTTGTCATGGCATTAAGGCATGTAATTTGTAATCTATGTGATCACAATGCCATATTTAGAACTGTTGTAATACCAATCCGCTGTGTTGCAAATAGTGGAAATTTTTCGTTGTTTTCGTGAATGGTTTACCGGCGGTGTTATTATACTTGATCGATTATAGCCCGATAATGGCTAATTTGTAACTCATTTGAGAGTCCAGCTTAAATTTTCCTTTATACACATTGTATCCCTCCATCTAATCGATATGATTTTTGTAATATAAACACTTTACCGTCACGCCAGTTGTCTTTCCCAGTACATGTGAGCCACAACTTTCCACCTAATATTAAACTTAAGAGTGCGGTCGCGCGGGATATATAGAACTACTTCAACAAACATGTTCAGCTCTGTGAACGGTTAGATTGGCACAGAACTTATTCCTCTAGTACATCAATTATTTTTTCAAAGTAAACTTCTTGCGTGCGTACGTCAGAACGCCCTTCCCTTGTGTTGCACTTCGAGAGGCTGCTAAGAAGTAAATATTGCTGAAACTGACTGCATTTTCTGCATTCGCCGCCGTTGAAGTTATATTACTGGTTCAAGATTCCCGCGAGGCGTGTCAGACATACTGCCGGCCTACGGCAGAAGTCGATCCATACTGCCGGCCTACGGCAGAAGTCGATCCATACTGCCGGCCTATGGCAGAAATCGATCCATACTGCCGGCCTATGGCAGAAATCGATCCATACTGCCGGCCTATGGCAGAAATCGATCCATACTGCCGGCCTATGGCAGAAATCGATCCATACTGCCGGCCTATGGCAGAAGTCGATCCATACTGCCGGCCTATGGCAGAAGTCGATCCATACTGCCGGCCTATGGCAGAAGTCGATCCCTACTGCCGGCCTATGGCAGAAGTCGATCCATACTGCCGGCCTATCGAAGCAATCGATCCATACTGCCGGCCTATGGCAGAAGTCGATCCATACTGCCGGCCTATGGCAGAAGTCGATCCATACTGCCGGCCTATCGAAGAAATCGATCCATACTGCCGGCCTATGGCAGAAGTCGATCCATACTGCCGGCCTATGGCAGAAGTCGATCCATACTGCCGGCCTATGGCAGAAGTCGATCCATACTGCCGGCCTATGGCAGAAGTCGATCCATACTGCCGGCCTATCGAAGAAATCGATCCATACTGCCGGCCTATGGCAGAAGTCGATCCATACTGCCGGCCTATGGCAGAAGTCGATCCATACTGCCGGCCTATGGCAGAAGTCGATCCATACTGCCGGCCTATGGCAGAAGTCGATCCATACTGCCGGCCTATGGCAGAAGTCGATCCATACTGCCGGCCTATGGCAGAAGTCGATCCATACTGCCGGCCTATGGCAGAAGTCGATCAAACGCACAGTGACTTGGAGTACAGTCTGCCGCTAAATGATAACGTGAATTTCGCAGTCATCACAAGGTTAGGCACGGAGGCGAGGTCGTGTCGACCAGGTAATCATACAACCTGTTCCTCACTGGGACACCAGGCGCAAGCGGCCAGTTACCGAACTACGTTTCATTGGTGCAAGTGTAAACTAGCAAGCAACGGGGTACAGTACACAGCTAACGCCAGCTTACCTTGCAACACTTCACCACACGCCGCTGGTCAGCTGCGACTGAGTGAGTGAAGACATTTGGTCGGCTCTTAAGGCCACGATCTCCCATTTCTACAGCTTTTGCGAGAGTTATTTTTTTGAACCTCAAAGGGAGCCGATATTGTGAAATCCTCGTACAATTGTGTCCAAGATTGTTTTTATTGTGTAGTCTAATTTTTTCAACACAAAAAATTGTGCAATTTTAACCAATTATTAAACAAACAAAATTTTTGTTAATTAATTATTTGGTTAAAAGTATACAGTTTTATGTTCTGGAAAATTAGACTAAATAATGAAAATAGTTTGTAACAAAATTGTAAGAGGTCTTTACAATATCGGCTCCCGTTTGGGTTCAAAAAAATAATTCTCGAAAAAGCTGTAGAAAGGGGAGATCGTGCTGGCCTTTACAGCGAGGTCTTGAGAGCCAAAGGTGCGACTGAGTGGTACGCTTAAGCAAGCTCAAGTATATTGACAACAGATGAATGCAAATTTTTTAAATATATAAATTTAAAATACTGGAAAACGTGCGCAAATTAATTTTTCAAGTTTTTCAGCTTTATTATTATTATTTTTTTTGGATTCCGGTTGAACTAAATTTATTAGGCGTATAATCTATACTACAGTTATTAACCATCAATGAATTCACCAACACACAATGTTGCTATTCTAATTGTCATAAAAAATACCAACAAACTCTCGAGCTGAATTTTCAAACGAAGGCAAATGAGTGGCCAAACAAACATATACAGTTGATTATACCAAATATTTTGTTGACAGTGTAATTTTCTTTTGGCCCAACACAGAGAATTCGTTAATTCCAGCCTTTATTTTGTTAAGATAAACGAAATTAATTTGTTGCTTTCCAAGTTTTGTTTAGTCAGCAAAATATTTTGTTGGGGCAACCAAATATATTTTTGGCCTTATGCAAATAAATAATTTGCTGTCGGTTCTCTCAGTGCAATATAGTCATTTGGACTAACTTGTGCCAATTAAGGGTTACATTGTACCTCACATTTTTGTTTATAACGAAGGATTTACAGCCCCCATCTTAACCCGTTCAGTCACTGTCCACGGTCGTGGATATGTTGCAAATGAATTAAAATTATGGTCAAACTGTACTCGGCAAGAAACCAGTACCCAGTGCCTTGAGAGTCTTCCCAACGGGTGGTCTGATTTGTGAACGTTACCACACTTCTCGTTTATGAATGGCTGAAGGTAACGTTTTTGAGCACGTAGGATCTTGTTCACTGGTTGCAAAAAGTACAGTATACACAAGTACAGCTCACATCAAAATATTACAAATTTACAACACTTCAGCTCACAAATTAACACATTGAGGCCTGCTCACATTTACTGGCACATAAGATTAATTAGAAGTGAGTCACCTATATCCAATACCGTAAGAACACCGGTTCTGTCGGTGTCTGTATTAGAACTGTTCATCGTCCTATTGGTCCATACCACACCGGACACTACCCTGTACTTTACAACGTTCGTTATTGGCCGGTCATCAACCAACAGAGAGCCGAGTTGGTATTGACCCAATCAAATGTCCTCTATCGTATAAAATAGTTACAATCAATCACGCCCCTTTGAGTGGTTATAAAAAAGAAGAAATTCTATCGTTAGCAATATCATTGTTACTGCTCTGTGGTGTTCTTATGAGGTCGTGCTAAACACTAGCCAAAGAAAGACTGCACATCCATGCGAGTTTTATTGTGAACAACAAAGAAATTTTCAAATTAGCTTTGCTCGAGCCACACTCGAGCATAGTCTACAAAGTGTTAATGAGTGACCGAACGGGTTAGTGCTAACTCATTTATTTGCAAGGAACATGGCAATATGAAGGAATTCTTCGAGCCGTCTCTTGAATTCAAAATAGGCAGGTAGTATAAAGTTGCCTCGATGAACCAAAGCTACCCCAAATGACTACAGCCAATCAGACGTGAGCCCCCGTCCTCTAAAGTCTGCGCAGCCAATCAGAGAACGGTCCCGCCCAAATCAAAGGAACGGGCACGAAATTCAGTCTCTGCGTGCTCGCCTGCTCCGTGGTAAACTGATGCGACGCTTCACGGGTTATAGTCACGCCAGGCACAGTGGTTCCGCGATTACTCCTCCCCCGTAGCTGGAGATGAGCGGCTCGGCGGGGTCAAAGGTCACGCAGCACGTCCTCAGTCGTCAGTCGTCCGCACAGTGTTGCTGATGGGGCTCCGACCGTTCCCGAATGCGTCCAGGGCCAACCACGGCGTAAATCTCGGCGAGAAGGGACGTTTCGTCTGGCCCGCCTCCTGGCCAATATGATCTGCGTTCTCGGGGAAAGGGCGCGGTAGACGTGGCGAGTGTCCACTCCCAGCTCCTGTGCACTCGTTGCTGCTTTCGTTCATGGAGGTATTAGTCGATGGAGTGGAAGCCGAGAGACGAAAGTGAAGCCGATAATGGGGAAGACAAGGACAGGGATAGTAGTGGCAAAAAGGTGCATGTTTTACATTGCTTACTATGAAACTTATGCCACTCATAATATGGCGGCTGACGTAAACAATCGGTCTGCGCATGCGCAGTTGAAAGAAGCCAGCCAAGGAATCGGCTTCACTTGATAAATGTGGAGAAGATAGGCTGTTGTCACTCCATCATCTATTACCTCCATGCTTTCACTGGCGCTCCGGTCGCATTTCTCTCGTACGCACGATGAAGTTTTAAAGACCAGCTGTTCTCCAAAACACTTTAGTTCATATGCACTTTCGTGGTTGGATGATTTCAAATGTCACGTACCTCGAGCGTCTGTTCCCGAATCACGGACGTTCATTATTGGAGTACGTTATTACAATAGGCCCAGCCAAATAAGAAAATGTCTTCTCTTGTGGACACGCGGCCAATAACCAATGGAAGTTGTGGTTGTAGGTCCAGGATATTGAAGTCTAGCGTGGCCTATCCCTGAGCATAACTATAGGATGTTCACGGTAAAATGAGCGCTTTTGAAAGCCTGGCTTAAGATCTACTTAAACGCACGTTGTGTGTTCTTCCACCTTATGTAAAATTGCCATTGCCATGGGCCTCATCGCATTCTTCATGCATTGGACAAGTGAAACTGTAAAATTATTAGAAAAGTAAATATTTTAAAAATCTGCAAAAAAAAAAGTGATAGAAATAATTTAAGTTAACACAATTGGTAACCTAAATTTTTTTATTCGACGTTCATATATGGAACTACTTTCCTTTCTATCGTTACCAACTTCACTAAAACTCGAGTGGGGAGGGAACCCAGGACGAGGCACCACTCACCGTGTGAGGGGCTTTCCAGCCGGGACCCACAGGTGCCCGCCATCCCCGGACACGACATGAAACGAGACCCTAGGATGGAGCGGCGCTGGAATGCAAGGGCGGGGGAAACGGGGGTACCCCGGGAAAACCCCCCCCGGGCAAGCAACTTTACTGGGCGCATGTCACTCAGTGCGCCCGTTAAAATATATGCAGGTAGTAGCAGTGACTGTTTGTATGGTTGATTTCAAAAGTGCTCACTTTATCGCGAACAGCCGGGAAAAGTCGACTGTTGGCTAGGATTCAACGTACCGTACACATGTCCGACAGTTTTCTTTCTTTATTGGTTGTCATGCATATATGAAGATACTACCCCATCCCACTGGGCCAATGGTAATTCTGCTACTATAAGGCAGAACGTTCCTGATTGGTCTGCAAACAACTCAGCCGAGTCAAAACCTTGATCATCCAATCATTGTAGAAGATTATGTTGGGGTCGAAAATTTTTCGCGATTTTCCATTACCTCTAAGCATAATTAGGCGGTCTGAAGAGGATGCAGCCCCTGTCCTCGAAATAAGTGTTACAATATTTTAGTAGTAATTGCTCACAAACTATTGTAACAAACTGGTTATGACGTATCCAATTTCTTGAGTGGTTGAGATGTTAATTAAAATAAGGAAATAAATTCAAGTTCTTTAATTTAATGTCACTGTCATAAAAATAAACGCAGTTATTATTTACGAAATAAAATTGCCTGTCCCTCCTACGAAGACTTATTATTCGTATCAGTGAGCGCAGTTTTTATGCCAATCTTAACTACATACTCCATTGACAATATTGCTTCCAATTTTTCTGAAGCCTTGCTAAAGTTACACTATCAGGCTATTCCACCGCCTCATTCAAACAAAGCCTAACCAAGTTTAGAAAATTACACTGAAGTGACAATGCACTGCATTCGTGCGCACACAAGTTTAATAATATTTTGCACTATAACTAGTTCTTACTAGGCATTGCCAACGTACCTGTTATTATTTATGGATAACATTCAAGTGAAAGTTCAATTTAGCCAAAAAACAAAATAATTTTATTTCAAGAGAAGTATAAAACGTCTGTGATACATGACATATAAAAAACACTTCAATTAGGGGGGGATTTTTTTAAAGGTTTGCTTCAAAAAGTACGAAGAAACCTACAATAGACTATAATTTAAATCATTATCAGTAGAATGATTTGACCGATTCGGTCGCAAGGGGTTAGGGGATTGGAGCGTCGGACCTGTTCATGCTCTGTCATTCCGATCGGCCGGCGGCCATCTTGTATAAATGTGACCTTGATTTTAACCGTGACCCCAGTGATTTCTGAACTTGAAATTCAAACACAATTAAAATTAAAAAATAAAAAATAAATAAATTTTAAAAAATTAAAAATACTTCTAAAAAGTTTATTTAAAAATTATTTTAAAACATCGATAAAAGAGCATGATTAACTCCGATGCTTTGATCACCTACCGCCTTGCGCCTGAATCGGCCAAATCATTCTACTACTATCGCTGTCCTTATATTGTCTACAGCTGCCAGCCACCACGTCGTCCAGATGATCGCACACGCCCATTTATGGCCATTCAAGACAGCCGACAAAAAGGAACGTCGCGACTTATATAGCTGAAGTGACCCGGCCCAGGCGCTTCTTCGCACCTTGAGTCGTGCGGAGATGACGACCAGAAAGTTCGCGTAGTGCCTCCCGGGTCGTTCGTATCTCGAGGGACAGGAGTGACATAATACCTGTCGCGGCCCGTTGTAGCTCAGCCTCCCCTCCTCCTGGGTACCAATGACGTCATCCTGGGAGGACTTAGCTGCGCGCGCCCAGGGGAAGAGGAAGGTCACAAAGGCTCAGCGACCACACGTGACAGTATATTTCAACAGTAAAAATTACTGTATTCTTCATATCAAATATAAACCTACTGTGATAAAATGTGCCCCACAGCGGTGGGTGGCGAACAGTTGGGAAGTACAATGGTGCTTGCTCACCGCTGTACATTCTCGTTGCACGCAGCAGGAACCAGTAGCCACCGTGCAGCCTAGGGGAAACTGAATGCATTCCGACCACTCACAAGCGAGCAGCAAAGGGACCCATTACACGCGTCCTATGGCGTCAGATGCCGTGCTACGTTTTACTGGTGTACGTGTAAACTAGCAAGCAACGGGGTAGAGCACAGAACTAACGCCAGTTTACCTTGCGACAGTTCACCACACGCCTCTGGTGCCCATATCAACTTGTGAATGAAAAATTATTGTTGCCAAACTTCAAGTTTCGAAACTGTCAAGGTCAAATTCCCCCCAAAAAATTTTCTGTTTACTTCCCTGAGTATCAACGCCAATCTTTTTTAAGTTAATGGGACGACCATATTTTTTTTTTCTGTATTTTGCAGTCGCTTCGGGCTATTTATCGCGTACATACAACGCATAACCGATAATCTTCAGTAAAAAAAAAAAAACACATAACTACCTGTCGAAATCAGTTTTATTGTCGCCAAGTCATACAATCAATTAAAAGTAGCACATGTACAGTATACGTTAGAGTGTAAAATAATGACACGACCTTCAAAGCTTATAGAAAGTCATGTCTGGAAAACTTTAATATTTTTAATTTTGTCGTTCAAAAATTTTGTCATAATTTTTAGTTTTTCAGTCCCCGTAACGGCCCTGTCTACCAAGCCGACAGCCGCGAACTTCAAATAGGGAACCAATGATAAACGAAATCCCCTCTCATTGCGCCAATTTTAAATATGACTCTTTCAAACAAAAAGTATTCTACATGAAATCTCTTAAGGAATGATATTGCGTTAAAATATTTTGCCAATTTTTTGTTTAATATATTTCTTTTATAAAATGTAAATATTGAAATTTGCATATAACAAAAAAAAATGGATATAATTTTTTTTTTTTTACAATTTTATGTAGCAATATTCTCTGAGAAAATCGCGTCAACATGGTTTTTGTTTGGAATGGTTATTTTTAAAAATTGACGTAATGAGAAGGAATTTCGTTTAACTTTTGATTCTCCATTTGAAGTTCGCGACTGCCGGTTTGGTAGGCAGGCCCGTTAATTTTTGAGAGGTACAATTTCTACACTAAGTCTAGTAGCGTACAGTTTACTGTGTATAGTTATAATTTCCACGTCTGTTCTGGAATATTTTTAATGGAACACCGGTGTGGTGGTTTTCTCATTTTACTGATAGCTTAGAGAAAAAAAAAAAAAAATTGAATAACAACAGTCAAGCATGAAACCATTTATGGTTCTTTGACAGGTTGACAGGCCATACTGGCAGAAGATAAGTGCGGTGCTGGGACACGGAGACTGATTCTGCACAATTAGCGTGCTCACTCTACCCCGTGTTCACTCTACTGAGAAACGAAGCTGTTGTGTCCGCTTTCTTCCTTAGCACACGCCAAACACTCCCGTGCTGCACGCTACAACTATGGCTTGCCGCCAGGGAGCTGAAACGGGCCATTGCACCCATCGCGTCGTTCTCATGACCGGCCCGCTGCGAAAGTCTGCCCACAGTCATTGGCCAGTCTTGGAGTAAACGTACCAAGTCACAAAACAAATGTGGCCAAGGTTACTCGAGACCCAAATTTTTTGACGTGAATACGTCTTTAAATTTGCAACCATAGTGGGAGGCGATCCATAAAAATCCAGTGTTAACAAAATCGGGGGGTACAGTTTGGCATTGCAGCTCCGAATCTATCGTCTACATTCAAAATTCAATTACACCACTCGATTGGCAAAAGATCAAAGAATATGTTACGTCGAGTGAGGACTGCGAAGCATCGCTCGCGCCGGGGGGCCGAAATTTCGAGTTCGTTTCGCCGCGTCTCATAACTTCCGCGTAGAATAACTTTTGACTAGGAGAAACTACGACGCTCGTTTGAGTTTATTTCGGCAGCTCTCGTCAAGATCAATCGATTGCGTGCATAATATTTGTGGGGCGTGGTTATGGTGAAATCGTATGATAAACGTGTAATAAATAGCTCGGCAGAAATGCATAGCAGCGACTACAAAGAGTCTCTGGTGTAAATTAGCGCTCCAACAGATCATGGGCGAGAATTCCTGCCCACGAACATTGTTGCTGGAACGAGCTAGCCTGTGGGCTTGTGCGTGGGTTGGCGCTGCATTTGGCGGGAGAGGGTAAGGGTGAAGGAGCGGTGTGAATCTGGAACAATGCACGTCAGTTGCCGGCCGCTACATCTACCTACACATCTACCTCCCCCCCCCCCCCCCCCCAACCCACTATCACACTCGTTGTATCTGTCTCTCTACCTCTCACCGACCTCAGTCCCGCGTCACACCTCCACTCGCCTGGCATTCCCGTGAGGGGGTGCAGGGGGTGCATCTGGATATGTTCCGCCTCACTTGCGCGCAACATTCCACAACGGCAGGCGTCGCCTGCTGAAACCGAAAAGTGTCTAGTTATGCCAGAACTTAACCGACTCGCATTCCACAAGTCGTGGGTTCGATCCCTGTTGTCTACGTTGAGGATGGTTTTTCCTGTGTTCTTTTTTTCCTTTTATGTGAATTTCAGGACAAATAAGAGCTGCTGCTTCATAGGACTATGTGATATAGTCCTATGTACCTGTTCAAGGTAAAGTTAACACTTTTTTCTTTCAGCCCTTTCATATTATTTATGTACCGTTTTAAATAAATATTGACATGAAAGTAAGAAAAATATTGTATATATTCCACCGAACTCGGAACTTTGCGTCTAAGACTAAAATAAAATATATTTATTAATTATTATTCCAAATGAGAGGGTTTTCAAAAGTGGTCACTTTACCTTGAATATCCTATAACAAGAAATTCATCACGTTTTGCGTGTGTGTATGGAGATGTATTTAACAAATACGTTTATATATGTATATGTTAAAGCTTGTAGATAATATATGTAATGTGTCAATTCATCACGATTTTTTAAATTTCATTGTTTATCGAAATTACAGTTTATTTTCTTTTTTCAGCCCACGTAAGCCAAATTAACGGAACCATTAAAAATATGTAAGTAAGAAAGCCAAAATGTGTGGACTTAATACAGCCACAAATAGAAACATGTAAAATATTCTTATTGCGTAGTATAAATTAGCTCATGTCGTAAATATTCACTGTGAGACGGATCATCTCTACAAATATGTTAGTTTGTAGTTTTTTTGACGTTATGATATTCTAAGAGAATTTTAATTGTGAGTTTAACATTGAAAATATATAAAATATAATTTTTCAATATCTTTCGGGAAACACGCCACACGTTTGGCACAAATACAAAACAATACAATTTCTTTTTACAATGGGTATCTTTCACAAGTGTCAGTAACTTCATCATCTGTTATCGTATACCAACATCTAGCCCCAGTTCATGAAACTGATAAGTATTGAAAATACTTGGTGAGCTATTTCGTAGCGCTTGAAGTATCAAAAATGAGAACCAACTACTGTCTAACACTATAAAAAAAATACATAATATAACAAATGGCTATAAAATTGATAAAACAAGGAGAACACAGAGACAAATGATTATGAAAACAGCATACGTGTAATTCATTGCAATATTTATACACAACTTAAAAAACTATGTATGATATATATATATATATATATATATATATATATATATATATATATATATATATATATATATATATATATATATACACACACACTAGAATCAGAGGCGGAGGAGCAGAGAAATTCCACGGAGTATTTTAAAAAATCGCTTAAGCATTCGCCTGCAAAGGTGATCTATACACCACGTGGGGTAGACGAACCTTTAGTGTGGCCGAGGCTAATCGATCCTGGGACATCACGAAAGGAGTAAAGAACTATTCACGTTGAAATTAACGCAAGGCTCGTTACGGTACCTTTACGTTAACTCTTGAGTTAATTATTTTTAGATCCCCGAAAATTTCGCGAATTCGTTCTAGGACAAGCCAGAATTTTAAGAGGCGTGCACACCTGAGTATTCAAGGGTCAAGAAGCAAGGGAGCGATACGGGTGACACTAACACGCGGCCCTGGTACCTCATCGCTCCTACGCGCAAGGCGTGCAGTGTTTCCGTCGCGATCGTACACTATCCAAATCAGATCTGTAACAGTGGGATTTTATTACATGCAATTGAAGCCCACAGATTGAACCACGCCCGTATGTTTGCACTTTTCTCTTGCCGCTCAACGGCCCCGCCTACCAAGCAGGCAGCCGCGAACTTGAAGTGGGGAATCAATATTAAACGAAATTTCTTCTCATTGCGTCAATTTTTAAGATAACTGTATCACACGGAAAACATTTTGACGCGACTTTCTTAGAGAATATTGCCACATAAAATTATTTAAAAAAATATTTTTATATATATATATATATATATATATATATATATATATATATATATATTTTTTTTTTTTTTGTAAATTTTGGGTTGTCCGATCATATGATCTGAGTGTAGGTTGGATAAGAGCGTGCACATGTATCACAATCTCAGGCAGAGGCTTTTCGAAGATATGTCTGGGATTGGCTACATATGCACGGTGCCAAATTTAGAGGGTTCGTTCTTGACTCTGTCGAAAACGGTCTCTCTGGTTGATGGCTTAGTTGAAGGCGGACGTGCCAGGAAGGGCCGTCCAATGTCAGTTATATTTTTGCAGCATAAATAATGAAACTTCAAGTAAAAGTGCTTTAGATATGTAACTTAGTGTAAAGTATTGACCAGGCAAGTATAAGAAGAGGTCTGGGTTCCAATTTAATGACATAACAAGAATTTTAATCATAAACCACCCCAAGTGACCGTTAAGTGTAGACTCTGGCAGGTATCCAGGTCTCATAAGTCACAGTTGTTTGTTAAATAAAGTATTGCAATCTTCTTTCTTCATTAAATAAATCGATTCCACACATTTTCTTCTTAAAGTGGAAGGACAGATATTTCTTCCCCCCCCCTTTTTTCATATTGATACGTGATTATCATTTTACAATAAGTCTGAATTAAAAATGACAGTTACAAATGTTTTAAATCCAACAGTGTTACACCCATAAGTGTACCTTGAGTTGAGACTTGTGAAATTTAACCTACCGCAGCTAACTGGAATAAATGTATTCAGAACATTTTGAATAGTAATATACTTCAGTATTTTTACAGTTAATGCCAGCAGTATGCAGTACTGATGACAGGCCTAGTGTGAAAATAAACATTTTGTTTTAACCAAGAATTATAAGGATTTTAAATAATTAATTGAAATTAAAAGGAAAGTATAAAATTTGGGGTGTATTTATTTTAGACAGCTTTCGTCCATACTGAGTTGTATAGGAGGAAACAATCTTTTAACCATTCAAATTTTAAGCTGATGCACAGCTTGTGTTTTGTAATACAGGTTTTGGCACATTTGGTTATATATATATATATATATATATATATATATATATATATATATATATATACACACACACACACACACACACACACACATACATATATATCCTTCACACAATTCCTGCCACCCTGCTGGGTGTGAAAAGATGAGGGGAACTCACATCACTACCCACTTGTAAGTGCAGTTTCAAACAGCTGACAAGGAACCACCTATACACTGTTCTCAAATGTTTAGTGATGTGTACATGTGTCATTTTAAGTGGCTATTTGCAAGTGAACGACCATTAAATCAGTATACAATATTTAATCCATACACAAGGTGCTCAACGAATCTTAAGTCCATGGTAGGATCCATACACACTTGATGCCAAGAGTTTTGTTACACATTATTACTGCGCATAAAAACTTGTGGAAACATCTGATAACAGTTAGGGTGTGGTTCAGCTGCTGTATACTTGGTACGCTGTACAATACTGTTGTTTATGTAAAGTGACATATATGTAAGGACCCTGCTGTCACAAGCATAGCCTATATACACGCCACAACGTGTCTCTAAATAATATGAGCCGTTAGCCTGCTCGCCTCCCACCAAGGCGATCCGGATTCAGTCCCCGGCTGGGTCACTCCGGAGTTGCGCATTTGGGGATCGTGCCGGACGATGGCGTTAGTCGGCGGCCTTTCTCGGGGATCTCCCGTTTCCCCCGCCCTTGCGGTGGTCCATACTCACCCCCACTTCACCCTTATCGGCTCTCAAGACCTCGAATTTTAAAAGCCGCCCAGATCTCTTCACTCACTCACCAGCGTTCTACACTGGATGTGCTTGCTGTACCGTACATACGTTCATTATTCGCTGGGCATCAGTCGATGGGTTTGCCAAGTTCATTCCACCACAACCATATGTCCTTTACTGTATAAAAGGATTTACAATCAATAGTGTCAACCTGAATTGTTATAGGCTATTAATGGTAAAGTGAGCACTTTTGGAAGCCTTCTCATTTGGAATAATAGTTAATAAATATACTTAGTTTAAGTCTTTGACAACTTTCGAGTGTAGTGGAATATACACACTTTGTTTATTACTTATGAAAATATTTATTTAAAAAGGTGGTTAATGTATAAAAAATGGCTGAAAGGAATAAGTAACTAGAGCCTCAAAAGTGCTCACTTTAACGTGAACAACCTATATCTATAAAAAGGCTATTTGATTTTAGCCAGGAAATTATTTTTGCTGCGCTATAATGTTCTTTTATGATCCTGTTAAGTACTAGCGAAATAATGAATCTATACCTGTGGGTGTTTGGTTTTTCAGCACGTCGAAATTTGCAAAATAGCGTTGTTCGAGCAACACCATACACGCAGTCATGGTCCTCAAAGAGTTAAATGCGAATTATAAGACTGTGAAGTTTGTTAGAATTCCATTTCTAAAAACCGAGAGTATCAAGTACTTCCTAAGCGAGAAGCGATAATACTAGCCGTGGTGAACTAACAGAAAACATTTCGAACACCTGTAAAAGTCAGGGCTTGGACTGGCCTCGGGTCGTAAACGGATCACAGACGCCAGACGTCGTTAGTTCGCCAAGATCCTATTACCTGTGCTATAAATACCTCCTGTTTGTAGGCAAACATGTAGGTAAATATGTCGCACTTTTTACACCGTACGAAGATACGGAATCATATATTCCACCAGGCACGAGACCTGGAGACGTTAGCACTTCATTGGCTGTCGCACTTATGTCATCCGTCTTCATTTTTCCCGCCCACTCACACTCCAAATCTGAATCAGTGAGAATTCCACTGTTTCGATCTGCCAAACGTATCTCTCTGATACACCAGTCACTTCAGTGATTTTAACCGATGAACCAGAATAAACATGCCATATTTCCTTCACTGATTGATTCAGTGACATTTCCCACTGTTTCGTCAGTCATTTTTTTCCCACTGTTTTCTCAGTGGTTTATTTTTTGACTGATGGACCAGTCAAACATCTGAGCAACTTGCTCCGTCTGTTTGTTATTTTTGACTGACGTATCAGCGAAACTGCGCGTAAAAATGACCGTTAAACAACGCGTATAAAATGAAGCAACAACGAATAAACGAATAAATATAACACAAAATACTTTCTAAAATGGGTTTCGTCTTTCAAAATGCCTTTTTTACGAGGTAGTATTAACACAAGACTTTCATTCCGCTTTTACGTCTTTCATTTTGATCCACGTGATCGTCAAGGCGCTCTGTTTGAAGGTGTAAACTGCATTTAATGTGGCGAAAAGAGTGCACTCATATATACTATGCGTTTTAACAATCCTAACGGTACCTATCAAACCAAACACGAAAAGTATGAGCATACAACTTCAAACTACACGATTTTGCAGCCGAACTATAAGGGATATATTTTCCTCTAGTAATTTCAACTTGGTGTGGTAGCTGAGATGGCAAGTCAACAGCCTAAAGTCGAAGGGCGTGCGAGTTCAATCCAGATCGCCTGCGAAACTTCTTCACTTTTCAAAATTACGGTCAATTGCACAATATATATAGTAAACTATTGTAAATATGTTTGTTTCGCGTAATTACTTGCCTAAATCCAATAAAATGAATATTTAATTCACCACTGCAGTCGGCCGTCACTCGTTCAATCAGTGAAATCGTTTCACGTCACTAATTCAGCCAGTGAAATTCTAAGTGGAGCCATTTTCACTGATTAGAGTAGTTGAATGTCGCCGGGAATCAGTGGTTTCCCACGGATTCGAATTTAGAGTGCAGAACTCACCATTGTCTGTTATTGATCCGCTGTGATGCCAACTTCATTATGCACGATTAGCATTAGTGACGCTCGGTGCTAGTGTTTGTAAGTTCATCGTGCCCCAGGACATATTTCGCAGTTGAATGGCTGTGTTCGGCAGAAAGATATATTTTGAGACCAGATATATTTATTTTATACTTCTTGGTCTTACCGAACTGAATAACGAAGTTCAGGAGGTAGATGCGTGATTTTTTTTTTTTTTTTAACTGAAGGGTTATCGTTTCTCGTGCGGTACACGAGCTTCGTTTTGAAAGTGTTAATGAACAGTCATAGTGCCTCATTTAAGCCATTCACGGTTATTTCACGCTATCGTGAAGCCCTGCTAAAGTTCTACTTTCATGACATTCCTCTGCCTCGTGTAAATAAAGATTAACCAAGTATAAAAAATAACACCAAAAGGACAGCACACCGCATTACTGCGCACTCATTGAAATATAATCTTACATAAGAACTATTTCTTACTGTGCATTACCAACAAACTAATTTTTCCCCCGTGTTTATTAATTTAGTTTTTAAATTAAATATTTTAATTTATAGATAAAATATTATTGGAAGTTTAATTTAACCAAAAATGAGGTACTTTAACGTTAACACATTTATAAAACTCTTGTGGTACACGACATATTTAGGAAACAGCCAAAAAGTCACACACACGGTGATTTTTCATAGGTTTGATTCAAAAAGTGTGAATAAAACGCGAATATACTATAAAGTTAGAAGGGTAACGCTTACGTGGCATAAATACATATCGATGTTGTGTATCGATGTTGTGTATCGATGCTGACGGGAAACGATTCCGTTTTCGCGCATATTGTTCGGCGTGCTACTTGTGCCTGTTAAGTACACTGTACGATCCGTTTTCTTTTAAATATTTACTCCTTAGTTTCCGCGTCCATGACTGAGGACATATTGCATGTGAAAGGTATTTATGGTTGGTGCTATACACAAAGGAATCAGTGGTCAGTGTTTTGAGTGATTGACTTGTGAAAAATCTGATTTTTTTTCAAGTTTCTGGATCTGTCATTAGTGAGATGTCAAAGCAGATAAAGGCTATTCTCGATAAAGTGAGGACTTTGAAAATGGGCCTTAAAAAAATAGTCACTGCCCCTGCCTGTGCATATTTCAATAGGCGCACTGAGTAGTATTCGCCCAGTAAAGTTGGTAACACCGGATGTAAAGTAACTCCATATCTAAACATCAAATAAAAAGTGCTAGGCAACGATTTGTGAAAACTTTAATTATTTATTTCGCTTTCTGTTTTTTTTTAATGCATTAAAGTGTAAAAATGAGTAGTTTTGTAAGATGGTTACTTTTCTAATAATTCCATATTTTCACTTGACCGACGAATTAATCAAATGTGTGGGGTCCACGGCAATGTTAATTTTACATAAGGCGGAGGAATGCACAACGTGCATACAGGTAGATCTTAAGCAGGGCTTTCAAAAGTTCCCAGTTTACCGCGAACGGCCTATAGCAATGAACACGGACTACGTTTTCCATTGGTTGCCATAATCATGCTTGAAACAAATATAACGCACGTCACAATAAAATGAACGAATACAACACTAAAACGCGTAAATTAATTCGGGACTTAAGGGATCAATCGCGTAACCTAAGGGACCGTAAAGGACGTAACAAATGATCGCTACATGCTAAAACAAATACTGGTATTTAGAAATGTCTGTGCACTATTTTGGTTCTATTCAGTACATATGTTAGGTTTGGTTTACATTTAGAGCGTGTCATAAATTCAGTGTCGCCAACATATTTTTTTAATTTTCCCTTCCCGAATTTCTGTTAACATTAAGCACTAGGATGTGAGTGATCTTTCGCGCGTAATTCGTTCACATTTCAGGTGAAGTTTTTTATTTATGCTTTTAAGTATGCGGTTTCCAAGCCAAGGCTATATCGTGCACTATTCACGGATTGCGAACACTGAAAAAAAAAAAAGTTTGCACATTGAATACGTAAACTAATAACTACGACGTAATTATTTACAGATAAATGGATTATAACTTTAAAAGTCAGTGAAATAATTAGACGACGAAACCAAACAGATCAAAGTCGTTACGGCTCCTGACATTGTGGAAAATTAATCGTGTGTTAAGAACATAAAACAAATTGTACTGCAGTTACAAATTAGGCTAACCCAATCAGTGTTTGGGCCCGATCAAACACACACACACACACACACAAAGAGGTCGACCGAACTGACCCTATTATATTTCATAGAGCCTAAATCATGCGCAGGGGAAAAGTTTTCACACAGTCTCAGAATAGATCACTCAATTTTATAAGTAACTGTTCCTGTGTGACGAAATAGGCTGAAGAGCCATTCCATTGAAACACAAACCCACTTCCCCTTACATTGTCGTCTGACCTTC
This sequence comes from Dryococelus australis, assembly GCA_029891345.1. Lineage (NCBI taxonomy): Eukaryota > Metazoa > Arthropoda > Insecta > Phasmatodea > Phasmatidae > Dryococelus > Dryococelus australis. The sequence goes on from CM057003.1 coordinate 49,795,138, forward strand.
CATTCACTATCCTCTTCCAGAGACTTACATAATTGCATAGTCATTTCATGCTTTTTTTTTACTACTACAGTATAGGCTAAAATTTTTTTTGGAGTTTTTGATTACAGATTTATCTTGACGTTGTTTAGTAGAAAAATGTCGTATTTTGTACATACATATATACACTCGCAATTAGGCTGCCGCCCGGTGGCGAGCTCTCTCACCTCTCCTTCACCCAACCGACTCCTTTTCCACTCCCTTCCTGAATTTACCAACCCCTCTCACAGATACCAATACCTCCCTCAACACATCCTACTCTCTCACAGACCTCACAAGCGTGGACTGCCTACCCTGCTCCGTTTTCCTCCACACCATCTGAAGCTTCTCACTGTCGTTTCCTCTTCCTCTAAATACCCCCTTACTTAGCTTGCAGTGTAGCCCTCCCCATCCTCCCTCTTCATTCTCCACCCTGTACATCCTGACTAACCGTTCAACTTTCCTCCTGTCCTTCAATGAGCTCCAACCCATTTATTTCATCATCACTGATGGCCTATAGTTCCCTTCTTCCTCACCATCTTGCCCCTGCCTTCTCCACCTACCCTTCACTCATCTTGCTGCCTTTCTCTGCACCTTTTCCAGTTCTCGCACCTCCACCTCCACATACGGGTCCCATATTGCTGCAGCATATTCTAACATTGGCCGTAACATTGTGCCATACTCCTTCTCCTTCACCTCACAGCTGACTGTATTCAGCACCCTTCCCAGCATACCCAGAGCCCTTCTTCCCTTTGCAACCACCCTCTCTACCTGTTTTTTCCACCTGAGGTCTCCCTGCAGTACAATCCCTAGATACTTATATTCTGCTGCTTCTTCTATCTCTTGTCCTTCCCATCTGTACATGTTCCTGCTTTTCCTTGTGAACCTCACTACCTTAGTTTTTCGTTACGCTGCTACGCCAGTTGTATAATCGAAAAATATTACTTATTCATTGACCTTCGCGAGTGAACACCTTGAATTTTCATATAATATTTCACTAATTATTGGTGCATTGCATCAAGGCCTATTTTATAATTTATACTTGTTGAACCATTATTTTGCAAACTACCAGTTGCTGGGCAACAAAAAATTCCGTACCATCTTCTGCAACTATGTAGGAGTGCTAAATAAAGCGATATCATATTCTATGCCCACCTTGTGCTTTACGAACAGGTCTAAACGAATTACAGGCCAACATTAACTGTAAATGAGTAATAGATGATATATAAACACACGAAACAGTAACAACACAGAAAAAAATACCGAAAAAAATTTGTATGCAAGATCACTAATTATTTATGAATAATACGATGATGAAAACTGCAAGCGGACTATAGAAACAAACTTATTCAAATAATCAAGTTAATAATAAATATACTAACACTACAATAACGTCCAAAAATTACACAAAAGTACACATAAAACTGTAAATTTTCAGTTAATTTAATGCATGTATATACTTTTATTTTCCTTCAGTTCATTTTTCTAATGCTTGCCGTGGTTTTTCGTATTTCTTAACAACGAACTGGGCCAGGAAACTTGCCTGGGTTACAAGTGATTTATCTTTCCTACTTCCGTTTCCCGTCTCCGCTGGTACCAACGAAAGGTCAAACCATCTTGAATAATGTAAGAGGTGACTTGTACAATTTTAATATGCCAGAACACTATAATGCCATAATGTTATGCATCACTGGCGAGGCATAGGGGCCAACTCCTTTTTTCCTTATAAGGAAGGGGAGAGGGTGGTATAACAAATTTCCTTTAAACATATGCTTACGTTCATTTTAATCCTATCACACACACTCACTCTCCCAGCTATTCTTACTGATAACAGCTTACTCTTAAAAATTGCTTTAAAGTGTACTGAATATTTGTGGTTTTGGTTACATAGAGGATGTATCTACAACAGACCGACAAACCTTGGCAACAGGTTAATCAAGAAAAAAGGTGAAATCATATATTACGATCTATGGTCCAAGGTGAATAGTAAGGGCAGTACAAGTCTTTTAATTTGGACCTGGAGCACTTGTTTATTACAAACTAGCGACCCGCCCCGGCCTTCCTCGTGTGCGATTTACAAATATGGCGTTGTTTAGGTATACAGCAAGTATGTACACTAAATGGTTAAAGTAACTAACACAGTATAAATACTGTGTTGTTCACAAAGTCTTTGTAAAAGACTTTTTTGTAGACCCTTTTGTGATCAGCAATCCTGTAGTAACATTAATGTGGTGTATCTCTGATGGGTTTAGTCAGCGTAAGCCATGCAAGCGCCGGAAAAGCGTCTTTTTTCGACTTGATTAGAAAACGTCGACATTTCTCTACTATCCGTACATTAAATGTCAATGTATTATATACTTAAACCTCCCTCAAGATATTCTCTAAATAATGGTGAGAACAGCATCAAAATCCATGCAGTAGTTTAGAAGCCTTAGCCGAATACACAGACACACACGGCCGGGCGACTGTTTTTTATAATATGTATTTATACTGAATAAGATATTCAAGATGGAACACTAAGTGTCTGAGCTATGCGTAACGGAACGAAGGTCTATAAACAACACATCACATGTCTGTATTACTTCATGATAATATTCATGGTTACTACCCTTATCTCGACTTAATCACTACGAAGCTGTAGCAAACTTGGGATTCAAAAAACATGTATTATTAATCCGCATGTCACGATCAACTTCACTCATTATGCTGAAATCCAGTGTCCAGTCTTAAAATAATGTCTTCTGTATTTGTTATAACTTGTTTCCGCGGATCCAACTTCAAAAACGTGTACTCCCCTTAAGATTCGCTTTAGACTATAGGTCTTATATGTAGCCTATGTTTTCACCTTTCGTTTACGTGATTAACCTGCTGCTTACGTGATTAACCTGCTGTTTACGTGATTAACCTGCTGTTTACGTGTTTCGGTCTAATATAGACACATCATGTGAGTATAACTACAAATAAAATGTTACAAATGCTTATTACAAACTGAAGTAGTTGACCACCATCGTTTAACGACCCAAAGAAGCTGGCTGAGAAGTGGTGGGGCGTCCGCCCCTCTTGCTCCCCTAGACATAAAAAAAATTTTTCGACTGCATGGTTTTCGCATCGTTGCATTTCGAGATAACAGTTTATTAGTTTTTGGTACGCACGAGTGAAATAAGCGAAAACATTCACAACAAAAATAATTTAACGAGGCTCGCTGCAAGTGTATGACGTAACTCATTTTAAGATTTGCTAGCAAAAATTTACTTTACGTAAAATGCATATACTGCTACACATAAAAAGTATCCAAAACATTCCTTATTTCAAGATTGTTTTTTAATTGCGAAGACATTTCATACCACGAGTTTAAAGATTTTTGAAGTACCCCGCGATATCTCATTTCAATGTGAATTATTTCATTTCAGTAATTGAGTTTTTATTACTTGTAAGTCTAGAAAACACTAAACTAATGAGTTTTGTATGCCATTATGGCAAAAACTATGCTGTCTAACGCTGGAGTCACAATAGCCCGACGAGCACGACACGACGGGACCGACACGACGTCAGAGCTCGACGGAATTTCATATTATATTTTGTCCAGTGTTCACAATACCCCGACTTTATCTGCCCGATAAATGTGTTAGTTGGCTGTTTGAAAATCCTAAACCGGCAAGTTATCCTTGCAATATCAAATATTTACTTTTTAAAACTCACGACAGAGTAAATTATTGTTTTGCTTTGACAATATTTCAATTTATACAACAGAAAAAATTATTAAAAAACAAATCGGAACGTTATTTTGGCGGTAAGTTAGTTTATTACTATTTACTACGGTAGGTAAATACACGCGGAATTCTGTCTTCTAATGTATTTACATTACTTGCACGCCCCGACGATCTCGACACTACAGGAAGTAGAAATAGAACCTACATTTTTTCGGGCTGTCGAGGCGACGATTTTGTCGTACTGACGTTACAGTGACCTTGCTTTTCGTTGGCTGCCCCTCAGATTTCGTCGTGAAGAAGTTGTCGTATCGGGTTCGTCGGGGTATTGTGACTCCAGCATAATTTTTCTCATGCGAGGAAAACAGCACTTGTATGCAATGTCCACAAGTTGAAGAGTATTTCTGTACAAATACAAAACAATGGATTTTGTTTGGTGAGCAATGCCCTTAACGTGTAAAATGTATGGGAAAGCAGGCAGACAACACCACCTGAAGCGCTGCAGTTTGGTACATAACACGCGGTAAACTGAGTACTTTTGAAAGCCCTGCTTAAGATATTCTTGTATGCACGTTGTGTATTCATCCGTCTTATGTAAATTTAACATCGCCATGGACCTCATCACGTTATCCATGCGTCGGGATCAAGTGAAATTGTGAAACTATTATAAAAGTAAATATTTTAAAAATCTGTTCATTTTGACACTAGCGTGCATGAAAAAAAAAAAAAAAAACGGAAAGTGGAAGAAATAATTCAAGTTATCACAAATGGTTAGCTAACACTTTTTATTTTACATTAAGATACAGAACTACTTTCCTGTCCACCGTTACAAATTCCACTGGGCGCGTGTCCTTCAGCGCACCCATTAAAATATGTGCAGACAGGGGCAGTGACTTTTTTTTTCTTCCAAGGTGGATTTCAAAGTGCGCGCGTTATCGAGAACAGTCTGTATCGAACGGGGGAGAAGCGTGATAATCGCATGACTCAAAGGTCGTTCAGTGTTAACGAAGGGGTGGAACGAACTCCCCAACATCACACGTTGCCTGCTTTCGGTTCCCAAGTTAACAGATAAAGGCAGCTTTTGTGTGGGTTTCCTTCGAGTTGTCGCACCCCTGCCGTAACTTCCCACGCGGCGCGCTGTGAATTTATCAGTGCTTTCTCTCAGGTGCGGTCGAACTTTGTGCTATCTGCCGAGATAAGGTTCGTACTTGCGAGAGGATAGAACGTACACTCGAATCTGTGTGTTCTGTATTTAACTAAGGCATGCCCATGCGTTATTTTTTTTTTTCGGCTTGAAAGTTACTACAGTTTAGTTGTGTAACCATGCATACTCTGCTCTTGTACTACTAAAACCTAGTCGATGTACGCGCAAGAGAGACGCGTAAGTGGTTTAACGAGGGTTCTAACCTACAGCCTTGTCGTGAACAACTACCGTAAAATATCTGTTCTATGTATGATGAATGAATGTGCTCCGACAATGTTGTCTAGTCTGCTTTACAGCATATGCCAGTAACGATTGCTAAGCTCCAGGTGTGCTTACAGTTAATCCTGAGTGGTTTTAAAGCAGGAAGGTAAAACATTAGCCAGTCGTGAGTGGGACGGGGGGGGGGGGGGGGGGGGGGAATTCTCCAGGCCTGCAAAACCCCCGACCCAGGCAAGAATCGACCCCGTTACCTATGGAACGCCAGTCACAATACCCGAATATCTGATTGAAACGATCGTACTCTACAAAAAAAGAAGTAAACGTCAGACATCATTGTACGATTTATTTGGCAATATAGTCATCGCAAAGTATGCCGGCGTTGTTCTTATTGACGGAGTTCTAGTGTATTACATTATTTTCTAAATCTTCAACATGTTGCATTCTTTTTCGGCGTGATAAGAAATGACAATCAACAGGTATGACATTGGAATGAAATAACTTTCCAAACACAAATCAAACCAACCAAAAGAACGTTATATATTATCTCTTACCGCACAGCTCTCAGAATTTAAAAAAAAAATTATTATGTTATGCTACAACTCAAAATAATTGGTCATATTATTAGTATTTCATGACGAATAGTTAATGGAAAACTGTTATGTCGTTTGCGCATTTAAAATTTAATTTTTTAAATGTAAAATTTTAATTTAAAAATAGGCCGAAGTTGAAACCTCACTGCAGGCGAATTAAGTGTCGGATTTCAAAGAAACTCAGTTCGAATTTTGATTGGATCTCCATAGCCTACAGTGACTACGAAAAAAAAAGTAACCAAAAAACCAAGCGCACGATATATGGACGAGAAACACGAATGTAGTTAAAATGTGATAATAAAAAACAAGAGGCAACGATCCAGTTAGACAACGAGCGACACAGAAACTAGAGCAGAACAGCAATGACAATACGAAAACAGAAAAATCACAAACGAAACACACACTGCTGGCAATGGAGGTCCAATCAAAATTCGAATTCAGTTCCAGCACACCATCGTCATTAAACTTCAAAAACAACTTCAAAGAAACTGCAACACGCCATAATTGCGAATTCAAGTATCATTTAATCTGGAACCAAACTTTGTGTTAAAATTAATTCTTGAAATACTATCAATTAAGAATTTCAGTCGAGATTATTATATTTAGCCCAAACAAAAAAAAACACGTCGAATGTTATTTTTCATGCTATTAGAATTTTTTTTTGAGCAAGCTACTATCAGTATCACGTCACGAAGCCATAAGGTATTCTCAAAATTTAAAATAAAATTATTGACTCTGAACAGGCGCAAGCACATTTTGCAAGAAAACCATCATGTAGGAGCAATCATATAAATTACTATGATTGTATGTTTAAAATATTGATAATAATGTAAAAATATAATTATGTATCTTTTTTAGTTATAAAAACTATAAATTTCAGGTCCCAAATATATATGCATAAAATCAGTTAACTTATTAAACATATATTTTTTATTCAATTTTCAACCATAGTAATTATTATTATAGTCTTTATTGGTAAACGTTTGTTTTTTGTGATTTCTGAATGGAAACACGCTTGAATTTTAATTAAAAAATTAAGATCTCATAATTTTTAAAAACATCTATAAAAAAGTAAATTTTAGCAATATAGAGTGTTACAAAATATATGCATTCTTCTTTCGTACGATATATAAATGACACTTATCTGACAGTTTGGGTAGTGTATGTACTACTTTTGATTGATTAGTGCGCGTTGTACAGTGAGGTGCATAGTGTTATAGTGGTAGGCAACCTACTTACTTCTATCCCAAGGAGTGAAGGTGTGTCGTATTTCACTCTCGTCCAAGGTCTCGCAACCTAACACGTTACATTTCAGGTCGAGGTTGACTGTCCCTTAGCGGTAACCGCACCTCGCCGACCCCCCCACCCCCACAGCAGGCCGTTCACACCCCCTAGTCACGTAACAGCCATGCACTCTACTTGCGCCACCCCTGCGTCTTTCTATATTTAGTTCTCTGCTATTTCCATGCCGTACCATTTTTCCTCTCTCCCCCCATCCTCCTTCAGTCCACTGCGGCAATGTTTGGCTCACAAGAACAACTTTCATGTCATTATCAAAGCCTCTCCCATCTCCCCTTCTCGAAATGGAATACGAATTTTTTACACGTGTTCACTTATTACGGCTTAATAATGGAATTTCTGCGGGCCGTTCCCCAACCTCGGACAGGGTCGAAATGGATGGGTTACGGGTGAGGCAGCTTGCGAGGACAAGAATATGCTGATCGGTGCACGTGGTCCTGTGGGGTACACGTCTGTTAGGCTAAGTGCCTCCAAGTGACTTTTGGGCCAAATGACTTCTAGTCCAAGTGACTTTTAGGCCCAGCAAATTTTAGGCCAAACAACTTTTGGTGAAATTTTAGGCTAAATTACTTTTTGCTAGGTGACTTTCAGGCCAAGTGACGCGGCTCCCACCCTGTGACGTCACGGCACTCTCCGGAGCTGCCATGTCTTAAGAGTTAGTAGTCAGGACTTATTTTCTGTACATTCGTAGTTTGCACATTTAAGCTCACCTTAGCAAATAAATATCCTTCAAATACGAATTTTTTTTGCCAGGAAAGATAGAACAAATTATCTAAGATCTTACGGTTTTTTTTATCGTATTAAGTATATTAAAAATCGTTAAAAAGGAAAAAAAAATAATTTTAGAGTTTGCCTGCGCGGTATCCTTAAGGGGAATGGTACACGAAAATCGTATATTTATATAGTTTATGTTACAATTTGTTTTAAAGAGGATTTTTCGAAATTTTTGTTTCGACAAGACGTAAATAACAATTTCGAACACCTTATTACATGGTTAAAAATTCTCTGCGTACGTTATTATCGAAGCTGTAATTGAAGATAAGGAAAAATTTCATTTTCTTGCTTCCATCAGTGTTCCGTCAATAATGAAGACAGTGAAAATCTAATAACGAAAAAAAGGCAATGAAAATAATTATTTACGTCTTGTCGAGCAAAAAATTTCGATAAACCTTTGGAAAACGACTTATATCAAAAATCTTGTGAATATACTGCTTTCATGCACCATTCCCCTTAACGGCGCCGCCTACTAGGCGCTGGAAATGTTTTGCAGTGTTTGAAAATCCCTTTAATTTTTTTACGAAGCTATTCCACGTGTGCCCAATGTGCTAATTTGCGAAAAGAAAACAAACTTCAGGCGATGACGGAACGTCGCTTTCAAGACACTACGCATGTTAGAACCACCATTTCCAACCCCTCCAACTTAGCTAAATACAGCATTTCCAGACGGTCGTATGCCATAATGTGCTGACTGGATCTATTTGAAACTCAGATACAATCCTGCATTGAACTTTTCATTAGACTATTCATCAATAAAAAAATATAGTCACCGCTTAAAGCTCCACAGAAAAAAAAAACCGGTTCAACAAAACGCTTGCGCGTTAGTTAAGTGCTTCACTCATAGTGGCGATGCGGCACTTGATGTGCGTGCCAGTGTCGCCCCCCGTAGAGTTCGCTCGCTCTTGTGCCATGTCGCGTCAGGTAGGCGGCCCCCTTAATAGGTAGGATAAAAATAAGACCGTGCAGTCGTGGCCACACCTGAAAGGTCTTACATGGCGTGTAATAAAGTCCCGCTGTTACAGATCTCGTTTGCACAGGCGAGAGTGAGGATGGGAGCACTGCCCGTTGGGTTCAGCCCCTTGCGCGCGTGAGCGATGGGGAGTCGGCCGCGCGTGTTATTATCGCCCTACCGCTGTGCCTTGAGGGGGGGGGGGGGTAGAAAACTCGTGCCCATCCTTATGTTTTTAATATTTATACTAAGGCCTGGGGGGAGGGGGATTTATGCTATCATGAGGGACGAACAGAAGTTAACACTTTCAATTACAGTGTCCTCTATCTGGGACATTGCATATGAAGTGACTTAAATGGTCTGCACTGTTGTCCACAGCAGAACATACTGCCCAATGAGAAAGGTTCCTTACGTGTGAGAGAATTCATTCGCTGCTGAGTCTACGTTTCGTAGCCTCATAAACCATTGCTGCCAGTAACATAAAGGTCAGAGAGATTTCTGTTGGTCCCGATGTAAGGCTAAGCGTCGTCTAGATATCAGTACAGTTCCGAACAAAAGATTTGCATATTGCAACGCCTAAAATTATATTGTTATCTTAGACTGAGAGGATTAATTATGACTACAGAACACATATTTAATACAATTTCTAGGAGTTACACACTCTAAATCGGAATCAGTTATTTTTTACTGATTGTCAGCTGAAACTGCTCCATCCCGAATCTGTAGAATAAATATCACTAATTCATCAGTTGAAAGAAATCTACCAATTCAAGCAGTAGAAAACTACTTATTTATAGTTGTTATTAATAAATAAGCACAGAGCATTCCTATGTGATGGAAGTTAGGTACAATTTATTTTGTCGCAGAACACAAATATTGTCTACACAAAAACGTTTTTGGACTTGGTTGGGCTCGAACCTCCGTCCATAAAGCAAAGCATGCTGAAGCTTTCATGATCAGCCATATCCACTGCCCTACTTTACCGCGGCCAAACGTGTGCTCGTATTATGGGTACTGAACCCCAAAATGTAATGACAAATATTATTGTAAGTTTCGTGATGTGAAAGTATTTCTTGTTGTCGAAATGTACATATTTTCTGCGTAAGTACATGTCTTTGCAAAGTTCGAAAGTCAATACATCTTTAGTTCAGTTCGGGTTCTGTGCTTTGAAAGATAAATATAGTGGTTTCAATGTACGAGGTTATCGATGTCCACTAGTATACGCCATTTTACAATGCAACGAGACACTACAGATTTAAACCGTTATTTTTAGTGACAGATAGATCAGTGATAATTCTACTCACTCGACGGTGCGGTGAATAATTAAGAAAGGTGGATTTACACCAACAAAAGTTTTGTGGTCTGCAAGTTAACAGATGAAATAATGAGGAAAAGACAAATTTTATAAAATGTTGCATTGTTTCTAACGTTCCACTGTCCAATTAGCACAGTTATTAATAGTCAATCTGTCTCTTCAAAATAACAATTTTATTCTGTAAAATGTTGCATTGTAAAAAAAATAGCAGATATGTATATAAAACACCGACAACACCGTTAAAATCACATTTCTCTTTTAAAGTACACAACATGAACTAAACTCAACTTAGAATGACTTTCGAGCCTTACAAAGCCATGTACCTACGTACGAATAATATGTGTAGGCCTATATTACGACCACATGAAGTACTTTCACATTACGAAACTGCAGCCGTTCACCATTGTAAGTTTATGTTACTACTCAAAAGCGAGACCGTTTCTCTCAGTGGTAGAACGTCAGCCAAAAGAAACAAGAGAATGTGTTGCGTTTTAGGGTGGCAGTTCGATACCAACTACTTCCAAAATTTCCTTGTACATGTAATAATTTTGTTTTGCGACAAAATAGTTGTATACCTAATTTCATACCGTAATGCAAGGTTCTCAATCCCTGTGTTTTTATTAATCTACTACAAATAACAGATTTCATACTGTTTGTATTAGTGGATTTCATTTAACTGAAGACATTAGTAGTTTTCTTTTTCTACTGATTCCGGATGGAGCAGTTTCAACTGACAATCAGTAAAAAAATAAATGATTCCGATTTAGAGTGCAGTAAATATAAGCTACTGGCGAGGGAGCTCCAAATAAATTACAAGATATGGCTAACCTGAATGATACATTCGCTGGAGGCTGAGTGTTGAATCGGAAAGCCACGAACGGCAAGCCGAGCTGCATCTTGATGGCTTCATCTCGGAGTGGATCCTTAGGCAGACACGCTGACATGTTTTCCGGAACATTCTCCGGCTCTTCACACCCCCCCCCCCCTTTTTTGTACACGATCCTTAGAGGTATTACAGGAGACAACTTCTAGAGCCTGTATGCCCATGATTTGGACAATTATGATTCCGGCACCACCACTACCAAGGGTCTAGAAAACATGCTTCTTAAGCCTGAATGTGATTCAGGGAGACAGAATCACAGCTATCCACGGGACAACTCCACACTGCGGGCCTAAAACCTCAGGAACCTCACGTGAAGGAGACGCCAAGATGCCATTTGGAGCTTCAGATCCGACGCAGCTGCGCCTTTTTAAGGTTGGAGCACGTTCCGATCATGGGAAGCGACCCACGCGCATGAAGTCTGCACCCACGCATCACCACGTAGCTCTGCCCGCCCGGAAACCATCACGACAGGTGATGGAATACGAGTCCACTATTTCATCACCCGAAACCAAAACGGGCTTCAACGGAACGGAAACAAGTGCCATTGCCACGTATGAAGAAGGCCAAACCGACGCCCTCAACTAGCAAGATGGTGGCTACTGTGTTCTGTGATGCACAAAGTCTGCTTCACGTTGAGTTTCTGCAGCGCGGAGAAACATTCACGGCGAAGTAGAACTGTGCAACGTCATTGCGATACGAATAAGGGCGGCAATTCCAAGGTAGAAGCCAGGCCGTCCTCCCAGTGCGTTATTCTTCCTCGCGACAATTCCCGGCCTTGGACAGCAAAGACAACACTAGCCATTTGCAATACTTTCACTTTATCTCGAATGGGAATATAATAGGATTCCATTCGCTCAACAAAACACGCTTTTAGAGTTTTTTTTGTCAATATATAACACCACAAAAAGAAGGTAACTTTAACAGCAATTTTTTGTGGGCGGGCAAAAATGAATTCAAGATAAATCCTTTAAGGAGATTTCTTAGCACTACCGGAGGCACAATACCGACTTGACTTAGCATTCACTTTTCGAAGTCGCTATCACTTCTACCGCATACTAATTTTATCTCTATGTATACCATCTTTTATCTTTCCTCTGTCAATTCTTAGAGCTAGTGCCACATGAATGTGTATGCGCTAATGATATTAAGTTAAGTTATGAATCCTATTTGAAATTTAGTGCATATTTTCAATTTTAACTTCAAGTCATTGTCAAAATTTCAATTACGACTGGCAGATCTCATAAAAGTCGTGTTAAATTTCTAATTACAATAAATTTTCTAACTACATGCTGTTCACGGTATAGTGAGCACTTTTGAAACCCCTACTAAAAATCTACTTGTATGCACGTTGTATATTCTTTCACCTTATGTAAAATCAACATTGCCATGGGCCTCACTACTTTATTCATGCGTCGGTCAAGTGAAAATGGGAAATTATTAGGGAAGTAAATAATTTACAAATGTGCTCATGTTCACACTTCGATCCATTACAAAAAAAAATCGAAGGAAATAATTTAACTTATCACAAATGGTTACCTAACACTTCTTATTCGACGCTGTGTTATGGAACTAGGGCTACTTGCCAGCAATCGTTACCAACTTTACTAGGCGCATGTCACTCAGTGCGCCCGTTAAAATATATGCATGCAGGAGCAGTGACTTTTCCTTAAGGTTGGTCTCAAAAGTGCTCACTTTCTCGTGAACAGCCTTTACCAGGATTACTCAACGAAAAGTTATTTTTAGGAAGGGCTAGACGTTCCTCCTTAGTCACCCGATTCTCACTGGTTCGGATCACCGAACACACATCTTGGTGGAAGGCGTTTTTCGGATGATGCCAGTTGTGTAGGGAGCTGCCGAAGATTTTTTGGGACATCAAGGTCCTCGATTCCGTAGATAACAAATATTCAGGCTTTTGCTACGTGGCACTCGGTGTTTAAGTCGTCAAGTGAACTATAATCTATTAACGGTTACTTCGCACTTTCCTGAAGCCCTGGTTCAGTTCTACTTCCAGGATCTTCCTCCGCCTCGTACAAACTAAGCTTGAGTAAGCCTAGGAAATTTACTCAAAGGTCATCGCACCGGATTCGTACGCACTCAGCTGTAAGAATATTTTGCATGAGAACTATTTCTTTCTAGGCGCTACCAACACACATGTTTTCTCACTGTTTCTATTTATATTTATTATAAATAAAATATAGGTGAAACTTCAATTTAACTAAAAATAAGATACTTGAATGTTAACAGAGGCATAAAACGGTCGTGGTATGGCGTATTTAGAAAATAACTAATCATGTCATGGGGTGATTCTTCAAAGGTTGGATTCAAAAAGTGTGAAGAAACGGTGAATAGACTATAGCAGAAAAGTGTGAATACGTGCATGCCGTTCAACATTGCCATAAGGCTGTTAACGGTTAATGGAACGCTTCTGAAACCAACCTTTGAAAGATGTCATTGCCCCTACCTGCATGTATTTAAACGGGCACATTGTATGGCATGCACCCAGTAAAGTTGGTAACGATGGAGGGAAAGTAGTTCCATGTTTTAACGTCGAGTTAATACTGTTAGGTAAACATTTGTGAATACTGAACTTATTCTCTTTGCTTTCGTAGTGCATGTGAGTATGAGAATCAGCAAATTTGTAACATATTTACTTTCCTAGTAATTTTACAGCTTCGCTTGACCTATGTATGAACAAAGTGACTGGGCCCATGGCAATGTTAATTTTTACAAATGGCGGCAGAATTCGAAATGTGCACACAAGTAGATCTTAAGCAGGGCTTTCAGAATTGCTCGATCTACCGTGAACACCCCAGTCATTTGTGCACACGTTATACGTAGAATATATAATATAACACGGAACCTTATATGTTTACCTGCCGTCGGGACTTGTTCCGATAACTGAGCGTGTCACTTGATCGACGAAATAGTTCCAGCCATCATGCCCTCACTAATTTAATCTATACATAAAACAAAAGTATAAACTTAAAATTGATCCTAAAAGTGCTCGGTTGCCCGCGCAATAACTAACGCTGATGATAAGAATCTATTATATTTTCGAGTAATCAATACGTTCACTCAGTAAATCCTGACCCCGTCAAAATTACGATGATTTTTATTTTACTATGCGCAGTGTGGAGCTTCAGTTGAAACAGTAAACCTTGCGTGCTTATCGTGCCACCTGGATTAACCACCAAAGGGGTGAATCTATAATCCCAACTATAACGCTGTAAATGTCACGCCTTTCCGAGGCGCTGCACCATTAATCAAATGTTTATATTGTTTTGCGACTCTATGTTGAAAATAGTGGCACTGCACATAAGATGGCTGTTCACGATAAAGTGAGCACTTTTGAGTCCCTAGTTACTTTTTTATTTCAACCATATTTAATCTATATATCAGCTTTTTAAAATAAATACTGCCACGTAAGTAATAAACAGGGTGTTTATATTGCCCCGCTCTCTGGAGTTTACGCCTAAGGCTAAAATAAAATACATTTATCGACTGTTATTCCTAATGTGAAGGCTTTCAAAAGTGCTCACTTTATCGTGAACAACCTTTAACTGAGTGCGTGTGTCGTCTATATGTATATCTACGTTCGTGCTCTCAAAAATTTCCAGTTTGTTTTCCTGCGTTTAAATTTGGCGAATGTGCATGGTCATGAATTAAATACTGTAAAATAACATTGTTTCGATATGTTTTTGTGTTTGTCATTACCAGCAGATCCCAGGACGTCAAGGATCCGAGTCCCAGCATGGGTCTTTCATGCTGGTTCTGAAAGTAAAGAAGGTCTCGTTAATATGCTTCACGTTAGGTATATTAACTGTAAATTATGGTTTGTTATTTTTCATGGAGGCATGTTGATAGTCTATACACGAGTATTGAATCAGAACAGCCTACTAAACATTTGAAAGTAGTCTGTGAAAGAAAATGAACGAGCCTACGACAGAAATAGTAATAAAATATTGGCTAAGCCGTAACAGCGAAATATTGTAACATTAGTATAGCGTACAAATAATATTACGGCTGCTGCGTGATATGTCAATACGAGCTTGTTCCCGATAGGGACACACACCCTAACTTCGAATCAGTGTAAAACCACTGATTTGCAGTGAAATTCAACTACTCGAATCAGTGAAAATGGCTCCATTTAGAGTCTGTGTAAAACCATTGATTGCTTGAGTGAAAAAATTTCACTGTTGGAAATAGTAACGTGAAGAATTTTCACTCATCAATAAGTGACGGCCGAAAGCAGTAGCGAATTAAATAGTGTTTTTATTTAATTTAGCAAAATAATTACGTGAAATAAACATATTTACGACAGTTTACTATTTATTTTGTACAATTTACCGTAATTTAAAAAAGTAAAAAAAAATTCGTAGGTGGTCCGGGATTGCATTCACAAACCCTTCCCACTTCACTTTAAGACCGTTAACTTACCATCTGAGCTACGAAATCAAGTTGAAAAACGGGAGGAAAATGTACTCGTTATAATTAGTAAAGAATCCTTAATTTAAATTCTATGCCCTTACTTTTCGTTTTTGGTTTAATTGGTAGCGTCTGGATCATTATAACGAATAGTATATATGTGCACTCTCTTCGCCACTTTATATGCAGTTTAAATCTTCAAACATAAACAGAGCTCTTGGATGATTGCATGAAAACGACACGAAAGTTGTAAAAACGGAATGAAAGGCCGAATGTTAAAATTACCTTATAAAATTGTGTTTTTAAAGACAAAAAACATATTAAAAAGTATTTTTTTACTTTACTAGTTTATTCATTGTTTTTACCACTTGATACACGTTGTTTAGCGGCCATTTATAAACTTTGTTAGACGGTTTGCACGTTATTTAACTGATCCATCAGTCAAACAACAAACCACTGGAAAAAAAAGTGGAAAAACTGACTAATGAAAAAGTGGAAAGTGGCACTGAATCTATAAGTGAAGGAAATCTGGCATTTTTTCACTAATTCATCTGTTAAATTCACTGAAGTGACTGTTGAATCAGTCAGATACTGTTGACTGAAACAGTGAAATTATCACTGACTCAAACTTAGAGCGTACAGACATTAGCATAGCAGAGGAGAATGCGTTACAAATTGGTTAGAGGAAGTATGGAAAAAATATCAAAGTACGTATTTCGTAAGCAGTATTCTAACATCAAATTCAACTCATGAGACTAGAGAGAACTGGCCGTGAAGGAGATTGAGGACAACAATTTTAAGTGTACTGAGCATCGAAGTTCTCCGAAGTTTTTTGCACCACGAGGTTAATTGTTCGAATACTGGTATAACATAAAAAAAAATCGCCAGCCGGGAAATTTTTTATGAAGGAAACATAGTCTCGGAACTAAAAACAAAGTATAAACTGTAGGAAAATTAAATTAGCTTGAAACATTGAGAGTTTCCTACGGCAAATATAAGTACTTCATTTGGGATCTAGCTGTACCCTAGCCCCGCTTCGTTGGGCATTGATTTATTTTGAAAATTGCAATCGCTCTCGCCACTCACTTGGGATTACTCTGGGCCTCTATGGGCCCACTTGAAATATTTCTATCCACTGAGCCAGTGCGGCCCCACTTGATAGTGCTCTAGTCACTGAGCCACTACGGCCCCACTTGGGATTACTCTAGCCACTGGGCCACTGCGGCCCCACTTGATATATTTCTATCTATTGTACCGCTGCAGCCGCACTTGAGAGTGCTCGAGCCACTGAGCCACTGCCACTTGGGATCGCTCTAATCACTGGTCCACTGCGGCTCCTCTTGAGATTACTCTATCCACTGGGCCTCTGTGGCCCAACTTGATATATTTCTATAGTTATATGGAAGAATGTAGCTTGCTTACAATAAAATAATTATAACAATCTGCCCTGCAGTTTTGGCAGAGCATTCTTAGAAAGCAACAAACTAGCTCATTTTTCCCGACTTGATTCACTAATACCGCTAGTTCTTAGCTCCTATAAGTGCTGCGGCAGTATTTATTACACATAAATCCTCCTCGTTAAATGCCGATCATAACAGTAAAAACCAGATCCAAATCTGTTCACTGGTTCTCGAGATTAGCGCAGTCATAGAGACAGACAGACTCGCGTCAGGGACTTCCTTTTATACTATTCATTGATATTGCCTATGTGCTAGGCGCTCATAGTGCATACAGCCATTTTTCACCTTTTACCTTGTGCGAGACATTTTGCTTAGTCTCCAGTTAATAATGGCTCCGTAGTTATGATCCAGACACGGTTACTTTACACTTTTCTGAAGCCCTGCTAGAGTTCTACTTCCGGGGTATTCCTCCGCCTCGTGCAAACTAAGCTTAACTAAGTCTAAAAAATTTCGCCGAAGGACTTTGCACCGAATTCGTGCGCACTCAGTTGTAATTATATTTTGCAGCAGAACTGTTTCGTACTAGGCCCAACACACATGTTTTCTCGCAGTTTTTATAATTCATGATATAAATTATATATTATAATTTATATCATGAATTATAGATGAAACTTCAATCTAACAACAAACAAGATAATTATATATATGCATATATATAAACCGAGGTATAAAACTGTTGTGATACCTACATGGCGTATTTGGGAAATAACTCAACACGTTATGCACGGGGTGATTTTTCAAAGGTTTAGTTCAAAAAGTGTGACGAAACAGGGAATACACTATACAAGCAGATGTTAAGATACTCGCTTTTGTGTACGTACACCACATGTAAGTTACGTGAGCTCAAAAGTTCGCTTTACCTCTCTGTCTATTTTTTTTTTTTTTTTTTTTCGTAAAAGTAAAACAGTGTTTTCTGAATTTCGCGTTGTGTTGCCAGTATGCAATAGCTCTTTATATCGCCCACGAGCTTGATACTAACGAGACACGAAAAACAAGGGGTAAACTATGTACTAACTCTCCCCAAAGACCCATTTATATCGCCCGCATGTGGTGTCACTCATTACACATAAAAAAAAAATTCCTTTACTATCTGGCGAACTATTGTACTTGGAAAGGTCACTACTTTGAAAATTTATCTTGCTCGTTAGGGAATTTTAAGACTTTTCATCTTATTACACACAAAGCTTGACATGTAATGTTATCTAATTCTTGTTTTACAATTTTAGACTACGATGTGGTTCTGTTAATTTTAATGTTACTTCACTATTTTTATTTTCGTCGTCAGTTCGCGGTAACTATGGAAAAATGAATTATATAAAACCTTTCGTCGGAATTGTTAAGGCGGGTGCATATCGAGGTCAGTATGGCAGCAGTTTATGTTTGAAAGCTTAATATTGGCGATTTTTACGCAAACTTCGGCCTAAGAGCATTGCAGAGTGGAGAGTTTTGGGCGGCTCTTAACATCGAGGTCTTGAGAGCCGATGAGGGTGAAGTGAGTTGAGTGTGGAACAGCGCCAGGAAGCAAGGACGGGGAAACCGGAGATCCCCGAGAAAACCCGCCAACCAGCGGCATCGTCCGGCACGATCCCCACATGCGAAAATACGCGAATCGACCTCGGTTCGCCTAAGTGGGAGGCAAGTAGTCTGACCACTATATCACCGCAGCCCCATGCTTTGCAGAGGTTTTGTAGACAACACGTGATTCAAAACGGTTGGATATTTTGTAGTATTGGTGGAACACAAAAAAGTGTGTAGACTTGTTTCGTGCCGGTGAGACAAGTTATCATTTAAACTTCGAGGATTATTTTTCTGGGCCCCAAGTGTTTTCAGAAGTAGTCGTAGCTGCTAAATTGTTATACAAAAAATTTTAGAGTCGTTTTTAGACACGGATCATGCTTTTATGTTTATTTGCGTGCTATAAAAAAATAGCGTCACAGCTTAAAATCACGTTCAGGAGAGTCGTCGACGAAAAGACTGGCTGCCAGTTGAGCGCCTTGCGCATAGAGGCGATGAGGTAAGTGGCAAGTGAGCAAAAGTTGGCCTTACGAGCAGAAGCGTTTCGAGGACCCGAGTGCAAAAAAGAGACGAAGGCAGGCGAAATCGTTGAAAGTTCCAATACTAATACATAATACCGGATTTACCCACGTGATCACTGTGGTGCCTCGTCTTAAGATCGTAACGTAAACACGAAGATAAGCATGAGTTGAGTTGAACCACGTGGAAATATTCTGTGTAGCAGTGAGCTCAAGTGCAATCTTATCGCGGGACGTGACTGTGAGTCCGTTGAACTGATCTTTGTATTTGATATCTTGTTTAAGCAGCTCAGGTTGATTACTGGTGGGGTCGCAACAGTAGTCGGCATCCTGTATCTGTGATCTTTGACAAGATCGTAATATCACACACCTGGCTGTGCAGTTTCTGTCATCGGTTTTTTTTTTAGCAAGTCAGTTTTTAACACATTAATTTGAAGTTATTTAATGCAAGATAACTTTATTATTTTGTCTCAATTGTGTTCATATTTTTTTATAAGATAAAGTAAGTTTTAAAACTATTTATATTTTCAATATTGGGCAAGTTATTTGGCAATAAATAAGACGCTAAAGACCTTTACGCTGCACGAGAGGGTCGTTCCGTAAAAATGACAGCTTGACCAATTAGGACGGACAGTGATGGAAGTTAACTAGTGGCATAGTTTTACTTCAGTGGCGGATTTAAGGGGAGGGCTAAGGGGCATGAACCCCACCCTTAGAGCTTGATTTTACACTAGATAAAATTAGATTAATCTTGAAACCAAGAACATTGTAAATATACACACTTTGTACGGTAGCAAGAAATTTTAAAAAGTGGTACATATACTTATTATAATAAAAGGACAGTTTAAAATGTAGCAGCCGTTCATTGTAAAATTATCACTTTTGAGGCCCTAGTTACTTTTTTTTCATATCTGCCCTTTTTGTCCTTCCACCACATTTAAAAATAAATATTGTCATGCATGTAATAAACACAGAGTATATTTGTCATCGGACTCGAGAGTTAGCGTCTATGGCTTCAATAAAACATATTTATTAACAAATATTCCAAATGACAGGTATTTAAAAAATGCTAACTTTATCGTGAATAACTTTTATTTAGATAGCGTATACACCAAGTAATGACATTTATATTTAGCACTAAAACATAATGCTTAAAGGCTGTTCACGATAAAGTGAACACTTTTTTAATTAACCTTAGATAAAATTCACTGCCCCTGTCTGCACAACTTTACTGGACGCATGTCACTCAGACATGCGCTCAGTAAAGTTGGTAACGAAGGATGGAAAGTAGTTCCATATTTTAACGGCAAATAAATAAAAAGTTTTGGGTAACCATCTGTGATAACTTAAATTATTTCTCTCCCTTTCTGTTTTTTTAATACATCGAAGTGTAAAAATGAGCAGATTTGTAAAATATTTACTTTTCTAATAATTCCACAGTTTCACTTGTCCAATACGTGAATAAAGTGATGAGGCCCATACCAATGTTTATTTTACACGATGCGGAAGAAGATACAACGTGTATACAAGTAGATCTTAAACAGGGCTTTAAAAAGTGTCCATTTTACCATGAACATACTACACTGATATATATGTGTGTGTGTGTGTGTGTGTGTGTGGTTTTAACATAGTTTATAAGGACCCATTCCTCAAGTAGCTCCATCCTTAATACGGTTTCTAGATTCGCCACTGTACACTGCAGTGCAAACGGAATTAACGTGAGGGTTTTCGGATTTCGTAGGCTTTATTTACAACACCACACCTGCGAGTTCGGTACCGTTAAAATTTTTAACCACTTCAAAATGCGCAGTATCGATATTCAGGCTCAAAAAAGGACCCCATCAAGCGAAGGCGACAGATAGTAAAGGAAGAAAGGCAATATACACCCGAAATATTTTTTCGCCATTTTTAATCCAGCATCAAGCTGGATATTTCCATGAATGTTTTTTTTTTTTACCATCGCTATAGTAAACAAGAATTAAGTGGATATTGTGAAATATAAACAGCACAAGAGCCGGCTCACATACAGATATGTAGCTAGCTGTGAGCTCTATCTTACTAGCATCTCCAACTGCTCGAGTGTAACTAGAGAATACATTATAGACAGAGAGGTGGTTTCTCACGAATTACCACTCGAGTCAGCTGAAGAAAATTCCAAGGGGTCTCCCACTCCACTGAGATTGTAGTACATTCACGTCACTTACTTTTCTGGCAAAGTGCGCGAGTCCTAACCGACACTACACAGCAGGTGTAACTAACCATTAAAACACAAACACAAATAAAGTCGACGTCTTTGATGGTATAACGATGTTATTTCTCAAAGTTTTAACCTCTTTATGATTAAGATTCATACCAAAAACTGTATGGCTCGGGCGCTATAAAACTTTGAAAAATTTTTAATAGCCTTGGCCGTAAAAATAATTATTTAATAGTTGTTCAAAATTCTGCTTAACATGTTGACGTTACTTACAAGTAATAGACCGCGTTATTTTTGTATAACTATCTCACTTACAGAGATGAGACAATTAACAAAGAAATAAGATAGCATGAGTAACTTCAAGAAAAATTTTTAATCGCGCTACGGAATATTTTATAAATTTTTAAATATTCCTTAAAATAAAACAAAAAGAAACATACAATTTTTTTTTTTTTTCATTTGTAGAAATTTAAGATTTTTTAAAATGTATTGTTTACCACACCGAAAAATGAATTAAGACATGACTTTTCAGTCGTCCTTGTTAAATCTTCTATTAATGATTTAGTTCGTTTAATTTTTATATTCAAAAACACTCAAATTTATATTTCGACATGCTGTGATGCGAAAATGCGAGGAAAGAGTTCTTACGAGCAAGGTTTCCAAGTTGAACGGTGTTTTGTACAGATATAAAATAGAAACTTTTTTTCGGTGAACAGCGGCACACTTTGTAAGCTCCAACCTGCGGCGTGTCGCTTGCACGCCATAGAAGAGTGGGTGGTGGTTATTCAGGTATGAGTACTAATTTCCTTCGTGTATGGTTAGTATAGCATGTTCACAATCAAACGAGCCCTTTTGAAAGCCCTGCTTACGATCTACTGGTATTCACGTTGTGTACTCCTCCGCCTTATGTAAAATTAACATCGCCACGGGGCTCATCACTTTGTTCATGCGTCGGTCAAGTAAAACTTCGAAAGTATTTGAAAAAAATAAAAAAGTAAATATTTTACAAGTCTGCTATTTTTTTTACACTTCAATGCGTTGAGAATGACCAGAAAGCGAAATATATAATTCGAGTTGTCACAAATGGTTACCTAAGACTTCTCTTACGACGTCAAGATACTGAAACTACTTCCCATTAAAACGCATGCAGGGACGGACAGTGACTTTTTTCTGATGTTCATTCCAAAAGTGCTCACTTTATTGAGAACAGCCTGTAGTGATGTTTGAGATGTTAGATCTATATAACCACTTGACCGCACAGTGAAGCACGTCCAAGCACGTGGCTCGACTCGCGAATATTTCCTTCTTACACAGCGATAACGAAACGTGGGATCACGCGACAAGCAAGTTCGCGTAAATCTGAACGAGCTAAGCATGTGCGTTAGAAAGGCATTTATTTACGTTCGTTTTACGAGAAGGGAAATCGTAATGTCAGTGACGAGAAGAGTTGACGTGCCACTAGCCAGTTCAAACCAATAACTCATTTTAGAATTAATGAGATATGCTGAATGTGATCTGTGATATTTCGTACGGACGTATTGTAAACTCGATAGATATAACTGAAAATGTGTTTGCAGTTGCCACCTTTGATTTATTCAATTTTAATGGCTTACAAAAAGGTGGAATTGAATGACTGGTGAAAAATCACTTACATTAAAATACCGGTTGCAGCCAGTCGCTGGATTGCTGAGGTTCCAGTGTAAACGCATGGTATTGAAATGTTTGTAAACACAATTTTCGATGTCACTCACCTTAGACTTGTAAATAACTTCATCATATGATATAGTTAGCAAGGCTGTATAGCTGAATCTTTGGAGAAAACGTGGTTTCGTGTTCATACGTGCATATTGACTCGTGTGTGTGTTCACATGAATTAAAAGCTAACGTAGCTTATTTTTTTTTAAGGTCTCAGCGAATATGCGTGATTTGTTAAGGGAGGGGGGGGAAATAGAAATAATTATGTCAATACACTTTTTTTGAGACGTAAAATTGTATTCACTATTTATTATAGAAATTTCTTTCTTTATCGTTAGACATAAGTATATCATTCAGATGATTGAATAACTTTAATATGAATGGAGTACCTTTATCAGTTTACCGTGTTCACTAAATGAGATTTAATTATTGATTAACTTCTCAGAATAACTACAGAAGTAATAGAACATACTAGAAGTCAAACGATAATTGCCTCTAAAATCTAGTTTAACGATGTTCTATGCCCTAACAAAGTTAATTTTTTTTTCTCTTCAAAAGAATAACCCCAAATATAAGTAATGGCAACGAAATATTTAAAAGTATGATGGCGCCCACCTCTATCCCTTTAAGAAATTGCTAAACAAATGGTATGTGACTTGAGTTTAATATTTTTTGCGAGGTTAGTATGTTGGATATCTGGAACTAAATATGTTTTTACTTTATTTTGAACTTCTGGTTTTTACGTTTCGTCAGTTTTTGTTATTTACCTTTACTCAACGCATTTTTCTCATTGAGCGCACACATTTCTCTACTCTTTTATTTCTTTTTATTAGAATGATTTTTTTGTAAGAACAACGGAGGAGATATGATATTTAACTAAAAATATTATTATTCGTAAGCAAATCGAAGCTGTGAGTTCGATATATCGAGTATTACTGTTTCAGTTAACACGATACTGTCGATAGGTATTACTTGTTTAACTTGCTGTTTCTCTCGCACAGAATTCGGGGTTTTTCTTTCTCTCGGTAAATAGTGCTCGTGTTTTCTATCTCACGTTTGAGCTGTTTTTATGCTGTTCTGGCGTTTCCCACGTTTGTAAATAGACGCCGTATTTGTATATTTACTGGTCCAGAAAGTCGGTAGGTGACACAATTCTGCGGAATTTGCTTTGTGCTTTAATTCACATTTTAATTTTGTTTATTTTAAAGCTCTGATTTTTTTTTTTATTGCGTTTGTATTCTCTTAGTGCTTATAACTGAATTTAAATGAGTACGTAGATAAAGTAGTAGCAAACATTAAAAAACTGCTTTATCCAAAAATTAAAATTAAAAGTCGTAAATATGAATTTTGTATTCCTGGATTTATTTCGTCTTTGGATACGAATTTACATTCTAAAAGATATTCAACAGATTTATCAAGCCTTGTGAATCTCAAGAGAAAGGCGAATCTGCAAGTAAAATAAGTTAAATCAAATCTATTTTCTGTTGCAATTGTAGTTACACGTCAGTCATATGAACAATGGTAAAAGCAGCTTCATAATTATGTATACTGGCTACTTTAAAAATTAAAGTTTCGGAATTAGCCATTAGACTTGATATTTCAATGTTTGTTATTTGGTGCATAATCAACTTTAATTTGAACTAAGCCTATTTATTATTATCAGTAGCCATTAATTGAATCATATGGCTTTTCAGAATGAAATGGGCTGAGAAATTTTCTAGCTTCATTGTGGGTAATGCTTGTATTTTGAGCAAGACTAATTCATTACCTGCTAGCTCCGTTTACAGTATTTCCATGGTTGTATTGATTTCGCTATCAGAAACAACAAGGACCAGGAAATTAATTATGTTTTCAATATTAAAATGTTTTGAAACTTCTTTTAACAAGTCTGTAAACAAAAGTGATGTGTAAAAACATGAAGAAAAACAGTAAGTCAGGAAGACAGCCTGCATTGTTTCGAAATTTACCCTGGGGATAATCCAACATTTGTGTAAATATTTTGGTTTTTCACCGCATTAAAGAATTGTTCGAGATTGACATTAAAGAATTGTTCAAGATTGGTATATTTATAAATCTTCTTTTAGCCATAATTGTTTTGTTTCAGTTTTGAATTTTATGTGGACATGAACTTAAGACAAGAGAAAGGCACAACTTGTAATAAATAATGTTTTAAAATATTTTACTATTTAGTAGAACAGTATAGTTTAACATTTAACTGTCCATGCACCTGTGAAGTGCCTAATAATAACGTATATTTTCATTTTCCAAATCCAACCCGGTTAAGAAACTAATGTGCGTATTATTTGATATACAGGTGGGAACTGAACTATACCGACAAACTTTGGCAGGTATAGGCATGATTCTTCAAGAAATATATCGTGTGTGTGTGTATATATATATATTTGTATTCCGCTGCAACATGTCGGGATAACGCTCTGCGTAAGTTCGTGGCGCCTCAAATGCAACTCCGAGCGCCTCGCCGTAAACTTACTCTTTGTCCGATATAATCCATTCACTGTTACTTCACACTTTTCTGTAGCCCTGTTGAAGTGCTACTTCCAGGATATTCCTCCACCTCATTCTGACCGTCTCCCAATTCGCCGAGAGAGTACTCTCTCGCTCACTCTTGACGTCACAGAGACTCCTCTCGGCTGTCCCAACTCCGAGGAGAGAGCGCAAGAGGGAGAGTGAACGACGATGCACACTCGGTGCTCACTCTCGCACCCTCTCTGGCAGCCATGTTGTTTTCAAGTCCAATCTCAAATATCCAGATATATTTTGTTGTTTGTAAAGCAGTGTTAGAAATATTTTATCGACTTAACTTAATCATTGCGATTGTGCAATGTGCAATGACAGCAATATTCTGTTTGATATGGAATATAACACATTATGATGTTATTATGTTAATGTTTCATTCAGGTTAATTGTGTGCTCATTATTAAATATTGGGGTTTGCACATAACAATTATGTTTTTAACCGTACAAAATGTAACAAATTAAAATAAGTTACTATTTCATAAAATACTGTACACTTATTCAAAAAATATTTTATTTTTCACTATTTTTCACTATTTATTACTTTTTCTGTCAGCGAAATAATGCCGAAGGCTTACAGAGGGCACAAGTCTCAATTCGCTAAAGTGAGCCAGAGTGTGCCAGAGTGAGAGTGGCGAGTGAGAGTGAGCACACTTTCGAGTTGGGACGCGGCCTTAGTCTATAAAATTACACCAAAGGGCAACGCACCGAATTCGTGAACACCCAATTATAATAATGTTTTGCGTGAGAACTATTTCTTACTAGGCGCTACCAACATATATTGTTCTCTCTCTTTTTTATTCATATTTATTATAAATCAAATTATAATTAAAATATGTATAGGCAAAATTTTCATTACACCAAAAAAACGTTTACACTAATTTATGTCACTCATATCAGCTAAAACGATTGTAGTTATTTTATTTTTGAGCGTTCCCGAAATATAAAGCCAAAAGCTGTCGCATGGTCTCAAATAGTCTGCCATTTCTATCATTTGTCGGGCTTCGTTGCCTTATCTGAAAAAGCACCGAACAAGAAATGATTAGTTTCTCTGAGCTTCTTCAGCACAGTAAAATTATTTCCATCTGATTTTGGCATTTTGTTTACTTGGAAAGTAAACAAGCACACTTGTAGGAAGTAACTAGTAGTTACTAGTATACCATCTATTTCAAGAAACACAAAATACAAGTTCTTGTAGATACTAGTGCTGTCAGCGAAACGGAATTTGCAAACCTTTGCCGGTAGTAGCATTTGTAACTAGTAACTTGTGAAGATGCAGTTTGCGCGCAACTGTACCTTATTTCCCATCAACACCAAACCACATAAGAGGTTTCAACAAAACGAGTGAAACTTGTATTTGATAATAATTTTATAGGTATACCATTTCAGCATGTGTTTCCGTGGTGTAGTGGTTATCACATCCGCCTAACACGCGGAAGGTCCCCGGTTCGATCCCGGGCGGAAACATAATTATTTTTAATGTTCTCCTAGTCTTGGTGTATTAGAGTAGTGGGCGGAACTTATTTTAAAATTTTATTTACGTTGACGAGTCGCTAATTATTTAATTTTGTTCTGTCGAGGTGTAAATCAAAACTGTTTTCAGAATCATTTTAAAAGACAGTTTTTTTGAATCCTACGACAACGGACGGGGTAGCAGGAATGAAAGCTTTTATTTATGAATGAAATAAAAAGATAAAAGTAATTATAGGAGTGGTTACAGAATTTGTAGAACTTGTAAGACGTGGTCGAATAGCCATAATAACCTTTACTACCAATTAATATTTTTGTATCATTTTATATTTAGTGTATAAAAGCTTGACGCTAATAGTTAAGAGCCTTACGCAATATGTGTGCTTACTACGCTTACACAGAAGAGGTATAAATTTGATTAAAAAATAATAATTTGTAATAAAGTTTATTTCAACTGTTCGACCACATCTTACAAGTTCTACAAATTCTGTAATTACTCCTATAATTATTTTTATCGTTTTATTTCACTTATAAATAAAAGCTTGGTTTAAGAAGGTTTCTTACAGTAGATTTATTTTTCACTTTTTAGTCTCGCCTATTTTTCTTTATTATATAGCTAGACTATTTAAACATTCACAGACGCGTCCGTCATCGGTATCGCGAATTTCAATGCACTTTCTTCGCGGGGGGGGGGTCGGGTGGGGGGGGGGGATGAGAGTTTAACCGGCATGTTAAATATTCATTAGTCATCTCACACGTGTGTAAGATGAGTACGAGGTCACGCAGATCGGAATCTTCACGTACCCACACACGTGGTCGATCATATTTGAATTCCTTCTTGTGTTTCAAAGTTTGGATTGTCTTTTACCCACACAACCACGTGTAAATGAGGACCTCCCCGGCAACTGGAACCCTACGCGCCACCAGTAATCGACAACTTGTCCACCAAATACATCGTGATCGCCAGTGATTCGGTGGGCGCCCGGACAGTCACCTCGCAGACACCTACCGTACATACAAACAAGTGAAGTTAAAAATGAAAGCTTATAATAAGACACTTTCATGTCAACATAATTGTATAACGCTTGCGATATGCAGGATCTTCAGAAAATAACTAGACACATCATACATGGCAGATATTTCAGAGGTTAGATTTTTAAAAATTGCGAAGAAACCGCGAATAGACTATAATTCAGTAAACGTGTACGGCGCCATAACCTTGCTTGCACAGTCATTACTCAGTGCATCACTGATGACAACTGAGGATTGTCGTGCTCAGCCCTTCATTGAATTACATTTAATTTCCGGGAATTATATTATATTAACAACAACACGGGTATAACAAATGCGTTCATTTTAGTTGTTTTTTTTTTTTAATTTGGCAGTTTACTCCTCTTTGGTAGCCGAATGAGAAGTGTTTTCGTGCACTAACCTAAAATCATTCTTTATATTCCGTGTTGGGTAAATTATGTTCGGAATTTCTTCCTTCGCTTTTGAGTGTCGTGCGTATTGTAACGCCTTAAAATGTGCGTGTTTTCGGCTATATCATTAACATGTAATATTATTATTTATTTTTCACACTTTCAGTTTTGCGTAATATTTTCTGTATAAACTCATGTAAATAATGTCACATATATAACTCAAGTAATTTCAATTAGTTTATTTATTTTTTAAAATATATTTTGTATTTTCTTTTATTTTCACGCTTAGGATTTTTTATTTTACTTGTACGGTGTCAATCATATATTGTGTAACTTAATTAGGCTAGCTAGCTTACGTTTTGTATCTTTCTTATATGTAATTAATTTAATTTTACTTTTGGTATCGTTTTGTGAATATTTCTGGTTTTATTAATTTTTTTGTATCCGTTTTGAGACCCTATACTCTAGGTTATTTTAAGCAGTTAGGCAGTTGGAAGTGGCTCATGAGGGGTTTTGAATGACTTTAGCTTATTATTGACCCACACGTTTAAACCCTGGCTTGTGATTGGCTGGAATGGTAGGCCCCTTAATTTAACTCCAGTCAATCGTGCTTAACGCTCTCCCTTACATCAGCTGCCATACTAGACAGACGTAGGCGAAGGGAAGGATTTTGATTAGCTTTTTAGGATGTTTTTAAGACTTCCCTCGACCCCAGTATTGATATTTTTGATACCAGCGTATAAAAAGTGCTGTATTTGCCTGTCCACTAGGTTAATGAGTCAGGAGGTAGAAGTAATATAGGACGACGTAACGTAGTTTTCCAATTGTAATTTCGCGTCCTTAAGCACTCTAAACGACCCTACAACGCTTCGAGAGCCGTCGACGAGTCCTGCCCTACACAATAAAGAGGAACCCAGCAACGAGAGCAACGGGATTACCTCGCTAATCAGGGAGATAATTTATTATTCAATTTGTGGCGCAGAATCGACGGTCATTACGGCGAGCTTAGGCCGCCATAGTGAATGCCATAAGTACTGTTTGACCAAGCATTAGTCCTTGCTCACGGGAAACCAGGGACAGATTATTCACGTTCACCGAGCTATTAAAAAAAAAAAAAAAAAAAAAAAAAAAAATTGCAACGTATTATTTTAGTAACCTGACAAACAGTAATTTTTCATTTAATTTTTCTTCTGGCGTGAACATTAACTTTGACCCTGGCAGAATATAACACCTTAACGTGGGGATAATCTATTCTAGGCATGGCCACTTTTCAGCTGCACTACGAGTGTGTTGTAATTATTTAGTTCTTTGCTGATTGCCGCCAGGATTTTTAAAACCCTAGTTCAGGAAAGTTGAAAATAATTATAATAAATATGAACAGTAAAAGCAGCTGTGCCAGGTGTCCATTGTTTCTCAGTAGTGTTGCATTTTCCCATGTTCCTCGTCTCAGTGATTGCATGTTCGTTTTGTGATTGTTTTGAGACTGGTGTCAAGTGTGCCTGTACACAAAAGGTGTACAGAAAAGTGTGTCTGTAGTACGAAGTGTCTAGCATTGAAGGTGTAGTCCCTGCTTGGCTCAGCCTACGACATGGCGCACAAGTGACTTCTACCTGCGTTTGTCACATACACATGAACAGTTATTATTTATTTTTCCTACAATTGGGCCTACACATTTTACTACAATATTGTGCACATGGTGGTTGGTATTTGTATGTTCCACAGTGGATGTGAGTACCATAGGAAGTTGGTCCGGGCTGGTGTCTAAGAAGTGAGCCAGGATAGATATGTTTATTTATAGGCTGTTCACGGTAAAGTGAGCACTTTTTAAGGCCCTTATAGATTTTTCCTTTCTTCCAATTTCCATATTCCTGCTGCTTTTTAGTATAAACATTGCAGTGTGGCCAATAAACAAAGTGTATACATTTCACCACCATCAAAATTTAATGCCTGAGGCTGCAATAAGATATATTTATTAGTGGTTAATGCCTGTTGGGAGGGCCTTAAAAAGTGCTCACTTTATCGTGCACAGCCTATATCAGTAACAGTGAGTCTGGCAAGAAGTTGGTTATGATTATTAATTTATGCACCAAATAACCCGGCCAACTAATATACTTAGGGTAACCGCCACAATCTGCATACACACAGCCTCCTGTTCAGCGTGTGATATATTCTACATAAATTTGCACGCTCTGTCCTATCCCTCCATATTTATTTATATTAGTTATTTCTAAACATCACGTTACAGCTAAAGTACTGATTAACTTCTTGACCCCACCACTTTACCAAAGTTGTTTTGAAGACCAAATTCATGTGAGTAGATAAAAGCAAAGGTAAGAGACAAAGTTGTTTTACAAAACTGCTATTCAAAAGCCAAATAGTTTATAAATTCGGCTTATAACTCTTCATTTGGCGTACTTTTTCTGTAGCATCGAAACAATGCTGAACGCATTTCTTATTCAAGATTCCGGATTTTCATCGCGTTTATACATCTTTTCCCATTTTCTTTTGATTGATTCACTTCATGCGCAATGTAATTTTTTTCCCCTCGTGCATTCTTTAAATATTCTTACAATTTTTAAATATTAATAGAGTAAAATTTTAGAAACAATTGTGATCGACAACTAAAAAACTGTGGTTGTCGAAGTATTTTTGAAATCAGTACGTATATGACACAGAAATTCTATTTCCTTGACACGCTCGTTGCAAATGAAGATGTGGATAATGCATTTTGGAACCCAACTGATCACAATTTCCATCAGCGCGATACTGCACTTGTGCCTTTGATGGAGATAACGCTGGAGGCGGAAAGACAGTTTAAATACCCGAGAGATTAATGGAAGAACCAGTTTGTTTACCCAGCGCTCGATAGCGGGCAATTTGCGAGCAAGCTAACCGATATTGCTGTATCTCGTGTTTCCCTTTAATAGAATATTTAATGAGGTTGCTGTCAGTATCCCAGACCGCCTGACACTAAGACGACAAAAGCATTAGTGTAGTTTCCTAAGTATAATTTTACACTGAAATTCAATATTTATGTAACTTTATCCCGCAGAGTTTCCCGAGTGGCCATATGCTTAAACCGCTTTGCAAAGTGTTTGAAATACACGTTTCCCCACGGAATATTAAACGCGTGTCCAATGCGCTGATCAACGAAAAGTGGAGTGGATTATTTTGGACGGATTTTAACAACGGGGTCGTGAGAGCCGATAAGGGCGAAGCTTCGTGGATATGGATCAGGTGTTGGAATGCAAGCGCGGGAAAAAAACGGGAAATCCGCCGACCAGAGGCATCGTCCGGCACGATTCCCAAGTGCACGATTATGGGACTGACCCCGCCGAAAATCAAACCCGGTTCGCCTTTGTGGGAGGCGATTGCCCTAGCCGCTACACCACCGCGGCCCCATCTACGAGAAGTAAACACACTTTAGACGAGGCATCTTCAAGTGCTTACAAGAACTCGCGCACATTAAAAACACCATTCCAGAGCATTCCGACAGTGCTAAAAAAAAGAAAGCCACAAAAAATACACCGTAGATTCGTACAAAATGTATCCACGAACCTGCGATGAACCTTGTCACAAATAGCGACGGATAGAAGCCTTACAAATATTAATTTCAGTTTTAATTTTTATAGGCTGTTCACGGTAAAGTGAGAATTTTTGAAAGCCCTCTCATTTGGAATAATGGTCAAAAAATGTGTTTTATTTTAGCCTTAGACGTAAAATTCCGAGTGCTGTGGAATATACACATACTGTTTATTACTTACAAGGAAATATTTATTTAGAAATGTGGTTAAAGAATAAGAGATGGCTGAAAGAAAAAAGTAACTAGGGCCACAAAAGTGCTCACTTTACCGTGAACGGCCTATAAATATGCTTTGTTACAGTAATGCAACCATTTCTCTCGCGAAATAAACTTACACCTAAGTGAAGGTTTCGTTAGAATGGTTTTGTCTAAACCATCCAGTGTTCAGCTACTGTGCTAGAATGAAACATTTGGATCGCAATATGCGTTCTTCCATTGTAAAAACCACCAACTTAGGTATTAACTTATGTACATGTCGACCGAATAACCTTCACGTACTTTCCGCACAGAGGCACAGAGGCAATTTCTCTCGTAACGAAATTTTAAATTTTTTTGCGACTGGAATGAACTTTACGTCATGATAAAGAGATCACTTTTTTTTATTTTTTATTTTTTTGCTGAAGCCGTTGCTGAAAGTTTGAACGGTAGGAATCATAACCAAGCTTTAAAAAAAATTAAACTATCCGATGACATTTCCACATTAGGCCCTGCTTCACGGTCCTTTTGACTTACTGATGAAATCAGCTACTCATCTATAGCTTTAAAAAAAAAACCCTTCACATTTGTTACTTTTTGTCCCAGAAAGGGAAGGAAAATCCGAATCTATAGCTACAATAAATTATAGGATTTTTCCGAATGATACACATTTTTTGCCCCTGGTAATCCGATCCGATATACTGCATTTATCTGACATTGATCCGAAGATGGATGAAGTGACGGAAAGATAACAATGTATCATCCACGTGGTAATATTACGGGAAAACGGGAAACTCTTGTAATCCTAATGGTTTTGGAGTCGTTCTCTCAGAGAAGAAGTATTTCAGGTTCGATTTACTAAATATTTTTTGCAGTAACGTTTATTATGGTTAAAGCAATGAATTAAAATCATTCACTACTTTTTCCAGGAATTTTACCTTGAAATACACATTGTTGTAAGGCATTCCCTGATAATAAACTAAATAGCTTGAGTCGTTTTTAAAGTAACCTAGTTCTTGAAAGTGTTTCGTGTTTGAAAATCTATAATGCAAGAATCAGAGTTATCGATGTACTTAACCAACATACATAAACTCTTTAAAAATCTGTTTTTGCATGGTTGCAACAATTCATCGTGTATATCGATTACGGTACAATTTATTGATTGCAGAAGCACGCCACCTTGTTTTACCTTGGTGCTGAACAAGGCATTCGGAATCATCTTGAGAGTGAACGACCATTACGTGGTACTCTTCCGCCTTATGTGATGTTAACATTGCCATGGGCCTCGTCACTCTATTCATACCTCGGTAAAGTAAAACTGTGGAATTATTAGGAAAGTAAAATTTTTTACAAATATGTCAGTTTTTACACTTCGATGCACAAAAAAAAAAACAGAAAGGGGAAGAAATGACACTTTTCATTCGACGTTAAGATATGGAACTATTTTCTTTCCATCGTTACCAACTTCGCTGGGCTCATGCCACTCGGTGCGCCCGTTAAAATATATGCAGGTATAGGCTGTTCACGGTAAAGTGAGCACTTTCGAGGCCCTAGTTACTTTTTCCATTCAGCCATATTTAATCCCTAAACCCCCATTTAGAATAAATATTGCCATATAAGTGATACACGCAGTGTGTATATTCCACAGCACTCTGAAGTCAACGTCTAAAGCTATATTTAAATATATTTATTGATTAATATGCCGACTGAAAGGGCTTTCAAAAGTGCTCGCTTTACCGTGAATAGCATATAGGGGCAGTGACTTTTTGAAAGGTTCATTTCAAAAGTGCTCACTTTATTGTGAACAGCCTTTAATGATGTGCAGCTAAATCAGCAGACTAAATTATTTTATACATTTTATTTTGTCTTATTACTTTTTTTTTATATATATATTTTCGTAAGAGGAATCCCTTGTAAAGAATATTAAACTTCCCAAGGTCATATCCAGCGGAAAGGAATCACTGCGAAGGCGATGTAAAATAGCATAAACAGACTTTGCGTGGTCCCCCCCCCCCCTCAGAATTCTTAGCTGTGACTGTGGAGTTTTGATACAGCAATCTGTTCAAAAAATATGCACCACTGCCGCTGTGGTTTGAAACGCCATTTTACGGAAGAATGGATATCGTGTGAACATAGGGCTATTTACAGCGATTTTTGCTTATTTTTTATGCTTTTAAATGACCACTCTGTTGCAATAACCAAATTTTAGAATTGGCAACCAAATATAGCATTTTCATTTCTGACCCGAAGAAAAAGATGTACATTGAAATATTGTATCTCTTTTTTAATTTGCAAAAGAGACGATTGCTTACAACGATACCAATATAAGTAAGAAGGTTCTTAAGCCCACTAGCTCTTTCACAAGGTGGCGCATTGGTAAAAAAAAAAAAAAAAACCTGGACTGGCAATCGGGAAGGTACGGGTTCGATTCCCGGTCCGACCATCCTGATTTCTGTTTTCCCATGGTTTCCGGCAATTATTCTAAGCGAATACTGGTATGGGTCATCAATACAGGCCGTTGGCGATTCCTTCCCCCTTCTTTCTTCTCTGAGCAAGTTTCGCCATCTTTCATGACCTCGCTGTCGACGAGACGTTCAGTCCTATTCAGACTGTTCACAGTAAAGTGAGCATTTTCGAGGCCCTAGTTACTTTTTCCTTTCAGCAATTTTTTTTATCCTTTAAACATATTTTAAAATAAATATTGTTATGTAAGTAAAAGTCAACGTCTAAGGCTAAATGAAATATATTTATTGACTATTATTCCAAATGAGAGGGCTTTCAAAAGTGCTCACTTTACCGTGAATGGCCTATGCCTTCATTTCTAGTACAAAAAAAATTTGCGGTCCCTTGCAAGGGACTGTGATTTGCTACGTTTCGGCGCTGAAGTATGGGAGGCAGTGGGAGGAAGGGCATGTTGGACTATTTGCACCCCTGCTACAGGCCTCCATCAATCACAGCGGCCTGGAAGCAGGCGGGTGAAGTATGTTTAGTTGTTAAAACCTCCTTTTACAAGGTCCCTGCCGCTGAACACGTATGGTAGTTCATCAGGCACCGGGACCACTCTTAGTCTGTATTGTTGTAATATACATTGCGACGAAATTTATGGACCCCCCCCCCCCCCCACACCGCGCCGCGCCAAGTACGACCGTTCTGGCCTGCTCGCTTTGCTTTGTTCAGCATATTAATGTCCCTCAATTTTGCTCACTGGGATGGAGCTTAAATACAAAATGACGTGTATAAACGGCATACAAGTTAGTGGATAACCCGGGATATGAGCCTTAAATCTTGTCCGAAGCAAACTCAGGCCGCAGGGAAGTTGGTTCATCTATTTCTATTAACGCGTCAGTTGCCAAGAACCTAAATACTGCACGCCAGAGAAAAATGAGTTATTAAGGTCACGTGGTTGGCTTGTAATGCTTCTAGGGACTTTCGAGTCGTAGCACAGGTAGATAACTTGCGTAATATTTTACGGACATACCGAAGATATATTTATACGTGTACGGTTTTTCCTTCTCTAGCCACCAAAAATTATTGGAATTTTATTTTATTTTTGTTTACTAATGCGCTTGCGCTTTCTGAATCTACCGAATCGGTGCCAAAATAAATAACTTATTCTAAATTTATACTCATTACCACGAATTATATGAACCCCCACTCCCCCGCCCCCTCCCCCGGTGTCGGCTACATCTTCCTAATTGAGCCGTTATATTACAATCTAGATTCCGGGGTCGCTTATTTCTGCGCGAGGGACTTGGAAATTCGCTCAGAGCCTTTAGACAGGCTCGTGCCCAGGAATTTAATTTGGAGAGGGTCAACGTGAGCTTTATACGTGGTATAACCAGGAGGATGGGAACGGATTGGAATGACTTGCCCCCTTTTTCAGCTTAGAAGAAATAGCGAAACTCCGATAACTATAAATTAAAGACATTTCCCAGATATATTATACCGACCCGATTATGAAAACAAATACAAAAAGTTTCCTTAGAAATAATGTTTTTTTCCCTGTCTGACCGAAATTCTATCGTATGCCAATGTATGTCAGTTTTTACATGTGCAGTGTAACTTTCAGTAGTATGCCATCTCCTTTGTCACTTCTTCTGTAAGGGATGTTAGTTCACAAGCGTTAAAACTCTAGACGAAAGTATGCATTTTAAAAACAAAAGAAATTACACTTTAAAAATCTTAAAATAATAATAGACCGAAGTATAAGGAACCCGGGGATACACTACAAAGGATGAACACATCAGTTCGCAATTTATGAGCCGTACAACAGTTTTTCCAAATTTCCATAACTCACGACTTTTTTATTTTTGATGATTACGTTTCCTTGGGCCCAAGAGTGTTTCAACCTTTGGAAGGGGTCTGGAATTCCTGGACCCTGTCCACGGATACGTGCCTGCCTTTGTCGTTTCAAGCCCAGGGGCAATAAAAGAGGTTACTTGAATACCTATTTCATTTTGAGTTCGTTTACCCTTCCCAACCCCACGAACTTTTCACATAGATGCGAGGCATGTTACATATCATAACAAAGTTCTAATGAAGCAGTGTGAGGCAGTGTAGGGGAGAGGGAATAACGTGACACGGTTGGCATTATATAGTCTATTCATGGTTTCTTCACACTTTTTGAATCAAACCTTTGAAAAATCACTCCATGTACGACGTGCTTAGTTATTTCCTAAATATGCCGTGTATTACAAGCGTTTAATACCTCTGTTTACTTACAAGTGCCTTATTTGTCGCTAATTTGAAGTTTTACCTATGTTTTATATATAAATTATAATATTTCATTCATAATAAACATGAACAAAAACAGTGATCACAAATCTGTATTGGTAGAGCCTGGTAAGAAATAGTTCTCATGCAAAATATTATTACAATTAAATTGGCACTAATTTGGTGCGTTGTCCCCTGGTGTAATTTTCTGGAGTTGGTTAAGCTCGGATTGCACGAGGCGAAGGGATATCCTGGAAGTATAACTTTAACAGGGCTTCAGGAAAGTGTGAAGTAACCGCGAATGAATTATACACACCAAACTACTAACATCGCTCCGTACTACCGCGCTGTTAAACACCGCACTGCGCGACGTGCGTTTTTTCAACAGGTAATATTCACGCGTGGAACAGTCTTCGCCCAACCGCTCCTGGCTGTAGTCACTACCAGGAGGGGAGACACTAGATAGGGCTCACAATCGCGTTATTTGAAGTAAGTGCCTGTGGAAACACCAACATAGACAATTTACCACTAGAATTAATTTTTTTTTTTTTGGAACAGATCGGTTTTGAGTCAGAACTATCAGTGTTAGTATCTAAAACGTACTGATTATACCAACATATATTTTAGGTACTGATTTAATAACTTACTAAAACGATTAGAAACATTTAATCCGTTTTTTTTTTTCCACTGCTTGTGCAAGATTTATTCTATTATGTTGGTCATATTTGGATGTAACGTAAATATTTAAAAGACAGAGCTAACACAAACAGCACAGGTATATAGTTAATTATTGCCGAAAACAGCATTCGGCAACTAAATGGTGTTACTCAAGTAGGTTCTAACTGAGTAATTTTAAAACTTCGTTCTAGAACCTCTAAAGAATAATGCAAGCTGTAAACATACTGGAAATGCTATCTAACAATAACTCTGTTTTGTAAATAAGCTATTTTATTAAACATTGAACGCAACGTGATTATTAACTACTTCAGTGAAGCGTGTTTATCGCAAAATAGTAATTAAAAACTATCATTTTTGTTTTATTATACTTGGTGATTATTTTTCGTAATGTGTGTCTGCTGTTGGCATTAATCCAGGCACTTACCACCCACCCACTATCCCTGAAAAATAAGAATATCCTTACAACATGGAAGTGTCGGATCTTGTCTCCTTAATTGCTCTGTAGTCGCTGCGAAACTGAATTAACCTCCCCCCCTTTTTTTTCTGCAGCATAATAGACTCTCCCCGACTTACTTTATATTTCTGCGAACTATTTTCTCGTTTGGATTTAACTATACCTCACCATTCGTAATTTACAACCACTTGGAAGTATAATGTTACAGATTATATTCGTGCTATAAAAATAAATAAAAGTTACCATTCAATGTCCTGTGATGATAAAAAATTGATTTTAGTTACTGCTAAAAAAACCGTCATTTTTTGTAGTCAATAAAAGCCAGTTCTTTGTTACAGTCCATACAAACAAAGTTGAACAAAATCTAGAAAATTGCACCAGAGGGACAGCGCACCACATTCGTGCGCACTCAGTGTAATATAATATCGCATGAGAACTATTTCCTAGGTACTAGGCATTACCAACACACCTTTTCTTTCTCCCTGCTTTTATTCATATTGATTATAAACGAAACATTATAATTTATTGATAAAATATAAGTAAAAGTTGAGCTTAGCAAAAATTAAGTACTTTTATGTTAACACAAGTATAAAACGCGCGTGATACATGACATATTCAAGGTATAACCAAGCACGTCGCATGTAGGGTGATTTTTCAAAGGTTTGACTATAACCCCCGCCACAAAGCATTTGCCGAAATACCTCGCAGAGGCCACGAAGTGTCTCTTCTTTTTTGCTGTGCCCGAGAGTTGAGCAGGTGTGAAGCTCGTTCAAAGGGAAGGCAGGCAGGCAGCCAAGTAGGCCAAGGTCGCTAACAGTCGCATGTCATCTGCAGGAGGCCCGGGTAGCGAAGCCACGACGGCAGCGGCTTATCTGAGCCCTCAAGCTCTTTCCAGGACAGCCTCCACCCGCCCCGCGTAACGAGCTTTCCTCGACTCAGTGAGTCAGCCCGCCTCCCTCGCCCGACTTCCTCTCCGAGGTGTCGAAACTCTCCACGTTATCCTGCCGAGATGCCGCTTCCTGTTTTTCTATGGTCTGCCGCGCCGCCTCGAGGCGTTTCTCCGGACCTACCTCAAGCACACTTCTCCAGTCCGCGAGGGGGCCGCGGTGGTGTAGTGGACAGACTGCTCGTCCTCCCACCTGGGCGAACCGGGTTCAATCCCCTGCCGGGTCACTCCGGATTTTCGCACGTGAGAATCTTTCCGACGCTTCTCCATACTCGCCTGAACCACCCTCATTGACTCTCAAGACCTCGATGTTAAGAGCCGTCCAAACCTCTTCACCAGAGCTTCTTCCGAGCGTCTGATACAAACTAGGGCCGTGCGATGTGGCGATATATCGATCACGAAACAATATTTCTGAAATATCGCTACTCGGATGTGGTCCAACAGAGCAATATATCGCATAATTCGATATTAGCGATATACGATATTCGAGATATCAATAAGACCGATATTTGCGATATATCGCCATCGATTTTTAAGACTCCGTGGGAGCGATGTATCGCACCGATCTCGACGTGTTCAATATGTTACGAAACGATACTGAAAAAGTGTATATCGCACAGACCGGATTCTCTGAAGTATGCAGGGAACCATGTCACGTGCACGCGCTCCATATTCAAACGGAGGCGGTGACGTAAATGCCGTGTCATGATTTCAACGTCTGTCACTTCGCGTTGACAGTGATCCATGGAAAATCCTGGCAGTCCGTCTGATGACCCGAAACAACGTCTAATTCAAAACGAGTTTTCGAGACTGCGTGTTACGCCGCGGCACGTCCTGTTGTCTACCTTTTGTCAGCAACAAAACTTCTTCCAAGTACAGGCGATTCACGGTAAAGTGATCATTTTTGAATTAACCTTAAAAAAATGTCACTACTACTACCTTAATATATTTTAACGGGTTCACTAAGAGTCATGCACCTAGAAAAGTTGGTAACGATGGAGGGAAAGTAGTTTCATGTCTTAACGTCGATAAGAAGAGTCAGGTAACTATTTGTGATAACTTAAATTATTTATTTCTCTCTGTGTTTTTTAATGCATTAAAATGTAAAAATTAATTTATTTTGTAATATATTTACTTTTCTAATAATGTCATAGTTTCACTTTGCCGACGCATGAATAAAGTGATGAGGCCCATGACACTGTTAATTTTACATACGGCGGAAGAATGCACAGCGTGCATACAAGTAGACCTTAAGCAGGGCTTTCAAATGTTCTCAGTTCAATAACTGGCGCGCAATCTCGTATACCCACAAACGTACTACGGCAAGAAGTGGAGTGCAGTGGTTCACGAATCCGTCCTCTACTGACGAACTACTGAAGATTCTGCCATCGGAGTCAAGCAACCAGTAGCGCGCACGTGGAGTAGAGAGTTTTGGGTGGTTCTTAATATCGAGGTCTTGAGAGTCAATGAGAGTCGAGCGAGGTGAGTATGGAGCACTGCCAAGATGCAAGGGCGGGGGAATGAGACATCCCCGAGGAAACCCGCCGACCAGCGATATCGTCCGACACGACCCCGCCGGGAATCGAGCGCGGTTTGCCCAGGCAGGAGGCTAGCAGTCTAACAACTACACCACTGCGGCACCTGGTTTGGCTCGTATCCAGTAAACAGTGCCAAGTATCTCAGTTTGAAGCGAGGATTAATTTGGGTACACAGGCGTTTATTTTGGTACTAGATGAAGCTCGATTTCAGAAGTGAGCAATTTGCACAATAAGAACAAATTATTCCCGATGGAAAATATATTTAAATTTCAAGTCCACACTTAAGTAACCTTGCTGCAATTGTTTATTTCACTACTAAGTACACAATCGAAAATAAATTTTCCCAAGATCTGTTTATTATATTTATTTAAACTTTTTTTTTTGTGGGGGAGGAGTTGCAGTTACTTCAGCTCTTCCCTTATGTAAGTCCCTGTATTGAGATCTGCGTTTTACAGCAATATGCTAAATAAGTCATATCTGCGATTTATTTCCCATATATATTTCTTTTTCTTTTTCCAGGGTTAACGCCCGCAACCTACCGTCTCTCCCAAACTACTCCGAGGGTTCGTCTACGAACGCCCTCAAAACAGATGGCGCAGAGGAAAAAAAAAATCTTAAAAAAACAACGAGCCACGCCCCCATCCAGTGGCGATGTGTGATTTGTTCTAGTGATCGCTCTATCAGGCGAAAGCGCGCGATGCATCTCTCCCTCTCTTTATATCGGCGGCGCGCGGTATCTGCACGGCAGGAGAACCTGACGAGCCCCCCGTTCACACGGCCACTTACCCCAGAGCTTTTCTCATTCCCCGGACAACCGTTTAAATAGGCGTGAACCCCTCGAGGGGTGTGGCCGCCGGAGCTGATATTGGCCGATCTCGACCTTTGCCCATCATGCAGATCGTGTTGTCTTTGTTGGGAGCGGGAGGGGGAGGGGGTGAGGCCGCGGGTGTTCGTTTTCTCGGAGGGTGTCACACGCAGTCGAACAGGCGAGTAAATACTAACTGAATATAAAACAGTATTATAAAGTATGAGTCCTTTAAAAGAGTCCCCGTGGGACATGTGTGTAACGGAGCGAGGGAATGAGGGAACACAGTCCAGTGTGACAACAACATAGAGTAAGGTGCTGAAAGTGTCCGACCCTTCCAGAGCCTTACTCTATGTTGTTGTCACACTGGACTGTGTCCCCTCATTCCCTCACTCCGTTACACACATGTCCCACGGGGCTTCTTTTAAAGGGCTCACCTGTAGAATTAGAAAAAAAAGGGCGGGGGCAAATTTCATAGAGTTATTTGACATTTGTTTGCTGCCACCGTTGTGCAGTAAACTGTGTTGCGAAATATTTTAAAATATACAATTTTTTTTTTGTTAATTATACAGTATGCATCCAATGTGCTGACCTGTGAAAAGAACACACTTCAGACGAAGCCACCTGCGTATAGAGTGGTCCACTAGTCTTGTCACCACCTGAAGCTCTACTATTTGTTCGAATGTGTTCAGGGTGGTCCACAAGTCTTGTCACCACCTGAAGCTCTACTATTTGTTCGAATGTGTTCAGGGTGGTCCACAAGTCTTGTCACCACCTGAAGCTCTACTATTTGTTCGAATGTGTTCAGGGTGGTCCACAAGTCTTGTCACCACCTGAAGCTCTACTATTTGTTCGAATGTGTTCAGGGTGGTCCACAAGTCTTGTCACCACCTGAAGCTCTACTATTTGTTCGAATGTGTTCAGGGTGGTCCACTAGTCTTGTCACCACCTGAAGCTCTACTATTTGTTCGAATGTGTTCAGGGTGGTCCACGTGTCCTGTCATGCCCTGAAGACCTGTCTTGTTTATTGGAATCGTCGCGTCAAATCTCGAAATATATGACCCAAGTGCAAACTTTCTACCAATCACCACCGCGCGTCCCATAGCTGCACGTTGCAAGCGCGATATTCTACTGTTATTTGCGTAAGGACAATGGCGCGCTTTATGTTCATGGCAGCATCGCCCCTATCGCTTCCTCGCTCCTGTGCCTTGGAAGAGGGGAACGGCTTCGGTACAGGTAGACGGACGCCTTAATTCCGTATTTCAACTTGTACGAGACCGCGCGACGTGAAACTGCGACGGCAACTGCTACTATTATAGGCTTCCTGTTTTTTGTCTAATTTTATTAAATCAGGTCATCCAAAAAAAAAATCAGTACATTAGGTGTACTAGCCCAACATTATTAATAAGCTCGCTCCAGCGAGTGCTCCTTGAGATTACATTGAAATTCTTAAAACTAATCATCCGGACTTAAACCTTAACCTGGTTCACTTATACGCCCTTCATGCCAAACAGACAGAGCAGGCAGAAGCGATGGTTGTTCACATGTAAGCAGATTGCCTGCGTAGCCATTTTGCTGTTCAATTCGTGGATATTTTAACGCCAAGATTCTAAAACAAATGATAGATAACAAACTAGATGCTGTTGTATTTCTATTCTGGTATATTAATTACATTATATTGCGAGTTATTTACTTAATGATTTTCAAAATATTGTAATTTTATTTTCACATCCAAAAATGTCACACTTTAGAGCTACCTTTCCGTTCATTTTCAAACTGTGTTTATTTAATACACATGTTGAATAAAATTAACGTTTATACTCACGTAGTTTACTATAGATACATAAACTGAACTATTCGATAAATTTACATCAATACACGTCGATTATCCAAGTGATTAGTAGTATAACATTTGTGAACCAGCTGACTTCTTGGAAATATTGGCGACGTCTGCTCTTTCCGCGAGGAGAAAATATGGGCGTGAGCTCAACATTTTCGCGCGACTCGCGCGGAAACCGAGGACGGCTTCTGATTGGCTGTTCTAGTTTTCCGCCCTGTCTGTTCCATGGTTGCCAGATTGGACGATTTGTCACCGTTTGGGCTACTTAAAGCCAAAATTTTTGAACAAAAATCATGAAAATGCGACTATCGCAATCTGGGCGTTTTTTTTTTTTTGTAACGAATTTGCGATATTTGGGCTACTTAGAATTATTTACCTAGCATTGGTATATTTTTTTATTGTGAACAAGATGGTTAATTCTCGTAAGTAAGATCAGTTTTTTAAACGGCAACCACTATGGATACAATTGAAGAGGGTCTCTTGTTCAGACTCTTGTTCGGCTTCAACAAAAACAATCTGGCAATCGTGGTCTGTTCTGCGTGATCGGCGTACATGTGAACCAGGCATAAGTGTAGTTAGATTGACAAATGAGGGAAAAAAAACTATTTTTCTGTTGGCCTCTGTACTTACGCATGCGCACTAAACCAAGAGCGCCAACACTACCGTTTCGGAAAGAAAAGAAAAATGCTGTCGCCTTGCGTTTCCAAACAAAAAAAAAAGTATGCTTATCAGCCGCAATATGTAAAGCTACGCTTATACGGTTAAACACAGCTTACGATTTTCTCCGCTGCATAATTAATTAATTTTTGATTTTTAAGAAATTCAAACGTTTCTCATTGTATTTTCCTCCTGCGTAGACATCTACGTCCCAAATACTTTTTTTTCTTTAAGTTTCTACGTGGAGACTTATAGGGGCTCGAGGATTGAAACGCCGTTGTATAGTTTATGCGTGGTTTCTTCAGACTTTTTGA
Source organism: Dryococelus australis (assembly GCA_029891345.1). Lineage (NCBI taxonomy): Eukaryota > Metazoa > Arthropoda > Insecta > Phasmatodea > Phasmatidae > Dryococelus > Dryococelus australis. Next base: position 49,839,055 of record CM057003.1, read on the forward strand.
ATCACACCTTTGAAAAATCCCCCCCACGTAGAACGTGTTTAGTTATTGCCTAGATATGCCATGTATCACAAGCGTTTTATACCTTTATTATCATGGAAGTATCTTATTTTCGTTAAATTAAAATCTTACCTGTATTTCATTTATAATTTAGTATATTTCATGTATAATAAATATGAACAAAACTGTGAGAAAACACGCGTGTTGGTAGTGCCTAGCAATAAATGGTTCTTAATGCAGAAAATTATTACAACTGAGTGAGCACGAATTCGGTGCGTTGCCCTTTGGTTTAATTTTCTCGACAAGCTTGGTTAGCACGAGGCGGAAGAATATCCTGGAAGTATATATTTAGCAGGGCTTGAAAAAAGTCTGAAATAACCATGAATGGACTATAGCTAAAGTATATGATTAAGTACAAAGTGAAATACTGAGAAATTTAACGTATTGTTTGAACCGTTCTTTGGAAATAGGAAAGATAATGATTGCTTCGCAGAATGGGCTCACGAGAAAACTTTGGCTATTATAGCTCTACCTTGGGTAGAAAATCGCGGAGAAATAAATTCTCAATGATGTTCGTTCCTTCTAGAGTATATTAACTTTCTGGGAGTATAGTTTCCTTATCACTATCAGTTGAATTATTCAGATGTATATTAACAACTAAACGCGTATACCATGTCGCTGGAAAACTCATTACAAAATGTTACAGGGCACTTGGTAGGGAACATGGCTACATACCCCCACCCGCCCAGACCTCTTTTGTTCTTATTGACAACAGAAACGTGTGCATATAGGCTGTTCACAGTAAAGTGAGCACTTTTGAGGCCCTAGTTACTTTTCCCTTTCAGTCATATGTTATCCTTTAACCAACTTTTTTTAAAATAAGCGCCACCTCGCTGAATTTTTGTGTTTCGACTGTTCATTTCTCTCCTCCTGAATGGGGCCAGAGAGTTATGCTAGTCCCGGCGCCTTGAGTAATGAACGATGTAGTCTGAAGAGACACGGGACGCGGTCGCGTGAGACCTCGATAATCATTCACGACGCCCGTGAGTCGATCATCGTGGGATAGTGAGCGCTCGCGTTGGTGTTCATAGACCTGCGCACACTCGCGCGTGCTCACGAGGTTTACACGACCCGTTTCTGTTCCGGATCACAAAGCAGATGATCGGATCTTTCGTGCGATCACGCCCATCGCGAACAGTCGACAGAGAACAGAGAAGCACTGGCTACTGCAGCGAAGGGTACGCGTAGAAATATCCATCCCAGGAATGCCGGATTTGTTTGTAATCGGAAGTGGTTATCGTGTAAAGTGGGCTACTTGAGAAACGTACACGTTAATATCATCTTCCTCCTATCCGATCACTAGAGCCCCGATAATTTGCGGATTGATGCGGCAGCAGGCTAGACTTGATAGTCCTCTATACACTCGAGACAATATCGCTTACTTATTGGTCGCTGCGATCAAGTGAGGCCTTTGTACAGCACTCTTCAACACTCACTCACACCACTGCTTCTTGATTATCACTGGCTCACAGTTAAGCGGGGCGTGGCTAAAGAAGTGTGGTCCAATCACAGTAGTAGTAGAAAAGAACAAGTGTTTGAAGTCCACCTCGGTACCGAACGAATTTGCGAAATATCGGGGCTCTACCGATCACTAACCGCTTTTGAAATAATACGATTGGTTTATGTATACCCATTCGTTGATTATTTACTATGGAAATTTGATGGATCTTCTCAGAGTGCTGCCGTTTCCTCTTTCATGTGCATTCCTCCGCTGCTCTGACCTCATTTCACCTTTCTTCACGCGGCAGTTCTCCAGGCTGGCAGGGAACAAAACATGTATCTTTCGGGTATAACAGGCGGATCTACTTACTGCTCGCCTTTGCCTCACCTCCTGTGCAAAAGTTGATCGTTTTTCGTGTCATTATTTCGAATTCAAAGTTATCGAAGACAATGTACGTACGATTATAGAAAATGTACATTTTATGAGTTGTTTAATATTTTTGTTTTTAATTCTAATTGGGTATCTGCTAGTTGTAAAAAGTCAGGAACATATTTATATTTTATCAATAAGTTTCTGCCTTTTTGTAAGCAGAAAATAACACACAGTAAAAATAAGATAGAAAAGTATTAAACAACTAGGAAAAAATATAAGTTTTCTATAATCAAACATTTTCAGTAAGTATCAATTTTAATTTTTTTCCAAGGTCTAGGAATTAATTTATATTATTTTGTGTTATTATTGCATAATATGTATGACAGTCAAGCATGGTTTACTATCATAATGTGAACCATTGTCGTGGATGTGTTTGAATAGACATGTCTAAGAAATTATAAACTATTTTGCTTTGTACTCGCCGCATGACAAATATTGCCGAAGCAAGAGGACTCAGCGGATCATAAAACTATAAAGATATTTTACTGCCTTGGAACAATTTGCACACACTATAATACAACAATTACAGTTATGAATAAGCATCATCGTACACTATTAAACAAGCAAATAAAAGCAGAATGAAACGTGCCTCTGGTCTGTGCTGTGTACGCACGTGTACAGATCGTGCACGAACAAACAACAAAAAAGAGGAAGAATTTTTTTTGGGGGGGGGGGTGGTGGAGGTTCCTTGCTTCATGCTGTCATGGGGGGATTGGGGGGTAGGCACCCCTGGGTTATGAATGGTTCATTTCACTATTATTACCGAACAATGAACATGCAGCTCGTTGGTTGTGATTACTAAAAAATGTACTGTCATCCTAAGCACAACAAGCATGAAGAGTTTCTCATTTACTGCGAAGTGGCTTTGAGGCGGCTAACAAATTAAAACTGTAAGCCTTTATGATTCCTACGCTTACTGCGTTGCATGGCACAGGACTGTAATTCACTATGAGCATGAAGCATAGCTCTCGTTGCGGAAGTCTGCGGATTTTACAGCAGGCGCGTTTTATAACGCTTGGTCCGAATTCACCTCAAATGCATACTTGTGCGTACCTGTACCCGGGAGTGACATCACAAGTGTTGTCCGAACTGCAAATGGACTATGCAAGTATACGAAGATGCATACTTCTCGCGTACTTGTGGTATTATGTGCCGCAATTCTGAGAAGCAATTTATAGGTTACTATTGATATACGATGCAATTATTTTATTTAGATATTTTAGGACAACTTTACAGCTTGGTAGCTTAGAATTTTGGACTAAATAATTATCATAAGGTGCACCTTAAAGAAAGCTACAGTAAAACAAGCAATCAAAATGGTAAACTCACGTACAATCTGCAAGACAGCAACATATATGTAAATAAAATTGAAAAATGTCTTAATATTTTATTTAACTCGTGGCTTACTGCAATTAGCAAGTTATTTGTAGGAATGCACATTCATTAAAAATGATCAGCTGGCTAATTAGATGTCGCCGAAGCCAACAAGACTACCTGTCCGAATCGATCAAGTATGGTGCCAAGGGTAAGTAAAGTATGGAAGGATGTGAGTACACAAGTATATACCTGAATTCGGATACGGCCTAAGAGTGTTGTAACCCGGCGATCCTGAAAACAGCCTGCACAAAGGAAACGGAAAGCAATTAGTCTTGCACGCGGGGGATTAATTACTTTCCTGTGTAGGTCGTGTCTGCACGGCCCTAGCAGCTTACGGCAATGAATGCGTCTGGCATATAAGTGCGCCAACTAATGCATGGCACCGTCTGGCATATAAGTGCGCCAACTAAGGGTCAATTCCTATTGCCTGAAGACATTTTTGAAGGAACTTTTGTTTAAACCCACGTGACTCAATAGAAAAAAAAATTGTAATAGATATGTGATAGTATTTGGCCGTAGGCACAGACTGGATTTTGAATTTGTATATAGCCTACAGTAAATTAACCTATGAAATTTCTATTAATTTTCCTTCAGTTTATTTTGTTTATATGCTTTGTTACAAAATAGCAACATAGAGTGCAACCACTGTGGCCCTATACCATTTCCCATGAAAAATGTAGCTAAAATCAGTCTTTCGAAGTAATTAATTTGACCACAAAAAATAATTTTTCCAGATATTAAAAGCTATTTTCTGAAAACCACCAACGTCATTAATGAACTGAGGCCATGGGTTTGTCTTATTCCTGGAAAAAAAATACAACAATTTATTTTTAAAATTATTTAATATTTATAGCTTTAGGTAACACATGTCATTTGACACGTTGTTCTCTATGGTAAATGGTTTCAAACTATTTGATTTTACAACCAAAAACAATTTATCTCCTTCTTCCATGCGGACTCTTCGTTTTTCCAAACAACACTGCACATGGATTAATATTTATAACCGCATGCCCATCTTAAGTAGTGACGGAAATATTAAATGTTCTGTAAGCAAGTATATGCTGCGGTTCAAAATTCCCCATCCTTTCTATAGTGAAATAATCAGCATATTTAGACTGCAAGTAACGATGTTCCTGATATAGTTGCAGTTTTATTATGTCCGAAATCACATTGAAATTTTACTAACGTCATAGCCTAATGAAATTTCCTTAAAATAAATATAGATTTTTAGAAATGGGGCTATTACGGGTTCAGTTATTCAGGCGATTTTCTTTAGACGTGGCTGTAAATATAGCGGTTGCAAACACAGAAAACGTGCAAAGCACGCGATTTAAAGTTCATACTATACCGGAGTGAGTATCATCTACGCTAAAGCATTACAGAATGCTTGAATTGGTCGAAGGAGTATGTCTGTGCAGAAGGGCAGGCATCATACGTCATAGTAAAACAGAAATACTGAACACCCATTTTTACTAGGGAGCGGCACGTCCCGAAACGAACATCGGCGGGAACAAATAAGTAACCGGTGACTGACGAAATATTTGCTCCTGTTTACGAGGAGTGTAAGAAGCACACATAAGATAAAGATAATTACTTCATATGGCATCCATAACGAAGACCATGAAACGAATAATATATCTGATGAAGATCTTGAACTATTCATTAAAATATTCTGCTGTGCCCGCACTATTTAAATATTCTGCTGTGCCCGCACTATTAAAATATTCTGCTGTGCCCACACTATTAAAATTTTCTGCTGTGCCCACACTATTAAAATATTCTGCTGTGCCCACACTATTAAAATATTCTGCTGTGCCCACACTATTAAAGATTATTTTACTGTCAGTACTGTACATGTACTGGTCTCATAGAATGAAGGCTTTTATTTATTTAAATATTCAACTGTGCCCTCACTGTTAGAATTTATTTTATTGTCAGTTCTGTACATCTGCTGGGCGCATCGTTTAAAGGCTTTATATATAGAAGTAGGCCCTACTCATTTTGTTAAACTGCATTAAATTTTTTTAAGTTCAGAAAAATCTATCTTAACAATATTACAGTTGATTGCACTCTAGGAAGTACATTGTGCAATAACTATTACACTACACATAAATTCGCCTCAGACATCAACATAAAAATTGTTTAAATATAAAAAAAAATAAGTTTTTAGAGGGATTTTAGCTACAAGATGTTTTCATGCAAATGGGTATTTTTGGCGTAGGACACTCACATGCTATACTCACATTCGTAGAGACATATTTTTCACTGCAGTTTCTCAAGAAATTGTTTAATGTTTACAAACTCCAATTAAATATCTGCATCGACAAAACCTTTAGTTCAGTAGCCAGCAATATCTTCTAGATGTTTTAAAATACATTGTTTAATTAATTATTAATTTCGTGGGTCACCGTTTGATCGATTATTGTGAGTGACAGTGTTTCACACTATGTTACTGAAACTCATGATAGCGACTCTATAAAAAAACATGTTCTTAAAAAGGAAAGGGATATTCTGAGCTTTCACATCCAACACGTTAATTTTTATGTTTTAAAATCAGTGTGTATCATACAGCGCTTCTGTCATTCCCTCACGATTTGAATCTTCTAAGCCCATGGCCAGTACTAGGATTGTTGATATAGGCTATTCACAGTAACGTGCGCACTTTTTGAAGCCCTCTCATTCGGAATGATAGTCAATAAATATATTTAATTGTAGGCTTAGACATGAACTTTCGAGTCCGGTGAAATATATACATTGTGTTTATTACTTTCATGGCAATATGCATTTTAAAAAGTGGCGGAAAGATAAAAATGGCTGATAGAAAAAAAGCGACTAGGGCGTCGAAAGTTCCCACTACAGTGAACAGCCTATAGCAAGCGAAAACGGTGACGGAAACAGTTACAGTGACGAGCCAGTATCGCTAGAAATGTTGAGTACTACATAACATCAACCCACCAACTTCATAATACACGTAATTTGTCTCCGCAAAGAAGTTGGATTAGCAACGAAATACTTCGGCTCATTTTTATTCGAAATCATCCAGTGCATGACATTAAAAATGTACGCAAAATCCTTTATCCAAAGTTCATACATTTTTCCGTAGCTATTTCTGACTGAATGTGATATTATATTTATTTTATCAAATCATAATTATTTCTTTATTTGTCTATTTAATTCGCCTTATTTTTCTGTGGGCGCAGTTAAGGCATATTTGCCTTCTGTACCACTGACCACTGAACCCATTGTACACATACATACATTCCATATATAAAAACAATAACTAAAGTAAAAAGAAAATTACACACACACACACACACACACACACACACACACACACATATATATATATATATATATATATATATATATATATATATATATATATATATATATATATATATATATAGAAAGAGAGAGAGAGAGAGAGAGAGAGAGAGAGAGAGAGAGAGAGAGAGAGAGAGAGAGAGAGAGAGAGAGAGAGAGAGAGAGAGAGAGAGAGAGCTGTTATGACACTAAACTAAAGTAACAATCCATAATACTAAGCTAACTATAAATATTCCAACAATTTCATGTAATTAAGTAACTGATATGACTGTACAATATTAAGAATGGTATGGCAGTGTTCACGAATCAAGTATCAAGAAAGGTAGACTAGAAATAATAATAATAATAAATATAGGTACTAATTTAACTACGTAACATACAATTTAAGACTTTGAGGAAAATGTGTATTTAGTTATTTTCTACATCTTTACTGGATATTTTAAATAGTTCGCCGTCTCACGATTTTTAAACGAAAGTCTTAAAATTCTGTAATATGATATATAAGACATAAGTATATAACATATAAATCACTTAGTTGTACAGCCTTATACTCAAATCATACAAAATTTCTATAGAGTGCTGGATTCCAGTTACATGATGTTTCAGTTGTTTAATTTTTAAGTTTCGAATACTTGGAGAACTACACAGGAGTACGAGACGTTGAAAAAATATGACAATTCCTCAAATTTAACGACGGAAAGCCGTATTTCACGCTCCGCCCGATTTCAATGAATCTCGCATCGCTCGCGTCCGACGGCGCGCTCTTCTTTTGCGGGTAAAATACCGCTAGCCGGGGATGAAGGATGACTTAACAAGCGAGACAGGGGAAAGCTATTTAAAAACCTGCTATCCGTCAGGCAAGCTTTAATGGGAGGGCCGTGGCGTTTACAGGGCAATCCGCTCACCCGTCTCTTCCGCTTTCTCTCTCTCTCTTTGCCGTACTCTTTCGCGGCTTTCTCTGTCTCGATAACCCCCCCCCCCCCCCCCCTTCTCGTTCTTCAACGGAGGATTTCGCCACAATCCTCACTTGATCCGCTTCGCGCTCTCCATTTTCCATTGTATCCCGCTGTCTTGTACGCGAGCTTACGGCCATTGCAACCGCGCCACGCATTTTCGCAAAAAATAATGGATACTTTGAACCCTTCACCTCTGCTCAGGTTTTGCCAGGTTGTGCAATTTGTCATTGTTTGCGCTACTTTAAGGCCAAATTTCCGACCGAAAATTCCGAAAATGCCACTATCGCATTTTAGGCGATTTTTGTAATGAAATCTGCGATATTTGGGCTGCTTGGAATAATCGACTTAGTATTGATATATTTTGTGATTGTAAGCAAAGTAATCAATTTTTATAATACAAGTAAGATGAGGTTTTTTTGGGTAAAAGTTATCACTCTTGATACATTTGAAGATGGACACTTGCTCAGAATCTTGTTACTCGCTGCGGACGATGGAAAGGCGAATAGAATATCATGCGTTTGTTTGTGCTTTTGACATTTCTTATAATTTTATGTATATTATTTTTAATTTAAAACAATTAGTGTTTAAGGCATATAAAATTTTACATGAAAAATTACAATATATTAAAATAATGCAGTTAATATAAAATGTATAAAAATTCGGCTACAAAAGATTGGCCATTTAGGCCACTTCAGTAAAAATAATCTGGCAACATTGTCTCTGCTTCATACTGGACCGAATGGCTCAAGGGGACACATCGCTCTCCGCATTTCTGTTCCGGGTTGACATAAATAATCGAATTTTTTTTTTCTAGTACTATTAACTTCTGGTGGCAGATTACTAGCTACGTGTCTTTGCGCTACCAACACCACATTTGTTGTTTGTTTTTTTTTTGTTGTTGAGAGGTTTTGGGCTCCGAGATCTGACGAGGGCGAAGCGAGATGAGTGTGGAACGGCGCCGGAATACAAAGGCGCGGGAAACGGGAGATCCCCGAGAAAACTCGCCGGCCAGCGGCATCGTCCGACACGATTCCCACATGCGGAAATCCTTGAAAAAAGGGGGGGGGGGGAGGCGCCTCTCCGGGAATCGAACCGTGTTCGCGGCGGATGGTCTGACCGCTACACCATCACGGCCCCCTCACTCGATTCGGGTTTTTTGTTTCAAAGAACGAAGGGTTCGTAGCTACGGCGAGGCTGTCTGTTTCCGTGACTACAATCGAGACTAGGCCCACACCGCGAAGGGCGCAGAGAACCAACGATACGGAGAGAACATTGGGAAATTTGCGAGAGCCTTAAAAATCGGTAGCATCATTTGTTAAGGGGGGGGGGGTATTAGAAGTTGCGTTATTGACAGTCTACGAAGATATACATTTTTTATAAGTTTAGAAACAGGATAAAAATAAATGTACCGATCAGCCCACTGGACTGGGATATAACCGCAGTCGCATCGCGTCGTAGTCGTATGGTCATGGTTGTAGGGACAGAACCCGGCCGACAGATGCCAGTCGTCTCTTTGAAGCACAATAGACATAGCATTACAGGTTAAAGACGTAAAAAAAAATTATGACGTGGTTGGATATATAACATGCATGTGTTTAATATACACTTATACACGTATATTGGTATACACGCGCAGACACAGCACTAATAGCACAAAGGGTTCCGAAACGTTCATTTTATCTTCAGTACTTAACGAAAACCGTGTTCAAAACATGTTGGAAGTAGTAATTACGATAGTAATCATGCATTTTTATAGAGGAGTTCTCGATATATTACAATATGTTAGTGCTGGAACAAAATGGCTTCGAGCAGAAGGCTAAAAATATTTTTTTTTTAAATATCGGCACTCAATGTGGCAACACTGGTTGATAAGCTGCCGCAGCGTGTTTTCTGTAATTATAATTTTATTTACACAACAGTTTTATTTCGATCAATAGTTTTTACTTTCATAATGCATAAAATGTTTGAATTAAATTTTTTTTTTGGGCGAATCGAAGGTGGACTGTGCGAAATAAATTTGGTGGCAGCAATTGTCTTCACCGATTGTTACAAAATCGTTAGATTGGTCGAAGTGGATCTGCATGTTGGCCTGCCCGTTCGTAGACCTGACCCCTTTGGGTTTTTTTTTCTTTGAGGAACGCTAAGATACAATGCCTACAAGGACATACCGACTACATTGGAATACACGAAGAAACGCACGGAAGCTGACAGTTCTGTAATTTCTGCTGAAATGCTACATGTGCAGCGATATTTTCACGGACAGATTGGAAGATTCTATTGTAGTTGGTGGTCTTCATTTCGAACACAACCTGTGAAGGACAATTTTCTCTTTCTTCGTCAGAATTCATTGCATTTGTTTATTTATTTTGTATTTCACAAGAGAGTGATGATACATGGTAGAGTAAAATCTCATAAATGTACAGTATGTATAATGTGTTTTTTTGCATATTCAGGAGAAAAGCGCACACACTGAAACAGGAGAGTAAACATACGAACATCACTGACTAATAACTAGGCAGTTAAATGGAACATACAACTGCAGGTATTTAAAATTGTCATGTTACGATAACACGTAAACTACTTGTGAAAGAATCCTGCAAAAGAACACCATCGACATTCCAATTCCATATATTATGATTTTCTGACCCGATATTGATAGTGACTTGATTGAAATACCGAATAATTTAAAAAAATAACATTAACCATGTTTTTTTTGCATAAATATGGGCACTTTATAATCTTGATTCGAACAAAAATTTACAAAAGTTATTTTATATTCCATTCACAGTTACTTCCAACTTTTCTAAACCCCTGCTTGAGTCATTCAAACAAAGCTTAACTAAGCTTAGGAATTTACACTTACGGACAAACGCCCCGCATTAGTGCGCACTAAGTTTACACTTACGGACAAACGCCCCGCATTAGTGCGCACTAAGTTTAATAATATTTTACACAAGAACGATTTATTACTAGACAGACATTACCAACACACCTATTTTATCACTGTTTCGATTCGTATTGATTATACTGTAACATTATAATTTATAAGTACACTATAAGTAAGATAACGATTTAACCAGAAATTAGATACTTTTAAGTTAACATAAGTACAAAATGCTTATGATACGTGATTTACTTAAGAAAGAACCAAACACTTCATAGACGGGGTGGTTTTTCACATGATAGAATAAAAAAAAGTGTGGAAAAAGCATGAATAATAAGATTAAGTTTAGTTTCATCTTAAATCTTTCTTGAGGTTACAGAATTGGCAAGTTACAATTACTTCAAAATCTTAAATTTTGCACCTGTGGTACGCATTTTGATATTTGTATGAAAAATACATCTAAATTAAAAAATTTAAAATTCGTATATATCGTTCCAATAATTTTTTAAAGGAATTTCCCGTCATTTATAACACATTTCCGGACTGAATATTAAGGAGAATGGAAAAGGAAAGTTCGGCATTATGCATTTTAAATTGGAGCTGGGTTTTGTCTTGTGCAGCTGTGCGGCTGGTAGGCTTCGGCTTCACTCGGACGAGCTCGGCAATATTCGGCTCGACTCAGGGGGTGCTCGGAAGCATTCAACTCGGGATTGTCGAACGTATCCGAATGTGCTCAGCAGTTATGACCACTGTTTTTTCAAGCCATACTGTGTTTATAGGCATAGGATATGTCAAATAATAAATCTGTATTTGTTAATTATTTTTTAAATAAAACGTATTTGTAAAAATAATACTTTTTTCTCATTTGTACCTAAATTGTATATCGAGTATTGCGGAAACATACTAAAGTATTTTATTCAGTTACTACATTTCCGGTATTTTCTTTTGATGTTTAATTATTTCACAGTTTTGGAATCTGTACATTATTCATAGTCTCGACTCATTTGTAGACATAAATATGCTACTCAATTTTTTTTTGTAATGTTTGTATATGTGACCAATCCAAAAACTTCATACGAGTAGCAGCCACTTGTACAAGTATGTTATAATCATGGCATGGATCAGCATCTATCAAAACATTTATAAGCATACTGTGTTATAATTTAAATATAAATACTGCTATGCCCTTGAGACCTCGAGTGTACGAGGGCAGTTAGGTTGATAAAAAGTCTTTCGTGCTCTTCTCAGATTGATGAGAAGATTGCGAAATTTATCGAAATATTGGATTTAAGGTTGAAATATTGATGGAAAAATTACAAGATTGACTGAAAGATTGAAATATTGATGGAAAGCATGCGAAAGGTTGATGGAAATATTTCTAAATATTGCGAAAGTTTGTAAAATATCGCGAAAGACTGATGGAAAGATTGGAAGCTTGAGGGAAATATTGAAAGACTGATGGAAAGATTGATGGAAATATTGTAAGAGTAATGGAAGATTGCTGAGGATTGGTGAGGACTGGCGAAGATTGCGGTGCGTGCGGTGTTCATTGTGGTGAATGCGGTACTGATTGGTGAGGATTGCGGAGAATTGTGAAAGATCCCTGTGGACTGCGGAGGAGGATTGTGAAGGATTACAAATTTTAGCAATAAAAATTTATGACCAGACAAAAACCGAAGCTAGACATGGCATAGAGGACTACTTAACGTATAACTTATATATTTTATTAATTTGCATGGTTTCAATTATATCTGATTTTTCCCATGCGGGATTGGAATTATTCAATAATTAGGTAATATTTGATTAACGTCACGGATGTGTAACAAATAATGTAAGAAAAATAAGTTGTATTTCGTAATAACTACTAAGATGTTCCCTATGTTTTCACTAGCTTGGTTTTTAAATATTGATTAAAAAAAGTCAAGTTATGGAAGAAAATACGTAAATCCAAGATGGCAGGGATACTTTCCCCTTAAGTGTAAGTACTTTAGGCCATATTAATTACCTGAAACTAGTTCGAGCAAAACGACGGCGTGCAGTTGTGGACACAGCATGTTACATATCAGACAAATCAGAACTCTGACATAAATACGCTAGGCGCGGTTTATAATATTTAAGTAGATTCAGTAGTTCAAATTCTTAGATTCTCAATTTTATATTTATCCCGTACGTCTTCTTCAATACATTACATAAATTATACAATTATCCCTCGATTTTTGCCAACGGGTGAAAATTAAAACATCTTAAAAAAATCTACAATTAGTTACATTATGTTCTCAAACACAATAACTAATATTATTCTTTAAATATTAATCATTCATATTTTTTTGCAAACATCTTGCAGTAATTTTTTTAAAAATATATATATCTTATATAATTTTAATGTCCACACGTCCATCCTTGGAGGTGGTAAGAATTGTTCTAAAGATTAATTATATTCTATTTTATATCTGCCTTACTTAGGTTGTCACCTGTCCTCCGATTAGTTGTCGTCTGAACATGACATATCTATCCGCCAATCAGTAATGGTGAGACGAGAGACAACCAGGACAATTTTTTTTTAGCACTCTTGTTTAATAAACATTTAATGTCGACTACCGTCTAGGAAAGAAATGAAAAGTAACAAACAAAATGTCTATACTTAATACTGTGTAGAAACAAAGGAAAAATACTTACACATGATCTCTATGTCAACAAGCTAGTAAGATAACCAATGATTACACTGTTAACTCATTTGATAAAACTTAATTTGGAATAATATTAAATGAGGTGACAACATAAGGAAATACTAATTAACTATACACAATGAAAATGTCTACGATCAACGGTAAACATAAGCCCGAAAATGTGCAAATGTTACAAGCAGAACTTGGTGTTGCAGTTTGTACTCGGTTTCCCCTTGCAGTCTGAGATGTCAAGTCACCCCGCCGCATGAACAAGTTCCGGGGGGGGGGGGGGGGTTGGACACGTTCATCCAACCAGCGGGTCTCGTCACACGCGCGAGAGATATCCGGCAAGCAAAACAAACTCGTGCTGCGACGGCGACACGACGGCTGGAACCCTAGAGGCAGGTGCGCGCGCACGACACGACGTTTCCCAATGATCGCTCCACTTGTATCGCTCCGCGGCGAGAACTGCGACTCACCGGCTGCGACGGCGACACGACGGCTGGAACCCTAGAGGCAGGTGCGCGCGCACGACACGACGTTTCCCAATGATCGCTCCACTTGTATCGCTCCGCGGCGAGAACTGCGACTCACCGGTTGCGAGCACGTGCCATTCGGATGGCTTCCGTAGGCCGTCCGCGGCGAACTGGGGAGCACTGTCTAGGGTCTGCTCGCGCGCGCATTGTGTATTCTTCCACCACGTGTAAAACTAGCATTGCCGCGGGCCTCATCACTTTATCCATGCGCCGGTCTAGTAAAACTGTGAAATTGTTTGAAAAATATATATTTTTACATATTTTCTGATTCTTACACTTATGCCATTAAAAAACACAGTAAGCAAAATTAATCATTCACTCGTTTCAGTTTCTACGAATTGTTATGAATACGACTTATGGTCTTATTCATACCTGAAATGAGCTGAGAATGTAGCTGAATAATGAGTCAATTATTAGGTATAGCGCAATAGTAAATGATGGAGTTTATTGAACATCATGAACAAACAATATCAAATTAAGTGATTATTAATCGGAGGAGCTTATATGGAATGTCATTATTCTAATTACATCGTTATGATTAATTGCCGCACGCCAATACTATTTTGGCTCGAATTGAAAGTCCCCACTGTAATCATGATGCCGGAGGCAGTTTCTGGTTAGCGGTTATCGAAGGCCGGACATACCCATCTCCATGTATTCTTGTTGCTACGGCCCGATGAGGAAAGTTACGTTGTTAAGCCAGTGTTACGCTGGCCTATATCGGGATCGTTGCCTAACATACTCGACTCGGATTACTGGCCGGTGGAAGGGGTTTCTGCGACTGCCGTCGCGAGGTGATTACTATAATCCCGCTCGCGGCCTGGTTCAATGTTTGAAGGTGTGGTCAGGCAGGCCGCCACCTAAGGCCTGATCACATCACAGCACCACGTAAACCTAACAGTTTTAACGAAACGTCAAAACGTGGAACTGCTTCCTCTCCGTCCGTCGTTACCAAAAATTTACTGGCCGCACGCCAGTCACTATGTCCTTTAAAATATATGCATGTGGGGAAATCGTATTTTTCAAAGGTTGATCTCGAAAGTGTTCAATTAGGCGTGAACAGCCTATATGGTATGTCACCAGTGAGACTGAAAACGAGGTACAGCTTTTCGAATACTTAAGACCCGTTCACTCACGCGAATACGTTGCACGTGAACGATACTTATGACCGGCACAGTACACAGCAAGACGACAGTGTCCAATACGTCTCGTGGCCAATATTATTTGTTGGATTTTTTTACATCCCTTCGACATGAATGGTTGATACTAATATCGTAGGGCACGCAGCGTGCACTGAGAAATATTTTTTGTTGAATGAAAAAAGATTTGTTTAGTGCAACCAAATTATTTGATTTTATAGGGGCAATGAAATATTTTATTGCTGAAACTAAAAATTATTTTGTTGTTCTCCTTTGGTTGCCACAAACTGAAAAATTTGGTTAGTGCAACTAAAGATTTGTTTGTCTACAAGTACATTAAACAGTTTGGTCCGATATAAGAAACATGTACAAGTTACACCGAGTTTCGATCCTAGATCACCTGCGTCCGAGGGCTATGCCTTTGTAATCTCAGTTAAGGCGACAACTGGTGATACTGGAAAACTTTCCAATAGATATACTGCAAATATTGGGCAACGTGTGCATAAAATATTTCAAGTTTTACAGCTTTTCTTGTCAGTTTCTTGTTGCACTATTTTATTAATGTGTTTATACGACTGTTAAGCATCAATAGAAGCACTAACAAACAAGGTTACTGTCCCGTTCGATCTTCTCTCTCAACGCGTTGCCAACTGGCCGTGAAAGAAATGTTGAATACAAGTGAGACACTTATAATCCATTCGCGGTTACTCCACACTTTTCTGAATCCCTGCTAAATTTATTCTTCCAGGGTATTCCTCCGCTTCGTGCAAACCAAGCTCAACTCCAGAAAATTACACCAAGGGACAACGCACCGAATTCGTGCGCACTCTGTTGTAATAATATATTGTACGAGAACTATTTATTACTAGGCGTTACCAACACACACGCTTTCTCACTACTTGTATTCATATTTATCATAAATGATATATTAAAAATTATAAATGCAATACAGGTCAAACTTCAATTTAACGAAAATAAGACACTTTCATGTTTACAAAGGTATCAAACGCTTGTGATACAGCACATTGCATATCTAGGAAATAATTAAACACATTGTACATGGGGTAATTTTTCAAAGGTTTGATTCGAAAAGTGTGAAGAAACCGCCAGTATTGTTAACCATCCAACAGCCGTCAACTCATTTGAGATAATATTTTACATTACAGATAACTATTTTTTTTCAGAAAACAAAATAGTTTTGTCTGTCTGCATCAAAAACTCCTTTTCTGTAAAATATGTAGTTTTAAGACGTCTTCTAGGCCTTATTGTAATTTTTTTTACGCGTCAGCAAATTTGTGCCTTTAAGTGTGTTCAGATTTATTTCTTGTGCTCGTATTTTATTTTGTTTTAATGTGCTTGATTACAGTTTTTTTTTAAATACTGATTGTAAATCTGGAACCGTCGTGCACATATTCAAAAGTTAGGAGGGAGTATTTCGATGTAAACTTAATTTAAAAATTGGCAAGGGATTAAGATCTGGATAAATCACGTTCTAAATTTTTTTTTTGTACTTGGCTCTGTCGTTTCTGAGACAATGTACTATCGTAATCACAGTGAAGGAATTCTTGCCAAAGAAAAATTTTCGTATCAATAAAAAAAAAAGGCAAGAATAATAATTTGTTTGAAAGGAAACATCAGTAAAGCGTATGTCATCAAATATACCAACTAATTAGGGCACTAAACAGTGTACTTAAAGTAGAAAACATTTCTCGACAACTGCTCAATATTTTTAATAGTTTATACTTACGAATAGCGTTTTGAAACAGTCTGTTCGAAAAGTTTAACATTTTTCTTTCAACCTGTTAAGTGTTGGCAATTTTTTTGTGAAATTTGAGGAAATGTCTAAAATGGGTGGTATCAGAATAATTTGTATGAATGAACATCCCAGTACAGTAAACATAAGTATTAAATAAAAGCGTTGAACTAACATCATAAGTATCAATATTCGATTTAATTACGGGGCCGCTGCTTAAAGCCAAGTGGTCACTTATTGCATGACGAATAGACTGCTCAGTAATTCAGTGCATTGCGCTTAAAGGCGACGATATGTTTGATGGACGCGCCAATGTAGCCTTTAAGAGCAACCGTGCTTGTACGTCCAGCATGCGAAATAGTAGCAGGTAGGCGGGGTCCGTGACACGAACTCATCACGAAACTGGTTTCAGCTGCTCGTAACTGGTCGCGACGCAAGTGAACCACGCTTAGGAAACTCCCGCATTCGTCCTAGTTTGCAATTTTTCTGCAGTGACGCCTAGGGTCAGGAAAATTCCACAATTTGTAGGCTAGATTCCACAGTCCTATACAGTTTCAGGCCTTGTTGCTATCGCGGTTTCTTCACACGTTTTGAATCGAACTTTTGAAAAATCACCCCATGCATGTGTTTGGCGGTTTCCTATGTATGTCGTTTATCACGAGCGTTTCATATTTGTGTTAACACAAAATAACCTTATCGTTGGTTAAATAATTTTTTACTTGTATTTTATTTATAAATCATAATATTTAATATAATTTAATCAAAACAGGGAGAAAAAAGGTGTGTTGGTAATGTTTATTAAGAAACCGTTCTTATGCAAAATTGTATTACACTTAGTTGCCACAAATGTGGTGCGCTGTTTCTTTGGTGTAATTCCGTAGACTTGGTTAAGTCTTGTTTAACAGAGGCGGAGGGATATCCTGGAAGTATAACTTTAGCAGGGCTTCAGGAAAGTGCGAAGTAATCGTGAGTGGATTATAGCTATTTGTTCACTGGTTTGTGCCCGAATGAGGGGTCCGTTTTATCCCAGACAGAGGGGCTCGGGATCCGGTCCTTCTTATATTGCGAATTTGCTGTTGCTTCGAGATCGTCCAGAGCGTCTATAAATCACCATGGCCCAGAGAAATAAAACTCAAATGCATACATATTTGAAAACTAGTAAGTCTTGAAGTGATTCCCAAGGCCTTGACCAGCGTAATGTCTCGTAGGCCGTAGAGTCAAACATAAACTTTTATATACGTAAAACTAAGTAAAAATCCCGTCTTCCGCTGATGTCCTTCGTTACAACGCTCAGAAATAAAACGCTTTTTTAGATTTCAGCGGATGTAATTTTTCTGAAGTGCGACATAAAATATTCGAATAAAATTCGAGATAAAAAAAAAACATTTCTTAGGCACGGTTGGTACATCAGATAAACCGTTGCGTTCTAACAAGATAGCAGAAACGCGTTCCTGCAGTTTGCGAGTCATACGGATGCAGAATTATTGTCTTCCGAGATTGGGTGTGCATTTTTACAGTACAATTCAGCAGTATACCTTTATTACGAGGTCATCTTATCGGGAAAGCCACTACATGTAACTGCTAATACGTGCAGCCCATACGAGTCATCTGTGGATTTCAAAATGACATGGGGTACAATCATTACGCAGGAGCTCTGGAAAGGAAGTATTTCCCAATCCATTATTGTTATGTGGTATAGAAATGGCTCGCGTGTGAAGAAAAAATTATTATCACGTTCTTTGCTGCTTCATTAAAGGAAGAAAATCTGTGTCATGGGATCTGTGTACATTTGTCATGATTGGTGGTTAAAGGGTTTTACCCGGTAGGCGCTAAAGGTGTTTTTTTTAAAGCAGATTTCATCACCATATGTATTGTATATGTATTTGCTTGTTTAGTCACCATTTTTCTTACATGTGGCGAATTAAAGACAGAAAACCATATTTGTAATTCCTGGTTATTAGCAAAAAAACTTTATGATTTAAAGAAAAAATCTATTTCAATATAAAACAAATAACGAATCAGTAAAACAAAAATTGTAAATTATTTATACTATGTAGAATGCTAAAATTTAATTAGGGCCTATCACATATTATCAAGTCAAGGTTACACGAATAAATCTTCAACCAAAACAAGGAAAGAAAAATTTTACATGTGTTATATTTCAAGTATGATAAACGCGTTCTAGTTAGGCGATCTGAGAGAGAAACTATGTCAACGACGAAGAAATTAACTATTTGAAAGGATATAATTTATTTAATTATGTTAAGATAAGTTCACACATTCTTTTTATGCTCATATTTAAGCACGGCCATGTATGTAGTCTTGGTTTCTCTGGAAATCGGAATAAATTGGGGATTTTAAATTAAATTTCCTGGCAGTCTTTTTAGTTAAATACACGGTCAGGTCTTCTGGTAAAGAACATAGAAGTGAAGTATTCGCCAGAAAATCTGCGTAAAGATAAACAGAACTCACAGGTCGTGTTAATAATGCAAATCATCTTAGTAAATAACATAAATAAACTTGCAGCCCATCAAACTCATTACATGCGTTGGCATAAACGTTGCGCTGAGAGAACATTACTTACTAGTCTGCTGGTTATAGTTTTATCGGCTCCAGCACACGCAGAACGGTAAATGAGCAAAAATTATCTTCATTCCTCGACGCAAAGGCTTTTATCGGGCTCACCTTTCGCAATAACGCGACACACTTTTCGGGTTACCAAACAGGAACACCCGAATATTTTGGTTTCAACAACAAACTGCCCCTATACAAGAAGTGTGTTAATTTGCTTGTGTCGAACTGATTTTATTTTATTCGGCAAAATATTTTTCTCACTGTGTTTGGAAGTGTTTTGGAACCCAATGTAATGAGTTCATGAAGATTTCTTTAAACTTCTAAACCAAACTAAGACTCTAATTTGAACTTTAAAGTTCATCTTATCGCTAAACTTCGGCTGTAGCTTCCACTCCATCCTCCCTCCTAAGTCTTACAGGAAACTTAGCACTTAACAATGGCGTCTTAGTTCCTCGGTTATTTAACTATATCGCCTACTTAATGCTATCATGGAAAGTCGTGTATACTAACCAACATTGGCACCACACATAGCTTTGTTACAGGTGCATTTTCACTGAGTAAATTTGGCGAGATTGCCATAATTAGTGTAGAGATCAACGGTTCGAGAAGTACCACATCCATGCCAGAATTGTTTTACTTGGCTCAGATTACCCTTTATTTTCTTGAATAGTGCATTCGTTTTGAAGGTGCCCAATTTGTCTATTTATTTAGTCTCTATTCATTTCGTTGCAGACATAACTATGCACTTAATCATGATATAAAATAGTCCAACCTGAAAGAAGTTGTATGCCAGTGAAACAGAAATATTCAATCCGTGTGGTTTGGCCGATGTGTACAACCGATATTGTTAAAGAAATGGCTCGGAAACAAATTTCTCCATTACAAGACAGCCCCATTCGTATGTGACCGGCTGTGCGGAACGCCAAAATTTAATATCTGAGTACATTGCGGCATAAACAATATTGAATATTTATATGCGTTTGGAGACCGATGAAATGTAAATTTAGTTAAGTTAAAGGTACGTAGATTAACATCGAAAATAAATACAGCTACCCAGCCCTTAATTACCGTGCCAAGTTTTACAAAAGTTATACTTAAAAACATTGATAATTTTCTCAATCCTCGTGGACGGGTATTATTGTTACAAACATATATGTGATGTGTTTAGAGTGCATGTTTGGGACTTCGTAAACAAAATGCAGGTTTCCCGTGTACCCATTCTTGTGCAATCTTACATTGGTTATATTTGAGTGAGTGAAGAGATTTGGGTGACTCTTAACAACGAGGTCTTGAGAGTCGATGAGGGTAAAGCGAGGTGAGTATGGAGTAAGAGTGGGGGAAGCAGGATATCCCCGAGAAAACCCGCAGACCAGCGGTATCGTCCTGGCTGATACCCACATGCGAAAATCCTGGGGTGCCCCCGCCGGTAACCGAACCCGGCTAGCACAGGTGGGAGGTGAGTAGTCTAACCACTACACCACCATGGCCCCTGGTTACATTTGAAAATGTTATGTTACATAATTTGGTTTATAAAACGGCTGGTGTTAATTATGAAGCTATTGAAACATATTTACATGCTCTTCACGGTAAAAATGAGCTCTTTTGAAAGCTCTGCTTAAGATCTACTTGTATGCACGTTGTGTGTTCCTCCGCCTTGTGTAAAATTAACATTGGCATGGGTCCCATTACTTTATTCGGGTGTCTGTTAAGTGAAACTATAAAATTATTAGCAAAGGAAATACTTTACAAATCAGCTAGTTGTTACACTTCTGTGCATTAAAAAAAACAGAAAGCGAAATAAAGAATTTTAAACTATCACAAATGGTTACCTAACACTTTTTATTCAACGTTAAGATATAGAACTACTTACCTACTATCATTACCACCAATTTTACTGGACGAATGCCACTCAGTGCATCCATTAAAATACATGCATGCAGGGTCAGTAACTTTTTTCTATTGTTTATTTCTAAAGTGTTCACTTTGTCGTGAACAGCATTTAATACCTGGGGGCGAATGTAACTAAAGAACGTCTCAAATAACAAAAGTTGTATGCTTTTCTCTCGGGATTCCTTTGTTGTAAAGTTAGATGTACGTACGTCCACAAAGAAATTGCATGTTTAAAAAATACTTATGATTGCAATAGGACATATTGTTCACTAATCCCTACTCTACACTCAAAAATATTTTTTGTAATTACTTATTCAACAATTTTGGATATATTTCATTTGCCAAAAATTTAGGGGATGAATTAAAAAGAAAGGCAATAAGTAGGCAAAGATAATTTTTAAATTCCCCATTAAATTGCTATGTTGTTGAAAACGTATGATGAAGTTATGGTAAGAAACCTTTCAATTTCTGAATCATATATCTGGTAATCACATACTACAAAATACTTAGTTGAGAATTTTTTGTAAGTTTTTACATAATTTCTGCATCTATTCTGTTTTCAATAATGTTTTCGACTAAACGTTTCGAATATTTTATAGGTACAAAAATATCCAAATAATGATTATGCAATATTTACATGCTGCGAAAAAAAAATATGTTAGAATTTTCAAGTCATTCAACGTGGATATAGCAGTGAAAATTTTCGTGCATTTGGAGAATATTGTGCCCAATACGCTACAGTCAATTTTGTCTTCGTAAAAGCTAGCAGAAGCAAAACAACCGAAAGTTGCACACATCATTGCTTAAGAGAATTTGTTGTGTTTGTTAAGTTACCATGTGTTCCTAACCAGACCGTAGCACGGTGTTGTAACCCCCTCGTGGCTGAGTCCCAATCGCTTAAGTGCTGATGCATAACAATGAGGTGCCCTCTTCCCCCCAAACTGCCCCCTCCCTTCGATTTCAAAACGCTACGTGTGGTCCGCGCATAACACCCCCAGCGATGACGCCACTTTCGCAGATACCCGCTTCACGCAACAGAGGCTGATCACGTTTAATTTCGTAGAAAATACTACAGCCGTGTGGTTCTATGGAGGGAAGAGCACATTCTACAAACTATTGTAATAAATTAACCACAAAAAAAAAACCTTTTAAAACCAACCTTTTACTTACAAATGCACTAAAAAAGAGAAAAATAATTATAGTAGTTCCAGAATTTGTAGAACTTGTAAGACGTGATCGAAAAGCCGTAATAAACTTTACTACAAATTAATATGTTTGTATCAATTTATATTTAATATATAAAATATTGGCGCAATATAGAACGCATACTTTATTTGCGTAAGTGTAGTAAGCACATATCGTGAGTAAGGTTTTTAACTGTTCACATTTGCGTAAGCGTAGTAAGATAATATCTTGCGTAAGGCTCCTAACTATTCGCGCCAAGCTTTTATATATTAAATAAAAATTGATACAAACATAATTTGTTGTAAAGTTTATTACGGCTGTTCGACCACGTCTTACAATTTCTACAAATTATGTTAAGTACTATAGTTATTTTTCTCTTATTAGTGAATTTATAAATAAAAGGTTGATTTTAAAAGGATGTTTACAGTCAATTCATTTTTCTCTTTTTAGCCACGACTATTTTTTTGTCATTATTATATAGGTAGAATATATAGAAAGTATATATATATATATATATATATATTATATATATATATATATATATATATATATATATATATTAGTGAGACCAAAAAGTCTAAAAAGTTGAAGTTAAACACTGGTGGCCCTTCCATACTTCGGGCTGCAACCTAACAAACAGTAATGCACTGCAGGCAGACTGTGTGAATTGAGTGCATAGAGGTCGGACAGAGAGATATAGTTGATTCTCGGTATCTTCGGCCTTTTCTGAAGCCCTACTAAAGTTCTACTTCCAGGATATTCCTCCGCCTCGTGCAAACTAAGCTTAACTAAGTCTGGAAGATTACACCAGAGAGACAACGCACCGGATTCGTGCGCACTCTGTTGTAACGGTGTTTTGTATAAGAACTATTTCTCACCAGGCGCTACCAACACACATATTTCATCACGGCTTTTATTCAAATTATTTATAAATGAAGCA
The DNA here is from genome assembly GCA_029891345.1 of Dryococelus australis. Lineage (NCBI taxonomy): Eukaryota > Metazoa > Arthropoda > Insecta > Phasmatodea > Phasmatidae > Dryococelus > Dryococelus australis. The sequence continues at coordinate 49,862,209 of CM057003.1, forward strand.
TTGTACTTTATAGATAAAATATGAATAACAATTCAATTTAACAGAAAAAAAAGTAACGTTAATGAAGACAAGTACAAAACTCTTGTGATACAGGGCGTATTTAGGGAACAACCAATCACGTCATACATTGGGAGATTTTTCAAAGGTTTGAGTTAATAAGGCCAAAGAAAGCGTGAATGGACTATATCCTACATACAAATACAAACAAATTATCCCGCGTCAATGTTCGTTACCTTTCCTCGGTACGGAAAGAGAATAACTAAATCAAAACACACATATAAAAATTTAGTTTAGTTTAAAATTATTATTTTTAACAAATCCAATGAAATAGCAAAAAAAGGTCTAAATGACCTTTGAAATGCACGCGTTGTGATTTATTCGTAAAGCTTAAACATTGTCGTTTGGTCAGTAAACGAAAAATTACTCGATAGACGTAATGGAGGAGTAACAGTGCATGTATCTAGTACCTGTTTAAGTAATGAAGAATTTTTATAAAAAAAAAAAGAAATCATTTTTTCCTTTTATTATTTATCCCTTTGAAAATAGGAACAAATAACACCGACACGGCGTTTTCAAATGCTTCTTAAAACGGGAGTAACCCGTCAAAAATAGAAGTTATGACTATATTATTAAACCCACACACACATAACGCGAAGTGAAATGTATTAATAAATGCAGTGGGCAACATTTGATTAATTTTTAAGGTAAAAATATAGCAGACACCAGTGACATTAAACAAAAGGCGGGCGCAAAAATGTTTTTTTTTTCTTTCCGAAGCTGCAGAGTAGTGACTCGGAGCGCTGCATGCATGCGGAGCGCTGCATGTATACGGTTAAAAACAGGAGCGAGTGAGTGAAGATATTTGGGCGGCTCTTAAAATCTAGGTCTTGAGAGCCGATGAGGGTGTAGCCAGGTAAGTGCGGAGCGAGAAAACCCGCCGTCCAGCGGCCTCGTCCAGTACGATTCCCACATGATGGAACCCGTGAGGGGGGGGGGGGGATTGGGGGCGACCCTGCAGGGAATCGAACCCGGTTCGACTTGGTTGGAGGTGAGTAGTCTGACCGCTACGCCACTGTGCTCCCGGTGTTACGTCACAGATGCGGAAACACGCACTCCCAAAAAAAAAAAAAGTTTCGCACCACCTGTAACTGGTTGCACGTTAAGGTGTATATTTAGAGCGATGCGAGTTAACACTTTGCAGACTATGCTCGAGTGTGGCTCGTGCGAAGCTTATTTGAACGAGTGAGTGAAGAGATTTTGGGCGGCTCTTAACAGCGTGGTCTTGAGAGCCGATGAGGATTATTCGAGGTGAGTATGGAGTGGCGCCGGAATGAAGGGGAGGGGGAAACGGGAGATCCCCGAGAAAAGCCCCGCCGACCAACGGCATCGTCCGGCACGATTCCCATTTGCGAGAATCCGGTGACCCGATCGGGGATTGAACCCGGATCGCCATGATGGGGGGCGGGCAGGCTAACCGCTCAGCCACCGCGACCCCTAAAGCTAATTTGAAAATTTCTTGATCAAATATCGCATGGATGTGCAGTATCTGTTTGGCTAGTGTTTAACACGACCCCGCAAGAACACGACAGCGCAGTAACAATGTTGGAATTTCTTTTTTTTTTATAGCCACTGAAAGGAACATGATTGATTGTAAATCCTTTTATACGATGATGGGCATTTGATTGATTCAGTACCAGCTCGGCTCTCCATTGGTTGATGGCCGGCCATTAATGAACGCTGTAGAGTACAGGTTTGTGTCCGGTGTGGTATGGACCAATAGGGTGATGGTGAGTTCTAACAGAGACACCAAGAGAACTGGTGTTCTCGCAGTAGGGGATATAGATGGCTCTCTTCTAATTTGTCTTAAGTGCCAGTAAATGCGTGTATACCTCAGTGTGTTAAAGGGCGCATAGACTGACAGTTCAGAGTATGTGCGGTGGAACAGTCGGCGCAGTACAAAATTACATACGTCAGTCTAGGGCAGTATCTTTATAGACAATGTGTACTTTCATCCCATACTTTCTCTTGGGCCATAAGCAACCTAGTATAGTCTATTCGTGGTTTTTCTTTCGCACTTTTCGAATCAAACCTTCAAAAAATCACTCCAAGAATGTCCTGTTTGGTTTTTTCCTGAATATGTCATGCATCACGAGCATTTTATATTTGTGTGAGCATGAAAGTACCTTTTTTTTTTTTAAATTGAACTTCTAGTCTTATTCCACCTATAAATTATAATATTCAATTTATCATTAATAGGCCTATGAATAAAAATAGAACGAAAATAGTGTTTGGTAATGCCTAGTTATTAATAGTTCTTATACAAAATATAATTACTCTGAGCGCCCACGAATGCGGTGCGTTGTCCCTTTATTGAGATTTTCTAGAATTAGTTAAGCATTTTTTTTGCAAGAGGCGAAGGAATACGCTGAAAGCAGAACTTCAGCAGGGCTTCAGAAAAGTTGGGAGTAACCGTGAATGAACTATAACTCTGAAATCCCGATGGCACGAAACTCTTTTTTTTTTTTTTTTCACTGGCGTGTAGTTACCAGTCACGCAAAAAAAAATGTTGCGAACCGAGTTCAAACGTGGCGGGTTGGGGACGGCGAGTTCATGTAAATGTTCACGCGCTTTGAAGACGGAAGGCCGAAAATCCCGTCGGTTCCCTGAGTCCGCTTCGCGAACACAAGCGGATTTGCGGCAACATGGTTGTTTTTGGGGCGTGGGCTCGGCTGAATAAATTACACGAACCTCTTTACAAAAAAGGAATCAAAGGAAAAGCCATTTGGAAACATTTTCCGCTCTCTCCTGCTTGGCGACATTATCCGCCTTTCTTTTTCTTGCCTCTTGAGTTCCATCCTGTCTGTGCGTAATTTATGTTTTCGCAACAATTTAATGTTTAGCGAGTTTACCAACAATCTCGGCTACTCTCCCGAGTCAAATTTTATTATTGGGAAACCGAAACACATTACAGAACACGTAATATTTAATGCCAATTTTATTACTCGTGAAGTTAGTTAGAAAAAAATGAGGAAGAAGGCGTATATATCTTTTATAAGCAGTAATAAATGAGAAACAATTGTTCCTGTTGCAACAAATCTCATAAACGTTTCAGGTAGCGGCCAGTTAAAATGTACTTACGCATAGGAAGTACTGTATAACACATCGTACAAACTTCGTAAATAAAACGTTTAACAAGGAGTGTTATATTTTTCAAGGAGTAATTCCTTTCCTCGATAGATCTGTAAATTTTTGGCATCGAACAAAAATAATTATTCCAAAGAAACGCCACTGTTTGATCATCGTCACATCGTCACTTCGGACTGACATGTTCTTGGGGGTTGCCTGTTTTTGAAATTCAAAAAATTGTATTTCTGCCAGGCCACGTTGAAAAATAATCCTGTTTGCCGTTGACTGCTGCGGAAGTGTATTCCATCACCTCTCAAATATTCCTCCCTGTTTCGACAGATACGCTGCGAATCTGAAGCGGTTTACAATATTTCCCACTTCAGACCAACAGCTGTCACGGGCATCCTCGTTTGCAATGCAGCCGCGGGAGCCGGTGTTATTTTCGCCGTGCCGCCCCGCTGAAAACATTCTCGTCAAGATATTCTCGTCCGCGGCGCGATTTGGGTTGCGAGCGGTCTTTGCGAAGTTTTCGTGTGCGTGATTTTATACCCGCTGTACATAGAGAGTATAGTTGTTCACGGTTAATCGAGAACATCTGACATCTACCCGTGGGCGCCCGTTAAAATATACGCAGGTAGGGGCAGTGACTTTTTTCTAAGGTTGATTTCAAAAGTGCTCACTTTATCGCGAACAGCCTTTAATCACAATACCGTATGTTGCGCGAACAATCCAAGTGTTGCTGTAGATGTTGTGTTAAAATAACTATCTGTTCTGTAATAGGAACTGAATCATCTAGTGCAAGAATTGCTGTATCTTCATAGTTACAGGTACTATCACAGACAAGACCACAAAGTACAATTATTCTGTTGCAATTACTATCTGCGTTAACAACATTCAGATGGTAGCTACATGGTAAATGGTGAAAATGTGGTTTGTTATTTTATCTTTAATGCCGTGTTAAGAGAATTTTCCTAGGTTATTCTCTGCTTTAAACTATAATAAAATGCAGGGTTATTTATTTATAACTGTTTTAATGAGCTGGTCAATTATTATTCGTCTATCTTGGTCGACCTATGTTAATTTCAGGAGTGTCAAGATAGGCTGTTTGTGTTACATTGACAGTCTGCATAATGGTCGGTCTTAAAGTGACGTTTGAGAACCACTGCCGCCGTTTATCATAATAAGGGCACTGCCCTTCAGCGCTGGGGAGGTACAAGCCCATGTGAGGGCTGTTATCCTCCCGTTGGCATATCATAAATTCAAACTCAGGTTAGGGGAGGCTAGCCTACCCTGTCTGGCTGTCTTTCAAATTGATACACTGTGGCAAAACCTGCAGGAAGTTTGTTGAAGGTCCTCTAGCAGCAGGTGGCCTGGTAACCACTACAGATTATCGTATCCCACCCTGGGGGCCGCAGTGGTGTAGCAGCTAGAGTGCGCGGATCTCACCTAGACGAATCGGATTCGATCCCCGAAGAGGTTGCTCCCAGATTTTCGCACGTGGGAATCGTGCCGAACGATGCTGCTGGTCGGCGGCTTGTCTCGGGAATCTCCCGTTTCCTCCGCCCCTCAATTCCGGCGCTGCTCCATTTCCACCTCGTTTCACCATCATCGGCTCTCAAGACCTCGCTGTTAACCATTTGAGGAGTATGAACGAATATACTCGGGCAACGTTTATTTGGAAATTTCTTTTCTCTTAAAGACAAATCTCACACTTCTATGGTTTTAGTGCTTCGCTGGACTCTGGGAAACTAAGCAAAAAATTGCAACTAGTCAACGTTTATATTAATAAGAATAAAACTGTTAATTTTAATAATTTCTCAAATGAACACGCAACAAGCGACTTCATTGGCCGATGGACAGACAATAATAAACGTTGCGGAATATTGGAAGCGTGCCCGGCGTAGCCAGGACCAATCGGAAGAAGCTAAGTAGAAATACAGAGACCAACACAACTCATATTGGTGTAGTGGAGAATATAGACAGCTCACTTCAACCTTGTCTTCAGTGACAGCAAATCTGTGCCTTTCTAAAGGGCCAAGAGCTGTCTAAAGCTCTTCACTCCACTCGTCCTCCGTTCATGCGGAGGGAGGATGTGGGAATTATATTCCTACATCGGGGAATTTGGAAATTCAGAGCTAGTGAATAAAAGTCACGGGGCTTAGGATGAGCCACCTGGCGTTTTCGGCATGGTTAAGCGTATTTTAAAGCCAAACGTACATGATTGGGAGGTTCGGGGAGGCTAGGTCTGTGGAATTTGTTTTTGGTTTATTGGTAATGTTGTACGCGGACTCTCGCACTGTTAAATTATGTTCACAATAAAGTGAGCACTTTTGAAATCAACCTTAGAAAAAAGTCACTGCACCTGCCTGCGTATATTGTAACGGGCGCGCTGAGTTACATGCGCACAGTAAAGTTGGTAACGGTGGATGGAAATTAGTTCCATAACTTAACGTCAAATAAAAAGTGTTAGGTGACCATGTGTGATAACTTAAACTATTTCTTTCGCTGTTTGTTTTTTTAATGCATCAAAGTGTAAAATTAAAATGTTTGTAAAATGTTTACTTTTCTTATGATTTCACACATTAAGTGATGAGGCCAATGGCAATGTTAATTTTACATAAGGCGGAAGAATACACAACGTGCGTACAAGTAGATCTTAAGCAGGGATTTCCGAAGTGCTCATTTTACCGTGAACAGCCTATACCTGGTTATGCACAGTCCGGCATTGTGGGGGGTGACTCACGTCGACCCTTCTCTCCCCGCAGGCAGACCCGCCCACCGCTGCGTTGCCCAGCCAGGCGGCCGGAGTAATGATTGACGGCCGACCTCGCTGGCGTCACAGCCCCTCCTTCCCCTTGCTGGGGGAGTCAACGACTTGAGAGGACGCGCAAGAACGTTTTGGTAATTCTTTTTTGATCGGCGCAACGTGGCATTTCGAGAAGATTCTGGACTAGAACCGACAACGCTATAAATACCCCCCCCCCTCCCCGCAGCAGGAGAGGAGTCAGACTTTGGTGGCAGTCATCTGGCTGAAGTGCGGATATTGGGACGAGCCTAGTGCAGTGTGGGACGACTGGTAAAGGGAAACTGTGCATGAGGGCGCTCGGAGCAATACATAATTTCGGAATGGTGAACTGTGGACTGAAATAAGAGGACAGCATGGATGTGTGGTACGGACTATGTTGTAAATATTGGATCTGTCGGAATAAATATATAATTTGTAAAAACGCTTCAATATGTTTTGATACGCTGTTTATTGGTAATGATTTAGTTAATTTATTAAATCAATTTTTTAGGTGATTCCAAGTTGTAGCAATTATTTTTATTGATTGTAAACAGCAAGTGATTAGCCATTTACTGTCAAATATTAATTCTTGATTATTTTCCTTGTAGTGTTTGCAAATAAATTTGGAAATCATTATTACATTTTTTTTTTTTTATGAACACCTCGGCCCCTTTAAGAACCAATCTAAGCCCACTGAATTTGACAAAATGTTACAGTAATAATATTTAGAAGAAGCAGTTAATTGACCAGTGTCGGCGTTGCGACGATAACCACTGTCCTAAACGTCCTAAACGGGTGTGTTTGAAAGAGTTCGTCTACGTCGGGAGCCGAGCTCCATACGGTCCCTGGGTTCGCGATGTGGGTTAAATCTTCCCACGCGCCAATGCAGCAACCTGATTGGGCGAACGGTGAAATGTCAGTGGTGTGGCAATTAACCGCCGCACCCCCCATTAGCAATCAATTACCGGCTCGTCGATGTTGCTGCATGTGCGGGTTGCATAATATATAGGCGGAGTTAGAGCTCCCGTTAAATCCCGCCGCCTTCGGCAGAATTCTGCAGCCTTCTGCCCTGTCCCGCTAAACCTCATGTCGACATAATTCCGATTATTGTATTTTTATTTGTGCCAAAACAGGTATACGCTATCGGAAAATATCACGGCCCCTAAAGGCTGTTCACGATAGAGTGAGCATTTTTTTTAAAACAACCCTAGAAAAATGTCACTGTTCCAATCTGCATACATTTTAAAGGGCACACTGAGTGACATGTGCCCAGTAAAGTTGGTAACGTAAAATAAAAAATTTCGGGTAACCGTGTATGATAATTTAAATAATTTATTTCTCTTCCTGTTATTGTTAATTCATCGGAGTCTAAAAATGAGCAGATTTGTAAAATATTTACTTGTCTAATAATTACACAGTTCCACTTGACGGACGCGTGAATAAAGTGGTGAGGCCCATGGCAATGTTATTTTTACAAAGGCAGAATAATGCACAACGTGCATGCAAGTAGATCTTAAGCAGAGCTTTCAAAAGTGCTCAGTTTACCGTGAACTTCCTATACCTGTTTGTGCCTAGCGAAGTTGGTAACAATACGGATTGAATAAAGTTCCATGTCTTTACCTGAATTTAATGTGCCAGGTAATGAAATTATTTACATCCTTTTGCTTTCGGTATTTTATGCATATGTAATTGTAATAATTAGTAAACTTGCAAACCCTTTTTCTTTTCTAATGATTTCCGTTTCACTTGCACGATGCATGAATAAAGTCATCAGGCCATGGCGATGTAAAATTAAAAATATGGTGGAAAACTACAACATATGGATACAAGTAGATCTTGAGCAGGGATTTAAAATGTGCTCAGTTTACCGTGGACTGCATGTAACTAAAGGCTATTCACGGAGTAATGAGCACTTTTGAAAGCCCTGCTTAAGATCTACTTGTATGCAAGTTATGTATTCTTCCGCCTTATGTAAGATTAACATTGTCATGGGCCTCATCACTTTACTCAAGCGTCGGTCAAGTAAAATAGTGAAATAATTAGAAAAATAAGTATTTAACCAATTTGCTCTTTTTTACACTTAGATGCATTAAAAATTCAATGAATGCGATATAAATAATTTAAGTTATGAGAAATGGTGACCTAACACTTTTTATTTGACGTTAAGATACGGAACTACTTACCACCCATCGTTACCAACTTTACTGGGCGTATGTTACTCAGGGCGCCAGTTAGATTATTTGAGGGTATGGGCAGCGACTTTTTCCATGGTTGATTTCAAAAGTGCTCACTGTATCGTGAACAGCCTTTACCTGGCCAGCAACACGTCACAACGCTGTTCGCTATCAGCGCCTGTGGACTTAACCAGACAGAACGCGGCCGATAGGGAATCTTCCGCAGCGTGCAGTAACCAATCAGATTCGAGTATGGTTCCCGGAGCCTCCATTCAACGAACATACACGCTCACGTGAAAGGAAATGCCAGACAGTCTTCCCCTCTGTGTACAGTAAAACTCTGTTGAGACGTTTCTGAAGAGACTGAAAAAATAAAGCTTATTAACAAGGAAAACGTCTTAAAAGGGTCAAATAACACATGTACAAATAGACAAGGTTCGCAATTATTCAACTTATTAATAGGAACCTGCAAAATTCGCGTTATTTTTTGACATCAAGTTAAAATTCATAGTACTATATATATAATTGAGCTGGCACCATTTCTCCATTGGTTGCTGCATAAATGTCAAGTCACGCCCTTTCTGAGTGAACTGCACGTGATTGGGGCACACAATTTTGAAGTGTTCGTTTGTTGGTGCAGAGTTACCCGGGGCGTGTCAAATAAAGAATGGTCCAATGACACACGTATTGCAAAGGAAAAGTGTTTTAAAGTTTAACATGTCCTCAAATAATAACGCGAATTCTGCAGGTCCCTACTTATTAAGCAGGAAAACGTATTAAGTGGGAACTTCTTATCAGGGCTTCACTGTATTTACTTACCGTGTGGTGGACGCAATGTACGGCACCTTTTTCAAACGTTGCATGTTTATTTTTATTTATGGCTACAGAGAGGCACTGGAAAGCTCCAATATCATTTTTGCAGCATGCGTGGTAACTTTAAAGTGTCATTCCTTCCTCGCATGGGGATGAGGTCTTTCCGTACGTAAAAAATATACTGGGGGCACGGTTAATAGTTTCGTCGAAAAATCGGAATTTCTATCTCTCTGCAGGCGGAACCCTTAAAGTAGCGGGTAAAAAAAAAAAAAAATAGCCTAATTGAAATCTGGAACAATTTCAAGCATAATTAAGTGCGGAAGTGTTCGCTTCTGAGGAAGCTATCTCGAACACCGGTCTTCCTGAAATCTTGGAGTGACGTTTGAAAGAGAATTCTCGTGTCGGCCGTGTAGCGAGCAGTTGTTTGCGTAGAAGCTTTCTGGCGGGGATTGTGTTTCCGCGTCTTTCTTTCGCCCACTCTCCTTTCCCTCTCTCCCGTCCTTCTCTTTTTCTTTCAGCTAATGCTTCATGCCCGCATGGGAGAAAGGGCGAGGGGAAATTAAAAAAAAAAAGTGGCCGACCTTTGAGAAGAACAGCAGGGCTTCATTTCGGGTCCGGTCCCATTTCGCTCGCGTTTCGGCCTTGCCTCCGGCGAGAAACGATGACGCGGAGGAGAAGAAAAGAAGAAAAATACCCGCATTTTTCTCGCCCGAACACTTCGAGTCCTTCCTCACCTTCCCGGTGCTGACAGCGCTTCACGGCGAATTGCGAAAACGCGCCTTGAAGGATCAGCTCTCGGGGGATGATGTATTGCCCGGATCGCTCGTGCAGGACGCCCCTTTAACCAGCCCAGGTGTCCGCAGGCACGTATGAAGTTTGATGATATATAAACTCGTACATTGCTCGGGAGGTGGCTGGGAAGTTTAGAGCTTTGCGGCGGACTCGCCCCCTTGCGCGTCTGCTCTAAGGAGTTTCGCGAAAATACTTTAGAGCACCTGCTTCTACTGGAACCCCCACGATGTTGGAAACTTTCCTGGTGTCATTACTTCAGCCCCTAAATGTCGCCTACATGAGAGGATATAGGCACATGTGCATTCAAGCTCATGCTATAAGTAAGTTATAAAGATAACGATCTTTCAATTTCGTTTAAATTGCTCTTACGTTACCAAATACATTTTCATAGCACTGGAAAAATCAACAATGAAACAGTGCCGAAAAATAATTCTACTGCTTTTAAAGATTTAAGGGGATAATGCTTTCTTTGTTAACACACCACTTTAAGAATCATAAAAATTTAATTTATTGCGAAGGGGTACTGTTGAATTGTGCTCTCTTTTATTGCAAGTCGTAATACAGAAGCGCCTAAGCCTTACCAGAAGAAAGAATTTTCCTGCTGCAGACTATACTGTCTTCGACCTCTGCATTATAAATAAATGGAATGTTTTTCCAAAGTGAGAATCGAAATTATTCCTTCTGTTTTTCAAGTACAGCGCACTACAAAACCACGAAATTGACCACGCCACAAAAAGAAAGAAAAAAAAAGAAGTAAAGAAAGCATAAAACTTTAAGTTTATAACCTGCGAAATACTCTACATATTTCAGTTAAAATTAAGACTCCGAATACCTCATCACCGCTCCGCGCGAGGCAAATAAGTTGCTTGCAGACTTCGTCATGGTACTTTTTACTATGGTGCTTTAATGTGGTATCCCTATGGTGCTTTAATGTGGTATCCCTATAAAGTTATTTATGTTATTGGTGAGGAACTGTTATTAAGTTATACCGCAGTCTCTTTTACTTTTTCTAGATAATTACGCAGTGTATTGTTACCATTCTCGCAAAGTCAGTGGGCTTAACCAGATTTTTTGAAGGATGGTGGTCTTAATTAAATAAAAGCGTTAATTATAATTTCATGATTTAGCTACAATAACTACAAAGAAGATGCTCTCGACGCAATCACTTGTTACTTACAATTAATAAATTCAATAAATACAATTTATAATCTACTCAAAGAAATTAATGTAATCAAATAACTAAAACCAGTACCGGTAAACAGCGTGTCAAAACCTATTGAATTATTTTATAAATTAGATGTCCATATTTTACAGTTCCAATATTTACAGTGAAGTCCGTATTACACGTTCATACAGACCCACCATAGTTGGTCCAGATCAGACCAGTCCGAAAGGTTCTAGAGATCTCCGAGCGCCCTCATGCATAGCAGCCTTCAACTCGTCGTATACCTCGCCCTCTCGTCCGTCTACACCGCAGAAACACTCTCCTGTCGTCGTCTCGTATCCTCCGCTGTCGTCACACGCTGCACCAGACTTCGTCTAAATACCGCACTTCAGCCAGATGGCTTCCTCAAAGACTAACTGCTCTCCGGCTGCGTGGGGTGTGTATGTATAGTGTCGTTGGCTGTGGTACAGAATAATCTCCAAATGCCATGTTGAGCCTACTAAGGGCGTACCAGAAAATTCTTGCTCATCCTCTAAAGTCGTTGACTCCTCCGGAAAAGGGGGGGGGGGGAGATGCTCTGACGCCAGCCAAATCAGCTACCAATCATTTCCTGCCTCCCGGTGATGAGACAGTGAGAGCATCTGCCTGGGGAGGAGGGTCCTGATGGCCCCCTCCCCCCTCCCGTCCAAGAGCAGAATCCGCGCACAACAAGATTACGCAGTGCCTCAGTGACTCAGAATTACCAACAATGTTGACTGATGTTCAGGATTTATCACGTTGGATTTAGTACAAACCAATTCAAGCTTAACATGTTTGAACATATTTGAATGTAAACACGTATACGGTACTGGTTTTTTTTTTTTTTTTGTTATTAGAAATTTGGTTTTAATTCACGCAACGATACATATGATTCTAAACTAATACACATTACTGTGTTTGTTGCTGCTAATTATTTTATTTTTGTAAGTTTAACCTTCGAAAAAAAATTGTGATAATATGTACTGATCCAAACTGAGTACAAATTTTTTCCTTCTCTAATTGTGTAGATTCTTTGACGAGACGTAGTTGTTATGCTTTGTTGTGCATTCAGTCTCATAATTGGTGGACAATGGATCATGTCACTGTAAACCTTAGACAACTTTTATTTGAGCAGTACAGATTATCTTCGGCGCTACTGAATAAGTAGGCGAAAGTTCACGAATCACGGGTGTAGGAATTGAGAAAAGTACCACGTAATAAACTATTTAATTTGCTTTATTATTCTCCGTGCCAAACGACACGTGTGTCAACCCCATTTGCTTGGTAGGACTTGAAACTACCTGAAGATGACCGGCGTTTCATCAGCTGGTTTTACTTATTTAACAAGTAATTCATTTTCGATTAAGTACTGTAGATCGATAGGGTTCAATAAAAGGGCCTGACTAGCCTCCTACGATTTGGGTCACTCTGTTGTGTATGTCACCAAGAGAGTTTGCCAGTTGGAAGATAAAATGAAATGGCGAAGCGTTAGCCAAGTATAGGCTATTAACGGTAAAGTGAGCACTTTTGAAAACCCTCTCATTTGAAATAATAGTCAATAAATGTTTTTTTTTATTTAGACAGACGTTAACTTCCGAATACGTCAACATGTACACGCTGTGTTTATTACTTATATGGTAATTTTTATTTAAAAACTTAGTTAAATGATAAAAAATGGCTGAAAGAAAAAAGTAACTAGGTCCTCAAAAGTGCTCACTTTACCCTGGAAAGCCTATAGCAGGTTATACAAATTAAAATCGGCAAAACGTTACAGTCGATTCAAGTAATAGTGTACCGATTTAAGTCAGTGTTGTATCTACTTAAATTTCAGATGAAAGTTGCACAATTTTCTGTGAATTTGTGTGTTGTTTAAAAATAAAAGTTACAACCATCGAGTGTAGATTTTGAAGTCACAGTTTAAATAAAGGAAGGCGTTGTTTAAAGCGAGCTCCAACTGTTAAGAAGGTTATTCAACCGTACAATAATACTGATAACTTTTTATACCGTTTTTTATTAACGCTGATGAACATACGTCAAAAAATTAACATCTTTTAAACTCACTGCTAGCCTCCAAATCGTCATCAGTCGTCATCATTTATCATTATCCATCATCTATCTCCACTGTACATCTTCATCGGTAATTAGTCATCCATCGTCACGTATCGTCAGTCATCTGTCATCATTGAACATCAGTCACCACCGATCAATCATCAGTCATCATCAATCCTTCTTCAACCAATCTCCAGCTATCATCATCCATACATCATTCTCAATTCCTCACTATCAATCAATCACCACTATTGTTCGGGCAATGTTGAATTCTCTCCAATATCAGTTACAAATCTAAATACTTTATTGGTGGGGCTCTGTGCATTACTTTCGTAAACTTTAAGTTTTAATGGTAAATATAAACTTCATGCTATCTTAATGCATTTTAACATTATCTGTTACCTTTCTTAGTCTCTGCATAAATACCGCATTTTTAACAATATACTTAGTTACAAGAATACTCTCATTTTTCCCCCCAGTGTAAAATAAAACTTCAAGACCTGGTTGCCAGATTTCCAAAATTAGATTTCCGAACAAGTTACACAAAATCTCCATATTTTTCGGGTTAGTTTTAGTACACATCATCAAAATAATATTAAAAAAAATTGAACATGAAGAAATGTTAGCTTTTTATCACAGAGGTTTCTAAACTAAACAAACTATATAAATTTTATTTACACGTGTTTAACTTTGTAAAAATTGAAACGCTATTACTACAGTTCCTGTCACTGTCCAAAATGTGTTCATTTATACAATGTTCAAAACTAAGAAATATTTGCATACATAATTAAAAACTAGGTTTTTTTTTTATTTTTCTATAATGCGTATTTGAGTATTTCTTTCATTAACAAACTTGTTGCCACTTATTTTCCAATCAACACCAAGCTCACTTAATCCACACAGGCTCTCTCTTCCCTTAAATTCGGACTTCTTGTAAGCTGGTTAATAAACTTCTCACGAGATTAAAATAAGCTACGTAACACTTATCGTAAAACCGAATAGCTCCGTACAAAGCGACAAATTCCTGTACAAATACGCAAATTTCTATACGTCCGGCCTCAAGGCCCTTAGACCCTCGAATCCGTCCCTACCCAGTATAACAATATTGTCGTATTACGTACCTGTTTTCTCGCTCATTTTCCAATAATTACTGGATGTTCAGGACAACGCACCACTTTCCTCGCGTATAAATATAAAACTTCGTACTTACCTGTCACGTTCACTGGGAAAAAAAAATCCCTGGCGTGATGCCTGTTGTTTGCAGGGACTCGATACTCACGATTTCTTATAACAAAAACATATTTTTAATACTGACGCGTCATAACAAAGTACGATAATCCATAAAAACAGAGTCTTTAGGAATATTATGTTTGGGAATGAAAAGCTGAAGCATGCCATTTCAATTTGGTGTTCAGGCAACTATTGCCACTTTGATATGCTCCTCGTGGATTATGATGCACTCCAAAATTACATATGTGCATTTGCAGCATTTTTTAGTTAGAGCCATATACTTTGATTTTATCGTGAAGTGAAATAAAAAAAAGTAATTATAGTTACAATGATTATTTCAACATGTCACATGACTAGAAACATTTGTATATTCTTCATACAGCGCTCTTATAGAATTATAACTTAACACGTCAGCTTATGTTGCTGTATGCTATCAGACGATGGCATTCCACACGTGGGGGTATTTAAGCGGTAAATACGCAGTACTGTATATTAAATACTGGCTACAATTTTATTAGTTTACTTCGTAGATTCCTAAGAAAACCAACCTCAGCGGTCATGAATCGAAGACGCGAACATTTGGAGTAACAAGGCGAAGTGTCAGTCGTTTCACATCAGAGCTGGCATTTCAACTGGCAAAGGCTGTTCACTGTAAAATGAGCATTTTTGAAATCCCTGCTTAAGACCTACTTTTATGAACGTTGTGTATTCTTCCACCTTATGTAAAACTGAAACTGTCATGGACCTCATAACTATATTCGTGCGCCGGTCTGTCAAGACCTTGATGCTAAAGACCGTCGAAATCTCTTCACACTTCACCCTCGCGCGTCGGCCAAGTGAAACTGTGAAATTATTAGAAAAGTAAATATTTTACACATATTCTCTTTTTTACGTTTCGATTCATAAAAAAAAAAAAAAAACACACAAATTGAGTGAAATTATTTAAGGTACCACAAAATGGTTATCTAACACTTTTAATTCGACGTTAAGATACGTAACTATTTTCCATCCATTGCTACCAACTTTACTGGGCGCATGTCTATCAGTGCGTCCGTTATAATATATGCAGGCAGGGGCAGTGACTATTTTTCTAAGGTTGATTTCAAACGTGCTCACTTTACCGTGAACATCCTTTACCTTCTCGTACTGATGTAATTTTATTCCAAGGGAGAGTCATTTTTAGTAATAAGAACGGACACCTTCGGATGCCTGGCGCGTCGTACGGAAAACGAATCCTGTCAGTGGATATTGGCTGTCAGTGGTTCTAGAGACCTTCCGTTTTTTTTCCCCCCCGAACGGAAGTGAGGATGCACAGAAGATGACATACCATTTCCTGGAGAAGATTCAACCAACACTCGGCATGCGTTGAACTTGTGCTCCTCTTCGCTCCAGTTACGTCAAAGTAGAGGAGCACTCCCAGATCTAGAGTGGATGAATAGAAGAAACACGACACACGACTGAAGACCGACGTGATAAGATAACGCGATTATAGTGTCTTTGACTTCCTTTTCTCCCAGGACCTAAGATGCCATTTGCAGAGAATAGTTAATTTGTCAATTGGCGATGCCACTTCCTCGCGGTGAATAGTATGCCGCGCAAAGCAAACTTCTGCTTTAAAATCGAAGGTCTTTGAAATAACTCCAAATCGTTGAAATTTGAATGCAGATGAATTACCACTCCGCCACTGAGACAGCGAAGTGTTTTCAGCTGCTCAGTCGGTGGTCACTTGTTCATTGTTCCTATTCACAAGTCAAGAGCACCTTAAGTGTGCTAAAGCGTCAAGCATTTTTACCAATAGATTGAATACAATTTCCGTTCTCACGACATTCTGTCAAAAGTAATTGATGAATTTACTAAATAAATAAAAATGCATTTTTTATTAGCTTTACTATGAGGATTTAACTTTAAATATTATGTCAAATAATATGAAAAATATATATATTATTTTAATTTGTCACCTTGCCCCTTCTAATTTTATTACAAAAATTAAATTTAAAGGCGAAACACCTACTGATTTTTCAAGGTATTACTTAATCTTATAACGGCGATTTAAATCCTATCTTCATCCGTATCCACACACAACTCAAGAATCATTGTGAAAATTGTTTGGCACTGAACGTAAATATATAATTACAACTATTTTATTAATTTGGATTTTTAAAATAAATATTTTATTTTCATTGCACAGCCTGAGTCCGCACTAGAAAATGTCACTGGAGTGAAGTACTTCACATCTGCGATGAAATTCAAGATTATTTTACAATTTTTTATCACAAAATTTGCCAGCATTAGTCTTGAAAAGCCATTTTGGTATTTTTGACCAATTATGTTCTACTAAGAATACGGGACAGTCTAACCACGAAAATAAATATAAATATCATAGATACAGGTACAAAATTGCAACACGTATGTGATGACGGGATGGTGTTTATCGAGATATGAACTCCAACGTGTGCACGAGGTGTCACCTAAAAAGGAAGATATATTTTTTTTAGGAAACTCGCAATTAAGTGAATAACAATTCTAAGCAAATGTGAATTAATGAAATAAATCTTATTTTTAATTGAATTAAAATGTTAGCTTATTCATAATATTCGACCAAAATGAATGAAGTGAGCGAGAAAAGAGATTTGGGAGGCTCTTAACATCGAGGTCTTCAGAGCCGATGAGGGTTATTGAAGTGAATATGGAGCGGCGCCGGAATGAAGGGTGGGGAAACGGGAGATCCCCGAGAAAACCCGCCGACCAACGGCATCGTCCGGCACGATTCCCACTTGCGAAAAATCTGGTGACCCGGCAGGGGATTGGACCCGGTTCGTCGTGGTGGGAGGCGAGCAGGCTAACCGTTCAGCAACCGTGGCCACCCGAAAAGAATGAAGAAATAAGGCTAGAAACCCCGGGATTAAACTATGTAATGGCTGTTCACGGTAAAGTGAGCACTTTTGAAAGCCCTCTCATTTGGAATAATGGTAAAAAAATGTTTTTTTTAAACCTTAGATATTAAATTCCGAGTGCAGTGGAATATACACACACTGTTAATTACCTACAAGGCAATGCTTATTTAGAAATATGGTTAAAGCATACGAGATGGCTGAAAGAAAAAAATAACTAGAGCCTCAAAAGTGCTCACTTTACCGTGAACTGTCTTTAACCCAGTTCATGAGACATTTCACTTCTTATGTGTAGGCCTTCCTTCATTTCCGGACAACTGGTTAAAAACCAGTCAATGTGAATGTAAGCTATGCTGCATTATACCTGAACTGCCCGTTTTGCGGCGGTTTTTGTCTCTAGTAAACAAATGGCGTAGTCTAAAACTCCATGTACGCAAACACATTTCAACGATCAAAAATATTTCAACACGTTGCCAGTATGTCAAATGCCAGTTTCTATCGTCTGGGACCGAAGATTCCTCCATTATGATAGCTCCAGCGAGCGTATGCTGCAATAACATTGCCACAATATGCACCTCTGCTTGCCAAACGATGTGCCTTGAATAATAGACATTAATATTAGTGAAATTGTGAATGCATAATACAGGGAAATGAAAATATTCCCCCCCCCTAAATTTGATTTAAATTAAATTAAATTAAATTAAAATGTTTAGGAACTTGCGTGGGATTTTAACGCCATTCTGAACCTAAACTATTGCTAATTATTTTTCGATTAAGTTTATCAGAGCAATTAAGGGCCAAAATGTGTATGCTAGTGTGATCACAATAATACGGGCATTGGGTGTATCTGGATGTAATTGTAGCTGTCGGTAATTACCATTGCTGCTGGGAGTTCCAACATGACAAACGATATTGCATCGACACGGGAGTCAAAATACTCCGGTCATTTGTTTCTAACTCTCGAACCCAAGGCGGCTTGCAGGTAGTTCAAGAAAATCATTGAGCAGTCGTCAAAGTTCACCGCGCAGTCGACCCGTCTTCATCAAGCTGTCAGGCTGAACGCGGCAAACTCTGACGTCACTTTTGCGATCGCTTCTCGATCACGTCGTCTTCCGGAACGAATACCAGCACCGCTAAGAGAGGGAGGAAACCATAGAAACAAACACCAATGCCGGGGTCACATAGCACCGACAAGCACGACACGACAGCCCCGACACGACAACTAAAACACGAGAGATCTGACGTCAGCCCCGACAAATTCTGTCGTCCGACCGGCAATTTTTGGATAAGGAATTATTTCTATTTTCGTCGTGTCGTACGTGACGACGGACAGGGTGCACAATCTTGCAAAAAAAAAATTGCATGATAAACTTTTTTCCCACAGTGGCAAATAAGTAACTTAAATTTACAAAGAAATCTTAAACCTACAGGCCTTAACACGT
This sequence comes from Dryococelus australis, assembly GCA_029891345.1. Lineage (NCBI taxonomy): Eukaryota > Metazoa > Arthropoda > Insecta > Phasmatodea > Phasmatidae > Dryococelus > Dryococelus australis. The sequence continues at coordinate 49,880,694 of CM057003.1, forward strand.
AAAATTGAACAATTTCATCTTCGCGTGCCTTAGCTAACACGTCTGCAGTCTTCGTCACCACCGTGTGTTCCAAACTCTCCCGTCGGCCCATCGCCTGCGAAACTTAGCTTTGTTGGTCAGCGCCTTCTAGATTGTTCCGGCTGCGAATTCGCGCAGTTGCACCGAAAATGAAACCATCGTGCCGTGGATACGGTCGTCGTGTCGTGCCGAGTTTGTCGGGGCTTTGTGACTCCGGCCTAAGAGTGTTGAATGTTACTTATTTTACTAATAAGGTTAAAGGGGTCTGCCTAGTAAAAATTGCGAGACTCCTCGTGGCCACGTACAGACGTAAGGAGGCATTGCAACGACGGTGTAATATAGCATAAACAAGCCTCGCCGCTGTTCTGCTTCCTCGAGATTTCAATCGGCGACGGCGACTGTAGGGCTTCAGTACAGCATTATGCTCAGAAATGAAGCAGTATTGTCGCTATAGTTTAATATACTGTTCGGTAGTGATGGGATAGTTGGATAATTTTGTAATTCGAATTAACCAATTACGACTATTTTTTTAATCGAATGAATAATCGATAAAAATTATCGCTTGTCTTGTTTTGATCCATACACAAAATATGACGGCATATGCTGTATATCTCTATAAATTTGTTTAAAACTATTCTCACCAAAAATTTTTCTTTATCATCATTTTTTTTATATTAACGCTATTTTTAAAAGTGAGTGGGGCGCTTCACAAATAAACTATACCCAAAACGCTTTTTCAAAAACATGTTCTTGCAGTTTTAAAGATTTTTGTTTATTTGTGATAACCTATAATTTAAATGGCCTAATTGTTTAGTAGTTATATGTTATTCAGGTAATATGTACAGAAAATCTACACTGTATTTACATTACGTAAATGCAAATTTGAAAATTTGTTATTACTTAATTATATTATATATTTTTAATAAAATATGAAACATATACATATCTGCAATGTTTTGTTTTGTTTAAGTATAAACAGCTGAAAGTCGTGAACAATCGAAATGTTTATAAATAATTGACGAATCGATTATAATTAAATAATCGAATAATCGATTATTTTCCAAGCGATTATCCCATCACTAAATTTATCGTAAATATAGAGCTGCTTTACGCGATTTTCGCTGACTTTGTGACACTTTTCAACGACCACAAGTATATGTTTAAATAACAAAATTTTATCTATTGCCAACAAAACATCGACATTTAATTTATCCTGAAAATAGATTTGCATGGAAATATTCCAATGTCTTTTTTAAAACTAGAATAGACACAAGTGCTTATGCTCCACGATTATTTCAAACTTTACTGAAACCCAGCTTAAGTTCTACTTCCAGCATATTCCTCCACCTCATACAAACAAAACTGTGAAAATTACAACAGAGAGCCAACGCACCGCATTAGTGCGCACTCACTGTAATAACGTTTTGCATAAGAACTATTTCTTACTAGGCGTTACCAACACACCTATTTTATCTCTGTATTTGTTCGTATTAGTTATAAATTTAATATTACAATTTATAGTTCAAATGTATGTAAAATTTAAATTTAACCAATAACAAAGTACTTTTATGTTAACATGGGTATAAAACGCTTGTGATACACGGCACATTTTGGAAAGAAACAAACCCGTCATACATGGGTTGTTTTTTCATAAGTTTGATTTTAAAAAAAGTGCGAAGAAACCTCAGGTAGAGTATACAATCAGACTAATCTATTTTCTATGTTAAGACCCACGAGAAAACTAGCGAATGTATCTGTAACATACTGTTTCGCAACACTGTCGATCGCCTTCGGGCAGAACATTTGTTTCGGAGGATGAATTATTAAGAGTGGGATGGACCCCCGTGGGAACACCGTGTCCAATGTCAAGAAGCGGCGGAGCGATACGGGCGACACTAACACGCACGCCTAGCGCCTCATCGCTCCTACGCGCAAGGCGTGCAGTGTTTCCCGTCTATAACACTGTACTCTGCATATTAGATCTGTAACAGTGGGGTTTTATTACACGCGATGAAAGACCGCAGATAAAACTACGCCGTATCTTTGTACTTTTCTTTTACCGCTCGAGGAAGCTGCATAGGCAAGCTTTAAAATTGCGATATTTGACCATTTTCACAATTTTTTTTCTCCAGTGTAAAAAAAAAAAAAAAAAATGGGGCATGGATTTTTTAATTTTATTTTATTTATCTTTTCTGACGGAAAGTCGTATTTGCAGAACATTTATTTACCGAGACACGCGCATTCGCGCGAACAACTATTTCACAAAAATCGCTGCCCCCCCCCCCACTCCGAAAGGTTCAGTTTATGTTCGAGTTGAGCTCACGCATGTCTCCCGTTCGTAGACTGTACCTACTTACGTGTAAGCCCAGAAACGGAATGTTACATCATTTAGCATTCATAAAACGCCGCGTGTCATTGCCTCGGTATCGAAAGACAATAAGTGGCCGGGAAAGGAGGGGGGGGGGGGGAGGCTTGACACCGCACGCGCGGAGAAAAACGTAACACGCTCCCCGCGGCTTCCAGCGGGACTTTGGACACATTCTCTGCAGGCTCCAGCCCCGGAGCGGGGGAACGCGTGCACGACGATCGGTCGCGCGACGATCGACGACAGTCGTAACGACGCCCCGCGGGGAAATGTCGGCGACTAGTCGAAAGTCGTCCCCTCGATAACGACCGCAACTCCACGACCGGTGCAGCCGCGTCGAGGAAAATGCCGTGTCTGCGTGCCTCACAGAGGGAATTCCAGCCGAGAACGATTTCTTCAAGTAAACTCGTAAAATAATTTTTGTACCTCTACAATAAAAAAAAAACCTTGGAAACCCAGTTGCCAAGAAAATCCTTTGAAAAACTACAAAGAGTTTTCTTGCGAAATCTGCAAAACGTTTATTTTCAATATTATAAATTATAGCCTTGTATAACAAGTGACATTATTGAAAAGTGTGCATCGAATATATTTTCTTCTAGAAAACAAATATGATTAATTTAATCAATAACAGAGAATAATAAAAAAATATTTCAAAATATAATTTACAAAAAAAAAAAAAAACTACACTTCGCCAACAAAGCAAATAGAGCTCACATCCCTTGTATTATTATCCGTCACCCATAACTACAAGACCAACTTGACTTATGAGTAGGGACCTGCAACACTATATATATATATTATATATATATATATATTCACTCGAACCGGCATCATTTCTCCATTGGTTGCTGCATAAATGTCAAGTCACGCCCTTTCTGAAACTGCACGTGATTGCGGACACGCAATTGTGAAGTGTTCGTTTGTTGGTGCAGAGTTACCCGGGGCGTGTCAAATAAAGAATGGTCCAATGACACACGTATTGCAAAGGAAGTTTAACATGTCCTCAAATAATATCGCGAATTCTGCAGGTCCCAAGCTATAGCTTGCCGAAGCGAGCCACGTCCCAAGGCCTTTGATAAGTCCGATCAAAAACAAATGTTTGTCGAAAGGTAGTGTAAATGTTCGCGGGTTGATAAGAGGGAAAGTGGGGAACGCCTGCAACCCCATGCCGAGGGAGGGGCGGGTGGGGTCGAGAGGGGCCAGGAGGGAGTGGTTGAACGCCAACCCGCCCACCCCCCCCCCACCCCACCCGAGCCTGATGACAAGCTGGCTCGTGCACGGAAATCATCAATTATTGACGACCCTCTGACGCCATTCCACCCTCTGCAGCCGCCATTCGGGGGTGTGCGGAATTTCCTCCTTCCGAGCCCTCCCCCCCCCCCCACGGCAATTCTGCCAACTATAACGGCTTATATTGAAACTTTTCGATTGGAAAACACTAACACCTTAATTTAATCAGATACAGTGGTCTCAATTTTAAAGGACATGTGAAACTAAAATTAACACTTTGAAATCAGCAGTCATTTACAAGACATCCAATACAAGTTAGAAGTGAGTTAGTTATATCCACCACTGCAGGAACACCAGTTCTATTGGTCTCTGTGTTCCCAATCACTGACGTTCTAGTGGCCAACATGACGATGGACATGCTTGCTGTGATCTACAACGTTAATTATTGGCTGGTCATCAGTCACTAAGGCACTGAGTTGATTTTGTCCCAATCTAATTTCTTTATTTGTGTAAGATGTTTTACAATCAATCACACCTGTCCTTTTGCGAAGTTGTTACAAAAATATGCATGTAGTCAGGAATGTTATTGTTACTGAGCTGTGGAGTTATCGTAGGTTCCTGTTAATGACGGGCGGTACGACTGCATGAAAATGCTAGTTTTCTTTTCAATTAGAAAGAAATTTTCAAATAATATTTTTTTTCAAGCTACGCTCGAGCGTAGTCCTTAATGTGTTAATCCAGGCCTATTTCTTTTGTGAAAATTCGCTTTCTGTTTTTTTAAATCCATCGAAGTGTAAAAATGAACAGACTTGTAAAATATTCAAATTTCTATTAATTTCACAGTTTCACTTGACTGACGCATGAATAAAGTGACGAGGCCCTTTGGCAACGTTAATTTTTCATAAGACGGAAGAACACACACCGTGTATACAAGTACATCTTTAGCAAGGCTTTCAAAAGTGCTCATTTAACTGTGAACAGCCCATAAGAAATAGTTTAAATGCATAATATAATTAAAATGAGTGCTCACGAATGCGATGTTTTGTTCCTTTTATGTAATTATAGAGGCTTGGTTACGCTTAGTTTGCATGAGGCGGAGGAATATCCTGGAAGTAGAACTTTGGCAGGGCTGCGCTCTAAAAAAAAATGTTTGTACATATACAACAAAAATCCTTGGTAACCCAGTTGCCAAGAAAATCCTTTGTAAAACTACAAAGAGTTTTCTTGTAAAATCTGCAAAATATTTCTTTGTAATATTACAAATGCTAGCCTTGTATTACAACTGACATTATTGAGAAGTGAAAATAAAATTACTTTCTTTTTCTTCTAAAAGACAAATTTAATGAATAAGTAACAGAGAACCACTGAAAAATATTCAAAACACGATTTACAAAAAAAATATACCTCGCCGGTAAGGGGTTAGCACTCATGCCCCTTTATCCACAAGACGAACTTGACTTACGATGTCATTGCTTATTTTTACTGTAAATATAGGTACAAGTACATACAAAATAATATTGTATGTTATACCCTTAAGAAGAATAGGTAAGTTTATTTTTATTTTTTTAAGATTTCAGTTGGTGTGTTAAGAGATTTGGACGCCTCTTAACAAGGGGGTATAAAGAGTTGATTTAAGAGTAATGTTTAGTTATGAAACACTAATAAATAATGTATAATACGGTCACGTTTTATTGAACGTGTAATTTTATTATGATTATTTGAGTAATTCAAACTTGTAATATATTTCTTTTCGCATCCATAGTTTTTGCACGAACAGCTTTATACGGTTTTGAGTGTCCGCCATTTTGCCGAAGCTCGTGGATACGGCTCAGCATAGAACAACCATTTCCTAAGGTCTATTACAAACACGGACCTTGTAGTTTTACAAGAAAAATCTTTGTACACTGTTACAAGCATTTGTAAAGCTACAAAGAATTTCTCAGTAAAAATTATAAGATTTTTTTTAGAGTGTGCAGAGAAGTAGGAAGTAACCATGAACGGACTAAAGAATATTTAACAGTATCTATGTCGGCGAGGCCGTGGAGAAGTAATAGCGAGGCCACCCGTGTTTCACCGAGAACAGACGGGTTCTATTCCCGGCGAGGGCACCCGAGTTTCCGCATTTGGAGAACAGGAGGACGTCGCCGTTGGCTAGCGGGTTTCCTCAAGATGCTGCCGTTTCCACCGCCCTTGCAATCCGCTGCTTCTCCGTCCATGTCTTATTTCATCTTCTTTGGTGATCATAAAAACTCGCTGTTAAGGGTCCTATGTACTGAAACGTTTTCTGTGAAATCGTTGTTTGCGCTTAAACGCGTGTCTCGGTAAATAAATGTCCTGGAACTACGAAGTTTTGCCAGAAGGGATTAAAAAAATTATTGCCTATATCGCTATATTTTTACTTTTAACATATAAAGTGCATTTAAAGGAGAAAAGCCGTGAAAGTGGTCAAATATCGCATTTTTAAATCTTACCTATGAAGTTTCTTTAAGCGGTAAGAGAAAAGTACAATCATACGCAGGTAGTTTGATCTGCGTACTTTCATTGCGTGCAATAAAACACCACAGTTACAGATCTAGTTTACACAGTAAAGTGTTAGGACGGTAACACTGCACGCCTTGCACGTAGAAGCGATGAGGCGCTAGGCGTGCGTGTTAGTGTCACCCGTATCACTTCCTCGCTTCTTGACCTTGAACGTGCAAGTACGTACATACGACCCTTAACCATCGACCGAAACTTCTCAGCTACCACAGTTACAGATCTAGTTTACACAGTAAAGTGTTAGGATGGTAACACTGCACGCCATGCACGTAGAAGCGATGAGGCGCTAGGCGTGCGTGTTAGTGTCACCCGTATCACTTCCTCGCTTCTTGACCTTGAACGTGCAAGTACCTACATACGACCCTTAACCATCGACCGAAACTTCTCAGCTACCACAGTTACAGATCTAGTTTACACAGTAAAGTGTTAGGACGGTAACACTGCACGCCTTGCACGTAGAAGCGATGAGGCGCGCGTGTTAGTGTCACCCGTATCACTTCCTCGCTTCTTGACCTTGAACGTGCAAGTACCTACATACGACCCTTAACCATCGACCGAAACTTCTCAGCCTCATTATCTACAGGTAAGCCGTTGTATAGTCCTCTTCTGCAGCAATAAGTGACTTTAAATTCAATTACTTACATTTACTTGGTCAATTATAGTATTACTTACGTGCCAAATCTGGCTAAAATAGGTTGAGTAGTTTTCGAGATGTAACATAAAAGCTTAATTTTTTTCATGTGGCGCGATCTTCCAAAATGGAAGACGAACATCAATATCCATTTCAAAATTGAATGCTTACAACGCAAGTTACACAAAATTAGGTTAAAATCGATTGAATGGTTTCCGAGTTATGATATATCGCCCTAAATTTTGAAATGGCCCCCATCTTAAAAGTAAGTATCTGGCATGGTCATAAACTATAAACGTCAGGCGTCTCTACTTAGTACTATATGTGTACCGAGATTGGCGAAATTCGGTAAACGTTTTCAAAAATTGAAAAGAGGAAGACATACACGCACAGTTACACACACACACACACACACACACACACACACACACACACACACACACACACACACACACCTGGACCCACACACACATATCCCACACCCTGACAGGAAAGTGATCTCGTAAGCCTTTCTTGCCTTCGGAAAGTAGGCTAGAATTTTTGTAACAGGAACCTACATGAAAAATCCACAAATATTTTCGGACAATTACCGAAGTTACGTTCGTGTACTGGCGCCTAGATTGCAGGCAGCCATGTGTCCACAAGCTTGACTTTACAACGCGTGTAGCAGCTACAAACGCAGTGCTCGTTAAATTACGAATACGACTGGTTAACTTTTTGGCAGTACCTTTCATAACGTATTATTGTGGCTAAAAAGCTACTCGTTCCCTTTTTAGAAGTGATCATCATCGCTAATTTAGTACAATTAACGAATGTAGTCTGTTCGCGGTTTCTTCACACTTTCTGAATCATACCGTTTAAAAATCACCCCATTTATGACATGTTTGTTTGTTTCATAAATATATCACGTGTCGCAAGTGTTTTCTACTTCTGGTAGCATAAAAAATTCTTTTTCTTTATTAAATTGAACTTTTTATTTTTATTATAAATATATAAATCTGAGGCAGAAAATTGGTGTGTCGGCGATAACTAATAATAAATAGTTCTTATGAAAAATAGCATTATACTGAGCGCGGACGAATACGGTTCGCTGTCCTTTTGGTGAAATGGATTGGAAAGAGCTTATTAACGTCTCCCGGTGCTATGCCCAAAGGCCTATCAGGGGACAGCTTACAAACTAACTTATGATCTAACTTAAACTTACACTCATGCCTTGCCTGGGATTCGAACCCAGAGCCTCCCGCACCGCAGACCGGCGGCGCACCAACCGACGGCGCCACAGGAGGTCGCCTTTTGGAAATTTTCCAGACTTGGTTAAGCATTGTTCGCACGGTGCGGGGGGAGTCTTCTGGAAGCAGAACTTAGGCAGGGCTTGAGAAAAGTCATAAGTGGCCGCGAACGGACTCGCATCTCTGAGGAAACGCAACTCCCGCCTTCAGTGTAAGGCTTGTCAACCGACGCGTCTTTGTTGGAACTCGAGTCGGCAGGTATCAGGTTCTCGCCAGCGAGTCCGTCTCTTCAGCTGCCGGGTCCTGTCCAAGGGAAGTGTCGCGTATCGCGGTTGTCCCACCAGATCTTCATCTCCGTTCTTGGGCTCTGGTCCAGCGGTAACTTGGTTACCGTTTCCCTGCGGCTTAACTGTCGCAGGCTCCGTCCCTCGACGTAATGCTGTTGCTAGCTTTCAGGGACTTGTTCTGCGCGGTGCTGGAGGAGCCTAGAAACAGGAACTGCGAGAACTTCTAACGAAGTTTGTGCTTGCGAACTTAGTTTGCAGGTTGCCACCAGTAGCCATGTTCATTAAACGCGTACATGCAATGTAAAAAAAAATTCTGGTAGACTTCCTAAATTGCAATGGCATTATTAAAGCTATACAGTGTCTGGAATTAGTACTACGTGTCAGGCTGCAAACATGGGAAAATTTATCATCCCCACTTTACAAAGTTGGGAACTTCCTTGCGCATTCGACTCATTCTTGAGAAACTCTAGAAAGGTTACCATGGATGTATAGGAAAATATTTTATCATTCGCGCTTGGTCACTGTACGTGTACACTCATATGGTAAATTCACAAATTATTTTTTAGAGTGTATAGTAACAATGTGTTATTTTTACTATAAACTACTGCTTATATCATCGGTTATTTTTAAGTCTTAGCAAATGCATCAGCAATATTTCGCCTGCCTGCAGTTTATTCGTTTTGGGCGAAAGTTAATACAGTATAGGATGTTCGCAGTAAAGTGAGCACTTTCGAGGCCTCAGTTAATTTTTTTCTATCAGCCGTTTGTTATACTTCCACCACTTCTAAAAATAAATATTGCCATGTACGTAATAAACAGAGTTGACTCAAAAGGTAACTTATAAGATTACAATAACATATATTTATTGGCTATTATTCCAAGTAAGGGAACTTCAAAAAGTGCTCATTTTATCGTGATTAACCTATAGTTATTATACACCGTTATCTTAGTGACATGCCTATATATTTGAGGTTTTACATTTCATGTAACTAGACAATTTAGTATTTATGTATAAAACCTGTTTATAACACTTCATCAGTTCAAAATAATGCATATTGTATCTACGGAAACCCATAACTCTTCCTTGTAAAATATTAAATATAAAACCATGTAGTAAAATATATAATGATGAACAGTGGTTCAGACGAGGCCTTTAGGAATCATTTAAATAATTTTAAATCAGTGAAAAAAAATCTTTCCTTGCCATTTCATTATGTAAGTTAATTTGACATGCACATTACCAGTAGTAAGTAATCATTTTAAAGTCTTATTAAATTAAAAAAATACTTTGAACATACGACAGTACAGAATTATGTTGACAAGAAAAATACAGGAGGATGATATTACAAACGCACACGATGACAAGCCAAAATTTGTTTTCCTGGTTTGTTCTCGTGTGCGTATTTTAATGGCATCCCTTGCTTTTTCCATGGTAATATAGCTCTGAAATAGCTTTATGGCAGATACACTATTTAATTAAATCACTTATCCTAATTGTAAGTATAATTCAAAAGACAGTTTTAAACATATTTATTCCTTTAACAATTTTTGCTGACACTGTTATTTCAACATGTAATATTTTGTGAAAAAGGTTAATGAGGTTTTGAAGTTTGTTCTAGTATTTAACGAAATCATTAATTTAGATAAATATTTCTAAATTTTAGCCTTAAAAGTATTTTTTTTCACTCCAAATTGGTTATAATTGTTACAGAAAGGACGTCCAATTATATCACGAGACGTTTCTTATACACAGATTTTGCTACTGATTATTGCATCTTGCCTTTACGGTCTACAGCTTAAGTACATGCCATCAGTGTGTGCAAAACTGTTTAAACACGTTTGTTCTTGAACTCGCGGCAGCACTAGACAACTGAAATATCTCAAAGTCAAAAGCTGAACACTGACTTCTGAGTACAGAATGGGTCAAAGTGCTGAATCCATGGTCATTTCTGGATTTGGCTCTAGGACATTTGGCGTTATGAGAAGGTGAGATGCGGAAGAGAAAAGTAGTTCGTTTTCGATTTTCTCTCGTGTCACACCATCAGTTAGATGTCTCGGCGTTATTTTTGATCGTCGTTGTGGTCCACATTTCGCCTACAGATACAATTTGCACTCACTGTGCTACATAAACAAAACACTGGTTGAACTCATTTTACGCCTTTCCCAAGCGTTAGTCTGCCAGTCGTTCGCGGTGTCTGGTTCTCGCTACGGGGGTAGTGGATGCTGGCGGGTCCGAAACCACTTTGACCTTTGATCCCGATGCACATGCACTTTCACCGGAAGTGCATGTGCATCAGGTTGAAGATCAAAGGTCAAAGTGGTCTCAGACCCGACCGTAGCCACTAACGGGAATACAAGAAGCTTATGTGTATTTCTAAAGTGCTCAGTATTAGCCTTGTCAAAAATGTAGCTTGCCAAAATATGAACTGAAACACTAGAAGAAAATATAATTATTTTATTTCATGGGCTGGACGTTAAAAAAAAAACCCAAACCGAATTAACTGTTATGTATTTTATTGATAGCTTTGAATAAGTATTTTAAAATTGACTTTATTCTGCAGAAACTTTTAAGGGCCATTGAAAGATTTCGCTTTGCGTGAATTTCCAAAATATATAACATGAAGAAGTGACTTTGAACTACTTAAAGTATTTAGATGGGATTTGTTTTATTGAATATATATATTTGAATCAACAAAACCATTAAATACCTACAGCAATAGCTGATACAACGTATATGTAGTTTTCGAATAAAGAATGGTCGGTTTTTGTTCAAAAATAACTTCTAGCTACCACGAAATCAGTATGCAAGCAAAAATTATTGTTGCAACATACTTGAAATTTAATTAATTAAAACTCTATAATAAAAAGATTTAAAAGAATTTTATTAATTTTAATCTTAAATCAGTTTAAAAGTAAAGATTTCTAAATGTAAAAATTTTTACATTTTAAAGTTGTGGATTATATTATTTTGTTAAGTTTAAAACTATTTTGACATATTTACTGATTTTGTTATTTATTTCCCCTTTTTTTTTTTTTTGCAAAATGTTAGCTATTTAAAACTGAAGCTATATACTGTACCAACTATTGCTGTATATGATAGTTACTAGCATTAAACAACCTTAGGAATAAATCTAAACCTATAAAGAATTTAGTGTTTCAAATGTTTTTCTTAATTGTATGTTTCGGGAGCTCGTACACTGCGAAACTTTCCATACAACCTTGACGGTGTATCGTGAAGCGAGCCGCGTATTCAATATGCTGACGAGCTGAAAATACTCAGTTCCCTGCGAAAGGTAGCTTACTTTCATCTGGCCCCACTCTTCATTCACTTCGCCGTATTCCTTTGATCTGACCTCACTACACGTTACTCTGACCATCTTATTCTGTTATCCGCTCTCTCTGCTTCTTCAAATTCTCTTCTTGAATTCACCTCACATTTCTGTCACATCGTACATTTTATTTAGTCTTTTGGTCTTTTATCTGTGAGTTTAACGTCACTCAGCTTTAGTGTAAAAAAAAAGGTTTTTCTTAATATGTACTGTACATTTTTACCTTTGTTATCTCATGAATTATAAGTGGTTTCAGCATTTTTAAATATAACTAGTAGACGGTTCTTTTTTTTTATAATTACTCGAAACTTATTTTCCAGACATTTCAAGTAAAACGTTGGGCTTTCTTTTCACCGAACGAAATCATTTCGAATTCTTCTTAATATTGTGTAGTTTAATTCCTGCGGTGGAACCCTAAAGGCTATATATTTCGATGTTACTTCAGAGAACATATTTTAAAATGAAATTGTTTTATTTTGCGTTTTGTTTAGTCATTACTCACACAACGTAATAAAAACCACGTAAAAAGAAATTTTACAAAGAAATGTATATCGCAAAATTTTTTTCCCAGATTCGAGTCTTCGAATATATTACACTTTACACCACGCTTCATTTTGTAGTCTTACCATAATTCCAGTTTTTTTTTTCCGACAGATGATGGCAGCTGTACATATTTCACTGCAGAGAGCTGGCAAAGACTGAATGATGATAAACACTTTTTAATTTTTCTTCAACGTAGCATTTTGGTTATAGTGTATTATTTCGATAGAGCACGGTGAATGTTTAGCAAGAATGCTCTATTGAATTGGAGGTTCTTGGCTTTGGGTGGTTAGCCGCCTCAACGTGGAACAACTATCCGACGTTTCGGCTCAGATTGCAGTTTCCATCATAACGGCAGCAAAAGCGTGCGAAGATCAATATTGAATTGTACTCATTTGCATAAAGAGGTAATTTTTCACCTTGTCCAGAGGAGTTCTGAGTTACATTGTTAGTCTTACGTGTTTTGTTAGTGTGACTCACTGAAATACACAAAAAATTAATTAATGTTAAAAGAAATGCAAACTGTTCTCGAGATGCAAATAGAGTACGGTCTGTTTAAATGAACGAGAACTCGTAAAATTCTCGTTGTCATGTTCACTGCCAAACGGTAGTAGGAACGCTGACATTGGTCCGAAACCCGTTATTTATTCCAAGGAGGCATTGGTGGAGTATGCGTGCACATAATGATCACTTTCGCCTACTCAGCCGCAGCATTCTGCGACATTCGACACGAAAGATAGCGTGCCTTGGATGTGCTTTCCGAATAATCCACGCAAAAAAAAAAAAATACAATCCTGAACTGGTGCACGAAGCAGCAGCTAGGATTTACTGCAGTGTCTATCATCCTGCACGAATTAGTAAAAACAACGTGATCATCAAGCAAGGGAACTGACACGAGGATAATTAGAAAGAAAGTTAATTCATAATAGCTAGAACTCTAACTGTGTAGGAATTTTGTCTAGTTGAAATATGAGTTCAGACACGTCCGAAAAGCCACAAACGCGTGGATGGTATTTTATTGAATTTATTTGTTATTGTAAGACTGTTATAGGCTATTCACGGTAAAATGGGCAGTTTTGAAAGTCCTGCTTAAGATCTACTTGCATTTAGTTTGTGTATTCTTCCGCCTAATGTAAGATTTAACATTGTCGTGGGCCTCATAACTTTACTTATGCGTCGGGGAAGCGAAATCGTGAAATTATTAGAGAAGTAAATATATTACAAATCTGTTTATTTTTACTGTTCGATTCATTAAAATGAAACAGAAAACGAAAGAAATAATTTAAATGATCAGAAACGGTTACGTAACACTTCTTATTCAACGTTAAGATACGGAACTACTTCCCATCCATCGTTACCAACTTTACTGAGCGCATGTCGCTCAGTGTACAAGTTAAAATACATGCAGGTAGGGACAGTGACTTTTTCCCAAGGTTGATTTCAAAAGTGCTCACTTTATCGTAACCAGCCTTTAACTGAAGTTGATAGAGACAATTTATTTAGGATATGGATGATGTAACTATAATTTTTTTAAAAATATCTTTTAGTAGTTAATTTAATAAATAGTTTTCTTAAATGTTGATTATTTGTGGTCAATGTATTCTCTATCTTAGTAATCTTAAGTATATACAATAAAAACCGTTTGAAATTTAGGTGACCAAACTCACGTTTTTCATTTTGGCGACTCATATGTCGTATGGGAGATAGTTCGCGCTTACAAGCCCTACTAGATTATGCTTATATTATTGATAACCATTCTTGACACGCCCCTCTTCGTCTAGCTGCACCCGTTATTGTGTACCAGCAGAGACGCATAACTCTAAAATAAGTGCTGAAAATGTCCACCTCGCATCTAATTGTATAACCACGCATACTGCGTCATCGAAGCCCAAACACACTAAAATGGTTTAGCTGTAGTCCATTCCCGATTGGAAGCGACTTAAGAAAATCAACCTTTGGAAAAAACTCTCTAGGCATAACATGTCAACCTGTTTTTTCAGTAACCTGTATTCCACAAATATATAACACTGTGGTTAACTTTAGAGTATTATATTATTGAATAAATGAAACTTTACATTAATATCTTCTATAACTTGTCATATTTATTTATTTTTAAATATGAATTAACAACAGCGAGAGCAGCGACGTGTTGCCAACGTCCGGTAAGAGATAGTTCCCAGTTAAAATATTATTTTAACCTAGTTGCTTAGTATACTATTTGTAAATTAAATGGTGCCTATTGAAATATTTAAATATTTAGGTATCCCTGATGGCAACATATCTCATTTTACGGTTTAAAATAACAGTGGAAAATATCGCGAGTAGGCCGTAATGATACGCTGTTGTTTTATCGAGCGAGAAAGCAAATGTCTGTTGAGCGAGGCTTGTCGCTCTCTCTCTCTTTTTGTCTCTTTCACATTCGGGAAGTTTCACTTCGCTAGTACACAAGAATATTATACATATTTTTAATTGTAGCACATTTCATACTCATTACAGCAAAAAATTATTTTTGAATTTGTAATTTACAACTGAAAAGAGATTTTAATGTTTGAATACTTATTTTACTATATTTAGATATGATGGCGGGGCAGAAACAAAGTGATGTTCGCAGACGTGGCGAGCCATGACATGGTGTGCTGCTTTGTTACCAAACGAAGCGTGAATTATACTTACTCCGAACAATACTTCAAATTACCATATCACTTTTGTAGACGTTGTGTTTGTTAAACCTACCTAAACAAGTTACGATGTTGTATTAAATATGCGTTTCCGCGGCAGTAATAAATATACTGTTACGTTGTTTCGTTAACCGCTGCGTGTGAAATAGCGTGGCGTGGCTGAGTGGTGATCGTTACCCTGGATCTGTGTGTGTGCATGATTTCAAATATTTTATGTGAACTATTTATACGTTATAAATGTTAACAGTTTTTATGACGAAGTTATTTATTTACATTCACGTATGTTTATTTATCACAACGTTGTACCTTTGCCCTGGGTGTTTGAAACACAGTCGTGTAACGTGATTTACCACCAATCCCAACAAAATAACCAAGACCAACTCCAATACATTCCAATAAACCCAATACACAGTAAGTAGCAATACATATAAATATGAGAGGAATAAAAGTTACTTTAAGCTTATTTGTGTGCATGTTCACCGCTATATTTTTTAAGTTTGTATGACAAAAAATGAGCAACACGATGTGCGTGCTTGATTTTAATGTATTTTTCGTTGGACTCATTACCCCTTCGTTATTCGAACTGAGGCTGTCCGTTTAAAGAAATAACCCAACACATATCAATAACAAAAAGTTTAATACTATAGTTCATTACCACGCAGTTGTAACCGTGTTAAACACAGTCGCTACAAAATACTAACGTGCATTACATGTAATGTTCTATGACGTAGAAAACAAATATATTAATATAAAATAACCGTGAGAACTGTCGCAATTTAGGCATTTTAAAACGTCATAAAGCTAACCTAGATAATGTTGGAGGCCTAAACTGTGAAAATTCATACGGAATGGTTTTTGGAATATGACAGAATTTTTTAAAATGCTGTAAACAGTAAACAACACATTTGACAGGTATAACATTAGAAGTCACATTTCAATGCTTATGTTTAGGTGTAGCGAAAGTATACGAACACATGTACACACGCGATGGCATGTAAACATTGATTTTGACAGAAGCTACATGGCAGTCACATGGCAATGTTTGTTTACATTTGGCGGAAGGATACGAAACGGGCCTGCAAGTAGATATTTAGCAGGGCTCCGAGAAAGTAGCTTCCAGTGGGGAATGGACTGTAGTAGTATCAGCAGTGATTTACGTCCGACGGCAGTTTGATGTCAGGTGCAGTGATACAGTAACTCGTAACATAACAATAACACATGTATATTAATGTCTAACCATAATATGTTGTATGCATACGGAAATTTGCCTTCTACAACCTGCTGATACAAACAAGCATTGTACATGAAAATTTTTGGTCATGAGACTTAAAGGGAAGTCTTTACTTACCATACACTGTAAAAAATAATTGTGTAATTTTACACTAAATGTATGTGGCAGCAGTGTCTCCACTGACAAGTAAATTTATCTTGGAAATTAGTAAAATAAAATATACTTTGTACAATTAACTTTAGATAGAATGGTGTAAAATTTCTATTACTATGTAGCAGAAAATAAACTGCAAAATTTGTGTATTTTTTCTCCACGGCAAGTGAATGTACACAGTCACTGCAATATTGTAGTTTAACCGCTGTGTATGTGTATTTTATCACTAACAAAAAATTAAAACTGCAGGTTCACTCTAATTGTAATTACACATATTCTGTACATTTTAAACTATTTTACTAAGCAATTTTACCGTCAGCATACGTTCTTTTGCAACTGCATGTTATTGCACATCATTCGTATGTGCATTTTTTTCACAAATTACACATATAAAATGTAAAATACCAAAAATTTGTGTGTGTAAATTTACACTTATTTTTACAGTGTAGTAAAATTTCCGTTTTTTTTGTTTATGTTTTAAAACGTGAAAATTCCGAAAGTACTGCCATATAAACAAGCTGTATACTTTGTACTACGGTACCGACATAAAAAACTAAACTGCAAACCCATAATTATGTCACAATAACAGTCCCACCAAAATTTTGCAGAAATGTTATTGTGAGATAACTACGATTTCATAGTTCAGTTTTTATGCCTGTAGAGCAGGGTAAAGTCAATAGCTGATTCGCTATAGATGTACTTTAGGAGTTTTTCTTTAAACACGTAAATAATAAAGAAAAACAATGAATATAACAAGACGTGTGGAGTTATTGTATTATTGTGAAGCGTATATTGCACACCAAGTTCCTTCTCCACATAATTAGAGACATTCATTACCTAGTAAAAATTTCTTTTCGTGTCCGTACGCAGGTGGACTCAGTGCTCACATTTGGATGATGTGTGGAGAAATTGAACGTGTGATGAAGACATTTGATTTCGGCATAACTTCGCTGCTGATAAAATTTATTTAGTAAAGTTGATGTGATTGTGCTATAATAATTGTTAGCAATATAAAATCAAGGTTCTCGTTACCCATTGCTTTTAAAAATCTATGTAGCTATGGAGGCAATTAAATATAACTTATTCTATGTAAACAATTTGTACCCCTAGAAGCTATAAAATTGTTATCACACGAGACAGTTAATTGACGAAAACGAAAATTAACTTAAAGGCGCTCATGTTTTAGAAGAAGACCAGCAATTCACTCTATCCTGAACGCATTTTTTTCTTTTGCGATTTTCTGATGTAATTAATTTTGTAGCCATACGGATACCATTCACCCGAAAATTCCAGCCACTATGAAGATAAATCTTGCTGCCCTCATTAGTCTTTCAGTTTTAATCGCTAGGTCCATTATTCAGTGCCGAGATCGACCTGACTTACCGCTCGGAAACGATGCCGAGATACATCTTGCCTGAGAAATGAAACGCCACGTTGAATTAATGTAAATTAATTTTCTTGCATCATGTTTCAAACTAACTAGAACAGTGATCTTTCTTCCGTTCCACACAGTCTTTCTAATCCCGCAGGTACCTTTGACTGTTATGCGATAACTTCCAATGGTAAAGTACTTACTATGCTACTTGTTACAACAGGGCCGTCTAAATTAGATCTATACGTATTTCTAATGTAACTGGGACAACTCCGTAACGTAATGCTAAATAACGCGCTGTGTCGAATGCCGCCATTCATATTACATACAGATGGCCATTTTTTTGCTGATAAAAAAACTTTAATTGGGTTTGCTAGTTCGTTGTTTTTTTTTTTTTTTTTTTTCGTACTGCGACTAAGTGAATTTATTAAACTGGTGCGTTGGAACTCGTCAATATGCAAATGCTTGTAATTGCAGATGAATATTTGTATTCACGTGCCGATAGAAATGTTATGATTGCCAGCTCTTAAAGAGTATTTGAGCATGTGCTCATTTTCAGTTTCTATGCTTCACAGATTTGTTGTTTTAAAATCAACATGTTTATCTCATTTAACTTTAAATCATCCTTATGAAAAAGGCAATGAGGAACCGTCCCAGAATTATGCTGACCAGTATTTATTTGACGTACCAAACCAGCCTTCAGGTTGTCCAAAATTTGCAAAAAAATTTGTTCTTGCTGCTAAAATTATGTAAAACACTTACTTAAAAATTTTATTAAAATTTTATAAAAATAAGTGGGTAAATTACAATACACTGTGATCGTCTATATTGTTAAAATAATACATAATTGAAATTTATCATTAATATTATACAGGTATTTTTATGTGTCTCATGTTCACACAGATCATTTGAATTGTGTTATTTCGGCCTACGTAATGTGCCAGTTTCTGATAAACAGACTTTTAAGTGGCCCGTACGTCTAACATAGTTGGTAGCGGGGCACACACACACACGCAAACGTACACGCACACAAGAAGGTAATAACATAAGCCTTTTTGTCGAAAATCCAGTAAAATATGAATGTGGTGATGGGACAATCCCGCTTATTCAGTTAACTGAAAGCCAGATTCCACAGTATTCTGTACACCGGAGTCCGAGGTATTTGTGCGTTATTTGGTGCCACAGTAAGTGACCCGGTTCACCCTTGACAAATTAGCACGGGATTCGGTCCATATTACTAACACAGAAATTACTCAGAGCGATGTGATACTCCACAAGTACAATGTTTCAAGATGTAAATATGCCTAGATAATCCGAACATCAGTGTGATATTCTAGTCAAACCAAGGAAGTATTGTGGGAATAATTTAAACAAACACCAAGGAATAATATAATGAATATATTTTCAACCATAAGGAGGTTATTACTATCCCTGTAAATAAATGACATCATTGATTAAACCGGCTATAATTACAACTAATGTTGCTACCGATAATACGGCGTGGAAATGTGTAACAACATAATAAGTGCTATATAAACTAATATCAGTTGATGGGATTGATAGAACGATAGTTGTTAATCCTCCTAATGCAGACATAAATACAAATCGTAGTATTTAGTCGCTAGATGATTGCAGTGATTGTAGTAGTAGATGTGAAACATTTCTGTACAAATTATGAACATGTGCTGAGGTCATACAACAAATTCACGTAACTCAATAGCCGCTGTGGCGAAAAATATACCGAGATTACACAATTATTGGTTTTCCTTCTTTAATGTGAAATTATATGGGAAGTATTACCGAACAGGCGAAATTGAAATGAATACTTAAATTTGTCCAAAAAATATCAGAATGTAGATTGTTCATTGTTCAATGAACTTTCTTGACATCAACGCTTTAAGGGCTCTGCCTACAAATCTTGCAGCCACAGATTATAAATTGGAGAATAAGTGTTACGGTTAAAATTATATATATATATAATTTAACCTTAACACTTATTCTCCAATATATATATATTCATCACGTTTTGTAAAATATAAATTTCAGTCTTAAATGTTAGAAAATAAATTAAAAATAAATTTGACAAGATTTATTTGCGTGTCAGTATTCCTTTAGAAATGTCACGTAGAATAATTTTTGTTTCAAATTGTTATAATTAAAATTAACACACTGAGACGAAATTGTAACTTTGATTTGCCATATAAGCTAGGTACATGGTTTGCAGGCTTGTTAGGCAGAGGCCTTTAGAAATTCCCTGATCGAAACTGTATGAATTTTAATGTAAGAATTGACCAAAATACTCATTGTAAAGTTGGCAGTGAATAAAGAAAAGTTGTGCGACAACGTCGCATAAAAATGGCAATTCTTTAGAATTTTTGCTCAATGAATATATGGGATGATCGTGAACAAACCTTTCTAAGGTGATTCGTTAGGGGAAACGGGGTACGCCCTATAACCACCCTTGTTTATGGAAAATTCGGAGTTAAGAGTATTTATTTGGAAAATGTCACAAAGCACTTGGGATGAGACAACAAGCTGAGGAAGTGTTGGGTTGATTTGATGTGTACCATCTGTATATGTTTGGTGAGTAATAACATAACCCGTCAATAGTAAATAAGTAGGTTCCGTGTTATTAAGCATTTAAAGCGTGTTAAAGGCTGTTCAAGATGAAGGGAGCACTTATGAAACTAACCTTAAAAAAAAGTCACTGAGTACCACTCGCACAGTAAAGTTGGTAACGATGGATGGAAAGTAGTTACATATCTTAACGTCGAATAAAAACTGTTAAGTAACAATTAGTTATACCTGAAAATTAATTATTTCACTATATGTTTATTTAATGCATTGAGGTGTAAAAATGAGCAGATTTGTGAAATATTTACTTTCTTAATAATTTCACTGTTTCATTTGACCGACCCAT
Organism: Dryococelus australis; assembly: GCA_029891345.1. Classification (NCBI taxonomy): domain Eukaryota; kingdom Metazoa; phylum Arthropoda; class Insecta; order Phasmatodea; family Phasmatidae; genus Dryococelus; species Dryococelus australis. Next base: position 49,901,215 of record CM057003.1, read on the forward strand.
GAATAAAGTGATGAGGCCCATAAAAGCTGTTCACGATAAAGTGAGCACTTATGAAATCAACCTTAGAAAAAATCACTGTCCCTGCCTGCATATATTTTTAACGGGTGCACTGAGTGACATGCACCCAGTAAAGTTTCTAACGATGGATGGAAAGTAGTTTCAACGTCGAATAAAAAGTGTAAGGTATCCGTTTGTGATAACTTAAATTATATCTTTCGCTTCCTGTTTTTTTAATGTACCGAATTGTAAAAATATGCAGATTTATAAAATATTTATTTTCTAATTATTTTACACTTGCACTTGACCGACGCATGAATAAAGTGATGAGACCCATAGCAATGGTAGTTTTACATAAAGCGGAAGAACACACAACGTGCATACAAGTAGATCTTAAGCAGGGCTTTCAAAAGAGCTCATTTTACCGTGAACACCCTATACCCACGGATGTTTATCGATTGACATGCCCTTCCTTCATCGCCCTTCTGGAGCCACGTTTTAATAAGGCATCGCCCGACCACACGTTGCCAGAAATACCCAGCCAGATCGTCTTCGAAGAAAAGCAGATACCACTTATTCCTTGGCCAGCTTATTCACCTTATATGTCACCTATCGTACATGTCTAGGATATGGTCACTTGGCAGCTAGCACGTCACGTTCATCCAGCAGCCAATACTGATGAATTGACGGACTCGGTTAGAAGCAGTCCGGCAGGCGATTCTCCAGAAACAAACCCAGTGGCTGTTTGATCCCATGCCACGACGTATAGCAGCTGTTATTGCAGCTCGTGCGTAGAAAAATGTCTAATATCGCTCCGACAACAAAAAATTGCCATTGAGGCATTTCTTTAAACGTCTGTGTTGTAGTAAAAACTAATAATGTCCTGACAAAGGTAAAAAAGTGAAGTATAAACGAAGTCTTATATTACTGTAATGCAACTATATTCTTGAAGTGTTAATATTAATAAAGCCTGTAAGTAATTTTGCCGCAAACAAAAATTGTATTATACTAAAACCAACTGGAAAAACAAAATATTTTTGTTACCGCGACATTAGATTAATGCCCAGCCAACACAAGTTTGCACCGACGTGACATAAAACGGCGGATACTAGTGAACAGCGATAACCTTGCAAAATAAAACCACAATATTTAAATTTTAAAGCATGGCATGAGAACTAGATATAGTTTAGACCAGTTCTCAAGACTTGCAAAGCAGTTTACGAGTGTCAAGTATGAATATATTTCTAGAGCGTAAAGAATTTCCACATAACCAAATAGAACTGCAGTTTGTTGTTATTTTGTGCTCAATACCCACGCTATGAAACACACTCACATATGTAAAAATAGAGCAGTTCGTAGGGCGTTAGGTTTCGTGAAGTTAAAAACGTCAAACATTCAAGGCAGGATTATCCATCCCACTTCCGGACCTCAGTATTGTTCTTCGTTGGTAATATTTTTTTCGTGACAAAATAATTGTATTTAATTTATTATACATCGGAATGTTTTTTTTTTTATTTAAAAAAATGCAAGGAATTTTTTTTAAATACAAAGGTCAGCATCAATTGAGCACAAAATTTGTTTTGCCGCAACATAAACGCCACCTCAACGTTGTTACAAACGTACTTAATGTTACATTTAAATTAGCTTTACAGTATATTACATTAACAGCAACGCTAGTTGCTGAAGGCTCACAGATAGAAAAAAAAATTACTGTAGTAGTAACATTAATACATTTGGCCTAAGTGCGTGTGTGAATGTGTGTGTGTGAGAGGCTTTATAACGTACTAAATTTTCGCAAGCAATGTTGTTAGCATTGCATTGAAACTGTAATAGTTTGACTGTAATATTATTGTTGACTTTTCACACTTAACTGAGCACTTTTGATACCAACCTTTGTAAAACGCCACTGCCCCTACCAGCATACATTTGATCGGTTACACTGACTAGCATGCACTCAGTAAAGTGCGTGGCAACGACACAGGGAAAGTAGTTCCATGTCTTAACAATGAATTATAATTATCGGGGTAAACGTTTGTGAATACTGAAATGACTTCTTTTGTTTTCTGGTTTTTAATATTCTTTTATATATGGAAAGTTAGTATATTCGTAAAGTATTTATTTTTATAATTATTTTACAGTTTCACTTGACCGACGCATGAATAAAATGATCAGGTCCTCGGCAATGTTAATCTTACATATGGCGGAAGAGTACCTAATGTGCGTACAAGTAGATATTCAGCAGAGTTTTCGAAATAGCTTGGGCCGCGGTGGCGTAGCGGTTAGACTGCTCGCCTCCCACTTAGGCGAACATGGCTTCGATTCCCGGCGAGGTCGCCCCCGGATTCTCGCATGTGTGGAATCGCCGCTGGCCGGAGAGTTTTCTCGGGGATGTCCCTCTCTCCTCGCCACTTTCATTCCAGCGCTGCTCCATGCTCACCTCGCTTCACCCCCAGTCGGCTCTCGAGACGTCGATATTTGAAAGCCGCCTCAATCTGCCCACTCCACTCTCCATTTAGAATGGTTAGAGCTAACGATTTTTCGCGAAAAAAAATATGAGGACATGGTAGACTTCAATACTATGAGTAACTAACAGCAGTTCGTCTACTGCCATTGGTTGCTGTCTGCTTGAGAAGCAGTTGTCATATTTGACTGGGGCCACTCAGAATTCGGCAACATTGGCACGGTTCCTACGTGATTCGTGTGCAGACAGTTAACACGTGGCAAAATGTAATTCAGCGAATCAAGATAGGTAAACAACCCTACAGTGTTTTGAAATATAACTGATATTGAAATCTTTTCGCGAAATTTCACTATTCCCAATAGTTAAAGACCTGCGAGATTCGCGTCATCATTTAAGGACAGGCTGGTTTCCAAGTTACTGTGCGTTTGACCAACTTCAACTACTGGCCAAAAATATGCTTGGCTCGCCTCGGAGGATTCTTGGGCCAATAATGTAATTTCAGCGGTGGAGTGGTCAATCTCTTTTGAGAAGGTCAAGCAGATACGTGACGTTGATTACAGTGCAGAGGCCAATGAAACCACGAACTGTGGCCACTTCTTTATGAGGCAGTGGAGTCTATCTTGTCGCCGAAAGATAACGCGAATTTTGCAGGTCTCTAACACTCAGTGGTCCTAGTATAATAATGACAGTGAATATCTAACAATGTAAAATGGTATTTAAAGGTTTTGTTCGTGCCTTTTTGTGCCCGTAATTTCTGTAAACCCTCTGAAATAATATAACTTATCATTAATGTTTACACAACACTTTTTATGCGATGTCAAGATATGGAACTACTTTCCCCTCCATCATTACCGACTTTACTGGGCGCATGTCACCCAGTGCGCCCGTTAAAATGTATGCAGGCAGGGACAGTGACTTTTTTCTAAGGTTGATTTCAAAAGTGCTCGCTGTATTGTTGACAGCCTTTAAGACTTGTCAAAGAGTAATTCAGCCAATCAGGATAGGTAAACGACCCTGCAGTGTTTTGAAATATAACTTGTCTCTATGGTGGTGAAGGATGTGTTGTGTGTGTTTATCCCATGGAGGTATTAGTCTATGGAGTGGAAGCTGAGACACGAAAGTGAAGCCGAATAGGAAAGACAAGGACAGGGCTAGTAGTGGCAAAAATGTGCATGTTTTACATTGCTTATTATTTAACTTTTGCCACTCCTAGTATGGCGGCTGACGTAAACAATCGGTCTGCGCATGCGCAGTTGAAAGAAGTCGGACAAGGCATCGGCTTCACTTGATAAACGTGGAGAAGATAGGATGTTGCCACTCCATCATCTATTACCTCCGTGTGTTAACCCGGAGGTAGAGGGATTCTGACGGCGGCAGGGTGTGTTTTTGTTGCAGAGATGCGCGGCGCTCGGCGTGGCAGTGGCGACGGCAGGAGCTGAGGGTGCGCGATGATGGGGTGCGGAGGATCGCGTGGAGGTGTGGGGTGTGGGTGCGCGCGCCTGGCCGCCGACGCGGCGGGCTCGTCCTCGGAGGACGTGTCGAGCGCGCAGTCGGACTGCCAGCAGGACTCGGCCGTCGTCTCGAGGGCTCGCGGCAAGGGCAAGGTGGCCGGCTTCTTCTGCTCCCTTTCGCCCAGGAACATCTTCAAGGCGTGCCGCCGCAGCAACACCGAGTTCAGCATGACCAAGGTCGAGCGCAGTAAGTAGGCTACCTCGTCACTTTCCTCCCGCCCTCGACGTGGGTTCACCATTACTCTGAGGCCAGCGGACTCTTATATGTAGAGCCCCGATCATTTCGTTGATTGACGTGGCAGTACACCAGACTTGACAGTCCTCCACACTCTCGAGACACTATCGTTTGCTTATTGGTTGCTGCGACCAAGTGAGTCCTTTTTACATCACTCTTCAACACTCACTCACGGCACTCCTTCCTTTTTTATTACTGGCGTTCCAATCACAGTAGTAGTACAGAAGAACAAGTGTTTGAAGCCTACCTCTGTACCTAACGAATTCGCGAAATACTTGGGCCTCTGCTTACAACACAACCAAGACAAGTTGGAAATGAGTTACTTATATCCAACACTACAGCAGGAACACCGGTTCTATTTGTCTCTGTGTTCCCACTCGCTAACAGCTATTCACGATAAAGCGAGCACTTCTGAAATCAACCTTAGAAAAAGTTACTCTTCCTACCTGCATATATTCTAACGGACGCGCTAAGTGATAAGCGTAAAGTTGGTAATGATGAATGGAAAGAAGTTACATGTCCAAACGTTGAATTAAAAGTGTTAGATTGCCATTTTTGATAACTTAAATTATTTCTTTCGCTTTCTGTTTTTTAATGCATCTTGGTGTGAAAATGAGCAGATTTCTAAAATATTTACTTCCCTAATAATTGCATAGTTTCACTTCACGAAAGCATCAATAAAGTGGTGAGGCCCTTGGCAGTGTTAATTTTACATAATGCGGAATAATACACAATGTGCATACAAGTAGATTTTCAGAAGGGCTTTCAAAAGTGCTCATTATGCTATGAACGGTCTATACCGTTCTAGTGGTCAACATGACAATGGACACGCTTACTGTGCTCTAAAACGTTCATTATTGGCTGGCCATCAGTCACTGAGGCGCTGACTTGATTTTGTCCCAGTCAAATGTCTTTATTTGTGTAAGATGTTTACAATCACACCTGTCCTTTTGCAGCGATGTTACAAAGATATACCTGTAGTCAGGAAAGTTATTGTTACTGAGCTGTAGAGTTCTTGTCAGATACTGTTAAACGTCTGCATGAAAATGATAGTCTTCTTTACAATGACAAATTACTTATACTCGAGCTGCACTCAACCGTAGTCCATAAAGTGTTAGGTACTGAAGAATTAACACTTGTATTTATGACTCGTTAAGTGCACGGAAAATAAGTTTTGCAGTTTATGTTTGATTAGTAAGTGTTAAGTGTAGACAATCAGAATCGTAGGATACCAGAGCAGCCGACGCAACCTGGGAAAATGGGCAAGAGTGAAGATTATTTAGATATATTTAATTATTTGTGGTTACTGCCTGTGTAATCGTTCTGAAGAACTCGTCGTATCTTATAGAAGGGGAAGCCGATGCCAATATTAGGTATTTATGTCATTAAATCTGTAGAAGGTTAAATAAAGCGAATTCAATACCCTCTTACAATAAATAAAACATGGTTTTGAACAGTTGTGTAAATAAAGAGGCATCTTCTCGATTAAAATAATTCATTGCATAATATTTTACTATACGACATAACCTAAATCCAAGATGTAAATACAGTTTCCCGCCAACAACAAATGTCTCTGGGCTCTAATTGGCTACTTCGTCTTGACTTGTAATGGATCTCTTGCTGTTCGCTTGTGAGTGGTCGGAATGCATTCAGTTTCCCTGGACTGCACGGTGGTTACTGGCTCCTGCTGCGTGCACCGAGAATGTACAGCAGTGAGCAAGCACCAGTTTACCTTGCAACACTTCACCACGCGCCACTGGTCGTTACTATTTTAATTATGAAGGAAATACTTTTTATGTGTTCTTTGTCTGTATCAACTAAGAAACATCCAGTAAAATATTTATATTTATAAGGCCAAAAAAAATATATATTTAGTTGCACCAAACAAAATATATGTTGCGTAGAAAAACTTGAAATGCTACAACATTAATCTTGTTCATAAATAAAAAAAAACCTTAATTAAATAAAACCTCGGGTTTTGGCCCAAAAGAAATTATACTGCCAAACCAAATTAACAAAATATTTTGTTGATTCAACTACTTCTTTGCCACTCATTCGATTGTATTCGTTTGAAAATACCGCTCGAGCGATTTTTTGAATTTTCTGTGACAACTATGAAGGAAAAAGTGTTTTTTTTAGTGAATTTATAAATGCTTAGTAATGGCATAAGCACCCTAATAAAACAAGTTGAACAGGAAACTAAAGAATAAAGCTGTACAACTTAAAATATCTATTCGCACACTTTGTACAGTATTTGTAGAGCATACGTTCAAAAACATTCTGTTTTCGTCTGATGTTAATAAGGCACAGATGATCTGAGTTAGAATCTTTGACGGGATTCCATTCATTTTGATATTAACAGAAACCGATTAATTTTCTTAGAGCCAAACAAATCTTTAGCTGCACCAATGAAATCTTTGTTTGGAGGGCAACCGAATAAGATCAACAAAATATCTGATTGCCACTTTACAAACATTCAATCTGGTAGCGCGTAACAGACTTTGTTTGAGTGAGTCAGTGAAGAGTTTGGGCGGCTCTTAACATCGAGGTCATGAAAGCCGGGGGGGGGGGGGGGGGGGAGAGGGGGGAACTTTGTTTGATTCAACAGAAGCTTTTTCTCAGTAAGGGTTGTTAGGAACGCAAAGCCGCCGTGCGGAGATGCGCGTATTAAGGTCCCCGTCTACCTCGTGATAATTTTTCCGCGTTTGAACCCAAGAAACGCGGGAGTGATAAGGGCTACAGTGGCATACGCTTCGAGTGCGCCATCGCCGCTAAGCGCAAGGCTCTGAAATGTCGTGCGATATGTCGCGCTGCGCGCACCTATGAGAATTAAGGGCACTGCCCACCGGCTGGCAGCTCTGAAATTTAAATACGAAATCCCACGTTAAGGAAAATTCGCCTCTGGGTGAATATAGGCGTTTCAAAAAATGTATTCTCCACAAATATTTTTACCCTACAGCGGAGTTTTCATAATTTGTATAACCTGTCTGCCAGGAATATTAAAAGTTATGTTTTACAAAAAAAAAAAAAAAAGTACAAACTGATCATTTATATTGAAAATATGTGCTCGTAGGAACCTTCTCCTAAAAAAAAAAATCGTGAAAAATACATTTTGTTTGAAACGCCTATCTTTAATACTAACGTACTGATGTGAAATTTCGATATCATGGGATTTCCTATTTAAATTTCGCAGCTGCTAGCCCGTAGGCAGTACCCTTAACCCACTAGGAAGGCCCAGATATACTGTCACTGAAGACAAGGTTGAAGTGAGCCGCCTATATTCTTTCACTACACCAATATGAGTTGTGTTTGTCTCTGTATTTCTGCTTACCCTCTTCCTATTGGTTCTGGCTACGCCGGACACGCTTACAATATTCCGCAACGTTTATTATTGTCTGTCCATCGGCCAATGAAGTCGCTTGTTGACTATGTGCCAATCAATGTATCGTAGCAGATGTAATATGTTTCGTGAACCATCGTGTTCATTTGAGATATTATTAAAATTAACAGTTTTATTGTTATGAATTTAAATGTTGACTAGTTCAAATTTTTTTGCTTAGTTTCCCTTAGAGTCCAGCGAAACAGCAAAACCATAGAAGTGTGGGATTTGTCTTTAAGAGAAAAGAAATTTCCAAATAAACGTTGCTCGAGTATGTTCGCGCAGACTCCTCAAAGGGTTAAGCGGCGATCCTATTATTTGATTGGTGGAAAATCTGTAGCAAGGGTCAACCCGGGGCCCTGCAGTATATTTTGTCTCTATGTGAAGCGTGTATTTTGAGATACAGCGAGGCGGAAAAATAGTTTTCAGCTATGATGGAGTGATCTGAAATGATGTTTCTAATGCGCGTGATGTCTTGAAAGTAATCGACACGCATAGTCTGAAGTCTGTGTCATTTTTTTTTGTCGATAAGCACATTGTAATGCAGTGGAGAGATTTGGGCGGCTCGTATCATCGTGGCCTTGAGAGCTGACGAGGGTGAAGTGAGAGACTAGCATGGTGGGGCCTGCACCGTAATGCTGGAGCGGGGAAACAGGAGCTCCCCGAGAAAACCCGCAGGAGCTATTCCAACGTGTGTAAATCCGGGAGCGACCTCCGCTGGGACTCGAACCCGGTGCTTAGCCTCGGTGGAAGGCGAATAGGCTGACCACTACACCACCGCGGCTCCTAGCACGTTTGACACACGTTTAACAGTTTCGTGGATAAACGTGTATTTCAAACACACTACAACGTACTGCAATTGTTGGGTTGTGGGGAGGGGGGTTACCTAAGGCTGTGTTTCACTTGTTACTATAGGCTATTCACGGTAAAGTGGACAATTCTGAAAGCTCTCTAGTTTGAAATAGTAGTCAATAAATATTTCTTATTGTAGTCTTAGGCGTTAACTTTCGAATGCGGTGGATTATACACAATGTGTCTGTTAATTATGTGGTAGTATTTATTTTTAAAAAGTGGTTAAAGGATAATAAATGGCTTATAGGAAAAAGTAACTAGGGCCTCAAAAGTGCTCACTTTACCGTGAACAGCCTATAGAGACCTGCAATATTCGCGTTATTATACGGGGACACGTTCATCTTCAAACATATGTACCTACCTTTGCAATAAGTTTGTGTCGTTGAACAGTACTTGTTCGACACGCCCTGGTGCGCAGGTAAATGAACACTTCACAATTGTGTAGTCCAATCACGTGCAATCCAGTCAGGAAGGGAGTGACTTCTCTTATATTCAGCAGCCAATGGAGAAACGACGCCGGGGGCTCGAGTATATACAGCACTGTGAAGTTTAGCTCATGTCAAATAATAGCGCGGATTTTGCAGGTCTCTACTTATTAAGCGGAAATCCTTCGTTTTCGTGTTATAATTTAAGTCTCAGAGGTATCATCGGAAATGTCTGATTAGAGAAAATTCACAATTTACTAGTTGTTTAATACTTTTTTGTATCTAGTTTGCACTGTGCGTTAGTTCCTTCACGCGTAGAAAAGCAGGAACTTAATTGATGAAATATAAATTTGTTCCTGACTTTTTACAACGAGCAGATAACACACAACATTTAAGCACAAAATCATTAAACAACTCGGAAAATGTAAATTTTCTATAATGGTACATTGTCAGTAATTACTAGTGATCCGAAATTATGACACGAAAAATGAAGAATTTTTGCAAGAGATGTGAAGCCTAGCCTTAAAAAGGTTCGCTCGCACCGGAGCGGTGGCGGGAGAACACGACCTGGAGTTACTTTCTCGTGTCAAACATTTTTAAATCTTAAACAACCATTTTAGATAAATATTGCCTTTGTAAGTAATAAGTGCAGCGTGTATATACCACCGCACTAGAAAGTTAACGTCTAAGGCTAAAATATAACACTAATTGACTATCATTCAAAAGAAGAAGGCGTTGAAAAGAGCTCACCTTACAGTGAATAGCCTGTACCAATCTGACAATGTAATATAGGTGGTTCACGGTAAAGTGAGCACTTTTGAGACCCTGGTTACTTTTTCCTTCCAGCCATTTTTAAATCATTTAACTATTTAAAAAAAAATAAATACTGTCATGTAAGTAATAAACACAGCGTGTATATTCCATCGCACTTGTAAGTTAACATCTAAGACTCACTTCACCTCACTTTACCTTGAATAGCCTATACAGCAGATAACAATTCAAAAATTCGGATCCTCGGGGGGTTGGGAAGGGGGTGATCTCCCACCCTTGCGTACGTTCATGCACCAGCTACAGTATGTACTGCTTTGTCGAGTTCATACTTCGTGAATGCATCTCACATATGCTACAGTATGATCAAAACACACTGGTGGCTTTGCTTAAAATACAGAAGTAAATACATCCAAAAGCTCACGCAGTTTGTCATTGCCAAAAATAACACGATAAAGATTAAAACGTATGCGAATTAATTTTCGAACAATGGAATAATCCCAAGAATAAGCTCTGGTCCAGTTACGATATACTCAAGAACCACATACACCTTAGTTTACGTATATTAAGGACTTCAAATCGAACATGATAATCATGAAAAACCACGTTTTGATTTCCCTGGGAAACAAGTGAACGAAATATGGAAAAATAGAGCAGCTGTACTTTGGCTTTACTTAAAACCATATCTGGTCTTGCTAATCCAACGCTTTGTTATTTTCCAAATTTTACTGGGGCATATTTGGCTAAATTTTTCCTGTCAGTTTGTACCATGTTGAAGTACGAGACTTGCTTCTCTAGTCTAGTTTCTTTCGTTTTTTTTTTTTTTGTTAAGCTTCGAATCGCTTTGCTGGCCAGAATTTGAGAGAAGATGTCCTGGACAAAAAAAGTAATAAATAAAGAGAGAGGTTTGTGAGTCTTCAACTTTTGCCATATTTTTTATCAGTTTGGAAGAAGCAATAGTTGTCGTCAGCCATGAATCCCGGTGACGTACTTCTCAGGACACTGCCTCGATCCTAGATTTATCAATATTATGCTCCTCAGGTCTCAGCCCAGTTCGTTGTGCGTCCTCCAGGATGTATGATAATTGAAGAGAGAAGAGTGAGAAACTGGGGACACTGTCCCTCGAACATTTTCTGAACACTGTCGAAACACATTAATTTTCCTTACACCACTGCATGCTTTGTTGGCGCGAGGTGGGTCAGCGGCGCATAAGGTTATTTATTTTTATTTTTATTTATTTTTTGCTAAAGAACAAGACAAAAATAAAATAAACCAAAATAGATTTGCTTCCTCCTTTTTGCCCCGTCATCCTTTTTTGGCGACAACGCCATGTTTGCTTAAAATAAAATATTTTCGGTTATCGTTTCTACTGCCTCTTTTATTCCCTAACTCCAACTTGCCCCTGTGTGTAGCATTGCTGAACCCACCCGTCTCCCGTAAATTGTCGACAGAAAACGGAGCGAGGTTCAGAAACAAAGCAAGTTAAAAGAAGGATTCTTTTTTTTTTCTCTCTCTCTGCGCTTTCCTATGACAAAGAGCCTTGTTTATAGCAGTGTAGCTTGTGTAATGTAGCATACTACTCCGAAGAGCATACACAACTCCCTGCATGTAAAATTCTGAATAAAAATGGACGCAAAATTACTTATGTTTTTGGTACGTGTATAGACAGAGCACAAGTAAAGCATAAAAGTTTTTCATGAAGGTACAAATTATATCCATAAACCCACAAACAGATACTTACTTCGCTCGTTTCTTGCATATTCCATATAGGAATGGAACTTCAACATTCTACAGACAACATTACTGCGATATTGTGAGGATTCGCTACAAGATTTTCGATGTTTGGGTAGACGGTCGATAATACAATCCATTTCTATTCTGTAACTTTATTATTTATAGGTCCCCCAAGACATCGTTACATCTGCATTAAAACCAGGCTAAAGTTCACTAACGTCTCAAAGCACTCAGGTAAACAATGTTCTCAGCTCAACTATTATTCATGTTGTTTTCGTAAGTGCTTCGGGCGAAAGTGTTGGAACATGGAGATTGACCATGCGCACCTGGAGTACTCACTCTACCCCGTGTCTCCCTCTATGAGGGGTAGACACCATAAATACCAGTTACATCCTAACACAAAGGTAGTATAACTAAGCTAAAGGATATTTAGTTACTCTGTCCGCAATCGTGGACACGTTGCAAATGAATCAAATTCATGACATGTGATGTATTCAGCATCAAGGCATCATCAGTGCCTAGTACAGCGAAAGTCTTCCATGTGGTTAATCTGGTTTGTGGAATTCTCTACAGCTCTTTGACGTGGACGGTTAGTACCAATGTAATCAAGCACGAGCGTGTTGTTCATGGGGTGCGAGAAAAGGGCCTAACGGGCGCACAGTGATTTTAACACTACAATGTAGAGAAATGTATGTGTGACCGAACAAGTTAAAATACAGCTAGCCACGAAATATTTCCGCGATATACAGAATGTCTCTAGTGGTTACATTTAAATAGGACCCATAGTGTCTCCGTGGTTAGGCACTCAGCCTTCCATTTCTAGGCTATCGAGATTCCATCAAGTGACAGGGATTGGCGTGTTCCAATTTACATTCCTGAGTCTTAATTCAGCTGCTGCTTCATCCCAACCTCATCCTACCTCATGCAGTATTCAGGATCGCCGGAAACGACACTTCAGATAACGTGACTCCTTTAATCCCCAATCTCCTTACGTATTTTTGACCCTACCGTACGCAGTAAAATGAGTGCGTTAAGAAGTCGTACTCAGCATTAGAGCAGTAATTTAAGAACGTAAATAATGTTAACTTGGTAGGAATTTGATCACAAAACTCCATAATTAAACCAGGCGCTTATCCCTATACCGAAAATATGAAAACGTGACATTTTTAATGTGCGGAGGTCAACTGAACACATTTGTTTTGTCTTCTATAGGCTGTCACTAGAGACCTGAAATATTCGCGAGTTCAATGACCTGCAGCCTAGACTCTACAGTTTTATGTACAAACATGCCGATATGAACTGCACATTGGTTGCCTGATATCGCAGTGGAAGGCGACAATTGGACACTGTTCTCCAGGAGGTGTCAAACATCGTGTGGACCAATGGCTAAAGTTATATAAATGAACATGTTTTGAATTCTAGCTTGTCCCAAAATAAATCTTTGAATTTTTTAGGTATCTAGCTATCACCGTAAAATAAGCACATTGATAGCCCTGCTTAAGATATAGGTATTCTTCCGTCTTATGTAAAATTAACATTGCTAGGGCCTCGTCACTTTATTCTTGCGTCGGTCAAGTGATACTAAGAAATTATCGGAAAAGCAAACCTTTTTTTTTTTTTCAAATTTGATAATTTTTACACTTCGATGTATTAAAAGAAATTAAAGCGTAAGAAATAATTTAAGTTATCAGAAACGGTTACCTGACATTTTTTATTCGACGGTAACATATGGAACAACTTTCCCTATACCGTCATCAACTTTACTGGGCGCATGTCACTCAGTGCGCCCGTTAAAATGTTTGCAGTTAGGAGCAGGGACATTTTTCTAAGGTTGATTTCAAAAGTACTCACTTTATCATGAACAGTTTTTACAAGTTGAACTCGAGTTAATGGTGCAAATGATACTCCCTCGTCAAGCTGTCACAGAAAAAAATATCACTCCATTAATTTTTGCGTGTTTTTTCTATATAGCAAAAAGAAGATAATTATCTACGTAACAGTGACAGATGTAGGTTATAATTAACTGAGGCAGCTCTTGGCTGCTGTGCCAAGTTCAGTCAACGACGGGTATGTTATGCATCCCCTAAGGGCAACTTGGGCTCTTCACTGATGACCTGTGGGCGAAGGTGACATTTATTTTATGTGAAATGGCGCCTTTGGGAGCAAGAGGGATGTGCGCACGTCTCGAGAGACGATTTATTTATATGACACTTCACCCGCCCAACACCAACACCTTCGCGAATTCTCCACTTTGTGTGCGCGTGTGAGAGCTGGCGCGTGTGCCTAAGAGATGAAATTGCCGTAGCAGTAACAAAGTTTGTGGCTGCAGCGCCATAAAAATCCATGCAAATGAACATAAAATTGTTATTGCTCTTTTCTCTAAACTCCCCCCCCCCCCCCCCGGCGACCTCGTGAAAGGGACTGAAGCAAAGTCCTTTTCGCTCGCGAACAGGCGTCCCTGACTACGTATATACGATGCCATTAAAGTATTGCCATGTTATTGGCTCAACTTCCCGCCGCATGGGAACCACATCGCCTCAGATCCAGGTTTGCACTGTACGGTAATTATTTAATATGTGTGTCCATGATTGAACATTAAATAATAATAATAATTTGAGAGGAGAAATGTTGAAAAAGTGAGCCGTTTTGGTCAAAAATCTCTAGGTACATATATGGACAACGAATGGCTATCATAGTTATGTATCATATGAAAATTAACTCATGTTAATTTAAATTCCTGTTACGCAAACATTTTTCGTTCGAAATTACTTTCTCGTAGCTTAAACCATCTAAATCGAACTTCTAAATTTGTGACGATTAATTGAATTTCTTTTATGTATATTGCTGTTTTGAATACACATCAGTTTGAGTAACTGATGTATGAACATGACATTTTTTATTGGAACACCAGGCTCACAAATTCAGAGTACATCAGTTATTAACTTATATACTTTTTCTTCTTTAAAGGTGCGAGAAATTGTTTTAGGGTTCCCTGCGTTTAACTTGTCATATCATAGTAGAATAAATGCACATATCAGCAAACACCTACACTCTTCTAAGGAAACGTGATTCAGAATACTCAAATACAATGGAATATAATTTTAATCACTTAATAACAAGTACTACACTCTGTTTTGTTTTTCTGTTAGTTGGAAAAATACGCAATATTAATAATTTTTTTAGTGAAGTGCGAAGTGTACTGAATAATTTTGACAATTGATAGTTAAACTTTAAAGGGTTGAACTTGTGCATTCAAATAAGAGTATTGTCAGGCCAAGCAGCTATGACTTTCCTAATTCAAAATAATTGGAAAAATACGTGAAACATCGGGTTTCTTAATACATATACAACTAAATATACTACGCATCACACGGTCAAAATAATGAAAAATCATTACTTTTAAAATGTATTTTTCATTGACTTAACTCTGTAGCATTCGCCGAATTTTTTTATTTACTTTTCAGCTAACATTATATTGATTTACGCTCGACGATCAAGGAACTACCACAAGTATACAACGTTTGAAAACAGTTATAGGGTCTGAAAGTTTTTCGTTTGCCCTAAAGAGGAGTTTGTTTACGTTATTGTAATGCCACAATTGGCCTCATGACACGTAGAGTAAATTTTGAAAAATGTTGATATCGTTACAGAATAATTATTTGTAGACGTACACTAGTTAGTTGGAGCGGCACCACCATGTTAAACTACGGAGGGCTTGCGTACAAACAAAATACAGAAGTATTGCTACATTTCGCGCCTGAGTAATTAGGATATCCTTCCGCTGGATAGGCCGCAACTACTACTTCTGATTGACACGATTAGACAAAATACACACAGGGTTAAAAAAAAAAATTATCTTACAAAAATATTGAGTTCACAAATCACAAATTAGTACAGCAAACGCGATTGATGAATTATTTTGCACTGGCAGTGGTTGGGATTTTGGAATATCACAGAGTTGTTACCAATCTTAGAAGTAAAATGAAAAACAATGGGAATCGAAATGTGTTTGACTTTGCTGCTGCTATATAAGAAACCAAGCCGAACTTATTGTCAAGCCAATTATAAAAATTAAAGGTTCACTCACTCATTTAAATTATCGACGTATTTAACTATGACTCTAATGAAAAATAATAAGGGATACGAATTACAGAACTCTGGAATCAATTTATACTGTATTATTTACAATCGTTCGAGCAGAATAAATTTTCGGTAAAACGTTTCTTGGCGTATATATCTCAAAGAACTGAATTTTCATCTTTTAAGACCCGATATGTAAAGTTGAAGCAGTAGAACAATAACAACGTAGGGAAGATGGATAAATAAATAAGGTTTCTTTTCTACCACTATGAATTCTTTAACTGCTGTAATAATATTTCACCAAACATCGACTTCACTCGTAACAGCGACGTTGATGCATCAAAACCTTATTTCTACGATATCGGACGGAGAAGCATGCTATGTTATTTAGCCATACTGACATCACGGATAGCATTATTTTTAACTGAGCATTAAGCATTAAGCTAATGCCCGGCTTCGTTACAGCGCTCTACACCGTGTTTGCCCTACGGAATTTTCCATACAGAACTCTGAGGTCGAGATGGAGCGGCCGATTATTCTAGTGGTAATGGTATGTTGTGCTTCGTGGTCGGTGATGGGCGTAGCCTCGGCTGTTGCCGTACACGAGCACCGTGGTCACGAAACTGCACGGGTGCTGTTCCCCGAAGTGCTGCGTTGACCCTCCAAGTTCGTGACCGCACGTTCTGACGGAGTGGGTCCGTCGCCAGTAATGACGCGTGATTTTGGTTGTATAGTGTTGTGTGTATTTTCAGCGCTTGACCCCTATTGGTGGGTTGCTTGCCGAACTCCACTGTGTTGCGGGTTGCGGCTTCAAATCGATTAGGGACTAAGGAGGCCGTGTTTCTTTGATTGGCTGAGAAATTCGCACCGCTAATATGTGAAATGTTATAGATATCGCGGCGAGTGAAAAGAGGGAGCCTCGTTCGAAAAGGGTGCGCTGGGGGAATTGTCTCGGGAGGGGGTAGTGTAGTTGAAGGGATCTCGCCGGGTATATATATACATATAGGCGCGAAGGCATGTCTCGGGGAGAAATACAGTGACCAATTCCCTACTAGTTTTTTTCATCCCTACTAATAAATAATGTTTTCCTATCCTTCTTTCTCCCGTAGTATTTATATTTAATGCATGCATTGATTTTGAATTCGTTTCTGTCGAAGGGGTACTTACGGTGTTTATGCCGGTTTCCCCCCTCTCTTCTTAGTTATAGGTTTAACTATAGGTACACTCAGGGAGGTAATCATAGTCTCAATGGCTACCATGGCTGCCCAATCCCTCTCAGCCGCAATGCATGTCTCCTTGCATGATTTACTTTCCTTGTAGGCATAAAAGGTTTGCCCTGAGATGCAATTAGCTCCCGTCCTACCTTCGGGATTACACTTAACACTTAGCAGTAGGATAGGTTAGAAAAAATGTCTTGAGGAAGCCCCGACAGGAGCCAGGAGCCAGGTGGCCTGCATCAGTCTCTCCGCGAGTGGTTCCGCGGAGAGCAATGAGGGAGACGTCGCCAGTCGGCGTGCTGGATACTCAAGGGGGAGAGGTGTCACCTAAGAGTGAGGTCTGTCGGACCGGGAAAGTGTTGCATATCTGCGAGAAGATAAGTATCAATTCTACGAGGTATCAGTGCTTGTGAGGACTTAACCGAAATTTGTTTATTTTCGTGATGGGAGTAGTTAAAGAATTAGAATTTTTCCATCTTCTAGAGTGTAGAGGCTTAGAAGATTTTGTGTTCGGGTCAAGAGGAGGAGACTGAAAAATTATGAGAGTGGAGTTTTATGTGTCGTGGGACTTCGAATTTTGCTGTATATGGCAAGCGAGGACTTGTATTTTGGCGAAAACAGTTTGTTGGGACTTAAGTTTTTCTCGGGCTAATGGGAATAAATTTGGAACCCGAAGTAAATGAAATTAGACGAGTCAAAGTAGATTTTGTTTTAGAACTGCAGGATGCCTACGAGTTTTTTTTTTTTTTTTTTTTTAAGTTGGTCGTGACAGAATTTTTGACGTTTTGGGATGTTTGTCGTCTGACACTTGGTAGGGGCTGCGCGGAGTTCCGTGGAAGTGGCCGAGTGGTCAGTGTGGAACAGTTTGATCGGTAACGGGGCAGCATATGGAATGTTTTGAATGGCGGGGGAGCGAACCGCATATCAGTTACAGAAAGTGAGCTGACACGATAATCTCTCTAGAGGCGCACTTTGCTAAGCCTGATTTTATTGATTTTGGCGCTTATCTGAAGAATTTTCTGGATTACTGACCTCGTTCTCTCAGCGTGACTCGGGGTGCGTTGAACCTTCTAGATGGTCAGGACAAACTCTATATAAGTGTGACAAGCCTCCGAGTTGAGTAGTATTTGATGAGTGAATGAGTGGCTGAGTCCCGAGCGATAGAACACGAGCGGCGTAAGGGAAATCTGCGACTGCGAGAATCAACCAGTGAAGCGTGTGGTTGACAGGCTGGACTTTTGGAGTAGATACGTGAGTGAAAGACCTTAAAAATGGTGGAAACTGATAGACTGAGCACTTGTTATTGAGGAGTATATGTTAATTGACTGTAACCAAACAGAGGCATTAAGGACGTTAATTATATTTGTATATACATTAGATATTGGGCTCACTGTTAAATAAAAAGCTTGATAGTGGATACAGATAATTTAATGCTGTATATAATAGCTGTGTGAATAAAGTAGAAATTAAATTTAGTTATTTTAGTTTTATTTTCTTAAGACCTCCATCATTCTCGAACTCAGATACACCCCTCAGGCGTCCCATGTAACAATATACTACATGCACGTGATGTTGACATCCACTGGTGTGCGTAGGAAACAAGGGATTGATTAATGGTATAGTCTTATCACAGTGAACTGAGCACTTTTGAAAGCCCTGCTTAGCACCTACTAGTATGCACACTATATTATCTATCGTCACATGTAATTTGAACATCGCCGTGGGCCTGACCACTTTGTTCATGAGTGCGTCAGTCAAGTGAAACCGATATATTACTAGAAAAGTGCTTGTTTTAAAACTAATATAATTATTTAAATATCAGAAAGCAAAATAAAAATTGTTTCGTACTGACAAATGTCTACGTAACACTTTTAACTCAGAGTTAATACGGGGAATTACTTTTACTCGGTCGTTACCAACTTAACTGAGCACATGCCTGACATTGTGCCCATTAGAACATATGCAGGTAGGGCCAGTGACATTTTCCAAGGGTTAATTTCATAAGAGCTGAATTTTTCAAAGTTTATATTTTAAAAGTACTCAAACGACCGTGAACATCCTATAGGCTGACTTTGGCCGATCTTAGTGGCAAACTATTTCATATTCTGCGAAGAGCTTCGACCTTTAACATATTTTACAATGATTGCAAGTGAATGTGTTTTCTTTGTCTTATACCTTGGACCCAGTCTCTGATGTCCTCTGTTTTCTAGCAGTCCCTCAGTATATTGTTTTGAAGTAACATTTTGTTAACTCCATACAAGAAATGGCCAGGAGGAGCGCAGCTGAATGGCAAGATATGATGTGGTAGAGCACTACTGTGAAGGATTGGGTTTACTAGTCTTGTTGAACACACAATAACATATTACGTAACTAAGCAGTCCGCCATCGCTTCGCTCAGATCTTATGGAGTTATTGAAATACTTACCTATATATGCGACTGCCCGTGACTACTCGTGACTACCTGCAACTACTTGCGACTTCCTGCGACACCGTGTGACATTTTCTTGTAACATTGTTTCAATTTTTCTTCAGGTATGGCGTGTTTGGTTATCTGCTAAATATGCCACATATCACAAACGTTCTATGCTTCTGGCACCATAAAATAACCGTATTTTTGATTCAGTTAAAATGTTACTGGTAGTTTATGTATACATTTTAAAATTTCATCCATAGCTAACATGAAAAAAAAGTACAGTAATAAAGCATGTGCTTGTAATGTCCAGTAAAATATAGTTCTTAATCAAAATATTATTACACTCAGTCCGCACTAAAGCGGTGTATTGGCCCTAGGGTGTAATTTTATAGACCTATTTAAGCTTGGTTTGCATAGGCGGAGGAATGCCCTGGAAGTAGAACTTTAATAAGGCTTCCGAAAAGTTGGAAGTATCCATCAATGGACTGCATGAATTACTGTCCACAGATTTTTTTTTTTACTACATATACTATTGTCACGAAATAAATCTATTTGAAGAGATAATACTCTATTTTATATAATTAAACCAACATATTTGATCTCACCAAAGACTTGGTTTAGTGGGCGTCGGTTCTTTGGCAATGTGGCCTACAAATTCCCACCTGTTGGAAGGCAGGAAAAAATCCAATACCGTAGGCTATAATAACGTGTCGAATGTAATTCATGTGTTTTGCTTTTTTTTTTTTTTCGTGTCCTCGGTGTTGATAGCTGCTGCTGTCGCGTGAAGGGATGATGTTGTTATCTGTGCTATTATCGGCACTGCTGTAGGCTGGCTAGCCTGCGGGGAATACGACGGAGCTACAGTATCTAACTACGTATCCATCCTTTGGCCTTTAAAAAAAAAAAGCGGAGCGTACATAATCGATATACTTCACCTGGTAGCTGCAATTTACCAAAGCCATTGGTAGGACTTGAAACAACGTTTGCAAACTACGCATAGTTATGGTTTTGTTATCATTTTTGTAACATACATTCAGTTGTGAAATACACAGGAAAAGTCTAATGTTGTCACATTGGAAACGAATATCTAGTGAGGTATTTATTTAAATGTTCATGTTGTAGTAAAACTAATAATGCTGTGACAAACATCAGCGTGAAATAATCTGAGGCATCTGCGTTATTTGCTTATAAGAAGACTTATTTTAAAGAGCGCAGTTATATTTTGGTTAACAACATGCGACTTTTAAATTAAACTGAACACACAGAGGAAGGAGAAGAGAGAGTCGTTACCTCTACGCGATACTGCTGCCTCTTCTGCAAAGCCTTGATTACTAAAATTGAAATATACTGTCAAAGTGTTCATGTTAATAAAGCTTCTAAGCAATGTTGCCACAATGTAATGTCGTATTACGCTAAAAATAACAGGAATATAAATAATTTGTGTTTACCTCTACAAGTCATGTTTTAAGTCCAAAGTGTCCTTGTGCCATTTAGATTGAGCTGAGACAAATTTTGCATATCATAACAAAGAAGCCAACGTAACAGTTTAGCTATTTGAGAAAACTTTTATTTTTGAAAAAAAAAAAAAAATAAATAAATAATAAATAAAAAAATTTGCGTAAGACGCAAGCTAGGAAGAAGCTAATATTTTATACTAGACCGACTGACAGATTGCAATATCAAATTGAGGATTTTCGTAAGCTATATTTTTACGTTGAACACAAACATTTTTTTTTTCATAGATGGAGACCCTACGTCACTATATTTTCCAAAGTAAGGAAATTTACAGGTTCGTGTAATCTCATCGATTAATGTAATGGTGCGGTGTTTACCGCATGTAAAGTACAATAAAATATACTTAAAATACCGCCTTACCAAAGACGGGTACGCCAATTACAGTAGTTTTCGTGTGTAGAGGAGAGAGGGGCTGGTTGTCACAAAGTTAATTCCACGGCCACTAGAGTGCAGAGACAGTCAGGCTTGCTATTGTCGTTCGCTGCCATCCGTAGTAGTCAGTTGTTTGAGCGAAGATAGTACGATAAGCGTGGCAGCCGGAAGTGATTTTTTTACAAAGTCGATCAGTGAGTGAAATCTCTCAACTTAAGTTTTTATTTTCGTTTATTTTTTCTATTGTAGGTTACTCTTAGAAGATTTAGTATAGTTAACTGCATTCTGTATCTCACACGTTCCAGTGCTTGTCTTAAAGTTGCCGTAATTTGTCCAGGCCACACAATATTACTAACACAAAATGGTGGGACGGGGCAGGTAGTGTCAAGTAGGGAGGGGCTGGTTGTCACATGTCATAACCAACCCCATGAAAGTTTGGTTTTTTTCTTTACAGATCCCTGCATACAAAAATGGTTCGGCACTTCAAGAAAAAAACTAACCGAGGAGAAGTGAATTCCGATGTTATGATAACAGCAGCGAGGTCTGTTTTTCAAGACCACGAGTCGATCAGACGAGCCGCAAAAGAATTCAGTATTAACTATCGAACTCTTGCTAGGTATTGCAAAAAAAAAAAAAAAAAAAAAATTCCCCAAACAGAATTGAATGACGACCAACAAACTCTCCCGTCGATTCCTGTCGGATATCAAAAAAATTACCAGGTATTCAATATCCCAAGAAAAGGAGCTTGTAGGTTATATCTTACAAGCATTTACTTTGGCTTATCTCCTAAAGAAGTTAGAAAACTTGCTTGGCAGGTAGCTTTAGAAAACGGAATAAAAATGTCACAATCATGGGTCGCAAATAAAAATGTCACAATCATGGGTCGCAAAAAAAATCGCTGGGGCTGATTGGTTTTCTAGTTTTTTAAAGCGACATCCAACAATGTCAATAAGAACACCTGTAGCAACCAGTCTGTCTAGAGCCTCTGGTTTCAACAAAACCAACGTGGAATTGTTTCTCAACAATTTGACCGAAGTCATGACACGGCATGAGTTCCAAACGCACGGAATATGGAATATGGATGAGACAGGTGTGACAACAGTGCAAGTTCCAGACAAAGTTGCAGCTCGTCGAGGGTTTAAACAGCTTGGTATAGGCAGTTCACGGTAAAATGAGCACTTTTGAAGGCCTGGTTACTTTTTACTTTCGGCCATTTTTTTATCCTTAACCACCTTGCTCAAATAAATATTGCAACGTATGTAATAAACACAAAGAGAATATTCTCCCTACTCGAAAGTAAACGTACAAGGCTAACATAAAATATATTTATCTACTATTATTCCAAATGAGAGGGCTTTCAAAGATGCTCCCTTTACCGAGAACAGCCTATAGTATAGTTTCTGCCAAGAGAGGTAGTATGGTGACAATTGCATGTGCAGTGTCAGCAATCGGTAATCATAGTGGTTGGGCTATATCGAATGGAAACAATTAGATTATTCGATTGTTGCTGTGTAATCGATTTTTCGATTTTTGTCTGCGATATTCGAATGAATCATTCGGTTTGAAGTTTTCCTTCTCGACAACAAATTACACTAGGAGCACTACAAATTTTAAGTAATTTTCTAAGGTCACCAGTAATTGACATTGAACTTTTTGCTATTCTTGTACAAGGATTTCATGTTTTATCTTTGCATTCTTGTTTAAACACAGTTTATGTCGAATATTCTACTTAAGGGAAGCAATATTCCACCCAACATTAATTTGTTAAATGAAGAATGATTTACTTCACTCATGCGAATATTCATTCGTTTCACTTTGCGAATGTTCATACATATTCACTTCATGAATGATTCATTCGAATATCAGGGAAGTGAATATGGCAGCTATTGTAATAATTCAGTTTCTAAAAATAAACTTCAGTAATTTTTTTCACTTTTGTAACTTTTTGTGAATTGCAAGAAGCGCTTTTAACTCATCAAAATTCTTCAGGAAATGAATTTATCATTGAAACAACGAGAACAGATTGCAACTAAACAGAAAATAACGTAAAAAGCCTTCTGTCTCATTTCCAAAGGTTCACGACAGTTCCGGAATACACACTAGGACGAAAAATGATCAAGAAGTTAAAGTGTTAACTTTTAAAGAAAATTGCAACTAAAATCAAATACGCCATTAATTTACTCGCTTCAACAAAGTACTTTCGAACTTGTGTCAGCGTTGACATGCATTCCTTCCGATTAAGACGCAATGCCGCAAACGGAGAAGAATAACCGAATGCTCGGAATCCGAATGATTGATTCGATTTCAGACGAGATTATTGGAATAAAAATCGATTTCGAGAATAATTCGATTTTGCACATCACCAGGTAATCATATTCCTCATCCCCCCCCCCCCCCCTAGGGTGAACTACAGAGAACATTTTATTGCGAATGGTCCTCCTGGCTCAAGGGGTGTTGCGAATCCTTCAGGATGAATGCAAGAAACACATTTTCTGGAATTATTGAAACACTTTCATGACCACACAGAAAGCACACGTGAAAAGCCTGTTTTGCTGCTCTTAGACAACCATAACTCTCATCTTAGCATTGATGGTTTAAATTATGCAAAAGCAAACGGCATTGTAATGCTTTATTTCCCGCCACATTGTAGTCATAAATTACAACCGTTGGATAGGTCGGTTTATGGCCCATTAAAAAAATTCACAAATTCTGCTTGTGATAGTTGGATGATAAATAGTGCAGGAAAGACCATGACAATTTATGGAATTCCCGGTGTGATAACCCAGTCGTTTCCGCTCGCAGTGACACCAAGTAATATTTGTGCAGGTTTCAGAAGCACAGGGATTTTCCTCTTCAACCGAGACTTTTTTACAGCATCGGATTTTGCACCGAGTTTCGTAACCGATCGGCCTCATCCTAGCAACAAAAAAGCTGACGAAGACTCCAACTGAAACTAATTGCCAAGCCAGCACTAGTGATGATGTTCCAGAAATACAAGTCAACAATAGAGAAAAGCCTTGTCAATATAACGTTGATCAAGTTCCCAGCTGCAGTGGTATGAGCAAGGATTTGGCAATCTCTCCCGAAGTAATTCGACCATTTCCTAAGTCAGGAGAAATTAAAAAAAGTTCGCAACAATGCTCGTAAATTTTAACAGACACGCCAGTAAAAAAAAAAAAAAAAATGCTAGAAGCCCAAAAAATCAAGAATATGACACATTCCAAAAGGCCATTATTTAAGGAACACCAAGATAAACCCATGGCTAAAAGAAACAGGATCAGCAAGGGAAGTAGGCATATAAGGGAGAGCAGCGAGAGTGCAGACGAAGAGGATTGTTTTTGCTTTGTCTGCATTGAGGCATATTCTAAAAGTAAGCCGAACGAACCGTGGGTCCAATGTGTAGAGTGCAAGGCGGTGGTCTCATGAGAAATGCACTACGGGAAATCGTGTTTACACTTGCCATAACTGTTTTTCAGACATGTCAAGTGGTGATGATTAGGAGCAGTCTAAAAATGATTTAACACATTCATTTTTTTTTCAGTGACAGTTAGTAGTTTATTATATTGTTTATCACTGTCGAGTCTCTTTATACACCATCCAACAATGCTTTACAGTAAAACTTGCGCTTGACGAAATTATTCACTGATGATGTTATTCACAACAGACTGAAATTTTTTCGTTAACAATAAGGTTGGTTTCTTTACTTGGCGTTTTGTTTCATATTGTATACACTAATAATATTGTTTAATTTAATAAGTGTTATTTAAATTTTAATGATTCTTATTATCTGTAAAACGTATTCCATCTCAGTTATCGTAACAACTTTGTATACACCCTACATATGCATATCAGTTCATATTAATCATTTTTAATTAACTACAACTTTATGGGAATATGTTTATTAATAAATTATCGTAGAAACACTAGGTGTGCATTATTAGTTCGCTACTAATATAATATTTCATTTTTGCCACAATGTTAGTTGCAGTAAAACCAATTTTATTCACAAATGTAACGCAGCTTTGCAAGTCATAACATGTGATATAATCGTTACGTATTGTAGTTATATCATAAATCATTCTTACTTAAAGTGTTTAAGTTCATTTCACAAAATTTTTCCGTATATTATAATTACTTTAAAAACTACATGTTAAATGCTTAGTGATGTTTCTTGCACTGAAAAAGCTGGGACAACCTAACCTCGATACTTGAGACACCCATCCCCAGCGCGGGGTTGAAAGTCACACTCTGCGAGTGGTTCTAAATTCGAATTTTCTAAGCCTTACAAGTTTCATAGAATGGTGTTGATTTTTCCCAAGCTGTGTGAAACACCGTTTTTTTTTATTAGTGTCTAGAGAACTTCATTATTTCGCACCAACATTAAAATAAAAATTAATATGTAAAAAGTGTGAGAACCAGCCCCGATCCACCCCCTACATCAGTAGTCTGGTACGTACAAACAAGTACAATACGGAGTTGAAACTGTAGACAGTGTTCATACTCTGTGACAATGATTTAAATTACTTGACAGGCCCACTTCCTTTCAAAATAAATTTTCTTGAATGTAGGTCGTTTAAAAAGCGTTTTGTTAGTTCATTCATTCGTTTAGATTTTGGACTTAGAAATGTTTGCGCTATGTTCTGCAGCCATCGAGTTTCATAAAGCAACGTTTCGGTGGCCATTTTAAAATAAAAATTGCAAAACTAAATACCGTGGAAAATGAAGTCATCAGTAATATCAATAATATTTACATTTTTAATTAATTGCCTGTTTGGCGTGTTGGTAATTGTGAATTTTGGAGCACAAGTAAGTATGTTCTTATTTCTTAAGCATTTTTGAGTAAAAAATAATAATTTCCTCCAAGAGCACTTCAGAAATCTCGTTTACGTCCACTCTGTTAACATGCACCAAGATATATTTGGCGTGAATCCAGTTTTAAATGAAATTATTTCAAACGTTTATGTATATATTTACAACAAGAATTTTTTATAACAAGCAATTTTTTTTTTACTGTAGTCCATTTGCCGTTATCAAATTTCTTAGTTGAGATTTATCCAAGAAATAATTTTCATATTTTTGAAGTATAATTAGTAAATGGAATTTCAACCCAAAGCATTTAAACGAAGAATTCCAATACAAGTGGTATATAAAACTTCAGTTTGAGAAAATATCGTATAAAAACAGTTGACATCTTATAGGGCACAAGGAAGCTATTTTCTGGCTCCCATCTCTCGCGAGTAACTGCGAATTACGCTATTCATATTTCAGTCGATGTTGTTTTATTATTGTCAGTTTTATTTAATCTCAGATTCCCCGACAACTTGGTACTTAAAACTGGTCACCGAAAGCTTAGTTGTTCGGGCGTGTACAGACACACCTGCCACCAAGGTACGGGCAACAACCATACACACATGAAACTATTATGTTGAGCCAACAGTTTTAACGTTACTGCTACCGCGGCTGTTTGTTACCTGTAACTAATGTTGCTGATAATGTTATATACTGCTAAGCTATTAATTAAAATGTAACATTAAGCGTTTTCGTGACACGTAACATCCGTACTGTGCTGCCAACATTATGTTGCGGCAAACGAATTTTATTTTGAATTTATGTTAAACCTTTTGAGTTTAAAATTCTCTGGTAACATTCCGATGTAAAAAAAAAAAATGAAGCACAGTTATTTCGTCCCAAAGAGAAATATTACCAACGAAGAAAAATAATGACGTCCAGGAGTAGAAGAAAAACAGCCTTGGGCGCTTCACGTTTACCATTTTACGAAACCGAACGTCATTACCAACTTCTCTATTTTAACCATGGAGGTATTATTATATGGAGTGGAAGCCGAGACCCGAAAGTGAAGCCGAAAATGAAAGACGAGGACAGGGCTAGTAGTGGCGAAAAGGAGCATGTTTTACATTACTTACTATGTAACTTTTGCCGCTCATAATATGGCGGCTGACGTAAACAATCGGCCTGCGCATGCGCAGTTGAAAGAAGTCGGACAAGGCATCGGCGTCACTTGATAAACGCGGAGAAGATAGGATGTTGCCACTCCATCATCCATTACCTCCATGATTTTAACACGTGTGAATGTGTTTACTACTGTGGGTATTCAGCACAATATAACAACAAATTGCAGTTTTCTTTTGTTACTTGGAAATACTTTATGGTCTAGAAATACATGCTTATTTGGCACACGTAAACAGGTCAAACCTACATTAAATTTTAGGCGTGGCAGGCCTAATGGCGTTAATATAAATAATTTACGTCAGTATGTTATATCTAAGTTTTGTGCACTGACAGTATTTATTAGAAGCATTAATTATGCATAGAGATCCTCTTTGTACAGTCTTTATGTAAAGACCAGGTAAGAAAATGGAAAATTTTGCCATATTTACGGAACAACTGAACTAATTTCTGCTTAATTTCGCACACCATCAGTGCCATAGAAGGCCATGGAAATTTATTTACTTTTATTTTCAAAATGTTTGCCAAATAAAATGTTTTATAAGTTTGTCGCATGTATTCAACAATTTAATCGAATTCAACCAAAAATTTTATGCTTACAGTATCTAATAGAAGCATCGTATACAGAACTTTAATTTGGCAATTTTAGCACCAAAAAATAAAATAAAATAAAGACTTATGCCATATATCAGGGACCAACCAAGCTATTTACTCCACATTATGCACACAAGTAGCGCTACGGTAGGCCATGTAAATTAAGTGCTTCAAGTTGCCGAAAAAATTGTTTTCGAAATGATGGCCCGATCAACACTCCAGGTCAGTAAGTTTTATCATTCAAAACATTAGACTGATTACACCCGAAGATGATGCTACCAATCCGACCTTCGTAACGCGGTTAATTGCTCACTGGCTTGCGGTACGAGATTTCCGGGTTCGAGTCCCGGGTAATACACGTGTGTATTTGTAATTGTCTCACTACTGTTGCCTATGTTTCTGGTTTCATCTCGAATGCTATTGCTTTCGACGAGACCTCAATGCATACCTAAGGTTATCATGTATGCCTTTTAGAACTTCATTAAGAAATATTTGCACCCATGTAGAGGAATGTAGGCTGATTAGTTAGTTCGTGTTTGGCTACGCGTTATGATAAAAAAATTTCGATGGACGAACTAAACAACGCACTGCAAGAATACTTCCTTCATATTTTTATTCGCGTGCCATGAAAGGCAGCGTGATCACGGGAAATCGTACGAAAATGTTATTTCCTTTGTGGTTAGACGTATGGTGCACGCCGTGATTAGTAATGTTTCTTAACCCGTTATTATTTTATCACGAGTATCCTCATGTACGATTGATGTGTTGCAGAAAAGGCAAAGTCATGACA
This sequence comes from Dryococelus australis, assembly GCA_029891345.1. Taxonomy (NCBI): domain Eukaryota; kingdom Metazoa; phylum Arthropoda; class Insecta; order Phasmatodea; family Phasmatidae; genus Dryococelus; species Dryococelus australis. Next base: position 49,929,525 of record CM057003.1, read on the forward strand.
GCTGCTGTACAAGATCAGAAGTTAGAGCCAACAGAGACAGCGTATTTTACCTGGATAATACTATTGTCTGCCGCTAGTACACTAAAACTTTGTTATTGATTGCTACCAGTGCTAGTGCTATAGACCAATAGAAATTATTTCCATAGGTTATTCCACCGTCTAAGTTATTACAAGAAATCCCTAAGAACTTGTCAGACCGAAAAACTCCTCTTTTGCAACACCTGGAGCGAAAAATTAATGTGTAAGTTAAGAGGAGGATGGAACTGAAACATTTTCTGTGAAATACTTGTTTGCGCGAATACGCGTATCTCGGTAAATAAATGTTCTGCAAATACGAACTTTTTGTCATAAATGATTTAAGAAAATGATATATGCTCATTATTATTATTATTTTCGTTTTGTCATATCAAGTGTATTCTTGGAGAAAAAAGATTCGTGAGAATGGTCAAATATCTCAATTTTAAAGCTTGCCTATCCAGCTTACTTAAGAGGCAAGAGAATAATACAAACATACGGGCGTAGTTTAATCGGCGGGCTTTCATTGCGTGTAATAAAACCCTTATGTTATAGATCTAATTTGCACAGTACAGAGCCACGACGGAAACACTGCACGCCTTGCGCGTAGGAGCGATGAGGCGCTAGGCCTTGCGTGTTAGTGTCGCCCGTATCGTTCACTTACTTTTTCGACCTTGGACGCGGGGGTCCATCCCACTCTTAATTAATCAATATGCTGCATGTTCAGTGTTCAGTAATGTGCACCAGTCGTGACGTAGATCGGTAGCATTGTTTACGAATCACTTACTTCGGGGAAGACCACTGGGCACTGAACTTCACAGCGAAAAGTACCTGTGAAATATAACAATATGTAGACAGTTGTCTACAATGAGCGTGAAAGGGTTACGAATTATCACAGTTTTGGAGGCACTCTTTATTTATGAGGGCTAGTCCTATTAGGACGTCATTATCCTTACATCCTGGCTTCGAGAAGCTGACTTCATAGATACAGTAGTCACCAACCTACTACATAATTGCTTATTGTTGCATTAAAAAAAGATTGAATTTAAATTTTGCATTTGCATTATTTTTATTTTAGTTTTATCTAAATTTAAATTGCAAAGTAGATTCCAATGTGCCGCCAAATTCAGCGCAAAGAAGCTGTAAAATGTTACACGTTGTAGTGGATACAGCCGCCCCGCAGCACTCAAGGCAGCAGTGTTACAACGTCTATAAGAATAGATCGTATGAAATTAACCGGAGACAAAAAACTGTCGCACGAAATAGGATATGCAAAGCACGTAAGTGCCGACACCTGCCCTTACAGAAGTCGCCCACGCGGGGGGGGGGCGGGGGAGGGGGCGATCCGATATGAGAGTCGACCCCGACCTTTCCGCGTGAATCACGTGTTCACCCGACGATGTATGAAGGCTGTCGGGATAAGCGTGGGCGCGATCAAATAGCCCGCTGGACTCTCTCCGCAATTGTGTGTGGACAACGTATGAAGATAGAGATTCCCTTGGAATTGCGTTGAGCTGAGAGATTTGGACAGTTCTTAACAACGAGGTCTTGAGAGCCGATAGGCGTGAAATGAGGCGAGGATGGAGCAGCGCCGGAATGTGCAAAGGCGGGGGAAACGGGACATCCCCGAGAAAACCAACGGACCAGCGGCATCGTCCGGCACGATTTCCACTTTGTGAAACTCCGAAAGTGACCCGGCGGGAAGATGCCTTGGATTAAACCTAATGCGTATTCGTCAGGGTAAACGATTATTTTGTTCAATTACTATGCGTGTACGTTTTTTTTTTGCGTTCTCCCCTTTAGCGTGTGCTCCTGAATTATGTTTTATTGCATACTGATTCCAACTTTAATTTTTAATCTCCCTGCTACTTTAGGTATTATAGTATTGCTATTGAACGCGTTTTTTTTTTTAACATATCGGCGAAAATATAAAGTCAAATGTTTTCACAAATGAGATATTCAGTCAAGTAGTTAGCAGCTAACTCTCACAAATTTACACTTCAGTGTCTATTCCTAGCACATTTTTAGTAGATACATCTTGCAGGCTGTCGGTGGATACGTAAATAAATCAAATTTTTTTTTTTGTTACCAATTTATTACAACTTAGCAACACGAATGTTATGTTACCTGCAATTTCAATGTGTTGGTTCTTTTACGTTGTAATTAATAATCTATCTGAAAATATTTTAACAATATCACAGAAATCAGGTCGAGAAAATAAAACATTTGTACAAGTGCTGTTGTGATGTAATAAATGATATGAACATGTACGCTGATGGTAGAAACCGCATAGTTTTGTGTGTTGCCAAACTTCTTTATTTTGTCTCTAAGTTATCGTGCGCAACGATCAAACACATTATGTTGTAAATGTTAAACACCGTGTACTTTACTATACGTAAGCACGGACTGGGTATGAGAAAATATCAGTGACATAACTGACGCGAAATTGTTAAAAATTCGCAAAAAAAAAAAAAAAAAAAAAAAAAAAAAAAAAAAAAAGTCTTTAAATAATTTTTTTCATTAAGTTATGTTTACAAGTTCTAACTTAGGAAATTACTGTTCTTTTTCAGCATAGCTTTCATAGACAAATGACATAACTTTTCAGACAGCCTAGTTATACCTCCCTTCGCAATATTCGTCAATTTGCGTTCCTGATCTATTACAAATTTATATTTTCTATTCTTCTTTCTGATATGCCTTCGTTATCGGCCCTCGTTGTCTTATGACCAACTCCTTCCTATGGTCTATATTTTTCTGTCGCTTATTTCTCTATCCCGTAAAATATTTCTTTGCCTGGAACTTGCCTATCCAGGTAAAGTTCTAAATTTCGAAGATTCAGAGGTCCACATCTTGTAGATTTAAGTATTTTACGACTTAATAGAATAGCTCTTGTGGACAGTGACAGGAAGTTCGTGTTTATATAGTCTATCTCAATTTCTGAAAACTCCGTACAGTCAAGGTATCGTATTTGTTTAATGTATTGAGTTTACAGAGGATGTTGTAAAATGTTGTTTATTACATATAAATTGAACCAAAGTAGTTAATAAACTTACATTTAATATGTTCCTAAAATTAACAAAAAATATTTAACCCGGATGTTTGTCGCAGTAATTCATGGAATGGTGTTTGTAAACTAGTTTCCAAGATTTTGTTTGTAAAAGTACAAAATTGTAACTATTTTTGAGTTATTATCACCGTTGTATTGGACAGTTGTTAGTAAATAGGGAGAATGCTTTGATTTCTACAAAACTAGTCTGTTCACATATGCTCGAGCTTTCAGGTGCCCTATATAATCTGCATTTAAAGGAATTATTTCTCGAAAAAACAATACATACTTACCTGAGCGTAGCTTTAAGAATTAAAAAGCCACTGTTATGACAGAAAGCTTGGTTTACATGTTCTCATGTTGACGGGGTTCTCTGATGTGGCGTTCGCTGCGGCGTCGTGGTCACGTGAGCAGGGGTTGTTCGGACACACGTGACTCCGACATGTCTCAGGCCGTGTCCGACATGACACGTTCGTTATTTTGTAGTTTGTCATTTCGCACGTTTCAATTCGGACGCTGTCGACAGTCACTTGTTTATAGCTCGCGGCAACGCATTCTTACATTAACAGCGAGATTTTTTTATATCTAAATGTAACGCTTTAAACCTACGTAATATTTATACAATCACCACTGCAATGCTGCGAATGTGTCAAGAAAGAAATAAAAAATTATGCATTAACGACTTTATAAACATTTTTTTGCGACAACACTTAATTGGTTTTTAAAATACGCCTAGTTTATTTAAAGAACAGATTCATGTTAAAAAAAAAAAAAAAAAGCGCATCCACGTATGTGTTTTAAAGTTCAAAACCAACATAGAGATGATTTTGTCATTTTGTATTTTTGATAACATCCGCTAGATACAAAATACCAAATACGTCACCATTTTTTCATACGAAATCGAGTGACGTGATCATTTTGTCAACAAAATCTGCAATTTCGGACACGGCCTCAAATACTGTATTTCCGATTTGGTGACCAGGTGGTTCGGCGACTGCTATAGTCAGTCCTGCGCAGTAATGACTCCCCAAATTCCAACAGTGGACTGCTTTGTTGCCAATAACGCGAAGGCGGAGTTATAGTGACTCGTCGCACCCACGCGGGAGTTGTCCGTTCTTCAGTCACGTGGCCAAGTCACTCTGATACCTCGAATAATTTCAATCCATCCGCCAAAAGCTCAGGCAAGCTTTTAACTTTTGACGGTCGGGTGAACATACAGCCTGCTGTTGATACCTTTTCAATGAATGGGCGCATGTCCCTCAGAGATCCCGTTAAAATACATGCATGCAGCGGCAGTGACTTTTTTTAAGGTTGATTTCAAGAGTGCTCGCTTTATCGTGAATAGTATTTAGATGTCGTTTCGTACATAGCGCCGCACGAAACGGACCCAGACGAACACCATCGGACACGGTGGTGTGTCCCTCCCACCCCCCTCCTCAACACCTTCTACGCCCGGAACAAACAAGCCTTGTTGATGTGGAATGTTCATGTCGGGACAAGTTACCGATCCTCGCCGCCCGAACGTATGAAATTTCCACTCTGTTGGCGAACGCAATGGAACAACTTCCCAGTCTCGGCGGAAACCCGTGCCGTGAGAAATTGCTGACCGAAGTGATCTCGACAGCTGAGTAATGCAGTTTGAGAGAACCTCGCCTTGTTTATCAGCCGCTGGACCAATTTAACGCCCTCGTGCGCGATGATCTGCCTCACAGCATACATCGAGGTGTGTTTTGACACGAAACCTGGTACACGCTATAATTATCTCGTACTTAATTACACCATCAAGGGTACTGTTTACCGAAAAATTTCATTGCTTACAATTTGTATGAAATACCTTTCAACCTGTAGTAATTAATAAAGTGAGCACTTTTTAAGGCCCTCACAACAGTAATAATAGCAAATAAACGTGTTTTATTGCAGTCGCAGATGTTAAATTTGGAAAGTTGTGATATATATATATATATATATATATATATATATATATATATATATATATATATATATATATACACTGCGTTTATTAGTTACATGAAATTTTTTTTGACAAATGGCGGAAAGACAGAAAAATGCTTGAAAAGCAAAATTGAGAAGGGCCTTTACTGTGAACAGCCTATACCATTTCCTCGCATAAAAAATATACCTCGTAGCTTTTGGGTAATGACAATGTCTTAATTCCTTTTTACGGTATTGTTATAGCAAATATATATTTTACAACAGATGTCATTGACTGCTTCAAATAAAACAATATGCAAGAATTTCCTTATTTTGGACAATGTTTAAAAATTGCAAAAAATAAATAAATAAATAAAAAAATTCATAGCGTGATTTCAAATGTTTCTTTGAATTAACTCGTGGGATCTTATTTCAACTTGAATTATCTCACTTTGGTAAGGCGTTTAGATTTAATTATTTGTACACCCCAAAAACACTATAATTGTGATGCCACTATGTCAAAAATATGAGGTCGAAGGTATTTATATGCTAGGAAATAGTTCTCGTGTGTTATTTATACAAGTTGAGTTGAGTAGTATTTCGTACGAATATTAAATTCGGAATTTTTTGTCACGAGTATTTGTGCAAGAAACCGTATGAATGCCACCTACAGTGGCAGACCATATTTAATTTGACAAATCAAACTTGTGCTATTTACCGTCACATCTTCTGCGCTTGCACATGGGTAGTAAGCTAAAGGGTTGTGCCACTGCTGTTTTTGAAAAAAAAAAAATGCATGTTAACTAGTTATATGGAGCAACACTGGTTGAATCACCCTATGATTTTGGTAATTCTAATATAGTAGAGAACTTCGCCAAAACATTTTTCCTTTTTCGTGCAACGAAACTTAAGTATGTAGCCTACTAATCACGTTCATAGGTTTCCCGAAGAGCTGCGTGATTAGAATTCAATTTCAGCTGAAATTATTGTTTAAGAACGTGATTAAGTACGTAATTACAGTGTTTGCTCAGCTATAAAGCAAATATAGGTAATGTTAAAATATGACGTCAAAAATGTTGTATACAACAACATCCCTGTTCGATAAAGATTATCTAACTTTTGGTCATTAAGATTTTTGTAACAGAGATGAGAGAGAAACAAACACACACACACACACACATTATATATATATATATATATATATATATATATATATATATATATATATATATATATATATATATATAAAACGAACACGCCTATTTTTTTCTGTCTTTATTCATGTAAGTTATAGATGAAATATTATAATTTAGAGACATAACGTAAGAAAAAATTCAATATTACAAAAAATAAGGTTCTTTTATGTTAAGAGTGGGATGGACTCCCGCATTTTTTGTGAAATAGTTGTTTGCGCGAATACGTGTATCTCGGCAAATAAATGTTATTCAAATACCACTTTTTATCAGAGAAGATAAAAAAACTATTATCCATGACCCGATCCTTTACTTTTGTCATATGAAGTGTATTATTTGAGAAAAAAAATTCGTGAAATTGGTTAAAGACCTCATTTTTAAAGCTTGCCTATGCAATTTCCTTAAGCGGCAAGAGAAAAGTAAAAATATACGGACGTAGTTAAATCTGTGTTCTTTCATCGCGTGTAATAAAACACCACTGCTACAGATCTAATTTGCACAGTACAACGTTATGACGGAAACACTGCATGCCTTGCGCGTAGGAGCGATGAGGCACTAGGCGTGCGTGGCAGTGTCGCCCGTATCACCCCCTCGCTTCTAGACCTTGGACGTGGTGTTCCCACGGGAGTCCACCCCACTCTTAACACAAGTATAATGCGCTAGTGATACATGGAAATTTCAGGGAGCAACCGAACACATCTTCGTTGGTGTGTTTTTTTTCAAAGGTTTATTATAAAAGCGCGAAGAATCCGCGAACAGACTATACTAGAGGTGGGTTTACGATTAAAGACTGAAGAATGAAGTTTACTTACTTACTCGGTAAGCACACGGAAGATTTGCAGTTCATGACTGAATTTGCAGCTGTTAAGTCTAGCCAATCAGAATTGTAACAGACGAAATCAACCGGCATAACCTAGGAAATATAGACTAGGAGAGTGGAGATTATTTAAATATGTTTAATTATTGGTGGTCATCACTTGTATAAGCGTTTTGAATAACTCGTGATATCTCACGGCGGGGAAACCGATGCCAACATTGGGCCATTTACATCAATAAGTCTGAAAATGTTAACTAAGGCGAATTCAATAACCTCTTACAAGAAAGAAAACACGACCTTGAACAGTTCTTTAAATTAAAAGGATGCAAGATGTAAATATTGTTTCCCGCCAAAAACAAATGTCACTGGGCTCTGATTGGCTACTTCGTCTTTACTTGTACTTAAGATATAAAATATATCGATCACTTAAGCCACGCCAAGATAGCACACGACCCGTCAAGCCCCGCACACGACAGTCATAATCTAATTCCCTTGAATACGTTGAATCATATCTTAAGTACATGGCACACTTATTCTGTTAAGTCAATCGTAAACCCACCTTAAGGGGGTATGGGACATAAATTAACATGAAATACGTAAATCGATGTAGGGTTTGCCAACTTAACGACCAAGTATTTTGCAGTAGTACTGTATCAACTTCGCATAATGTCTTGCGCCACGAAATTGTTGCCGTCAGAAATATTTCGGCAGAATAACGTTACTCAGGTAAAATATTTGCTCTCGTAGTTAGTAAAAACTATTATGCTTGATTTCCCTTTCTTTGTTTCCTCTATCAGCTTCCATACAATTTGTAAAATACAATAAACCTCAATAGCATTCATCTTATGTCCGGCACCCTCTTAAGGCATGGCCTTGCTAAGGGCACGGCATCTCGGGGGAGATAACACAGCCATATAGAGCGGAAAAAACAGTACATGTAAGAGGTGACGGTAGCATATAACGCGGAGGCGAGGCGCGGTAGTTACTCCAAGCGCCAGTGGAGCTCGCTGAACCGAATTTAGCACAGCGGAAGATCGGCAACACAGGCGGGAAGTTCATAAGACGTCTGCGGTCTCCCCTCCCCTCCCTCCTTCCCACCACTTCCTTCACCTCTTGACTGGACACGGGCCAAGTTTCCCTTCGCTTGTGGCCGAGCTGGTCGAGACTGTAAGAGAAACGTCTCCGACACCAGCAACGGACGAGATTGCGACGACCTTCAACTGCGAGATCGCAGGTTTTCCCCGGTAAACTGAGCACTACTGGAAAGCCCTGCAAAAGATCTGGTTACACGTACCTTGTGTATTCGTCCACCACGCGTAAGATAAATGTCGCCAAGAGCCTGGACGCTTTATTCACGCGACGGTCACGCGAAACTATTGAAGTATTAGTAAAGTAAGTATTCTACAAATGTGCGCAATTCTTAATTTGATACGCGTTAGAAACAGAATGGAAAAGAAATAATTTAAATATTCACTATAATCTGTTTGCGGTTTCTTCGCACTTTTGAATCAAACCATTGGAAATTCACTCCATGTATGACGCGTTTAGCTGTTTGCTAAAATTCCATGCGTCACAAGCGTTTATACCCTCGTTAACATAAAAGTTTATTATTTTTCGTTAAATTTAAGTTATACCTATATTTTATTTATAAATTATAATGTTTAATTTATAATAATGTAGATATGAATAGAAACAGCGAGAAAACATGTGGGTTGGCAGCGCCCAGTAAAAATAGTTCTCATGCAAAATATTATTACAACTGAGTGCGCACGATTCCAGTGCATTGTTCTTTTGTGCAATTTTACAGTATTAGTTAGACTTAGGTTGCATAAAGCGGAGGAGTATCCTGGAATTAGAACTTCTGCAGGGTTTCAGAAAAGTGCGAAACAACAGTGAATGGATCATATGTATACATTTGTGCACACTGGGTCTGAATGGGTTAGTTAAACATGAACAGCCAATATAGTCCAATCACGATTGCTTCCAACTTTTCTGAAGCCGTGCTATAGTTCTACTTTCAAGACATTCCCCCGTCTCACGCCAACCAAGTTTAACCAAGTCTAGGAAACTACACCGATGGGACAGCACACCGCATTCGTGCACGTTCAGTATAATAGCATTTTGCATGAGAACTATTTCTCACTAGGCGCTACCAACAGACGTTATTTCCCACTGTTTTTCTTCGTAATTAATTTTAATGAATTGTTATAATTTATAGGTAACATACCGGTAAAACTCCAATTTAACGAAAAATAAGATACTTTCATGTTAACAGATATATAAAACACTCGTGATACATGGCTAATTTTAAATTAACTAAAACACGTCATACACGGGTGATTTTTCAAAGGTTTGATTCAAAATGTGTGAAGAAACCGCGAATATTCTATAGCGAGAGTTACAATTAACTGTAAATTAGGCAACTGCATTGCAAGGTATATATTTAAAAAATAATAAAATGATTAATCTCTTTCGGATGGCTTATCTGTGTGCAGCTGATTCGAACATAACAGTAAGTTCTGGAGAACGCAGCGACCAATAAAGAAATAACCTCTGCTCGAGTGCGTAAAGTGCTGTGAAATCTAGCACGACGCCATCGTATAAAGTAAAATGGCCAGGTCTCTATTCACGAAGGTGTGTGCTGCATGAAAGCAAAATGACAGCACGTAATATGCCGATACTTAAAATATTTACATAGTAACAGGGGCTGTTTTGAAAATTATGTAACGGAGGTAAGATTATTTCGTAGGGGTAACAGCCTCCATTTCGAAACCCGCAAACATATTTTGATCTTTTACGTTCACCCGTGCCAGTAAGAAATTATATTTCTCATCGTGGTTGGGATATAATCAGAAGGTTTTCTGAGCCAGAGAGGAAAAAAAACATATGTCATAGAGATTGCGTTACTGTTTCCGAAGAGACAAAATCAGGGGTGACAGGTGAGACAAAATAAAATAAATTAATTTCAATCAATCGTCGTGTCCGCGAACGCAAAAGTTCGGCGTCAAGAGTATACGTCATGAATTCGTCGCGCGACGCCTGCAAATAAACTGTATTAGGAACGAGAAAAATTTGAAGTTACGCAGTATTTCTGGAAAAGTTGGGAATCAAAATTATTCGTTACCTACATGTACTGTTTTTTTAAGTGCGGAGACTCGTATGCACGCTGTACAGCGAAGCGACAGTTACAGCCAAGCACTTTAAGAGCTTCTCAGCACTTTATGTCGTCAAATACAGCATTCCGCCAACTAGAACTTAAAACACGATTACCGTCTTTTCAAGTATACGCTGTTCACGGTAAAGTGAGCACTTCTGAAATCAACCTTAGAAAAATATCACCGATCCTATCTGCATATATTTTAAAGGGCACCCTGAGTGACATGCGCACAGTAAAGTTGGTAACGATGGAGGGAAAGTAGTTCCGTGTCTCAAGGGTCGAATAAAAAGTGTCAGGTGAACATTAGTGGTAACTTAAATTATTTCCTTCGCGTTCTGTCCTTTTTATAATGCACTAAAGTGTAAAACTGAGCAGAACTCTATAGTATTTACTTTCCTAATAATTTCACAGATTCATTTGACCGACGCATGAATAAAGTACGAGGCTGTAGACCTACTGCTACAGAACTAAAGGCTGTTAGCGGTAAAATGAGCACTTTTGAAAGCCCTGCTTATGATCTACTTGTATTCACGTTGTGTATTCCTCTGCCTTATGTAAAATTAACATTGTCATTGGTCTCATCACTTTATGCATAAGTCGGTCTAGTGAAACTAAAAAATTACTATAAAACTAAATATTTTGCAAATATGCTCATTTTTACACTTTGGCGTATTAAAAAAAAAACAGAAAGAAACATAAATAATTTAAATGACTACAATCTGTTAAATATCACTTTTTGTTCGACGTTAAGATATGGAACTACTTTCCGTCCATCGCTACCAACTTTACTAGGAGCATGTCACTCAGTGAGCCCGTTTAGAATACGTGCCACGCAGGAGCGGGGACATTTTTCTAATATTCATTTCAAAAGTGCTCATTTTATCGTGAACAGCCTTTACCATGATGTGTTGACAGTGGCGTGGGTAAGTAGCGTAGCGCTTACAACAGCTGAAATAAGCACGACGTTCGCATGGCAATGGTTGCCTGCAGGCAGTGGCTGCGCAAAGCATTTCCGATGCTCTCTTGTGGAATAGCATAAACGGACAATAGTTTGAAATGACATCCTGGTGTAATTTGTTTCCTTCCGCCATCTATTGGCCTACGAGTTTGGCCGCTAAGGATGTAACATATAATTGTTTATGCATGCCTGTATCTGTAGGTAAACGTGTATCTGTAGACTCACGCACTTCATACTCTTGGGGGAGTTCGTAACTCCAAGTAAACGCACTGTAAAACGTAGTAAGATGATTTATTACACAAAATTAAAAAGAAAACACAATACGGGATATGGCCTACTATGCTTATTAAAGGGAGTTATTCGTCCCTGAAAGTACACATTTCCAAAGTTTTTGTTTTTGAAAATAATTATAAACTACTTTTGATGAAACAACTCCTTCTTGAATACCCTAGTTATCTGTAACTGAAATCTGATATTTTGTAAAAAAAAAATCGTCTCTAGTATGATTTATTTTAATTGAGTTGGGGAAAAGGTCCTTTTAAGATTGCCAAGATCACCTGAGTGTGTTACTTTAAGGCAACCTATTCTTACTGGTTTAAACGTGGTAGTGCATACATAATGTTACATGGACGTCTGAGGGGCGTATCTGAGTTCGTTAAGGGAGGTATTAATAATAAACGCAGAAGAACTAAATTTCATTTCTAATTTACTCGCACAGCTTTTGATTTAGAGCATTCAATTCTCTATCTCCACTCTTACTCTTTTTATTTAACAGTGAGCGCAATATTTATTGTATATTTCCACTCCAATTAACGTCCTTCTTAATGTCTCTGTTTGGTTACAGCCAGTTGACTCATAATAATCATTAACACGTGTTCAGTCTAGCTGTTGCCACCATTTGTGATGTATTTCACTCGTGCATCTAGTCCAATAGTCCAGCTGCCAGCCACACTCTTCTCTGTTTGATACTCGCAATCGCAAATTTCCCTTCCACTGGTCACTTGTCTTGCCGCCTGTCGTCTTCGCTTAAACTCAGCTACTCATCCATTCAACAACAACATCCTGCAGGCCTGCCGCATTATTTATACTCTGCTGGCCTTGGCCTGGAAAGTCCGACACACTCCGAGTCATTAGCACAGAATCTAGGGCAGTAAATAACTGGAAAATGCCTCAGATTCACGCAGAAGCTCAATACAACGTGTATCAACTAAGTGTTTTGTGCATAGAAAATTGTTAGGAAGAGCAACGTTCAACCCTCAAACCATTCTTGTATGTAGTTTAAAATGGCAAAGGAAAATACTGATCAAGTAAATTTTTCACGTAATTGTGTAGAAAAGTAAAATTATAAAGCCTAGACTGCCTATCACCTACCAGGTCGAGCCTAGGAATGCATAGCACCCCCCCCCCCCAGTCGAAAATTTGTACATATATACGCAAGTCTCCCTGGATTCCTGGCCAGTGAAAAAATGTTTGCACTTGTGTTCAGTAGAGTCGCCATGGTCTAGCAGAATGGTCGCGCGTGCATCGTCCTTTGTATTTTCGCTGTACGGGGAGTGAATCACTCTGTACCCGGTCATCTTGTACATGGCCGGGATGTAATATGCCGTAATTTCACGAAGAAGAAAATAGAAGGGACAGCACCGCACCCCGCAAAAAGGATTATCGTATCGGGGCTTGCTTTCTGTAACAGATACGCGGCCACCGGCTTAAAGCTCGCCTGTCACTCAAAACCATCCTCTGACTTGCTGCCGCCGCTATCGTATAACTGCTGTCCTTCGCTTACACTCGCTCGCGCGGGATGCGAAGCAGCGAGCGCGTAACAATGCCCGCCATACTATTTTGATATACTTTCAAGGTTTCAAGAAATTTGCGCTTTAACTACATGAAAGGTGATGATGATGTTACTCGCCAAGTTTCGCCTATCTTAGATCTGAATTCGAGAACGCAGTTCGAGTAGTTTTGAAACAAATCAATTTGAAACACTTATTTTTTGGGGTGGGGGATTATTATTTCTTAAATAATTACAGTTGAATAAAGTAATCTGCTTCATTATACATAAGTAACCACCTCATGACGTTTTTAGTTGGAGTACAGAATAAGTTTGTGTACAAATATGCATATACGTACAAGATAATTCTGAAGGGAACTGTAATATCCGGAGTCGTTACTGGATTGACGATTCTAAACATAATATATATTATGAGAACACAGGACCTAGCCTAACATCGCTGAGTTAAATCAATTTGCAGCTGTTAGTATTTTTTTTTGCAAGAAGGCGGATTACAGCAGTTGCTTAATAGTATGGCCCTGGGTGAGGCGTCTACTGAAGGTGGTATAAACTTGAGAATACTTTATATCCATGTTTGATTTTTCGTCTCTCTGTACTGTCAGTGGCGTGACACGTAGCTCTCAAAGCCGACAAATGATGAATCTGTCGCTCGCACAATTAATTCCACAACTTAAATCAACTCCAGTGCGATCTCCGAGAAACCCTTAAATGTTACAAAACACGTTAAAAAGTGCTTTGATCAGGAAAAAAGCAATTTTGACAACCAGTGGCAAGATGTATCATTTTTGTGTCACTTCTGCAACAAAACTGTTGGTACAGCACTGATTTATGAAGACAGATCGTTGATTCCCCCAATATTGTGCCATGGAAGACAATAGCTTATTTTCAGATGGTGTACATTTTAACTGTTACGTTCTGACGCCCTATGTTTATGTATGTTAGTTAAACAGATGGGACTTACATTCTTCTAAAATAACACAAAGTTGCATTGTCTATATTACTATCAAAATACACTATCTACCAAAAAGTAATCGGGCACCTGTCCACAATGTTTGTTCGGTGGTTGTCATCCCGTTAGAATCTCGTAGGGCTACCTTTTGCGGCTATGACAGCAGCCGCCCTGTCTGGCATGCTCTCTACGAGTGTTCGCAGGACATCCGCGGGGATACATTGCCATTCCTCTTGATACCATTCCATGATTTGAGCAATGGATTTTGGCCGCATCTGACGAGCCCTCACCCGGCGTTCCAATTCGTCCCAAAGATGTTCTATAGGGTTGAGGTCGGGGCTTTGGGCGGGCCAATCCAATCGACGAACATTGTTGTCGGCGTACCACTGTATTGCAGCCCTTGAAACATGGCAGTTCGCATTGTCATCCTGGAAGTAACACGGGTCCATTCCGTAAAAACGCCACAATGTTGGGAGCATTTGATAATCCAAAATGTTACAATATGCCCCTGTGTTCATACTACCGCGGACAAACACCAGCGGTCCTACGCCGAAGGTCGTGAAACACAGGCCGACTGACGTACTGAATTACATATCTTCACGGGTGCCCAATTACTTTTTGGTAGATAGCGTAGTTTACTCATTAATGGGCTGCCCGGGATTATATCCCGTAATCTCATAGTCCTTGACAAGAGAAAATGCTCTTGAAAAAACTGCGTGTGATAGGGAAACCCGTATCCTCATTCAGGCGGTTTACTGGATTAATTGCTTGAAATCCGGGAGGGTTGAATACACGGCAGGTTGTGTGGTTTCGATCGGTTTAGCGTTGCCATTTCGAGTCGGTGGGCGGGGGTAGTTTTACGGGCCTTGGAGGGAAACAATATACTTAACGCGGCTTCGCGTTCGAGCAGACACTAAATCTTGACGGATAAGCTCACGAACGAGGTCAGCGTAACTGGCGCGGGTCTGGATGGAAGGAGGATTTAGCGGCATTCAATCTGTGACGTGACGTAACGTAGCGTCGTGTCGCCTTCCCTTTGTTCTGTCCTGCGCGGGAGAAGCAAGGCTCATCCCTCGAGCAGTTCTAGGTAGTAATAAAGAAACTATACAATATTTTCAGCAAACGATTAATGAGTGACTAATGTTTGAATATGTCCCGTCATTTACATTTTGAAGCTTTCTCACACGTAAGCCTAAATAAACCCACTCTATTAGTGCAAAGCTACGTTCGGTGTATTTATTCAAATATGTTATAATAATATAACATATTAAACCTACATTTATGTGGTACATTAATAAATCTCTTTCAGATAATGAAATAAAAATTAATCGTAAAATATATAGCCTTATAACAGTCTGCTTTCTAGAGGAAGTATGCGCCTATTTGTAGTAATAAGAGTGAATCAGTGATCTTTACAGCGAGGTCTTGAGAGACGAGGGTGATTGAGGTGAGTATGGAGCAGTGTTGGAAGGAAAGGGCGGTGGAAACGGGATATCCCCGAGGAAACCCGCCGACCAGCGGCATCGTCCGCCACGAGTCCCGCATGCGAAAATCCAGGCGTGACCTGGGCGGGTATTGAACCCGGTTCGCCTTGGTGGGAGGCAAGCAGGATAACCGCTCAGGCATCCCTTTTCCATCGTCTGCGCCCGACTAGGTCGAATTCTGCTGCACGGTTGCATCACGAGAGTTAGTGATTTTTCGCTAAAAAACATGAATACATGGTAGACTTCAATACTATATCTAAGCACCCAACAGCAGCTCGTCTATTGCCATTGGTTGCTGTATACTTGAGAAGCAGTATCATATTTGACTGGGCCACTCAGAATTCGGCAACATTGGCACTGCTCTTACGTGATTCGTGTGCAGACAGTTAACACTTGTACAAATAGTAATTCAGCTAATCAATAGAGGTAAACGACCTTACAGTGTTTTGAAATATAACTTGTCTTGAAATATTTTTTTCGCGAAATTTCACTAAAGGCTGTTCACGATAAAGTGAGCACTTTGGAAATTAACCTTAGAAATAGTCACTGCCCCTACCTGGATATGTTTTAATGTGCGCACTGAGTGACATGCGTACAGTAAAGTTGGTAACGATAGATAGGAAGTAGTTTCGTTTCTTAACGTCGAATAAAAGTTGATAGGCAACCATTATTTATAACTTAAATTATATCTTTCGTTTTCTTTTTTTTTTATGCATCGATCGTATTGTAGAAATAAGCAGATTAGTTAATTTTTTAAAAATAATTTTACAGTTTCACTTGACGTACACAAGAATAAAGTGATAAGGTCCATGACAATATTAATGTTACATAAGGTGGAAGAATACATAGCATACATACAAGTAGATTCCAAGCAGCGCCTTCAAAAGGGCTAATTTTGCCGTGAATAGCCTATAACCTTATGCATCACGCACGCGAAGGGAGTGCAGCACACGCACCAGCGTTGCGTGCGCTGAAATTAGACCCGCCCTTGAGTACGCCTCGGCAACCCCCGAGAATCGCGTGTCTGTCCGCAACAGTTCTAGGGGGCCGCGATGGCTGAGCGGTTAGACTTCTCGCCTCCCACGAGGGCGAACCGGGCTTCATCCCCGGTCGGGTCACTCGCGGATTTTCGCAAGTGGGAATCGTGCCGGACGATGCCGCTGGTCGGCGGGTTTTCTCGGAGAACTCCCATTCCTCCCGCCCTTTCGTTCCAGCGCTGCTCCATCTCACCTCATTTCGCTCTCGTCGGCTCTCAAGAACCCTGTTGTTAAGAGCCGCCCAAATTTCTCAACTCTCATCAGTTGTTCTAACGTCGGACAAGTCTTATTCAGCCGATGGTACAGTCCATTCACGGTAACTTCACACTTTTCTGAAGTCCCGCTTGAAAATTTTTTGGTCCGCCTCGTGCAAACAGAGCCTAGCCGAGTCTTGAAAATTGCACCAAAAGGACAACGCGCAGCATTCGTGCGTACTTAGTGTAATAATATTTGCGTACTAACTATATTTTACTAGGTATTACCAACATATGTATTGTCTTTGCAGGTTTTATTTATATTAAATATAACTGATATATTACAAATTCTAGTTAAAATATTATTAAAATTTCATTTTAACCAAAAATAATTTCCTTTACGTCAACAGGAGTATAAAACGCATGCGATATACGGCATATTTAGGAAATAACCAAAACGTATAATACACGAGGTGATTTTTCAAAGGTATTATTTTAAAAAATGTGAAAAAACAACGAATAGAATATGGGTTTCTTGCTGTATAACTATAGTGTTATAACGATATCGGTTGTTCACGATAAAGTGAGCACTTTGGGAATCAACCTTAGAAATAGTCACTGCCCCTACCAGGATATATTGTAATGGGCGCACTGGGTGACGTTCGCCCAGTAAAGTTGGCAACGATGAATGTAACGTAGTTCCATATCTTAACGTCGAATAAAAAGTGTTAGATGAATATTCGTAATTACTTAAATTATTTCTATTGCTTTCATTTTTTTTAAAATTCATCGAAGTTCTAAAATGAGCAAGTTTTGTAGCAACTTTTCTATAAATTTCACAATTTAACATCGACTGGTGCCTGAATTAATTGATGAGGTATATGGCAATGTTATTTTCACGCAAAATGGAAGAATGCACAGCGTGCATATAAGTAGATCCTAAGCAGGGCTTTCGAAAGTGCTCATTTCACCGCGAAAAGCCTGCACTGGCCTGTTCTGTACCGCAGGACTCGCGTTCGGGGGGGGGGGGGGGGGGACCTGGGATCGAAGCCCCGTCCAGCCGCCCTTGATTTAGGGTTTGTGTGATTTTCCGAAAACGCCCCAGATGAATGCTTGGGTTGGGTCCGTGGAGGGAACCTTCCACCGAAATATCAGAGAAATAGATTTTCCCTCTCGTTTGTGTTTTTTTTTTTTTTTTAAAGAATACCTGTTAAAGTACGCTTATACTCGGCTAATTATTGACCTTGCACAGCATTACAGAAACAAAGATGAACTACGAACAAAATATTGATTTTGTCAAATTTTGGCCGAATTAAATTTGTGACGTATTTATGAGTTCGTAGTTCCTTTGCCTTGCCTGCGCTCTGCACTGTAAGGTAAATCAATAACTAGCTAAGCGTACAGGATTTTTCGGAATTTTCTCCTTATGTGTGTATATATATATATATATATAAACTATCTAGAGAAACCAAGAATCTATATGGCAGGGGAAATTTCCTCGTATGACGGACCGATGTTGATTCCTTCCCCACTCCTACTTTTCTGAGCAACGCGCTCCGTCTCTAATACCTCGCCGTCGACAAGACGTTAAGCCCAACCTACACACCTACTCGCTCCAGAAAGGGTTGACTTCGGGGCAAGCTTGGCGCCGAATACCAGTTGTTAAGAATTAGCTTTTAAGTCAATCCATACCTGAAGCTAAATAATTAGTCGTGATAATATAGAGCACAACAGTACAAGATTGAGTTTATTGAACATGAGGGTTATACAATAACTATTTACGTGATTATTGATCGGGGGAGTTTAAATGGAATAGCAAGATGCTAGTTAATTAAAATAAGGTTTATTATCGCACGCCAATACTATTAAAATCTAATTGGAAAGTCCCCACCTTGTTGATGTTGCCGGAGGCTGATTCTAGGAGGCGGTTAATGAAGGCCGGATACGCCCATCTCCACATCTTCTTGGTACGCTGCCCCGATGATAAAGGATGCCGCTCCCAGTGTTACGCTGGCCTCTATCGTGCGCGTTGTTTAATACTTTCGGCACCGTTTACTGCCCGGTGGAGGGGATTTCTGCAACTGTCGTTCGCAAGGTGTTATTGCAATCACGCTCGTGCCCTTGTTCAACATTTGATCAGGCAGGCCGTTAAGATAAGGCCTGATCACTTCATAACACAGTGAAGGAGGCTGATAGGGTGCAATGCAGAGGTTTCGGAGGTTCTTAACAAGGAGATCTTGAGAACTGATGAGGTTGAAGTGAGGTTGATATTGTGAAGGGGTGTACGTCACATATAGGTGAGATATTGTGTGGGAACTGCTTGTTTTGCAGTAATATAACGCCTGGAGGCATTGGATGCTTCTACCCGCCCAGCAGAAAGGTGCGGCAGGTTGTAGCTGGCAGTAAATTAGGGGAAACATGTGGCCCTGTCCGTTATTGTCTTGAGTTTCGCACCAGAGCGAATAATGTTTTAAATAGAGAGCGCTGGTGTCGAAAAATGTGGTATAGACGGCGCTGGAGTGCTGGTCTCTAGGGGGGGGGGGGGTGATCGGGAGTAGGGAGCTCGGGTAGAATAAAAACGGGTGCGCGGACTGCGATCGGGGAGAATGTCGCCGGCCCGAGAGCCGGGCTCATTAAGCGGAAGGGCCCGCTTATGAGTGAGAGGGTCGCCTGACCGTGAGGCTGCACGTCGGAATGATAAGTATTTCTGCGAGAAAGGACTTGGAGATTGTTACTATCGTCAATAGCAGATATAGTAGGAGACTGAACATTTCCGAAGAGGTAGTTTTGGACCTAGGCTGTTGTAGCTCACAATCGGGACTTATAAATTTTCTGAAGAGTTAGTTTCGGACTAGACTGTGAGAGCTCATAGTCGGGACTCATAAAAATTATGAGGAGCTAGTGTTAGGACTTAGTCTGTGAGATCTCAGAGTTTGGACTTATAATTTTTTTTCCGAAGAGCCAGTGCTTTCGAACTTAGGCTGCGTGAGCACAGTGTTTGGACTTAGAAATATTTTTCCTTTTTCTCTTATGATCCGAAACTCCGAACTTTGCTTGTGAAAGGGAAACAAGTGATCTTAGCCATATTTTGCTTATGTGTGGCTATGATATTTATATTCTTTACTAAAGAACTTTGCCTCTGGTGATGCGCGCAAAGGGAACAGTGCTTGGGAATGCGTTGCAGAAGAAAGGAGAAAAATAGTCCTTGCGAGGTCCAACTTCGTGGTTTTCCCTTCGTGAAGAGACGAAGAAGACAGACTATGGGAGCTATGTATTTATGAATTGGGAGAATTAGGGATTTTTGGTGTGAGCTGGAACTTAGCTGTGTTTTGCGGTTTTGTGGCTTTGCTGCCCCGATATACGACTTTTTAGGAGAAGTGGATCAAGGAATTTTGGGCTACACGGAAGAGGGCGACGAGATTTGGGACTGCGTGGACTTTTTTTTTAATTTGGGAAAAAGGTGTGTGGTGCGATATGTGAGGTTTGAATGTGGAATACTTGGGGTGGAGGAGAGGCAGCCCTAGTGGTAGGGAGAATATCCCTGACCTAAACCTCCACAGGTTGTGTTGTTTGAATGGTGTGGAGTGCTTGGGTGGAGGAGAGGAAGCCCACAGTGGCAGGGAAAATATCCCTGCCCTGTTCCTCCACCAAACAAACGTGTTGGAGTTGTTTGGATGGCGCGTGTATGTGGTGGTAGTGAGGGGGTACAGCCTGTACTTCGGTATCGGTGGGGAGCATATCCTCAGGCCCCCTCTCTATCTGAAAGAGGTGAATGTGTGGAGATCTTGGCGTATGTCCAAATGGGAAGGTGGTGAGTGAGAACATTTTTGTGTTTTTCCCAGTCTGTTTAGGAATATAACTTGGGGAGATAATTTTGCGAATCCCTGTGAGATTTAAAGTCAAAACCAAGTAACCATTACTCCAGCGGGCGTTTCTCTTTAAAAATAAAGTTTATATATTTTAAAAGGTGGTCTTTTAACAAAAGGTTTTGTGATTCGCCCTGCGAGGTGAAAGGAAAATAAATACCCCAAGGTGTTTTATATGTACATTTTTAAAGGATCTAGGCCAGTCTTAGGAATCAAATTATATATATATATATATATATATAGGAAAAATAGGGAGAGTGGTGTAAGGTTTTTTTTAAAACTGTTCTTTTAAATTGTTAAATTGTTATTAATTGAAAATATATGCTAGAGAACATATGGATACTGGAGGTAGTGATTCTGAAGTTTAGAAAAAAAAAATTGTGAAGTAAATATTTACCAGTGTAATTTTGAGTGGGTTATTGGAACTGTAAATTTCCATATTAAATGGGCATAGTATGAAACTATGCAACGAGTAGTTAGTAACCGGTGTATATTGGAGATTGTTTTAGAATCTCAAAAGAATGTATTGATGAGGAGCGAAAAATTACCCAGGAGTTAATATTGTTATCAAGATTTATCTGTGTGTTGAAATTAATATTGTATACATTTCTGAGAAAACTTGTTAATAGCAACTTTTTCCTGAAAATAGTAATTAAAAATTGAAAAATCGATATAATGGCAAAGTTTAAATTTACGCAGTGGTGAATCCCCTTTTCCCAAATTCAATCTGTTTTGGACAAGATGAATTGCATACTAGTTTAACAAGATGCCCACGCTGCTGATAAGTTTTTGACGATGATGCTTGATGAACCCTTCCTCTATCCTAAGTCCTTTGTGTAAGGTAGGAAGGAGTGTTGGGTAAGAAGTTGTGCTCCAAGAGCTGAGGTAAATGGGGCACAATATGGAGCAGCGCTGAAATGCAAGAGCAGGGGGAACGGCATATCCCCGAGAAAACCCACCTGTTATTGGCAACATCCGCCACGATTCCTGCGTGCGAAAATCCAGAATTTTGCTGAACGGGCTTGACGGGTATTGATCCTTGATATTCGTGGCGGGAGGTCGGCGTGCTAATCGCTCAGTCAACGAGGCGTTGGATTACAAAAAACTATTCTCTACACTCATGTGTGTAAAAAATGTAGCACCTCGAAGGAAACATGAAAATGAAACGGAACTCACAGGAAATGGAAAGCAGTGTTTGGTACGCAAATAATATAGTATGAGAATGATTGCGTATCCCTAGACGCAGTGTCGCTTTTCAAATGTTATGAGACGTATGCGTAGATGATATCTGAGGAACCGGGCAAATATGTATGTTGATCGTCGGTGAGCTGAAAACTTTCCTACCGGAGTCAGAATGTCTCATGTCGCATGTGGCCATGTGATATTGTCACCCGATACCTAGCCCGTCTCTAGACGATTCCGCAGGATCACACCCAAGGCCTGTTTGGTTCGATGCCATGACGTGTAACAGTTCTGATTGAAACTCGCGGAGGCTTTGCAACATACTTATTGTTCCAAGTAATTTGGTTCATTGCTCTGAAACTGCAATCGGTTGCTGGTATTACTATAGGCCTAAGTATTTGCATAATACATCTGGTTTCATTCCGAAGGTTCCTTCATGGTGTATTTTTTTACAAACATTAGTGTACATTTTCACTACATTACCTACGTTTTTCATACATTAAATTGTAGTTTGACGAAAGTGAAAATCATATTGCTGTGCAATTTACGAAAACCAATTAAAAGAAATCGTGGGAACTTAAATTCTCTATCCCTTCCCATACAAATTTCAAAATTGTACATTATGTCAAAATGAGGGGATATTGTCCTAAATAATTGTTTGTCACTAGAGCATCACACATTGATTGCGTGGAAATTCATCTCGTGGTTTGCACATACGTTAAAGTTATACGACAAAATATAAAGCAATAATATCCCGATGTTAAAAAGCAATCACTGGCAAACACAGTTTCGGATGTCAAAGAAATTGCTTCGTTGCATTACTGTGCCTGTGAGAAACATATTGTTTGCGTTATTAAAACTATTGAGAACAATATTTGAAGTTATGATCCCCATGATCATCCTAAAAAGGTATTACGTTTTCGTTCCATTTATTTAGTGTTTGTATCATAACTTGGATGTACATACGTTTCAAAAAAGTACTATATAATAATCTCAAAACACGGATGAGCATATCAGACAGTCTTGAACACCTTTATATGAACACATGTCAAACATGTCCAAAACTCACCCCCCACAGCCCACGCCTAAGTGTTAGGGAAGAAATTTCTGTAAATATAACATATCCAGTAACTCAACTTTGCAGCGTCATAAAAAGCTGATTATTAACAGTAAAATTTTAATTCACGCTGTTGTACCGAGACGTATGAAAATCACATCGACTTGAGTAGACTTCATATATTCCCCCCCCCCCCCGCACAAAAAGTCGCATAATTGGGGCGGTTCAAAATCTGTGTTGATACGGTTTGTGCGGTGATCATCCTCGCCAAATGAGCAGCTGCGTTTTACAGCTTGTTTAATTATAACAGTAACAAATGCGCTATAATTGGCGGCGAACCGTTTGGTATTTACGGAGGGGAAGTTTGTCACGAATCATCGTCGCCCACGACAGACAATTTGGGTCGATCGATGACGTATAACAACAGATTACGCCCACAGTGCTGTAATTGAAATCGAATATCGAAAGTAGGATAAGCAGAAGCTCGCCGAGAGAATGATATTCCTCGTTACAACCACAAAGAAATTACTATATATATATATATATATATATATATATATATATATATATATATATATATATAATGGACTGTCTTGTGATTAACTGAACCATGACAAGACCAGTGAAAATTAACATGTACAGTTTGTTCTGTAATTGCATCGACAAATACCACCCGCGCATTCATTATGGAAAAATCAAGCGAAAATATATGTGCGAATTAAAGTTTAAATTGCGCCCCAAAGGCAGTAACCCTCGTGATATCCGTGGAAAAAGTAGGGGTCCCTACCCTGATTTTGTCGAAAATTTTCCAATACCGAATGTTTGTTGATTTTCACATGACAGATTACGAATTGACACGTGCAAATATACTATTGTGTCAGTCTCATAAACCCATCCGTTTCCGAGAAATTCGTGCATAACCTCCACCACCGCCATGTAAACGAAAAGTAAATAAATAGAAACATTTAGGCCTAGGTGAATGGCACAAGAGATAGTTTTCGTTTATTTGATGAATACTGTTCAGGCGTCAGGTAGGCAGGCGATCGCTTTAAGGAAAGGCTGCACTGAAGACACGGGGAACAAATGTGGCTGCACGGACCATTTGGTACCAGAAACGCCCGAAGTTGTCAGTTTAGCCACAGCAATCAGAGTGTACGTTTCTGCAATTTCAATGTTGTTTACGTTGATAGTCAAAACAACATAACCGTCCGATGTGATTGTGTCTGGCACTATACGGAAATATGTACCCTGTGCGAAGATAGATCTTTCACCGGGACAACTTCGGTAATATCTGATTGTTCCTGCAACTGTAAAAAACTTTCAGAAAATTCTGCTGCTACACTATTTAAAAAAAAAAAATTAAATTAATTTTTCGGGAAAGTGCTGGTAAAAATTATCCCAAAGTGTCCGTAAACTCTCCGTAAGATTACGGACACATTGGTTTTCAGAAATGGACTTTCCGTAAATTTCACGGAACATCTCCGTTAATTTCCAAGTTAGTTTTCTGTACTTTCCGTTTAAAATAAAAAGAGATAGTGAAAATGTTTTTAATTTTCGTCATAGGGGTGTTCTATCGCGTAAAAAAATGCCATTAAAAAAGTCAAAATATTTTGGACTTACGCGAGGTTTGAACCCGAGTCAAAAAATTAACATTCCACGACTCTAACCATTTTTTTTTTAACCTTCATTTGACGTTGTGACATTTAATGACGTTGACGAAGCTCTAGTAAGACCGACTTGTTGACGAATTCCCAGTGCGACAATCGAACTGAGCATCCGCCACGTTGGAGGCACCGGGGCGCGAGCCCGCGACCCTCCGACTACGAGTCAGCCACCCTACCCCTGAGCTACGAGGGCAGGGTTCATTCATTTACAGCTCCCTCCAGAAAGAATGTGGAGAATTTACGTATTTTCTATTTACAGACTTAACTCCGTTTTTCGTCATTACGGATTGCTTTTCCGTATATACGCTGTACATTTCCGTAAAACGTTCCGTAAATATAGGGAAATTTTTAACAGTGTAGCTTTGAAATTTGTTTTGCTGAATACCAGAAATCCAATTACGGAATTCTCAGTGGAGCGAACGATGACTCGAGTGCTTCGACAACAATTTCCTTGCCACATTTCATCTCACCCGCTGGGTTCCATCAAGTTTTGTTATTCCTCTAGTCGCTGTGGGCAAAATAAGGTTTACTGCAAATGCATGCCTGACTCTGCCGTAACGAGAAAAACTATCTGTCTGAACCATCCGAAGTCGGTTATTGTATCAGGGTGGCGTGAAACGGGTAATAAAATTCCCCTATAACACCAGCGAAGCCCTATAACGGAGATCCAAATCTAACACCTACGGAATTTTGTGGGGCGCAAAATATCTTTCTCTTTCAGGTAACAGAGTGCACATGAGCGACACTGGCTTTATAGTTTTCCATAACACGAATAGGCGATTTGTGCTTGATACACCCTTTACTTCGAAAATTAAATACTATTTAGTAGTTCCATGTTTACGTGATCAAACTTTTCTCTTTCGTATGACTGATATGCTGCTTTCCGACAGACTGTAAAATGGTCTAAAAAGCGGCAAACAAGATCCTTGTGCATTTACGATGCATATACTCGTAAAGCGGCGCCAGTAAAAATGCCCGAAATAAGTTATCTTGATGAGAGTTTATTAAATCAAAGAAATTTTAGAGAGAAACATTTGTGTAGCTGTAATGTAAAGCTGTCGCACGGAACCTGAAATAGATTAAAAGATTTAAGCCCGGAAAATGTTTCACAAAGCGACTAGCGCAGGCGGTATGCATGAATACTCACCCCAGCACGCCTGGGATAATATAGGCAGGGATAAGTTAACTTTAAAAACATTTTAAAAACAATATTTTATTTATAAATGCACTAAAAAGAGAAAAATAATTACAGTAGTTACAGAAATGGTAGAACTTGTAAGACGTGGTCGAAAAGCCGTAATAAACTTTACAACACATTTTTATGTTTGTATCAATTTATATTTAGTATTAAAACTTGGCGTGAATAGTTAAAGAGCCTTACACAAGATATGTTCTCACTACACTTGTGCAAATGAGTTATACGTTCTATATTGCGAATAGTTACAACCTTACGTACGATATGTATCCGTTTACGCAAATGAGGTGTACATTCTGTATTGTGAAAGGTTAATATTCTTATTCAAGATAGTGCTCACTACTCTTACGAAAATTAGACATACGTTCTATATTGCTCCAAGTTTATGTATATTAAATATAACTTGAAACGAACATAATTATTTTGCAGTAGAGTTTATTATGCCTTTTCGACTACGTCTTACAAGTTCAACTAATTCTCTAACTACTGTAATTATTTTTCTCTTTTAGTGCATTTATAAATAATAGGTTGGTTTTAAAATGTTTTTATAGTTCATTAATTTTTCTATTTTTAGCCTCAGCTTTTTTTATTATTATATACGTAGACAATTTATACATTCTTTTATACATCCGTAAGAGACTAAAAAAAAAAAAACTATAAATGTATAGTTAAAGACTGGTGCGCTTTCCAAACCTTGGGCTGCAACCTGGCGGACAGTAATGCTTTGCAGGCACACTGCACGCCAGTTCAGTGCATAGAGGTCGGACAGACACCGTACATCCAAAAAGTCAAGTTAAATAAAAGCTTGTAAAAAAGAAAGAAAGGGAACCCATGTAGAGAGCAAAAATTATTTCAGGTTGGTCTTGAATCTTGAAGTAACAAGAATACTATACAATGTAAATATTTTCCCTAAAATAAATTGTCCAGGAAAACTTGTGTTCACGCAGAAAACTGAAATAAGGCATAAGCTGTTTACGGTAAAGTGGGCACTTCTGAGGTCCTAGTTACTTCTTTCTTTCAGTCATTTCTTATTCTTTAACCTCCTTTTAAAATAAATATTGCAATTTAAGTAATAAACACAGTGTATATATTCCCCGCACTTAGAAGTTTCCACCTAAGACTAAAATTAAATATATTATTTATTAACTACTATTCCAAATGAGAGAGAGAGAGAGAGGCTTTTAAAGTGCATTTACTTTACCGTGAATAGCCTTTCAGGCTGGCGCTGGGAATAAACTCACACACCCGAAACACGAACAAATTACGAGCGCTTTTCTTCTTTCATAATGAGATACGCCAACTGTGTGCGATCGGCGAGCATCTGCCATGAGAAAATGTCTGTCTTATCGCTACGAGAAACGGAAGTAGTAGAGTACATATGTCTCCAGAAGGTTCAATACTTGTGTGGTTGTGTAGACGAAGTTACAAATAGTATTTTTCCGAAGTGGGAGGCGGAGCTTTTATGGAGAAAGCCCCCGCTCCCTGCCTTGGCCGGCGCCACAGACTAAAATCAAATTTTCATACGAAATACTCGTGCGAGTGTTGTCCTGGGCCTACGTTAATTGTTTGTTGTGGGGGGGGGGATGTTTACAGTACTTCTCTTACCTCTCCTCAAGCACGTTGATTTCACCCATCTTACTTAATCCATGCTTCAGGCTCATGGCGTGACAGGTCTCAGTTAATGATGCCGACCCCGCCAGTAGCTCAGTTACTAAAAACTAACCCACCAACCGAAGTGAGAAAAATTTATATTAAAATAAGACACCACGATGTACTTCAATAAATTACAGTCTTTTCGCGATTTTTTAAATTTCTCAAAATAAGGAAAATGTCACCTATTTACTATTTGCAGCAGTCTCACATTATTTTATAAAGTAAATTTTGTTAAGCATATCTTAAAATCAATTTTAACATGGCCATTCAGACTGCCTTGTTAACTTTTCAGTAAACATTTTTGCTTATTTTGCTTGTACGTCTCAAAACCACAAAAATTTTCGTTTTGTAAGACTATGATGCAAAATCCACGCAATATAAAAATGTGTTATGTGTTAATGTCTGCAATTTAAACGGAATTTCGTACAAATATATTAATGACTTTTCGGTGATCAGCACCCGTAAGCCATAATGTTTAGTTGTGAACCTTACATTAATGCTGTCAACTCCGCCGCCAGTTATGATGACAACTGATGCACGCTGGTACACTGTGAAACGTGGCCTTAAGCTGAGATTACACGATAGCTGCAGCCGTACTTGGTCTTGTACAAACTTCTATAATACCTAGGGTAAGGGCCGGTATACCAGTCGCTATATGAGCCGTCATGGAAGATTCATATTATACGGCAGCAGTTTGCGTACTAGCATTTGACACACTCGATGGGTTCGCAGTGTGTGGTTCGAACAGTAAGCATGAACCCAATTCGTAGAATTGATACAAGTCAGTAAATTGCGTAGGCCCACATCTTAGTATTTGTGTGTTGCTTTGAGGAGGATTCACACGATGCAAGATGAGTACCAATCTTGTGCGAGATGCCGACCTTGCACGAGAATTTCTTGCACAAGTTTGTGTGCAAGGAACATCTTGCACGAAATGAGGAGCTAGAGCAGGTCCTATTTTTCTCGCGCAAGGCGATGCAAGTTGCGATCTTATTGGTCGTTGTAAGCTGGTCATGTGACCTGTTGTAAACTCAACCATAGAGTAAAAGAAAATCATAATCTGAGATGTGCGAAGAGGAATACAAGGAAATAAACATTGCTGGAAAATAACTTTAATCCGTGTATTGAAGTTTAGACAGTTCGCTGAGAATAAAATAAAAACAATTATTTTTTGGAGGGATAGCTTCGAAACAAATACCTTGTTGAAGTAAGCAACTTAATATTTTGTATTATAATACCTTGGCTGTTTGCTGCTCACCAGTGCTATCAAGTAATTTTGATGCGAGGTAGTATTCATCATATTTATATGTGTGTAAACTCGTTTCTTACGCAAATTTAGTTGGCATTCTCGTACGAAATATTTCGTACAAAATCTTGTGGGAAATGCTTCTTGCATCGTGTGAAACCTGCTTTACATTAACTCATTGCTTACTGGTGTAGCTTCATTCATATTCTTGAAAGTGATTGTGAAGTCACGAAAGTACGAGAATGTTATTTTTTTACGTAAATTATTAACCTTTTGCAAAATGTAGTTTTTTTATTTACGTAACAAGTAATTATCCGCATGAAATATGTTATTAAAAAAACTAGTAGGTTATCCGACGGAGTTTCTAACTCACGCCCAAAAATCACACTGTAATACGTACACCGTAACTTCACCACTGTATCACTAGTTTACACACACAATAAACCTGATTAATACGATATTATTATATATATATATATATATATATATATATATATATATATATATATATATATATGCTCGAATTTATATTTTCTAAGTGTGGGTACTGTTTTAAATGTTAGAAAGAGTTTTAAACAGTACTTGAAAGTTTCATCGCCAATATTATTCGGTCTTTGTTGAATTTTGAATATTTTTCTAATAGTTTCTACCTCACTGATATATAATCAAGATGGACGCATCCTTTTGGATTCTCCATCAACTTGTTTCTCGAGTAACAGCCAAGGGGAGCGTCCTACGCTCTGAAACTGCAACGTGATTGGCCAGGTACGAAAGCCAGCGTGGAACCTGCCACGAAAAATAGGACGTGTCCTATTACCAAACCTGGCACGAAATCTGGTCGTGCAAAAAGCGGGGAATGCCATGACGGGTGACGCACTGGCCGGTATACCGGCCGCCATGGCGGACCTTGCACAGGCTTTCACGGGATCTGGCGTCGTGTAATATGGCCTTTAGGGAAGAGTACAGAAATGCGGAAGGAAGGATGTTCTTTCCTTTGTTCGGGCGGCACGAGCCAGACAACGAACCGACGCGAGGTTGTCGCCGATTAGCGCACGCGGTAACGAACAATGCCCAGATGCAGCACAATGGAAGCGCCAGCGGGTTACGTTTGGGGAGTGTGGGGGGGAAGGGTTGCGGGTGTATTAAGCTTGCGGGGGTTGGAAAGGGCGTGTCAGTAGGTTGGTTTGGATGCGGAGAGAGTTCGGTGACATAACCAGAACACACGCTGGGATCGTGCAAACTCAGGCCTGACGCGGGCAGAAATGAAAAGACTGCTAAAAGGGGGGGGGGGTGCATAATTTCACCCTGCAGATCACGTTTCTAACCCGCCTGCACGACTGATAACGCTTCTTTGGGTGCTACCGTGTCCGGTTGACTTTTCTCTCGTTTCGACGTGTGTCAGTGTGCATATGCCTGTTTGGACGATTAAAAAACGACATATCTGCGCATTTATCGTGCACAAATCAATAGATATTCACATTATATTAAAGGTGGAAAATCACAAAGTAAATTATATATAAATATATAACTTTATTTTGTTGAACAGTGTGCAGTTTAGACATACGTTACATACAAAAATATGCTTGTTAAGAAATAAAATAATAAAATCACGTGTATTTACTAAATAAAACAGCCATGATTTAAATTGAAGTTTATTTTAGATAAAATTTCACGATTCTTCGGAAAAATTTAATTTGTACGGCCTTTTATACGTTACTTTTTTAATAATATGTTAGGCTAACAGGAGAAATGGATTGGAATAATTCCAATTTTTATCCAAATCACACACTCGCTGAAGAAATTTCTTGAAACATGAAAGTGGACTTTGATTATAGTTTGATGTTATTAGAGGTTCATAATATATTAATTTTCGTACGTTATAGCTAAGATTTATTGCAATATTAACGAAAAAAAAATTTTTTTTTATTATTTATTGTGGTAGCATGCCATTTCAATTCGAATCAAGAACAATAACATTTTTCAAACCATGTGATCGTTAAGAACTGAGTTCTTTAAGCTTTAAGAAGAATAATTAACAAATGCTGGGTTGTTTGCATATCAGGATTTTGTCATATCAATACATAGTCAGGAGTTTTGAGATTCGTAACACCCAGCAAAAATACGCACGCAAGCATGACCCATTCCAAATACGTTATCCTGCTGGGTGGAAAAATTTCACTAGCGGAAAATATTGGTGAAACAAAATTCAGTGCGTTTTGTCGACGCTTCGTATGAAAAAAAAAATTCCTTGTTTTCGGGTTTCCGCCTGCCGTTGAAATGAAACTCCCAACTTCCAACGTAGCGTGAAAGCTTGAAGGGTGCAGATAACAGCGTGCTTTTTTTTTTTTTTTTTACAATTCTACCACTGCGGGAGCTCAGAGACACGCAGACATGTATATATATACATATATATATATATATATATATATATATATATATAATATATATATATATATATATATATATATATATATATATATATATATATATATATATATATATATATATATATATAAAATGTGACGCTCGTACCTTTTTCAGTTTCAATTAGTATTTGAGTATTTTAAACGTTGTAAACTCTTGCAGGATTCTGATGCTATTTTTTTTATTTTTGAAGTCATACACTCTAAGAAATTATTCCTAAAATTACCATATCAACGTATGTATACGAATAGTGAGGAAGGGTGGATGGTAAACTATTTACCCATACATCCATAGTACTGTTCCTCATACATTCGCTCACGAAACATTCAAATGGGTACGGAAGGCCCCGAACTTGCACAGGAACGACGCTCGACATTTTTATATTTGCAGTCTGACATGTGGTATTAATTTCATAGAATGCATAGTTTACCAGCAAAATTTTTTACAGTGTAGATCTCAGCGACGTGGGTACACTAACTGACGCGGGAGCGATCCTTTTCTGGTTAAAGTTGGAATTGTTCGTTCCCGTTACCCGAAGCTATAGGAAATACGGAGATGTCTCGTATTTTGTATTCTCGTATCTGATTTACCTTTTACGCCTTTCCACGTCGCGTTTCCATATATCAACTGTACATATAGGCTCTCCACGCAAAAACGAGCACTTATGAAAGCCCTGCATAAAATCTACTTGTATGCAAGTTGCGTATTCTTCCGCTCTATGTAAAATTAACATTGCCACGGGCC
This sequence comes from Dryococelus australis, assembly GCA_029891345.1. Lineage (NCBI taxonomy): Eukaryota > Metazoa > Arthropoda > Insecta > Phasmatodea > Phasmatidae > Dryococelus > Dryococelus australis. The sequence goes on from CM057003.1 coordinate 49,961,127, forward strand.
TTATCACTTTATTCATGCACCGGTCGAGTGAAACGGTAAAATTATTAGAAAAGTAAATATTTTACATAATTTTCTCATTTTAACATGTGTCTGGGTGGGGTACAATTGCTACGCAATCATTAACACAATATTCACTCAAGTCAGTTTTATTAACTAGCCCTCGGATATACATATACAAGAAAGATATTCTCATTACAAAATTTCCAGTTTAAGGTCAAGATCGCCGTGTGTAGAAAGCATTCAATATTAAAAAGGCCTCGTAAACAATACTTAAATTACATCTCTTACACTTGATTAAGATTTGAAAGTGATAATCTTTCAACACTAGCAATCGTAGCCCCTCGACTACAATGAAATGGGGTACCTTTTATCTTCATAACAAAATGAGTGACCAACAAGAATAATCTCTTGGCTATTTAACTTGAATAATTACACCTCATTAAAAGAAAGCATATTGAAGACGCCAACACGAATTTCTGACACATTCAGATTACAATAACCATTTACCATTATGAAGCCAAGTAGATTAGAAATAAACGCACGGCGTTAAAATCAATGCGAATATTCAAAATCTCCGTAAAGGAGCTTGAAAATGCAGCTAGCATTTAAATTGATTAGTTTCAGATCGTACACACAGGTATAGCATACTGTTGCAACAATTATAAACGTATAATTTCCAAAACGATCTTTCCATAGTAAAACGTTAATCATTAACATGCCAGCACTAGTTAACGAGCTTAAGTGTTGCACATATCCCAATTCATAAAGGCACACAATAATATAAGCTATTCACGGTAAAGTGAGCACTTTTTAAGGCCCTGCTACATCATTCCTTTAAATTAATTTCTACCTTTCGGCCACTTTTTAATGTAAACATTGCAATCTGACAAAGAAACATAGTATACAAATTTCATCACTCTCAAAAGTTAACGTCTGATTAGAATAAAATATATTTATTAGGGGTTAACGCCTTTTGGGAGGGCCTTAAAAAGTGCTGACCTTACCGTGAACAGCCTATATTCACAAATACATGTGCGTGTCGAGGCGACGGTCGCCCTTCAAGGTTCACGCATGTAAAATTACACATTAAAAGCAATTAAAATCATAACAAGCGAGTAGGCGACCTCTATAAAGCCCGTACAAGCAAACCGCTTTAAAATTCACATTCATTAGGCGCATCTAAAATCATGATCGAGCGAGCAGTGGGACGCGCCAGGTACAGCAGGAAAACTGGGCAGAAATATGGGGCGGCTCAACGAACGGAATAATAAATACAGTGTTATATCGAACGCACGCCGAGCTAGCAATAACCAAATACTACACACAGCAAATAATTTGGACCATGCGGCCTAAATAATTTCTAACGCTAACAAACTACAGCACACCCAGGAAAATGTTAGCACTTCGTTACTTAGAAAACAATCAAATTCTGCGTGCCCGTAATTAAATAGTGCATAATGTTTCACCACTCACCGATTCAAAAGCGTAGCCGGCTCTTTCCGGGCACAAATGACCAAATATTAAAATATTCATCACTGACAATTTATCGTAAAGTGCCATGCCCTTGGTGTTGAACTCAAACATGGCGAAGTCCCAGTCGATGGCAAGGTAGGTGAGGTCGGCGCCGCCCGGCAGTGTTGCCAGGTGGCTGAACAAAGTTCCCCCCAAATTGGATGAAAAATTCCCCCCAAAAAAAAAAGACTTTTCTGGAAAAAGTGCCCCCAAACATTTTGTGAATGCTATATTGTTTTTAATTGCACTTAAATGATACATTATGACTTAATCCTTGACACATATGTATGCATTATACAGTTTCTAAGCGCCGGCTATTAAAATTGTACCAACATAGACATTTTTAGAAAAGAAAGCACAGAAGTAAAGTAACAGAAAAGTAGTGAATATGTGCTGTGTAAGAATTTGGCATAAATTAGACAAAAATTACGTAATTTGAACATATTCACACAAAAGAAAATAATTACAATGTGCCAATGAGTGAGCAATAATTACAATCACATTAAGTTACCTAACTTCAAATTAGAAAAACTTCTATGGATGTTATTTTAATTATATACATAAATTGCAGTAACATCACAAACTAGTAATTACTACATGTCATCATTTGTACTGTTCGAGAGTGTACTCATGAGTGCATCGTTACCTATGACATAGCCTTGAGCTTTTGTTTTTCGAGTCAATGTTATTTTATTCAGTAATGATAGTTGATAATTTAGTTGTTTATGTGACAGAAAGACATAATTATGAATAATCTCTAAAACAGTAAGAAAAACCCTTGAAAACCCCAATGAAATGTTCAAAATCCCCCAAGAATCCCCCCAAAGATTTAACCCTCCCCCAAAAAAACTTCCCACAAGAGCAAAAAACACCCCGAATTTTTTTTGGGGAAAAAAAAGGGGGGGGGGGGGCACAAATCAGGCAACTCTGCCGCCCGGCTCGAAGCGAGCTGAAGTGTGTCGGCACTCAGTATTAACATTTGAATCGCACATAAGGAGGGGAGGTGGGCTAGGGGAAGTGACAGGAAAAGGGAAAAGGGAGCCATTCCTCCAGCGAGGTAGGAGAACGGTGCTGCGCGCTACGACGGTAAGGAGCACTACACTGCAGGCGGCAATTTTTAAAGACCGTCGCAAACACTTTGATGAATTTAAAAAAAAATAAAAATAAAAAAATGAAAGAGAAAGAAATAATTATAATTTATCACAAATGGTTAGGCAACACTTTATATTCGACGTTAAGATATGAAACTACTTTCCATCCATCATTACCAACTTTGCTGGGCGAATGTCACTCAGTGCGCCCGTTAAAATATATGCAGTTTGGGCAGTGATATTTTTCTAAGGTTGATTTCAAAAGTGCTCACTTTATCGTGAACAAGCTTTATTCGTAAAAACGTCTGTAAATATCCGGAAATGTTTTACAGTGCATTTTTCCCCTTCAGAGGATGGCGTTTAACGAATATGTGTCGGAAATAAGTGTAATGAAATAGACTTATTCAAACAGAAACACTCGTCTGGGTTGCTATTATGCGCCGAGATTGATCAAGAAGTTAAATGAATGCTGAATTTGAAAATAAATGCACTGGCATTACTCTGAAAGGGAGACTGCGCAGCACTTGATACGAACAGCTTGTATAGTCAGCTGGGATGAACCTAATACCTCAATATAACCACATGAACGTATTCACTCCAAGTTTTCATAAAGAATCGGCAGAGAAATGTGTACAGATTTCTTTCTCCCTTTCCGTATATATTTCTGTATAACGTTCATTAAATCGGTGCCTGGAGATGTATCTGTTATAGGCCGTTCACAATAAAGTGAGCACTTTTGAAGCCCTTGTTACTTTTTTCTTTCAACCAATTTATATCATTCCGCCACTTGTTAATGTAAACCCTGCCATGTGAGTAATACACACAGTGTATACATTCACGATACCCAAAATAAAAAATCCGAGGACACAATGAAATGTATTTATTGGTTATTATGTTTGATGAAACAGAATCAAAAAGTGCTCACTTTACCGCGAACGGTCTATAACATAGTTTTCTCTACGAAATAATGACAGTCCCACCCTCACAAGAACAGTGTTTACTTTTTTTTTTTCTTTTCATACCAACCGTTTCAAACTCGTCTTTTAACCCGGGACGTTATCTTTTTATACACTTTTTCTACAAACGCAATTTATGACAGCGATATTTATCTTAAGTAGTTCTCACTATTTGCAGAACTTCGAGGGATTCTGGAACCCGTCTCCAAGAAACGAGTGAATTCGTACATTTTTACACTTCAGCAGAATAATTCGTTTGTTGAATATTTTCTCTACATTTAAATAACAATCGTCTGTAGTTCGCGGAGCTGGGCGACGAGAGGAATTCTAACCGCGCGCCTCCTCTTTCTCGACTACTGTCCCCAGCGCGTCGCAGAAATGAATCCCTTTCTTTAGTCGGGCCTCAGACGTTCGTTCTAGGACGTCACGATCCTGTCGGTAATACGCCGGAGTAGAACGTCCGGCGCCGACCTGTAGTTATCTAACACGCTCGTATTAGTTCGCGTTGGAAAAAAAAATCGACAGATATGTGAAAACAGACCATCAGGTTTCGAACGTGGCGCGGAGCCGCGCACCTCTGTGACGACATCCGTCAGTTTACAACGGTTCTAGTTGTCGCAGGAAACGTCAAGGTATTTCTGAAGTTGTTCTGGTGACTGTGTTATCTGTCTGGCAGCAAGAACTTGGTTATTGCTGAAGGAACTGCACGTGTAAGGCTGTTCGCGATAAAGTGAGCACTTCTGAAATGAACCTTAGAACAAAATTCACTGCCCCTGCCTACATATCTTTTAATGGGCGCACTGGGTGACATGAATAGTGTTAGGTAACCATTTGTGACAACATAAATTATTTCCTTTCTCTTTCTCTGTTTTTCGTAATGCATCGAGGTGCAAACATGAGCAGATTTGTATAATATTTACTTTCCTAATAATTTCCCAGTTTTACTTGACCAACGCACGAATAAAGTGATGAGGCCCACGGCAATGTTAATTTTGCATAAGGCGGAAGAAGACACAACGTGCACACAAGTAGATCTTAAGCATGGCTTTTAAAAGTGCTCATTTTACCGTGAACAACTTGACAGATTTGGGCGGCTCTTAACAGCTAGGCCTTGAGAGCCGATGAGGGCGAAGCGAGTTGAGTATGGAGCAGCGCCGGAATGTAAAGGCGGGGTGAACGGGATATCCGCGAGAAAATCCGCCGACCAGCGAAACCGTGCGAAACGATTCCCACATGCGAAAATGCGGGAATGACGCGGCTGGGGACTGAACCCGGTGTGCCTTGGTTTTATGTTTGCTGTCCGTTAACAGTCTAGACTAGTTATGGGTACATAAATTTAATTACTTGAATCATATTTTATCTCTGCTGTGCGAGCGCACTGCATTACGCTGGACAGGCAGTTATCATTGAGTTTCTTTCCTAGAGGCCTGTCTTATCACAAGGTTGGCCCATTTTTCCTTACATTTACATTTGGCTTACGAACTCGGCCAGAAAATATACAAGAATATCCTGCCCTTATCAGATGCATACCTAATTTCATTATCATAAAGCCACTTCTCTTGTAGTCGGAACTCCATCCACGAAAAAGGGGTGCACGCAACTAGACAGTATAAAATATAGCGTAATGTTGCTGGCCTGCATCGATGCCCTTGCCCCGCTCGAGCAAGCGAATGTGTGTGTCGAGGGCAGAGCGATAACGCGAGAATTACGCTGCGATTTACAAAGGCACGCCGCTGCGTGAGCCAGACAAGCCTATCGGGACTTGGGCGCTCATGACCTTCCGCGGATTGAATTTCCGGGATTATCTCTGAAAGAATGTTCCGATCATTGCCCTTAACTCTCTCAGCGAGACTTGGAGTGCGGGAAACCCTTCGGAACGGATCAGTGAGACTACCTAAGTTTGAAGTAAAGCAACTGACAATGGAGCACTGTACCCGACTATACAACGTGAAGAACTCATAAAATAGTAGTATCCTACAGACGCTATGAAAATTGTCGAAAAAAATGCGAAAATGCTGTATATGAAAAGAGAATGTATATATTTTGCAACAATATAAAATATTTTACTAAAATGTACTTTTTAAATGTAAGAAAATAATCGATCGTTAGAGTCCGCATATTTTTTATTTTTTTTTAAATTTAAGAGCATTTCCGTTTTGGATGCTTCGGAAAGCAGAATTTGCAAGAAAATCTTCTTAAAAGAAAGATCGTCATAATGTTTACTATAATTAAGTGTAAGAAAATTATAATAGTAATGTAGGAAATGATTTTTATTATTGATTTTATGTGCATCTATTTGTTATACGCTGTCCATTGTAAAATGAACACTTTTGAAAGCCCTACTGAAGATCTACTTGTATTTCCGTTGTGTATTCTTCCGCCTTATGAAGAATTATCATTGTCAGGAGTCTCATCACTTTTTTTCATGCGTCGGTCAAGTGAAAAAAAAAAAAAAAAAAAAGTGAATATTTTACAAATCTGCTCATTTTTACACTACGATGCATTAAACAAAACAGGAAGGAAAACAAAGAATTTAAGTTATTACAAATGGTTTCCTAACGTTTTTCATTCGATGTTAAGATATGGAACTACTTTACCTCACTGCTGCCAACTTTACTGGGTGCATGCCACTCAGTGCGCCCGTTAAAATATATGCAGACATGGGGCAGTGACTTTTTTCTAAGGATGATTTCAAAAGTGCTCACTTTATCGTAAACAACCTTTACAACCATTTACGGCCGAAACTGACGTAAATAAAGTTAATTGTAAAATTGATGTGATACGTTATTACTATGATTTTAACATTATTGCTATGATTTTATTACACACAATCATAATAAACAACATTATGACGATCTTTCTTTTAAGAAGAGTTTATTACAAAATCTTCTTCCTGAAGCATCCAAAACGGAAATGCGCTTAAATTTTGTTAAAAATGCGGACTCTATCGATGGATTAGGTTTATACGTATAAACTGTATATTTTAGAAATATTTTTTATCATGTTGCAAAATATATATATTATTCTTTCATATACAGCATAAGTCGCACTTTTGTGACAATTTATATGCTGACTGTACTACGTTTTTATGAGTTCTTTACGTTGTATAGACGTGTACAGTGCTCCATAGGCAGTTTCTTTAATTCAACCTTAAGCCGCGACGGGTCTCCGAGTGGGCAGTCGATAGAGTTTAGATTAGTTGTGCGACCTTAGGCGTCAGGTGTGCGAATACAGCGAAGCGACGAACCAGCGGAGAGTAGAGTGGCGGCGAGAGCGACCAGAGGGAGTTATGTCTGCGGACTGCGAGCATCGGTACGGTGAAGGGTGAGTCTGGCGGGCGGGACTACTGGACTGGATGCTGCGTGAGTGACACAAATTCGGAATGAGTGAGTGAAGATATTTGGGCGGTTCTCAACAGCGAGGGAAACGGGAGTTCCCCGGAAACCCCCCCCCGCCGATCAACGGCATCGTCCGGCACGATTCCCACTTGCGAAAGTCCGGTGACCCGGCCGGGGATTGAACCCGGTTCGCCTTGATGGGAGGCGGGCGTGCTAATCGCTCCGCTGCAATGGACCCCATTTCCCATTTGAAATGATGGCAAATGACGTATTAAATATATGTATATAATGAGTGTGAATTAAGTTGCTGTAATCAAAACAGAGGTATTGATAAGGACTTTAATTATAATTGAGGTAAATATTAAATACTGCTCTCTCTGGGAATGACAAGTGAAATAGTTGAGATTAGGTAGTTTAATGTAGCAAATAATAACTGTGTGATTAAATTAAAATAATACAATTTAGTTAATTTTTTTTTAAATTTACGCCTACATTCCTCACAACCTCGGGAGCACCCCTCTGGCGTCTTGTAACAATATAGAGACGATTTTACGAAGTCGCATAAAATAATTAACGTTGATAGCTCGCCACTCAGTTGAATATCTTTAAAAGTAAAATGGTTTTTCTTTGCTTAAGCTTCTCTTTTCTGCCAAGAATCCTAGAGATAACTTTTTTTTTTCCCAGATCTCCCACTTGTATGACACAGAAATCTCGGCGTTCATTTCCAAATTTTTGTAGCTAAACTAGTATAACATTACGGAGTTTTTCTCCCATTTTTTTGTGCTTATGATATAACTATTATTTTCTATCGGAAGATCCACGCAGTAAGTTCCCGCTGCATTGCGAGGTTGAAAGGCAAGATTAAAACGGCTTATATTTATAAAAAATTGATAATAAAGTGTGTTTTTTTTACTCAGAGATGGGACCGCGATACCTTACGAAAAAAAAAAAAACAAGCATTTCTTCCTCTCCTTTTTGTCACCTATTAAAATAAAAATTTCACTTCTTCTATCTTGTACGTCTTTCAAATCTGACTTTCAAAACACGTAATAACGGCGTGTTTGAATTTTAAGTACATCTGTAAAGAAAGGCAATTGTATCTCACACAGATAGCTACCATAGAAAAAAAAAAAATACCTTCACGCAGGTCTTTGGAAATAATCCTGCTTGTAACTTTTCTTTCTTGACTATAATCTATTGTCCTCTAAGGATCTCGATCAAAATCGCTCTTAAGCGTGTAGTTCATCATAAGAAGCTACTTGCTACTGACTCAGTAACAGTCATAGAAAGGTTTTCTTGTGATTTGGGCTTACTTATCCATGAAGCTGCCTCCTTACAAAACTCCATATGCCATGGACATACATCTAATGATTTTAACTACAAATTACTTCCGTGTCCAAAAAACAAACTACTGAAATTTTAAAGAGTTTTCAACTGGGAGACATCTTAAATCGAAATATGAAACCCGTGTCGCTATTAGATGTAAATTTACACGAACTGTTATTTTCCTGAAAAAGGAAGCCAGTCGCTGAAACCAAGTGCATTAGAAGCTACCAGATATATTTGTATGTAAGTAAGAAATGTAATTAAAAATTCCTTCCTACGAGAATCCGACCACACAGCAACAACAGGGAAAGACAATTACGAAATACATGAATCCCTATTAACGAAATTTCTTTCATGTTGAAATTAGCTTCCATTGGTTTAATTTCTTATTAGATAGTTTCCCAGGTGAAATTATTTTGCTGCAGTATTCGTCCTTTACCACAAAGAACTCATTTTCTCCTGACTAAAGGACGGTAATACAAATTTATTAATTACAAATTATTTGAAATCTTTATCTTTATAGTCTAAATCTTACTATCTAAATCTTTACAGCCATTTACCGTACTTATAAATAAATACTTTTGAAACTTGGCTGGTATTGAACGTTAACATTCACTCAGTAAATTTTAAGTTCAGCAGAATCTAAAGTACCCAAAAGTTTATATCCCGTTTCCCATTTGGCATTCATAGAAATAGCATGAGTGAACTGTATAAATTCTCAATTTCTAAAAGCGTCTTTACAATGTGTTATAATTTGCTTTAGTTATCAGTTACTATATGCACTACTCTGTACGCGTACTGTACTCTGTACTTGGTTCGTTGTTTTGTTAAAATTTATGTACGTCGATTACGCAAGATGATGATAATGATGAAGTCAGTTCGCCTTTGCAAATTGTAATATAATGGGGTTGTAGTTGCACTATGGCAGTTTTTTTTTTTCTCAGAAGTTTGCCTAATTTAAGAGTTCACTTCATTTCTTAATAAGCAATTAACATTGCACAGAAAATTATCCTTTCATTACGATTCTTATCTTCCTCCGCATGCGCCCATTCCTCACGACCGAGAGATGACCCGCCCGCGATTGCTGCAATCGTTTTGTGCCTCTGTTTGAAGTTAGAAGTCTATTGTTATTTCGCGCTCATACTTTCACCCTGGAAACGGCCTCCCAAAACATTTCCCGGGAGTAATGTGAAAACTTCCTCCGATGTACTGTGCATTGTTCGCTGCCGTCCAGCCGAATCGACGTGGAAGTTACAGCAATTAATATGTCGTTCTGAAGAGGAAAGTTAAGTATTCTGTTTGAGCTGTACGCGATCAACGTCGGCGTGTTGATGCATATTTTTTTTGTGAACTGCTAACATGGACATTTTTAAAACGTGGCATTCAAAATGCGAGAGCGTTATACTTTATTTTGAAGGCTATAACATGTTTTAAGCAAGAACAACTCTCCGAAAATTTCGACAGCCGTGTATACGGATAATTATCGCTGAAATAGGTTATTTTCAATTGAAGAACCTGCTGTCTTGAATCATGTTAGAGATTTTTACTAGTTGACTAACTCTTCCAATATTTTTACTAAAAGGAATTTTAACCAATATATTAAAGAACTTTTGAAAGCAATATTTTATTGGGTTTTCAAAATTATTTTTGTCAATAAAACTTTACGTACAGAAATTCCTAACATTTTAAAAATGAAAAATGCGAAAAATAAACAAATGTTTTCTTGTAATTTGCGACAAAATAGTGAAAGATGAGTGTCCTTCGTACTGGCTTGTCGGGCAGTGTCTTAGATTTAGGAGTGCCGTCATCTGGCTCTATAACTGAGCAGTACCTACATAGTCCATCATTGCTACGTATAAGGAACTGAAATGCTCGCTGCGAGCTCTAATTCGGGGCTAATATACACTAACACTAGACTGAGGGTACGATACCAAATGACAATAGAGGCTGTCACTAACCATTAACATACGTGGCGGCACGAAGTCTCCTGCTCACATGTTATTCGCTGTCTTCCTGCAGACAAAGCTGTCGCCAGGACGTCATATGCTCGCTCGCCATCGAGACTTTTCTCTGCAGCTTTCGAAGCGTTTCGTTACGTATCTTACTTATTCTCCATGCACACAAAACTGATCAGGCATAACATTCTAACGAAGTGGAATTGAGTATATGATAGCATATCTCTGACTGCGACGATTGCCGACACATAAAAACCATTCACAGCAGAAGCGGAATTATTCCCGCAGTTCAACTGAGCTACGCCTGAATTACGCCTGAGAATAGCCAAAATGTTCCTGGGGCAATATTGTTGCGTGCTTGAGCTGACCAATTCAGTTGTGCGTCCGAACTGTGCATTTACACTGTTCATGTTGTGTGTTTGTGGCGTGGTTAAGTTGTGTAATGATGTTGCGATTGCAGTTCGCTAGCCAAGAGGCATATTTGTGTTTTGCTTGTGCAGTGTGTTGTAGTGTGTGAACTGGGATGTGAACAGATTTAAATTATTATTTAAATAAAATTATTGTAATTGTGTTGTGGTGTTCAATCTGCTTTCCACACACTAACATACATGCGCCAAGCTAACTAAGAGTAAATGATTTAGAGATGACTCTTTCCAGAAATAGTTACACCAGCGAACATAAACCATAACTTTGACGCTAATTACCAAATTCTTACCAGGATGATAGTCGTACACCAACTCAGTAGAAGGCTAGAATACCATACGTGCATAGCACTTTAGTCAAACTCAATAGCTTAGCATGCACAGATTCGGGAGTAACTCTACAAGGATGGAGTACAGAAGTTTTTAATAAAAACTGCTTGAATCTGACCAACATCAGACATTCAGTTGTTTGAAAACAATAGTTAAGCTCAATAGCAGTATTATTAATAATCATCTGGTGGCATGAGTGTATCTTAAGTGGCCGTAACGGAAGCAAGACGCCCTGTGAGTTGGTATGAAACATAATTTAATAAGTTCCAAGCCCTTTTTTAATACAAATAAATAAAATATTCTTTAAAAAGAATAGGCATATCCATCAATTAAAGCACACACCAAGCAAACTGGGAGCTGGGCTAATAATCTCGGGCATTGATTTACAAAATAAAGTTCAAATACTGGCGTCTTATGGCAGGGAAAATGGCATCTGCCTCAAGCTACTTTCCAAAACTAAAATCGGCGACCATCTTATTTAAATTTCTTACTGACTTTATACTTGTAGATCGGGATGTCTCACATGACAAATCTGCGTCGTGCAGATCGGAGCGGAAGGCTATCTAAACTAAATTAAATCGAGCACTACAAGTGCCTCAGACCCTCTTCTTCTCTTGCCGGCACCCCGACAATTCTCTCTTGGTCTGGAAAAATATACAAGATCACTTGCGGACTGCTCTAATATCTACATTTAAAAATCCTATCGGGGCCGTAACATCGTTACGTCCCGCCTTACATCGCAGTTGAACTCCTTCTTCCCTTCTCTAGCAGTAACATAGCTTAAAAGTGACGTTATGTAAGGACCAATCACAAGGCGGCGGCTTCCTCGTGCAATCAACAGATTGCTTTGCCCCTGACAACGGGTCTCAGTCTCCAACAACTATGGCTGTCGACCAAATACCACATAACAATAAACATCTGAAACTCCTAATATATATAAAACATTTAAACACAATATTCTTAATGCAAAAATTAAGAAAAGTAACTATTTTGAGACGAATAAAAATTAGCATACCATAACAACAAATTAACAATAACATATCAACAGTAATAAATTATGAAGGGTTTGAATTATAATGCCTGGATTTGCATGTGATTATTTAACGTCTCAGTTGGATACTGACAGTGCAAAACGCAGCCGTTACAATGTTGTGCTTGAATAGTGTGTTGCGCATGATGAACGTGTTGTGTTTGGAAACCATGTGCTTAGAGACTTGCTTGAAGACTATGTTGTGCTTTGAGACTACAGAGTGTCCTCAAGACACTGTTTTACTCAGATACAGTGATGTGGTTGGAAACATTGTTATACTCACAGACCGCATTATGCTCAGAGACTGTCTCTTGTTTGGAGACAGTGTTGTTCCCGGAGGCTGTATCATTCTTAGAGAACTAATTGTGTTCGGAGACAGCATTGTCCTCTGAGACCTCGTTTTGTTTGAAAACCGTATTGTGCTCAAGAACTGCAGTGCTTGGAGACACTGTGGTGTAGGGAAAGTTGTGCTTGTAGACAGGGTGCTGCTTGGAAGCCCACTTGTTCTCGCTGACACATGTTGACCAAGCTGTGCTCACAGACAACGTTATGCATGCAGACTACGTAAGGGCGAGTACTCGGCAGCATTCTTCTGCCTGCATGCATCTGCCAGCGGGAAGGTTTACGGTGCGTGCATATGTAAGCGGGCTCATGTAGACACGCAGTTGTCTGTCACGGGGAAATGTCCAACGTTCACATTTCAGTCGAGCTTCTTGTGTTCCCGACGAAAATGATAGTCAGAGACTGAATTTTCTTTTCCATCTCTGCTGAATTTACGCCATACATCGTGGGTTGTGTAATTTCAATTGTTTTTTTTGTCTCTGTCGTTAACTTACTTTCATGCCGCGTACCACAAAACAAAAATTCCTCGAATGTCTTCGATTAGTTGGAGAGTGTCTTATACTTTCCAGCTAGTGTACATTGAAACCAACGTCAGCGTTATTGTGAAACCGACATATGCGATACAAGGGCTACCATACAGTTGTTTGGAAAAGTAAAGTTGGTGGTTGGCACGAAGATTAAAGACAATCGCAGTATGCATATTTATGTCTCTTTCCCACACTAGCATACTCCTGCCTGATTTTTTTCCATCGCGGCCGGGAAACAGAAAAACACCTGCCTGCGAACTGTATGCGGGATGTTTGCGGAAGGGCAGATATACACAATGTTCCCAAACATGTGGGAAGTAATCGGGGAGTAGAAAGTACGCCCCAAAACAACACAAAATGGGTCTATGAACATATGTCCTAGAGTTAATAGTTTCGAGTTACAGAACTTCCAATGTTGTATAGGATGTATTTGTGATAGTCTTCCTAACACTTTCCAGTTAGATTGCTGTAGCCATGTTAGTGTACCAGCAATGATACGTCATTCTACAAGAAGCCCTTAAAATGTCCATCTTGTGCCTGAATGCACGCCGCGTCATAGATTGAACTGTTCAAATACTCCAGGCGTTGCACTTATCTGTTGGCAACCTTGTTTCACTCGCTGGATAAGCACTGATATGTCCGGAAATAGGGTTGCATAAACAATGGCCTTGAGATGACCCCACACGTAATAATCCAATGGGTTGATATCCGGGGTTCTAAGCACATGGCGTTCGCCGTGAGTCGGCTGTCAACAGTGCAGAGGAACAAGTGATAACACTAACTGACCACATTAACACACAAACCTCGTTAAACGGTCGACTAATACACGTGGTACAATGTTCGAAGGTCTGTAACTCGGAAACTATCGACTTAAGGGCACATGTTTGTAGGGACATTTTGTGTTGTTTTGAGGTGTACTATTCACTTCCCTATTACTTCCCGCATATTTGCGAACATCCTGTATAAAACATCCCATCTACAACCAGCATTCAGTCCACATGCATCTCGCATACATTTGCCCTTTTCCACGCGAGCAGATAAACGCTAGTGTGTACTCGCCCTTAGGCTCGCCAACTTAATTGCGATTTCAAACCATAAAATGCTGGGAAACTGTCATGTACAGTTGATATCACGCCTTAACGGCGATAAAAAAAAGCGAAGGCGGTCAAGGGCAATTTTCCCGCCAAAACTACGCTTATTACGAAGCAGGTGGAGAAACTGCCCTACCTGCTTCTGTCTACACCGTACTTCAATCCGCCCTACAATTGATCAGAAATCAATATTGTCCCCCTGAAACCGACGTCAAAAAGTCCTATCAAACTGGATTATCGACAAGAACTCGAGCAATATCGAACCCAGCATGTGAAAAACGGGGGAAGGGTCGGGAAATGGACCATCACCTCCACAGCAATTCCAAGTGTTTGAATAGCTACAGCTTGCGGGAAACCTACAGTACGCTCGTGAAATCAAATACACTTGCGTGTAAAATATCGTGTTTCGCCCAGGCAATTGTTCGCTGGATGGGAACTGGACCGTGGCGTACGAGTAGAACTTCATTGGGATAACATGCCGGGATTTTGGTTCCAATTAGCGCATTTATCCACTATTGAAATGTAACGAGATATTGCGAACAGAGCTTGTGTTATGATTGCATGCGTGCCCCGAACGAGTGGTCAGTACACAATGGGAAAGTATACTCGGTGATTAACATTTGCTGATTATGGCATGGGTGCAGCCATACATAGGACTTGTTTCAACTGGTTTACGTAACGCAATTTGTTTACGTGCACGTAAAAGTCGTAAGCAAACCGAAGTGCTAACTTTTATTAATTAAATTAAGTTCTAGTGGTGTGACACAATTATGTCAGAATCTGATTACACCAGAACAAAACATAAATTGGACGAAATCATACGTGAATTTCTTTACAGCTCACAATCTGAACACAGCAAAAATTTTACGAAATATTACATTGTTTCCAAAGATTCATAATATGACGTAAACATAGGGTCTTTTCGCGGTAGAGGTCCCCTCCACAGCATCCAAAAATCTCTAAACCCAAGAAATAAAATATATCTATTGAAAACGAAAATATCAGCGCCGTCATTACAAACGTTTATGTAAATACTGCAATGCAAAATCACAAAATACTTCCATATAATGTTTGCCAAATACAATTATAAACAGATTTTAAGGAAATCAGTTGTTATGTTGTTCCATAGTGAAGGAAGCAAGATAGTGTGCACTCAGAGATGAAACGTGTATGTATCGGTAAGGAAGATCACTGCTAATCACTACAAGTTACTTATTCGAAAGGTGGACTCAATGCATGCAGACGTTTGTAAACAAGATTCGTTATGGAGTAAACAAGTTACTGCTTGTTTTCGAAGTGATATTCTTGTCTCTTAACCGTATCGATTTTTGTGTGAAAAGCATGGCCGTTAATCTTAATAGTGAACTTTTGGAATTCGATTTTCTCCGTAAACCACAAAATGCTGCTGATTCTTTGCGTGCATTAATGAAATCTGAATGATAAACTGAGGTGTTTGGAAGACACGCGTTATTAATAAAGGTGGCATGGCACTTCTCAAACTAATGTTACGACTATTTGCTAAAACTCGAAGGGCGTGCCAACTAGCCGAAGCAACAAGCTGCTGTAGCTACGAAAAATATTACGCCTCTCTGTTTGCGCTCTAAACTTAAAGCAGTGAGAATCGAGCCAAATCAGCGAAAAAAATGAAAATTGAGAAAATGATGGCCAGTGCCAAAATAACTAATTGATATAGTGTCTGAATTTCACTGATTTATTCGTGATTTCCACTGTATCTCAAGAATTCCACCGCTTGAAGTCACTTACTTGTTAACAGTTAATTTACTTGATTCGCCAGTCGGCAGTGGCTATCAACTGATTGCCAGTGAATGTTATTTGCTTATTTCACTGATTGATATCACTTATTCGGACTTGAGTGTAATGTAGCTGTCAATGCCATACATTTGGGGAATTTCCATTAAGTAGTTATATGTTGATACAAGATGTCATCGGTAAGTTTCTCGATGTTACATTGTGTTGTGCGGAAAAAAGTCTGTTGGCTCTACTGCCTGTTCCATTTTCTCACTTCGTTGCTATTTCTCTTCTCTTAATAGCTTTATATTCCTCTCCAGATGAATGTTCGTGGGATAAAATGTTTACCGTCAGTAAGCAAAAAAAAAAAAAAAAAAACACTCTTGAATACCAAGCGATGTTTACTCTCGTAGATATTTTGTAAAGTATAAACATAGCATCACTTACTCACAAAATGCGAGAAGTGAATAATCTTAATAATCTGCCAAGCTCCGTGGAGAAGTCTGCTGGAATTCACCTACGGCACAAAACTCTCTTGAATGAAATTTCGCGTAATGCGCAAAGAATTCTTGGACCTTTTTGATTTATCAGTCAAAAATCAAATAACTGAAATCCAGCAAATGAAATGGTTTATGAGTCAGTGGAAAATGTCACTAAATCAATCAGTTAAAGAAAAAGGCAGTTTAATTGAGTGAAGTGACTGTTGAACATGTCAGACGCTGTTAACTGATTTACACGGCAAAATTCTCAATGATTCCGATTTTGAGCGTTGTTTATAAATTTGCAAGGTTTTCATTTGACTCGCCCGCGTACAAAGAAGACTGTTCGCTGTCTCCTTCTCCCGCGAGCTAGATCCATGCTTCTCAAAGTGACCCCATTTCACGGTAACCAAGTCGCAAATAAGACACGCGCGAGATCCGCTGGTCGCCTTTCGCGCGCGTCGGGGCTGCACTCAGCGAGATGACTTCATGAGTTCCTAACACAGCGCCGAGAATTTATTTTGTATTTTTTTTTTGTGCGGGCGCAGGGGATGTTCGTGTATCTCGCGTTTGTCGTTTGTCTTCAGCTTCACCGGACAACCCCTACCCCTCCCTCCCCCCGTCCATCACCTCCTTTATCAACGTTGTATTCGACGACAGCTTCTGCCCACGTACTGTATATCCGCCGTGATTTATATTCTTGCGAGCTTTCAAGTTAACCAATATTGGTTCTTAACGCGATGAAACAGTATTTTTCACAAAGGCTGTTCATGATCAAGTGAGCACTTTTGAAATGAACCTGAGAAAAAATTCACTGCTCCCGAATGCATATATTTTAATGGGCGCACTGAGTGACATTTGCCTAGCAAAGTTGGTAACTGTGGATGAAAAACAGTTCCATATCTTGACGGTGAATAATAAGCGTTAAGTAACCATTTGTGACAATTTAGATTATTTCTTTAGTTTTATGTTTTTTTAATGCATTGAAGTACAAAAATGAACAGATTTTTGTAATATTTACTTTCCTAATAATTTCACCGTTTTACTTGACCGACGCATGAATTAAGTGATGAGGCACATAGCAATGCTAATTTTACATAAGGCGAATAATACACAACTTGCGTTCAAGTAGATACTGAGAAGGGATTTCAAAAGTGCTCGTTTTACCGTGAAAAGCCTATATCTTACAAGTATCTACGAATACATATGTATACATTATATTCGCATTTTCTTCACACAATCAAACCTTTGAAAAATCACACTGCGAATGGCGTGTTTGCTTGTTTCCTAAGAATCTTACGTATCACTAGTTTTTTATACACGTGCTAACATTAAAGTACCTTATTTTTAGCTAAACGGAAATTTTACTAGTAGTTTATTTATATATTATAATAATTCACTTATAATTAAATAAACAAAGACATGAAGAAAATTTGGTAACGCCTAGTAAGAAATAGTTTTTATGCAAAATAATATTACATTGAGTGCGCACGAAATCCGGTGCGTTGTCCCTTTTGGGTGATTTTCTACATTTGGTTGAGCTCTGTTTGCACGAGGAGGAGGAATATCCTGGAAGAAGAACTTTAGCAGGGCTTCAGAAAAGCTGGATGTAACCGTGAACATCCATGACAAGTTCCAGTTATATTAGATGCCAGTAGCAGAACACATATGCACTTATAGACGATGAATGTAATGATACTGGTATATTTACGTGTGTTATTGAGAAGTTGGCAGGGAGAAAGTATTTAGTTAGCCAAGACCTTTGTTCTATCGAACACTTAATCGAGTTCCTTATCGTCCATATATTTTATCTCACACAAAATCTAGTATCTATTGCGCGATTCATCATCTAGCTATACATTTTTTTTCTAGGCCTGTGTTGGTTCTGATATCGAATAACTGTGCCTTCGTTTATTAATGTAAATAGTATATGTTCCTTTAATGCGAATGGTTAGTGTTTATAGATATTTTCTTATAAGAAAGCAGGCCATACTTAGGTTTATCGTTGCAAACAAAGCAAGTCTCCCAAACATTTTCTTGCCATTATCTCAGAATGTGATTTTGCATACTAAGGCTTTTCTTCCGGCCAACACCTCATTTCCGGCCCTAACTTTATTTGTTTTCGCAGAAAGCCGAAACCAGGGAAATAAATTAGGGGCCGATAAAAGGAAGGAACTTAAAGAGAAGCTATCGCCGTAATGAGTGAAACGTAGCTGAACAATTCGATTGAAATTGATGCCATGCTCTAAAAAGCAAGCACACGCGGAGGGCCCATAAGCTGACTTTCACATGCGTCGTTATTTGCGAATGGTACACATGTATACTTGGCCAAGATAGTAGCAATAGAATGTTCACATTCTTTTCTGAACCAAGAATAATAATGTCATTGGGACCTTAAGTCTGCCGCCTAGTGAGGGGGGTGTTTGTGTAAGAGACAAACATCGATGAAGCGCTACGGGCGACACCAGCAGGCGCATGTAAAGCAATATCGCCTCTACGCGCCAATTTGTAATCTCAACGTGTAGTGTTACCGTTGTTCCACTAGAAATATAAGCTATTCACGGTAGTGTGAGCACTTTTTTTTTTAAAAGCCCTCTCATTTGATATAATAATCGATAAAAAATTATATTTTAGCCTCAGATGTTAACTTCCAAGTGCAGAGTAATATGCACACTATGATCATTACTTACATGGAAATATTCATTTAAAAAGACGCTTAAAGGATAGAATATGGCTGAAAGAAAGAAGTAACTAGGGCCTCAAAATTGCTCACTTTACCGCGAATAGGCTTTATGGGACTTTAAATGGTGACAATATAATTTTATTGGACGCGACATTGTAGCAAAGTCCAATGCACTCCTCTATCGTAGCTTGGCTAGAATCCGTTTCGTATATTTCGAGAAACAGCAATCTGAAGAAAGCCGTTCTCAGCAATGTTGAATGGCATTAAAATAATATTTCCTATGTGCGTGATGTCTTGAAAGTGCTATACACTATTAGTAGGGATGGGAAAATTTCGCGAATTAATTTCAGGACAAGATAGACGTCAAACGCGTGTAGACTGAAATCACCTTTCCAGTTGGATCACAGTTCATTAGACACGCCCTGGACGACTCTGAGGCAATAGCAGACTTGCAAGGAAAACAAGTAGCGAGCGCTATATTGCCAGGTGTGTGGTAACACTGGGTACTGTGTGGGACAGCAGCCAATGAACAAACATGTGAGTCTCGAGAGTACACAGTACTGTGGAGTCTGGCCAGCAGGTCATTGAACTCGCGAAATTTTCCTATCCCAAACTATTAGTTAGAAGTGTGTTCTCTTATTGTGAGCGCAAATTTATAACCCGTCAGAATCGAATCACAACCAATTAAAGGCTATTGAATGAACAATTTTGAAAGCTCTGCTTAAGATCTACCTGTATGCACGTTGCACATTCTTCCGCCTTATGTCAAATTGACGTTGTCATGGGCCTCATCACTTTATCCATGCGTCGGTCAAGTGAAACTGTGAAGGTATAAAAATTTTTTTTCTTCACAAATCTGCTTATTTTTTACAACTATACACATTACAAAAACAGAGAGCTGAAGAAATAATTTAAGTTATCACAAATTATTACCCAACATTTTTAATCCCACGTAAAGATATAGAACTAGTTTCCCTCCTTCATTACCAACTTTACTGGGCGCATGTCATTCACTCAGTGCACCAGTTAAAATATATGCAGGCAGGGGCAGTGTCTTTTTTCTAAGGCTGATTTCCAAAGTGGTCACTTTATCATGAACAGCCTTTAGTAACACGTTGGATGCCGGACTCCACGTCGCAAATAATCTTAATTTCACCACAGATGAGTACACAGAGACGAACTAGCACTGCGGGTCCGTCTGTACGGCAGTATCCACTCGCTGGTTGGCTGGACGGGTCTCTGGGAACGCGGGCCTTGTGTCTCGACTGGCTACAGAGCGCTGCGGAAGGTTCCCAAGTGACTGATTGGTTGCCGACTGGCAAGTGGTGAACTGACTGATTGCTGAAAGGCGCTCCAACTTGTTTATGGCCGGTGACGCCATTTTCCTTGCGTGTGCGGCTGGTCTTCGCGGAACAAGCGGCTGTTTCACCTCTGTATTCTTATGTTGTCTGTGATTTATCCTTGACCGCTGAGCCGTCACGATAAATAAACTGCGCCGCTTGCAGTATCGACTCGGCTCACAATTCCGGCGACAATCCGGAACCGATTAACAAATTGAGGTCTGCACAAATTGACTGGCACTTAAGACGAATTAGAAGCGACTCACCTATATACACTACTGCAAGAACATCGGTTTTGTTGGGTGGCTGTGTTAGAGCTCGTCATCGTCGTATTGGTCCATACCACACCGGACACTACCCTCTACGTTACAGCGTTCGTGATTGGCCGGTCATCAACCAACGGAGAACCGCACCGAAGCTGACCCAATCAAATGTCCTTTATAGTATAAAATTATTTACAATTAATCATGTCCCTTTGAGGGGCTATAAAGGAAGAAATTCTATCGTTAGCAGTATCATTGCCACTGCGCTGTCGTGTTATTGTAAGGTCGTGTTAAACACAGCCGAATAAAGACTGCACATCCATGCGAGATTTGTTCTGAACAATAAGTGAATTTTCAGATTAGCTTTGCTCGAGTGTAGCTCGAGCAAAGTCTACAAAGTGTTAACCAAATGGATCGGAGCCCAGTGTGCCAAGACGTTCGGAGCCTACTGTGATCAAGTGGTATTACTAAACCAGGCAGTGTACGGTTATCTCAATAAACTGTTCCAAAGCTTACTGTAATCAGTTGGTTTGTTGCTCACTGTAATTACAACTCGTGCAGTGGCGTGTAGTGAGTTTTTTTTACAGGGTAAGCAATTTCTACCAACAAACGCAACTTCCAACTTTGCTTACCCTCCACATGTATTTGCCGTTTTATAATACCCAACAGTAGTTCTAAAAACGGAGATGAAATGAATACTATAATAATTAAACTGAATATTATTTAAAGAGTATATTACAAATTATAAGAAATCTCCCGTTTTTCCGAACAGTTTCATACACTTTCCAAGGAAAAATGTAGGGCTGGAGGACGCAAACAGAACGACTGCTTACCTTACCGAAGGAACGCGGTGGCGTGTTGTTGGTTGCGAGTTCGATTCATCGATTCATTGCTGGTCGCTCCCGTGTGTGGAAATAAATACTATATAGCAGCACTATGCGTGTACAGTTACGCGAGTTACAAAAACTCTGTTTCTCGAATCGTAACTGGAGAAACTCAAAATCAAATGTGTTTAAATTTAAGGAGAAAACTATAAAGGTCAAACATTTCCAATATGTATAGTGTGAGCGTTGCTTACCTTGCGTCTATGGAATAAACGCCACAACTCGTGACCTTGGCATTTCTGTTCGGAACAGTGCGACATAAACTCATTACACTGAATATGCAGCACCTTTTTATCGCTATTTAAGACTCGGGAGTTATTGCGAATTTACAGTGCTATTCAGAAAATAATATTACCCCATTGGTAGTTCGTCACGTTGTAGTGAAACGTGCAACTACAAACCAGCGAATGGTTAGCGTTGAGAGTAAAGATTGGACGGAAAATGGAACTTGGAAAGTGCACAACAGAAATATGAAAGATTTTAAATGTCTCCTGCTTAATACAGTGGAAAATTATGAAAAGACAGCTTCAAGCAAGAAAATGCTTAGTACGAAGTGGGTACTTAAAGCTGGAAGCTATACTTATGTAAATTCTATTAATTATTTACTTGTAAAAGTACTAAATGAATTTTGTTTTTTTTTTTACAAGAAATATTTGCAGAATATTTGCAGACATGTCTAAAAAATTATTACAGTTTTAGATGCAGATTATTATCAGTCAGAGTTATTACATTTTATTACGTCATTAATGAGATTGGAAATTGATAACATAATTTATTACATAATTTGAGAACTCAATAAATTTTTTTTGTTAACCAGGTGACTAGATGTCACAGGAATTAGCACACAGATTGCAGTTGATATTGTGGTTTTGTTTCCAAAATTTTATCTAAAGTGTAAGTTGCGTTATTGTAACCACATCCCTCCTCTCTTATTCTGATGGCTATACAATTGCTTTTATCGAGGGGCCTCAAAGATAAACAACTAAAAGAAACTATCATCAATGCATTCCCGGGCATCTGAAGTAAGAACTTTTAATGGCAGCTGAATTTTTACCAACCACAACCTATAAGGTGGATCACCACCTCACATTATCTTCCATGGATGCTCTGAGTTATTACAATACTTCCATGAGTTAACATGTTTTATATTTTTTTGAAAATGCTAACCTCAATATGCAATATTGTATGTTCCAGGCTCGGAACAGATTTGAGAAAATAAATTTTGTAAATTATATATTTAAAAAAATGCTGCTGAACTACATTCGTAGAGGTCATACTACCGCATACTATCTTTCCTCTGCCTTAAATTTTCTAAATAAAATAATCTGTAAAAATAAATAAAATTAAAAAGCCCATAACATGCAGTTACTCTCTTCCAGTGTTTGGACGTGCTATATTTCGCGGCGTGCACTAGCTGGAACTTTTATCTTGTTACTGAGGTTGGCCCCCAGTTTAATGAATACGCTCTTCAGGGAGTGCTCTTTCGCATTACCTCCAGAGAGTCTCTTTTATGCATTCTGCCTATCTCGCTATCTCTATTTGGGATGAGACTATCTCGTTTTGGTACACACCCTAATTGTTGTTCGAAAGTTAAACATATTTTACACGTGGTATTATTTCATTTACCGTCAAATGCTCCTAGTGGGGGAAATAGATGTGAACTATTGCCAAAACGGTTACATATAATAACAGATTTAAATAATGCTAACTCAAGTATAGCTTAAATAAATACCTACTTCTTTTGAAATATGGCGACTTTACACAATCTAATCTATCTGCAGTCTGAAATTACCTCAACTTATTATAGTAAATGAACATTGTTGATGCCAGAGAGTACGAGAGAGCGAAGCGAGTATACAACTTTATAATGTAGCAATTTCACTCTCTTTCCCCCAAACACACGCTCTCTCTCTCTCTCTCTCTCTCTCTCTCTCTATCTATCTATCTATCTATCTCTCGGACGTATTGAGATGACTTAAGTGTGCTTTCTGTGACGTCATTCTGACGAACAAATGTATATTCTCCGGGATTGCTTGCTGCCCAAATTGGCGTAATTTAAGAAAAGTGTTGCTATATGAAAAATTATATGCCCCTTTGCCTCGTACAACAGCCAAATACACACTCTCTATGTTCCTATTTTCGTGTGTATTTAAATTCCGTGGTGCTTGAGTACGAGCTTTTCCCATCTTATGCGACTAAAATAAGCCCTTGAGATGGGAGGGCCTCTCCATTAGAAGCAATTTCTCCGGGATGAAACGCCGTTTGGTCATAAACCCCCGAGTCTCTGATATACCCATGGAAATTTCGCAGAAACCCTGAAAATGAGGAGTAGGAGACTTCGGTGAAGCTGAGTCGCAACCAACGGTCTCAAAATGTTCCCCATTTAACTGCTGGCAGCGAGACATAAAACGTGTATTCACTCCCCAAATACCCGGCTTGCCGCCACGCGTTTCGAAGTTCATGAAGTATATTACAACTTGTGCTCAGGCCCTACCCTCAATCCTCTGTGGACGATCGTCTTCAGTAGGATATTTCAGCCCCTTTTACCACTTGCTTCTAACCTCCCATACTATAGGTTCACGTTGTGAATTTACACTTTCCTGCTCAAGACAGTTGAACCCTTTTCCTCCAGGACTGTTTGAGAAAATAAACGCTTCCTTCTAATGCCAACAATCTGTAAACCTTAATCATTGATACTTTTAAAGATTTAAACAAGCCTCGCCACATTATGATTTATATTAACAACTTGGTTTGCGAGGGCATAATTACATTTAAAATCTACAGATTAAATTGTAGAGTTGGCTGGCAGTGCAAGTGACACCATATTGATGGCCAAGTCTTTAAAATATTAACATTACAAACTTTTTATACTGGAGAAAAAGCGACATCAATGTAGACATTAATTAGTTAGAAAATATTTTTTTACATTATTGTGCTCAAATCGTCCCTTAAACGATGATTCTCCCAAATACCCATGGCTGTGGAAAAAATATCGTAAAGAAAGAACCAGACCAATCTAAATAAAGACCACAAGACACCGTAGTACAAAGATCCAGGTTCAATACACATAAGAGTCAAGGTTTTATGATCCAGTCAGATTGTGTCACACAAGAATTCATGATTCTCTAAAACTAGCCGTGGTCAGTTGGGGTGTCTAGCAGCGAGCGCAGAGCTACATAAAAGCACTCACCTGGGATCTAATTTCGAAAAGAGCGGCATGCATTGAAAAAGTGCAAACATTTCCTAGTCACCATACAGTATTTTTAGCATGACTGCAGAAGAAATCGGATTACAGCGAATGAAGGATCATGACTCGAATTTTTCCGTAAATATACACGTTTGGCTACACATGTAGTAAAGTCAATTAGTCCGTGAAAGCCATGATGCGTGGCTGCTTGCACTCATGCCTACACGGATGTGCTTGAATAAATAATAATAAACACCATAGTGGGGTAGATGAGCACAAATGGAGCACGTTTCATTAATGAACAAATAGTGTAACGTCCATAGTTAACCCGCTGATGGCGGTGGCAATGAGCAGGGGCGGGATATGCAACCGCAATAATTAGGCAACAGGTAGGGCATGAAATTACAATTTATTTACAAATTTGGGCAGAAGGCATGGGGACCACAATGTCTGTTCAAATTGTCGGCCAATGTTATGCACACAGGCAGCGAAGCACATGTGCAAAGGTTTCCGGCGTGGCATTGATGGTGTCAATTGCTCTCCGTATCTGCGTGACGACTTCATCCCTCGTGTCAAGGGGTGTGGCATACACCGTCGGTTTTATGTGGCCCCACGACTAGAAGTAATGTGGTGTGATGTCAGGTGAGCGTGGCGGTCACGCTATGGGGCCTTCCCTACCTACACTGTAAAAAAATTCTGGTTAACTTCCTAAACTGTACTTGAAGTTTTAAACCTATATAGCACATGGAAATATAGGCTGTTCACAGTTAAACTGAGCACATTTGAAATCCTTGCTTAAGATCTACTTGTATACACTTTGTGTATTCATCCGCCTTATGTAAAATTAACATTGCCATGGGCCTCATCACTTTATTCATGCGTTGGTCTAGTGAAAATGTGAAATTGTTAGAAAAATAAATATTGTACCAATCTTCTCATTTCATACTTTGATGCATTAGAAAAAACAACGAAGACTAAAGGAATAATTTACGTTATCACAAATGGTTACCTAACACTTTTTATTCACGTTAAGATACGGAACTACTTTCCCTCCATCTTTACCAACTTTAATGGGCGTATGTCACTCAGCGCGCGCGTTAAAATATATGCAGGTAGGGGCAGTGACTTTTTTCTAAGGTTAATTTTAAAAGTGCTCACGTTATCGTGAACAGCTTTTAGTATCACGTATCAGGCTGAATGAGAATGTTTGGCATCGCTACTATACAACGCTGGCTACTTCCCTATGCATTCGACTCTTTCCTGAGCAACTGTAGGAAAGTTAGCATGGATGTACGGGAAAATATGTTTCCATTCACGTTTTGTCGTTATACATATACACTGATATTACAAATTTACAAATAATACCTTATAGTGTATCCACCGGTTCGGGAAGTGCAGGTTGAGTTACCGGTGAACCACAATGGCGAAATGAGGTGAAGGCCCGTCCTGTTTAAACCACACCACATTATCAAAATCACTTTTCTCATAAATTTAATGTCGTTCTGGGCATAGACGAGGATTGTAGTATTTAGAAGGCGAAGGCTCATCAGCAAGGGCGCTATCAATACTTGAAGGCTCAGGATCAGCGTAAACCTTACAAGCTGTGCCTTCAAACATTTCAGAAATTGAAATTGACTACCTGCTTTACTCACCGGATAATGAAATTATTTCAGGTTCGTCGAATCTCTCCGCTTTTATCGCAGGTTCCTCAACAATAAAACATAACAGTTCATGTAAAAATCGAATTTATTTTCCAGACATATAATTGCAATAATAAATATTAACAAATTATTTCAACATTAGATGACAAAATGAGTTACATGAAAATACTTGTATATTTGTTCAGTTACATTTGTTTAACTTAATCTTACGTAACATAAAGTAATTTAACTACAGTTAATATTTTTAGGTAACTGTTTCCATTTGCATATTCAAAATTCCTTGGAGGGTTAACAGTCGTCATATGAGACCAACAGGTCAAAAAATTACTGTCCCTTTTATAGACTTGACTACTAACCATGCGTCTTATTACTTACGGTGTTTTAAAGCAGAGGAAGCTTTAACTATTGTCAATTTAAGACTAGATTTAGATATACAACAAGAGGCTGTTTTAGCAGGGACAGCATTTCTATAAATGGCTGTTATTTATCAATCCCGTTTTAGTGATAATTCCGATGCTGCTAAGAGAATGACGAATCTTGACGTGTCTTCCAAGATTTGGAGGACTGCTATGATGATGTGGCGGTTTATGAAAAATACAGACATGAATATAATTGTAATAGCTTCATTAAAAGGATGTGTTAGGGTATGTCTGTCCGTTTGCCAGTTAAAGGTTGATTGGGCCGTATTGTCTTTTGTAAAAAAAAAATACATGGATCGTATCAAACAATCGTCGACCATGTAAACATTTTTTTTTTAAAATCAGGATAGCTGTAGGAACATCCTCCAATATTCCGAGTAACAAGTCCTGCAGGAACTGGAGATACGTAGCGCCACTGAGACGAAGCGAGAACAATTGTGGGCCAATGACTCTGTCATAAACAACTTCTGGCCACACATCAACAGAGAAGCGCACTTGTTGGGTTCGGGTGTGCGGGTCCGAGGGTTTTCGTCGAACTATGCATGGCTCTTCTGTTTGTTGAAGATGCCGTCCATCGTAAATGTGCCTCCGCCTGTGAAGAGCACCCGTGGTAATAAGTTGTCGTCTTCAGCACACTGCCGCAACATACGGTTGTATAGCTCAACACGCGTGGAGGCTGTAAGGGTGGAGTAACTGCTCATCTTAAACGTTCCACACAGAGAAATGTGGCCAACGCATGTTTCTTGGGCACGAGCTAGTTCCTGGGTTGTTGTCAACTTGCACATTCTCATCGAACCTGGGAGCGCGCACTCATCTTCTATCCCCTGCACCAGCCTTACTCACTGCCAGATTGCCGCAGTCTTCCCTCAAGCATACGTGGTATGTGCCAGTTGCGGTCTGTCGGAGTACCGTGCCTGGCGCAACATGATTGTTTCCTCACTACTTCTCCATACACCACAACCATATCTGTGAACTCCGAGTAAATTGTAAAGTTGTGCAAGTGTACGTCCATTACGGCAAGCCAAGTCAACACTACTGCGATCCGCCGCCGCGTCGAGTCATATCACTGGGACGCTACATCCTCAGCGCGGGGGTGGACCAGTCCCTTGTGAAGGACCTTGGCCATGCATCCAGACGGTTTTCATTTAAGTTGTGGAAAGAAAGAGAGGCTAATACCCTCTCCCCCCCCCCCCACATCCATAGAAAATTTTTAATTGCTGCAATGCATACAATATGTACAGTTATCCCGGGGTAGCGCCTGGGAGTTGTTTCCAAGGCTGAATTATTACCCTCCTTTACCCCTGCCTGTACGGGGAAAAGGAAGGTGGTGAGGATAAATGAAGTTAATAGGCACGGCATTTTAAAGTTCAGGACTTTTGACGTGCTGTCGCGAGCCGCCTGAAAGAGGGCTGGCGATAGTTTGGTATGAATAAAGCGGAAGTTACTGCCAAAAGAAGTTAAATTAAGCGATAAAAATTTGCTTCCCATGACTCGAGCGGCTTAGGTACAATAATAATGTAACTGTATGATGCGGTGAAGTCAAGTAACGCGAATTATTTGTTAAGATGTGAAATTGTTGTTACTGCAAACCGTGTAAGCAGCCGTGCGGTACTTAGTGGTGTGATCAGGCGCGCAGAAATTCGCTTAGCTGGCTGTATACCTGCCCCTTCACATTGCTACTGCCATTAGTGGGTTCCCTACAGACGTTTAACAATTTGCTCATTGATGAAATATGCTTTGTTTATACTCATCTACCCAACTCTGGTCTTTATTCGTATAAACATGTTTCACAGCATTACTGTTATTCAATTTTGGATCTAATTTGCACAACCAATAAAGAAGTTACTAAATAAAAAATATCCATAAAAACAAGCATTACTAGCTGCTATCAACAGATGTTTTCGTGTACATTTTCCATGTCATTCTCTGTGTTTCCCTTGGCGACATATTTCTGCAGTGGGGTATATCAGAAGCAATTTTTTCATTTAAAAACTTATCCTTCATTGTAAGTATAATAGAAAGAATGACGATGGAGTTATTTATAAATTATAAACTGTTGATATTAACCATCCAGAACCTATGTTTAGACGTAACGTATTTGACTCGCGCTATTAAATTATACTTCGATGATGTGTGAATGTATTACATGCACGCCTCAGGGGGAGGGGGCGAGATCGTGAGGGATGGAGGTCTTAAAAAAAATAAAATATCTAAATTAGATCTTAATTTATTCACAAAGCTACTATTTACAAATTTAATTCATCTGTAGCCACTTTTACTCTTTTTATTCCTCAATGAGCGTAAGATTTGAAGTTGATTTTTGCTCTAATTAATGTCCTTTTTAATGTTTCTGTTTGGCTGTAGACAATTAACTCATACTCAATATTAACACACTTCCAGTCTGTCTGTTGCCATAATTTGTAATGTCTTTCACTCACGCACCTAGTCCAATAGTCCAGCCTGCCAGCCGCACTGCTTGATACTCGCAGTTGCAGATTTCTCTTTCCACTGTTCACTTCTCTCGGCGCTTGTCGTCTTCACTGAAACTCAGCCACTCACCCATTCAAACAACAACAACCTGGAGGCCCGTTGCATTATTTATACTCTGCTGGCCTTGACCTAGAAAGTTCGACGCACCCCGAGTCACGCTTAGAGAAACTAGGGCAGCAAACCACTAGAAAATTCTTCAGATAAATACAGAAACTCAATACAACCAGGGTGAGCAGTGCGGACCGAAAAAGGGATTATCGTGTCGGCTCGCTTTTCGTAACAGATACGAGGTCCACTCGCCTGTCATTCGAAACATTCCATTAAATTGCCGCCGCTGCTATCATACAACTTCTTTGTCCTTCACTCCCACTCGCTCGAGCGGGATGTGAAGTAGCAAGCGCGTTACAATATTGATAAAGGCTGTTCACAATAAAGTGAGCACTTTTGAAATCAACCTTATAAAAAATTCACCGCCCCTACCTGCGCATATTGTAACGGGCGCACTGAGTGGCATGCGCCCAGCAAAGTTGGTAACGATGGGAGTGAAGTAGTTCCATATCTTAACGTCGAATAAAAAGTGTTAGGCAATCGTGTGTAACAACTTAAATTATTTCATTGGCTTTTTATTTATTTTTATTCAATCCAAGTGTAAAACTAAGCAGGACTGTAAAATATTTACTTTTCTAATAATTCCAAAGTTTCGCTTTATCTACGCCCTAGTAAAGTGACGAGGCCTGTGACAATGTTAATTTTACATAAGGCGGAGTAATACACAACGGCAACGTGCATACAAGTATATCTGAAGCAGGGCTTTCAAAATTGCTCATTCTACTGTGAACAGCCTATAGGAAAAAGTCATGTTAAGATCTCAAATACTTCAAAAATACCTGGATGAGAAAGTAAGTTCCTTCCAGATGAGATATTGAAGGGAATATTTTAAATGAATTAAATATGCGTTTTAATAAAGGACTGCGTTTTCATTTCAGTATGTTCTCAATACCATGCATTGTACAATATTATCTTACTGGTGTCCATACTTCCGGGCTTGAAAATTGATAACGAGATGTGAAATTAGCACGACTCATTGGCAAGCAGACGTAGTTTCGGACACTCTAAATCGGAATCAGTTATTTTTTACTGATTGTCATTTGAAACTGCTCCACCAACAAAAGTTTTGTTGTCTACAAGTTAACAGATCCAATAATGAGGTAACGACAGATTTGATAATATATTACATAGTTTCTAACGTTATACTGTCTAATTAGCACAGTTATTACTAGTCAATCTGTCTCTTCAAAATAACAGTTTCATTCTGTAAAATCTCGTTGCATTGTAAAATGGCAGCTACATAGAAAACATCGACAACACCGTTAAAACCAATATATTTCTCTTTTAAAGTACACAATCTGAACTAAACTTAACTTGGAATGACTTTTGAGCCTTACAAAGACATGTACCTATGTACGCATAATATGTGTATATTTCGACAACGTGAAGTACTTTCACATTAAGAAACTTACAGTCGTTCGCCATTGTAAGTTTATGTTACTACGCAAATGCGAGACCGTTTCTCTCAGTGGTAGAACGTCAGCCAAAAGAAACAAGAGAATGTGTTACGTTTTGGGGTGGCTGTTCGATACCAACCACTTCCTAAATTTCCTCGTACATGTAATAATTTAGTTTAGGGACAAAATAATTGTACTTAATTTATTTCAAACCATAATGCACTGTTTTTAATTCTCGTGCTTTTTATTTATTGATTATAAATAACTGATTTTCTACTGTTTGTGTTAGTGGATTTCATTTAACTGAAGAGATTAATAGCTTCCTTTTTCTACTGATTCCGGTTGGAGCAGTTCCAACTGACAGTCAGTAAAAAATAACTGATTTCGATTTAAAGTACAGGAGACACAACCGGTCGCAGAATGGCGCCATTGTCACAGTTGATAATTCTGTACGAGTGTGGAGTGAAGATTTGGTGCGGCTCTTAACACTGAGGTCTTGAGAGCCAATGAGGGTGAAGCGAGGCGAGTATGGAGCAGCGCCGGAACGGAAGGGCGAGGGGAAACGGGAGATCCTCGAAAAAAAAAACCCTCACGATTCCCACATGCGGGAGCGACCCCGCCGGGAATCGAGCCCGGTTCGCCTCGGTGGGAGGCGAGTAGTCTAACCACTACACCACCGTGGCCCCCAGAGTTTCGAATGACTTCCAGTCTTGTCGCGAATGCGACAGATGATAAAGAAAGCGCAGGGGAGAAGCCCGCAGGAGATAAACCCCCGATGATAAGGGCGGGGCGATTACTGCGCGAAGACATGCGACATCCCACGTTTTACAGTCCCGTCGCACGCACGCTCGAGTACACGCGCGTGTGTGCGGGCACACA
Source organism: Dryococelus australis (assembly GCA_029891345.1). Lineage (NCBI taxonomy): Eukaryota > Metazoa > Arthropoda > Insecta > Phasmatodea > Phasmatidae > Dryococelus > Dryococelus australis. The sequence goes on from CM057003.1 coordinate 49,992,586, forward strand.
CTATACTCCACTCACGGTTACTTCACACTTTTCTGTAGTCCTGCTAGTGTTCTACATCCTGAATATTCTTCTACCTCGTACAAAAAAAGCTTAGCTAAGTCTATGGACACCAAAGGACAGTGCACCGAATTCGTGCGCGCTCAGGATAATTAGCATGAGAAATATTTCTTACTAGGCGCAACCAACAAACATCTTTTCTCACTGTTTTCAATCATTTCTATTATAAATAAATTATTATAATTTATAAATAAATTAAAAATAAAACTTCAATATAACGAAAAATAAGTTACTTTCATGTTAACAGATGTATAACATGTTTGTGATACATGGCACGTTTAGGAAATAACTAAAGACGGCATACATAGGGTGATTTTTCAAAGATTTTACTAAAAAAAAAGTGTGAAGAAACCACGAATATACTATAAATGACGAATGTGTGCGATCGAGAATGATGTGCGGGAAGCTGTGCATTACATCTTCGCCGCAGTAGCTTTGATCACAATGAAAGTGCGTCTCTGATTACCGCTTTTTATACTCTTTATCGTGCTCTCCACTGACAGTGCACCACTCAAGGGTGCAATTGTACAAAATATAAATACATACTGACACAGAATTCCCAAAATTGAAATTTTAGATGTATTAAACTGCTCTTTAATCCCTTCTTACAAAATATGTAATATGACAATATCTGCTGTGGTCATTATCGTCAGTATAACAGGTGAGTAATTAAGAATCATTAACTAAATTACTAATTATAATCATTATAACTTTCAGTTTACTGACTTCACAATGGAAATTATTCATGGCAATGACTAGAATTCTGAAGTTAAGCACTCTGTCAATGAAATGTAAACAATTAAGAATTTGGAGTGCCAAAAATGTATAATTAGTCTTTCAACTGCAAAGACTGTTGTGGTAATGACCTTGACTTGTTTGCGCTGGCCTTCGACAAGTATTTTTCCACACTAAAACGATTTAACGTGTCTAGTCTCTTAACACAAATTACGGCCCAAAATGATTAAAAAAAAAAAAAAAAAAAAAACTGCTCTCCAAACTCACCACCTAATATTCCGTCTTGGGTGCACATTTCCTGAACATTTTAACATTACCACCACGTGTCGCCCTTCAATTTAAGCACACTTATTTCATGAAAGGCCATTGCATTTTAAAGGCTGCACATCAGAATCGTCGGCGATGGCTTGTGCCGTTGAAGATCCAGTCGGGTGAATGTTCCATCAGACGAGCTGGCGAGAGGCAAGATGCACAGTTGGAAGATCGGTTTAGCAATCACATAACATATTTAAAACTTAGGTGAGTGACTGTAGTAAGAAGGTGGAACCAAAGAACAAGGAGTGGAAGCCGAGATGGCCATAGAACATGACTCTGGGCGCGGCGGCGGCGGCAATAACCAGTATAGAGGGCAGCACTGCTGCAACAAAATAACATTATTCTTAGAGATGATGGTTTATCGCGGGAAAAGTTGACTGTTTGCTAGCATCCAAAGATGTCCGACGGGGTTATTTTCTTACTGGCTGTCATGCATGTCTGAAGCTACTACCCCGTTTCACTAAGCCAATGAGGATTCTGATATCATAAGGCAGAACGTTCGTGATTGGTATGCGAACAACTTAGCAGAGACAAAACCTGGTTCATCTAATCATAAAACAGTAAACTAGCTAGAGTGTTATCGAAGATATGTTGACTCGAAAAATTTTCGCGATTTTCCAGTATCTCTAATTATTGTATTGTAATTATCGAAATATTTTTTTTAGGCGTTCCTCATTACGTCCACTTGATAAAGGCTGCGGCGGTGGAGTGATTAGACTAATCGTCTCCCACCTAGGTGAACCAGTCTGGATTCCTGGCGGGGTCGCTCCCGTATTCTCGCACATGGCAATTGTGCCGGACGATGCCGCTGGTCGGCGGGTTTTCTCGGGGATCTCATGTTTTCCTCGCCCTTGCATTCCGGCACTGCTCCATTCTCATTTTCACCCTCATCGGCTCTCAGGATCCCGATGTTAAGAGCGTCCCAAATCTCTCCCACTTCTGCTTTATAAGAAAGGAGGAAAGCCGTTAGACTATCGCTTCACGTAAACAATGCTTACTAAACTATATAAATATGAAGTGGCACATTGCCTGTATTAAGAATATGCGCAGAGAATTTTTATTGGTGGCAAAAGAGGTTGTCGAAGTTAGTTAGGCAATCCGAATTTTCTTTTTTTCGGCATTCTTATCAGAAAGAAGCTGTGTTGTTAAAAAATATTGATACTGAATATTTCCATTCTGACTATATTCTTGTATTACCTGAGAACGAAAAACAAAATAGCAAATCTCAATACGCCGTGACTAACTGGCTTGTTTCGCTCTCAGACTTATTGGTTTTATTTCGTTTGTAATGGAGTTATTTTCTTCCGTACGTGTGGATCATAATTACGTGATCGTTATTGCTGATTATTGATAGGGGCACCTGTATTTCGCGAAAAAAATTTCAGGACAAGTTGTGTTCAAAAGCACTTTAGTTCAGAACCACTTTCGTGATTGGATAATCTGAAATGTTACGCATCGTACCTGTCTACCCGCGATTCACGGTGGACAGTATCGGAGAAACTTAACTCTGATCGGCTTACTCATGTATCAGACCGTATACACACAAAGCCAAGCGGCCCAGTAATGAAATGAAAACTGCGAGTATGCACATAGGATATTGAATTATAGCCTCCGCGTAGAGCTTTTCCCGAAACATGGGTGGCCCTAATTATTGGTCGTTGTTCTATGCCGTGTTGTTTATTGTTTTGAATTTGTAGGCCTATTATTTTTCTGTGTGTGATAGACTTTTAATCTTCACCGGACACAATGTAGTTGAATTGCTTTCCGACTGTTATATGTGTGTGTGTGTGTGTGTGTGTATATATATATATATATATATATATATATATACACACACACACACACACACACACACATATATATATATATATATATATATATATATATATATATATATATATATATATATATATATATATATATCGTCATGTGCATTTTTATTTAGACGTCGAGAGAGTTGCCTCCTTATAAGCCTTGCGCCGTAAAAAAAAAGTAGCGTTGAACGCCAAGTTAAGAAGGGTTGATCCCCATCATTTTTCAATTCTATATTTTTCTCTTCGTCCTAACAGTGAATATTTGGCATCGTCTGAAGTCTGTAGCATGTTGTTTGATTACTGGTGCTGTTTTCCAAAATGTTTTTCTTTGCCTAGAATAACATTATACTAACACTCTTGACATTTACGCGCCAAATAATAAAGGCAACGCGCCTTCTAAAAGAGTAGGAGTGACAGTAAATGATAAAAATAGACCCGGAAACTTCGCGGATTCATTTGGCAACAAGCTAGACTCCGCAATATCTTGTGCACTGGAGCCTCAGTGAGTCGTTTCATTGGCTGGCGCCCCAGTTTTATCGTAGAACAGGCACAGCGGTATTCGGTTCTTGTTTTCTTGTAGGTCAGTTATTGGTTCAAATTAGTCCGTGGTGCGTCTTATAAACTGCGATCGAATCGAGACAGAAAGGCAATTGCAAACCTGTTTGAAGTCTAGCTTGTCCTCAAATGGAATCGCGAAATTTCTGGGTATCTAATGATAAACCAAAAAAAAAAGGCGAGAGTTTGTTATCCGTAAATAAAATAACCCCGCAATCGTTCAATTAAAATATTATGAAAACATAACTTACTTACTGGTTACTGATTGTAGTCTGAGCGTAGTTATCTAACACTCGATTCTCATCGCTGCAGTGAGTTCTGACGAAAGATTACTTTCGTTGCAACGATATTTCACTTTACGAGTATTCTACACCAGAATTGGGAGATAAAAAAATACCCATAGGCTGTTCATGGTATAATTTTAAAAAATCCATTCACGGTTATTTCACACTTTTCTGAAGCCCTGCTAAAGTTCTGTTTCAGGAAATTCCTCAGCCTTGTGCAAACTAAGTTTTAAAAAAGTCAAGAAAATTATACCGAACAACAAAGCACCGAATTCGAGCCCAATCAGTTGTAATAATATTTTGTATGAGAATTATTTCTTACTAGGCGCTACCAGAATGCACGTCTTCTTACTGTTTTTATAAATATCTGTTGTAAATTAAATATTTTAATTTATAAATAAGATATTGGCAAAACTTCAATTCAACAAAATGTAAGATCCTTTTATGTTAACAGAGGATATAAACGCTTATGATAGATGACGTATTTAGTAAACAACCAAACACGTCATACATGGGGTGATTTTCCAAAGGTTGGATTCAAAAATGTGTGAAGAAACCGCGAATGGACTATAAGCTGAATACTTAGGAAAGCCCTACTTAAGATATGCTTGTATGCACATCGTGTATTCTTCCGCCGCACTTGAAATTAACATATATCCTGGGCCTGATCACTTTATCCTTGTGTCGGACAAGCGAAACTGCAATATTTTTAAAATGTAGATATTTTGCGACTTAGCTGTTTCTTACACTTATTTCAATTTAAAAAAAAGGAGAACAGGATATTTTAATTATTCACAAATGTTTACTTATAGGCTGTTCACAGTAAAATGAGCACTTTTGAAAGCCCTGCTTAAGGTCTATTTGTGTGTTATTCCGCCTAATGTAAAATCAACATTGCTATGGGCCTCATCACTTTATTCATGCGACGGTCAAGTAGAACTGTGAAATAATTAGAGAAGTAAATATTGTACAAATCTGCTAATTTTTACACTTCGATGCATTAAAAAATACAGAAAGCGAGAGAAATAATTTAAGGTATCACAAATGGTTACCTAATAATACTTTTTGTTAGACGTTAATATGTGGAAGTACTTTCCTCTGCATCGTTACCAACTTTACTGGACACAAGTCACTCATTGCGCCCGTTAAAATATATGCAGGCAGAGGCAGTGACTTTTTTCTAAGGTTCATTTCAAAAGTGCTCACTTTATCGTGAACAGCCTTTAGTGCCTTTGATTCAACCTCTAAAACATGGAAGTAATTTCCCGCTGTCGTTACTTAACTGAACACGCGCCATTTAGCGTGCCCGTTAACAACGCACGCGGGTACGGGCGGTGATATTTTACAAACGCTGATTTCAAAAGTGGCCAGTGAACCGTGAACAGCTGTGATAGGTAGCGGAGCGTTCGACTGTAACTGGCAAGACGGATCGCATTGCCGCTGGTGGAATCCGGAACGAGGAAACTCGTTCTCGTCCGTCGAACTCTCTGCTGACCGAATGTTTTCGCGTCGGGCGGCTCGCGATAATCCAATGTTGTGAAACCTGTGGAATGGCGAGAAAGAGAGAGAGAGAGAGAGAAAGAGAGAAGAGAGAGAGAGAGGAAGAGAGGATGGCCGAGGCAAGGTCGTGGATACTGGAAGCCCTACGTTCGCGCGGGGATGACGAGCCCTCTTCTCTCTCTCTCTCTCTCACTCTCTGACGTGATAACATCGATCAAACGCATAACCGCGGGCTGCCTGCCTGCCTGCCTTTCTGCGCCAGGCGTTTTCCAGGTCCGCCTGCAGGCGAGATAGCGCGAACAATGGAGATATAGCCAGTCGAGATAACTCGGGCACCCGCGCTACGGGGAACTTGAAGCGTGCGTCTTGCTGATAGTAATTACGCGGCGTGAATGCAAGACTATCATAACTCAAAATGTATCATCACGCTTCGGTGAGTTTCGTACCTGGTCTGAAGGTATATATATATATATATATATATATATATATATATATATATATATATATATATATATATATATATATATATATACACACACACACACACACACACATACACACACATGGAAACCGAAGTTTTCCGAAAAGACTCGCGACCAGTTGTGTTTCATAACAGTTAACCCGAGATCCGCTCTCGTGGTTGGATGATCTATAGGCTGTCCACGGTAAAATGAGCATTTTTGGAAGACCTGCTTAAGTTCTACTTGTATGCACGTTGTGTGTTCTTCCGCCCTACGTAAAATTGCCATCACCATGGGCCTATCGCTTTCTTCATGCGTCGGCCAAGTGAAACTGTAATATTTTTAGGAAAGCTAATTATTTTAAAATCTGCAAATTTTTAACTTCGGCGTTTTAAAACAAACAGTTAGCGATAGAAATAACATTAAGTTATCACAATTGGTTACATAACACATTTTATTCGACGTTGAGATATGAAACTTCTTACCCCTTCATCGTTACCAACTTTACTGTGCGCATGTCACTCAGTGCGCCCGTTAAAATATAAACAGGTAGGAGCAGTGACTTTTTTTTCTAACGGTGAGTTCAAAGGTGCTCACTTTATCGTGCACCGCCTTTAGGTGTTAACACCTCTTAGTTGTCTGCCCGCCAATCACAGACGTACAGTATCGGAGTTACCTAATTCTGATTGGCCAGTCAAGTAAGAAAATGTCTTGTCGCAAAGTTACGTGGCCAATAAGCAAAATAAAACTCCTGGTATGTCCGTAGGGCATTGAAATATAAATCTTTTCGCGATATTCGGGTTCCCTATATATATAGACTGTTCACAGTTAATTGGTGGGGACAGGAATATTTCGCGTTTTAGACAACCTTCTAGGCTAGGACTCCACGGTCCTGTGTATTTTCGAGACTCAAGCTTTCTGTTCACTGGCTGATCCCTCAGCGTGCAGTCAGTTTTTACCTCAGACCAGGTGGGCTTGTTTACTTGCACGCTTGTTATTGGCTCTGTTCTCATATGGGCGTGTCTAGTGAACTGTTGAAAAGAAACACACACGTTTGAAGTCTAGCTTGTCCTAAAATGAATTCGCGATTTTTTCTAGTCCTTATTGAAGGCCCTACTTTGGATATAATTTTTCTTTTAATTTTGTATCGTTCCGCCGTATCCATAATTAACATTAACATGGGCCTGAGTAGGACCGTGGAATCGTTAAAAATGTAAATGTGCTACCAATAATCAAAGCCATACTCTAATAGTTATAAACCAATGAATACTGACTTCAGGGGATTTAAATGATTCGCAATGTAAAGTCGAGTGTAAAGAACTTGCGTGTATTTATTAGCTGCCAAATAACTGTAGGCTGTCCATGGTAAATCGAGCACTTTTGTGGCCCTAGTTTCTTTTTTATTTTAGCCATTATTAACATTTAACCACCTTTTCAAAAAAATATTGCCACGTAAGCTAATAAAACACAGTCTGTAGAGTCCATGGCACTCGGCAGTTAAATGTTGGTATCTCAATAATACGCCGCAACCGTCAGTCAATTGTCTGCCGTTTTCATCCGGCCGTTGAAAGCGTCGTCCATCGATCCCATAGCAAGGTTTTACGAGTAACAAGTCAACGCCATAGCCCCCCTCAATTTATTATGCATTTCCAGGGGAGTATTTTGGGGAAACAATCAGGTTTCCCGACATCGTACTTACTATATAGCCCATCCATTACGTGATTTAAAAAATACAAGTTAAGGAATATTTACCTTCTCAGATTTTCACCTGACAATAGCACAGGCCGGCAAAAATTACGTATCTACTGGAGAAGATATAACGATTTTCTTTCACGGTCAATGAAAATACAAGAAGCTATGGCAATCTATGATGCTTTCTCCGAGGAGTTTGTCGTGATATTATTACGAGGACATATCCTGCAAGTACACCAACTCTTTAAGTAAATGAATTATTAACATTTCTTCTGAAAATTTTAAAATAATATTTACATTATTTATTTCACCACCAAAGACAAATAAATACCGATCCATTGCCTTACATTTTGTTAGAAAAAGAGCGGAGTTAATGAATGAATGAATGCATATTCAAATTCAAGGAATGCCGTCAGACGGTGGTGGTTCATCCATCCATCTATAGGCTGTTCTCAGTCAAATGAGCACTGCTTAAGATCAATTTGTATGCACGTTGTGTGTTATTCCGCCCTATGTAAAATTACCACTGCCACGGGCCTCATCACTTTATTCAAGCGTTGGTCAAATGAAACTGCGAAATTATTAGGAAAGAAAATGTTTCACGAATCTGCTAATTTTTACGCTTCGATGCATTAAGAATAGCCAGAAAGCGAAGGAAATAATGAGTTATCACAAGTGGTTACCTGCACTTTTTGTTCGACGTTAAGATATGGAACTACTTGCCATCCGTCGTTACCGACTTTACTGGGCGAATGCCACTCGGTGCGCTCATTAAAATACACGCAGGCAGGGGCAGTGCCTTTATTCTAAGGTTCATTTCAAAAGTGTCCACTTTATCGTGAGCAGCCTTTACCAATAGTTAGAGCTTAGTAAACATGTTACGCACGGACAGATGCAAAAATAATGATGCCTTGCGGCTAGCTGTAAAACACTGGACCGCCGGGCAGACGGGATAACCGGCCCCACACGGATGATTAAGGCGAGTGAGATTTAGCGGAAAAATCCCTAGCGCCTGCGCGCGAATAATGGGAGTTTTGCAGTAATTGGTCTCCCGCCGACCCAGCGGGCTTCTTGCCGAGAGCGAGAGAGAGCAGCATTTAATGGCGTAAGAAAATCCGTGCTGCGCTAATGCATTTTCGCCATAAATAGCTATCGATAACCATAATATTTACTGCCCTCGTCACTCTCGCTGACTCCCGCCGTTTACACAAAACAATGGGCGACCCTTTCACAGAAATTTAACCCCGGAATGTGACACACTGGCAGCTCTGTGAAACGATAAAGCCGCTCGCGCGTTATTATAAACATCTTTCTGCTCCGCGGAGAACGTTTAAAGAATCCGCTTCGGTGGATTAAAATGCGATTAGACCCCGTGAGACGAGTCTGCAAAATAAAAATACTACGGCAGAAAAGAGATTCCACGAAGATTATTTTTAAATTTATCACGAGAACACCTTTATTTTGATTATTTAAATTTGGCTTACTCACGTTGGACGTAATTCCAAAATTACCCAATTAAATAGTGCCTACCTAATAAATAAACATGAGCCTAAACGCAATAGTTAGAATAACCAGCGTGCTTTACAAAGCACCGTTGTTATTTTTTTTGGGTAAGAAAGGAACAAGTTTTAATAAGCTGGAATTTAAAATTATGCCAATTTCGAGCGTAAAAACAACAGCGTGTGCTCAATAAATTACCAACACCGCATGAGATCCGCAAGACACAACAGAAATAAAAATTCTTCAAAACTTATTTTTTTTTTCGTAGGTACTTGCAATTAGAAGAGAATGTTAGCTGGTCACAGGTCACTGAAATTGAGTCTAGGAAAATGAATGCGTGATAAGAATAACATTCTCCATTATATTAAAGGCACGTTTGCAGTAGGAACTCGAACTAAATTATTCCCGTCCGGCAGCTTGTATGCAGACTCTACCCACAAAGCGCAGTTGCAGCATACACTGAGATAAAATATAGCTGGAGAAACCATATTCCTGTAGGCCAATTAAAAACTTCCCAGTGTTCAAATAGTGCAGTCTATTGGGTTTTCAATTTAAAAATGGTCAACTTTTTGCAAAAAATTAGAGGTATAAACTACAAAACCAGTAAATGTGTCAAAATATTTTAACGCAATAATATTGTTTACAACTTTATGACACAGAAATTTATATAACCTGAAGAAATTTTTTTTTTTTTTTTTTTAACCTTTCCCAACAGAAGCTATTAATATGATTAAATCTGGTTAAAATTAAGAAAGGAATTTTTGTGAATTTTGTTATTATAGAGCTTTACATAGCAAAATTACATGCATTTTAAAACAATTATTTCTCATACATACCAATTTTGTGGTTTCTAAGCATTATTATTTGCATGACAGCGAACAGATTTTTATTCGAAAACTATACATTGTATTAGGTATTGCGTTATTCAGTAGTTTTGTTCAATTAAGTGTATAGTTGACAAAATAAACGCCTTAGAAATATATTAAGTGGTTCAAATTATGTTGTTGATTATACTTTTCGGGAACTCGCACGCTATAAAACCTTTTCATAGCCCTTAATACTGTGAATATTAGACAGTAAAACAAACAGGAGCAAATGTTTTGTTCTTCGTGTGATTATATTTGTGACTACAGACATCACTATAAGTAATACCTTCAACAAAACAAGATAAGTAGGTTGTTCATAATGTCTTGTCAACAACAGAATGATAAACTACACGAAAAGTTGTGCGGAAATGTAGGAACGGCAAAGGTGTGTGCCATGGCCTGTAATAAAGAACCACTCTATGGCATACGCATGGAGCGACTTCGGACAAAAAATATTGGACAGCAAGGTTCTTTCTGAACGTGCTTCTATTTTGTTACTATAGTCTATTCGCGGTTTCTTCACACCTTTTGAATCAAACCTTACAAAAATCATCCCATATACGACGTTTTTAGTTATTTCCTGTAATTGGCAGCCCCATGCCAGCCCCCGAAGAGTCCTGATTTGAATCCACTAGACGTTAATTTGTGGGGACATTTAAAGGCACTTTTGTATGCAACACCAGTGGACGACATGGGAACCCTACGTAACCGTATTATGGCAAGTTGCGAAACCATCAGGAATTTTCCAGGGATTCATCAACGCAGCCGGGTGTCAATGCAACGGCGGGTTGATGCATGTGTTCGTGCTGATGGAGTGCATTTTGAACATTTCCTTTAGTGCCGACGATAAGCTTTTTCACACATGCGAGTAGTAGTAAAATGTATGTTTGGGGACAAGGGCGTGGGGAGTCGGATCCTGTTTCGGAGGAGCCGCCATCTTGTGACGTCACCAGACCGCCATCTTGGATGTCATTAACCTTTCACCCCCGACCCATGTGACCTTTAAATTTGACTTTGATCTTGACCCCGAGGTGCTTTGACCCCAAAAACCACTAAGAAACCTTTAAAAATTCCAAAAAATCCTCAAACATTTCCAAAAAAATTTTAAAAAAATCCCGAAAAAATGTATTATTAAAAATTATTAAAAAATTATTTTAAAATAGTTAAAAAAAATTAAAGTATTAAAAGGATCCTTAGAACTGGCCCTTTTTTTTCAGGAATGCTGCAGGAATCAGCAACCCAGGGTCAGACCCAGGTGACCAGGAGACAGGGATCAGTACCTATGACCTTGACCTTTGACCATTGACCTTGAAAATGCAAAAATTATAAAAAAATTGATGACGAAAATCTTAATTAAAATTCGTTAAAAAATTCATAAAAAAATCATTACAATTTTTATAAAAATTTAATTAAAAAAGCGTTTAAAAATTAAAATAAATCGTTAAAATATTTATTTTTATAAAATAAAAAAAAAATCTTAATTAAGAAGTATTAAACCCCGCCAGCCATTTTTCCCTTTTTCCCTCGAAATTACCCCTGTTCCCTCGATAGTACCATCTTCCCTTTAAAAGTTTATAAAAATTAATTAAAAACTTGATTTTCCTGAGGTTTCCCCCTACACCACCAATTACTCACCTCTATTCGAATCCAGCAGACGACTGCCTCCCTCGCACACACTACCCTCACCTATACTCATTCCGCCAACTTGTGTTTTTTTTTTCGTTCGTCATTTGTTTACATGTGACTGGAGGCAACCATATTTGTTTATATGTTACTGGATACCGCCATATTTCTTTTTCTTTCGTCATTTGTTTACATGCTTCTGGAGGCAGCCATCTTTGCTTATATGTTACTGGATTCCACCATCTTGGTAGGCATCACCCATCCGCCATATTGTATGCAGACTACCTTTACGTTGACCCCCTACAAGCATAATGCCAGACATTGATAACAAGCATAATTTATTAAATATATATTTTGTATTTAAAAAAGATATTTAATATAAAAAACTTTTTATTTAATTATATGATTTTACATATAGCACAATACTTTGTAATAAAACTTATTTCTTTACCTTTTTTGAATTTTTGATTATATTCCGACAAAGTAGGAAATCATGAAATGAAATACGATTTTATTCACAGACATTTCTTTATTCAATTAAATTATTACTGTCGCTAACACCCTCAAAAAATTACAATATTCTTTAATATATCTAAGTAAATTGTCGCTAAGGTTGATCTGCTTACCGCACCTGTCACACAAATATGACATGCAACAGAGTTTTTTAGTACAATTAAAGCGCTCATGTCGCCGAACATTGTTGTGGCGCATTAAGGTCTTTTCACAGAAGTGACACTTAAAATGTCGGAATGGTTCAGCAGATGCAGTTGACCATACAGATGCTGCTGGAGCAGAGGCCGATGTCGTGTCGTGTATCATGCAAACGAGCACTGCGATGGCATTCTACAGTAGTATGATACAGCCCACGGGGCATACACTGTACGTCATGTATTACGTAGTAAAGGAACTATGCGTTTGCGGACCTATGTTCATATAACATTTTTTTTCATCATCCAGATGTAAGGAATGTTTCCCCGAAGTATTGACATGCAATTTTGCAATTTCCTCTATATTACATTCCAGCCAAACCGAACTTTTATATACAAATGAGATGAAGGTGAAAACGTTCCCTGTGCCAAACTCTCCCATAAGGAACTTCGTCTTGTTCCTAACTTGAGTATAATAAACCGTACAACAATCCATGACTTATACCTTTCACGCTCTTCTTTCTCTGAGCGTCTTGCCCTCTCTGAAATAAAATCGCTGTCGACGAGACGCCAAGCGCTCCCTACCTACGCTAACTTCAATAAGGGCATTTTTTTTGGCAAAATTTCGGTGGTTTCAGCAATAATTTTAACTGATAATAAAGTACCAGAACGTTCTCATAATAGCATATAAGTTAAATTGCTGCTGTCCTGTAAACCGATTACAGGACCCTTCTTTAAATTCATCTCTGCTAATTATTTTTCAGCTTTCATTTAAACTCATTAACGCTCGCTTTCTATCCTCGTCGTCTTTCAGCTACCCCGACGCTTTAGTCGGCCGAGTGGGCACATCCTGCAATTGAAATCGCCCTGGATTAAAACATGACAACTGCATGGATCCGTTGTAATGGAAATTAACCGTGATGGTGACACCAGGCACGGAGAAGGGGGTGGGGTGGGGCGTCATCTGGACATGTCAGATCCACGACGGAGCTTTGTCTGCGTCGACGACGATCGCTAGGAGGACCGCCGCTTAACAATGCCCTCTGGGGGCGGAGGTACAATCGGCAGGCCTCTTGTCGGCGCAGATCGTCTCCTCTTTCTGACGTCTACATCCTTCTTCCACACTCCTTTTCCTAGTCACTTCCATTCACGCGGGGTCTATATCCTTCGCGATACGCCGGTCTAACTACGCACCTATTAAGTGTACGCCAGATATCTGAGAGCTTGAGAAATGTCACGAGAAAGGAGGACGTCACTGACGATCCCTGAGATCCATTAGAGAGAGCAATTTTGAACGCCCTCTCATTTTGAATAATAGTTAATTTTATTGTAGCCTTAGGCGTTAAATTCAAAGTGCAGTGGAAAATACACACTGTGTTTATTGCTAATATAGCCATATTTATTTTTAAATGGCTGAAAGGATAAAGTAACTGGGACCTCAAAAGTGCTCACTTTACCGTGAACAGCCTATACTAATTGATAGGAAAATATTATTACGCGAGTGGAAGTGAAGGACAGCAGTTATATGATAGCGGCGGCGGCAAGTCAATGGAGTGTTTTGAGTCACAGGCGCACGCCAAACCAAGAACCACGTATATATTACGATCAAATTTAGTTCTATATTTATACTAAGACCTCCATCCCTCACGAATTCAGATACGCGCCTCTGACGTCTTGTAACACTGGCATCAGAAGTGAGATGGGGATAATTATTTATTAATTAACTGAACGTGCTGTAGGCTGAGAAATTAAGCCTGTTGTATGTATGTTGTTTTAAGCAACTGCAACACGCAATAATAAATGACATTTCTAACTGTGGAAACAAATAGAATATTTGTTTTGTCTAAATTTACTTCGAAATAGGCCAATATTAACATCTGTTGATTTTGTTGATTTTTTTCTACTCATTTAGATACTTTCTTTCAAAAAAATTGGCAACTCTGTCAGTGTGGATCGTCTCATCTTCTAGTCCGTAAAGGAAAAATGGGGTAGAGTGTGCACCAGAGGTGCGCAGTAACCACTCGCAATGTACCAACATTGAGATGCTACACTGCCAATACGACTATTAAAACGTCGTGGGTAAAATTTGAGGTTAAAACACTGCTTACGTGAACGAATGCTTTGATATGTTTTTGCAACCAATTTTTAATACGATTATATTAAATTTGAATTGGTAAAAGTAATTTCGTTATATGAAAGGGCGCGTCTTTAACGTATGTTCCTGACGTCCATGACGTCTTTGCACTCATCTTCCGCATCACTTCCCTCACACGGGGTTTATCTCCTTCGCGACATGGTCGTTCCTAGGTGTTCTAACTAACCTCCTAACGTGACGTAAACCAACCCCGTAGCACCCCAATCAAGCGCGAGGCCAATTACGCAAGTCCGCAGCCGCGGAAACCAAGTGACCGCCCGTTTTCCTGACAACGCCACGTACCGCTCGCCGTGATAAAAAGGCCGACCTGATACGCGCGTTCGCGCCCGTGTATAAGGTGTGTGTGTTTGTGTCCGAGCCCCTTACCACGTGGGCGGGATTACCGCCGAAGTTGAGGATTAGGTCATCCTGAGGTGCAACCATCCTTTCTCCCCTCCCCCACGGGAGATATTAACGTGCGCTCTCGTTGATGAAGCATTTCAGAACAGAACTCCCAGCCTCGTGCGTTGAAGCAAACCCTCCTGCCCATTCTTCGTCCAGCATTTCTAGATCTTGCTGGAGGTCGTAAAAGTGGACGGCAGGGAATTCCATGTTATTGTTGGTTCTCGGTGGGGTACTGTACGAGTCATTGGCTGATTTGTTTTTTACACAACACTTCAGGTGTGGAAAGTACTGCTGTCATCGACCTACGTGACCCATATTCATGCGTCTATTAGTGACATTGTCGAATTTTTGGAACTACACACACATACACACACACACACGTTATATATATATATATATTAGGCTGAGTCACGAAAAAAAGGGAGAAAACATATACACGACCTATGATCTAAAGGCAATACCACGGGCGATAGACATATTTTAAGTTGGACCTTTAACTAGCTTATTACAAATATCGAAGGAATTTTTTTAATAACATAGTGTCTCTGGATAATGTATGACGTAATATAGCTCTGTAAACACCACAAGACGTGTCTGTCACTGTCATTGAATTATTTCATGGAAATAATCACAGTTACTACTCTTATTTCGACTTAATCTCCATGTCTCTGTAGCCTACTTGGGATTTAAAAAATGGTTTTTTAACCCGCATGCCACAAGTAACTTTACACAGTATATAGACACTCAGTGTTCCTCTCCAGAAGCTGTAATAAAGTATAGAGCTTCGGGTCCAACCTCAAAGATATGTGCAACAGTAGATATAAATAGTTGATTCGGGCACATGATTTAGGATCCAGGATTCGCACGCCAATTCGGTTGACGAGGCGGTTAAGGCTGGCGACTAGCGACCTGGGACGGCCTTGTAATCGACAATATCGCCTGTTTCACCCCAAAAATCACTTCCGAAATCAATTATTTTTACCAAAAAATGACTTTTTTTCCACCAAAAAATGAAAATATGAGGAAAGCTGGTTCGGAGCTCCTCGAAGGCAATAGCCGGAAAGTCCTCAGATGAGGAAGAGGATTAGGTCAGTGGAATGAGTCACTTATTCAATCCTCAGAACAGCAGAGGAGGATTCGAGACTCCGAGCCAGGTCCAGCGGACCGGGGAATATCAGCGGACATGGCGCCCTCCCCCGGCCTCAAATCCTGCACCTACCACATTCACCTCTCTACCGCCTTCCCTTTGCCTTACCTCACCCCTCCACACCCACAACTCACCCCTCCCCCCCGGGGAAATTATTATAATAATCGCAAAAATCGAAAAAAATTACTATAAAAAATTTGGAAACCATAATGATAACATCACACTCACACCTCCACGCAGTTATAAAAATTCGAGAATAATCGCAAAAATATTGAAAAATTGATTCTAAAATCAACGAACATATAATGTACCACACTCCCTCCCTCCCCGCCCGTGGCACGACCCCATTACCATAAACATCAACCCTTACCTACCCAACTCCTAATCAAAAAGAAAGAGAGAAAGAGAGAGAGAGAGAGAGCGAGAGAGAGAGAGAGCGAAAAATCACAAACAAATCGAGAAAAAAAATTCTTAAAATCGAGGGAAAACTTACATTGATGACTCAGACCACCGTGTTAGTTGTCGACGACCTTCACAGTGACCCTAAATGACCTCGAACTAAAAAAACGAGAGAAAAATTGTAGAAAATCGAAAGAAACTCGTAAAAAAATAGGAACATATTGCGTCACTGATTCTTGCACCCATGTTGGATACTGATGACGACTTTGACCCCGCCATTTATAGCCATTGGCCTTGACCTGGGAGGTTTGCCGCACTCGGAGTCTGGCTGAGAGAAGCGAGATCAGTAATCCAGAGCATTCTTCAGATGTCTCAAAGACACCCGATACCGAAGGTCGGGAGCGGCACTCACTCTGCTAAGCGTAACAGGCCCGCTTTGTAAACATTCCTCTGTGAAAAAGCTGCAGCGTTTCCGGTTGCAAATGATAGCGCGCGCGCGCGTCAATATCCAATTACTCTGTCCTTCACTTCCACTTGCCCGCACGGGGTAAAGCAGCAAATTAGTGAGTATATAATAGTATTGTTGCATGGAAACGCCTGAGGGGCGTATCTGAGTTTGTGAGGGCTGGAGGTCTTAATACAAATAATAATTAAAGAGCTCAATTAGATTTCTACTTGATTAGCATAGCTTTTATTTACAGCATTAAATTATGTCTCCACTTTAACTCTTTCTATTTAACAGTGAACACAACATTTGATGTCTATTTCAACTCTCATTAACGTCCTTCTTGATTGTCTCTGTTATTTACAGTCAATTAACTCATGCGCATATTAAACACGTGTTAAGTTTATTTGTTGCTATAATTTATAATGTCTTTAACTCGCGCATCTAGTCCAATCGTCCAGCCTGCCAGCCGTGTCCTTCACTCGCAGTCGCAGACTTCCCTTCCGCTTGTCACTTATCTCGCCGCTCGTTTTTCTATCGCTCGGAGCTCAGCCACTCATTCAGTCGTCAACTCCAACTCAACTCTAGGCCCGGAGACCTGTCGCAATATTAATAGTGTTCCCCTGACCATCTGGAAGGTTCAACGCACCCCGAGTCAATATGAGATAATGAGGTCAGTAATCCAGAGAATTCTTCAGATGAACACAGAAATCAATCAGACCAGGGTCAACAGCTTGCGCCGCAAGAGATGAGAGATTATCGTGTCGGCTCGCTTTCTGTGTATCTGATACGCGGCCGCCGCTATCACATAACGACTCTGTCCTCTTCGCTCTCTCACGCTGGGCGGGCCAAGGTCAGCAGCGCAGACCAGCGACACATACACTATATTAACCGAACTCACAGTGTTTCGCACATATGCTATCAAACATGCATACTAGCTACGAAATGAGGTATTGATAAATTTCTTGTATTTTTATGAATGGCAAACGTTTAGAATGAGTAGGAAATTGTCGTAAGGAAGGACACCATCTTGCAAGAACTGTAATAGAGTTAACACATTTCCCAGTCCTGTGCTTGAACTTCGAAGCAAAAATCGTATACTGATTTATATTATATACGGGGGCAGAAATTATTAAATTGCTATGTTTTCAATCGCTGCCGAAGAGAAAATATTGAATCCTATGAACATTTGTCTCAATTTCTCTTGTTAATCATCCATTGGCGCGGAAAATCTGAATAAATTGCGCTAACCGCATCGAGAGGACGTCGTAATTCGTACCTTTATTTATTTGCGTTTTCGTTATCCGTTCTTTAAGTCGTCACGCACAAGTGATAATGCAGTTCACATAACTAGCATTAACACTTACTGGTATTAAAAATATATTTTTTTCCGACATATCTATAAAGCTCCATATAGCAGAAAACGTCGTAGGTCCCTAGTGCAACACAATATTACCGTACACAATGTGTATAAGGTTGCTATTTCAACGATTAATTAAGAAATCGCGTGACTCCCAAAAACTGTCTTTCCCGCCATCTTGAAATAATATTTTCCCGAGAGTAACTACTCGAGATTTTCTACTGCATGTAAATAATTTTAATTTTTGAAGAATTTATTGATTTTTTTTTAAATTGTGTTATTTGGTCTACGTCCACAGTTTGATTTGTGTTTTCATTGCAGGGAGGCATGGATGAGATAACGAACAATTTCAGAAAAACTAAACAGTTTAAAATACACGCAGCGCTGTCACTCCGGTACAGTAGTTACTATACAAAAATCAATTTCGAACTTTTAACACGCACGTGTATACTTCAATAAACACAGATTTTTTTTTTTTTACTTTTAACTTTTAACTTTTCAAAGGCAGTAAAGCCTGCAATGCGTGTGAGTATAAGCAAATGCATTGTGTGTGTGTGTGTGTGAGCGCGTGTTGGAAAGTTAATATGGAATAGTGATCAGTCAATCCATTACCTATACTCGGTACCATGTAGTAATAATAATAATAATCATCATCATCTTAGACGTTTGTATACGATTATGAAACATTGATGAAAATAGGCTATAAAATATGCGAACAATTAATTATTTCTTAGTTAAAGAATATGGCTTAAAAATATTTAATCTTTGGAATTTACATTATCAGTGATAAGACGAGTAGCAGAAAAAAATCAGTCGGAAAAATAGTGAGATTTAAGAAATGATTATAAAGACTACAATAAGTATGTAATAGATTTGCAAAAACAGCGCTTATACATTGTTGTCCATTAGAAACAATTTTTTCCAGAAACTTCTATGCAATGTTTGATCACAACAAAACACTGCACGGCATATTTTCAGAAATGATGTAGCACTGACGGATATATATATATATATACTTTTTTTAACGCAGATCCCGGTAGCAATTACACCGGAAGAAAAACTACTGTTTTGAACTGACGCACGAATGTTATGGTCGGAGGGTAACACGCAAAGACGGGCGCGAGGGAAAGAGGCTTAAAAAAACACAGCAGCTTTCCTTGGCCGTTCTAACTCCCCAAGTAACTGCTCACGCAAAACACTGAACTGCGGTTTTTTGCGAGGCGATCCTCGAAAAGGTTACTTGCAAACTTGTAACAACCAGCCCCTCAGGTGACTTCGCGTGCGCAGCGGCCACAAAGTCATCTGATGGTTCGGCACACGAAAAGAAGACCTGGCGGTACGGCGGGTCGCCGAGGAATAGGGATTGGGAGAGCGGCGTTAAACGCAAGTCTTATTCTCGTCAGGGCGTGGTCCTTAGCCTTTGTCGCCGTTGGCGGTCGAACCCACCCTTCTCCGCCACCCGCCCAAACCCCTTTCACCCTCGACGTAGCCGCGGGCCGCCGCATCTTCTTCCTTCTCTTTTTAACGACCCCGCGGGTTTTACGTCCCGGGATATTACGACTCCGGTGGCGAGGTGGCTTCGTGCGCTCGTCTTTGGTCAGCAGGAACCGCGAGTCATCCGGTAGCGGGGTTTCCACTACCTCCGCCTCTTAAAAAAAAACCCACGAACCTTACGACACCCGTAGCAGCCGACGTCCTGACACCCTGTCCTCCCCCCTCTCCTCTTTCTATCTCAATCATCTAAATGGAAAAACGTAATTTTGCGGTCCGCCCAGCCCCGTCACGGTGGAAACCTACGGGAAGCGGTTCGTTCTGAATAATGTATACTCGTTAATGGAAGCGAGGCGCATCTCGAAACAGGTACCCGTGTCCTGTGTCGTCATTCGTGTGATTTAATTTATTATTTATTATTATCATTTTTTTTTTTTTTTTTTTTGCGAAGCGTAGAAAAACTTGACTCTCATCGGCACTCCCTTTATAGGCAACTGACTGTTACTCCACTTTTTTCTATCGCTGCTAAATTTCTACTTCCAAGATAGTCCTCCACCTCATAAGCTTGACCGCGTATGGAAAATTATACCAAAAGGACGGTGCGCCAAATACGTGCGCACTCAGTGCAATATAATTCTACATAGCAACTATTTATTACTAGGCGTTACCAATATTAATTTTAAATTACATATTACGTAATATTTATAGGTAAAGTATAGTCAAGAAGTTCAATTTATCCATAAGGTACATTTATGCAAACACAAGTACATATAAAACCCTCACGATACGTGACACATATAGGAAAAAACCAAATACTTCATCCATGGAGTAATTTTCCAAAGGTTTGATTCTAAAAGTATGAAGAAAACGCGAATAGACCATCATACCGAAGTAGGCTCCCGAATTCTGATGGACCTATGATTTAATTCGGCTCCCACGTCTGTCCCCCCTTCCCTTACGCGACATTATTATTGCCTTCTTCTCCACCGTTCCCCGCTCTGCCACGTGATTAAATTTGCGCAGGCAGAACGGAAGAGCGCGAGTACATGATTAAAGAAGAGGCGGAGAAAGTAACTCGATAGAGGATAGGAGACTCCCGGTGTAGCACTGCATTTTCTTGATTGCTCCAGCTGGGATATCGTGTCGCGTACTTCGCGCCATCGCGTTACTTCACGTTGCTGTTCTCTACTGCGAAATCATCTGCCTTCGGAGCTGCTACTGGTTCCCTTGACATTCCAATTTAGTTCAAAGGAAAGCTAGGTACTATTCCTTAAAAAAAATTACAATACACTTGTTTTATTTTAAAAGTTATTGTGCGTTGATAAATGAGAGCTGTATTATTTCCAGTTTCCTCTGAAAAATCCTTCTTAAATTTATTTTGTAGTCTTCTCAATCTCTTTGTAATGGCAATCTGATGACATAATGGATAGTGTCACATAATTGAATTAGAAAATGAGGTTTGAAATGAATTAGCATAAATTCGAATTATTAATTTACGCTGAACCTCACAGGCTCCACACTTTGTGAATTGAGCACGAAGTAAAATTAATTAATGCTCGGCTCTTAAAAATACACCACTGCTACTCAGAAGTAAAATCGAAAGTGACAAGAAGGAGAAACGAGAAAACTGAACCATTGTCACGGAGGTAGGAGCACCAGGAGGAAACTCAAACTCCGTGGCAGTGACCACAGCTCTCATCAACTGTCATACCAAGCGCTAGATATCCAGTAGAGTTCAAAAGATTTTTAGCAGAGCTAAAAAAAAGTTTTTCCAATCCCATTGATACTGCATATTTCTACCCCAAAATTGTGAGAAATGAACAACCCACAATTATGTTTTTATTTCCTTTATATGGACTTAATATTTTTTTCTTTTTAATGCCCCAAAATGGTTTTACAAATATAAAAAAAGATAAACGTGTTAATTACAATTATGCCTAGAAACAGGCTTCAAAACAATTATACCTGAAAACAGGTTACAAAAATAACTTGTTTAAATACAATTTATTCTTGAAAACAGGCTCCAAAATACGAAAGGTGCCAATAGGGTCACGTGCGTATAGAAACGTTACAAATTCCCCACTTTTACCAAAAAGATTTAAAAAATTGTGTACAAAATTGATGCTCTAAATTTACATCATAAAAATTGAAAAATTACTTAACTTTTATACAAATGCCCAACTTGTGTTTTGCCGTATATTTAAAAATTTTAAATATTCCCATTATAAAACTCCCTCCTCTTAAAACGTGGCAGGAAAATGCCTTCTGCCTGTTTTTCCCCCTTTCACATTACAAATGTGAGTGTAGTGTGTGTTTCCTCCTGTCGCGTGTCCGGTATGTGTGTGTCAGTGTATCGACATCCATCATACATATTCCAAACTTAGTTCTGTAGAGTGTGGAGGAACATGGAAGAACAGTATGGAGGTTTTGCTGATAGTACAAAAATCAGTTAATTAAAATCTCTTGATGACGTATGCCGCCGCGTCGTAGAGTTTCCTAGCGACGGCCAACTGCAACGAAGGTTGTGAGCCAGCAAGTTGGTGCGGGGAGGGGGGAAGTCAGCTGGCGGCACCTCGCAGTGCTGGAACCGTGTGTCGAGCAGAGTAGTCATAGTACCCGTCAGCTCCTCGCTCGCCATCGGAGGGGGCAGCATACTGGTAAGTCTTCTTAACCCTGATAGCTGAGCATTCTCAGGTGGCGGATAGCTGGTTAGGTGGAATAAAATACTGCAGCACCGTTACACCTCCTATGACATAAACTCATGTAGTGACGATACCAGCGGAAGGGGGGGGGGAGGAGGAGATGGAAGGGCAGGAGGCCATTGACTATTGGCCCTGCCTGCTGGCAGTCTAGGTGTGAGCATGGTGAAAATATTCGAAGAAGTATTCTGCAAGAAGACGTTTCTGCCTAACAAATATTATAAGAAAAAGATAAATAACTATTTCTCATTCTCAGTTTACAAGATGGGATTTATCTTTTTAAAACAGTAATTACAAACTTGGCCATCACAGATAGGCTAAGCTACGCATTATATATGTGTTTTTGTTCAAGAGCATGGGTAGTGAAATTAACCTCTTCAGATCATAGTTGAATCTTAATCTGCAGTGTAATTACCCCTTTATTTTCCATAATCCTCACCGCATATTTTTTTTGTAACAACAGGAAAGTAACTTGTAGACATATAACAGTATTTTATTTCTTTCGTAAACTACTGGAATCTCAGGACGATGCTTACTCTAGGTTCCATTGAATCAGGTAAAAGCGAGTAAACGTATTATATACGGCATGACAGAAATATTACATAAGACCCTTGATTGAACATATAGATAATAACATAAAATAAATACAAGAACGACACTGGCCATGTACAGTACATCCTACTCAAGACTATTAGATTTGATCACTTGACAGGCTCAACTAGGCTTCTGCATCATTTCCTCTGAGCTGCTATTAGCATACAAAATATTTGACTGTTAAAACCTTCACACAAGTTGGTTACTGATAACGTTGTCTGGAACGTGCAACTTGGGGACTATGTAAGATTTCAACTGAGCAATATTATACCTACCAACTGGATTTCCACTCATATCTGCGAAATGGTTTTGAATTATATTTATTACTTTGAAAGGAACTTCAAATGTAAGAAAAAGTTTCCTTGTTATAAACTCCCAATAGCTGCTTGTGTAACATGTTCTTCTTAACACAAGGTCGTTTATTTTGAATTTATTCAACTGGCTCATCTTGCAATACCGTTTACGGTTTTTATGCAGAAAAGATTAGCGTCTTCTCACAAGTTAAGTTAATTCAGCTCTTATTTCACCCGGACCTTCTTCCATATTGGACACGACAAGTTATGGTGGCGCGTCTAATCCATCCACCAACCTTCCCGTGTGTCTACTAGTGAGGACTTCTTTAGGATGATAGGAGGCGGCCAATTCGGGGAATTAGGGTTTAGGAATTTAGGGTTTAGGAATTTAGGGTTTAGGAATTTAGGGTGGATGATTTCGAACGGCTTGTAAGAGCGCTACATGCGACAAAGTTGGAAACTACAGGCTTGTGGAATTTCGACGGTATTTTGTTTGTCACGTTATCAATAAATAACTTAGTGCCAAGCATTTTTCTCGTAACCCCGTTATCTTGTGAATAACTGATCATATTTATTTCTAGCCGATATCAACCTTCTCGTTATTTCTTCGCTCCCTGCAGTTAACATTCCATTTCAAATAAAAACCAATCGCCTTTTTGTTTGGCAATTTTAGTACAACATACGAAATTTATCTTAAAATAACTTCATGCTGATCCTTGATTTTCCATTTTTTTTTCGGGTGCATGTATTGTGCAGCATTTCAAAAACAGTAAATACCGGCGTTTGCACCACACCGCGACAAATAAAACGTAAATAAACAACAGTAGACGATTTTACGGACATATTTGGGTATTTAGTGTGTTACTTCACCTCGGTAAATTCCAACCCTAGATCCCCAAATATTTAGGGCCTAAACTTGGCCACGTGGTCGATTCATTAACCTAAATAATGGTCTCATAGCCGTTTCGTACACGGCTTTTGTATGTGTAGGGTTTTGAACTTTGTACGCCATTCATACCTTTCAAATTACGTGGATTGGCATCTGTTGTCTTTTACATACAGCGAGTTTGTGATTTCTTTCCTTGTTTACGGGTAGATATAGCTTGATTACGGCGTTTTCCACGAACTAAGGGTTGATTGCCACACGTGTTTTTTTTTTCCTGTGCTCGATGCGGCTACGTCGAAACTTAGTTGTAACTGCCCTGAATTCCGTCTCATTGCGTACAGTGGCTGGCACCAGAATGTCACGTACTTCCGCTACAGATATTCGGGTTTCCAGACCGCGCATCTGCCCCTCCAGACTTGAACGGGTTTGTTCTAACTCTGTCGAAATCTTTCTTTTGAATGATCGCAGCTGGTTTTGCATTAAACTTACTTTAGTTGGTACTGTAACACGCCTAAATAAAAATAAAGGAATACCGGCAAATGTCAGTTATGTAATGTTCCGGCTAGCTTAATTAGAATATGCACTGTTACATAACATAAGTTTCCTCTTTGTAGAAACTGATCCAGGAACCTATGAGTTGACCAAATTATTTTTACTTATGCTACTGAATTCGCATAAGCCCTCATCAAAATATCAGTCAGTATGGGTCCAAAAGAATTACTTCAAAAGCATGCAACTTTCAAATTTTATTTTTAACAATTATGATTGTGGTTTATTATTTATAGGATAAATTTGCATATCATATTTTTGTAATGACTCCCCTTAGTTTGTTTATAATATGAATTAAAATTATTAGACATATTTTTGGCAACCATATGAACGTATCAGAAAAATTAGCAAAACTTACATTTATCTACCATACAAGCAAAGTCATGCAACACTAACGCAATTTACGTGCCGCATCCATCCATATCTCAATCGCTCCATAACGATTGTCCTACTTTCAGTGTTCATACGTATCTAATTTACATAATTATATACGCTGGACTTAGCTCTAGACGATACACCACTGTAGCAGTGTCTAGAACCGCAATCCTCCTCTGGCGACTGTCGCTGGAAGGACCTGCCACTAGAACGGATCTCGCCCCTCGCCAGCAGGAACTGGTCATCCTCGGCCGTCCACTGGTACCGTGGTCCTGGCGTCGACTCTCGTCCCAGCTGCTTCGTTGTGGATTCGTCGTTGCTGATCGAAACCTAGTGGCTGGCTCCTTTCACTTGCCATACCTCTCCTGGCCGGGGCAATGAACAGTGAACTCCGTATTCGTATGCTGCGCTGGTTCAGGCCTGGCCCCTCTGACTACTTACGGGCAGCAATGCCTCCATATAATGCATACAAATTATAATGACAGCTTAACGATGTAGGATTAAATCTTCCCCTATTCTGAATTGATGAATTGTAGTACAGTACAAATGATTATTTCAGTATTCTTTCTCTTCTAATTCACATTTACATAGAGTCTTATGATTATGCTGCCTCTATACTTCGAACATTTTTTTTTAAAGATTAACCACTAATGTTCGATTATTTGTTCCTAGCAAAAACACCGTTGTCAATGCCAACCTGGCTTGTTCATTCTCTAGCAAGAAAAAACAGTTTCTCACATACACTTTGCATACTATCATCTGACACACTTAATATCAGAACGTAAATTATGACAATCAAAGATAATATTATTTCTCTACATAAAATAAAGCAAGCTAACATAGGCAGGCGTTACAGTACAGACATTAAATTATCCTCAGTGGTTTCTAAGGAATGAGTAATATATTCGTCTACTCGAACTTCCAGTTGTTCGAATCGAACATGCAAATTTTCTATCTGAGTAGCTTGAGATCCTCGGTTAGTTACTAAGTTCGTGACTACATTCTGTATGGAATCAGAGTGTTTTGGGTTTCTTCTACTCCACCACCAAGACTACCAATATTGCGTGACAAACTCACAATCTGTTTTTCTAAACCACCAAATTTATTACACAACTTTTCGTCTTGAGTTTAAATTTTGTTACGGAGTTCTACGATATTTGAATTCATGCATTCCATTAGATTCGAAAACAAAGTTAGCATAGAATTTGAATTATCTCGGTTCGTTTGTAGTGGCACTACCTAGAGTAACGTTGGAAATTGCGCACTAAATTATTGTTTTCGGGTACTTCATCCTCAGCGATGTTGGAGTTTGCACTTAAAATGGGAGTTCCCTCTATACTGACGATATTTGAATCTCCCTCAGTCATTTCACTTTCTATTAATTGTCTTGTGCTTCGTAAGAAATACGGTTCTCTGTCTTTCTTGCTCATTTTCCTCCTCGAGGCTTATACAGGCCACAACGTTGAGGAGCAAAATCCTCTCTCTCTCTCTCTCTCGCTCTCTGCAGTATAACGAGCTTCGTATACAAGCGCGAATAAATAAAAAATATTTAGAAACTTTTACTTGAGAATCAGTGTGTTACAAAGCTCGGATAAATTATGCCAAAATACATATTTCAGTGAATTATATATAGGACTATGAAGAAATTATAAGCGACAGATGCTTTAGATTTCAATGCATTCACAGTATCAAAAGAAATCCTACACTAAAATTATTTACAACATACTAATTATCTCAATAACTGGTATTCAATTCAGACCTTTTAGTTTAGATAAATAGAAGAACATTAACTTTGCGTGTACTAATTAATGACCCTTAAAATCTTACCTTTACAATTTAATGATTAACAACACTCTCTCAACATGCATCGTAATAAAACTTTCAACATTTTAAGATGTATGTACAGATCCCTACTCATGAAGATCAAACTGCTGTTAAAATTACAACTTTTAATAGAATTTAAATGAGGAAAAAACAAATTAAAGCAGATCATTTAAGAATCAATTATTAATAACATTTCTCTGTCTGCTGTCAGATAATAACTAACTTCAGAAGCCAGATGTGATTTAATATTGCGATTTATGACTGAAACTCCCAATTGTTTATGCAACTCATCACCAAAACGTGAATCTACAACCCTTATTTTAGATTTTTCTAAGTGGCAATTTCAGACGAAAATCTTGAATGTCTTAATGTGCTCGACTAACAAGATTCGTTTAGAGCAGTCGTTCTTTTCTCCGGACCACTGGTTTTTTAAATCGTTCGTAGTAGGCCCTGTAACACTTTTTATAAAATCACTGCACTGAATTCTCTTGGATTAGAATTTAAAGTTTACAATTCCATCCAATTTAAAATTATCCACAGATTCTAAGTTCAACACATCTCACGTAAGGGCGATAGTTCTGCGTAATGAAATGTTGCAGCACATTTCTCTACATCAAATGATTCAATCTTACTTGAATTGTTAATGGCGTATACATCCTTTTCAAATAATTTCGATAGCCAAAATTCCTGCACATCACTGCAGGATAACCTCGGCAACATATACCGCTTCTCACTCAGGACATCTGACTTCAATGAAAGAGCGTTGATCTCATCCTTTGCAACGTAAGTCGGCTTCTAACTACCCTGGGTAGGGCGGGATCTTATTGCGTCTCAGGGTTAACCCCTTACGCCTACAAGGAAAGGAGGTCATGCAAGGAGACATCCATCGCGGCATAGAGGAAGTGGGCAGCCTTGGCCAGGATTTAGGCCATGACTACCTCCCTGAGTGTACATATAGTTAAGACTATATCTAAGAAGAGACTGGGGAAAAACCGTCAAAGAGAAACAGTGCCAAATAATATTTACCTACTTCTGGAGTGGTTATAAAACAACTTAAATAATAATTTTTACAGCAAGCAATAGACGCCTGTAACGCACACAACGTTATATGCAAACAAGCATGAAACAATCTGTTTTATTAAATCCTACTTTAATATATTTTAACTGGCGCACTAAGTGACATGCGTCCAGTAAAGTTGGCAACGATTGAGGGAAAGTAGTTCCATGTCTTAACGTCGAATTAAAATTGTTACTTAACCATTGATAATGTCACAGTTTAACGTGACCGATGCAGGAATAAAGTGATAAGGTGCATTACAATATTAATTTTACAAATGGTGGACGAGTAAACCACGTGCATACAAGTAGATCTCAAGCAGGGCTTTCAAAAGTTCTCATTTTACCGTAAACAGCCTTTACCAAATTTAACTTCTCAGGGTCTCATTAACAGCAACCCAACGTCGAGCGTTAAAAGCAAGCTGCGACAAACCAGATAACTTGCTATATCCTGACTATCTAATAAAAAATATTTCATTGACTAATTACAAAATGTAAATATAAGTGTTAATATATTCCTGTTACTGTAAATTCCCTTGAATTATAGTAGAGCCAAGTCATCATTAACACGCCAACCCCATCTCGAAGTCCCAAAATTAACGTTAATTGACACATTGGAGCCCACTCTGTAGCATTTCAGTATTAATCAGACAGCTTCCAAGCTAGGCCCGTCCGTGTAAAACTCTCATGCCTTGTGTTCAGTAAAGACTAAAGACCCAAGCCAAATTAAACGAGACAGTTCTGTGAAAACTAAAGTGCGAGTAGTGTAGTCATGTTATGTACAGTATTCCTTGGTCGGTCAGAGTACGTGCATGGAGAGAAAAAGCCACAATAAATTAATAATAAAAGAAAATAAATTTGACACCTATAAGTTACATGCTACTTTATGTGCTATGGAGGTAATTTACGGAATGGATAACTGATGTTGAGGTCTCATGTTTCTTTTATATGCTTTCTCGTTTTTTTAAAACACAAGAACACTTTTCTTTTCTCTCTGTCCAACAAATTATCCGTTTTCTCTCTGCTCTCCTCGTGGGACGCGACTTTGGTTAAAGTTTTAACTTTGTTGTTTCCTTTTATTTCGTATTTTCACATCTCCGCCTTTGCATCTCTGGAATCTTTGTTCTGGAAGTCTGTTTGTTTAACGCCACCTTCTTTTTTTCTCTATACTTTTCTTCAATCTTATTTATAATTATATTTATATATTTATATATATTATATATATATATATATATATATATTATATATATATATATATATATATATATATATACACACACATGCAAATTAGCATGCCTTGCAACTTCTTAATGATAAGTTCCACACAAGAAAGCTCTTCCCAAATGGCCTACCAATAAGATTATCGCTTTATAATTCCAGTGCTTATATCATTCACAATTAACGTAGCAAATTTGTTTGAAATCGGTTAAATAGTTCCCGAAATATAACATAGTGGCCTGGATTTTAAAGTTGACGCCACTTGGAAAATAAGAACCCGGCGTGATCGAAAATTATACAAGTCAGTTGTCATTATTAAATACTATATGTGGACTTAGTTTGGTGAAATTTGGTTGTCGGGTTTGAAAGTTATTAAGGGGGACATACATTGGTGACAGACATTCGAGTGATTGCATAAGTCTATCTTTCATTCGGAAAGAAGGCTAAAAAAAAAAAAGGCCCGTCTTACTCGGAAATTGAGCCCAGTAATACCTAAACTACCAAATCGTGAAGATCGGCGGAAGTAACTTGAACAAACAGTTTGTTCAATTGTTGGTGTTAAACATTATCACGCGAAAATTCTGGTCGAAAGGATCGGTAGGTAACATGTTTTTACGGGCCTGACAATACTGAATAGAACTACGCAGGGTAGACCAAAATAAATACAAAAATATTTTTAGGCCAGATAACTCGTAAGGCAGCAGAGTGCTTGTACACTCTAAGAAATTGTTCGTAAAATTACCATATCGATGTATACGAATAGCGAGGAAGTGCGAATGTTAAACTATATGCCCATACACCCACGGTACTGTTCCTGCATTTTGTCACGAAATAGTCAAATGAGTAGGGAATTCCCCAACCTTGTGCAGTAACGACGCTCAACAGTCTTGTATTTGCAGTCAGACGTGTGGTATTATTTCCATACTATGTACAGGTTAGGAACATCCATTACAGTATAGGAAGTTTTATAGAAGATTTTTTACAGTTTAAGCATGGCCAGTCTCAGCGACACATTTCAGCCAAAAGGTGGCACTGTGGCAAGGTGTTTTGTTTCACTTAAAAATATCGAGGGTTAATTTATTTTCTAATGCCGACCTCTTGAAAAGGAGCTGGATGTTTATAATTTTAATGCTATTAGCGTTATAACACGCGGAGAAAATTTTTACCACGGAGAAATGTACTGTACATATGTTATACTTTCATTGTGTTTTCCATTGAAGAATTGTACTATGGCATCAGAAATATGCACGATTTACGTACGAGTATGCTAGTTGTTCAGCCTTGAGTGTCAAACGAAACTGTCATAATCCTTATCTTATACTCGGATATCATGAGGCAAACTAAACAAACAGCGTGGTTGCCGCTTAATTTCGCGGCGCTGTGCGATTTCCTACGGTCATTTAGTGGCACAAAATACACTGACCAGACGTGCTCCATGTGACGTTACATAGATCCTAAGCTGGAAATTTTCAAAGGGAATGGCGTGATTAGAGAGGGGGGTTTCTGACGAGCGTTCGGGAGCGTAAAAGACAAGCAACAACGGCTAGTCATTTCGTGACCAGCGCGTCAATGTACAGTCAGGTTCTGGAGAACTGTGACCTCCTAGCTATAACAATCAGTTACCCATCAACTCTTAGCGATATGCGTTTCCTTTAAAGCTTTCTAAATTGAATGCTTCTTTTGTATTTTTAAGTTAATGTTTAGTTCGCAATTTATGTTTATTAGCTAACTACCAAGTAATATATCAATATAATCGTGTTTAAATATCGAGAATAGACCTAGGTAATCAATAAGCATCTCAGGTTCTAAACGTATAAGTTAGGTTCTGATATTTATAAAGAGGATTCCTAAATGACTCAAAAATCCCTGGTCCTAAACGGTTACGTCGATAAATTGCGACAAGTTGTATGCATGTGTTTTATGTGTACAAAGGAAATATTCGTGGATTGAAATCGAAACGAAGCTGATGGCACAACTGCACTAATATAGATGAAATAAGAATATGTGACTCATAAATATAATGTTTATAATTTACATTATAACTAGCTTAAAGTTTCCCGCAGTACTCGCTATTTTTGTATGTACATAACCAATAATTGTGGACATGTGAGAAATGGAGGGTAATATTAATTTTTCTGATATCCTAAAACGCACATGTAGGTTTAAAGGAAAAAAGTCATTAAGTTTATTAAACCGATGCACTGCAGCTTGCAATGATGCTCGTCTTTCCGTGTACAGTGAAAATGTAAAAAGGTTCATTCGTGCACTTTCTGGAGGAAGCTGCTTATGGTTTTTCGAAAACGCATGTGAAGGGAGTTAAATGTGGATAAGACAGATGGGGTTTTGTAGGTTTTACTGGAGTTTGATATTTTTCGCAGGGTCCTCGACAGTAAAAATATATTTCATACAAATCGTGTATACCATTAATGTACCTATACTAATGCTGAATAACTTCAGAAAATTTCCAGCAGTTGATAGTCAATTTTTGGAGGTATTTTAGATCTTTGGATGTATTTTTTCCAAAGAATATTTCATCTCTGAGAAATAAATTTTAAAAAAATTTATGCCGCAGTTCATTTCTGTCACCCACTCTGTGTTGTACCCAACTAATTTTTCTAAAATCACTTTCTTAACGACGGTTGACATTTAAAAAAATTTCCGCACTTGATAGCACATACATCTCATCTCTAAGCGAAGCTTCACATTCTTTTATTTATCGCTTTTTTTGTTTAATGATTTTATTTTTTGGAATAAGTCTTTTTTCGAATATAGCGAAGGATGTAAAATATCAAAATAAAAAAAAACATCATGCTTCTTTCAAGATTAATGGCTTTATACATAACTTTGATTACGCTGTATTGCTACACATGAAACTTCTCAACACTTACGTACAGTTCCGGTATGTTAAAAAACTATTCTTGAAGTAAGTTTTGAATTCCTTTATCCCAGTATAACGAGTGTACAAAAGCAATAAAGCACGATTGTCATAAAATAGCCTATTATAAAGAAGTAGCTATTTTCCTATCATACATTATAGTGCCACTTAAATAAATACGAGTTAATATTTACTCTGATTGCATATGAATATATATATATATATATATATATATATATATATATATATATATATATATATATATATATAAGCTTAAGTTACTACGTGTACGATAGAATTGCTATGTTACACGTAGCAAAGAATATCAATTTAAAAACTTCTTGATTGGGGGGGGGGGGGGCACGAACTTACGTCAAGCATCCGTTAGGGTAGAAGTCAAAACATGACATCGAACTACATTGAAGCCTTCAAAAATACTGCCGAGGCACCTGGCAAGGTAGCCTACCAGCGTAACTGATATGTAAGGTTTTGTGACGAAACAAATAATTGCAAATAAATATCACAGCAACTCGCTGTAAACTCTGTACAGTAGTAAGTCGTTAGTCTCATGTCTCTGAGCTTACGGGAGTGGTTCCAGACTCCAGAGGACTGGGAATTTTACCAAATCAAATAATCACCTGAGAAGCATATCTGCCATTATTACTGTGACGATATTTGTGTTGGGTTACTCCGATCTCTTCTCTTGTCACGAATGAGATTGGTAGTCATTTTGGTGTAATTTTCGAGACGCAGTTAAGAAACTTCATCCACGCGAGGCGAAGGAATACCCTGAAAGTAGAATTTAAGCAGGGCCCCAGAAAAGTTGGAAGTAACAGTGAAATATTTTGTTGCTGGAATACAATTATTTTGTTGTTCTTACTTGGTTGTCTCATACAAATATTTTGATAGCGCAACTAAAGATTTGTTTCGCTCTGCGTAATATAAACAGTTTTGGAATATTAAAACTCGGAAGTCCAACTGTGGATTGAACCCAGGTCGTTCGCGCTCCAGCGCTACGCCGTAACAACCTCAGCTAAGAGAGACTGTTGAAGTGGAAATATTTTTTAATATATACCTATCGAATACCGGACGACGTACGAAAATAAATATTTCAAGTTTCACAGCTTTACATTTTAGTTTTCTGTTGAACTTGTTTTATTAGGATGTTTATACTATTTTTAAGCACCAATAAGTGCACTAAAAAACACTGTTAACTTCCTAATCATCACAAAAATACAAATAAACTCTCTAGCCATATTTACGAATGAAGGCAATCAAATGAATGGACAAACAAATACATACAGTTGATTAAACTAAACATTTTGTTCGTAGTCTAATTTATTTTAACTCTACATAGAGGTTTTGCTGATTCAAGCGTGTCTTTTGTTAGTTGACGACAATTAATTTTGTTTCTTTTATAGGTTTTGTTTACTCAACAAAATATTTTGTTGGGGTAACTAAATATATTTTTTGCCCTATACAAACACATATTTGGTTTTCTCTCGGTTCAGTATCCCAATAGCTGACATTTTGCAACACGATTTAGCCAATCAGGCGCAGACGATCAAAGAATCGGTGTCCGTGCAGTCCATGTCAAAGGAAATATCTCGCAATTTTGCCTCTGTATACTTAATCTGCTCTGTGACGCGGCCTTGGCACTAGTCGCGCATGCAAATAACGTTACTTGTCACTGGTCTGCACTGCTGACCTTGGCCCGCCCAGCGCGAGCTAACGAAGAGGACAGAGAGTCGAGAGTCGTTATATGACAGCGGCGGCAGCGCGAGCGATAGTGGCCGCGTGTCAGTTACAGAAAGCGAGCCGACACGACAACCTATTTTTCACGCACTCTAACGACCCTGGTTGTATTGAATTCTCCGTTTATCTGAAGAATGCTCTGGATTGCATACTTAGTTCTCTCAGCGCGACTCGAGGTGCGCTGAACCTTCGAGATCATCAGGACGAACACTATAAATGTTGCGGCAGTCCTCCGGGCCGAGAGTTGAGTCGAGTTGTAGTTGAATAGTGAATGAGTGGCTGAGTTCCGAGCTATAGTAGAACGAGCGGCGAGAGAAGCGACCAGCGGAAGGGAAGTCTATGACTACGTGTATCAAGCAGCGAAGTGTGCGGCTGGCAGATTGGACTATTGGACTAGATGCGTGAGTGAAAGACATTATAAATGACGATAACAGATAGACTGAACACGTTTAAATAATGAGCATGAGTTAATTGACTGTAACCAACAGAGACAATCAAGGACGTTAATCAGAGTTGAAATAGACATCAAATATTGCGCTCACTGTTAAATAGAAAGAGTAAATGCGGAGAATTTAATGCTGTAAACAATAACTGCGTGAATAAAGTAGGAATCAAATTTATCTCTTATATTTTTATTTTTATTGAGACCTACAGCCCATCAATAACTCAGATACGTCCCTCAGGCGTCCGCCTAACTTCAAAGTGCTTCATTAGTATTTTTTGAATATTTGTTCCGGCGCAGTTACCGTGATCGAACGCCTATCGATTTTACTGGCTTTCACCTAAAACTCCATGACCAGAAGTTAGTAATATCGAGCTCTCTGGTTATTTCCTACACTCCTAGGGTTCCATTTCGAATTGCAGCGCCGAAGGTTTACTACACAGCCGTTCCAGGCTAACGGGCACTCCGTAAAACGAATCCTTTTCCTTCAATTTACGAGAACATAAAAAGAACTAAGGATACGATTTTTTTTTTTTTTTTTTTTTTTTTCCCCTTCGACAATTAGGAAGGCGAGACTTTCTTCTTTCCTAGTGGCTTTCTGCGCGCAGAAAATGGTTTGGATGATAGCGCAAATTTGTTCTGTTAATCAATTTTGTTAGAAGTGAATGGATAATTTCTTTAATTCTGACAGTACACTCTAAATCGGAATCAGTTATTTTTTACTGATTGTCAGTTGAAACTGATCCATTCAGAATCAGTATAAAAAGAAAACTATTAATTTCCTCAGTTAAATGAAATCCACTAATACAAACTGTAGACAATCAGTTATTTATAGACGATTAATAAAAGGCACAAAGATTAAAAACCGTGCTTTACTGTTTGAAATAATTTAAGTACAATTATTTTGTCGCAAAACAAAATTATTACATGTACAAG
This sequence comes from Dryococelus australis, assembly GCA_029891345.1. NCBI lineage: Eukaryota > Metazoa > Arthropoda > Insecta > Phasmatodea > Phasmatidae > Dryococelus > Dryococelus australis. The sequence continues at coordinate 50,027,518 of CM057003.1, forward strand.
GAAATTTTGGAAATGGTTGGTATCGAACCGCCACCCCGAAACGCAAAACATTCTTTTGTTTCTTTTTGGCTGAGCTTCTACCAACTCTTCTACTTTGACACTGAGATAAAAGGTCTCGCATTTGCGCAGTAACGTAAACTTACAATGTCGAACGACTGTAAGTTTCGTAATGTGAAAGTACTTCATGTTGTAGAAATATACACATATTATGCGTACATAGGTACATGTCTTTGTAAGGCTCGGAAGCCATTCTAAGTTAAGTTTAGTTCAGGTTGTGTGCTTTAAAAGAGAAATATATTGGTTTTAACGGTGTGTCGAGCTTTTCTATGTATCTGTCATTTTACAAAGTAATGAGATTTTACATAATGAAACTGTTATTTTGAAGAGACAGATTGACTAGTAATAACTGTGCTAATTAGACAGCGAAACGTTAGAAACAATGCAATATTTTATAAAATTTGTCGTTTCCTCATTATTTTATCTGTTAACTCGCAGACCACAAAACTTTCGTTGGTGTAAATTCACCTTTCGTATTTAATCACCACACTATCGAATCAGTAAAATTATCACTGACCTGTCACTAAAAATAACAGTTTAAATCTGTAGTGTCTCGTTGCATTGTAAAATGGCGTATACTAGTGGACATCGATAACCTCGTACATTGAAACCACTATATTTATCTTTTAAAGCACAGAACCCGAACTGAACTAAAGATGTATTGACTTTCGAACTTTGCAAAGACATGTACTTGCGCAGAAAATCTGTGTATTTCGACAACAAGGAATACTTTCACATCACGAAACTTACAATAATATTTGACATTACATTTTGTCGTTCAGTACCCATATACGAGCACACGTTTGGCCGCGGTAAAGTAGGGCAGTGGATATGGCTGATCATGAAAGCTTCAGCATGCTTTGCTTTATGGACGGAGGTTCGAGCCCAGCAAAGTCCAAAAACGTTTTTGTGCAGAAAATATTTGTGCTCTGCGAAAAATAAATCGTACCTAACTTACGTCACATAGGTATTCTCTGTGCCTATGTATTAACTAACTTTAAATAAGTAGTTTTCTACTGCTCGAATTAGTAGATTTCTTTTAACTGATGAATTAGTGATATTTTTTCTACAGATTCCGGATGGAGCAGTTTCTACTGACAACCAGTAAAAAATAACTGATTCCGTTTTAAAGTGTTCTTTCCCGAGAAAGAGACCTGCTCTCGTTGCAAAGGATTTGTGCCAAAACCCACTGCTGCCGTTGGCACCTGTAAGCAATGGGGCTGTTCGAGGTTTCAATTAACCGACATTAAATACCGATCGTAAAATATTGACCGGTGTACAACTTTTGAAAATATCGATCAAATTGCGTTTTTTAAATCATCTATAATGCCGTAGCCAACGCTGTGATCGATAGTGCAGTTGTGACGCATACACTGAATAATGCCTATTTGAGCTTGTTTTATCTGTATCACATACATTGTATTATAGTTGAGGTTTTTACTGGAGGTAGTATAGTCCGGCTCACGAACGAGTGCACTTTTTTTGACTCATCTGAAAGTAGTCTTGTGTTCAGTTATTGCCATGGAAAAAATATTTTCTGTTGACATACTGGGCAGATTAAGATGTTTATGAAAACATATCGTCTTTGTCCGTGTGCGGTAGGTGGGAGGGGTTGGGGGGGGGGAGACACCTCCATATCAACGGGAACAGCTGTAAACAGGACCGCCTTCAAGACTGTCAAAACAAGTGCACTCGTTCGTGAAGCAGACTGTACCAATGGTACCGGTAATATAGGCTTTGTCGATGTTATGAATCACGTGACTGTAACTGTAATATGCATATACAGTTTCTAGATTTGCAGGTGGCGTGAGTTCTGTTCGCAACTGTAAGGGATATGCTCGTAAGTATGTAGCCCTGCCGTGTTTATTTGTCGACGTATCAGCCATTGAAACGCTCTTCAGGCGATAATGCCAACGGTTTTGCGAAATGGTTGCCTTTCCACTCGTTCGCGAATGTTCAATGTCAAAATAGATTTTGTGACGCGTTCAAGTAGATAATTATATTTTTAAAATTGAATTATACGTATATTGTAAATGTCGATCTGCTGTCGGTAAAAGTTATAGCTAACTAAATTCGTAAATTTCAAAAGGCCCAGTAGTCACTTGAGATACACTGGAATAATTAACTATAGTCCATTCACGGTTTCTTCGACCTGTTTCCTAAATACGCCTTGTATCACCAGCGTTTTATACTTGTGTTCATAAAAGTTACCTTTTTTCCTGTTAAATTGAAATGTTAATAATATCTTGTCTATAAATTATAATGCTTCATTGATAAATAATTTGAATAAAAACAGGGAGAAAATAGGTATGTTGGTAACGTATAGTTAGAAACAGTTCTTATACAAAATATCATTACAACTGAGTGCGCACGAATGTGGTGCGTTGTCCCTCTGGTGTAATTCTCCAGGATTAGTTAAGCTTAGTTTGCACGAGGCGGAGGAATATCCTGCAAGTAGATCATTAACAGGGCTTCAGAAAAGGCTGAAGTAACCGTGAATGGATCACACAATGATGTCGATATCAACTGTACAGCGGAAGGCGACAATTGGACACCGTTCTCCAGCAGGTGTCAAACACCGTGTGGACCAACGGCTAAAGTTATATAAACGCACGTGTTTTGAATTCCAGCTTGTCCCCAAAATGAATCCGCGAATTCTTCAGGTCTCTAGTGACGGGGTCCACGTACTTTAACCGAAGCGAGACAGTGATCAAGTCGTGGTAGCAGAATTCTTCCCAGAAGTTCATCGTCTTGAGTAACGGCGATGGGTCTTTTAATTACCTCCTCCACCTGGCTCGACCTGAAAACCCAAGTTTTATTTCACGCTCCCGGTAGAAGGAGCAGGTCGTTTGTGCCACGTCAATGCAGTGTCAAGTGACACCTTTCTTTGCCGCCCCTCCCCCCCCCAATTGCCACCACGGCTGCGTAGCCCTGCCGAAATGACGGATTGATAAGCCGTCACGTCAAAACTTTAATTGCTCGTTAAAGTGGCAGCGTACTCTAAATAAATTAAAGACGATTGTCATCTGCGGCGTTATACTTTTCCTTCTTACCCCCTCCACTACATTTTACATTCCACCCGTTCCTTACCTCAAATTTTTCCTCTCGACGATTTCTTAAATAACACCGTCCGGATCAGTTGCTTTCATTACATTAATATTTTTAATATGATTTCCGTTATTAAAATACGTAATTTTCAAAACCTGAAATTCGAGATGGCGGCTGAGTATTCAATGCCGCATTAAATAGAAGGTCATTAAATAACGTAGCAATTCAAATAGTTCCCATTATTGGTTGATGTGCTGTTTACGTGATTGCACCAGGTAAAATTCTTATCAATGCTAAGTCCTAAACATCTTATTGTAAAACTGTATCTATTCAAAAGGCTGAATTTTTTCTTAATTACGAGAACGAATGAAATGAATTAAGTTCAAACCACCGACAAAGAATTCCTTGACTGGCAGGTAGATATTTTGGACTTCACGTCTCGTCGGCAGGAATATTTTTAGGGACGGAGCAGCATGAAACGGTAAGTAATCGGCGATGGACTTTGGTAAGAACCCATCCTGGCTTGGCGTTGGGTCAAGTGAAAATGTAAAATTATAGCAAAAGTAAGTTTACAGTTATGCTCATTTTTACACTTCGATGCATTAAAAAAAATTCAGATAGCGAACGAAATAATTTAAGTTATCACAAATGGTTATCCAACTTTTTTATTCGAAGTCAATATATGGAACTACTTTCCCTCTATCGTAACCAACTTTACTGGGCGCATGTTAGTCAGAGCGCCCGATAAAATATATGTAGGTCACTGCCCCAGTGACATTCTTCTAGGGTTGGTTTCAAAAGTGCTAACATAATCCTGAACAGTCTTACCACAATGCACAGTCGTCGTCGCTGGATAGGTACGTTTGTACAGGGATTATCAAGGTCGCTGCCTACCGAGCATGCAGTCACAATGTTTAAATGGGAAATAAATATTAAGTAATTTCTTTTCAGTGCATCAATGTTAATGATAACTGTTAAAAAAATATATATATTCTATGCGAATACTTGCACGTTAAGAAATCTTACCAATTTTTCAGTTTAATTTTTTTTTCTAAAAATTTACATATTATAAATAAATGGGAATGAATTTATAAAATTATTTGAAAATTTATTACCGTGGAAGTGTTCTATCAGAACGTTCTATTCAACATATTATTTTCTTCGAAACAGTTATCTTTAAAATTAATGCATTGAGAAGAAATTTCTTTAATTTTTATATCCCATTTAAACATTGAGACTGCAGGCTTAGTGAGCAGCGCACTTGATAATCCCGTAATTTTGTTAAGTGTCCTATAACTAAGTTTTAAGTGAAATCAATCGCTGTACAGACATACCTCTCCAGCGACAGCAATTGTGCATTGTGGTAGTGGGCGACAATGTGACGTTGTCGCCTAATGGTAGGCAACTCGTTGTACATGTACGTACTGGTGGTAGAGCGCTCCCGGCATTGCTGCGTCTTACTTCACCTTCACTTACGGAGTCGGAGCTCAGAGATTTAGGCGCTAGGAGTGAAATGAGGTTAGAATGGAGCAACGCCAGAATGAAAGGGAAGGGGGAACGAGAAAACCCCGAGAAAACCCTCCGACCAGTAGCCTCGATGAACTTCCGGGGTCGACCCCCAACGGGAATCGAACCCGGTTCGCCCCGGTGGGAGGAGAGCGTTGTAACCACTACACCCAACGCGGCTCCAGCTGCGCCGGACGTATAGTTCAGAGCGCGCGCAGGGATGCCGGGAATTCTAAGTGAGGCTTGTATTCTTCGCATTCGAAGAACGCGAGCGTCTCTCTCCATTGGTATTGGGGACCACCCCGCTACGCATCGCATGCTTATTACACTCCAGGCAGAAGTATTTCGTGAAGCGCGCGTCTGGAAATCCAAGCCTCTACCCCCCCCCTTCACCCCTTCCACAGCCCAACCTTTTTTCTGTCGTCTTTCTCCTGCCACCTGTGCTAGCGTATTTTATTTCCCGTTCCCTCAGGCAGCTCATTGTCTACGAGCAGCCTCGAACCAGAACGGCCTTCTCTTTTTCATTTCATTTCACCCAAGATTTTGAATCCCGTGCACATTTTCGTGGCGAGTGTGCTATTCAAGCACAGGAGTGCCCAACATACGTGCAGCTCGGAACTACGAATTTTATACCTGCTCCTGTGTGATAAGGTATGAAAATTTTCTTCGGTTGTCCGGTATTTCTTCTTCTTGTTGGTCTATAATATATCGTTTGCTTGAGATATCTTGTATCTTTCATTCTTTTTACATATCCTATCAAATTTTTTACTCTATTGTTTTTATCTACCCATTTAAATCATTAATGTTTAAGAGTTATCTTATATCTTCATTTCTGAGTCTCCCTCCTCTTGTAACTCCTACACTGAGAGAAAAGCCAACAAAATATTTGTTTGCAAATGGTCAAAAATATATTTAGTTACACCAACAATATATTTTGTTCGGTACATAAAAATTGCAGAACAACTGTGACGATTCTTAGATCGTCCCCTAGTAAAATGTATGGGTTTTAGTAATTTGGCACCATAGTTGGTAGCGCTGCATGCTTACCGTTTTTATCTGTTTTTATATTTGGTTATACACCAGCCAGTATATCTTATTCTCATTGCTGTTTAGTATTGCTATTATGTATTTTATTGTTTGTAGTTTATACGGTAAAAATATTCTTATTGGTATTTATTAATCTATTGTGAATTTTACTACGCGTATTTTATATGGGTGTTGTGTATGATATTTGTAATCGATATGTAAAGATTTCCGACCGTGGCGCTTGGGATGGCGGGATACCGCGACTGGCTGAGACAGCGCGCTCTAGCCAGTGTGTGAGTGTTGGCCGCGGTGTTTAGACGACCGCAACGAGTATGCTCTTGATCGCAGAGCGAGTTGTTGTCGTGTACCAGCTGGACACAGTATCGGGAGCTCGGGGGATTTTTGAGCAGTATGGGACTGCTACGTAATTTCTCCCCGGTCGTGATGTGCCGTGTGTTACGCGAGTAAGTGAACGTCGCCGTAACGTTTCCGGCAGCAAACAAAGTAACTGTTTAAAGAATATTATGAGAACATGCCCGACGTGAACGTAGAGACGATATTGCTATGTTTGCCTGTAGCGCGTAGCTCCTGCTAGTGAAATATGGGCCAAGTATAGCAGAGACGTGAACTTGTTGCGGATTTATTATGTGTGAAAACGCTGTGTGTACGAGTAATATTCACTTTAATACGAGCATATTGAAAATCGCGGAAATAACTGTGAGACCACGACTTGTGACTAATGGCTCGTGAGATTGAATTCTGCCACGCTGGTTAAACTGCCTGTTTTATGTGGCTCGAGAACGAGTATTTTAATGTGTTCGTGTAGTAACAGTGACGCACATCAACGATCCGTGTTTTAATTTTGCAATATTTCTTTGGAGCCCAGAAAAGTAACGTTAAATATTTCTTTGCAACTTGTCTTACGCAGGCTTTATTGCGAATGGTGTTTCACTTGGTTACAGTGCTGGAAGCATGCCCGTACTTTTGCGTAACGACTAAACACGCCGAATACTCCCGGGTGCATCGGTGCCATTCTACATGTCAGCGAGTGCAAGAAATCCGCGCAAGGTTGCGTGGAGGCCCCGAGGTGAACGACCCGACACCTGTTGCATTTTACGGCTTCGAGCGGGCAGAGCCTACAGCGAGGTGCTACCGGGCAGCAAGGATGGTCCCCGACACGGCCTGGTGATCAGCTGTACGGTATTCTAAATGAATGCCAAACTTAAGGTATGCGTTATGCGTAAGCGTCGTCATCAGCTTGTCTCTACAGAGTCCGTCGTCCCTTTTTGAAACACTTTTGAGTCACGTCAAGCGCCGCGGAAACGATTCTCGTTTATGGTTGAAATTTAATATTAAATTTTATGAGCGACAGTTATTGAAAGTTACCGCGTAGGGCAAAAGACGTTGAACGTTATTAAGGGGTCTGCCCATTCAATATGTAAATTTCAGTGCAAAACTTTTTAGTATATTTTATCGTGTGTATGTATGAGTAAAGTCAGTGCCTGTAAACAGTCGTTTTGGTGCAAAGTAAATAGTGAATCTAAAGACTTTGTAACTTAAGAGTAGAGATACATTATTTGAAAATGAACCCCGATTTACGAACGACTTGTATTGCTGTAACGTCAATAGTAGCAATTAGATTGTAGACATTTATGAGTGAAAGAGCATTGGCAGCGGTATTTGGGTTTTTCAAGTCGAGATCGCTTTCTGCCCCGGAGGGGTAGTTTAGGTAATACTAGTGTGTCGTGCAGTGAGGTAGAGGTCGACACACTTGACACCCCTGCGGGATAGAAGGGCGTCTCACAACATATTAATTTAGTTCCTCTAACAAAATACACGATTGAATTAACAATACCTCTGTATTGGAGCTAAAGAAATTAGACTGCCAACTAATTATTCGGTTGAATCACCTGTAAGTATTTGTTTGGTTATCCATTTGATTGCCTTCGTTCGAAAATACAGCTCGAGATTTCGTTTGTATTTTTGTGACATTTAGAGTTGTTGTAGTGTTTGTTACGTCATTTATTTAATGCTAAATAACGGTATAAACTTCCTAATAAAACAAGCTGAACCGGAAACTAAAAATGAAAGCTGTACAACTTGAAACATTTATTTGCACACGTTGTCCAGCATTTGAATTATATTTATTTAAAAACATCGTTTATCATGTCACTTTAACAGAGATTGCTTAGCACTTGGTCGCAGCAGGTGGAAGTTTGAATCCCGTCTCGCCTCGAGTATTTTTATTATATTAAACGAAACTGTTTAATGTACGTCGAACCAAATAAATATTTAGTAGCACCAACCCAATCTTTGTTTGTTTCAAACAAACAAGAACAAAAAATAAACTGGTTTCAACAACAAAATATATAATTTTCCCTGTAGAAACAATTAGTTGCGCCAAAAAAAAAACTTTGTTTGATTCAACAAAACCTTTTCCTCAGTGTATACTTGATCACAGAAATCTCATCTTCAATTGCTTGAAACCTACTTTTGTCTTTAATCGTCATCGTCCACGTTTATCTACCATGTAATGCTATTGGGACTGCTATAGTCTTATAAATTTTATAGTTGTGTCGTTCCTTACTTTATTTTTTAGCGTTCTCCAAATCGTCTCCCACATTTTTGAGAGATTTTCAATTTCATGTGCTATATCTACTTCGTTTGTATATGCTGTAGCTCCCCGAACCTCACAACTTCGTGTTGCATTTCAATAAACAATTATAAATTATACAGCGCCTGCTAGCTCTGCGAAATCTATGAGGAATATGCGAGGAAACTGCCGTAATTAAAAGTCACCACAATTATTTTTATGTGGCCGCAAGTAATTATCGAGAAGGTGTCCTAATTTGTTTGTCTCCGAGCGTTTTGTTACTTCACGCAAGCTCCCCACACTGGGCCTTCAGTGTGTAAAAAATGTCTCTGGTCAACCGCTAGTGTTCGGCATTTACATTCCGAGGTTAACAAAACAATATGTACAGGCTTTTCAAAGGTCTGCACCCCCAACTCTCGTCTATCTCCTCTCTCTCTCTATCTCTCTCTCTCTCGTCCAGGTGACCACAGCTACCTCCTCACCGCTTGGGTTGACCGAAGGATACCCAACGGATGTCCTCTCGGAACCAGCCAGAGAAGCGGACCCTCTAAGCCCCGCCTACACAGTCTGTGATCCTTCCCGTGGGCACAAATTTCTTTTTCAAGTGAATATTACACAGGGCGTCCCCAGCGTGCATAGGCAGCACTGGGTGCGAGAGGCGAGGTCTGCAGCTCGCACTCCCGAAACAAGTAAGGCGGTATCATTAGCATATTGTAGAAGGGCGGCGCCAGGAAGAGTTGGTATGTCAGCCACGTATAGAGTAAATAGGAGAGAACTTAACAAAGATCCTTGCGGGATACCAGCAGTGATGGAGAAAGAAGAAGAGAAAGTGTCTGAGACCCAAACTAATAAAGCTCCGTTTTGAATACAAAAATTTAATTTAAAAATTACAATGATGTTTACGTTGGAAACATGTACCAAAAACAGGCGCCATATCTTTCTGCAATTCTTTGTGTCCTCAGTATGTGATTTTCCAAGCAATTTTACATTTATCGAGACCTTTGATACATAAAAAGCGGATTCCGGTGTACCGAAGACATACTTTTTTCTCGATATATAGTTTCGTAAAATTATGCTTTTATAAATAACCAATAAAATTAATGTCAATATTTTTTCCCCGATATCAACATCCCTGCTAGGACGGGACCCAACTACCTCGTTGATGAAGCCCATCGCTTTTTCCGTTGTTCGGATTACAATCTCAAACGTTTCGTGGACAAACATCGAAATCCCTCATCAAGAGTTCCAAAGGAGTGTCACAGAAATTGCAATAATTGTACACAGAGTCAGGGCGGGCTTTAAGCGTAGATAATTGCCAATGACGTCTACGCTCCATGAGGCAGGCTTCTCGGAAATGTTTTTAATTCTCAGTAATAACATTAAAATTATATTTTTATCAGGATATATGTTTATATTTACAGATTACGTTCAAATAATTTTTTTACATTGCATAGACTTAATCATCCATGGTTGGTTACTCTTTATTAAATTGAAAAACACGATGTACACTTTTTTTTTTTAAATTTAAGTTATTGAAGACGATTTTTTCCCTGAAACGGAGAGTAATATATTTCTAAAATTGGTTAAGTATGCACCAAAAATTTGTATTTAGTTCACACAAAGTTGCAATGATATAGTTTCTTACCTAACCAAAAATAAATAAATAAACCCACAGAGTTCATTCAACTACCTCTTATATTATGTGTTTTTAATAAGTTATATTTCCTACCCTCCCCCCGCCCCAATTTTGGAGTCAGTGCGTTTTAGTTTAGACGAAACATGACGAATAGTGACTTTAGTGGTTGTTGGGACTCTTCCGCTTCTTTGTGGATAAAACAAAATTAAAAACACATAATGTGGAGAGAGAGAGAGAGAGAGAGAGAGAGAAGAAAAAAATTGCGGTTAGCTAAACTTTCTCGGAAAAAAAAATCAAGTGAGTAATTTCACTCCTTTTTTTTTTCTGGCAAGATTGTGAGCGGTCGCAATCTGTAAACAACCGGACTAACTTTTGTGATGATTTTATTTTTGTACTGGTGTTGACTGATCTTAAACTAGAAAGTAGGGCAGTGAGAAGTCTGGAAGTGAATCAACAGTCGCACTGGAAATGGAAAACCACTAAGTGAAAACCATCCCACGCTGAACTCGAAAGCATGATAATTTCAACGCGAGTGTAGTGTCGTAAACTCTAAGCAACCATTGTTCTCAATGTTTACTGACGCAAACAGAAACATGAGTTATTTCAGTATGACTCATCGATTTTTGTTTATAAAAGTGGATAGTCTGTTTTTTAAAACAACACAGTCCTTTAAAATTGAGTAGGTCTTGCATACTGCGAAAAACTTCGTCTCGTTTTTTAAATTTTTATTAATGGCTATATGTCATAAAATATGTGATCACAATATTTTCCCGAATAACAATTGTAAACTATATTCTGTATGCATTTTCATTAAAAAAATTTAAATAACAATATATGTTTCACAGATTGGGTACGTATGTTCAAATAGAAAGGCATGTTTCAAGTTCAAGGATAAAAAATAGCTGAAAGGAAAAAGTAACTAGGGCCTCAAAAGTGCTCACTTTACCTGAACAGCATATAATTATTATGATTCTCCTACTTGAAGGTTTTATTGCAAAATGTGCTTTATGAAGCATCCAGAATGAAAGTATGCCTAAGTTTCGATTAAAAAATAATCTTCTTAATTAATATTTATAACATTTAAATAGGTAAATTCTAGCAAAATATTTTACAGTGTTACAAAAAATTATAATTATAATTTCATATGCAAAATACTGTAAGTCGTACTTTTTTACAACTTCGTCAGTGCGCATGCTAGTTTATAATTAATTCTGCACGTTGTACAGTCGAGTGAAATGATTCACTGGAAGCCACTGTACTTCTATTTAAACACTTTCATTCCCACATTAATTTATAATTTCTGGTGTTACAAATTATTCATTTCTGAGCGTGCTGTACTTAAACTGGCAAATAACTTGTTTCGCTATCACAACCGATAACCTATATAGACTATCAGTGGTTTCTTCACACTTTTTGAATCACGCCATTGAAAAATCACCCCATATATGACGTGTTTAGTTATTTCCTAAATATGTTATTTATCACAAGCGTTTTATACTTTTTGTTACCATTAAACTATCTAACTTTTCATTACATTGAGGTTTTACCTATTTTTGTTTATAAATTATAATATTTCATTTATAACAAATATTAAAAACAGTGAGAAAACATACGTGTTGGTAGCGCCTAGTAAGAAATAGTTCTCATGCAAAATATTATTACAACTGAGTGCGCGCGAATTCGGTGCGTTGTCCTTCGGTGCCATTTTCTAGATTTAGTTAGGCTTAGTTTGCACGAGAAGGAGGAATATCCTGGAATTAGAACTTTAGCAGGTCGTCAGAAAAGTGTGAAGTAATCGTGAATGGAATATAGTCTTTGTGCTTGGGGATGAGCGATATGAAGCAGTCATAACGTAGAGCAGCAGCATGGTTCAGTAATCAGTTACACACAGGGAAGATCATTGGTCACTGAGCCTCGCAGAGTACAGTACCGGTCAAATATAAGCTTCCTGTGAAACATGTTGACGATTGTCTACGATGGGCACGATAGGGTTAAACGTGTGACTGAAATGTTTCACTATACTGATGTAGTTTCTTGACTTTCATACGCCTGGCACCTGTAAAAATCTTAATAATGAAAAATACACAATTCCTCTGTCTTTGTGTTCCAGCTATGAAGGCGGCCATCCTGATCCAGCAGTGGTACAGACGATATCTTGCCAGGATGGAGGTTCGACGGAGATACACGTGGACCATTTTCCAAAGCATCGAGTACGCTGGCGAACAGGATCAACTCAAGGTAATGACTACAAGGAAAAATAATACGTAGAAATATATATACCACAAACTAAAAGTTTATGTGATAAAAAAAAAAAAAAGAAAATCAATCTCGGTTTATTTGCGTGCTGTTGTTCCTCAGATGTTATCAAACATTACATAACTAACTTCCGGTTTGTTATTGAGTTATTCATTTATTGACTGCTTTATGTGCAGCGCTGAAACTTGTAACATAAGTATTTTCCGGAGAACGTATCGCAGATTGCACGTAATGTATAAAGACAAATTATGAAACTGCTCACATAATTCTTCAGTGTGTTACATATCGATTATGAAACTTCTCGGGATATTTATTTCTCTGTAAAGTACTAAATGGGGCATATTCATTGCTATTATAATGTAACATTTGGTTTTTCTTCTAAACTTGATGAATTATACTAACGTAATTTGAGTGTTACAAGTTGTACATGTAAGTAAAATTTGTTCTAGTTAAAAGGGTAAATAGATGTATAAATATTAAACAGATTCCTTAGTTATAACTTCGTGACATTTGATCAGGTACTTTTCTATGAAAATATTTTGTTTTACTAAATGCTTTCTCTTTTAAAACATAAATAGTGTTGGTGGATATGGAAGACTGTGTTGTTTTCGAATGTTTGGAACGTTTTAGGAAGGTTCAGAAAGAAAGTAATATATATGGAAAGCTGATAGAAGCATGTCTCAAATTTTTATGTGGTTCGTGATTGATGGTAATTTGACGATGATGTTTAATGGAAGAATGTTTTATATTTGTGAGTAAACGCAATCAAGATTGAACCACAACAATACCCAAAAAGCAAGAAATTAATGGCTTATTTGCAAGTCTTCAGAGGCCGAGATGTCATCAGTGGATTCCAAAGGAACAGAGGGCCTCATAATTAGTTTTTCAAGTCACATATAGACATTTCATCCCTACCTAATTCTGAAGGAGGTTCGTCACCGGAAGAAGTCTCAACTTCGTAGCCCATATCAGCGCAGTTATACGCCGCTCCACTGGTTGCGTACGGGAGTCAACTACAGGGCTTAAGCTGACAGAAAGATGTCAGAGTGCCTATTGCTGACATGCGATTGCAATCTGCTGGGACGCAAGGAGAACCAGGTTCTGCTCTAATGGGAGAATTCCAAATTCAGCTGCGAACTACCTGATTTTACTACAACAGATCAGTCCAGCGTCTCCTGTTTGATCTCGAACTGTCTTTGTTTTTCAAAGCTTAAACATTAATGAGCTCTAAACCAGAGCGACTCATACAATTAGTCGGGGTCCCACCTTACTTAATAATACTTACTAGGTTAAACATCTTCCTTATAAAACCTCATCTACCATTTTCTTGTAATGATGCTATCTTTTAAGCTTGTGTGCTGACTATATTATATATATATATATATATATATATATATATATATATATATATATATATATATATATTGGAATCTAATTTGGAATTATCTTTTGTTTCATACTCACCCTAATAAACTACGCCAAGGATCGTTTGAGCTTAACATTCATTTTAGTACTTTTTTTTTATATACTTTCGGATAATTCCCAGATTTAATTGTCTTTAGAAAATTGAGATAATGTTGATTCTTGCTCTTCGGATAATTCCCAGATTTAATTGTCTTTAGAAAATTGAGATAATGTTGATTCTTGCTCTTCACCTTAAAGATTCTCATAGCCGAGGGAAGTGAAATACGGATAACTATCCTTAATAATATATTTATTAAGTGGTAAATACCATTATTTATTCATAAGTACCAACCATTATAATTCTTATATTCAGTACAGAAGTAGCGCCACTCGAGCTACTTTAAGTAGAAAGCAATTGTATCTAGGCTCTTTATCTGCAGTTTCTAGGTATCTTTAGACGTTTTCAGCCCAGTTGCGTAAATTAACTGTTAAAGTGCAAATAAAACTAACAGACGGTATTTTCTCTAAGTATTTTTTTTTCAACAGAAGCTACAGATTAAAGACTCCAAATTCTCTGAACCTTTCTTGAAACTTGTTCGGTTCCATTGAGAAAGTAGCTCGTGGTATTTCGAAAAGACACACGTTGCGCATTTGGCCGAAGAAAGGTTCGAGAATCTCATAAATTTATAGTTGATCACAGGCTCTCACTAAGTGACCCGGCCTCTGGTCGAAGAGGCTTTGAGTGGTCAACTTCACGCTTCGGAAGGCTTAGCTCCCCCTCTCCAAACTTCGAAAGGTTAAGTCCTTGCCTTCAAGTGCCACAGGATTGAGAGTCAGTAGCCATCCACATTCTTGTTTGTTCTGTGAAAATCGAAACTCTTTCCTCAAGCAGACGTGGATCCAGCTTGGTGTAGCCACGGAGTGAGTGAAGAGATTTCGGCGGCTCTTAACAACGAGGCGTTGAGAGCCGATGAGGGTGAAGCGAGTTATGGAGCAGCACCGGAATGCAAGGGTGGGGGAATGGGAGAGCCCAGAGAAAGCCCGTCGACCAGTGGCATCGCCCGGCACGATTCCCTCATGCTAAAATCCGAGGGCGACCCCACCCGGAATCGAGCCCGGTTCGCCTAGGTGGGAGGCGAGTGGTCTAGCCACTACACCACCGTGGCCCCTGCAGTCACGGAGTAGTTAACAATACAGAGGTGAAACAGCAGCTTGCGACGGCGACCCCGTCGCGTGCTTCGTCGGTGGTTGCGCTTCTGGCTTGCGGCAAGCTCCTTGGACGACTTGGCTCGCCTTTTTTGATTTCCTCTCGTTTCCCCCTCCCTCACCTACCCTTCCTCCACCAGGGCCAAGTTTATTTAACGTGATGCACGCCTTATTTCCCCATCTTTCTTCGCCCTCATCATTCTTGATTAATGTCTCCGAACCTCATGATAGTCGTCGACGCTTGCTGACGTGAAGATATTGATTTTGAAAATATTCTCTTGGTTTCCAGTTTCAAAACTGCTGGGTAGCTATGAGATGCTACTGTGAATATTTAATATAATAGTGCTTCAAACCTGATGAAGCGAAATAAACGGCGAGGCGTGTCAGCATTTGGAATTTAGGGTCAGTGTTGCTCTCATTAAATTTCTGGCGTAGTTTGTGTTTTTTCTAGGGCTTAGCAGTTTGTAATGTTTTACTAAATTAATGTTTGCGTGCCGTTCAAAATTGAGGTTTGGCTTAACTAAGCGCTTGCTTGATGTAAATGTTCTTGTTTTAACGTGCGTGTGGACTTCTCTGCTAACCCTTCCTATCACAGTCAAATTGTACCTACGTTGTGGCCTCGACTCATGCATAGGACGTAGGGTAATTGTTTTAATTCGTCTTTGTAAATGTAATTATTTTACGTCGTGCAAGGCTTTACTTAGGTTTCGTTACCGCCCCTGTCGATATATAAAAAATTTTACAGTAAATTTGTAATACTATTTTAATATGTACTTTTACTGAATGGAGGCTATGACTGGGCAAGGTTTGCCACACTCCTTAATTTATGTAGATCCACTTAGTACCTGATAACCCTAGTCATTTATTTATCGTTCGGTAACCTTTTAATTTGTATTTCTCTGCACTTTAAAATAGCTTTTTCTGATGTCGTGTTAATATTTTTAATACCAACAGTGTTGTGGCATTGTGAGATTGGTGGTGTTTTTAGGTAGTTTTGAAACACTTTAAATTCTGTTGGTTACCATTTTAGAGCAAATATTAAAATAATTAAATATTTTTTAAATTTGTAACTAAACTATCTGCGTGATTGAGATTTTTATATTACGCTTACTTCCACGTCAAGGGCTATTGTGAATAGTTTAAAACTACTCAGCGTGTGTTACGCTCGTCAAGTGTGAGTCCAACCCATTGCTTTGGGAAATGTTTAAGCTTGTTAAAGAGTCCTGTGTAGTACTGAAACGTTTTCCGTGGAATCGTTGTTTGCGCGTAAACGCGTATCTCGGTTCTTAAAATATCGCTTTTAGACAGAAAGATTAAAAAAAAAAAAAATATCTGTGGGCCTATTTTTTAATTTTGTCATATTAAGCATATTCTTGGAGAAAAAAATTCGTGAAAATTGTCAAATATCGCATTTTTAAAACTTACCTATGCAGTTTCCTTAAGCGGCAAGAGAATAGTACAAAGATACGGACTGAGTTTAATCTGTGGGCTTTCATCGCGTGTAATAAAGCCCTTATATTACAGACCTGATTTGCACAGCACAGCGTTACGACGGAAACATTGCACGCTTTGCGCGTAGGAGCGATGAGGCGCTAGGCGTGCGTGTAACTGTCGCCCGTATCGCTCCCTCGCTTCTTGACCTTGCCGTAACGTTCACAATTTTGAATTGTTTAAAGAAACTGAATCATTTATAGAATACCGATTGCATTTAAATTCTCAATACGTATTTTGTCCAAGAAATGTATTTGGGACTTATTGTGTTTGTGTGAGTCCGTGTCATTTCACTTCATTTATGGTCCCGTATCTGCAGTCCAGAAAAAAAAATGCATTCTTTACACGCATTTGCTACTGAATTTATTCGTGTATGTCGCAAGCTTGTATCGCGTCTTCTAACCGCACACGCCTACAAACTGGCTTCACTGTCTAGCAGTATGTCGAAACACCGTTCTCCAATGGCCACCTGGTAATACATACACTCGCAAGCCGGCCGCCCGCCCAATAGGGAACCTTTCGCACTATGCAGTAACCAGTCAGGCACAATACGTGCCATCTCTTTTTTTCCGTAGTAGTTAAAAAAAAACGAATTCGTGAATCTGACCTCCTCAAAAACTCGTAGCCGTTCTCTGTCCCCATTTTCCTTTTACTGTAACAAATATAAACTACATAAGTGATCGACTTAAATAACTTCACCTGACTAATATATAAAAGGTGCATTCCTTTCGTGTGCAAGATCAAATGTTCTCCCTCTATCCGGAAAACTTTCAAGCCTGAAAAGTAGACTTTCACGTTCCTTAGAAAGAAAACATTGATTCCAACGGCGAAAGTTTTGAGTTATTATTTGATCTAATAATATCTAAAATATTATTAAATTTTAGTTTACTGGTCTATTAAGCCTGTAATTAAAATTTGCAAATGGCGTATCTTCATAGTAGCAATCTTACTCTATCATCTCCGCCGGAAACAGTACAGCCCTGCATTGCTTCCCAAATGATATAAGCTTACGTCATTAATTAAAACCGTTTTAATTTAAGGTAGTTTAATTTTGTCAAAAGGCCATGCCATGATAACTAGTTCGTTGCATTGAGCAGGAGAATTTGAAATATATAATTATTTTTAATTAGTTTGCGGCGTGAAACAGAATGCGCATATCATTATTTTTTTAATATCTGTTGAAAGATCACATTCTTCTAGGAACTCGTGTGAGCATCTTTGAAAGTGTGATCTCATTCAAATAATTAGAATAAAATTAGATATATGAAATTGGGAAGATATTTTGCTATGTTATTTTTTATTTGGTCATACAGTAAGTTTCTGCGAAATTTAAGCACCGGAAAATGTCACTACATTGGAAAAAAGTTGTGTTGAATTATTATTTTAACATTGTTTACAACACATAAAAAATATTTTTGAAATATATTCGTATTAAGTTTTTGTGAAAATAGAAGCAAATTAGACATTTATCTGTGGTCTAATCAGTTTCAGTTAAGTGTAATGTATAATTGTTTATGTAATGGTTTTATAAAACCATGGATTTTAAGCTTACAGATTTTACGAATTAAGATCAATACTAACCTAAAGTTCCGTGTTGTATGTTTGGCGAGTTACTCGCAAAAAAACATGCTGAGTTCAAGATTGTGTATGCTTAATGAGATGGCGTGTTCCTTTTAGAATATATCAGTTTTCTTTCTGCTCATTCCCATTTTAAAATGGTTATATGAAGCAAACGAGTGAATTAATATTTTATAAAAAAAATAGTCTCTTGTAATCAGTACATTTATTTTGTAGTTTAAAGTAAATCTTAATGCTCCACTGACTGCGCTAGTTAAAGATCACAACTTTCCAGATTAACTTAAGCTTCATCATTAATTTAGTTACAAATTGTAATATATTGTGAATTTCTTCTACGATTAACTCAACACATTTGAAATATCTTCTCATTACGTTCCACTCGCCACGTGTTAAATTAGACAGCATATATTCTTAAGTCTAATTAACAGTACTATATCATTTCAGGAACACGAACATTGTAATTTTGCGCTAATTATTAATCTAATGGACATTATAAAATTAATTTCAGTGACTGCAGATGAAAAACTTTTATTTATTAAATTGTAACGGTAAGTAAATAGTCCCTCCCCCCCTCCCCCAATTCGGTTCCAAAATATTCAGATAGACAGGGTTCCCTTTCCAAAAGGTATATTTCACTGATTAACGTCAGTGCATTATAGACTTCGAGGACTCCATCTGGGCGGTGCATGTAATGCATTGCAGAGGTTTGGTAGAAAACACATGATTCAAAAGGTATATTTCACTGATTAACGTCAGTGCATTATAGACTTCGAGGACTCCATCTGGGCGGTGCATGTAATGCATTGCAGAGGTTTGGTAGAAAACACATGATTCAAAAGGTATATTTCACTGATTAACGTCAGTGCATTATAGACTTCGAGGACTCCATCTGGGCGGTGCATGTAATGCATTGCAGAGGTTTGGTAGAAAACACATGATTCAAAAGGTATATTTCACTGATTAACGTCAGTGCATTATAGACTTCGAGGACTCCATCTGGGCGGTGCATGTAATGCATTGCAGAGGTTTGGTAGAAAACACATGATTCAAAAGGTATATTTCACTGATTAACGTCAGTGCATTATAGACTTCGAGGACTCCATCTGGGCGGTGCATGTAATGCATTGCAGAGGTTTGGTAGAAAACACATGATTCAAAAGGTATATTTCACTGATTAACGTCAGTGCATTATAGACTTCGAGGACTCCATCTGGGCGGTGCATGTAATGCATTGCAGAGGTTTGGTAGAAAACACATGATTCAAAAGGTATATTTCACTGATTAACGTCAGTGCATTATAGACTTCGAGGACTCCATCTGGGCGGTGCATGTAATGCATTGCAGAGGTTTGGTAGAAAACACATGATTCAAAAGGTATATTTCACTGATTAACGTCAGTGCATTATAGACTTCGAGGACTCCATCTGGGCGGTGCATGTAATGCATTGCAGAGGTTTGGTAGAAAACACATGATTCAAAAGGTATATTTCACTGATTAACGTCAGTGCATTATAGACTTCGAGGACTCCATCTGGGCGGTGCATGTAATGCATTGCAGAGGTTTGGTAGAAAACACATGATTCAAAAACTGTAGGATATTTTGTGGTGGTCTCTAAACACGAACAGCATTTGAGAAACTTTTCGTGCCAAAAGACAATTTTCAAGTTCTCGTTTCAACTCCCAGGACAATTTTTTTTTTTTTTTTTTTTTTTTTTTTTTTTATCGCAAAATAGAGTTCGGCCGCTGAATTTTCTATACACGCAAACTTCAGCAGATTTGTTTGCGGGCACGCATCATATTTTTTTTATCTTTATAATCGAACCGTTAAGGCGAGATTTCAGTTCTTAAAGTCACGTCCAGACGAGTCGCCGGCGGGAAAGACCTCGTGCCTGTTGAGCGCCTTGTCAGTAGAGGCGATGAAGCAAACGGTGAGTGAACAAGAATCGACCTTAAAGGTCACGCGTTTTAAGACTTCGAACGCGCAAATAGTGTTAATTGTGTGCTCTACCAACCACACGACCGAGAAATGTTTTTTTTTTCCCCCGCTTTATCGAAACATTTCCGAGCTAACAAGACAGTTTCTCTAACGTATCGGAATTTTGCCCTTTCATCCGAACAAACACTGGTCAACTTCATTACATCACGGTGCTATACTAACAGAGCGGACTCAGGCCGGAGAATCAACATTTCCCAATATCTCGTTGCTACACCCACACCTTCCGTCAAGACTCCATTTTACTCAGGGCTGCGTGAAAGAGGCTCTGTAAACCACATGTTCGCCGCTGTAACACCTGAGCCCTAATTAACGCAGGCCCAAAATTAAACAACAATACTGCGCAAGTATCACTTTAACAATAAAACTGATTAGATACGACAAACGTTTGACATTAAAGGCAGTCAGGCACGAAAAAAATCAAGTTATTTATATATATACCGCATACATCATGAAATTAACTTTTCATAGCTTTCGTACAAATAGATGTCAAAATCACAATTTGACCGTTTTAGAAATGTACAAATACTGAAAACTAACTTACGTACAGAAATGAAATAATTCACACTGAAAGAAGATGCAAAGAGCCACTTCAAAAAATCTACAAAATGATGCAAGAAAAATTTTTCTGTAATTTAAAAAAGTTGCTGAAAATAGGTAAATTGTCACCGACACTGAATTTTGATTTTTGCTAAGCATACATTGAAATAAACTTATACAATACCTTTCAGTTGCCCTTTTTGAATTTTCTGCAAAAGGTTTGGTTAGTTTTATTTGTACATTACATAATCAGTCGAATGTGATCTAAAAAAAACGTTTACTTGAGGGAAATGTAGTCACGGGTAATGTCTAAAAGTTGTATGCTATGTGGGTATAAACGAAAACTAACATAAACATTCCCATTTCAATTCACGTCAAGAGGGAGGAAGTAAGAGGGCATTTCCCTCCTCCCCTGTTTAAGTATAGGGGTGCCTAACGAGGAGGCGCCACAATAAAACAACCTAGAATGTTTATAAAATTCCAACCAGTTAAAATGCCCCAAATCGGCGAATTCGACTGTAGACCTGTTGAAACGGCTCCACCCGAATCAGAAAATTTTTACTGAATATTTTAGTAGCTTGCATTCGACGATTGAACAGCGCTTCCCACTGATGAATAATGAATTGCGCTGGCCCGGCGGTAACTCCCTAGTGCGTTCCACTAATTCCCTATAAAAACTCATTAACTGTAGATTAAGTAAACTTTATCGACTAATTGAAATCACTGATTCACATTTTGTGTGTAACTGATGACGCTTGTACTAATGAATGCCGTTCACGATAAAGTGAGCACTTTTGAAATCAACCTTAGAAAAAAGGCTCTGCTCTTGCCTGCATATATTTTAACGAGCGCCCTAAGAGAAATGCACGCAGTAAAGTTGGTAACGATTAATGAGAAATAGTTCCGTATCTTAACGTCTAATAAAAAGTGACAGGTAACCATTTCTGTAAATTTAAATTATTTCTTTCGTTCTCTGTTTTTTCTAATTCAACGAAGTGTAGAAATGAGCAGCTTTGCAAAATATACCCTTTTCTAATAATTTCACTGTTTCGCTTGACCGACGCATGAATAAAGCGACGAGGCCTATGACAATGTTAATCTTACATAAGGCGGAAGAATACACGACGTGCATAAAAGTAGATCTCAAGCAGAACTTTCAAAAGTGCTCATTTTACCGTGAACAGTCTATGTAAGTATTTAGTGTTAAAATGTGCCAATAGGAAGCAAGAGGTGTGTAAATACTGAAATAATTGCTTTTCAAACAAGAACTTGCCCCCTCTCCCTCTTACAAGCCATATCAGAAATAAGTTCCGTCGTCCCCGGTTGACGTTAAAGAAACAGAGAAAAAATAGTTCCCCCTAGAAAAGAAAATTATTTTAAATTTTATTTTCCGTATTGATGAGCTGGGGGAACTGTTAACCCGTTTCTCATACTTCCTTATACTGATATTCTCGAACAAACGGACAATATATTTGCATGTAGGTAAAATATATTAATCACATTGGTTCCGTAATCGATCAATCACCTTGTATCTGGTTTATTTAATACTATATTTATAATTAATTTTCATATAAGTTCAAGTACCAGGTCTTCTTTTAGAGACTCCCACTTCTCTCTTGTGGTGAACCCACAATAATTATGATCAGAATCATTATCCAACAAAATTTAATAAGTTAGAATCTAGAAAATATTCACCATTCAAGGTGGCTAGAATAATGTGAGATTAAAGATATAACAAACCACAAATCGATTAATTGAATATTTATTCAATTCAAACACAAATGAGCTGGTGTCATTACAGAGACCCAAAACAGAAGGTCAAGCATATTGTATCATATAACCGCATTGGAAGAGAATAAAAAAAAAAAAAAACAATAAAGTTACGAGGTGCCTCGAACGCAAATTCTTTAAAGCTACTCAACAGTCTAGCCTCACCGTCAAGATAATTTAATTTAAAACAGTCAAAAAAGGGGAAATATCACAGAAAACGTATATGACCACATATCTAAAGGCCAGCGAATTAAATAACCTGGGCTACAAAACTTATTACGTTTATCTTCGCCGGAGCGAACACGCAGACACTCGCCAAGGTAGGACTTTTAAAGTCTCCTTAATACGACGGACAACAGTTCTAATATTGACCCAGGTCAGTTTCACACACCACATGTGAGTAATCTAGTCAAAATTCAGGCATGTAATAAGGCATCTCGGTACAAATATTGGTCACTTCCATCGATTATGTTTTATGCAGTTATGCAATATACGAGAGACTATTGAATGAAGTAAGTATTCATGTAATGACCTTTTCTCACGCCTCTCACTGCCCAAACCACTATACAATTACTAATATATGCATAATCAAAGCATCGAATCACTGATCTGGGGCTCTAAAAATTCTCACAATTATCAAAACATTTTATTACAATGCCACCCTTTATCCATCAAATTACCAGTTTTCAGACGAAATTCTCGCCAAATACACATTTCTATCATCAGGTATTTATCAAGTGCATCGTCTAATTACACCATAGCAGGTACAAATACAATTAATGCGTGGCAGCGACATCTACACCCAGTAAATCCCACAATTAAATAAATATAACAAAATACAATTTAAAAAGGTTTACCTCGGAGAAGGTCCGAGGCACAATGGCCCATCAAGCTGGCCTCTCCCAAAACATTTCCTACACGACAAATAAAACCTCTAATCCAGGGCGTTGTGTACATGACCTTCAGAACAAGCAAAGTTGATTTCTCAAAAATATTCCTCTACGGACATCTATAAATTAAATTTCGATCGCGCGACGAAAAAAAAATATAGCATTGATTTAAACTACTAGCCGTTGAGCTGGACGAACTCTAGCACTGTCACAAGTCGAATCAATCGAACAAAAATGGCCAACTTCAATATTTCTCGACGCCACAACTCACCCACTTCTACTATCTGGCTGATGCCTTTCCATGTATTAAACAAGATGAGTATAACGACCCGCAAGAGAATGCCTTTTCAATTTACCATTTACATGTGAATATAAAATATCGCAACGACTTGTCGCACCATTTAATCATCGCGGCTCGCAGCAGTAAAGTACCTGTAGTTCCCAGCTGTCCAGTCGTTGATCCATTAATGGGGTCGAGGAATGAAGGCATTCCCTACCGAGGCACATCCTTCCAGTATCGCTTCCGGAATCGGAATGACCGGAAGTGGCGGTAGGGGAAGGAAAATGAAAGTTGCAGAGGGGATGGGAGAAGGGGAGGTGAGACACCCGAGCGACATCACACGGAGCGCGCCCCTCGAGCAGGCGGGAAACAATGGCATTATGCGGCGGGTATTACGAATAACCGCGCATTCTGAAATAAAAAGTAATGCGCCACTTGTGAACAATCCTTAATTTCAATTTGCTGCAGTATGAAATTAATATTATTTTCTTTCAGACGCATACAAATTTGTTGGAAAAACACAATACCTATTTATAAAGAGATTCATGATACTAGAACTCGATTACCCATTCGTAAATACCCTGGATACTTAATTAATATGTTGTGTATATGATATAGATTACATTACACGTGATTTATATGACAAGGTTATTAGGGTCAGAGAAACTTGGACTCCCATATTCCAAAATCTTTGTCTTATTGGTGTTATATTTCTAAAACTATAATAATTTGATCACAAATTTTTTCATTTGTGTGTTCTTTCTATAAATCCCTATGAGTTTATGAAATAAAATAACCATCGTTAAATATGACTTTAAGCATACATAGATGAATTGTGGCAGATCCTTTTGACGTAAGCGTACCCATTTACTGATTTGTTGCACGAGGCCTTAAAACTGCGCGTTTTTTCCTGGGTAGCAAGAGACCTTGAGATCATCGCGTTATTTGGTATAGGCTCTACACGGTAAATTGAGCACTTTTTAAAGCCCTGCTTAAGATCTACTTGTATGAACGCTGTGTCTTCTTCCACCTTACGTAAAATTATCATTGCCACGGTCCTCAGTACTTTATTTATGCGTCGATCAAGTGGAACTGTAACATTATTAGGAAAGTAAATATTTAAAAAAAATCTGCAGATTTTTGCACCTCTGTGCATTAGAACCGTAGAAAAGAAAGAGGTAGTGAGTTATCGCAAATGTTTACCTAACACTTTTCATTCAACGTTAAGATATGGCACTACTTTCCATCCTTCGTTACCAATTTCATTGGACTCATGTCACTCAGTACGCCAGTTAAAATATATGCAGACAAGGCCAGTGACTATTTCTAAGGTTGATTTCAAAATTGCTCACTTTATCGTGAACAGGCATTAGTATGATTTTTGTCAATGCCCTACTCCTGCCTGGTTACAATTCTTGATTTTTTAATTACTTAAGAATGCATGACGTTATTTACCAGTTTGATCACTTTATGGGATAACCTTAAGGTTCTCACATACCTGGGGCTTAAATTGCGCTGTAGTGTTTTTGAAACACCCGCTCTTTTTCCTGCCCACGAAACTACAGGCTATTCACAGTAAAGTGAGCACTTTTGAAAGCCCTCTCATTAGGAATAATAGTCGATAAAAATACTTTGTTGTAGCCTTAGACGTTCAAGTTAGAGTGCGGTGGAATTTATACAGTATGTTTATTACTTACATAGTAATATTTATATGAAAAGGGTGGTCAAAAGATAAAAAAAAACGACTGAGCGGAAAAAGTAACCAAGGCTTCAAAAGTGCTCACTTTACCATGAACAGCATTTAATAAACTTGCGTCCAATGTTCTGATCTAGGAAAAGAACGTGCAGTACATGTGAGGGCCGGTGAGGGCTGGTGAGTGCTTCCAAGACGTCGTGAGCATTAAAAACAGCATTTCAGAGCACTCCAATATAGCTGAGAACGGTCTTTTCAAAATGCCGTATCTCAAAATATGTACGTCAGATGTATACAAATTACTCTAATGTCCCGCATTAAACTTTGCCACAGAATTTACACGAATAGAATCACAGTGTCGCCGCTGAAAGTCCCATAGGTACACGCAGCATGGCGAGAAAATTGTACGTTTGTTGAAAAACCTTTCGGTTAGAACAGTCCCAGCCCTGAAGCTGAAATTCTGGTTCCTGTATATAAAAATTATTGGGCCAAATCCTTTAAAATTCTTGGAATTAACAAAATTGCAAATTACAGAAAAAAAAAAAAAGGATTTGAAAGACGTTTACATGTTTAATGTAGTTGTTTTGATTTGGAATGTACAAACCATAGTAATTCTTTTCTCCGCTCACACTTATACTTTCATTTATATGACTGTATCGGCGATAATTTTCGCTTCCTCGCCATTGTGATATAAATGCCAAACGCAAAACACAGTCACCAAATTCGGATTGCATGCGTAAAAACGGCAATTCGTGGCAAAGGTTCTTTTCAGTAATGACCTTGGCATTTGCATGTGATCATACAGCCAGGAACATAAATATGTAGATAACTGTATATCTGCGTCAGTGAATAATTAATCGAAATATTATGGACATACACTATTGAAGCAATAGCGTATGTCCGAAATATTTCGCTTAATTATCCACCTCCGTTAATAATAATCGTTCAAACCAATGCGTCAGTGAAACTGACATACATCGCTGTAGGCGCTAGTGTCGCCACTTTGAGCAAAGTGCTTAAAAAAAAAAGAAACTTAAGTTTGGGTCTGAATTATTTTAAGGTGTTATCCGTTAAAACGGCAGGCCTCGGTTGGATGCGATGGAGCACTTGGTGCGCGTGGCAAAGTCGCCCTTACCGTTCTCGCACTTCTCGGCCTCGAACGCAAAAGGAATCTCCAGGTAGACGGGTCCTCTCAACACCTGTGTTTCTACTTACCATCGTCCCATTGGTCCTGGCTGCACCGGAATCGCAGTGACACGCCCTGGGTGTTTCTGCTTTAATAAAGGAACACTTCACAATTGTGTGTCCCAATGACTTCACATGTATGGAGCAGCCAATGGAGAAACGACGCCGACTCTTGTACATAGTACTATGAAGTTCAGCCAGGTGCCAAATAATTACGCGAATTTTGCATGTCTCTACCTATACATAATAAGAGTGAATTCGGTGACTAATCAACATAAGAGTCATTTATAAGGACGTTAATTAAAATTGAGATAGGCATTAAATATTGCGCTCGCTGAGAATAGGAAGAGTTTCATTGGAGATGGTAGCTGTATGAACAAATTAGTAATCAAATTCCAATAATTTCATTTTTTTTTATTAAGAACTTTATCCCTCACAAACTCTGGTGGAACGATATACGTGCGCTTGTATGGTCGGAACAGCAGCTGCTGCTCTGGTTGTTGGCCGTAGCTTCGCGGAGGAAAACGTGGGAGGTGGCTGGCGCGTAACTCACGACCTGAGGCCAGACCAACCCCCTCCCCCCCCCGCGAAATTTGCGGTTTGCAACAAACCCTCGTCCCATCGGCGGATGATATTGACGGGAGCTGGGCGCCCGTATTCGTGGCGAGCGCTCCGGATTATGACGTGGCGGGAACTTTGCGGGTGGCGGCTAACGAAGCGAGTTTACATTGCGTCCAGCCTGCGCGGACCCCTCGTTGGTGTTCGGCGTTCGCCCGATTAAACGCCGACCTCCTGACGCAGCGTGCCTCTCGTTAACAGCGTTATGCCGTGTGATTATCAGTTATAACGACAAACTTCGGGAGGTGATTCTTCATGAAAAAGTAAAAGGAAGACATATGTGACACTTTGTACCTCAACAGAATATTAAGGGAGGAATGAGCCCTTAAAAAAAAAACCGAGATTTGAAGCTGTATTTGTGCAAAATATCGGCTCTTACGTTGAAGGTCCCGACGATATACATTAATGTTCCGAGAGTTGTCATTGTATTTTACTTCCGTTACCGATATTTCCACAAATACAATCTAAAACCTCGTTTTTCAAGGGCCCAAACCTCCCTTAATATTCGGTTTAGGCATAACTGTCACCTTATCCCCTCTGTACGATACCGGTTCTGTTACAGCACGGCCGTGTGAAGCACGCAAAAGAAACCCCACGTCATCTTTCCGATGCGCGTGCCAGTAGGAATCACATAGCCCCGACAAGCACAGCACGACACGACACAACATTTATATTTTCAATGTGAATGCTCGGATTTGCAGCCCGGCAGTTTACTGACGCGACACGAAGAATAGAAAGCGTGGATTAGCTACGCTATAGTTTCAAAGGTGGTGGGTTGACGGGAAATTTCATATAAATGATGGTGACATAGTGTTATCGCTACCGGATACGAAAGTAAAATTATTATTTTCAGGAATCAATACAGTAATTTTTAATATTTTTATTTCTTTTTAAGCTGCGTAGTTTCCACTGTAGGAAAAGCTTGCCATACAAATTTATTTTGCAAGGTTGTACACTCTGTGTGTCGGGCCGCACGACACAATTAAAATAGAAATAATTTCTAATCCAAAATCGCTGGTCGGACGACAGAATTTGTCGGGCTTACGTCACATCTATTTTGTATTTCATTGACTGTTTTGTTTTACGTGTCGTGCTTGTCGGGGCTATGCGACTCCGGCATAACGCTCTCTTGTGTCGAAACAAAACAATCAGCAGATACAGGATGTACTTCAAGCAAATTACTATAGAAGAAAACTGCGTAGAGTGGGCATGCGAACTGTGCAGTAGCCACAGTCCATGTTCCAATGTAATTGCTTTTTTTTGGTAACTATACTAACAGAAAGTCAATTATATTTTAGGTTTTAAAACGGTTTTATTTTAAATTCATACTTTAGAACGTTTGTACACAACTCCGACCTAGTTTCAATGTTACTAGAAAAAGTTCATGTTTGTTAAAATGTTGTATTCGTATACAGTATACAGATAGTCACAAAAGTATCTGTTCACCTTATAACGTGAAAAAAAAAAACTGATAAAAGGGCTTCCGATGTATTCGCTAAGCCTTGAAGGAAATATCTACAGCAAAGTACAATCCTCGTTGAACGTAATGTCAACATAATATTTTATATGTATCCCCGTTTCCTGCAAGAAACTATTAATGTACGAAACTAGCGTGGCAAATAAAAACGCATAAGTATTCGTACACCATGTCCTCTATGCTGTACGACGTAACATGGGAAATACATGAGCCAGGGTTCACTCGAGCAGTACATGCCGAAGGTTCAATACGTATACAGGGTTCAGATATACAATGGGAAGACAAGGGAAACAACACTTGTTGAACGGGAGCGCATTATCAAAATCAATAACAAAGGGCATTCTCAACGACAAATCGCTGAGAGGGCGGGAATACCATGATCATCATTAGAGGGCATTATTCACAGGTTCAAAACCTTTTCGAGTGTGCTAAACAAACCAATAACAGGACGCCCTAGGAAACTCACGCAACGTGTAACGAAAGAAGTATAATACGCACCCTGCGGCAAAAGCGCACAATTTTCTTGTCTCCCGTACTTCGATCAAATGTAGAATCGTCAGGTGAGACGTACATCAGCGCTGGTACTGTTAGACCAGTGTTACATAGAGCCATCGCTCAGGATTGTTCGACGTTTACGCAAGCCACCATCCATGGCGTGGATCGTAATTTGTTAATATTCGTGTAGGTAAACGTCGATGATGTACCAACCGCGACATTGTATCCAGATAGAACAGTGATACGTCACCGAACATTAATCATCACCAATCCGCGAGATGCCAAGCGCTACCCGTTACCCGGCAGAAGGTCGGGCGTACTCGCCGATGCCCAGGTCGTAATGGTGGACGCCGTAAGGGACGCCGCGACGACAGATTCCGCTCTGCTAGCCGCCTGGGTATGGTGCTGGTGGACACCAGGCGTATCCCCAGCTGCCATGACACGTCCCTGGATGGTGCGTAACGACGCCTGTGGAGTGCTTACAGCCTGTCCGACGATGAAACGACCCTATTTGTTCGAGGTCCGCCGGTGTCGACTCGAGCCTTCTCGACTGGTGCGTGTTCCCTCCTGTTCACACCGGATTCTCGGATTGATCCCGGGCGATTCCAAGTTTTCTTTTTTTTCTACTTCAGCCCGCTGCGTTTTCTGGTCATATAAGTTCCGTGGTGTAATACTACAGCTGACTATCGCCGAAGATATGTATGAGGTTTATTAATGATTGCAGTACGTTTAACAAATAACTACCACGAGTGTAGTTGGGTGGCTCTTTACGTTGGACTGTTTCAAAGCGAGAAATCCTTACTGCAATACTGAATATATATTGTAAATCTGATTAACTTATATAAATCTAACAAACTGACAGACAGAAAAGTTAAGAACGAAGAAGAAGTGATTGAAATGAAACCATACGCTATGTGTGTATTGCGTGATTACAATACCAGATTACACGGATAATAGAGTTGGCATTGCAGGTATACTATTGGTCCCATGATAACAGGTTGTAACACCACCTCGGGGCTGAATACACGCGTCGATTCTGTTCGTGAATAAATCGTACAGCCGCCGTGTCCTCTCTTGAGACAAGTTGGCCCCACAGCTTGTGCCATATATGTTCTTGTCGGGGACATATCGGGGGAATCTTCCTGGCCAAGCGAGTGCCTCAAAATGGCGCAGGCATTCCGTAGACACGTGTCGTGCGTGGACGTGCTTTGCCTTGTTGTGCTGTCCGATGAGTAGTTGCCCACGTAATTCGCGTTATTATTTAGGCACAAGCTAGACGTCATTGCCCTGTAAGTTTCTGAGCACGACCCGTGATTTCGTGGGCTGATGGATGGCTTCTATACGAGGTCATGTGCCTGTGTAACTGTGTTGCAGGCGATTGGCCACTCTGACGTTGAACTGTTACTATTGGTTAAAAAAAAGTCCTTCACGTCGTTTCATGAATATTCTCAGCCACGAAGGGATCTAAGTAGCACGCATAACACCTTGGAGTTTAGTCTGCTGCAGAAAAATCACGTGAATTTTGCATGTCTCTACTTATGAGGGATAACGCGTGTATGGATGAAGGATGTCACTGACCTGACGTATCGCTGTGCCATCAGCCCTCCTCCCCCTCCCCGTGACTACCAGGGGTGACTTAGGTCGTCCTGTGCGTCCTCACATGATCGTGCCAGGAGTGATGCTACCGGCGTGTCTGTCCACAACAGTGGCAGCATATGTCCTGTCTCCTCCGCGATGGCATTCTCACTCACGACGGTCACCCGTGGCATTGCAGAACTGATGTTCCTTGCTGAGTACTGCTCGATGCCACTCGTAGTGACTCCGTGCCTCCAGGGTACGCCACCACACCAAACGTCGCCGTCTCTGCTCTGGTGTTAAGGGCAGGCCAAGCATGGGACGGTGAACCCGTAGTTAGTCTGCTAGACATGGTGCGAGGTATTGTAGTGTACAGTTACCGTGTCCGGACGGTAGGCGCTCAAGGGAGCTATGCAAGCACCTATACCATTGGAATGCGTAATGTTCGGCTCACAATACAGCGACCCTCTCTTGGTGTGGTTTGTCTTGGTTGAGCTAAAGGTTTTAATCTGTTAAGTAAATACAATTTGAACTAATATTGAGAGAGTTCTATGATTTAAATTATTTAAGCTAGATGTATGATCCGGGGAGCCTAAAGGCTAGGAGGGCCCATGTTTTATTTTCTTGTAATTGTCTTGGTCGACACCACATACAAATTTAGCTGTGCAGTTACTACATAATATTAATTATGTGGGCGTCGTAAATGCTATTTGACGTAAATGCAGCTTCTTGTGAACACTTTAAAGACATTATTTACTAAACAGAAAGTTTGGAAATTAAATGCCTAAACTGCGGGAGGTGATTACTTACAATAAATAAAGTCTAAAATATACAGGACACCATATACCTAAACAGAGTATCAAAGGAGATATGAGCCTGTGAAAATTGGGGTTTGAAAATGTATTTTCGCTGAATGCCTTGTACTTTCTGCCAGTGGTAGGGATGGCTGCGATTTACTCAAAGTACGTCCCACACGGTTGAATGGGACAAGTCCCTTTTGGCGCGCTATGAAGCGTGTGCTAGTGGAGGGCATGTCGTTGATGTGCTGGCGTATCACTTACTGAAGCCGAACAGTGCGCACAGACCGTGGACGGCTAGCATTACGCATGTTTCTCTGCAACATTGGAAGCATAAGTCACCTCTTTGCTGTAGGCCTTGTACAAGACATTCGGCAAAAATACGTTTTCAGAACCCAATTTTCATAGGCTCGTATCTCCTTTAATATTCCGTTTAGGTACATGTTGTCCGGTATATTTTCGACTTTATTATTCATAAGGAATCACTTCTCGTGGTTTGGGCATTTAATTTCGGAACACTCTGTGTAATAACAGCCAAAAGTACTGTTAGTACGCAGGAAAAATCTTAATACTAATCTTACGCACGACATGCTATAAAACAAATATGAAGGATATTAGAAAATAAGTGCTACTTCAAACAGATGTATATCTCTACAAACAAGTCACGTACTTCAGTGATTTAGATAACAAATAAAATAAATCTACAGTTAAAATACGTAATTATCGTGCGGCTCGTTGGTCTAGGGGCATGATTCTCGGTTTGGGTCCGAGAGGTCCCGGGTTCAAATCCCGGACGAGCCCAACATTTTCCGTTACTAAACCAGAATAAAGACATTGTTCATTTTTACGCAACATTTTTACATAGTGACAATAATAGTTAAATGTGATTATGTTATTGTTTATATGCACATCAGTGCGTCATCGATGATTTTTTTTTATTCTAATGAGTAGGAACTATTTTTATAACGTCCTGAAATACCGCATTCCTTTAGTGAGGCTGGAAACACAAGATTGTATGCAAGGTATATGAAATGTAACGTAACAATTAAGACTTGCATTCTTAATTTGAAAGAATGCGTTTGTGTTAAAAACAAAACTAAATATGATCGAAATGATGAGACAGAGTTTGTGTGCGTTATTTTATACTTAAGCCTACAGAAACGATGTGCAGTATTAGCGTGCAGGTTGTTCTGTCTGGTACTGATGTATTTCTATAATTTTCCGCTGAGCAGGAATAATTATAATATTCCACAAGTTTGATGGATACAAATATTCCATTACGACAGACTTACGCTACGTCAATTTGTAGTTGACGTATTTGTTTTGCTTTTTCAGCTATTATTTTTAAGTTAAATCGTTGTTCATGCATTATCAAAACGTTACTATGTTACGCATAGTGCCTGATAATTGTGTGCATGTCTTTGACCCCTAATGACTTTTTACAATCAATTATACCTTACAACAAGCGAACACTAATCTGGCATCCTGCATGCCAGTGGCAGTTTTGTAGCTAAACGCTCATACGTTTACGGTAAAAACCATCAACAAAGGATCGCAGCATCACATCAATTCAAATAAACTGACACTTGGGCGTCAGGCTTCACGAACACGGAAATGTCAGTTGATCAGCAAAATTTAAGTGACGTGAACATAAACACTATTAAAATTAATAGTTTAACAAAAACCAAGAAATACTAATCTACCACAGCTAGGGTCGAAGACGTTAACATATTAATAAATAAATGTTTGCACTATTTATTTATTTAAGCCAAATATGTTACCTTGCATAATAACTCTACATTCAAGAAGAAACGTACCTGATGCATGCACAATACTTGTGTGGCTGTTACCCGCGGGTATATAAGAATATTTGACGAGTGGTTCAGGGTGTCCGAAGTCTTACTGGGAAACAGTATCAAAGAACAAAAAAGTCACTGACATTACAAAAAGCCTACTTTCTCCAACGCCTGTTTTCCCAATCAACTTTACTGGGGTTCTCGGTGCTTCAGAATGCAGTGTTTTGTGCGTCAAAGTCTATAAATCAGAAATAAATAAAAAAAATTACATAATTCTAACCCTTCAAGAATATTTACATAAAATATTACATTTATTCCAAAACTCGAACAGTATTGAAATATACATTTTTTTATAACACAGCATATTCCAAATAACCCTCTTCGAGCATGGAGTGTTAGTGTCCCGAATAAGGCTGATCAAATTTGTTATACTTACAAAATATTGGAAGGTTTAGAAAATAAAATTTCGTTAGGATCAGTTAGGAATAATTAGTCAAATGTTGTATTTAACTAACTAATGAACTTTTAAGTAAGTTGCACACTTTCTTCTAGAAAGACTAAAAACGCGAAGTACCAACCCTGTGCTGCAAAACTAAATCTTGTTGGATATTTGGCGAAAAATTTTTACCGTTTCAGCGTGACGCTTTAGACATCACAGCTGCAGATGCTTCATGTATTTTTTAAAATTTAAATAGTGCGTGGCTCAACTCATCAATCTTCTTTTGTGTTTTGAATTTGAACTGATCGTCTCAGAAGCACGCATTGATGCTATATTTTTTTTTTTTTTTTTTTTTAGGTAATGTCGTTGTAGGCCTAATGAAAGGGCTAGTGTACGTTAAAGAATTTCGACCAAGAATAAAAAAAAAACAAAATAATCATGGCAAGTCTAAAAAATTAAATTCTGTTGATGCTTACTGATAAGATAGGAACCATATTTCAAGTAGGACGTGTATACGATTATGGTTGCAATGATCTGTAACTTGTAGAATCGTCGCCAGAGTGCATTAGTGGTGCCACTCCGATTACGTATGTAGTGCGAATCGTCAAAGAATCAGTTAACGTACCGCGGGAAGGTGACTGAACACAGAGTATGTTTCGTAGACGCTTTATAAAGCATTGGCAGACTTGAAAGAGTTTTTGTTTTTGGGCTGCGGTGGGGGGGAGGGGGAGGGAGGGGCGAACAGTGTGAGAGTGCGTGATTCCAAATTGACGTGTCGTAGAACTGCAATCATGCGTGGGGCATTCCGATTTCACATTGCTCCGAAGTGGTAAACCTGCGGGATACGCGAGGACACTTACGCACGCCGTGCGAGTTTCGGTCGATCAAGACGGACCACGCAGAGGGAGAGTCGCCGTATTGCTCACCAAAAAATTATGCCGATCCCACGCTGTAAAACATTTACTGACAAATCGTTTGTAATTAATGCAAGTGCTTGTAACAGTACGGAAGATTTCGCTTGTAAAACTACTAGTGCCGTGTTTGTAGCGGAACTCGAGAAATGCATGTACTATACTGACCCGTATCTACGAGCTTCAGCAAAATGGCGGACACGCAACCGGCAACGCGATGCCGTTTACAGCTGTTTGTGTAACGACAGCGGGTCATGTAAAGCATGTTTGCGTGAAAGATTGAGAGCCGGTGAGGATGAAGCGTTGCAAAGGCGGAGCTGCGCAGGAATGCAAGGACAGAGGAGCGCGTTCGAGCCACTGCGGCAGCCAACTACACAATATTCATTAAAAATCAGTCATTTTCAATTCCAGCTCCAGTCGTGAAAACAACACAAAATCGTTTTAATAGTATTAACGCCTTTTGGTTTTAAAAAAACAACACCGAGTTTATTTATTTTATTTTTTCCCATGTCTGTTGCCGGCCTCCCTCTGGGACTGGCAAACAGCTTAAAAGACCTGATAATTTCTTCTAAATCCCGGGCAGGAAATCTTGCATACCAGAAGGGAGTGTGGGGGAGGTAAACATATGAACAAACGTCTCCTCTGTGGCCTCATCTGTTGCGCTGGGATGTGCAGTGCAACCCAGCCACAAGGGGATATGCGTTCTTTGCGGTCTGGGGAGGGAAACCTCCTCTAGCCCGCAGAGAGATGCAAATGCTGCAACCGCGACTCCTTTAAGAGTGGGATGGACACCCCCCTCCCGGGTTTTGTGAATTAGTTGTTTGCGCGAACACGCGTATCTCGGTAAATAAATGTTCTGCAAACACTACTTTTTTTTTGTCGTAATTTTCTTGGAGGAAAAAATTCCTGAAAATTGTGAAATATCGCATCTTTAAAGCTTGCCTATGCAGTTTATATTAAGCGGCAAGAGAAAAGTACAACGTTACTGGCGTAGTTTAATCTGTGGGCTTTTATCGCGTGTAATAAAATCCACGGTTACAGATCTAATCTGCACAATACAGCGTCACGACGGAAACACTGCACGCCTTGCGCATAGGAGCGATGAGGAGCTAGAAGTGCGTGTTAGTGTCGCCCGTATAGCTTCCGTGCTTCTTGTCTCCGGGGGGGGGGGGGGGGGTCCACCACACTCTTAAGAACAAGGACTTTTATACGAGTGCAGGATTTTCGTTTATGTCTATCAGGGGCGAAATTTTCAAAAATCATGTACCTTCACCGGCCGTCGTATGTATGCTGCTGGTAGGCCTGGTAGTACGCCCGGGGAAAACTGCGAGTGAAATACGGCTATAGGCTGTTCTCGGTAAAATGAGCACTTTTGAAAGCCCTGCTTAAGATCTACTTGTATGCACGTTGTGTATTCCTCTGCCTTATGTAAACTTTAACATTGCCATGGGCCTCATTACTTTATTCATATGTCGGTCAAGTGAAACTGTGAAACTATTAGGAAAGTAAATGCTTTACAAATCTGCTCATTTTTACGCTTCGATGCATAAAAAAAAAACAGAAAGAGAAGTAAATAATTTAAATTTAACGCAAACGTTTACCTAACACTATTTATTCGACGTTAAAATATGGAGCTACTTTCCAGCCATCATTACTAACTTTCCTGGGCGATTGTCACTCAGTGCGCCTGTTGAAAAATATGTGCAGGCGGGGGCAGTGAATTATTTCCAAGGTTCATTTCTAAAGTGCTCACTTGATCGTGAACTGCCTAATCTGCTCGTGCTGCCGTATTGCCGTCTCGGGGAGCCTGGCACGCGCGAGGCGTTCGTTAACGACCCCACGACCCAGCCGCGCGTTTATAATTCAGGCCGCCAGCCCCGAACCTGCCCCAGGCGGCAATGCGTTAGCAGCATCCTTCTCCTCAGCACGTGCAGGTCGCACCCCCTAGCCCCTCACAGACCCCCCCCCCCCCGGCAAAAATCATTCCAACCCCTCGTTCTTCTACGTCGCACCGGGTGGGTCGCGGCGATGATGAGGCACTATCGTTGATTCACACCCTAAAGTCTATTCGCGTTCGCGGTAACTCCGCACTTTTAAAGGCTTTTCACGGTAAAGTTAGCACTTTTGAAATCAACCTCAGAAAAAAGTCACTGCCTCAGCTTGCATATATTTTAACGGGCGCACTTAGCGACATTAGCCCAGTAAAGTTGGTAACGATGGAGGGAAAGTAGTTCCATATCTTAACTTCGAATAAAAAGTGTAACGTTGCCATTTGTGAATACTGAAATTATTTCTTTTGCTTTCTGTTTTTTAATGCGTTTAAGTGTAAAATATGACCAGATATGTAAAATAATTACTTTTCTAATAATTTCACAGTTTTACCTAACCGACGCATAAATAAAGCTATCAGGCCCACGGAAATGTTAATTTTAAATAACGCGGAATATTACACAACGTACATACAAGTAGATCTTAATCGGGGGCTTTCAAAAGTGCTCATTTTACTGTGAACAGCCTTTAAGCAATTGAGTGATACAGGCGATACAAGCACGTGCGCTCAATGCCCCCATCGAGTCTAAGCGCTAGGCTTGTAGTGATTCCGTCTTTGCGCTGTACTACGCAAATTAAATCTGTAACAGGATGTCATTATTCGCAGTGAAGGTTCATATGTTTATGTACGCTCGCGTGGTTTTGCTGTTCTCCAATCTCTAAAGAAAACTGCGTGGGCAAGCTGTAAAAAATTGCAATTTTGTTTTTATTTATAATTTTGGAATTTATTTTTTTTCTTCGAATACTCGTCATTTTACAAAAGTTAAATCATATGATCTTATAATTGCTTTACATATATATATATAAAGCAATTAAAGTTATATATTTATATCATGGCAAAAAGACGTGATGGTTGAAGAATGTTTATTACTAAGATACGCGTAAAATTATAATAAACGAATGGAACAAAAATTCTCACGTTAATACTAACACCTAGGCCGATCCGTTCCGAAGTCAACATGGAGATCGTTGCGCTAACTTTCGTTGTTATGTACAGATATAGATCGTGCAGCACTGTATCCGCATGCAAATTTTCTACTCAACATAATGTATATGTAATGAAGTTTTGGTGAATCAGATTCAAGGAACGGTTCTTCTATTTTTTTTTTTTTTTCATCCTACAAAATTCCGACTGGGTTGTTTATTGCGCATTGCGCCACGATTACAACATACTGCTGTGACCTGTCCTGGGGATGATTCAGGCCACGCAACTAGATAATAGAGCACTCATAAACAAATTACTGTATTTTATTACTCACAGCTTTACACCAATATTACATACTAATTGCACTCGAATTTTCGTTTCTTTTAACTCAATATCTCTACTCGGCAACTAGCATTTACGATTAATAGGTCCTGCCGATCTGTAGCAACGATTGTGATTAAAGTGCTCACGACTTGGAGGGAGTCTTAGTATTTAGTATGAGGGCCCTAACGCTGCACGACCTACTGGCGCCCTACTGGGAGTATATTTACCCTTTGGTTGTCGTGTTGGCGTCGTAGGGCGAGACCTCCTCGACAGTGGCAGTGCTGGGCGTCGAAGCGGGGACCACGACCTGGTGGTCCTCCTCGCTGGCATCTCGTCGTTCCCTCGGGAGCAAGATGGCCGCGAGCCGCCGTCGCTCCAACCTTATATACTACCCCGCCTAGCCTCTCGACCTTCCTCGGCGGGGGGAGGGTTTTAATAACAGTCGGGCTGGCTCTTCGTGGTCGCGCCGTCCCAGGTTCTCGAGCGCCGCCTGCCAGCCCTGGCTAATAATGACCGCAGCAATATGTTGAAGCGAACAGCTTCGTTTGCGTGTATGTAAACTACGAGGCGCGTTTTTAAAGATAAGGTCCGTTTATAAATCGCCACAAATCAATACTGAGATATGGAATGCGCTGTTCCATATTTCAGTTCAGTAACTACCGGTCGTCCATTTTGTGTTTTGCGTGCCACGCGTGAGTAATTTAAAATAAGGGCGACAGTAAATAATCCCGCCAATTGTGATACGCCGGGATAAATCGACGTCCTCTCGATAAACCAAAGACGTGTGTTAACTGACCAGTGGAATTGCGGACTTGCGCAGCAATGATCGACCACGTATAGCAGCTTGAACTTGTCGAAATGTTGCGGAAATTTCGCTGGGAAGTTTTTGTCCGTCCTCTCTATAACCCTGATCTGGCATCAAGTGACAATAATATCTTTATGTATCTAAACAAATGGCCTGCATCGCGACGATTTACAGATATTGATGAGCCCAAGAACAGTGCGTATCATTGGTTCAGGCACAGGCGGTAGACTCCTTTGACAGTGGGATAAGTAAACTGGTGACACGCTACCAGAAGTTTATAGAAGTTATGGCGACTAAAGGCTGTACACGATAAAGTGAGCAATTTTGAAATCAACCTTAGAAAAAAAGACACTGCTCCTACCCGCATATATTTTAACGGGCACACTGAGTGACATACGCTCAGTAAAGTTGGTAACGATGGAGGGAAAATAGTTCCATATCTTATCGTTGAATAAAAAGTGTTAGGTAACCATTTGTAATAAGTTAAATTATTTCTATAACTTTCTGTATTTTTAATGCATCAAAGTTGAAAATTAGCAAATTTTTAAAATACTTTTTTAATAATTTTACAGTTCTCCTTGACCGGCGCATGAAGGAAGCGATGAGGCCCATGGCAATGATGATTTTACATAGGCTAAGGTGGAAGAACACACAACGTGCATACAAATAAATCATAAGCAGGGCTTTCAAAAGTGTTAATTTGACGTGAACAACCTACACGTATAAAAATAAGTAAATATCTAAATATTCTTTGGTCATGTATTAAATCATATTTGTTTAATACAGATTTCCTCTAATTTCGAAACTGACTTTACTTTAAAAACATGCCTCATACAAACAAATGAACGGTATGGAAACCGTTGGAATAAAAAATATTTGGCTGTAATTTGGCACGGAGAGGAAACTTTGTTAATATTGCAACCTCTGTTCACATGTACGTTTAATTTCAAATATGCCCTTGTATAAAATACCCTTTTTACAGATCCCATATACGGCATATTTGCTAGTACTGCAACGTAATGGCTATCCACGGTAAAGCGAGCACTTTTAAAAAAATCTTTTCATTTGGAATAATAGTCAATAAGTATATTTTATTTTAAGTTTATATATTAACTTCCGAGTACGCTGGAATATACACACTTCGTTTATTACTTATATGGCAATATTTATTCAAAAAGGTGGTTCAAGCATTAAAAAATGACTTAAAGAAAAAAGTAACTAGGGTCTCAAAGTGCTCAGTTTACCGTGAACAGCCTATATCAAAGACGAGTTTTTCTTAACTCCAGTGTGAACACAGGTACGAATTTATGAAAAATTTTGACACCGACTTAACGCGAAGCTAACGTAACGTGAACCATGTTAAATACATGTGAATTGGCCTTTAAAGTGTGCAGCAAAGGTATAAAGTTGACACTTATGGCAATCGTCGATTCTGTTAAATGGGCGTCTGGAGGGATATCTCCCCACGAGAATTTCCGATTTTCTAGTTTAACATAGTGATTGTCTAGCAAAAGTGGGGCCAAAATTTATTATAAGAAGATCGCATTTCGTATTGCTTTCCTAAAATATGAATGAAAAACTCAATTAAGGAAACAATTTTTTTGACAAATTTGAAACTTGAAATGTATTATTAATGTACTCAATAAAATTAAGTATTACTTACTTCTATGACTTAAAACTGTTATTCCATCTATTTATGTACTAAATCTACGAAAAACCAAATTCAGGTTTTAAAAGTAGAATATTAAATATTTAATGGTGATTAATATATATTATAAATACATTACTTATCAGTTTGAATTTCAATTATATCACAGATTGCATTAGAGTACAAAGGTTAAACAATCGCCTAAGAGGCTGTATCATCCCTTATACAGAAATTATTCGTTTTAGTGTCATAGCTGAAATATCAGGGTCGTTACTGAGAATGTTTTACTATAGAAGCATTATATTCCATGGTCCTGTGCAAATTTTTGTAACTGATTCTTAATAGCTGTTCCCTGATTGTCATTAAAAGGCGACAATGAATTAATAAATAGAATTTTGCATGAAGTTAATTACTGAATTATTATGCGTTAATAATTCATACATAATATTCATCTTGATGGGTAAGGTAGTCATACTAAAATTGAATCAGGTATAAATAAATAAAACATCCAGTATGGCGGGTGACACGGGATCAGTTCCGGCCACTCGCAATGTCAGCCAACCAGAGCCTGGTAAATTACTCGCCAACCGACAGCCCAGCCAATAGGGAACATTTCGCAGCATGCATTAGCCAATCAGACACAAGGGCCGTCCCTAAAGCCTCGCGCAGCAAATCCGAGAAAGGGTAGCCCACATCAAGGAAACCGCCAAGCCATTTAGTATTTTCTGTGTATACACTATTCACGGTAAAGTGAGTACTTTCAAGGCCCTAGTTATGTTTTTCCTTTCAGCCATTTTTTTTCCTTTGACCACTTTTTAAAATCAATATCGCCATGTAAGTAATGAACAAATTGTGTATATTCCACCATGCTCGAATGTTAACACATGTAAGGCTAATACTACATATAAATATAAATATAAATAATATATATATACTATTATTCCAAATGAAATGACTTTCAAAAGTGCTCACTTTACCGTGTATAGCCTATACTTGTCCACACTGTGATTATATCCTAAACCATGTTTTATTACGAGATTAAAATCCAAAACAATCTCCACTGATTTCCTACCTCGTGGGAATTCCTGTCCGAGGCAAACCTACGGACGCTTTTGCGAGGGTGGCTGGAGGGAGTTTAACTGAATGTAGAACCATCGGATACGGGGCCACGGTGGTGTAGTGGATAGACTACTCGTCTCACATCCAGGCGAACCGGGTTGGGCTCCCGAGTGGGTTGCACCCGGATTTTCGCACGTGGGAATCGTTCTTGACGACGCCGCTTGTCGGCGGGTTTTCTCCGGGATCTCCCGTTTCCCCACTGCCCCAGCATTCCGACGCTTCTCCGCACTCACCTCATTTCACACTCATCGGCTCTCTTCGATTTTAAGAGCCGCCCAAATCTCTTCGCCATCGGATACGTCAGTTTATGATAAAAAATAATGGCATTGTTCATGAAATAAGTTCTAACGACTATCAAACAATGATATATCGACTGACATTTTTAAGTTCCTGATTTTGTCGGTAAGGGTAAAATGTTTCTAACATTGCACTTTTAAAATACCGATTATTTTTGGCGTTTTACGTTTCTCATAACTTTATGATTGACCAGATCTAATCTAACGACTGTCATTTGAAAATTCCTAGTTTTGAAACGAGAAGGGGAAAAATAAGAGCGGGTGGCTAACTTCGCACCTGTATCTGACACCTGCAGACAGTCTTGAGGCGATGTACAAATCAGTTTCGGTATTCCTTAGTATGTCGCAGACAAACCAGGGTGCTTTCAGGCATCTTGCAGACAGCCTTGACGCGATGTACAAATCAGTTTCGGTATTCCTTAGTATGTCGCAGACAAACCAGGGTGCTACCAGGCATCTTGCAGACAGTCTTGACACGATGTACAAATCTGTTTCGGTATTCCTTAGTATGTCGCAGACAAACGAGGGTGCTTTCAGGCATGCTGAAATTCGAGAGTAATACATTTTTAAGACCACAATTTTAGATAAGTAAATTTTCCGGCCGTTAGGGTGTTTCCGGGCGCACTCTGTGGGCACGCCTTTGAACACTACTGTACAAAGTCGAATAGAGGTAGGTCAGTTGTTCGCTGTAGTCCAATCTTGGACACATACAACCAGTGGTGTGTCGTGAGTTTTTTTACAGGGTAAGAAATTTCTACTAACAAACGCAACTTTCAACTTTGCTTACCCTCCACATGTATTTACCATTTTATAATACCTAACTTTAGTTATAAAAATGAAAACGAAATGAATTTAATAATAATTAAAGTCAATATTATTTCGAGGGATATTGCAAATTATAGGAAAACTCCCGTTTTCCCGAACACTTTCATCCACTTTACAAGGAAAACTGTAGGACTGGAGGACGCAAACAGAACGACTGCTTACCCTGCCGAAGGAACGCGGTAGATCATGTGGCGTGTTGTTGTTGGGAGTTCGATTCATCACTAATCGCTCCCGTTTGTGGAAATAAATGTTAGATAGCAGCACTATGCGTGTACGGTATGGGAGTTACGAAAATAAATTACGAAAACTATGTTTCTCGAATGGGAAACGGGAAACTCAGAATTAAATGTGTTTAAAGTTACGGCGAGAACTATTATGTGTTGAACATTTCCAATGTGTATAGGGTAAACATTGCTTACCTTGTGTCTATAGAATAAACGGCATTGCATCCAACATTTCTTAAGCCCTGATAAATTTTTACTTTCGCCCTACTCATTACGTTTCCTCCCGGTGCATGTTAACGGCCGTAAAGAATTCGAAGAAAACGCTAATACGCAGAGGCCTGAAAAATTAGAAAGTTCAATGACCTGGAGGCTAGGCTATAAAAGTTTTATGTACAAATATACCGATATGCTGTCACAGTGGAATGCGAAGATTGAGCCAGCCTTCTTCAGGTGGTGTCGAATACCGAGTGGACCAATGGCTAAAGTTATATAAAGTCACGTGTTTTGAATTCTAGCTCGTCTAAAAATGAATCCGCGAATTCTTCAGGTCTTTACTAATACGATACAAACGAACCGTATATGTGCACTGGTTAGAAAACTAAATAAATATTTGTATCCGTAACAATGAAATGTTTTTGAAAACAGTATTTTTTAAACCATAATTATGGCAGTAAAAAATATTTACTTTACAAAAACCATAAAACAATACTAAAAATAAAATCGAAATGAGATAATAACTATTATTACTAGCCTATAACAATTTACCACTTTTATATCTGCTATGTACTCAGGCTAGCAATGATTACAAATGCTGTAATTTAGAGACTAAATGTAAGTGAAAGTTTCATTTAGCCAAACAATATGGCAGGCTACGTTTTATTAATGGGAGTATAAACTTTTGTGATACATGATTTATTTAAGAAACAATCAAAATGTCATACATTGGGCGATTTTTCAAGGGTCTAATTTATAGATTGTGGGAATACCGTGAATAATCGATAGCTGTTGAATTTCTACAGCTTATTCTTCTGTTAAAATTAGCCACTCGGATGCTAGATGTTAACTGTTCACAGATACAATGACACACCTAAAACTGGCATAGATACATTTATAACTCCTAGATGTTTGCGAGTTGTAAAGGGAGTTAACATAGTCTCCACACGTCGTTTCTTCGATACATACTAACCATGTCGATTTCATATACCGAAGTTACTTTGTGCCTGTAGGGTAACTTCGCTCCACTTAAAAATGTTGATTTTGGTGGCATTTTGTAAAGGAATAGTGAACTGTGCCTGAATATTTGAAAACTTAAATTTAGTTTATCCAGTTTATATGTGCTACATATTCACTAAACGACACGAAAATGTAGCAAGGTAAGCTGTGTTGCCAGAATTCAGCCTACATAGCAGTCGTGACATTAGAAACTAACTATTAATTTTTTCACATATTACTAAGCTCTTAAAGGATTGCGCACAGTTTACCACTGATAAAACAGTGTATGCGTAAACTTACGAATGTAAATGTATGGTTTTTCTTAACTATTTTCGAAATTCAACTTTTTTTTTTTTAAAAGCTGCTTACAGGATGCAAGAGGTAACACATTTCACCGCATATTTTTCAGTTTTACGATAGTTTATTTTTGATAACTTTTCCGGTTTTGGTAAACATGTATTCTTGGATACCTCGAGAATAAAAATAAAAAAAAACGCATATTTAAGTGAAAGTCAAAACTTGCTAGAATATTTAACATTTTTCATATAATCTCACGAGATTGAAAGACTGTTTGTCTCAAAGTATCTGTTCGATTCGCCAAAATATATTTCATT
Source organism: Dryococelus australis (assembly GCA_029891345.1). Classification (NCBI taxonomy): domain Eukaryota; kingdom Metazoa; phylum Arthropoda; class Insecta; order Phasmatodea; family Phasmatidae; genus Dryococelus; species Dryococelus australis. Next base: position 50,071,819 of record CM057003.1, read on the forward strand.
ATTAAATGTATACGTCACTTAATATATCAGTTTTCTACAGACACTGGCAGCTTGAATTCATAATTCGAAATTTTTCTGCGTCCGGGACTATGTCGTTCCCAGACATACCAATATCATGTAACAGTAATATCAGAGGCTTAGCAAAAAGAGGAAACTTCTTACATTTACCCTCTCTACCGATAGTCATGAAGGGCCAGGGGGGACGGCCGACGTTTTAAATATTTAAACAATTGTCTTAAAGATTCTTACATTTACGGTAGAAATGTGAGTTTGTGTGGAGGTATGCATTACTTAGAAAACGTGCTCCATCAACTTATGATAAAAGGAGAAATTGTTTCTACAGCTTCTAAGTTGACACAGATAAACATGAAACCAAAGCCAGATCAAATTGTCTACGAGTAACTGCTCGTGTTAAGTGATGCAAATATTCTTGAAGCTGAAATATAAACAAAATATTATTACTAATCATAAAAAAAACATTACTTGTATTTTCACACTAACCACTGGGCTGTCGCCTTAAAGAAATATCCAAGGGTTACACACACATTGATAGGATACTAACATACTACCCCCTAGTGTCTCAATGTAGAGGATGATAGTACGCCACAACTGTTCGCAGGTTTCAGGTCGTGGTTAAAGAAAACATTATTCACAGAGTGGTTCTTTCATATCATGTAGGCTTCATTATTTACCGGCAGAACCATTTAAAATATCGATTTTCAAAGGTGGCTACCTCCCTCGCAAGTTATTGTCGTATAATGTTTCCCATCCCATTTTGCATAGGGAACCACCTCACAGCGTTTGTGCCCGTAATTCAGGGTCATCCTGTATATTATCAGTATCATCAATAACTGCATAATATTAGAAGAATTAGTACAGTAAACAACACTCAGACCCTCTTAGCCTATGTGGCCCTCCGGGTCTTACTATCTAGCCTTTTTATTTTATTCTATAATTTCTTCCTCATACATATAAAAGTTATATTATAGGTCTATTATATTTGTTAAAAAGCATTACCACTGCCAAGGGACCGTTAATGACTAAAATTTTTTCCAAATTAACACCTTAAAATTACTAAAAATAAAAACTAATATCATACACATTAATAATTTAAAATATAAAATATTACAATTAATTAAAATTGTTAAAAAATATAACAAACAAGAAAGGTAATTTATTTAATTTTTCGACTCGAAAGCAGGGCTGAGACTGGTAGTGATCTGTATTTGTTGTCCAGGCCCCAGCTGAGATAAAGATGATGCTACGAACCTAAGCAACTTAAACAAACACACGTCTTCACGATGACAAAGCCCCTCCATGCATCGCTGCAACTCTTCAAGTATTACGGTCCCAGGATTTTCCCCTTAAGTTATTCCCGCATGCCTTCTACCCAGTCCGTGTTTTGAAGGCGCTATCGATCACAACGACTCTGAAGGCCTTTACTGGAAGTAATAGGCGCCTTCTGTTGAAGACTCGCGCGCAGGGAGAGGAAACTTTGCAAGTAGTTTGCTACACCCCTCCCCCCCCTGCACAGCCTCTTTTCCCGTAAACGCTGAAAGAGCGTGTGAGGCGGGAAATCCGTCGATACCAGAGACTCGACCGTCTTCGGTCGGCAGAAGGAAATATTGATGCCTCTTCAACGGGCAAGTGTGAATAAATTCTTCCAATTCCCACGATACACATTTTTTTTTTTTTTTTTTTTTTTTTTTATTTTGCAACTCCGGGAAGAGGTATTCATAACTTGGACACGTCTCGCTCACAAAGTTTCTTTGTGCGAACGCCATGAAAAAAAAAAGAAAGTGTTTTACAGCAAATGCACCTCCCAGTATCTGCGCACTTTTGAACTTCCTCCTTTCTCGCAAGTTCTGAAGTACAAAACTTCCAAAATGTTGTACACACAAGCGATTCCAATGCAAAGAGCGGTACGATTCCATCAACTTTTTACTGTTATATAAAAAGTACACATGATCGAAGGTAAATTTCTTTCACACAGCAACACCATTATTGAGTAAATAACGTACAGATTTACGCTTAACCATGATGTAATGACTTATCAGCAGACATTTATTGCCAACAGAGTTTATTTGTAATGGCATATCTAATTTTGTTCTTGCGGTGTTGTGATGAACAGTTTAATTAACTATAACGAAATATATGGCGGGGTAATAGCTGACCCAAAGTTTAGAACATGAAATATGCAGAATATTATTCGGACACTGCCACTGACGTGTATACTTTGAAAAGGATCAAACGTGAGCTTTAAACCACGTGCCTTCATACTCTGTGATCAAAAAAGGTTTATAAGTTATACAAAATACGATGCAGTATACAGTTTTTCGCACTTAAGGAATGTTATTAGCACCATCTCATGTTTTTAAATCACAAATAAGTTTCATTTTTTTTTTTTCGTTTAAAGCAGAGGATGTCATCCAAGATTGTGGACAAATGGTCCCATGGCATCATTCAAGATGATGGTGGTGGTGTCATGATCCCCATCTTCACCTAGATGTTTCGATTTTTTTCATCACAAAGGCGACTGCATTCGCGTGTCTCCTGATTATCGGCCCTTCCTCGTACGAGTAGTGTACGTAAGTGTTCTCGGAGTGTTCCCATATTTTTTACATTAAAATTGTATAGTGAGAGGTCGTTTCTAAGCATAAGCTGGCCTCCTTACTAGAGCAGGATGAAACATGTTTCGTCAACTAGAGGGGTGGTAATCGATGTGTTTCAGGAAGTGATTCGAGGGTGTAGGTTCGTAGAATAGACGTCGCTGGGCAACAGCTTACCAAACATCAGTCATGTGCCATATAAAAGGACACCTCAAATGGTTGACTTGCGACAAGACTCTATTGTGATTCGATATGCGCTTCACAGCATGTTACGGGACTTGTGAATTGCTTTGCGAATAGAGCCCACTGTGCCTGGTGTTATGGAAGTTTTATACAATTCTCATATAATTGTTTCTTATATTTTTAAAATATTTTGTTAGGTGCGGGACTTGAACCCGCGCTTCACCGTCGGGCAGTACTGTACAAATAATTTTACCTCTGATTTTTCGGGTAGCCCAACTGACTTCCTACACCATACCTAATATTAATTGATCTGAAGGCTCGTCTTTGCTGTGTGGCCTACAATTTAAATGGCATGGATTAAATCACGACACATTTGAAGAATGTTTCATATCCCACGCCTTGGTTCGTGACATGACACTGTGAGAAATATTTCGTAGCTCGTGTCTAGGCTTGCTACATGGCCTACGACATACTTTGAGGAATGTTTTATAATTCTCTCTTTGCTTCGCGACATGGCTAGAGATGAACGTCGCTTCATGTTCCGATGGCCAGTATTGTTGGGGGGTCTGATCGGCATGTCCTGTCGGCTGGTCTAGCCAGTCGGCTTGTTGGTCGGTATGGTTGATTGGACTAGTCGCTGGGTCTGGTAGGCTGGGCTAGACGATCGGTCTTGGTTGGTCAGATTGGTTGGTCTGGTAGATCTTCATGATTGATTGATCTTATTAGTTGGTTTTACAGGTCGGTCTGGTTGGATATTTGCTCAGCTCCATCTAGTTAGTCAATTGATCTAGTCCGGTCTTGTCAGTCGGTCGGTCTAATCGGTCTTGTTTGTTGGTTTGGTCTCCCTAGTCGGTCGGTCTGATCGGTTGATCTCGTAGGTCAGTCTAGATGGCTGGTCTGATCTGTTGGTCTGGTAGGCCATTTTAGATAGTTGGCCGGATCGATCTTATTGGATGGTATGGGAAATTGATACGGTCGATCGTCTTGTTGGTCGTCTGGTAGGCTAGTCTGATAAGTCAGTCTAGATGTGTGGTATGGTCGATCGGCCTTGTTGTGATATTTGTTGAATAATGCAATTGTGGTGAATGATCATAGGTTACTTGATTTATGTAAGTACTTTTCGTGTTCAGTACTGTTTTCCATGGCAGACATCTGCATCGCAATGGCGAATGTCCAAAAATTTCCATCCGGCCTTGTTGTCAGGTTGCTAAATCTGGTCGGTTGGAGAATATGATAGTGACAAATATTGCAGATGTAATAGTTAAGATATGCTAAGGTAAAAGTGTTATTGTTATGAGCTAAATCCAGTAAGTTCCAGATTTCGTTTTAGTGTAAGCTTAATATTTGCCACTGTAGGGAAATCTGGGCAAATTATTTCATATTTCAAGGCTGTAAGCTATGCTTGTATTGCCGCACGACACGAAGAAAATGGAAATCATTTCTAATTCGAAACTGCTGGTCGCACTACAGAATCTGTCAGAATTATGTCAGATCTGTCTAGCATTTGAATGGATGTAAAATTTTAACTGCCGTGTCGCTATTGTTGGGTCCATAGAGTTAAGATGAGGAAGACCGATTATTCGTCTTCTGCGGGTGTACCCAATATTGACCTACCCCAAAGGAACACAACTGTCATATTCACATGGTCAGCAGTGATGAACGCGTTTGTTTGTATTTCAGTTTTTCAGAAGACAAGCACTTTCATGTGAATAAAATTCCTTTAGCGATTTCAATCCAATCAAACAGCATTACAGATTTGTTAAAAAATGTATACAAACTTCTCAAAACACTTGCTTACTAATCAGTGTTCTAACCACAAGTACAATCCATACTGTTTTTTCTAGACGTATTGGTAGAAAAGCAATTCAATGCTTGGACATACAGAATGGTTGTGTGCAGCCAGCGAGATCGGTCTACCTCATCTTTAGTCTATGGTAGGGTGAGTGAAGAGATTTTGGTGGCTCTCAAGAGCAAGGTATTGAGAGCCGACATAGGTGATTGAGGTGAGTATGGAGCAGCACCGGAATGAAAGGGTGGTGGAAACGGGAGATCCCCGGGAAAACCCGCCGACCAACGGCATCGTCCGGCACGATTCCCACATGCGAAAATCCGGTGACCCGGCACGGGACTGAACCCACTTCGCCTTTGTGGGAGGCGAGCATGCTAACCGCTCAGCCACGGCGGCCCCTCTATGATAGGGTCGTGCTTGTCGTTGTTCCGCGACTCCAGCAGACGGTTTCCGGTCCTGAGCGACAGGCGCCCCACAGCCAGCGCCACGGCGCGGCCGGGGCTACAGACAGCTCTCTCGTGGCTACAGGCATCTTACTAGTAAACAACGAGATGTGCTTGGCACCGGGCGGACTTTGATTTACGACGCTCAACACGACATGCGCGGGAGCAACGACGAGCCAGTCCACAACACGGGACGATGGTCGTAAACCACGCCCGCCCATTTGGCCCGTTCCGTGATTTACGCGTCTGACCGGGAAGCTCATTTCGCGACAGGGTTGACGTCGAATCGAGCTCCAGTCGGTGGCGTAACCCAAGATTATGACTTTGGACAGGGAGATGCCCAGTGGCACAGGCCCTTAACCAAACTAATAAAAATGGATTCAGGGTACTTTCCACCCTAAAGGAACTGTAAAATGTCAAGGTATAAAAAGCTTAATTATTAGGAAGCCTCTCTAGTTTTTCACACGGCTATCATTGCAAGCGGTTATGTCTATAATCATTTTTAAAATTCTATGGAATCTTCATTGTAAACCTTTTACTTTAGAACAGAAATTAAAGTTCATAGTTGGTCGACAATTTATACATTTGGTAATTGAAAGAAAAATGTGGTGTAATACATTCACGGTTACTTCACACTTTTATGAAGCCCTGCTCAAGTTCTACTTTCAGGATATTCCTCCGCCTCATGCAACTGAAGTTTAACCGAGTCTAGAAAGATTACACCAAAGGACAATGCACTGAATTAGTGCGCACTCATTTGTAATAAGATTTTACATGAGAACTATTTCTTATTAGGTGCTACCGACTCACGTGCTTTTATTCATATCTTTTATAAATTATGTATTAAAATTTATAAATAAAATATATAGTAAAACGTCGATTTAACGAGAAGATAATACACGTTTATGTTAACAGAGGTGTAATAGGTCTGTGATATACGGCATATTTAGGAAATAACTAATCACATGATACATGGGGTATTTTTCAAAGGTCCGATTAAAAAAATGTGAATACACCGCGAACAGACTATCTGAGAAGCGTCATAGTTAGCAAAATTGCTGTGAGTAGTGCTTTGATTGCGGTGTTTTTTTAACTATAGTGAAAATGCTATAGCTTTTCTGAACAGACTGCAGTATTAAAACCCGTGAGTCCTTGCTTAAGATTCAGAGGAATCAGAGCACAAAAATTATGCTTGTTTATGCTTTTTTCCATCGCCTCACGGCCGCGTCCGGCCTTAAGTAAACATTGCGATGGCTGCGATGGAAAAAAAGCATACACAAGTACCGCGTGCGTTCTGTTTTCCTTGGCGGTTCAAGGTCAAATGAGCCTTTTTGAAAGCCCTGGTTAAGATCTACTTGTATACACGTTGTGTGTTCTTCCGCCTTATGTAAGGTTAAAATTGGCAAGTGCCTCATCACTTTATCCATGCGTCAGTCCAGTGAAATTATTAGAAAAGTAAACATTTTATAAGTCTGCTAATTTTTACACACTGAGGCGTTAAAGCGAAATATATAATTTAAATTATCAGAAATGGTTACCTAGCACATTTTATTCGACGTTAATATATGGAACTACTTTCTATCCATCGTTACCAACTTTACCGAGCGCATGTCACTCAGTGCGCCCGTTAAAATATATGCAGGCAGGGGCAGTGACATTTTTCTAAGGTTGATTTCAAAAGTTCACACTTTATCGTGAATAGCCTTTATAGGATTGTAATGCAGCTATCTAGAAAAAAAAACTACAGCATCGTCGATGTAGTTAAAACACTGTTTTACAGGATAGAAAATATCGTAAACAAAGTGAAATTGCACACTCAAAATTCGAATAAGTGGGAAACCACTGATTCGCAGTGAAATTCAACTACTCGAATCAGTGAAAATGGCTTCACGTAGAATCAGTAGAAAACCACTGATTGTTTCAGTGAAAAAATTTCACTGATAGAATTAGTGACGTGAAATTTTTTCACTGATTGAATAAGTGACGGCCGACTATAGTAGCGATTTAAATATTATTTTTATTGAATGTAGCCAAATAGTTACGCGAAGTAAACACATTTACGATAGCTTACTATTTATATTGCGCAATTTACTGTCAATTAGAAAAGCAAAACATTTTTCGGAGGTAGTCGGAATTGAACTCACACGCCTTTCGAATCAAGTCCGTTATCTTGCCATTTTTTTTTGTCGTCGTTGTTGTAGTTGTATTGAAGTCAAGTTAGACCGACTTGCTGACAAATTCTCAGTGTGACAACCGAACCAAAAATCTGCCGCGGAGGAGCTGGAGCGCGAACCCTCGACCTCTCGTCGGCCACCCTACCCCTGGGCTATCGGGGCAGGGCTTAAGTAGTAGGGACGACCCACTTCTGGCTCACTTGTAGAATGACACGTGGATGGAAAGGATAATCGATTGTTCGATTAATCGATATATCTAATATTCGATTAGTTCCTGATTATTTATTCAAGTTAATTAGTGTCATTAGTGTAATTAATCAAATTAATTAAAGAATTCTTAAATTAAAAAGATTTTTTTTATTGTTGGATATGAAATATATTTGTTTTTGATTGTTGTTGAAAGCGTTAAGAGTGATATTGACGTAGCAGGTTCAATGTGTCCTCTGTGAATTTCTGGAGTCGACTGAGTAGAGGGGTGGGTTGTAATTGCTTATATAGGAGTTAATGTTGATGTAAGAGTGGTATACGTAACATTTTTGTTAGTGGATAGAGCGAGAGTAAGCGACCCACTTCTGGCTCACTTAAATCGCTTAATACTCAGCGCTTGGTTAATGAAGGAAACATAACAAACCTCGTATGGCTTTCTTTTAAATTTATTCTGGTGTCATATTATAAAAGCTCAGATTTGATTATCGCTACTGTAAACAAGTAACTCTTGCGTGCGTCAGTATTGATGTCGAATTAATTACAAGAAATTTCAAAGTCTCCATGGGTGCTGCCAATCATAAACAAGGAATAATAAAACATGTAAAATTTCCGTGTAGATGAACTAGAGGATAATTTATTTGTTTACTCAGCAGAAAGGCACAGACACACTGGCATGTGTAAAAAACAGCTCGTCTCTTCTGCGTGCAGTTTTTTGGTTGTTCATAGCGTGACACACGATAATTTTTTAATTAGCTACCACAAGAAAAACAGCTTCTGGAATTTAACATTAATAATAAAATATACAGCTTTCACATTGAAATTTCGAAGTATGAGGACAAAAAATTGTTTTTAAGAGTTGCGAAAAACTTTTTGAGAACTATTTGTAATCAGGCTTTCCATTCTCTTCCCCCAAAATATTTGTGTTTTCCTAAATCTGTGACCATAATTCACACTCAACTTCCGTAAATATTTTTTTGCGCAATGAAGAAGCAGGTGGATTCAAAATTAATATTATTGTGGCTGCACGCACAAATGAAGGGGCTATATTAACACTGTAGCATAAGGACGAGTTTCGCTCACCTGCGACGCAAAAGAAGGGCGCATTTAGTGCCTTGATGCCTTGTGCTTGGAATACATAGGGTTAATACTCTCTAAGAAATTATTCGTAAATTTTACCACATCAGTGTACACATACAGTGTGTAAGTGCGAATGATAAATTTTTTCCCGCACATTTTTGATAGTGTTACTAAGTTTGCTCATGAAACAGTCGAATGCATAAGGAGGTTCCCAACCTTGCATAGTAGTAACGCTAAACATTCCTATATTTCCAGCCTGATTTGTGGTATCATTTTTATACGATTTTATAGGTTAAAATCTTTCATACAGTTTAGGAAGTTTACAAGAAAAGTTTTTACAGTGTACTACCCGAGATGGAATCAGACCAACGTCATATATTATCCTGCGGCAGGTGTATTTATTGTTGTTGCGAATAACGCACCAAATTACGAACACTCCCTCGTGGTTTAAGCTGGCGTCCCATCTCGTTCCTCGGATGTTCGATAGGTGACAAGTCAGGTGAACGAGCAGGCGACGGAAGTGTTGAGACACGACGTTAATACGCAAGAAAAACCAGAAATGTGGGCCGGGCTATCTTGCTGTAATCTGGCTTTTTAGCACGCAGCTAGGAAATGTAACACACGGTGCCCCAAAATGTCTTCAGTATACCCCTGCAGATTCAGTGACCCTCGTTCCAATACCAGTGGCTAACGACGACCATATGCGACGACTCCTCATATAATAACGCTAATAACATGAGACGCGTGTCATTGTAAAATGAGGCAGGGATTAACGCGCTCACCAGATCATATCAATGAAAAGGGCTATTCGTCGCTAAGACAGTGCGTCTACAGTCTGTTAACTTTCCGTGTTGATCTCTACTGGCGCGACTGGAACTAAGGCGAAGATGTTAATATATATATCAAAACCAAAATTTTGAGGTCGTTGGCGTTTCATATTTGCGTGTGCAAGGCATATGAAAATGCTTCTGGTAGAAGCAAGGCTCTAGTGAAGCTGCCATATTTCACTGGATGGTGGACAAAGAAGTCACTAGTTTTGGGCGTACTTATCTGACAGTCAAACAGTTCTCTTTCCCAGAAGTCTACTGCGGTCGTCCAGAATCGGTGCGTCGCGTATCCAAAACATCCAAACGATGGAAATTTAGTTGCTCCATCCATTCTGTCTCTAGTTGTCCTATTATATGGTCGGGTCCTACTATCTGGCTTGGTTTGTACGAGTAGCCCGTGCATATTTTCGCCATACCTATCGGGTGGTAGTTATTGTGCATGTCAAACGCATGCGCTGTTCTGAGAACTGTTTATATATGTGAAACGAAGAGCGATGGAAGCACCCTATTACGATGTATTTGCTTGCATTATCGCACGCAATTTAACAGGTTGCATGCTAGCCCTCTAAATTCCTATTCACGACCATTTGGGCATTTACCAAATCATTTTATTGCGCGTAAACATTTGTTTGTCAGTGGGTGTAATAAATTTAATATTGCCAACGTCTTACCGATTGTCTAACATGAAATTAGGCTTTAATGCTTGTGTTGATTTTCGTATTGTAATTGAAACGTAAGGCATACACACAGGTGTTACCAAATAAACATTTAACTAGCATAAAAAAGCGGATCCGAGTTCTTAGTTCGCATGTTTCTTTGCCATATAAAACACTAGCGACCCGCCCCGGCCTCGCTTGGGTACGATTTACAAATATCGCGTTGTTTAGGTTTACAGCAAATATATACACTAAATGATTAAGGTAACTAACATAGTATTAATAGTGTGCTGTGTTCGTAAGTGAACCCCTATTTTTAATAAAATTTTAAAAGACAAATATGGTTACTGTGGGTCATCCTTAAAAGATAAACATATGATGTTGCGAACTTTTTGTAGACCTTTTCGAGATCTAAAATTCTGTATCACATTAATTTGGTGTATCTCTTATGGTTTAGTCAGAGTAAGCCATGTAAGCGCCTGAAAAGCGGCTTTTTTTCCGACTTTATTATAAAACGTCGAAATTTCTCTATTATACTTACATTAAATATTAACGCCTTATATGCCTAAACCTTCCTAAAGAAATTCTCTAAATGATGGTTAAAATTGCATCAAAATCCATCAAGTAGTTTAGAAGCCTTAGCCGAATACACAGACACACGCGGCCGGGCGACTTTGTTTTATACTATGTTTAGATACAAAACAAAAACCTTCCTCGTAACTAAAACGTGCCAAATACCCACAACATGTGGCAGTGGCGTATTGGAGGTTCTCCCATTGATGGGATCGTTTCAACTTCCAGAGAAACTATGAAAGTTAATATGAGCATTTTCAACTGGGTGGAAGCATGCCACGAGGATAAAGCCGTTGTTGAAAAGCTGGGTAGGTACAGGTAAGGGCCCTATTATTCCATAACTTGTTGCTAGGTTTACAGGTTTACGTTTTGCAACAACCACCAATTAACCCACGGCCTGCTCCCTTGTCTGAATCCCATCTTCTTGATTCAGTCGGTCGTGCAGGAAAATCTACCACGATTTAGGGCGGGGGGGGGGGGGGGGGATGTTAAATGTTTGCCGTCGGCACACAGTGCTGCAGCACGTTGTCGGATTAGTAGGATGTTCAAACACTCGAGATAATCCCGCGCGCATAACTCTAAGTAGTCCAGCTTCGCGGAGCTGCTAGAGACCCGTCCATCCGTGACATTGTGAGACGTGCCGCATTTCATAATCGCCGGCCAGGACTCCCAGGAGGAACGTGTCCCGTCTGCTCTGGGCCAGAAGTTGGAGATGACACGCGTACAGCGGGAGTTGGAAGAGGATGATGAGGAGGGGTGCTGATAAGAGAGACACAAGTTAAGGGGGTAGTATCCACTCCATCTTCGAATTTTCATAAAACTCTTCGTAATGAAAATATATGACCAGAAATAAAAAAATAGATGCTAGACATGACATGGACGACTACTTAACGATTTTTTTTTAATTTGTAGGGTTTTAAATATACCTGTATTTTCCCATGTGGGACTGAAATTATCAAATAATTAGATATTTTTTGATTTAGTTTACAGATGTGACACTAATCATGTAAGAAAAATAAGTGGGATTTAGAAATAACTGTTAAAAAGTTCCCTATGTCATGACTAGCTTGGTTTTTAAATATTGACTCCGAAAATCAAGTTAACGAGGAAAATACGTAAATCCAAGATAGCAAGGATACTTCCTCCTTAAAGACGGACAAAGGGAGTTGCGGTGTGCGAAGTTGTGAGGGTCTGAGACGCCGCGCCGACGCGACGCGGCGAAGAGAACCCGACCACAGGCAAGCAATCTTGAGCGACGGGGAGTCCTTGGTTGGACGGGGGAGATGCAGGATATGGCACAGTCCTTCGCTGCTTGATACCAATCAGTGAAATATCAATCACTGAAAGTCGTTTGATGAGCTACTATAGGTAGGAACATCCGAACTGCGCGTAAAAAATATTCCACGACCAGATGTATTTCATAACTCTTCAGCTCAGATCCACGTTCTTGATTGGTTGGTCTAGGGGTTACGCATTTCAGGAATCTGCCCGCGAATCACGGACGGACAGTATCGGAGTCACCTAATTCTGATTGACCAGTCAAGTAAGAAAATTTATTCTCACAGAGACACGCCACCAATAAGCAAAAGCAAACTGCTGGTACGCTCGTAGAGTATTTAAATCTAGCATGTGCTAAAATCTTTCCGCAAAATTCGGGTGTCCCTAACTATTGGCTGTCCACGGTAAAGTGAGTACTTTTGAAAGACCTGCTCAAGATATACTTGTATGTACGTTGTGTATTTCTCCACTATATGTAAAATTAACATTGCCATGCCGTATCACTTTATTCATGCGTCAGTCAAAGTGAAACTGTGAAATTATTAGAAAATTAACCTTTTATAAATCTGCTAATTTTTACACACTGAAGCGTTAAAAAAAATTAGAAATAATTTAAGTTATCACAAATGGTTACTTTACATATTTTATCCGAAGTTAACATATGGAACTACTTTCCATCCATCCTTACCAACTTTACTGGGCGCATGTCACTCAGTGCGCGTGTTAAAATATATGTAGGCAGGAGTAGGGAAATTTTTCTATGGTTGATTTCAGAAGTCCTCACTTTATCGTGACCAGCCTATTCTAACCGGCGATTCAAGCAAATTAACTGGGAACAAGTGATACATAGCAGTGTAATTCTTGACATTCAGTGGGGATCACAAATATATCAGTGAGATTCAATCACTATATTAATTAGTTACCTGGAACTGTTCATCAGTTGCTCAATTCTTACTGTTTTCACTGGCTTGGCTCAATTCTCACTGTTTCAAGTTTAGAGTGTGTATACCGCGTGCAGCTTGCGATGTCAGAACGAGACTAATGTTAAATTCGCGTAATTATTGTTCATCAGATTGAACTTCAGAGTACTGTTTATACCGGAGACGGCGTCGTTTCGCCATTGGCTGCTGCGTAGAGGTGAAGTCAAGCTCTTTCCGACTGAACTGCTCATGATTGTGGGACATAATTGTGAAGTGTTTATTTATTGGCGCAGAGTTACCCAGGGGATGTCAAATAAAGTGTGGTCCAATGACAAATGTATTACAAAGGTGCATGTGTTTAAAGTTTAACGTATCCCTAAATAATAACGCGAACTTTGAAAGCCTCTATTAATATAATTTCTATTAGAATTTTTTTTTAAGAAATTACATTTCGCAAATGCGTTGATAGCCTTTGAACTGCTGTTTTATTTACTTCTGGCAGTTAAACACCCCCGTTATAAACTGGTGGGTTCATCGGGAGCTGAAACTACCACTAACATGTTCCCCACATCCACGGCCTGCCCGGAAGACGAACTCAGAACCTGTAAGTAAGTCAAAGGTTTTCGACTTAACAACCTCCGTTCCGGAGGGCACCCTACATCGCAGTTAACTCATTATTACATAACACAGAAATCAGAATATTAATATTTCTTCGTCTTTTGCAATCACAGCTAATAAAGTACTGCATACACGGCAATATAATTAGAATGCCCTTTTTAAAAATTATTATTAGTAGCTAATAAATATGTATATTGGTCATTAGTAAAAGAACTTGCGCTAATTCCAGTTATGCTGTTTTCAAGTATACGTATTTTTTTCGCTGATGTACAGTGATTTGCACACATTTTAAGTTACTAGCCGTTGCTTTGTGATTGGTAGAAGCAGCACACCTGGTTTCCATTCTTTGAACTAGGAAGAGGAGTGGTCACTTTACACTTACAAGGGAGAAGAATGGCGCAGTTATTGTATTTGAGCAGCTGTGGGACAATTCGAGTTGCAAAATATCCCGTGTTGTGTGTGATTTCCCGTATCTTGGGGCTGAAAGTATTATCCCGTGTGGACAAAAAAAACGGAACGTGGTATATCTCGTATTTCAGACATTTTCGACAGTGAATTGCATATTTATAAACAAAGTTTCAATAATAAATTACTGATGCGGTTACAGGTACGTTTACTCTGATGCCCTCACCCAATGGACATATAGTTACAATTGACACCGACAGGTGGCATTGGTCAACAAGTGTTTTGCTGGAAGTAGAGCTTTCCGCCGCTAGGTACGCGCTAGTGTTCCAAATATGTGACTTTTAATTAAAATTTTAAGCTACGTGAATAATAAAAGAGAAAGATTTCACTTAGTTAACAAGTTATTTTATATTATATTTATGATCATTGCAATTATTTTGTTTTTTAACATAGAAAATATTTTTAAAATCTTGTACTTACACGACACTAGCGCTTACCTAATGGCAAAAAGCTTTAGTTGCCAAAGTAAAAGCACTGAGTTTCCCAACCTGAGTAGAATAAACCTTGCCGAGGTGTGTGTTGATGTCGTCTGTCTTAAAGCCACTTAAATTATGGATTTAAATGATACTGTGTCTTGGCTATAGTTGCAGCTAATATTCTGTTGTTGCGTATGTTTAAAGAAAACTGTTGATTGATGTTTAATTCTGTTATTAATTAATAATTTTATAACAAAAATGTTTAATCGTTTTATTGGAGTCGGTCTCGTGTAACGAGTTGTGAAAAGCATACCTTACGAAAAATCTGAAGAAGTTCGTAACCATAGAAACAGTTAGAGATCAGGCAAACCGAAGATCTCAAAGTAAATCTTCAGGGTGATAGATGAAAATTTTGCCTAACTTTATTCATTTTCTGGCGCCAGTAACTTGGGGGAACAGTGGTACCAGAATTGAGTTTAAAAGTCAAAATGTATCTTTTCTTTGAACAATTTTTTTTACGACGCGACATGCTTTCGTAGAATTTCCCACTTTCGCTTCATTTGAACGATATGAGGCGAAGAAACTTCTGCAGTCACACTTTTGTCAAGGGACGGGAGTCAAGATAAATACAAAAGTGACGTACGCTTTACTACTAGAGGTGGCATCAGATTAATAATCTGACGAATTTAGGGCACCGTTTTAGGTAGCGGGGTAAATTAAACCGAGGAAATGAAGCGGGAATAGTTATTGAATTTGCGCCGAGGTGATGAAGACGCACGGAGAGTGGAAAGGAAGGGTTGATGTAGAGATTGGAGGGTAGGCGGGGACGTACAAGGGTTGAGGCAGGGACTTCCCCAGAGCTTCATTGGATCTTGCCCTCATGAATATTCAGATTATCTGGGCTCTTGTGACGCGCGTGTCTGCGACACATCGCGAAGTTGAGGGGTGAAAAGGGGGGGGGGGGGTGAGAGGAGTCCAAACTTGAACCAGGGGTTGGGAAGGGGCAGTTGGCAAGGCACGTGAAGAATGGCCAGTGATTTGTGTTATTGCTCCCCCAGGCCCTCGTATCACGCAGGATCAGCTGTCCCTCTGGGGAATTTCGTGCGCGCCGACCACTGTAGTCGGGGGAAAAGGGGGAGGGCAGTGGACGAAATTGGCATTTGTTTGGTAACGTGGACATGGAAGATGATGTGGTCGCTCCGAACATGTTTCAGCGACACTGGCGTGCGGTGAGAGTATTTTGTGGGTTACACGCACCAACACACACATATACGTGTGTGCGTGCACGCGAACTTGCAGCTTATAATATTTTTACAATTGCTCTCTCAAAAGTCAGTGGGCTAAACCAAGTTCGTTAAGGGATGGAGGTCTTAATTAAAAACAAAAAGAGTTAATTAAAATTTCCAAATTTTACTTGCAACAACTACAAACAAAATTATCCCGACGCAACATCTCACAATAAATTGATATCACTCATTGTTTACAATTAATGACTTCAGTTGATACAATTTACAATTACCTCAAAGAAATCAATGAAATAAAATAATTAAAAATCTGTCACAAAAGAAAGTGTATTCGATTATTTTATAAATTATGTGTCCATATTTGACAGTTCCAATACTTGCAATGGGACTAAAATCCGTATTACATGTCAGTTCATTCCCACTTCAGTTCAGTCCATGTCCCGCCAGTCCGCAATGTTCTAGAGTTCTCCGAGTGTCCTCATGTGCAGCAGGTTTCATTCATCGGATTCTCTATGCTTTACCCTGCGTGCATCACCGTCAGGTGTACAACACAAAATTTAACATTTTGTCTTTTTCGTTTTGCCTATTAAGTTAGTAGTACATGCTTAACTTTGTCTAAGGAAACTTTTTCAAAATCTTGTTTACTATAAAGCCTCCTTTAGATTAAATCTCATGATATTACAGCTTTATTATACAGAAACTTCTACGAACTGCGACCTCACTTCCGAGGGTAGGTTGTTATCTTTCAGAGGGAAAAAACACTTGGAACTTCCATATTTTTTTCATCTCTTTCTAAGGACGTACTTTACCAAGAGTGTTACGGACCATCAAAACTTTTCTGTACTTGAGACGCATCTCGCATTTACAAACAGCTTTCATTGTATATGCAGATTCATTTAATTTCTCCCTCGCTTCTTCCAACACTTAGAAAAAATCGAATCACTGAACACCCACTTTATTCCGGTGAATTCAAACTGATGCAGTCTGCCAAAAACGTTTGTTAAGAAATTCATTGAACTGAATTACTAAGTAAATTTTATAAACGTATTGAAACATGGAATTATTTCAGGTTTCACAGAAGAATTAATAAAAATTGATAAATAATTACTCTATATTTAAACACTCTCGCCAAGTTGAAAGCAAGGTGGATAAAAAAGTTTATTCACAATGAAGGAGTTCATCGCTTTATTTACTCCGAAACTAAGGACACGGGGAAATTTAATAATCAATTTTTTAATTTCCACCAATACGTAAAAGACGTGAGGTTCTGTGTGCGTGTGTGTTTTTCGTGGTGATGTGTGTGTGTGTGTGTGTGTGTGTGTATATATATAGTACACACACATATACATATATATGCAAATAAGATTGTTATAATGAAATGCTATTTAGAGTTTAGTTTGTGCTGAAATTTATTAGTGTATATTTCACCACTTCTTTTGCTAGAAGATGCATGAATGTCAGTAAAATTGTCTGATGTGTCTGGATTTTTCGAGAAGATACACGTCATTTTCGAGTAAAATGACTTAGTAGTTTGGACGAAAGTAAGAAACATAAACTCATTTATCCATTGTGAAACATGCAAGAAATTTTTTTTGGTGTTTTCATGAGAAAAAAAAAATATAGACACACACATATTTGCTGATTTTCCCTTTGAATTGTATACAGCTATTATTCGAGCTTTGAATAACGAGGAGGGGCCTCTCCTTTCTTTCGCTCTTCGGCACTTTTAATAGATTCAGCACGGTCCTCTTGATGAATATTCATGACTGGTTGGTTAATGGTGTGTCACCGGTTTCATATGATGCCGCAAACAAAACAGTCCGACTCAACCAAACACGGTGCAAAATAACGGGTGGGTCTGTGACCTCTTACATTTGCGTTGAGTTTCCATTCATGCAGTTCTGCCAACCCATTTAAACAAAAAAACTGCAAAACTGTTTTTTTTTCTTAAAGCCATGTTTAATTTTACCAAACTCTCAAATTTATAACGCAAGAAATGTGTTTCTTATAATATGTGTCCATAGCCTATGTGCTTTTTCATTTCCTAACATTTATTTTTAGTTTGTAGTCTTTGTCAGGCCTACATAAATGGAGTAAGGTTATGTCACCGAAATATGTGTTTACATAATATCTCTCGCCTTACCACAAATAAGCAGATATCAACCTAAGTGGGTAAATTTGAGCAATGTAAATTGATATCACCCTGCGTGAATTACATACGTCTATGTTAGCGAAGTATTTTAGGTAAAGGCTGTTCACGATAAAGTGACCATTTTTGAAATCAACCTTAGAAAAAAGTCACTGCTTCTACCTGCATGTAATTTTAACGGGCACCCTGAGTGGCATGCGTCCAGTTAAGTTGTTAACGATGGATGGGAAAGTAGTTCCGTATCTTAACGTCGAATAAAAAGTGTTAGGTAACTATTTCTGATCATTAAAATTATTTATTTTGCTCTGTGTTTTTTTTTTTAAGCATCGAAGTGTAAACAAGAGCAGATTTGTAAAATATTTACTTTAATAATAATTTCACAGTTTCACTTGACCGACGCATGAATAAAGTGATGAGGCCCATCACAATGTTAATCCAGTCAAAATCATCAAGCTCTTTGTTAAGATCTTGCGTAGATAAGCCAAAAAAGTGGTCTTCCTACGACCGCGACATCGCAAAGCGAACCGAACTGACAAACAACTGGAAAAAGTGGAAGGGGCGTAGAGGCTGTGTATATTGATAATCATATTTATGTTAAACATATACGGATATCTTTTTCGTTAATGTATCATATCATAATTTAAATGTTAGAAAAAATCTATTTTATAAGATATTTCCATCGAATTTTCCGGTAAAGGTTAGTATGTTTTTCGTAAATATTTGTTCCTTTTGTATATAAGTCTTGTGTGTGTGTGTATATATATACATATATATATATATATATAATTTCTGTATATTTTCCTGCGCAATGGAGCTTGCAAAGTGAAAATTAATTTTTATCAAGTAGAAGACAAAATATTTTTGGCAGAGATTTCAAACAGCTAGGAAGACATTTTGACCTTGTTAGTCTCGACGGCTGAAAAATTTTTTGACCTGAACTGCCCTCCCCTCCAGAGATGGGTATGTCCTTGATCGCTTCCTTTGTGAAAAGTTAGGCACCTGGGTTGTCTCCAAGGTATAATGAAACCAAAATGCGTTCTGCGGGGGTTTGTTTTACTCAGACTGCCAACCTCTAAAATCTCAGTTTCTGTAGTTGGTACTAGTGACATTTAACCTTGAAGGAGTGGTCACACTGCTAAGACCTCATATCTCTAAACGTAACGGTTTTGTGAGATATTGGCAAACGGTATACTTCTAAGATTTCGAAGCAAGTATATATATGTTAGCTAATAATGTTTAATCGGAAAAATTCTTCGCTATTGATTTTATTATATTTATATTAGTTTAATTATCAGTGATTTTTACTTTATTATTTTTATTTTTACATAGTTACAATCATACCTAACGAAGACTCGAACCCCCCTTATATCAACCAAGCCTTATGCAGAATGGTATATAATACTGCTAGTTATGGAGAAGCGGTTAAAGTGCTCGCTTCCCGATCTTTTCCCTCTCTATGGAGAAAATATTTTTCTTGCTACAACAACTTCACTTTTAATAAGGAATTTGTCAAATACATTTTAAGAAAGGAATTCAATTTACATCATATTTATTTACAAAAATATATACAAACACAGGATGATCCAAAAAACCATTTTAACAGAAGCAAGTACAGATTGCTCCAAAACAAACACAAGTAACTACAGGATGATACGAAACACTACCAAGTCGAACTTGCTCCAAACATTAGCCTGCTAAACAAACACAAGCTGTTTAAAAAAAAAAGTTGCTAAAACTATTTCTTTCCAAAACAAAGTCGAAATGGTTTACTCCAACGTGCTAATAACTTGCTGATATTCAATTTTCATTTTGATTTCTGTATACACGAGCATGTGATTTCGTTTTCTTTTTTATCCATCTTTACGAAGTAGTGGATTACATACAAGCAAATACTTTTTTATACTAATTGCACTCATCCTAAATAACGGCATATTAATAAACTAATATCCACAGGTGATTCGTGGGAGGATCATCAGATTCTGTTTCACAACAGTCTGTCCTCATCGTCCATTTGAACATTAATTCTTAGTTTTCCTCTGCTGAGAAAAATGTTGAATTAGATCCATATGTTTTACATAATTGTTTAAACGAGGGGTAATTGTATTCTTTTTGAATTTATATTACTTTCCCGTTATACACACTTTCGAAAATACATTTTTGCTCAACTACACCTACATATATTTAACAATTATTTAGGTAATGTTTGCAAATATCTTCAATGTTCTCACACTATATACATCCACTCTCACATTTCAACCATGGTGATGGTTAGTAACACACCTATTCCTTTTCTTGTATTTCGGAGTTAGATATTTCCAGTCAAACTGTGATTTGAAGCTGAATAAAGTTGTTTGTTTTTCCATATCAGTGATAGCTAATTCTTTAATGATACAATTTTTTTTCTGCAGATTCAAATCCTTGCACATTGCAAAACATCTCGTCGCAGCTGTGGTTCATCGCCTACTGACTCAATTAATTATTTTCACCAGCTTATCTCTTACATTGTAACTCACTAATCTGTCACGAATTATAAGAGCACAAGCTTGCGTTTTTGCTGAAAATGGTGTATTTGCAATAATTTCTATTCGTGAATCAATCAGGCCATTGGTAATTCTGTCATCTTGCTTGCTGGCATCAATTGCAATCATCATTCCTCTGGTTTTAAATGATTCGGGTTCTAGGATCGGTGAACTGATTTTGCTACAGAATGTTTCCTGAAACTTTGAGTACATATAATACCAAATAAGGAATTCCCCATTGGCAAAGTTCATATTTAAACCCACATAGGGTTACCTTGACTGTTTACATACAGTTTAATATTTTTAATATCACAATTAACAAATACTGATCGATCTGATTTTAAATTGTTTTGTCGATTTGTTTGAAAACCAATGATAACATATCTCGGGTTTCTGACGAAAAACTTGATTTCACATTCCAAATTACTTTTTGTGCTGTTGGCAGTGTTAGAAAAACTTCTAAAGTCCGCAATCTGAATGAAATGTCTAGATTCTTCCCTTTTTAGATAGATTTCAAAAACTTTACACATTCACTAGGTTTAATTTCAATATGTGGCATCAACCAGTCCACACTGCTTAATCAAAATGTTACACCTTCCTCATTATTAGCTGTATTGTATATAGAATTTAAATGTGTATTGCCGAATAGAATAACTAATTCTTATTTAACATTTAATATGAGGTGTTTGCAGTCTTCAGCAAACCCCAAGACCTTACTTAATGGTATAGCAACTTTGAATTTTCCACCTGGGTTTATTTGTAATGAGTAATCACTAGCATTGTTCCAACCAGATATAAGCCCTGTATAAATATTGTTTACAGTTCCTGAGAGATAGTTCTTTATCGTGGAAGTAATTCCAACATCTTGTGTTTGATCAATTTCCACTCCATTTAGCAGATATGCAATTCTGTCGATGAAATGAAGTATTACATTAATTACTATTGTTGTAGTTGCTGGATTACTTGCATCGGCTGTCTTTTTAATTGTTCCTCTAAACCTTAAACTTGATTTCGATGGTAACATGCAAATATGATGATTTTGTATTGAGATCCTTATTTCCGAAGGAAACTTGTATGGACCTGCTCGGAATGGTTCATACACATGCATTTCCATATTGGTGATTGCATTTTCGTAAGTGATCGGTTATTCAAGATTAAGTATGTCTTCCATTTCTATTAACAGTATATCCTAATTCTTTTAAATACAATTTGCTGCCTCGTGTTAACTTCACGGATATCTTATTTGAAGTGAGTGATTTATGTTTGTGTTTATGTATTTTTATACTTTCTTTCTTCAAAATATGTTCCTTAAAGACATACTTCTTAAAAGAACCGCCTACTTTACATTCGAATTTAATATTATACACAATACCCATTAGTATTGTAATGCGCAACGGAATGCAGGTGTTTATATAACTTCTTTTAAATACAAACAAACAATAATTTATTCATTTATAAAATTAATAAGTTTACCATCTTGATCGACAATTCTAATAACTATTTTATCAATGCGATTTACTATTACTGGAAAATATATCAATGTATTAGGTTTTTCAATTATTTTATATCCTGGAGCTACAGCACATGTGAATTCATGTATTGTAATTGTCGGTTTTCCATTGAAATATGAACAGCATACAATATTAACATTTATACGACATGCATTACGGACAATATATTAACCTCTTTTGATGGTTCTTGTAATTGATTAGCTGGATATACTCTCTGTTCATAACCCAACATGTTTTCATTTGAATTGTCTTCCGAGAAATCTACGTTACTATACATTGCACTAGTTAACATACTTGGAGTCCCACACAATCGGAAATGTACATCTTCAGGCAATGCCGCTTTAATGAATGTCTCAAGATCATCCAACTCAAAAGATCCTACCGGTTCACAATCTTGTATGTTTTTTCACCAATATTAGATGTAAACATTTGGTAATGCATATCAATGTTTGGTATGTTGTTGTAAGTAGTAAACTCTATTAGACTTGTTTTCCATTCTCCATCTAACTCCAATGCAGGGAAATATACTGCATGCAATTTCGATGAATTACCACTTAATATCAACATAATTGACATATTACAAATATATTTTACAGTTACAATTACTTATATAGCCTATATATATATATATATCAATTGGAGGATGTAAATCACTAAAACTGTCGTAATACAATGATTGATTTAAGCTTTTAATTAATGCAATCCAATGTGTTCCTTCATTTTGTTTCGAATATAAATTAACAATCATACATTCACGAAGATTTGGTTTCTTTGGTAAATCGTCTCTCATATACATACCTCGGAAATAGGGAATATCCAGTTTCTTTACAAATACATTAATAGCTTTGTTTTTAATGCACGTTTTTTAAGACTATTTAAGACTTTCTGCATTTTTTTCCACGATTGAAGTTTTTGCATCCTTGTCCAACTTTATAGGGTTTCAAATACATTTACCTTTTGGTTTACCTGCTCTACTAATTGCCGAAACCCCTCCGAGGATTGATCGAATGGCTGTAAATGCTGGAAATAAGAATGCGATGATTCTTCCTTTCTTTGTTTTTTGTTTGGTTTTGCATTTTAAGTCTAAGCCTCTCTTCACCTTCGCGTGCATAACTTTATCAACAACCCGAGCTCCAAGCTTTTCACCCGTAGATGTAGATGGATTCTTCCTTATATTTGCTGCTTTTTCGGCTATAATGGTATCTGCTATATGTATTTCTTTCAAATCATTTGTTCGATCGTAAAGTATATTGTTTTCTTTACACACATTATCCAAAGAGTTTATTTCTTGATCGTTCCATGCTAAACGTTTTGCAAGTTTAGTACCTGGTCTGCAATGATTGTACTTTGGTGAATGTAGTTCAAATGGTAATTTATAAAGCAATGTATTCAATACACCATGTCCTTTTTTGATACATTTAGTATGAGCCATTGTTTTCAACGGAACACGAACCTATATCTATACCTGCATTTATAGTTTTACGTAAGTATGTTGCGTAATACTGGGTAATTGTGTAGAAATGACGGTTATAAAACAAAATGTACATCTGCTGATGATTGTAAATATGAAAGAAAACATAATTTATCAGGAACATGGTATTCTTTTACCATAAAATGTACATTGTATAATAAGCGGTCCTTCTTCGTGTGGAAAAACTTGTGTTATTAGGTCTATGTTAGAGCATCCGAATGGACTTAAATTAGAAAATGTATATGTGTTTTCTAAAACAATACAAGAGAAATATCAACGATTAGCGACCATTTTGTCGTTAATTGAAGGAATTCGATATTTTCCTTTTATAAATTAAGAAGATATAGTGCCTCCGAATGAAGCATTACCGCATTCTGTATTTATCTTTGATGATGTTTGGTGTGAACCACAGTGTGAAATACAGCAATACTTTAGTTTAGGTCAACATTCAAACGTTGATTTTTTTTTCATCTATCGCAAAGTTAGCAATACTTTAGTTTAGGTCAACATTCAAACGTTGATTTTTTTTTCATCTATCGCAAAGTTACGCACATATACCAAAACATAATTTACACGATAATACAAATATGGCATTTGTGTTTAAAATGGATAATATTAATCTGCAACATATTTACAATGATCATATTTTAGTCGATAAGACATTTACAAAAGTTAAATATATGTTTTTTTACGGTTGGAAAGATAAATATGGTATTTTGGAGATTATACCAACACTTCCGCTATATAAAGGCAGATATTGGTCTGGTTTTGGCAGTTTTTTAGTTCCAGGCAAAGAAAAATGATTATTTCAAAGTTTGGACATAGCGGTATAAAATGCAATCATTACAATAGCTGTTTAACACAAAAATTGCGATGGGAATTTCGATTTGAACGGGCATATATTACATAATATGGGTATGCCTGTGAAAGATAGCGATGCTGTAAATAAACATTACATGGAAGACTTAAACACTATTATGCTAAACATATTTGAATCACAATCAAATTATATTTAAGAGAAATTAATAAAGTTAGTTGATTTGAATGATTATGTTTATAAAAACACGAGTGTAATTGCAAACATTTTAAGCACTATTAGCACTGATTTGCAGAGTAATAAATTTAGAATAGACGAACATTTAAATTGGTTTAGTAAGGATTTTAATAATATGACAAACATAGTTTTTACAACACAACTTACAGAAATTCAAGGAAATTTAAGAGTTGTAATTAATGAAGTGGTAAACACAACTATTACAAAACAACTTGAAACATGGATGGAACAAATAATGCTATATATTAGAGATGAATTGATTAATAGAAGATTTGATGTAGTTACACAAACAGATTTGAGAAAACAAAATAATGATTTCGAAACACGAAGGAACAATTTTATCAATGATTTGAAATCTAAAACTATAGCAAAATTACATGTTGTTTTAAGTAAAGTCGATAAGATTGAAAAATCTCAAACTAATCGACCTTCTACATCAATTAGAAAAACGACTTAATTTATACATAAATATATTGGATTTAATGTAATACAATAAAAACATGTCTGACTCTGCATCGCAATTAGCCTACATAATGTTATATCTTCTGTGAAAGAGAAATATTTACAAGTCAAACGAGCTCGTATGGAATGGGATGTTTTAAACGAAGAAATATTTAAACCTGTTACCAGTAGAATGCATAGATTGCATTCGGTTTTGAATAAACCTAAAGAAGCAGCTTTGGAAATTAAAATGGAAAATGAAGCATTAACAAAGAGAAAGCAATCCCTTTCTCAATTAACACGATGTTATTTAGCTTCAAAACTATCTATGTGCACGTGCGATACGGAATTTGGTGTTTATCGACATGAAAACAACTGGTTCGTGGGAGATTCGTTAATTAAATTTTTTCTTGAGAATAAAATAAAAATATGTGATTACGTAACTGATGTCAGTGAAGGATTATTTTAATTATTGCTTAAAAACTTTCCAAATAGATATTATGACACCGATTTGCAGAAATATAAAAAAACTTATTAGTCGAACGAATGTTAATATTCTTTCAAGAGATGAAAACCACCCGAAAATACATTTAATAGGAGATCTAGTAGGAAGTGGAATATATAAAGATGAAACTGACAACTGCTTTTCACTTGTATATTGGAACAATCCTAGTGAATTGGTTGATAGATTAAATTTATCATAGCTTCGAGAGAGTCTGGGAATAATTCACATACAAACGAAATTGTTTCTATTATTGAAGAGTTAACAAAAGATGGTTATATTAAAAATGAAATTTAGTAAGATTTGCTCAAGAGCTTCATGCTCCTGCAAGGATAAGATACCCTAGAAGAAGAGGTATAACTCATGGTTTAAATTATCTTTTTCAAGCCGATTTGTGTGAAATGCCATTGCTTTCAAAATACAATAAGTGGTACAAGCATAATTTAACCGTAATATATGTTTATTCGAAATATGGTTGGGGTATACCTTTGAAAAACAAAACTGGGAAACAGGCTACCAATGCAACGCAGATCGTTTTGAAAGATCGCTCCAAACCGACAGAGGAACCGAAATTTTTTCGGCACCATTCTGAAAATTAATGACAGAATATGGTATTAATCACTACGTAGCGTATTTGGAGCTTAAAGCAAGTGCTTTGGAATGTTACAACAAATCGATTAAGCAATTAAAACATAAACTTTTCACATCGACATACAAATGGGTTGACATTTTGCCTGAAATAGTTAACTTTTATAATTATAGATATCATAGAACTATCAAGATGGCTCCTAAAGAAGTTACAGGTGATAGTTTAATGGAAACCATGTATAATAATGTTAAAGTCATCGACAAAAGGAAACCAAATTTCAAAGTTAGCGAATTAATACATACCTTGAAGCAGAAAGGGGCCTTTGAAAAAAAAATTTCAGTAAATTGGTCTACTGAAATATTTATAATTATTTCAACTAGACAATCACATACCAGCGTATATTATACAGGAACATATGATGGAGAACCAATAAAAGGTGAATATTATGAACATGAATTTCAAAAAGTGAGTTCTCCAAATTAATATTTGGTTGATAAAATCATTAAAAGGAAGAAAGACATGTCCTTGGTTCGATGGAGAGAATTCTCAAAAGCACACGACTCCTGGGTTAAGAATTAAGATCTTAAAAGATTGTAATACATTGTTTGTAAAAATTTCTGATACTAAATAAAAGATTTTTAAATATATTTGATGTGTTATTTGATTTAATAAACTTTTGGAGGGGAGTTGGATGAACAATTTACTGTGTAATCAATCCCCTTGTTGATTGGATTATCGTTTCATAGGATTAATGATGGAGCGATAATCCACTGTGATTAAATCCTTTTAATTGAGATGTCATTTTTCATTAGTTTTTCGGAATACTTTTCTGGGTTTCATAATTGTTTGTGGTAGGTTATATTTCTTTGCTTGTAACGACACAGTTCTTGGAAATTTATTAGTTTTAAGACAGCAAAATACTATTCCCCACGCCAAAAACTTTTTGACGGTGTGTCCTAGGATGTAATATTTTGATGGTGTCACAGTCGGCTCGCTTTTTACAAAAAGCAAAAGCTTTGCACTGGGATAAATAGGCGAGGCGCGACAAGTTGCAAAGCACTGTGTTTAGTGGCCGTGAGCTGCAGCCTGGGTAACACGCATCGTAGAGTGAAGTTTGGTATTGCGGCGGGGGACAGAGGGACAGGGGAAGTTCTCCCTCCTAGTCCTATTGTATAGGCGGCAGCGGCGAGTATCAGACTCTACATCAAGGGAAAGTTGTCAGGTGGATGGAAGTGGGCGGGTATCGATAGTGGTGCACGACACGGACTGTAACATCTTTCTGAAGCATTCTCTCGCCCAATGGGCCACAGCATATCTCCTGGCCATGGGCGACCTGGTCTGTCCCAGCCATGCGAAGTTTGTTCGCTACTCCAGTTCCCACACGTGATTCAACCTCATAAACTCTTGAAACCAAAGTTTCGCCCGCTCCTGTATACACTTAATTCTCAACTATCCACTAGCTGGTATTGTCCATGAGGTTTTAGAAAGACTCGTCCCCGTATCTATTGTAAATACACTTCACTGTAGTCGACTCCCTTTCCCAAATAAATTTTGGAACTGATTTTTACTCAGCATAAAATAATAAACTTTAGCAAGATTATATTTTCCTATATGATAGTACTCTCTAAAAATTCTGGGCTATGAAAAACTATACGCGAAATACATATTTTTGTTCGCTTGACGAATAAATATATGTTGGATTGAAACTAAAACAACTTTTCCAAGATGTTTGTTTAACATATGTTTTCAATGGTTGAAAATAAAGTGTAAACTTTAGTATTTGATTACAACACAATAGTTAAAACTTGAATAAAAAATACATGTTTAAAAAACTGTGTTCTTTCAATGTTTAAAATCTTAGCGAGTTTAAATTATGTCATATAGCTGCGTTGGCATGAAAACTAAACAGTGATCAGTTTAAACTTAAATAAAATTCCTTGAAAAGGGAATAAAGATTGCTGGAAAATGGGGAAAAATGGTTGGGTGGAAAATGGTTTATATTTTTAATTGAATTTAGTGTGTGTTAAAAACATTTGGAATGTATTTCTTAGTGATGAGGAAAAATAAAGTTTTATTGGCAGGACATGTGAAATTTCTTTTTAATTCGCTGGGAATACGCTAGGTTCTTGCCTTCCGAACTATAGGAGGAATCTTCACTGTCCGAGCGAAAATAATATTTTGAAGGGGGCAGGGAAAATAATCCAGGTCAGTTCAAAATCCACTGCTGCCTCCCTAGGGAAACCATCACTTTGGCCTTAAAGCAAGTTTCGTTCATAGCCAAGGCAACGCTCTGGAGGCGAAGGGCCGGCGAGCAGAAGCATGGAAACCAACACTAGAAAAACACTTTCTGAATACTGTACTGGGGGAGGGGTGTGTAGCCATGGTCTTGAAGAAAAACTTACTTTTCGCACAAAGACAGCTTCTGGAGTAGGAGTGGTAGGGGGCACGTTCCTCTGGACAAGGACCGGTTATGAGGGGTGTAGGTGAGAGGGGGTGTCTATGAGTAGCCAGTTACCGCCATCTTGAATCTGGAGAAAAATGACAGTCGAGGACAGATGGGTGACTGACCCCCAGGACCTCGCACTCTGGCAAGGGGTGGTAGAGGGCATAGGGTGGCTGGCATCGTGGACTTGGGTCGGTTCTGATGGGTGCAGGGTGGAGGAGGGGGTGGCAGGCAGGCTTCCCCCAATGTGGGTGCAAATAATCAGATGACGCCATCTTGAGAATTTACAGAAAATATTTACGATTGCGGGCAGCTCGGGCAGCACGCATTGACGAGGGGGAAGGGGAAAGGGGGTACAAGCTGGTTTCTTGACCTCAGTGTCCCGCAGACATGGTCTGATGGGGAGGGGAAAAGGGGTGCAGAGAGTTTTGGAGCAAAGTGGCCTCAGCTATCCCACTTTCCACCATCTTCAGGCGTCCATCAACGTTTGTGGGAGACAGACGTGCTAGTCGTCATTTCTTTCATATACACCACACCTCTAGACACTTGGTGGCCGACGAGGCCACCCTCGGGGGTTACTGCAGCTACTGACCATCTCTAGTGCCACCCACAATTTAATATAAAAGTATTTTATCGGGAAAATATACATTTTCGTGTGTTAACTTTTTTTTCTGATCGATACACTGTATCAGTGATAAGTAATGATTTCTGTGTTCAGACTACGAAAATGCTGTTTGTGTTAACAATTGCAGTGAATTTCATAAACATTTTAAAAAAGGTTTCCTTCATTTGTGAGTTTTTTCTATAATTTAAACATAGTTGTCTATCAACCACGCTAGATGTATCTTCTCACAGCTCGAAGCAAGTGCTACTCATTCATACATCGAACGGACTTATTTTAATATCATTTGGGGTAAGATTTTTTTCTATCATATATTTTACTTACCAGAATAGAAGTACACTATTGTGTCTGGTTAAAATCGTATTCAGTTTTGTTTTGCCGTAAGATAACATTCACCAGGCTGGATCGTGTAAGGCATGTGTAAACTTGTTTATGTGTTATTTATTCATACTGACTAGTGGGATTTCGTTACGTGAATTTGCACTTTTCGACACCACATGTTATTCACGTAGTTAAAATTCTCTCTCATCTAAATTTAACACTCTGAGATTCTCTAATGTTTAATTGCATTCCGAAAACAGATTGTTTAACAGGTAAACCACATCTTTCAAAGTCTCCTATCTACCATCTACGAGCAATATCCACCAAAAAACATAAAATTTACACTAAGGCCACTCTTAAAAATCGTCCAAACACTCTGAATTTCTCTTGTGTGATAAATATATTTGTAAAAATCGACTATCTACCACCAACATCCCTACAAACATCTCAAAATTAGAAAAGTTATAAAAATTACCCTTAGCTCTCTCTTGCACTCAACTCTACACCTACATTTGAGACATTGAAACCCACCACTCTGGTCAATCGACTGCCAGAGCTCCAAGGGTGGGGAGGTGCCAGAGTTCCTGCTACCCCCCCCCCCCCCTCCCTCCCAAAAAGAAAGAAAGAAGTAAAACAACAAAAAAATTAACCCTTTCAATACATTTAACCCTTTCCATTTTTCATCGGATTAAGAAACTTTTAATCTGATTAAGATCGGATTAAGAATTCTCTAATCGGATTAAAATCGGATTAAAATTTAACCCTTTTTTGATTAACCCTTTCAGTCTATTTAATTAACCCTTTGATATAAATTTAACCCTTCCAATCAATCGAAGGTGGCCTGGGATCGGCACGTCCCTACTACTAACTGAGCACTTTCGAAAACCCTGCTTAAGGTGGCCACCTGGGTAGGTCGCCGAACGGTGTGCAGAGCTCCAGCAGAAAACGTTTTAATTAAAAAAAAAAGATCCAACGTGTCTGAGTGAGGTTTGCTTAAGAAACGTTACGCGTCTGTATACGTTTTTCAGTTCCTCCATTTCTCGCTAAAGCACGTTTATGTGATAGCGACAATGGCTCAAAAAGGATTTTTTTTTCGCGGTAATTTTTAAGTATGAACATTCCTGTACAAAAGATTAGGAAAGGAATAGGGACGTGCATAAAACCGTGGTTTTTACTATTACTACATAAAATAGTACGGTCTCATAGAGGCGCATTATCGATAGCAAGACTGCACGTCTTTGCGCGTGAAGGCGATGAGAGAGTTGATGTGCATGTCTCGGTCGCCCCTAGCACTCCCACGCTATTGGGCGTCAGACGTGCAAAATTGCTTCAACCAGGCGACCACCTGACGGACTTTTGCTTGCTTGAGAATTTGGCGTAGGGAAATGCATGTTGATGTAATTCGGTTTTTGTAGCCAATTTTGAATATATAAACCTGAAAAAAAAACGTAAGCGTGAGAAATGATACCCTAAAGCTTTGTATCGAGGAAAATATCACTATTTAACTTTCAGTACTAATTTTTTATTTGATTATTGTTTTCTGTTATTTCCAAGAAACATGCTATACATTAATGTTACAAAAGGCTTCAACAGGAAAGAAGCACGTATTTTTCTGCTTAAAATGTCCCGCGTATTATATATCTATCTTTAACAGGAATGCCAATCTTCTCGCATGCACGTTGTTTATTCTTTAATGCAAAATTAATATCGTCATGGGCCTCGTCACTTTATTCATGCCTCCATCAAGCGAAACTGTATAAGTATTGGAAAAGTAAATATTTTACAAATTTAATTTATTGTTACAATCACGTGCATTAAGACAAAAAAAAAACAGAAAGTCTAAGAAGTAATTTCAGTTTCCCACATATGTTTACCTAACACTTTTAATTCAATTTTAGACATGGAACTACTTTCTCCCCATCGTTACCAACCTTACTGGACTCATACGATTTAGTGTGACCGTTAAAATAGATGTAAGTGAACTGCCTATTGTTAAATTGGCAGCGAAATAACAGGAATTGTTCTTAAGACTTGGCGTTTTAGTTTATGGCCTCTGGGGTTGTTACTATTTCTTGTTTTATACACATTAGAATACCCATTTGCATATTAGTAACACAGTTACATTCCTGACAGTTCCAAGGTTTCACTTGGATGGAGCGCATTAATTGTGATCAGGCCCGTGACACTATATGTGGCGGAAGGATACAAAATTAGAAGGAAGTAGATCGTCGGCAGGGTTAGCAAAAATGCTAAATTAACCGTGAACAGCCTATAAAAGTTATGTTTGGTGTTTAGCCTATTAGGGTTTCCCAACAGTAAAAATACGTACGAAAATAAATCATTCTTGGATGCGCTCAAAACATCAAAAGTCTTGCCGCATGTTGTCCATTATCATTTTAGATAGCTCATCGATTTTTATTGGGTTTGTTAATGCTGGTTTTAGTAAGCCGCTTATCATAGATTTATATAATATGCTGAATTTTTCCTCTCACATGCACGATAACTTTATTCGTTTTTGCTACAGTCATTCATAAATACCATCTTTACAAAATAACGTTCCCCTGCAGCATAAAAATATCCTTCTTCAAAACGAACCTTGTGAATTTTTCACAGAAGATGCGAATTGTGTTCCTGCTGTAGTGACTTCTGCGTGTCTTTATTTCTGTCAAGATACCGTGCATACTTGTTATTGTGAAATTCAGAAGCTCGCGCCTAGTTTCTGCTGGATATTACATTTTAGATGCTTTGTAAACGAAGCGCGGTAAATATTGCTGGTGGAGAGGAAAACCTCTCCTAATATCTTTCTGCTTGAATGCGCAGGCGAGTCGCATTAAAAGATAGCGACACGTAGATTTAAATGCAGAATTTCTTAAGTGTTTTCGCTGCGCCCGCAAAAAAAAAAAAAATTAATTGAATGAACTCTGAAATCAGGGTCAGGAGGAGAGAGTTTGATTTTTTTTTTTTTTACCATTGTATTTCTCTTCCTGTGATTTGTACCGTTCACAGTATTGATTTTGTCAATTAGCCAGCCACTTTGCACTTACGTTCAGACTCCAGTTTTATTAGTGTTTTCCGTCCCAGACACTGATGCTCCACGGATTAGAAAATTATATTTATACTGTGTTATATTATTACCTAATTTTACCATATACAATTTTACATGAATTAATAACGTTATGTATTTATAGATTTCTGAACATTGTGTAAATAAAACTAGAAATAATATTGTACGAAAATACTGAGCTAAATTAATTCAAGGATTATATTTACTACTATATCATTTTGATCTTTAAATAGTCGATTTAATAAAACTCTTCCCAAGTTCTATAAGTACTTATTCGTGGTAACCGTATCAAAATCGCGAATTTGAATATTAATCGTATAATGGATGACTGGTGTCCAAAGCTATGTTCAAACAGAATTCTTTTTTTTTCTCGCAAGTTCTTTGACACCATTTATCTATAGCCGAAAATTTATGCTTCGTATTAATAATTACAAGAAGTTAAATGTTGTCAGATTGCTTAGAGCGATTATAGTGATGTAAAAACAAATTGTACTTAAATGAACTTATTATTTAATTAGACTAGTTCCTTAGCTACGATCATGCACGAAGTAATGAAATGTTGATTCATCGTACGTCGTAGACAAGTGTCTCTTTCAATCTAACGAGTAGTATCGTCTTCTGTACAGATGTGGTTTAATGTAAATATGTTGGCTTTTTTTCGTAATTAAATATATTGCCGGCACTGTAACTTGCCAGACATCCTGCAAAACATGGCATGCGTATTCACTTTTATGTCAGCGTCAAGTTCAGACGCAACTCGTAGAATTTCGGCGCCGAATTCTTCACCCAAAGCAGGCACAAGCAGAGTTGTGTGCCCGGTTACACAAAGGAAGCAGCAGAGTTGTGTGCCAGGTTACACCAAGGAAGCAGCAGAGTTGTGTGCACGGTTACACAAAGGAAGCAGCAGAGTTGTGTGCCCGGTTACACAAAGGAAGCAGCAGAGTTGTGTGCCAGGTTACACAAAGAAAGCAGCAGAGTTGTGTGCCCGGTTACACAAAGGAAGCAGCAGAGTTGTGTGCCCGGTTACACAAAGGAAGCAGCAGAGTTGTGTGCCAGGTTAACCAAAGAAAGCAGCATAGTTGTGTGTCCGGTTACACAAAGGAAGCAGCATAGTTGTGTGCCCGGTTACACAAAGGAAGCAGCATAGTTGTGTGCACGGTTACACAAAGGAAGCAGCAGAGTTGTGTGCCCGGTTACACAAATGAAGCAGCATAGTTGTGTGCCCGGTTACACAAAGGAAGCAGCAGAGTTGTGTGCCAGGTTACACAAAGAAAGCAGCAGAGTTGTGTGCCCGGTTACACAAAGGAAGCAGCAGAGTTGTGTGCCCGGTTACACAAAGGAAGCAGCAGAGTTGTGTGCCAGGTTAACCAAAGAAAGCAGCATAGTTGTGTGTCCGGTTACACAAAGGAAGCAGCATAGTTGTGTGCCCGGTTACACAAAGGAAGCAGCAGAGTTGTGTGCCCGGTTACACAAAGGAAGCAGCAGAGTTGTGTGAACGGTTACACAAAGGAAGCAGCAGAGTTGTGTGCCCGGTTACATAAAGGAAGTAGCAGAGTTGTGTGCCAGGTTACACAAAGAAAGCAGCAGAGTTGTGTGCCAGGTTACACAAAGAAAGCAGCAGAGTTGTGTGCCAGGTTACACAAAGGAAGCAGCATAGTTGTGTGCCAGGTTACACAAAGGAAGCACGTCACAACGCCGTAGTTCTTGTCGGGCTCCAACTAATTCAAGTCTGCGCCCGTCTCTCCGGGCGGACAGTGAGGTCGCTACGAGTCCTTTCAAAGGGACTTCCGCTCCGCGGGATTCTGTTTCATCCCCTCCGGGACATAACGAGGGAGCCACTCTCTTGCCGCTACCGGGATGACGGGACAGCAGTCACTCGTCGAGCCGAGACAGTCCCCTGCCCTCGCCCAAGGCGACGAATACAGTGACTTATGTCGGATACCAAAAAATAATATTCGTATAAAACATTTTGCAACTTATATGCATTATATGTAATACCATTTTCCTCTAATAAAAAATATACACTTTATATTTTTTAAAATAATATTGCTGCATCTATAATAACAAATTCTAACTAAGTTGTACAAATGAAAAATATTACAAAGTAAACATGTCATGGGCCACCATGTGACATATATGCGACCAACAATTTTCATACCATATATACGAAAAGTAAGTCAAATGTAAAGAAATGTTTGTATATATTTGACTTTTTTTTAATGCATGAACTGTTATTTTTTGTTAATATTTTCTGTTAAGTAGTAGCCCATGGCATTAGTTTACTTTGTACATTTTTTCATATATACGGCCTAATTTTTTGTAATTAAAGCTGTAGCAAAACAGTAAAAATTTGGATTTGACAACAAATTATTTATAATATATAAAGTGTAATAGTTTTTTTTTTTCGTGGAAAATGGCATCATATGCAATGCATGCAAGTTGAACAACGTTCGGTATGAATATTAAATTATTAATTTTTGGTGTCTAACGCTTTTAAGGGGCATATATAGTAAAAAAAATATTAATAATAATTAACGCCTCACATCAAGACTGACCATAAGGAAAGATTGCAATGGACCCTCCCAAGGCATCGATATGCTTCGTCGAGTTTGCGGAATTTCTCCCAAACTAAATCTGTGACAGTAAGATATTGTTACACGCGATTTAAGCTAGTGGATTAAACTACAGACGTCACTTTGTACTCTGTTATTTTCCCTTAAGGAAACTGTACAGAATATAGATTTAAAAAAAAAACTGTATCAAACCAGTTCCACTATTTTCTTGCTCTTTGACTGTATTTAATATGGTGAAAAGTAAAGAGTGGTCGCTAGTTTCCTGGGTACAACTCATATTCGCAGACCATTTATTTACTGAAATGTGCGTATACTCTCAGACACTGATTTTACAGGCAATATTTCACTTTGAGGGGGGGGGGGGGGGCCTTAAAGCTGGGTTCACAATTGAAAGCGTAACAGTAACCATACAACGTACGTAGGTCGTTTGCACGCGAGTTGACTGCCGTGATTTCGAACATATTGATCCACAACTGCGCATTACAGCTCGTGTACATGACAGGTCCGGGCGTAGTGCCTGAAGGAATGCGGTTGTATTTCATCTCTGATGTAGATGCATAGGGCAGTAGCCAATCCGAGCTGAGCAACATCTTCGACGAAGTTGAATAGGCGACACTTTACTTTAGACTATCTGCGGTTTCTTCACATTTTTTTAATCAAAAATTTTGAAAAATCACCCTATGTATGACGTGTTTAATTATTTCCTATATATGCCATGTATAGCAAACGTTTTATACATCTGTTAAAATTTAAGTATCTTATATATTGTTAAATTGAAATTTTACCTACATTAAATTTATTAATAACTATCAGGCCAGTGCTACTTCGTTAGCATGATATTAGAACTTTGAATCGATCTAGCCACTTCTCCTGGGAAGAAAAGGAGGGAAACCGATAGAAAAGAAGGAGAAATGAAGCAAATTTTTTTAAACTATTTTTTTTATTAAGCAGTAATCCAAAGAAAAGCTTAATCCAGTACCTAATTACATCCCTGATAATAATATGTTCTAGCCACTGCGGCCCCATTTGATATATATCTATCCACTGGGTCACTACAACCCCACTTGATATAGTTCTATCCATTAAACCACTGTGGCCCCACTTCCCCCACAGGTAGCAGTAATCGTAAGACAAGCTTAATCCAGTACCTATTTACATCCCTGATAATAATATGCTCTAGCCACTGCGGCCCCATTTGATATATATCTATCCACTGAGTCACTACGGCCCCATTTGATATAATTCTATTCATTAAACCACTGTGGCCTCACTTGGATTAACTCTAGCCACTGGGCCACTACGGCTTTATCTTAACAATGCTTTTTTTATGCAGTAATAAATCCTAATAGAAGTTTAATTCGTAACCTATGTACATCCTGACCATCATTTTTTCCGGAACCGTTTGAGATATCTCTATGAAACAAAGACTAAGTTTGTCCTGGGTTTACTATCTATAGACTGTGCACATTTGATATCAATACGTTCAGTGGTTTTTGAGTTAAATCCGGCCGGACAGACAGACATGAAAAAATTTACATTAGATATGGCTTAGTTATCAATTATACTACAGGAAAAAATAATTAAAAGTTGAAAATTCGACAATGACAGACAGGCACTTCAATTTTATTTGGTAATATAGGTAATATTAAATTTATAATAAATATGAATAAAATCAGTGACGAAACATGTGTGTTGGTAGCGCCTAGTAAGAAATAGTTCACATGCAAAATATCATTACAACTGAGTGAGCACACGAACATTGCAACTGGTCTCAAAGAGACCACACAACGTTGTAACTACCGCCAGGTAACGGGTCTGCAAATGGCATAGAAACACTAAAACCCGCGGTGTGAACGTACACTTACGTCGGGACGGAAATCCCAATAACCACACGGAGATTCCCGTCTACACACCAGTTACCCTTTCTGACCGATCTTCCCCGGTGGTCAAACAGTTCCGAATGAAATCACGTCGTTTCACTTTGGTGACCCATCATATTTCATCCTGTATTAAGTCAGCACAGCATCCGTCCTTTTCTCGTTCCGCACAGGGAAAATATATTTCAGCTTCTTCTGCCCTCCGGCTAATCCGCTCCAAAGATTGCCATCGTGCCAAATGCTGCGTCCTCGAAATCCAGTTTAGAACGAGACGTTTTCCCCCACTTGCGGCCAAGGAGTAAAAAGGGTTTCAGGGAGAAAATAACAGTGTTACAGGTTAGGAACGAAACAAGATTTCTTTTGGGAGAGTTTGGCGTAGGGAAATTTTCTGCTGCCAGGTGCGCTGGTGTTACAAAGAGGTCGGTTTTAAGCTGGCGGTGAATAGATGAATTCTATTCATTTTCATGTGCAAGATCGCGTTTCTCTCTAATTATGACATATACTTTCCCCAGACAAAATTCTAATTATTAACTTAATTTCGTAACTATTATTCACACTCTCCTGTGGTGTTTACAAGAATAAACAGTAAAAATACATGTTTTCTGTTCTATCAGACAGCGTGTGGGCAGTAGGCTCCTCCTGTGTTTTTGACCGGAAGGTAATACAGGAGACAACTTCCAGATGAACATACAGTGTGCACAGCGCCTAACACAAGTTGTTATACATTCCACAAAGCCTCGTCAATCATTAATCAAGCCACTCCAGTCATTAGAGTAAGTCCATGCTATGCACACCGGCCAGATCCCGATGATACACCCGTCGCCAGACTATAATAGGCACTTCTGTGTTCTAATTAACTGCAGTCGAATGCAATCCAATATAAGGAGATAACGCTCCTTCTAATCGCGGTGGGTTTGCGTGAATACCGCCACTCCTGCCAACAACATCGTACAGAGTCGAATCTGCACGCGCCACCTTGAGGGGGCCAAGGCCTATCCAATCTCTACGAAACAGTAAAATAAACTTTAAAAAATATTTTTGAAACTAACCTTTTATTTATAAATGCACTAAGAAGAGAAAATTAATTATAGTAGTTACAGAATTTGTAGAACTTGTAAGACTTGGTGAAACAGCCGTAATAAATTTTACTACAAATTAATATGTTTGTATCAATTTATATTTTATATATAAAATCTTGGCGCGAATAGTTAAGACCCTTACGTAAGATATGCGTTTAATACGCTTGCGCAAATGAGGTATACGTGCTACATTGCGCCAAGCTTTTATATGTTAAATATAAATTGATACAAACATTAATTTCTAGTAAAGTTTATTATGGCCATTCGACTACGTCTTACAAGTTCTACAAATTGTGTAACTGCCATAATTATTTTTCTCTTTTTAGTGCATTTATAAATAAAAGGTTGGTTTCAAAATTTTTTTTTACAGTTTATTTATTTTTCATTTTTAGTTCTCTTAATTTTTTTTTTTGTTATTATTATAATATATGTAGACTATTTATGCATTCGTAAGACTAAAAAGACTAAATATGTGCAGTTAAACACTGGTGGCCCCTTCCACACTTCGGGCTGTAGCCTGACGAACAGTAATGCGCTGCAGGCAGACTGCATGCCACTTCATTGCATAGAGGTCGGACAAACACTGTACATACAAACAATGCAAGTTAAATAAAAGCTTGTAAAAATACAACTGTGTTCGGCATTGAGCGTTCATGGGCAAGCTTATTTCAACGGAAAATTCTAACAAATTTAAGTGCGAAATAAATATGGCTACCACTAAAGGGAACTTCGTACTTTGTTACGATCGCTTGAACGAAACCGCGGATGAAAACTCCTAAAATTTATATATTCAACCATTTCACAATTTTCTATTCAGTTGTTATATTTAAATAATGTAATTGTCTAAGCCGACGTTTTGATAGATCCAGTTTAACGACAGAATTTTAAGCGACATGTAGGCATATGTTGCTATACATAATGTTCCGCGACTCAACCGACATACTTCGGCAGCATGTTATGCAGATCATTGGCAACAAAAAATGTCATATACACAAGTAGGCTATTAAGCTCCATTTCAGAGTTACAGGGGCATAAATGCGATAAAAACACAGATTGGAATTACTGAATATCGCTAATACAATTAACTACATCTTGTATTTCTCCTATAGTGCAAAGAACAAAGCTTGTTCACAATGTAGGTTCTAACACAATACAAATAGGAAAATATCACACAATATATTTATTTTATGGAAACTGAAACTGCCATGCATAGTTCTTAATGAGCAAAACACATATACAAATATGTCTATGCTATAAAATTTAAAAAAGTCAAAAAACCCATTCAAGCATCTGATCCAGGACATTTAGTCCTGGATATTAAGGAATAATAAAATGTTTGAACCCCACGGCGTAAGAATGTGACTTACAAGCGGTAAGAGATGTAATATGTATAGAATAAAACCAATAAATTTTACCATAATTGAATGAACAATTATTTCGTACATTCTCTAGGCTATTGCAGAGCTCTATGTCGCAGAAAAAAAAACAACAGAAAAATGTATGACACGAGCGGACATCAAAATAAATTAAATAAAAACTACATGAGTTTATCTGTTGTCAACATATATATTTATATCACGTAGAGAATTTCGCAGAACGAGTGTTATCACTGAATAATAAATGTAACAAATAACACCAGAACGAGTGATGAGTCATCTTATTTACTCTCCCCCCCCCCCCCCGGTTAAAACATTTCCCGCGAAATTGCTGAAATATAAAGGTATATTGTTATTAAGATATCTTCTCAAAATTGTAGGGAGTAAATTTTTTTATTTCAATTATGGAATTTCGTAAATTGCACAACAATTTTTTGTGCGTTTACGGAAACTCTCCATAAATTTACTATATTCGTTTATTTTGTATTTTATTTTTATAGACATTATAAAATTGTTTAATTTTTCATTATATGTGTGTCTCACAGAGCATGAAATAAACATTTAAAATATTTTATTATATTTTTTCTATGGGGCTTCAACACGAATCAATTTAAATGTTTGTATGGCATACTGAATTAGTTTTTAAGCATGTGTGTATATGTGTGTGTCTATATATATATTTGTGTGTGTGTGTGTGTGTGTGTGTGTGTGTGTGTGTGTGTGTGTGTGAGGGGCTGAGTTCCAAAACTCGCCTTATCCAGAAATGGAAAAAAAAAAAAAAAAAAAAAGTTATCCCCTGTTTTGTGTTGTCTTGGTGGTACGGCATCCCATCAAATGGTTTTTAGCTCCAAAAGTCGATGTATCCATTCATTGTAGCATGTTGAAAACCTGCGTTGTTTCCAGAACTTGCCTTATCCACATACACTTTAGCAGTAAAACTCGCCTTTTCCTCAGTGACAGTTGCCATTTTGATTTCCTAAACTACCCTCATCCCTTACCGTACAAGCATGTTGGATACAAAATTATTTCCAAAACTGTCTTTATCCCACAAATATGTTTTCTTTTAAACTGGCGGAAACCAAACTTATTTATGTTAAGTACGTGGAAAATATTACGTTAAAATGTCGGCAACATTGCTACATGGGAAAAAGACGAATATTAAAATTAATAAAAATATATATATCAGCTGGTATTTGTGTTGTCGGTAGTTTGTCTGTAGTTTTCAATCTGTAGTTTGCATATTCCTACAGAAGATACTTTGCAGAAGTTATGAGCAATGGAGGGTGACAATGCCATTATCACAGCTGAAGCAAGATAAAGAAGGAAGAAACGTGACAAAAGTTCGTGGCATAAAGAGAAGCTGAAAAAAGAAAGGTAAACAAGTGCTGTGTTTACAATGACTTGCTAATATTCACTGTGTGCTTGCACTACATTTATTTTACTTATATTTTTACGACTGTGTTGCAGATGTAAACCAAAATTACTGCCTCGTAAACCTAACTGCATACATCGTAAGAAAACCTTTCTGTGTGGTGACCTGTTAATGCAGGACATCCGCCGTTTTCGAGAAGCGTTTTACTCGCACAAAGATAAAGTGTCACAGGACAATTTCATTCTGAAGTACACAGATCAGCATAGTCCCAAACGTAAATGTCCAAGTGGAAAACAAGGCCCAGAAAAAGGAGTAACAATCTCATATCATATAAGGTCTAAAAACCGCGGCCTTATGCAGATATGTGGTAAATCTTTCTTGCCAATACTTGGGGTTTCTAAATTCAGGGTGAAAAATATCTGTAAACAACATATAAAGACAAGGAAATCTCCTTCAGGAAAGCATGGCGGGGACACGAGATCACGAAAATACCTTGGAAAAAGACATCAAGTACACAAGTACATACAAAGTATTAAATGTGTTGAGTCGCACTTCACTCGTGAATAGTATTAGATAATACCGTCCTAATGATGTTAGTGTCCATAACTTGTGGAAAGCCTACAGCAATGGAGCAGATGGGCAGAACCATGTCAAGTATCACTTTTTTTTGGGATATTTTTATGAACGATTTGAATATCAGTTTCAGGTCTCCAGCGACGGATGCATGTTCCGAGTGCATTAGGTTGAAATCGGCAATTAGTGCCACAATCGATCAGGATAAAGCTGAATCAGTGACCAAATATACGGTGCATTAATTAAAAGCGAAAGCATTCCATGAGATGTTGAGAACCATAGGCAATGATAAGGTATTCAAATTCTCTTTCGACTGTCAGAAGAATTTACTGTTGCCGAAAGTTCCTGATCAAGCAGTCTACTATTCTAGGCAACTGTATCAATACAACATGACGATTTGTGAAGGGCATTCAAAGACTAAGCAAAGTACGGACAATGTGCATATTTATACTTGGTCTGAAGGGCAGCGCATGAAAGGATCAAATGAGACAGCATCTATTGTGTATTATTACCTTTGTAATGCAGATATCACTGATATTGAGGAAATACAAATGTCTGCAGATGGCTGCCCTGGCCAAAACAGAAACATCACCATGATGAACATGCTCGCCAAACGGCTTCCTGATTCTACTTCTAATGTAAAGTCTGTTCCCATGATATTCCCGGTTGTTGGTCATCCCTACCTTCCTTCTGACCGTATCTTCGGCCGCATTGAAAACGAATTAACCAAGAACGATACCATAATCCAGCCACAAGAATATAAAGATGTTTTCTCTAAATATGGAACCGTAAAAAATGTGGGAACAGATGTGTCTGTTCATGACTGGAAATCCTCTGTATCTGATGTCATCAAAGTCCCTGGTCATTTACACTTCCAGTTTGCTCCATCAAAGAGAGTGATACTGACGAAAACCAAGAACAGCACTGTTGTCAGAAAAGGTGGAGTTAACTACAGAGTGGATATACGGACTTTAAAACCATTTGTGAAGAAAGGTAAAAGGATAACTTCAATAAGTTCCGAGCAGCTACCATCACAAGTTCCAGTGAAAGCAGCAAAAATTGAAGATGTCAGAAAATTGTTACACAAACATTTCGGAGAAGGATGGGATCAACGAGAAGACACGGACTACTATAGGCAGATACTTTTTTTCAGAATGTGATGTGGATGATATTGATGAAGCAGAAATACCACTACGTCCTGAAGATGAGGATGAGTTTAGAATATAAAATATCTTATATTATTTAAACTGATGTAATTGAGTGACAATTTGAAAAACATCGTGTACTACAGTAACATTATTTTACTTTCTAAAACAGATATTATGTGTTATGTTATGCGGTATAGTACTATATTTTCGTTCTTAATATAGCACTTCATAGTACTCGAATCAAAACTGACGTTACTCTCTATGTTTGTTTCCAAAACTGATCTTTTCCATTGTTTTGTAGCAACACTCTTTTAATCCAATTCATTTTATAACATATCTCTAATACCAATGGGTGAATACATTTTTCATTGTAGATTAACAATACTGACAGTAATCCCTCTATATTTACACAACAGTTGTACTTATTAACATCAAGCTGGAGTCACAATCGGTTTTTCGCATTTGACTGAAAATCCCTTTACATGGATGCGAAGAGTTTTGGAACTCAACCCCTTATATATATATATATATATATATATATATATATATATATATATATATATATATATATATATATATAAACTAATAATTTCATCATGTGAATTAGCCTACCCGGAATTTAAATTTTGACTTTTGAGCAGATTGTGAATATACAATAATATTTTTCTCAGTAAACATATCATAATATGACTACTCGAACTATAATTGTAAAGCACTAAGTAATTACAAGTTGATCCAATTTGCCTGAAACTTGCTGCTTGTTGAATGTTTGTGTTGGTGATCACAGCGGCCTCTCGCAAGGAGATCAAACCGTTGATGATGCGATACCGACCCATCGTATTACTTGGAATTTGAGTGCCTAATCGGTACACATGTGGTTAAGACAGAACCCACTTTACTCAGGAAGGCCCTCATCATTAAGCGACTTAGAACTAATCACGTGACATTAAACTCAAACACCATAGTTGCACGTGCATGATGAACACTCGTGTTCGAGTTTTCTTGTCCTACAGGTTTGATGAAAATGTATGTCCTTTTTGGCAAAAACTGCTTGACAAACCCATATTTTCTATATTTGTTCCAGCTGTACAACTTCTTCAACGCCCTGCTCACTCACATACCAGATGCTACGGCCAGGGCGATCGGATCTGAGGTCTCTTCCAAATCTTCAACAGGTAATTCTTAACAACTTCTTGTTTTTTTTTTCAGCCATCACAGCATATAACTTTTTGTCTCTTAAACAAATCTATAATGAAAGAATGGTATATCATTTGGGATAGATAATGTTCGAAAACAAATTAACTCTCAAAGTTCCTCGGGGAGACAATAAAACCGAGATATACAACACCTCATGCTAACTAAACAGAAATACATCGATTGTAAATAGTATCTAAGTTCAATTATAGTTCATTATGTGGCCAATGCATCAGATACGATACGCCAACCATGCAACTAAGAGAACGTAGGATCTTATGGGTAGCTCTCCACTAAGTTCTGTTAGAGATCTCTAGGAATTTGTATCCACCCTTCCTGTAAACAACGCTCTAGTTCATCCAAGAAGTGTTCTTCTGGGTTGAAGTCAGGCCTTTGTCGAGTGTTTCCAAACTGCAACGAGCTTGGCCTTCCTTTATGGGCAAGGCGTGCATCTAGTCGATATAGGACAGGGCATATTTCAAACTGTTACTACAGCGTAGGAAGCATTTTATTGTACCAAATTCCTTTGCACATTTCAGACATTCTAAAATGTTGGAGCACCATTCCAAGGTTAATCCAAGAGAAACAGGGTCCGTAAAAGTTGAGTTGTAACTCAAAAGTACAAAGAGAGAAGCTTATCCTATTCATTTGTTTGCCGAAATAAGCCAAATGTGGTTCTACGGTACTGCCAACTTTAGAACACAGAGTAAGCTACGAATTCTCACTCTCTTATGTTGGTGGTACTGTGGACGACCTCGCCAAATGTATTTTTATATTATGACTGGCCTATGTCATTACAAGTCATTTTTTTTAATTACAAGTATTTTGTTCTATAGAAGTATTAGAACAAGTAGTGTACTAGTAATTTGTAACAAATTTATCTACCGGTGATCAGATATTGGTCGAAATTATTATTAGTTTTATTTTTGTTTGATAAGTGTGAATTCGAAGGATAATAATATGAGGTCAAGCGACAGTAGTGATATTTACCTAGTTTAGAATAATTTGCAAGTCCAACCCGAATTCGTAGGAAACACATTTGAGTGTACTCGCCTCTTTGTAGAACACTGTACTATTATACCATATTTATGCGTACTTGTAACTTGTAAATTATTAGTCTTGTAGTTTTGTGGGATAGGGCCTTGGACAGTAATTAGCTTCAAACACTTAATCATAACCACTACCATATTTCACTGTCAGCAGTTTCGGGTAAACGTAGTTCGCCAGGCATCCGCCAGATCGACACAGGTGTATATCCAAGCGCCACTTCATGCACTGCGACTCATGTCTCCGTAAGACTTTGTCCCACTGCTCCGCAGTCCGATGACAGTTTTACTGTTTGCTCCGCTCCAAACGACACATTTCAAAGCCCTGCACATTTTTATCAGCCTATTTTCTACCCTTCCGCTGCAGGTTTAACCCTTACTACACCGTGAAAAATTATGC
Organism: Dryococelus australis; assembly: GCA_029891345.1. Lineage (NCBI taxonomy): Eukaryota > Metazoa > Arthropoda > Insecta > Phasmatodea > Phasmatidae > Dryococelus > Dryococelus australis. The sequence continues at coordinate 50,116,622 of CM057003.1, forward strand.
ACCGGAATCATATCTCCCAATAGGCTTTAGGCGATATGTCTATATGTGTATATAAATAAACTTTTTCATATTTTTAACTTTTTTAAATGTATGAACTGTTATCTGGCGATTACGCATATGCTACACGGTAGCCCATTGCATTAGTTTAATTGTACATTTTTTCATCTGTACAACTTACTTGGTATTTGTTATTAGCATGGCTGCAGCACAATAGAAAAAAATTGAATTTGACATCAAATATTTAAAAAAATGTAAAGCATAAAATTTTTTTATTAGAGGAAAATGTTATCACATATACTGAGTAAAAGTTGAACAATGTTTGGTACAAAATTGAAATAATTAATTTTTTGGCGTCCAACACCGTTAAATTTTCATTGCTTCGGACCTGTGACTAGTATTATTGTATGTAATAAACAATATTGTGAAATAGTTACAAACATAAATATGTCAGAGTGAGGTTTGTTCCTAATATATTCCGCATGGAACACAAAGGGTCCGATTTTAATTCCGATTAATTTAAACATTATTTTTTTCATCTGAAATTAAAACATGGAACCATTTTCCCCAATGAGCTGCCAACATTACCACAATAACCCAGTACGTGGATGTGGTTACAGGAAGTGATTGTATTCAAAGATTTATTTTAAAAACAGTCGGTTGAACGTAAACTACCAATTCCTTGCATAGAATAAGTATGGAGTAAAGTGTGCATGCCAGTTGCAAAGTAACCAATTTTTTGAGGTCCAACATGGGACTGCCTCAGTATGCAAATGCGTGTTTTTAAATACTAGTACAGCACCGCTGACGAAGCTCTAATGCAATTAAAATAATTTAAATTATTAAAAATACTTTTTATATACGAAAAACGTGGATCTGCTGAAGGAAAAAAAGCAAACATAAACAAATGTCAACTGTACTTTTATACCAAGTGATTATGACTCCTCTGTTGGCGTTAATATCGTCCCGTAACCTTTCACGGCGGTCGTCACAAGTTTTACTGCCGCTGTAACCTCGTAGTCTCCCAATTCTCGCACAGCTGGTCCCTTGTGCAAAGAGCGAGGAAGAAACATACACTGAAGAAAATTAGAGGAATTTTATTGAAAACAATCTCAGCTCTTACATTTCATTTGCAAGGATGGTAGGTAGCCGGGCGACAGACTGGAAACCTGATGACGCCACAACACTGTAACGTGTCAGCGAATTCATCCACTAAGGGCCGGTTGCATCATCGTGGTTCAAAACTCGATCTGAGATCGTATCTAAGATCGACATTGAAAACTGTCGTACCATTCGAGTTCAGAGAGATCGAGATTAAGTTCATTTCGAACAGCCAAAATTCGCGGCTCGAAATCTCGATCCGAGATCAGCAGCCATTGTCGACAAATGTAGCTTGAAAATACGCCAACAGATAGAACTACGTTCGATTGTTTTCTCGGGAAATTAAAACAACATTATACGTACTTGAATATTATTCAGTAAAATTCGTACAACAATAATTCACTTAAAACGGATAAAAGATCGCACATATAGTTCTATATATTATGAGAAATACACCTGCTTCCGTGACGTCATATATTACGAACCAACAGCAGAATTTGTCACATAGTTAATATCGATCTCTCCAAGACCGACGAATCGGAGTTCCAGAATCATGATATTTCGTTGGTGCAACACTTTTACATTGGAACAAAGATCAAACTGGATTCTGGTTCGGAACTAGGATCATTCGATCTCGGATCGGGGGCGAGGTTGGTGAAACCGGCTGTAAGCCTTTCATTGTATTCGGCACGTTTTACAGAAAGAAAAAAAAACATCCTTCCCGAAGAAAAAGCATACGAAATGGTTGTTCGCGCGTGGTCTTCGCTCCAAATAAAAATCTTTTAAACCGACGAAAACGCAACCCAATATTTGGTTTCACGTTTACGCCGTCTCTTGAAATGTCCCTTCCCAGCAACATTAATTATTTCCTGTTTCATGACTTAATTTCCAATGAAATTTTCACTCCTGGCTGGTACAACGTAGTTGGCGCATGATGGCGCCACGAGCGAATTGAAACACTTGCAAAGATATTTTGTGCCAGGGCAAAAAAAGATCCAAAAAAGTGACAAACAACTATAGTAGTTTCGGTCTTTGTGTAGTATACTTTATACTCAATATTGTTACCAAGTTTATTTAATATTTAACGGTTTTATAAAAGAAATATGCAAGAAAAAGGAAAATATTTTTAATTATAATTAATTACGTATTTCGGGTCTACACGTCTTCCTTCATATTTATATTTATAGTAATCATACTTTCAAATCTTGCGTAAAAAATTACTAAGGAAAAAATGTTAATAAAGATAATTTTATAAAAATTAGTTTTTTATGTACTTAAATTTCTTGTTTGTTCCACGAAAAATTTTAATTTTGCAAAAACGAATAAAGATATGGCCCATTATTGAGTTTAGCATGAATAACCTAGGATAAAATGATATTTTAAAGTATATTTGCACGCCCTGTTTTGCTTGAGCGCCTGGTACTGAGAAAATGATTTGTAGAACCCAAAAATAAGTCAATATTTATAATGAATCCAAAACGCAGTAACTTATAAATATATTACTTTCTGCAATTTTGAAAATAACTAAAAATCCTTGAATTATTCTCAATATATATCATCCGCGGCAGCACGCAACATATTTCTATAACAGAAACCCATTTTGGGTGTTCGTAATGTTATTAAAATCGGATTTCAGGAAACTACTTGCATATTACGAAATTTAACTTTCGTTATCTCGCGATGATATCATTAATCATCTATGTTTAAACGAGCTAATAAAATAATAGAGAAGCGCAAATTTCCTCACTTCTTTTTAAGAAATTATCTCATTCCGTTTTTATTTGCAGTTTGTGCTGACAGTTTTCTTTCACTAGCTGCAAAATAATGCGTTAATCCAAAAATGTTATAGTTTCCTGTCGGAAGAGCATCCCTATGCAACAATGCAACAAAAAATGTACGATATACTTACGTATTCAAGTTTTTTTTATGGAATTGTTCGGTGACCCAAAATGGAGAATTTTCTTAAGCCCATACTTTAAAAATAAATCGAGCTCAAAGAAATTTCCTCAAAGTCTTTAGAAAGTTCTAACAAAATATATCTCTTGCAAATGGTATAGCAATCCAAAAGAAATTCATTTTTAAAAATTAATATTTTAAAATATAATTTTTGATTAATCATTTTTTGTGTGTTCTTAAAATAGTTCGGAACATAAAAAGTAATTTTTTGTCAAATAGTGTTGACAAAGTATATATATTTTTTTAAGTTAAATGTAAACAGCTTGCATGCGAAATTTGATGAATGTTGGTTAAGTGGTTATATAATCTACTAAACCAAAGTTGGATATGTGGTTCAGATCGTCAACAAATATGTTATGATTTTATTGTGCAGGATAAAAAAAAAACCGTACTCTTCAGTACTAACAAATTTTAATACTATATCTCTTTGTTCATTGTGTGGGTTACACAATTTAGGCCTCAATTGAAGTGTTCTGTCGAAATCTCAAATAAGAAGATAAATTGAAATCGGTTAAACAATAGTCAAGTTTGTAGTAAATTAATTTCATGTGCCTGCCTTTACAGGTAAGTGTGCTTAAAATTGCATGCGTCTATTTATGTGCATTTTACATTATAATTTTCTTTTAAATTAGACAAACGGTTCCAGGTACATAATATATTTCCTCAAGAATCTTAAAAAGGGACCTCTTGGGACAGCATTGTATGATCTTTTAACAAAACCCAAAACTGTATATTATGCTGTATCGTAATACTTGTAGGCCGTGTACCAAATTTGTTAAATTCGTTGAATATTTCCTGAGAGGTAAAATAAACCCCAAAGTGTTCAGTGGCACTATCACAATAATAGCGCATGAAAAAGTGGAATGAATTTTTTGAATTTGACCCTCTCATTTACTGTCGTCATTATACAGCCAAAATTTGATTTAAATCGTTATGGTTCCAAATCTATGAAATATTCCCTTAAAAGCTTACTACAGTTTTGAAAATGAATATTAGGCACTAGGAAAATGCACAAAAAATAAAGTAATCTTGTTATTAAATATAAACCTAAAGTTTTGTCTGTAATGGGCTCTATAATCATCATACACGCATAGTGAGAGATACGCACAAATGCACGTACAGAGAAACATATGTGAAAAAATAGAGAGAGAAAGCATGTTAATTAGCCATGATTTAAAATTATGATATGGAAAAATATACATACTTAAGTAGTGTCTCGCAATCACATAAATATTACTGAAACAGAACAACAAAAGTAAAGTACAAAAACAAAGAATCTAACAAGAATGTAAAATTCTGGTAAATAATTTACGACAGTATAGACGAGATTAATCAGAAGCTCTAAAATTTTCTTTTAGTGGAACATTTGTTTAAAATATTTTGGGATTAATATTTTTAATAGAAGTTATAATATTGGTTAAATAATGGTTAAATACTAAAAGAAATATAAGTATTATTATTATTGAAATACAAGATCATAATCTGACTAAAACTCTTACGCGTTCAAAGCGTCACTTAGCTCACGTACTAGTTTACATTCAAGAACTTTTTGTTGTTGTTCATTAAAACGTTTTGTGTGTGTTTGGAAATCTGGGAATGAAATTAATTTTCATTGGCGAAATTAGTGACTCTACGAACTTGAAAAAACGTAATGTTCTATCTATATTCTATTCGCGGTTTCTTCACACATTTTGAGTCAAACCTTTGCAAATCACCCTAAATAACGTGTTTGGTTATTCTTAAGTATTTCACGTATCACAAGTTTTTTTTTTCAGTTCTGATAATACAGCATTTTTTTTTAGTTATATATGCCTTTTATTTATATTTATCTAGAAATCTTAACGTTTCATTTACAGTTAATATAACGACAAAACAGGGAGATAATATGTGTTTTGGTGACGCCTAGTAAGAAATAGTTCTCTTGCGAAATAGTATTAAATTGAGTGCGCACGAAAGCGATGCGTTGTCCCTTAGGTGTAATGTCTAGACTTAGTGAAGCTTGGTTTGCATCAGGCGGAGGAATATCCTGGAAGTATAACTTTCGCAGTGCCTTCAGGAAAAGTGCGAAGTAACTGTCAATGGACTATAGCTCTGTAAGGAATTGGCAACGAAAACTACATTGAAGCCGCGAGAGAGCTGTTGAACCCGTGACTCTTGGAAGGTTTTTCGCAGCAGGCAATCTGCGCTGAGTGGAAAAAGGCCAACATGGCACGCGATATTCATTATATTCTTTGACTTTCCCGAGAATTCAGTAGAGGAATTCGTGGAGAGGCCAGGCCACTACGGCTGGCCTTGAAGCTGATCCAGGCATAAAGAGCGAAAAAAATTAATATTGCCGTGCGTTTGCTTGGGCAGCTATTCTCGGAACAAATATTGCCGTGTGTTTGCTTGGGCAGCTATTCTCGGAACAAATATTGCCGTGTGTTTGCTTGGGCAGCTATTCTCGGAACAAATATTGCCGTGTGTTTGCTTGGGCAGCTATTCTCGAAACAAATATTGCCGTGTGTTTGCTTGGGCAGCTATTCTCGGAACAAATATTGCCGTGTGTTTGCTTGGGCAGCTATTCTCGGAACAAATATTGCCGTGTGTTTGCTTGGGCAGCTATTCTCGGAACAAATATTGCCGTGTGTTTGCTTGGGCTGCTATTCTCGGAACAAATATTGCCGTGTGTTTGCTTGGGCAGCTATTCTCGAAACAAATATTTTCTCGGAAATAGCTTCACGGCAACTAAGAATACCTTTATTCCGTTTAATCTGATTTTAGGTCTTATAATATTGCATTTGGGCATGTAAACATAATCTGTACTAACCTGAAAAAACTTTTATTTGTAAGATTTTTTTTTTTTTTTATATTCGTCCCTTACATTCATTGACTAACTAAATGAAAATATGATTTAGTCAGCGTAGCCCTGATAAGTATTAGTCTACTTTTATACTGATCGTATTACCAGTTTGTTTAATCGCACTCTGCATCTACGATATGTCAACTTGACTGAATTTTATATAGAACTACAGATTTAAGAACAATTTTATTCCTCCTCACATGCCGTATAAATGATAATATTATATCTAACCGATTACAAATGCTTCTTTAGTTCTACCAGTATGAACTGAGTTTACATTTACAAAGAATTTCTTGTACAATGTGGACTATCAATAGTTCTTTATAGCAATAGTTTTTATTCTTCGAGGCACAAATATTAATAGAAATTCATATTTGATGTGAAATTATTTACGTAATGACAACACTATAGTGTTCAGCTGTTTGAATGGTCTCGTAATATTGCTGTGACCTGTCCTGAGGGTGAATCAGGCCACGCAAGGAAGGGGGATATCCGTAACTAGATGATAGAGCACTCTCATGTACAAATTACTAAATTTTATTAACTCACAGCTCTTCATTAATCCTCTCACAAAATGCACTCTCAACTTTTACGTTACGATACGTTAAATGCTGTACTCAGCTATTAGCTAATTACGTTAATAGGTCCTGCCGACCTGTAGCATCGAATTATGGAATAAGTGCTCACGACTCGGAGAGTCTTAATCTTTAGGGCGAGGACCCTAACACTGCGCAACCTCTGGCGCTCTACTGGGATTATAATTACCCTTTGGCTGTCGTGTCGGCGTCGTAGGGCGAGAGACCTTCTCGACAGTGGCAGTGCTGGGCGTCGAAGCGGGGACCACGACCTGGTGGTCCTCCTCGCTGGCATCTCGTCGTTCCCTCGGGAGCAAGATGGCCGCGAGCCGCCGTCGTCCCAACCTTATATACTACTCCGCCTAGCCTCTCGACCTTCCTCGGGGGGGGGGGGGAGTATTTTAATAACAGCCAGGCTGGCTCGTCGTGATCGCACCGTCCTAGGTGCTCAGGCGTCGCTTGCCAGCCCTGGCTAATACTGCTTGCAGCAATATGCATAAAAGAAAATGAAAATTCTTCATACTGCAGAGTTTTCTGATGGTTCTGCACACCAGTACATCTTGATTCGTGATATTTCCACAGTCTCAGTGCTCATTTCCATCAGTGAAACACAAATTTGTCAATTATTTTTACATCGTGATTCCCTATTTTCAATAAGCTGATCTGTCGAAAGACTTCTTGTTACTGTCGCGTTTGTTAAGTTTACGCTACTGATCATTTCACTTAGCCATACTTAACGATAATTTATGCGCAATTCCAGCAGCACGAAGTATTTTATAATATTCATTCTGTCAGAACGTGTCTTCTTTCTAAGACGTGGTTATTCATAACTATATTATGCACTATGCTAAAGCTTCGCAATTTACGGCGTCCAAAATACCTTTCCAGAAATTAACTATTTTAGCAAGCTATTTTCTTATAAAATCTGTTGTGTAGTATTTCTCATTTAATATGTTTTGTACTGTAATCAAGTTCTTGTCACTGTAAAAAAAAAAATGTTGGAAAAATTTTGTATGGCAAACAAAAATATTTCTCTTGGGATACTTTGTTAACAGTGGCAAAATTTTGCTTTAATTCAGTTGGAAATTTAAAGAAACTAAGGCTTGCTCTTATGAAAATTTTCCTTTACATTTTTTTGTGTTACCTTTCTTTATGGCAATGGAAAAAAAAAAAAATTAGCATTCATATTTGGTGTATACCAAAGCAAATTGTTAAGTAAAATTCATAATTTTCTTTAATACATTGCAATTTTTTGTACGTAGCCAAACTTAACAAAATGCTACGTTATCAAATAACAAATTTCTTAGATCATCAACATAATGGTTTAACCTTCGAATACAGTGGCTGATTTCACAGAAAGAATACTGCTGAACTTTTGTAACAATTCAAGAATTTATTTAACTTTAATACATGGGAAAAAATGATTTCTGGCAAACCTATTTTGCAGTGGTTGATATTTAATCATAAATTTCTTCGTGGCGAGAAATCGTGTGTTGCAATATAGAAAGTATCTTTATAGTGCATGAAGACCACACAAAAAGTACTTATCTTTAACTTAAGAACACGCGACAGAATGTACAGTAAATTACAAATCCACAGGAAACAACAAACAAAGCGATACAGATACATTTTTATTTGTACAAATGTGCTGCCAACCCCTCACTTTTAATTGATGGGGATTTATATTGGAGTCCACATTATTGTGCTTCGTACTTCGTCATTTAATAATACGGTTTCCAGAAACTTAGAAATTTATCATTCATTCTGGCTGTGTAACTAGCAAAAAAAAAACATCTGCTTGAACTACACTTCCAAGGGCAGGTTTTCATCCCTTCGAAACAGACTTAGGATATACGTCGTGTATCTATTTCAAACCTAATTTTTGATAAGGAATCACCTACCGAAGTTTGTCGGTAGAGTTCAGCTCCACCCTTACAGGCTACGTTTTGAAGCTAAGATAACAATTAAATCTCATTCGGTTGATGAGCTAATGAGGAGTCCTCGATAACACATCGTTTTAGAGGCCGATTTTGTAATGATTTTTTCTTAGTGGGTGACTGCGCCCTAAGGAAAAGTCATCCCTAAATTTCCATGATTTTACGTCCAGCGATTTGGCCTAATAATATTCGTTGATGAGAGTCAGTCAGTCGCGACACACACACTCACACACATATATATATATAATTATATTTCTGTTCCGCTAGTGTAGATATATAAAACGAGAAGCAACAAACTTTGCCCATTACTATTTAAGTGTTACTATTTTAATTAGTTGTTAAGTTTACGCTACTGATCATTTCACTTAGCCATACTTAACGATAATTTATGCGCAGTTGCGAGCAAGGATCTTTTCTAAGGCCGTTTTCAAAAGCGTTTTTAATTAATCGAAAATTAAACAAATAAACCACATATTTCTACTTGCCATCCCATAGTTCTTTGGATTTCATACAGAACAGTTCGATTCTGGGTGTTTCGTGTGAGAATGGAATTATTACCTATCCAAGTCCTGACAAACGTTTTACCCCATCTAGCACTTCCTTGTTAACTGTCGCCATCAGAATGTATTTTTATGACATTTTAGCAAATGGCATTGTTGAGGAATACTACTTATACATGTCACTCTGAACAAACATCCCTTTAGTGTAATATCACGCATTACAATTAAATGTGCGAATTTACGGTTTAAGGAATAGCTCACCAAAAATTAACTGGGCTATTGTGATATATATATATATGTAATCTTTAGTCTATGATTAGAGCCTACAGATTGGCTGTTAGTCACGTGACTGAGGGACGGATGACGGACGAACGGGCGCGACGGGGTATTGTATTTCCATCTTTACATTTCCATTGAAGTCAATAGATTCCTGGACGCCAGTAAAAAAAAAAAAATGCTATGATAGACAAGAGGTTCTGTCAACCATGTGAGCAAATATATATATATATATATATATATGTATACATACATATATATATAGTCCGTCATCCGTCCCATATATATATATATATATATATATATATATATAATATATATATATTCCGTCATCCGTCCCTCAGTCACGGGCCAACTGCCAATTGGTAGGCTCTAATCATAGACTAAAGATGAAGTAGATCATTCGTCTTCTGCGCATGTACCCAACATGAACCTACCATACATAAACACAACTGTGAAAGTCATATATGGTCGGCAGTGATGAACGTGTTTCTTAATTTTCAAATGACAAGCACTTTTATACGAAAAAAAGATTTGCACCAGTTAGAATTTAATTTAATTACATTAAAAATTGCTTACCAGAAGTATAAAAACCTCTCAAGGAATTTTCAGGGATCTTCCATTTCACCTCGCCCTTGCATTCCGGCGCTGCTCCATTCTCACCTCATTTCACCTTCATCGGCTCTCCAGACCTCGTTGTTATTTACATGAACAGTGACCTATCCTCAAATCTTATCCACTTTGTTTACAATAGTCGTATTGGCGGAAAAGCAGTTTAATGTTGTAACGCAGAGACTGGTCCTGCGCAGCTAGCGAGACCACTCTACACCATATTCACTCTATACACCGTTCACGGTAAAGTGAGCACTTTTTGATCTAGTCTCATAAGTCATTATAACCAATAAATACATTTCACGGTAACCTCGGACTTTTGATTTTAAGTATGGTGAAATGTATGCATTGAGTTTATTCCTCGCGCGGCAGTGTTTACATTAACGAGTGGCGGAAGGATACAAATAGGCTGAAAGAAAAAGTAACCAGCGGTTCAAAAGTGTTCACTTTACCGTGAACAGCCTATAAGCCTCTGATAAGTCTGTTTGTCTGTCCGCCAAAATGTTGGCAAACTGTAATTTCTGACGGAGGGATGAAATTACAGCCTTCTAAACTTGCACGTTTTGTTGCCCGTTTATTCCGAGTTCATTAGAAGGCTGTGTAATGTGTCCCGTGTTTTATTTTGCCCATTTTTTGTTTTTTCATATGTTCGTTTATCCTGCTGTATAATGCAATGAGTTCCATTTTTCCTTCAACGTTCGGGGACGAGAGTTCCATCTGTGCAATAGCAAAAGTATGAAATCATGATTTATATGTTAATTAGAAACATTTTAACGTCGAGGGGCCGCGGTATCTGAGCGGTTAGCCTACTCACCTCCCACCGAGGCGAACCGGGTTCAATCTCCCGGCTGGGCCACTCTCGGATTTTCGCAAGTGGGAATCGTGTCGGACGATGCCGCTGGTCGGTGGGTTTTCTCAGGGATCTTCCATTTCACCTCGCCCTTGCATTCCGGAGCTGCTCCATTCTCACCTCATTTCACCTTCATCGGCTCTCCAGACCTCGTTGTTAATAGCCGCCCAAATCTTCCAACCCATTTTAACATAGAATAATTTTCGTTATTTTCCTGTATGCGAGTTTCGGGTGTTCACGAACACAATGCCGTCGATCGTTTTCCCTTTTAATGGAGAATTTTTTCCCCCGATTTCTAAACAGTTTCGTGTGTGTTAGTTTTCAGCAATGAACTAATGAAGGACGTACGAAGTCTTATTGCAAATCGCTCGGCTGGGAGACGGGCGGAAGAATGACGGACTGACGGCTGAAGTATGATGGACTGACGGATGACGGACGGACGCGACGGGTTATTATTAAAATCTGTCTCTAGGTGTCATCTTATTCCCCCGCGTGCTATATAATCTCGCCTTTTATGAGAAAAAAAAAACACTTCAAGAATAAATTGAGTTATATATGTGTTTGTTGGCTCATCAATAGCGGAGTCTTTTAAGTGTAAAACCAATCACTCGGAAAACAAAAATTACCGGGAAAGAATCGACCATTGTCTGTATCAAGATGGTTGCCTAAGTGGAGCTACTTTCGTGTTTGAGGCCCAGATGCGCCGGAGCGATAAGGGCTGCACTGACAAGCGTATCAAGTGCGCCATCGTCCCTACGTGCAAGGCTCTGAACAGGCTTGCAGTGTTCTCGTCCTGCTGCATGTAACTAAAGGCTGTTCACGATAAAGCGAGTACGTTTGAAATCAACCTCACACAAAAGTCGCTGCCTCTACCTGCATATTTTTTTAACGGGCGCACTGAGTGAAATGGCCCAGTAAAATTGATAACGATGGCGGGAAAGTAGTTTCATATGTTAACGGCAAATAAAAAGTGTTAGGTAACTATCTATAATTATTAAATTATTTATTTAGCCTTATGTTTGTTTTATAATCCATCGAATTGTAAAAAAATGAGCATATTTGTGAAATTTTACTTTTATAACAATTCTACAGTTTCACTTGATCGACGCTTGAATAAAGCGATGAAGCCCAAGGCAACGTTGATTTTATATAAGGCGGAAGGATACACAACTTGAATTCAAGTAGATCTCAAGCAGGGTTTTAAAAAGTGCCAATTTTTCCGTGAACAGCCTATATGATACTCTTAAGTGATTACTCTTAACTATATTGTTGGAAAGTCTGTATCAAGGTGCTCGTATCTTAGTTTTGCTCGTGTCCGGATAGAATGTTTTCAAAAAACAGCAGTCTGTAAAGGCCGTTTTCGACGATGTTGATGGGCTCCGAAACAATATTTATAAAATGCCTGATATCTTGAATCCATAGGCCGTTCACGTTTAAATGAGCATTTTTGAAAGCCCTGCGTAAGATCTACTCCTCTGCCCATGCACCAATCAAGTGTAAGTGTAAAATCTGAGAAATCATTAAGTAGGCATATATAATTCTGAGTACAATATGCCAACTTTTATTGTTAATCTGCGCAAAACTGGCAGAAAATATTTCTAATAAATTTAGAAGCCACACATTTCAAAGTTAACGCTTTGATTAGGACGTTAAAATACGGGACCACTATTCGTTTCTTGCGGCCAACTTAAGGGCTTTGACCACAGAAAAATGTGTCATTTTCTATATGAACCGTACATTGTTCTGCTTGCAGGAATTATCTGTGACTACCTTATCCTTATCCTCAGATAAAATATTTTTATACTGCATGGTTTTTGCAATATGACACGCCAGAGTCAAAATGTTAATGGTTTTTGTGACGTGCAAATAAAATTAAGCAAACTATTTGCATAGATTTTAAAAAGGGCAACTGAAATAGCTTGTTTTAATTCGTTGTCGGCATATTCTTTCAGTGTGAATTATCTTATTTCTGCACGTAAGATGGTTGTCATTATTTGTACCTTTATAAAACAGTAAAATTATAATTTTGACATGACATTCTGCAAAAACCATGCGACCTAATAATATTTTATCTGAGGAAAAGGTAGTCGCAGATAATGTCTACGTGCTGAATAGAATGTGGCAGAAATATAAAATAACATATTTTCCGTGGCCAACGACCTTAAGAGGTGTATGTAGCTGCGTGTCCAAGGTCTAGAAGCGAGGGAGCGATACGGGCGACACTAACTCGCACGCCTAGCGCCTCATCGCTCCTACGCGCAAGGTGTGCAGTGTTTCCGTCGTGACGCTGTACTGTGTAAATTAGATCTGTAACAGAGGAACTTATTTACACGCGATGAAAGACAACAGATTAAACTACGCCCGTATCTTCGTACTTTTCTTTTGCCGTTTAAGGAAACTGCATAGGCAAGCTTTAAAAATGCGATATTTGACCATAATCGCGGTTTTTCCCTCTCAAAGAATACACTTAATATGACAAAAGTAAAAAATAGGAGTATAAATAATTTTTTGAAAAAATCTTTTCTGACAAAAATTAGTATTTGTAAAACATTCATTTACCCAGATACGCGTATGCGCGCAAACAACTATTTCACAAAAAACGCGCAGGTGAACATTTCAGTCAGTATATCTGTTAAAGACATATTGTAAGGGGCAATGTTTTTTTTTTTACACTGGTTTATTTGAAAAGTGCTTAGTTTACTGCGAACCATATACACCATTCCACCCTCGTTCGAGGTATGTTTCCCATCAGTGGGTATACATGAGCCCTCTTAGCTTATACCGAGCTATAGAACTGCGAGTTTTCCAGTGGAGCAGTTTTTTTTTATCGAGGTAGAACATCTCCATCGGACGGAGTTCCCACGAGTGCGTTGCACCGCAGGCATTCTGAAGGAAACTCACGTTCCCTGCTTAATTCAGGGCGCGTTTTCTGCCCGCCTTGGGCATGAGAAACGATGCCCAAAAGTCGTGTTGTAAAACTTGTACGAAGCGAGAGCTGAAACCATGAATGGCACCAATTACCATTCGTTATATTTGCGCCCGGTTTACCTGCTTCATGGTCCTATATCACTGGAGAAAAGAAATTTATATCTTTTCTGCTTTGAATCTTTTCTCTGCGTGCTTCCTGACTTGCGCTATTTAACCTTGAATAAACGTGTTTGGGCATAAGCTACAGCGTCTTGAAGTATCCAAAATAATTGATGCGCTCTTTGTGGCATATAAGCTACTGTGTTGTATTCTGATTAAGAATGGGATGTACCCCCGCATTTTCTGTGAAATAAATGTTCTGCAAATACCACTTTTTGCCATAAAAAAGTACAAAAAAAAAAACAATTATCTATGCCTCTATTTTTTACTTTTGTCATATTAAGTGTATTCTTTGAGGGGAAAAACCCGCGATTATGGTCAAATATCGCATTTTTAAGGCTTGCCTATGCAGTTTCCTCAAGCAGCATAAAGAAAAGTACAAATATACGGGCGTAGTTTAATCTGTGGTATTTCATCGCGTGTAATAAAACCCCACTGTTACAGATCTAATTTGCACAGTACAGCGTCACGACGTAAACGCTGCACGCCTTGCGCGTAGGAGCGACGAGGCGCTATAAGTGCGTGTTGATGTCGCCCATATCACTCCCTCGCTTCTTAACCTTGGCCGGGGGGTTATCACGGGGCTCCGTCCCACTCTCGACGTAACGCGTTGGCCATTTATAGTTTCTTAAGATTCCTCCCGTAATGTCATAAAACTATGTCTAGAATTTTTTTCCTGTGATCAACGCAACAGTTTATTTAATTATGGTTATGGAGTAACTGAATTCCGAGTTATGTTTATTACGGATATACGTATAGCGGGTATTACCGTGTGAATTGCAAGCCCGTGGTTCGTTTAACATGCTACAGCTAGGCATTTCATTCTAATTATCAACACCCATTTATTATATTTTCAAAATACTAAAAATTTATTAGTGATTTTATATCACACACTTGGAAGTCTTAAGAGTTCAAGATATAATCGTGAGATATTAAATTCTCAGGTGCAAATGATCCTGTTTGTCTTGCAAAGCTTCCTCGCATTGCCGCATTGAATTCTCTTAAGCACATATTAACATAAATATTGTATATTAAACATATTGTATATTATATATGTATTGTGAATAGATATTTTATAGTGAAATACCAATGCCTCAGTTAAGTTAGAATGTGTAGACAGTAATTAAGAAAATATGATAGTAAAGAACCATTTGGAACGTGTTTCATGAAACCCCTTTAATACAGGTAGGTTTTGCATCTGGTAAGTGTAATTAAACGCAAACACATTAGTTCTTTTTGTGCATCTCAGTTACTACTCACCCGTTTACAATCGGCTCTAAATACCTCGCTGTTAAGAGCCACCCACATTTCTTCACTCGCCCACTCACCTGTTCAGAACACAACTTAACATCGCATGGGAGTTTGGTTTAAATCATCGTACAGATAAGTTTGCTGTAACTGTTTGCATAAAACATTAAGACATAAATATTGTTGAAACATGGAACAACTACAATGTATTGGAAGAAGTGGGAAATTCTTAAATTGTGGCAGCGTATCCGTTAGGGCAAATACGATTGTATATATATATATATATATATATATATATATATATAATAAAATGTGTAACAAACAAAAAAGGCGACGGAAGTAATGCTTCATCCAGTCACAGACGAGTACTTTGTGACGCCAAAGCTACAGAAATCTCGGGCGTGACGGACTTTCTGAATAGAAATCATTTCTAATCCCGTTGCGTCGCGGGCGCGACAATCGCCAAAATAAACGAGCGCGTTTTCTTGCTGCAAGAGCTGTGGCAATGTTCAGTTGGTAATATTTGTGAAAACCCGCGAAGATAGTGACTACAATTGATACACGGTTTATTTCGGGGAGACAGACATCGTTCGTAAGCCATATTAAAAAACGTAGTTAGGCCCGTGCCAGTTTTTTTTTTTTTTTTTCCAAAACTACAACACATCAACATTCAGGTGGTTGTCTGCGTTGTCAGTTATTCTTCTTCATCCTCCACGTAAACACACAGCCACGAGTGATCGGAATGTTGTTTTTGTGTCGAGTCGCGTCACAGCGTTTTCATTCCAACCGCGATACAGTCACGCCACACATGCCGCATCTCGTCTGTCGCGCCGATGTAAATCCAACGTAATACGCATGCATTACTTCGGCGTCAACGCCGCAGTTCCATGAGCGTATGCATACCAACGCTCACTGCAGGACCGCACACCGACCGTCGCCTGAAACTACACATGCAGCTTCAGTACTGTGAGCTTATTATTTAGTAATTCGTGTTTCTTGCAGCAAGTGCTAATATGCCCTCCGCCAACGTATGTGCAGTGGGCACAGCAGTCTTGCCATAGACTGATGTAGGTATAGACTGTTCACGGTAAAGTGAGCACTTTTGATATCAAGCCTTGAAAAATGTCACTGACCCTACCTGCATATATTTTAACGAGCACACTGATTGTCGAGCGACCAGTAAAGTTGGCAACGCCGGAGAGAAAGTAGTTCCATGTGTTCACGTTAGATTACAAGTGTTGAGTAAACTTTCGTGAATATTGGAAAAGTTTATTTTACTTTTGGTTCTTAAGTAAATATAAATGTAAGAACGAAACAATTTATAAAATATTTACTTTTCAAAAAATTTTACAGTTGTCCTTGACCGACACACGAGTATAGTGGTCAGGCCCACGGCAACGTTGATTATACCTATGGCGCAAGGAACACACAGTGTTTATACAAGTAGATACTGAGCAGAGCTCTCAAAAGTACTCACTTTACCGTGAACAGGCTATAGAGTATTGCATACGTGGTAGGCACTGCATCTCTACAGCCGATGTGTTTCTGAGAGTCTCACACGACGATTGGTAACGGGGCAGTTGCAACGAGAAGGCCAAATTTCACAACGCTCATGATTCCAGGCGATTAAATATTTGTACGAAATAAGAGGGTGGCCACCCCTGTTATTTTCAATAAGGTGTAATGCATTAGTGAGAGTTTCTTCCATATAACATAATGCAATGTTCGGAGAATTGAAATTTAATTTCACTTCGCTTTCGATATTTTGCAAAAATACTGTTTAAAATATAAATTTTCAGAGGCTCATATATATATATATATATATATATATATATATATATATATATATATATATATATATATATATATATATATATATATATATATATATATATTCAGTCTAAGTAGAAAGTATAACACATTTCCCACTTGATATTGTATTCGAAATCACCTCACGAAGATTGTCGATCGAACTCTGCCCCAATGTTGAGTGTGTAAACGTATATAAACTTAATATCGACTTTGTTGAAATGCTTCTTACATGTTTTCTCCATTTCAGTGTAAGCTGTAGCTTCACAGCAAATTTTCATTCCCTATTCGACCTGCCAGTCCGAATAACAGGCCAGACGGGATTTTCTTATTCCAGTGTCGCTTCAGTCTGGACTGGGAATTTACGTATAACTTTTCAAAAAGAATACATAAGGATATTCCGAGTTCTTTAAGACCTGGGAACTTACTGCAAATGGAAAAAGTAGTGACGATTTGATACGTCAAACACAGGTAGCGGAAACTGAGTTGCACAAAGCAGAAGTACTGTGCTGTAAGATATTGCCTCTGTGTTTTATACAGTTCTTTTCGGCCCAGTTCACTTGTACAATTGCTCCGTTCTACGTAAATTTATAACGTGTCAAGTTTTCGAACTGCAAGACACATGTGGCCCTTCAAACACAGGATATGTTGACTGATCGCGTGCAAATGTGAAAATTTATTTGTTTTCCCCATTCTTCCCTCTTCCGGTAATTGAAGTTCTGATTTCCTGTTTTCTCTCTAGCTCATTATTTTTCGCTGCAGCACATAGATACGGTTTATTTCCACATACTTCCGGGCTATCTAAAATATACAGGCTGTATCTAAAATATACAGGCTGTATCTAAAGTTGATCGACATAGTTCAGGAGCAGGTTAATCACGGGAAAAATACGGTGAAGACATATATAGGCTGTTCACGATAAAGTGAACACTTTTTAAGGCCCTTCCAAAAGTCATTAAACAATAATAAATATATCTTAATGCAGCCTCAGGCATCAAATTTTGAGTTTGGGGAAATCTGTACACTGTGTTTATTAGTCACATTGCAATGTCTACTTTGAAGAGCAGCAGGAAGATGGAAATTGGATGAAAGGAAAAATTTAGAAGGGCCTTAAAAAGTGCTCACTTCGCCGTGAACAACGTATATAAGACCTATGGTCTAAATTGAATCCGAAGGGAGGTATACACCTTTGAATTTGTACTTGAGGCACAAGTTTATTGCTAATTTGGGGGAAGGGGGGGGGGGAGAGTGGAAATTAAGATTGAACATTGAGTGTATAAATAAGGTGTAATGTTTATTGAATCGCAGATTGACAATCCATCTTATAAATCCAAGGTATGCTACCGTGAAAATTACAAGCTTTTATTTAACTTCACTAGTTTGTATGTACGGTAGGTGTCTGTGAGGTGTCTGTTTCGGTTCCCACCGAATCACTAGCAATCACGATGTATTTGGTGGACAAGTTGTCGATTACTGGTGGCGTGTAGTTTCAGTGCCTGGAAGGCCTCATTTACACGTGGTTGTGTGGGTAAAAGACCATCCGAACTTTTGAAATATAAGTCGACGGCGTGTGTGTATGTGAAATGCCATTTGATGATCCCGAGCTGCACGAGCTCGTATGTAAATGTCATATACATCGACATACACACACGTGTAAGATAAATAATGAATATTCAGCATGACTGTTTAACTTCCCGCGAATAGAGTGCACCGAAACTCGCCTGATCGCAAGTGATACCGATCACTGACGAGTTTGTGAATGTATAAATAGTCTACCTGTATAATAGAAAAAAATAGATGAGACTAAAAGTGAAAAATTAATTAACTGTAAAAAGTCTTTTAAAACTAAGATTTTTTTATAAATGAATTAAAAAGATAAAAATAATTAAAGGAGTAGGATTTGTAGAACTTGTAAGACGTGGTCGAACAAACTTAATAAACTTTACTACAAAGAAATATTTTCGTATCCTTTATATTTAGTATATGAAAGCTTGACACGGATAATAAAGAGCCTTACGCAAGATATGTGCTCACTACGCTTACGCTAATGAGGCATACGTTCTATATTGCGCCAAGCTTTTATATAGGCTACAAAATATAAATTGATACAGACATGTTCATTTGTAATAAAGTCTATTATGGGTGTTTGACCACGTATTACAGGCTCTACAAATTCTGTAACTACTCATATAAATATTTCTATCTTTTTATTTCATTTATAAATAACAGCTTGGTGTTAGAAAAGTTTTTTTTACAGTCAATTTACACGAAATAATTTGATGTCAGTGACAGGTGTTGTAGTGTTTGCATATCTTTGGTCCGTTACACATTATCCAGACAGTGTTCCATCTTAAAGGCTGTTCACGATAAAGTGAGCACTTTTGAAATCAACCTTAGAAAAAGTCACTGCCCCTATACCTGCATATACTTCATCAGGCGCACTGAGTGACATGCGCCCGGTAAAATTGGTAACGATGGATGGAAAGTAGTTCCATATCTTAACGTCGAATAATAAGTGTTAGGTAATCATTTGCGATAATATAAATTATTTATTTCGGTTTCTGTTTTTTTTTTTTTAAACTCACCAGATGTGTAAACATTATAAAATTTATAAAATGTGTACTTTTCTAATAATTTCACAGTTTCACTTGACCGACGCATGGACAAAGTGATGAGGCCCATGGCAATGTTAATTTCACATAAGGCGGAAGAGTTCACAACGTGCATACAAGCAGATCTTAAGCGGGGCTTTCAGAAGTGCTCATTTTACCGTGAAAAGCCTATAGATACTTTCTCAGTAATTTTAATGAACTATTGCTTCAGGTGCAGCTTCAGAGATGTGTATTATCCTCGGGACTCACTTTAGACCGAAGTTCGTACTTTATTTTCACCCTCGCCGTGATTAACCTGCAGCCGAAGTTTGCCAGTCGAATTTAATTGCATCCTGCGCGTGGGCGAGTTTTTCGGCGCTAGAAATCTTGCGAACGATTCATCATTTAATCGGCGATGGTACATCGATTTTCACCGCCGTTGTTTTAAGGATGTGAAGCTTTTCTCGCGTGATGTAAAAAGACCCGTTGCCGACAGTCACGCAACTAACATAAATCAGCCTTCTCACATCGCTCGTTTGTCGTCAGCTGAAATCTTATTCCGCCACTTTCCATTCCGTGCTGACGTCTCGCTTCAGATTCGCCTCGTTAACCCCTTTGAGACATTTGCATAGTTCGTCTCTTCGATAATATTTCCTTCTCTCGTTCTGGTTCGCGTATTTGCCTAAGAGCTAGCGGCAAATTGTAGTTATAGTTTCTGATAAAGATTTCTTTTCGGGTGAACAAAGATTTTTTTGAAGATTTCTACATAGTTTACCGTTTCCTTGATTATTTTTTTTTCGCAACGTGTTAAAATTGACATAATGGTTATCTGCTGTTAAAGGTAAAATAAGAAAATTTTATATCAGCTTCATGGGGAAAAACAATAATAACTTCTGCAACTGCGAAAATAATCAGATCTTGAAACTGCTACTATTTCGCCAATTTTTAGCAATGGCTTATGAGATCACTCTCCTGTCTGTGTGTGTGAGTAACCCCCTCCCACTTTTTTTCTTTTTCAATTTTTGAACTCTTGGACCGAATTTTGCCAAACTCGATACACATATAATACTAAGGAAGGACGTATGTCGTTTATAGTTTTAGACTACGCCGGGCACTTACTTTTAAAATGGCGGCTATTTTAAAATTTAGGCAGATATGTCATATCTCCGAAACCATTCAACCCGATTTTAACCAAATTTTGTATGCTGATAGTGCAAGATGTAAGCATTAAATTCAGAGGTGAATATTGTTGTTGGTACACCATTTTAGGAAATAGCGCCACATGAAAAAAGATTAAGCTTTAACATTATGTCTCGAAAACTATTCAACCTATTTTCGCCAATTTTGTCACAAAATGGCACTGTGATTGGCCTTCTAATGTAAGTAATTGAACTTAATTAGACACTTAATTTTAAAATGACTGCCAGACAACATTTTAGGTTTATTTGGTATGACTACCATGCCATTTGACCAATTTCAACCAAACTTTATATTCTGATGGTTTGTATTGCAAGCATTATATAAGCTAAACACCCAACACTTAGCGCTGGATATAAAATTGAATCTTTTGCATTATATCTCGAAAACTACTCGACTAATTTTCGTCAAATTTGGTACGTAGGAAATTCTATGATATGCCACGTAAATGTAAGTATTTAAACTTTATTATGAATTTATTTTCAAAACGGCGGCCAGACAAATATTTTAGATTTATTTGCTATAAATATTCATAACAATTGACCAATTTCAACGAAATATTGTACGCTGACAGTATCTATTACAAGCATCTAATAAGTCAAACATAACAACTTTTGCCCGCCATATTGTAAGATAGTGCTACATGAATTGTGTAACTTATCGGGAAACAATTGACAGAATCCTACAAAATATGGCAAACGAGTAATACTGCGGTAGGCAATGTTAACTGATATGTTTTGTGTATGTCGGAGAATTATTTTCAAATTGGTGGTCATATAGCTATTTTAGTTTTGTATGTTATATCGTCGAAATAATGTATTTAATTCCAATGTAACTTTGTATGATGGCGATTTATATTACAACAATCAAATGTGTACACACAAAATCCTTTTTGTCCACCATTATGAAAAAATAGTGTCACTTGACAAATTAAAATTATCTCCGAAAACAACCTATTTCTACCAAATTTGGCAAACTATAAGCACCATGTCAGGCTATGTAAACTAATAAATTTTGAGAGGGTGAGATATACATATTTAAAAAACGGCGGCCATATAAACATTTTAGCTCCGAATTTTTTATCTACGAAATTGCAAAGCAAATTTAAACTTAACTTTGTATGCTGACAGTATCTGTTATATACATCAAAATTGTCTGTGCAAAACCTCATTTCTCCGCCATTTTGTAAGATATCCCCACATGAAATAATCTAGTTTTTATGCCGTAACTCGGGAAACAATTGGCCGATATCTTTCAAATTTGGCGAAGAAGATGTGATGTGGTAGGCTATATTAATCTATTTGTTTTAAGTATGTAAGTTTCTTGTTTTCTGAATGGCGCGTATACATACATTTTAGCTTATGGTGCCATATATATATATATATATATATATATATATATATATATATATATATATACGACATTATGTAACAAATCTAAATTCAACTTTGTATATTGTATCTATGTGCTAATATATAAACTTTTTGCCCACCATTTATGAAGATCGTCACATTATCAATGGGGATTTTATGCCATATCTAGGGGACCAATCTGCCGATAGGCATACACAGATCCTCTTTTGCCAGATTTTTTACAAAGTAGTGTCAGGTACGTAAACTGGACATTTCGTCATATTTACGGAATAATTCGACTAATTTCCACAAAATCTTGTACACCTACAGAATGCCATGTATAGTTACATGATTTAAATGGGATCAGATAATTATTTTAAAAATGGTGGCCATATAAATACTTTCATATGTTTGACATATATATTGAACAATTTAACAATTTCAATGAGACTTTTTGTGCTGAAACTATCTACTACAAACATCTTGTAGATAGTCTCTTTTTAAGCAATTTTGTAAGGTAGTCCCATTTAAGAAAATATGGTTTCTATGCCATATCTCGAGACTAATAAATAGATTTCCATCAAATTTTTCACACAAGTAGAGTTGTGGCAGGCCATGTAAACATGCGTTTTAGTGGTTCAGACACTTATTTTCAAAATGATGACCGCGTAAATATCTCAGATTAATGAACCTTATCATTCAAACAAACCATTACACTGATTACATCTGAAGTTGATGCTCCAAATCCGATCTCCGTGATGCAGTTGGTTGTAAGCCAGATTAATTTTACGAGTTTTTCTGAAGTCGAAACCTGGGTAAGTCACTCGTGTATTTTAACTGTCTTGGTACTATTTCACATGTTTCTAGTTTCATCTACAATGAAATTGCTGTCAATGAAACGTCAGCGATGCCACTGGTCGGAGGTTTTTCTCAGGAATCTCCCGTTTCCCCCTCCTTTGCATTCCGGCGCTACTCCATATACTCGCCTCGCTTCACGCCCATTGCCCCTAGAAACCTCACTTTTAAGAAACGCCCAAATCTCTCCACTTTTGACGACGACTGGTAGAATTTAACAACTGTATAGTTACAACTAGAATATCAACGGAGTTATTGAAAACAGAAATCATAAACTGTTTGGCTCTATGTAAACATTTCAGTTAGGATTAGCAGGAAACCTGTAGACAATAACACGAATATGGTGTGTGCTAAGTTCGACAGACATCTGTAAATATTCAACAACGATAATGTTCCCAATTTAAGCAAATTCGTGCAAGCAAGTACAACAGAAATTACTGAATAATATTTTGTCACCTGGCAAGTAGTGCAGTTCGTAAAGACATACGTAACATTTTTTTGTGCGTTTTACAAACAATTACCTACTCAGAAAAAATTTGCCAAATTTTTTCTTGTTTCACTACAACTAAAATACTGACTCTTTACAACTCACTATTTCATGAAACTTACAAAAATCATTTACGTATCTCCACAGTTATAACGAATTTGAAATGTGCAGCATTTAATTGTTAAAATTTGACTTAAATTTTACAGGTTCTATAGTAATATGCTGTAAAATTTGTTGCCATACATTTGTAGCGTTACAAAAATAATCCTGGCAACTAGTTTCCAACTGATCGATTGGAAAAATGCAAAAGAAAAATCTAAGTGAAGTAATTACAAGGCAAGATAGCTTGAATGAAAGGGTGCTTGCGATCGGCCATTGTCTCTTTTGACAGCCTTTCCGGTCGCCTTCGGGTGTTAGGGCGACCGGTGGGATTTCTTCTCTAAGCCATCGATCCGATGCTACAACCTCGTGGACTGAGGCGGCACGCTCTTAAGAACAAACTTCCGAAGAGTTCGCAGGGCAAACGAACCCTGTCCCTTTTCATTAAGAGACTTGAGGATAGGCCTCAGGGAGAAAGACACGTAATTCACCAGGAGCCAAAAAGAATAAACTTTCTTATAAATTTTTTTTCTTCGGAAAAAGGCGTGGATTTGCAGAAATATGAAAGCTAGGTAAACAGAGAATTTTTTTATTTTTATTTTTTTAAGATTTGGTAGCATCTATAAAGTCACCTCGCGAGTCATTCTTGTAGCATCATCAGCGTGTGGTAATATCCAATATTAAAGTATATAAAAGCTGTTCACGTAAAGTGAGCACTTTATAAGAAATGAACCATAAGAAAAAATCACTGTCCCTGCATGCATATATTTCAATGTGTGCACTGAGTGACATTTGTCCAGCAAAGTTGGTAATGATGGATGGTAAATAGTTCCATATCTTAACGTCGAATAAAAAATGTTAGGTAACCATTTGTGATAACTTAAAATTTTCTTCCGCTTTCTGTTTTTTTAATACATTGAAGTGTAAAAAAGAGCAGATTTGTAAAGTATTAATTTTCTTAATAATATTACAGAGTCATTTGACCGACGCATGTTTAAAGTGATGAGGCCCATGGCAATGTTAATTTTACATAATGCAGAAATATATACAACGTGTATATAAGTAAATATCTTAAGCAAAGCTTTCAAAAGTGCTCATTTTACCGTGAAGATCATATACAATGTTATTTTTCTAATTTTTTTTTTTTTTTTTTTAGTAATACTAAGGCTTTATGCCGGTACGCTGATTAGGGGTGATGGCTCTCAAGTAAAACTAACTAAAATAGTTTTATAAACTAGAGCTGTAACTTTCAAATAACCGGGATTCGAACCCTCCACCTTGTGGAAAGAAGATAACATCCGGTGACATCAGCGAGGAAGGTCACTCAAATATTTCATGATTCTTCAAAGTCAAAATATCCTTCTGCCATAGACCTACATGCATTTGATGTAAATGAAAAATCTATACATTTTTTTTTCACGGCATTTTCTTACTGTAATTTCTTTCTTTCGTTGCCAGAGCTTTCGAATAGTAATTGATGATTATGTGATATGTTTACCAATACTATTTCCACTCAGTTTTGAAGCACAACACGCGTCATTCTTTAGATGCCTATTGTCCTGTCACGAGTTGATCCAACTGCGTCCGTACTTTCTGTGCATCACTGGTTGTGAGTGGCTATAGAAAAAAAAAAAAAACGAACCAAATCGTCCAACAGTCACCGCTTTTATGTATTTTAAACGCGAGCAAGTCAAAGCTATAGAAGGTTTCGGATAGGAAAGGTCTAATTTCAGTTACTAAAGGCCCTTACTTTAATACATATTTTGTATGAGCTGGAGATACACTTACGCATTATACACGAACGAATAAAGTTAAAAAAAAAAATAATTAAAGTTATTTCCGAATTTTTTTTTTTTTATGTTCATACTGGCAAAGTCATTCGAGAATGGGAATCTAAAATAATGAAAGCCATTCAACCGGACAAAAATGCTGCTCAGTTCTTTATGTGTGTTTGGTGCTCAGACCTGCTCGAGAACGAAAATAGTTTGCTAACGGGAATTTTATCTATGCAGGGAAAACATGCCAGCAAGGCATAACAAAATGCAGTATAAGGAATCATATATAATGGCGTTTACGGAAAAATTATTTGACGCAAAATACAGAGATGCGTAATGAAAATCTCTTGAGCGGAATTGTTTTTTTTTTTTTTTTTTTACTTATTCGGGAATAGACATACCTTATGATTATGACGAAGATGTTCATAAGGGACCGCGATGGTTTAGCGACTGGGCCACTCGCCCCTCACCGAGGCGAACCGGGTTCGATTTCCGGCGGGGCCGCTCGCGGAATCTCTCACGTGGGAATCGTGCGGGACAATGCCGCTAACCTGTGGGGTGTCCTCGGGCGTCTCCCGCCCTTGCACTCCACCGCTGCTCTGTGCTCACGTTGGTTCACCCGCACTGGCTCTCATGACCTCGTTGCTTATAGTTGCCCAAACCAATACACCCTACTTTACTCCACATTAAATGGAAGATTTCCAGATTTCCAGAGAAACGAGGATCAGTCAATAGGGGAAGCTTAGGAATTAGACTAACAAAGATAAACTTTTGGACTTAACTGAACCATTGATTTGTACATGTGGCATTGCAACACTTTACTGTTGATTGCAGAGAACGCTCAATGGAAAAAAAAAAATTTCCAGTTAAATTCCTGAAATATAATTGAAGATTTTAATATAAACATACGTAATACGGAAAATTTACCACACATCACGATGCAAATATAGGCATTTGGAAACTTCACTATGCATTTTATTTTTCCCTGAACAAACGTAGGGAAATTCCCATGGATATGTGGGAAAAATACCACCATTCATTATTTATTCGTACGCGTATACGATGTTGTATTATTCTGAAGAAAATCCTTGGAGTGCACAAAATGACACAAAACTAATGAAATAAAAAATTAAATACGACCCAGTTTAAGGCGTTGCGAACAAATAGATAACATACACATAACTCCAAACAAGGTATTTTACTCAGATGTAACAGGGGGGGAATGATACTAAGCCACTGGTATGAGCAATCAACAAACAACAATTATATACGAAGGTAGAAAATAGCAAAATAACTGAATGAAACAATGAAGACAACATAGACGAACACAAGTCTATAACAGATAAATGTAGCTTAGGCCTATACGCAGATGACACACGAGGACAACACAGCGATGCCGTATGTCAATAATGAAGTTCCAGTTTGGCCGTGGATCCATCTGTTAGTAGAGGTCTATTGCAGATCTTGGCGCAACTCTATAATTTAACTAAAATTCAGCCAATTTCAAGTTAAATTCTTATTCCCCGTCAATCATATTTAAGGTCAAAATCAAAATCAATTTTCAACTTGTGTTTACTCTTTGTGTGTGGTTCTTTAAAGACTCATTTTTAAGCTAAATCACCATATTTTTGACGGAATTCCAAGAATTTTCATACTTTTCTTGTGATATTATTTTTGATTAATTGATTTGGCTTTCAAATTTAAAGTAAATATTTACCCTTTTTGACCTAAATTTAGCCTCATTCATCCTGAAAACGGACCACTGATCAAAGAGTGAACTAAGTATGTTTAAAAAAAAGTGTGCTTAATTGAGAATGAAGATTTGGATCAAATTGTTTTGATTTTGGGGGTGAGATTGACGAGAGGAATCATGTTTGAAGAAGAGATTGAAAAATTGTTACTTTTCCGATGGCCATATAATTGCAAAAAAAAAAAACAAAAAACAAGATAAATTACTGGCAACATCCATAGAACGGAGGCAGCACAACGGAGGCACCTTGACTCGCAGGCGGCGAAAATGCCTTCCCTACGTCGACGTAGGGGTTAATTTCCTGCGACGCGAGGCCCGGCGTCTCAGAGCGCCATCACCGGGACAAATGGTCTGGATGACGCCTCGTTACGACCGCCGAGGAGTTGGGGGGGGGGGGGGGGGCGCTTCTTGCGTGTCTGTCGCTCCGCCGTGATTAATGGCCGGCCTTTCCTCCCCGACACTGGGAGACGGGCAGGTGGCAACGACACTTCATTACCCAGGTAACAGAAGGAGACCCCCTCGAACTAACCTTCGCATGAAGGGAGAGCCTTAGCTTGAAAAATGACAAAGCAGGTATTTTGTACTTGTTTAAACTACCACCTTCGGCAGTCTGCAAAAACGTCCCATGGAGCATACTTTTGCTTTTCAATCATAGTGCTGAATTCGTTACGTCATTCAAAGGCGCTATCCTACTGGTTCTTCGAGCGTGGAGTGGGCTGCTTGTTGTTGAGGCCACGGTGGCTGAGCGGTTAGACAGCTCGCCTCCCACCAAGGCGAACCGAGTTCAATTCCCGGCCGACCGGGGTTTTCGCAAGTGGGAATCGTGCTGGACGATGCCACTGGTCGGCGGATTTTCTCGGGGATCTCCAGATTTCCCTGCCCTTGCATTCCGGCGCTGCTCCATTCTCACCTCATTTCTCCCTCATCGGCTCTCAGGATCTCGTTGTTAAGAGCCACCCGGATATCTTTTTTCAACTCAACTGGTTGTTGTTAAAAAGGGGGTGGGAAACATTTCCGAGAGACTAGTTAGTTTTTGTAACTTCAATTAAATCGACCCAAGAAATGACACTCGCATCGACTGAGATAAAATAACATTGACTGCCAGGGAAAATTAGTTCACCGAGGAATTTTATTGTAATGGCGCATTAGTTCAGTTGCATTCTGCTACACCGCTACAAGACAGAACTGTTAACGGAAGAACAGCAGTCATAAAGTTGTGGTTTCTCGAGATAGGCATTATGTTAGACGCTCATCTACGCATTACGTCAGAAAGATTTCCTAGCAATATGTCTCAACGGGGAACTCAAGTAAGCAGTCTGTTTGGATTTGCCCTTAGATTGTGTAGGAGTATTTTCCATCAAGACAGTTTTTTCATGCAATCATTGTGTTTTCCTAGTGAATTTATAAAGCTAAGAATGCATTTTGGTGACATTTCAATCACTTTGTTAACGTCATGAAGATAACAATTTGACGTGGCTGAGAAATATTTTCCTTTCACAAGAAACGTATGCCGTTTTAAATTTATTTTATATCTAAATGGAATAAAAGATTTATATTATAATCCTGTTCATGGCTTGAGGAAATTATGTGATTCATCACGCAAATAAATATCCCGTTCAAATAAAAATCACTTGTCATACATAACGAAGCAGAAAGAACGTCATTTGTTTTGGAACTGTAAATCCTGCTAATTTTACATCACGAAACTTACAAAGGATGTTAATAACTTGACTTCAAGGAGAGTTCTGCGAAAAGGAATGGAATACTGCTTTTGGAGTTGTTGTAATGGTAGAGGAAGGGAGGGGGTGATTACAAGTGGTATTAACACAGATATTCTACTGGAACGAATCTGGGAGCAAGTAATTGGAATTCTTGAGGGACTTCCACTCAAAATACTCGGTAATCAAATATTAAAGAATATTTGCTCTACTCGAAACTTCACAAGATAATATCGGTTGTAGGCTATTAAATAAACATGGGGAAGAAAAAATTATGAACGGTAGATCAAGTTGACATTTGATGAATAAGTCAGCTCTTGGGACAAAAAGAAAAGATAATTTTAGGAAAGAAACTTACTGCACTTACAAGATGGTTTAGGAAGATTTAGCGTCTCTTAAGGAGTTAGTTCCTCAGCTCGTGCAACGTAAAATTATCGTATTATGGACATCATATTCTCTATAGTAAAGGTATATTTCGATTTGCACTGATGTGAACAGTGCACAATTTCGGTATATACATTGTAAATAGTCAGTTCTAGTGTATTGGCGTCATTTAATACACGATAGGTGAATATTATGATATCCACTTACAGATACTTACACACTAATAAAAGTTAATCTAAAAACCGGATAAAGAATTTAAAAACTCATCTCAGCCCTGTAATTTTACGTAGTGAGAATATTTTTTAATTGTTCCTTAATTTTTATTTTTTAATTTTACTGTGTGCTCCTCAAACCTGATCCGATTAAACTTGGTGACAAGGAAAGAATTATTACTGTACTTAAAAAAGGAATTGACGTCACAGATCACGATATCCAGTAAGAGTTAAGGGCTCTGCCTATAGGCTATTCACAGTAACGTGGACAATTTTGAAAGCCTTCTCATTTGGAATAATAGCCAATAATTATATTTTATTTTAGCCTTAGACGGTAACTTGCGAGCGCGGTGTAATATACACATTGTGTAAAGATGGTTAAAGGATAAGAATTGCTGAAAGGAATAAGTAACTATAGTCCATTCCCGATTGGAAGTGACTTATGAAAATCAACCTTTGAAAAAACACTCCAGGCATAACATGTCAGCCCGTTTTTTTAATAACCTGTATTCCACAAATATATAACACTGTGGTTAACTTTAGAGGACTGTATTATTGAACAAATGAAACTTTACCTTAATATCTTCTATAACTTTTAATATTTATTTCTTTTTTAAATATGAATTAACAACATAGAGTACAGCGATGTGTTGGCAACGACCGGTAAGAAATAGTTCAGAGTTAAAATATTGTTTTAACCTCGTTTTTCAATATACTATTTGAAATTAAACGGTGCCTATCGAAATATTTAAATATTTAAGTAGCCCCGATGGCAATATATCTAACTTTTTAAAGTTTAAAATAACAGCGGAAAATATCGTGAGTAGGCCGTAATGGTACGGTAGAGTTTTATCGAGCGAGAAAGAAATTGAAAAACTGTCTGCTGGCGAGGCTTGTCGCACTATTTCTCTTTCTTCGTCTCTTTCACACTCGGGAAATTTCACTTCACTAGTATGCATTGATATTATACATGTTTTCAATTGTAGCATATTTCATACTTATTACAGCAAAATAATTTTTGAATTTGTAATTTACAAATGAAAAGAGATTTTAACGTTTGAATACGTATTTTAATATATTTAGATATGATGGCGGGGAAGTTACCAAGTGAAGTTGGCAGATGTGGTGAGCCATGACATGGCGTGTTGCTTTTTGTCAAACAAAACGTAAATTATTCTCACTCCGAAAAATACTTCAAATTAATACATCATGTTTGTAGACGTTGTGTTTTTTTTAAATCTACCTAGGTAAGTTACGATGCTGTGATAAATCTGTGTTTCCACTGTGACGTATGTTTCGTTAATCATTGCGTCTGTGAAATGGCGTGCTTTTGTGCATCGTGGTCGATACGCTGGCCCTATGTGTGCATGATTTCAAATATTTGATTAGCACTATTTATACGTTTCAAATGTGAACTGTTTTTATGACGAAGTTATTTATTTACTTCCACGTCTATTTATGTATCACAACTGTGTACCTTTGCCCGAAGGGGTTTAAACACAGACGTAAAACGTAATTTGCCACAATCCCAGAAGAAAAATACTAAGCCCAGCCCGATAAATTTCAATAAACCTAATAAACAGTAAGTAGCAATAAATAGAAATATGAGGGGAATAAAAGTTATCGTAGGCTTATCTATGTGCATGTTCATCGCTATCTTTTAAAGTTTGTATGACAAAAATGAGCAACACGAGTTGCGTGCCTGAGTTTAATGTGCCTTTTTCACTGGTTGTTCCTTCGTTTTAATACTTATTCCAACTGAGGTCATCCTTTCAGAGTAATGACCCAACACATATAATTAACAAAAGGATAATTACAATTAGTACAGCCCTTTACCTCGCAGTTGAAACAGTGTTAAACACAGTCGCGGCAAAATACTAACGTGCACTACATGTATTGAGCTACGTCGCGGAAAGTAAATGTGTTAATGTAAAATAACCGTAAGAACTGTCTTCAATTCAGACATTTTTAAAACGTCATAAAGCTGACCTAAATAATGTTAGAGGCCTAAACTGTGAATATTCATACGGAATGGTTTTTGGAATATGACAGAATTCTTTGAAAAGCTGTAAACATTAAACAACACATCTGACAAATATAAAAGTAGAAGGCACATTTCAATGTTTATTTTTATGTGTAGCGAAAGTATACGAACACATGTACACACACAATTGAATGTAAACATTGATTTTGACAGATGCTACATGGCAGTCACATGGCGATGTTTGTTTACATTTGGCGGAAGGATACGAAACGGGTCTGCAAGTAGGTATTTAGCAGGGCTCCGAGAAAGTTGCTTCCAATGGGGAATGGACTATAGGTCCTCAAAAGTGCTTGCTTTACCGTGAACAGCCTATACCAAACCTCCAGCAGTTTAAATGGGGAATAATTGCTACGGAAATTCCTTCTAAAAACATCGAATTTAAAGATAAGTACATAAAACAAATAAAAATAGTAATAACACAATTTCATAAAATACTAACATGTTAAGAAACTTTCAGAAATTTATCAATTTATTATTATTTCTAAAATGTTAATTTTAATGTTTAATTTTTTATATATATTAAAAAAAAAAAAAAAAAAAAAAAGCATTTTAAACCCGAAAATTTGCGAGATTTCTTAACACGCCAGTATTCCTTAAGAAATGTCACGTAGAATATTTTGGTTTGAATCGGTTGTCTTTGAAATCGATGCACTGAGATGGAATTTATGTAACAGTGATTTCCCATTTGAACTCTGTGATTGCAGGCTTGGTAGGAAGAGACCTCAATTCTTACTAGCTGTCGTGATTTATGGCGTAAATACCATTTTGAGTACAGTAATGTTCCTTTCCTTATCACCACGTTCGAACGGATTAAAATCTTCAAAATGTCTTTCTATATTTCATCGCTTCTGAAGTGGCATCACGTTCTGTTTCATCTGTGGTTGCAGGATTATAAGTCAGGGCCCTTAACTGGTGAATTTTCTCTTGTAGAAGTTGAATTATCTGATAGTTTCTTCGAACTTCGAATTCTATTTTTGCTCTTGTGGGCGGTAAACAAACTTTATTTTAAAGTTCTCCTCTCGGGGATATTAGCGTTTGCTAGAGTGTTACGTTTCAGTAATAATATATCTTGGTACTTAGTTAAGCAGCACGGGAATATCTAGTAAAACTTTTGAAACTAAATCGATGTTATCGTTGTATTACTTGACATAGGCCTAGTCTAAGAAACATTTAGCTAATGTTCCTTTGCTTCTCTTAATTAGATTAATAGATCCTCTTGATGTAACTAAGATAATAAGTATATTCGTGATTAAAACTACGTAGGTTGCATACATTATAATCCCGGCATAGAAAATTATTCCACTTCATGTTGTGCGTATGTACAAATTACGGAGATAAAATTAGAAAACTTAGCATTATAGGCTGTTCGCATTAAAAATGAGCACTTATGCGGCCCTAGTTATGTTTTTCCTTTTAGCTATTTGTATCCTTTAATCATATTTTAAAATAAATATTGCCATGTAAGTGACAAACAGAGTACGTATATTCCACCGCACTTGGGAAAGTTAACGAATAAGGGTTTTCAAAAGTGCTCAATTTACCATACATAGCCTATAAGTATAATATTCACTTGACAGAATATTTCAAAACTAGATAAGCTCTTCTTTGAGCAAGATATTGTTTCTTAGGAGATTGCGTGCGTTTGAGACCTACTTCGGCTGCGTTTGTCCGACATCTGCAATGAAGACTTCAAGCCTCTACGTAAACGTAAAAAATAACCGGTTCGTTACCTTGGCGTCTTATTTTACTCGCAAATATGTTTAATTCTTTCTCCAGACAGACTTCCCGGCATATTTATTTAGCTTTACTGGTTCGCCGTATTGCCTCTTTTATCTTAAGCGATTTCCCACATCCCTTATAGTTTCATCAAACCAAATGTCATTGCACTACCATGGAGTATATAGTCTATTCGCAGTTTCTTCACATTTTTTTAATCAAACCTTTGAAAAATAACCCCAGGTATGACGTATTTAATTATATCTTAAATGCGATATGTATCACAAGTGTTTTATACTTCTGTTAACATAAAAGGTCTTATTTTTCGTTAAATTAAAGTTTTAACTATATTTTAGTTATAAATTTTCCTATATATAATTTTTTATAAATGTGAATAAATACAGTGAGAAAACATGTGTGTGGTAGCGCCTAGTAAGAAATAACTTTTATGCAAAATATTATTACAACTGAGTGCGCACGAATCCGGTGCATCGTCCTTTGGTGTAATTTTATAGACTTAGTTAGGCTTAGTTTGGACGAGGCGGAGGAATATCCTGGAAGTAGAACTTTAGCAGGGCTTCAGAAAAGTGTGAAGTAACCGTGAATGGATTATAGTAGAGCTGCGGAAGGTCTTTGATACAAACTTAAGTTGATCTGCCCTAGAAGAGTGAGAGCACAGTTCAATCAAAGACTAAATTATCAATTTTCGTACATTGTATTACAGCTAGTTTTATACTAAAATGAGGCATTGAACGAAACAAATACACGGGACATCTAGTTACTGAAAGTAAACAATCCACAATTTTTAAGTTACTAAATGATACATATTGTTGTACATGTAAAGAATTATTTTAAAAAAATTGTAAGTCATAAAAATAATTCTCCTGTAAAGAAAACGTAACTCATTTTATGCTCCAGCAAAATCTGAAATGTAATTACCTACAGGAAAACAGCACAACACGATTTTTTTTTTAATTTTCAGCAACTACCAGTCCGAATTTTGAAGACGAGGTTGAAGACTGCGTCAGCATAGCCACGTTGGACAACGTTTATAAAGGAATACATATCAACAGTCCACTGACCAGACAGGACCTGGACGCGCTCATCGAATCCTTTCGGAAAAAGAAGGTAAGTGCCTGATTAAAGAACTAGCGTTTTAATGACAAGAGTAGTGAGTAAATTAATTTCATTTTTCTGCGATATTGCTCTCCGAGCAAATTTTATATTCAGAATACGCATATCTGTGGCCATATTTACGAAATTTTACCTTCCCATTAAGTGAGTTATGGACCTTCCATTAGCAAAAGTGGAGAAATATATTTGTTATTTGAATTACTAAAATATATTATAACTGTACGTAATATATACATTCTTCGTATAACTGATTAATATCAAAGGAGTTAACCCAGTTGTCCTGGTAAAAAAAATTTTTGTCTCCTTCCGGCATTCTTTTTTTTTTCCAGACAGAAAAGTACGTGGATTGATATCTATAACACTGTTAGCACTAACTACATGACGAGACACATTAAACATTCTGAAGCAATGTGTAAATCAAGCTGAGCTTCCCATTTGAAGTTTGCCCTACGAAAATATTAAACACTTATTGCATTAAGGGCTGTATGTATAGCACGTAATGCATGCAAAAGTTGACGGAGCAAAATGCAAATTGAGTGTTTCTACCGCAATCTCTTCGCTTCCCTCCACTTCTCTGATTTTGAATACGTAAATAGTTAAACAACCAGAAGGAGCTTGCAGATGATGGTGCAGCTCAACATATCAATACGTGTGTTCACCGTTTAATTATACCCGATATCTCATTTAAAAAAATGCGTTATTTTCTTCAAAGCTTGCTTTTAAATGTCGTTAGGTAAGTAGCTGAAACAATTTTACTGGCGTTGTAACATGATATACCATATATAGGTGATCTGTGATACCTACTTACTGTAGCCTTATCGACATCAAAATGTTACTTGTACAACAGTTATTTCGTCTCATATTTACTGTCTTGCGTTTTTATAATTTCTTTTCAGATAATTTGTTACTGACACTAACTGAACGCATTTATAAAATTGGGAGAAGGGAATTATTTATAAAATTTTTTATAAATCTTAACTACAAA
The DNA here is from genome assembly GCA_029891345.1 of Dryococelus australis. Taxonomy (NCBI): domain Eukaryota; kingdom Metazoa; phylum Arthropoda; class Insecta; order Phasmatodea; family Phasmatidae; genus Dryococelus; species Dryococelus australis. The sequence continues at coordinate 50,151,711 of CM057003.1, forward strand.
TTGAAACTAATAAATGCTTTGTTAATAACTTACACTGCGTCTGAAATTTTGCCGGAAAGTATAGACGGATTATTTATTTCAATCAGGTTTTGAATGTAACGGAAGTAAAAGATCCGTTTTAAGTTTTAACAGGGAGAAACTTGTCTTGTTTGGTGTCCATCACCTGTTAAAATATACGGCATATAGCAGGACACTGCCGGTCTCATAAAGCCGCAGTTCGTTCCGTTTAAGTTGCATGGAATTAAGTATAATACTCTGAAATTCCAAAAGTCACGAGATACGGGACTATAGGCTGTTCACGGTAAAGTGAGCACTTTAGAAAAACCTTAGAAAAAGTCACTGCCCCTGCTTGCATACATTTTAATGGCCACACTGAGTGACATTCGCCCAGTAAAGTTGGCAACGATGGATGGAAAGTAGTTCCACATCTTAACGTCAAATAATAAATGTTAGGTAACCATTTGTGATAACTTAAAATTATTTCTTTGATTTTCTGTTTTTTTTTTTTTTTTTTTTAATACACCGAAGTGTAAAATGGTGCAGATTTGTATAGTATTTACTTTCTTAATAATTTCACAGTTTCGTTTGACCGACGCATGAATGAAGTGATGGTGCCCATGGCAATGTTAATTTTACATAAGGCAGAACAATTCACAACGTGTATACAAGTAGATCTTAAGCAGGGCTTTCAAAAGTGCTCGTTTCACCGTGAACAGCCTATATGCGAATGTAATAAACAGTGTCTAGATTCCACCACTCTCGGAAGTTAACGTCTAAAGCTACAATAAAACATTTTTATTGAATATTATCCCAAATGCGAGCGCTTTTAAAAGTGCTCACTTTACCGTGAATTGCCTATAGTGTCGTGTAGGCTCTCCTCTAGTCCGGCGATGTGTAGCAACTTGTTATGGCATCGATTCCACGAGCGGGCGAAACACCTGCAGAGAGATGTTGGCCCATGCCTTCTGAATAGTTACCCATAGCTCCCTGCTATTTGTACTTACTGTAGGTACAGTATATTGAGTGCGAATAGACCTCCCCATCCCATTTTTTTTTTTTAATGGCGAGCCTCCAAATCCCGCTACGGCAGCGTGAGCACCTTCACAGTCCTGTGTGCCCTCCGGCATGCTTGTTAGTAGCTAAGACGGTTGGAGAATGGGATGGGTCTCAGGGCAAGCCCCACGTGCCTTAGGTCGGGTTGAATTAAGAAATTGAGTACGTGCATCGCCGCTGAGCAGGGTTGTCTCGTGCCATGGCCGCAATTGTAGCCATGGACACACCCCGACAGAAGAATGGTCTAGACAAGGGCGTAGCAAACCAGGCAAAGTGGAGAGGGCCTGGAGAAAACTACGCGACAGTCGTGGAGGATATACATGATTGCTTTTATTGGATTAGGGCTGGGGAAAGTAGGGTTATTGTTAGTTCGCGAATATAGACCTTGTGAGGTTAATGAGTGGTTACATGGAATGTGTCGAGCCGCTGCTGGAATGTATCCAGGATCATGCCGCGTTAGCACGGCCCTGGGGGCGGGGGACAGAACTGCGCCACCCGCCCGCAGATGCCAGTCATCTCTCTGGAAGGAGAAAAAAGTGTTAGTTTCCAGGCATAAAAAAGTAGGAGTATTAAGGAAGAGGAAGGGATTTGTGGGGCGATGTAATGAAATGAAATTACCTACGTCGTTATTTCGCTTGCAGCAATAGGTGAAAAAATGTATATAGTGTGTTATTTGTATTTGTGTGTAAGGGTAGATGTACCACTTCACAACCCCCCCCCCCCTCATCGGCTGCAGAGAGCACACTACGCCACAGCCTCTTCAGTTTTTGCTGGTAAACTGAAAAGAGGCCGTGTCCCCGTCCCAGAATGGTCCATGGGGTTTGTTCCGGGCTAACGGCGTGGCCACAGCAGTCGTTGGAACTCTTTAGAATTCTTCTCGAACCAGTTCTGCACTACTTGGGCCGATAACACGGCGCGTCATCCTGCTGGGATATCGCTTTGACGTTGGGGCACGTGAAGTCTACGAAGGGGATGCAGTGCGATGTCACGACCAGCATACACTCACTTGATGCCAGAGCACAACCGACACAGGTCTGCGCACTTCGAAGACTTAAGTACGGTAGCACCGCCGGCTATTACTCTTAGAGGCTATTCACGGTCAAGTCAGCACATTTGAAAGCCCTCTTTTTGGAATAACACTCAATAATTAAGTTTTATTTTAGCTTTAGACGCTAAATTCCGAGTGCAGTGGAAAATACGCACTGTGTTAATCACTCACGTTGAAATATTTATTTTAAAAACGTGGCTAAAGAATAAAAAATGGCTGAGAGAAAAAAGTAACTAGGGCCTCAGAAGTGCTCACTTTACCGTGAACAGCCTATACATAGAGTTATCCCATGAGTTTTGGCAATTCAGTGTATATACCCTTTTAGTTCCAAGTTTCTTCTGCTAAATAAACATATGAAGAGGATATTTATTCTTTCCCCATTCTGTCAAGTATTACATATCGATATATCAATTCACTTACTCCGCTATTCTAAGAATATCGCCCAGTGTTAGGCTTTGGCATAGCAATAGGTACTTTCTATGAATCTGATTGATTTATACAAAAAATTACGATATTTCTGGCAGATTACCTGTTCTTTGGAACATATTATCTTATAAAATTCAGAAAGGTTACATGTTATAATGCGAACAAAGGATCGACATTCCATTATTCGATTTATTTTCATTTATTAGTGATTGCTAATATGTTAATTTTTAAAATACTTACGTCAATGTACTTACTCTGGTAGTAGCTCAATTCAGATTACCGTTTCAAAGAATTTTTAGTCCTACAACTGAGTGTAAAAATTAGTATGAGGCGTTTTGAAATTCAGAGTACGCATCCTGCAGCACACAAAAGTTGCACATGATGGAGACACCTGTAAAAAGAATAGGTGTATTTACTCAAAGGAACAATAAGTTAAGTAATTCACTACTATGTGTGGTGGAACTCTTACCTTCGCGACGGATGACATGCAAATAAACTTATAGAATGTAAACCATTATACTATAATGATATGGACTACTAGGCTCATCGTTTAGTATAGTCTGATTATTAAATTAATATGAGGCGTTTTGAAATTCAGAGTACGCATCCTGCAGCACACAAAAGTTACACATGATGGAGACACCTGTAAAAATAATAGGTGTATTTACTCAAAGGAACAATAAATTAAGTAATTCACTACTATGTTGTGGGGGAACTCTTACCTTCGCGACGGATGACATGCAAATAAACTTATAGAATGTAAACCATTATACTATAATGATATGGACTACTAGGCTCATCGTTTAGTATAGTCTGTTTATTAAATTTGAAGTAGATTTGTAATTAAATAACAACGGAATGACCTATGCCAATAATTGATCATTTTTGCGATATCGCACCCTGTTCTCTTCGCTAGACGTTCTCGCGAAACTTTCTAGGCGTATTTCATGAATAAATATGCTATAGTGAAAATATTCTGAGAAGAATGACACATTTTATTCTTCCGTTTAATTCCTTTTACACGCGTGATAACGCGTCTATTATATGGAATTTGCACTCCTCTAGACTCTTGTATCCATGTAAATAGGGCGAAATTAGCGGAGGAAATCTCGCCAGTGTTATAAATATCAAAATACTATGTTGAGTTCAGGAATGTGAAGCAGTTTAAAATTCTGTACAGACAGTGGCCAATCCGAGGCAAATAAAATTAAAGCCAACCATATTGTTGGCCGGTAGAACTGAAATACGAATACGTGACGTAGCAAAATGTACAATTATTCAACTCATTGAAAAATAAATAAAAATTCTAAATTACAGTACAACTGGACGAACTTTCAGATATTCAGAACAGCAGCGTTTCATTTACATATCTTTAATATACTGGTCTGGAAGAAAGTTTCCAGAAGGAAGGCATTTTAATTTTATTGTTTCTGAATTACTTACTTTAGCACAAGCAGTGAAATTTTGATATTTTAAAAATGTTTCATTTAATTATAGATTTCAAACGGAAAATTTTAGTCTAGTTTTTACTCACGGCACGGCACTGCCTATCTTGTATGAAGAAAATTAGGTTTAAATAAAGCAGTAAACAAAGAGGCAGGCAATAAATTATTTTCAACGTATAGACACGTACATGCGAAACCTAATCTTCCAGAAATGATGCTTAGACTTAGTAAAATTCTTTGTCAATATTTTAAAATTATAAATTATTTGAAAATTGCACGTTTATCAATATCCTTTTAAACCTTTAAAAATGATATTAAAACAAACTAATCTGGACTTCTGTAATAACTTATAAATATAGTGTTTTAGTGCTGCGTTTTAAAATTTGATTTGTGTTGGTAATAGTGTTTAAAAGAGGGCGTTACTTACATTTTGTTAAGTAAATTATATAACTTACATATGTTTTGGGGTTTTGTCATAATTAGTGTTGGTGGCCGCCCGCCTTCTAATAAAAAGAAAATTTACTGTTTTGCGGCCTTACAAAGGTTGAGAAATGTTGCTCTAGATTATTCACAAAAATTTAATTGACAGCAATGTGATGGAGTTTAAAAATCACTGTGTTCTAAATTAAAGTACCTAATCATTCATTAGGGCACCGGTTCTTGTTCAGATTATGCATTATATGAGGTTCTTTCACTGAGTGTGGTCCGGTTTCACTTCTACACGTACGACAAATTTATAGCAAAGATAATCCGGGATGCTAAGATCGGAGATAGTGCAGAAGCTCATGGAAATCACTTTCTGTCAGATGTTCTCCGCTACCTTCATCGTCGATTCTCTTCGTTTCTCGACGTATTCGCCCGCGGGTAAAATGCCTAAACACTATAAAGTGAGCACTTCTGAAATCAACCTCAGAAAAAAGTCACTGACCCTACCTGCATATACTTTAATGGGCGCCGTGAGTGATATACGGCCAGTAAAGTTGGTAACGATGGATGGGAAGTAGTTCCATAATTCAACGTCGAATAAAAAGCGTGAGGTAATGATTTGTGATAACTTAAATTATTTCTTTCGCTTACTGTTTATTTTTTAACACGTCGGAGTGTTCAAATAAGCATTTTTTTTTTTTAATATTTACTTTTATAATAATTCCACAGTTTCACTTGACAGACGCATGAATAAAATGATGAGACCCATGACAATGTTAATCTTACATAAGGCGGAAGAATACACAACGTGCATACAAGTAGCTGTTAAGCGCGGATTTCAAAAGTGCTCATTTTTACCGTGAATAGCCTATAAGAGTATGTTTTACAAGATGACAACGTTCAGTAATGAGGGAGATTTCACAGTTTAACCACGCCGCTAATGAACCCGCACTGGTGAAGCTCAGCCTCCATACGAAGTGCACATCCTTTGCTTGCAAAAGCCCTTATAACACAAACTTACAATCCCTAATCATACCAGCACATCACCTTCGTGTAATCTTCGGCTCCCAGGCGCTCTCTTACAATGCTTAAAATTCATATATACTGGTTGTTCTTGTTCGGAAACTCACCCGAAATATTGTGGGAGGTGATTCCTTGTGTAAAATGGGGAGACTTAACGTATTGCAACTTTTAGCTTAGCCCAACTCCTCCTCCTCCTATGAAGATCGAGTCTATAATTCGCATATTCACAGCATATCGAAAACGGTGTCGAATTAAACCACGATTTTCTGAACAATGTTTAGTGTTATCGAGATCTTCGACGTATAAAATAAACCAGTGTTAAGACCGTCCACCTGAATACAAATGAGTTTCTATATCGCGCCTACCTTTTATATTCTAAATATGAATTGATACAAAAAATATTAATTTTAAGTAAAGTTTATTACGGCTATTTGACCACGTCTGACAAGTTCTAAAAATTCTGTCACTACTGCTATGATTATTTTTATCCTATGATTATTTTTAGTTCATTTATAAATAAGAGCTTGGTTTTAAAAGGTTTTTTTACAGCTAATTTATTTTTTCTCTCGGGCTCTTATATTCAGTACCTTCTTACCAGACCCTAAAAGCTTCCCTTAAAAATCGTGTGTTTTTTTTAACAACGAGTTATGGCTCAGAAGGTCACCACACTAAGCTGACCTATGTTGACAGTGCAACAGATATTACCACTGTAATACGAATAAGAATTCTTTAGGGACAACACAACAGGAACAAAAATTATTTATTCAGTGGTTTCATTATAACTATATTGGTTTATTTGCTTCTTCTTCTGGTTCGAAAACGGAATACAATAGTAAGGTTTCGTATCTCTAATTGATTTACGTTTCTTGTGGCTTCACATTTTCATTTCTCGTATAGAGGCATCCTAAGGAATCGATTTCGGTCACTAAAATTTTAAATATTTACTGCGTAATTTTAAAAGAAACGACTGAGTTATTGTGCTGGCAGAAGCGATATATCTACTAATAAACTGACAGGTCAGCAATTATATTTTATTTATTAACAAAGTGAAAATATTGCTGGCCATGTACTACAGGGCTAATATTGAACCCCCTTTTTCCCAAAATAAACAAAATTTTACGGTTTTGTATGTGTAGTGAGAAAGTGAGGTTAGATAGTAAATGACATTTTACTTGGAAAATCTGAAATATAAAAACTTCGTTTAAACGATAATCATATTTTTCATCGTGCAGTGTTAGAGATACATAACATAGACAAGAACATATATCAAATGAAAGACAATCGAAAACTTTGCTTTGTTACGACTTATAATGGCAATACTCTTCATTATCTGATATAAAGGTAAACTTGTTATGCAAATTTCTATTACGAAATATCGATTTTAATTAGGTCAAAGCACTCAGAACTATCACCTGATGCAAGGTGTCGATCATTCGTTCATTTCAGTTCGCGTATGAAGGCGTTGGCTACTGGGCGCATACACTTATTTTATGAGTTAAAATATTGCTGTACATGCAAACACAAGTACAGTTACTTCACTGCAGTGGATAAATGGTAAGAAAAGTTATGTGCGTGTATTGCGAACCTAAAGTGTGACAGTGCACTGTTTCCTACGTCACAGTCAGCGAAAAATATAAACTGGGCCACGATGAAGATATTCATTACCCCAAATAATATTTGTTCGGCTGTAAGGCCATTGTTTGTAGTACTGAGGACAATGGGCATGGCACCAATCAGACAAAATCAAGACGACGGCATTTACATCTACAGAACACGCACTGGTGGTGTTACACAGACTGCTGCTTACATAATTTTGGTTATTGTAGTATGTTCCCTTTACCATTACTACAAGAGCCTTCAAATCGAGAACAACGATATTTTGAGAATGATCATGTTCTGGCTCGCAGTCCTCATTAGCAATGGATGCATGGTCACAACGTTTGTCACATGCACTAGTTGTCAGCTTGGTGATGTCTTCAGAAGAATACTTCACATGGATGAAGTGGTTCTTTTACCAAATCCTGGGTCAGGTACCGTCATGTCAGAATGCTTCTCTGTATTCAGCTGTGCTGCGTGGTTACAGTCACAGGTTGTGTTTATTCCATAAATTTTTACTATGATCAATGCATTTTCAAATTCTGGTCTGTAGGTGTGTTTTTCTCTTATTTGATCAATAAATTGGGATATCCCTTATATCTGAATACGGTTCTGCTACTTGGGAAAATTGTGGATTGTTTGAACAGAGACATTGAAGATCTTTGCAACCATAGAAATCTCAGTAACTGCCAATGTCTTGGAACATAAACACCAAGTTTCCGACGACAGGATCACTTGAAAATGACTGTTTCGCCAAATCGTCCACTACATTCACCGTCCACACTGCTTGCATAACTCTACAGCGGAGGGCAGAAGCAGAATCATGCTACACTACTGCTAGCTTGCTAAAACACTTGCGGAATAATTTCTATTACCTGCGAGAGACGATGATAATGTTGGACTACATTTTTGGCTTTCAGATACTCTTCACTTTGATATGCAGTGCAAGCAACATTACATATAATGCGAAGAGGATCATTGACATTCTCACTGACACTGCACAGAATAAAATACCTGTAGACGGATCATCTTTGATACCAGCTATATCATGGGGTATCAGTGAAGTTTTATATATGACACTGACAACATTTGTTCTGCAATATGTCGCCGACAAGACAGAGAAGACCATTCGTCTGCTGCAAAAGTTGAGCCTGGAGCCAGTCGACACGAAGGAGCTGCAGATGTTCTCCCAGCAGGTGTTAGAGAGGCCAGTTGTCTTCAGTGCCTGGGGATTCTTCAGCCTGGATCGCCGCACATTCTTCTCGCTCATGGGCTCCTTGGCAACTTACATTGTTTTCTTAGTGCAGCTGCGATATTTTTACGGTGTTTTCAGTTTGGTTTACACCTAGAAAGTGTGATGGAGTCTCAATGTTTTCCCACCATTCTTACTGTTTGCCACAAATCTACAGAATTTCTACAGCATTTCCCACAATGATAGGAAACTAATAGCCAGCACGATCTAGCCGTGGAGTTATTAAGTTTTTTCTTTGTGAATTTATGTACTGTCGATTACTATTTAAAGATAGGTGCTCATAAGATGTATCTGTTGTCAGTTATACAAAAACTTCTATTATAAGTTTTGCATGTGTGTGACATAATTCACTTTTCACGTTCAACATATAACTCAGATCACACAAAATGTTTCCTTAAAACGAGTAGATAACAGTGGCACATTTTGAAACATTTTCTCAATGTTCTCTACTAAATCTGGTCGGGATTTTTTTTGTTACATTGGTAGTTAGGGATACGGTTTGTAGAACATAGTTCTCCGTTAAGTGTTCTATAGGTTAATGCTCTTTTTGGATAATTATTTTTTAATATTTCTTTGTGTTGTGTTTGTATATAGTTTCCTTTTCTCCTTCACGCATCATTATTTTCGATGTACATACACTGATGATTAAAGCCTATGGGGCTGATATTTCTTTCCTTGAAGCTTTTAGTTCTAATAGTGGATTTGTGATACAAACTATTGTTTTGACAATTTCATATACAAAATTATTATAACATATAGCACAAATCTATGATCATTTCACAAACACTGTAAGCAATATTCTTTAGCTTTGCACATACTCGTCGAAACAAGCAAATCAGAACAATGTGGTTGAAGTTTAGGTTTATAAATGTACACACTTTTAAATGGGTTACTGAATCCTTTTATAACTGTTGTTATAATAGACACTGCTTGGTAAAATAAGTAGTTGGCATTTTCCCCTGAAAAATTGTCAGCATTAAATGTTGTGAGCTCGTCTATTCTCTATATGTTATGAACTTATTTTACTATGAATGTAGGTCACTTTATAATTTTCTACTGCTTTTTCCTAATGTTTACGAGTATACTACAGCAAATATAAGATAGCAGAACAGTGTGTCAAAAGTGTGTGAGTTTTGTTGCAGAAAATTAAAACATGTTCCAAACTATATGTGTTGCAGATGTGTTTAGGTGTGCTTGCATGTGTAAAAGTGACGTAGATATTTTGCAGTCAGTTGTTCACTTGTAAATCAATCTTTAAAATATATGTTTACTCACAAATATATTTACAAGAGCCTTAAACACAGGCTGAATTATTTTATGCTCCATTAGCATTGGATAACGAAAAATAAATGTATTTCCATTCATGCCTTCTCATTAAAATTCCACAGTTTTAAACAGGCTTCTAATTTTATGCTCTTCATTTTTTATTTGCAGTAATATCTATTTATTTATGTTTCGAAAAATCTCACTGTGTTTTTCGTTCTAATGCTGGGATACTATTAACTGAATGTACTGTCATGTTAATGCTGAAGGATATGCTATTGTCTTAAAACACGAACCTGGGATTTTATATGCACTACGTTAACTGCAAACCACCTGTAATGAAAATAACTCTTATCAGTGTCGGCTTAAGTTGTATCATTAAAAAGCACTGTCAGCCCACTGTGTTTTATAAAGTAATGTCTCTTACATGGTTACTAAAACTGTGTTACGTAAATTTAATGGTAACAATTATGGATACTCACACCATACAACACTTTTTGAAATTCTTTTGTAAGCAACTGCAAAGCATCATGGTTAATACCAACAATTGTCAAATATATATATAAATATAAATATAAACCTCCCATGAAAACAACCATCACAAAGCTTATCTTTTAATTTGCTAAAGAAAACAATACTGGTGAAACAACTGGAGTTCATATTCATGCCCAAGATAACTTCCAATTATAAATACATGGCCATTGTTTATTATAACTGCTCCACATAAATAAAAAGCGAGTAACCTTGAAATAACATTGAATTTGTGGATTTCAGCTTATTCATAAAGGCGATACATACATCAATATACTATAAAAGTAACCACATGAACACCGAGATGGTTTCCTAACACAGGCTGTTGCCTATTCCTTTCCTCCTCGTGTCTTTTCCTAGCAACTTGTTCTTTCTAATGGCCCCGCTTTCATCTATACTGTTAAGTCACACGAATAACATTAAACAACAACCAGAGCACACTTTTCACAATAAGCCGATGCTTTACCAAACACACCTCCATGGAGGTCTGCTTGTGCTTGATACATATTAAATATAATGCTGCAAAGCCCAACTGCTATAAAAAAAAGTGTTTATGATTACGCCAACATTTTGAAAATTCTACATCGACAACATCATACACACTATGTTATGCTGTTAAACTGGACATGTGATCTGTCTGAACTGTAAGGTAAAATTCCACTTTGTTTTCAAATTTTTTATTGGTGTCATTATAAAAACTCTAATTGGTCATTATAAAATAGAGAGCGATAAATTACAGCTAAGAAAAGTATACGAAAATGTTTTTAATTGTTTTAGTAAAAATTAAATTACCCGCAAAAGACTTTTTAAAACCAATCTTTTAATTACTAAAAAGATAAAAATTACTATAGGAGGAGTAGTTACAGAATTTGTAGAACTTGTAAAACGTGATCGAACAGCCTTGATAAACTTTACTACAAATTAATATTTTTTGTATAAATTTCTATTTAGTATATAAAAGCTTGGTGCAATATAGAACGTATACCTCATTTGCATAAGCGAATAATAGTATCCATATATATTGTGTAAGGCTCTTACTCGCAATATAGAACGTATACCTCATTTTCGTAAGTGTAGTAAGCACATATCTTGTGTAACGCTTTTAACTATTCGTGCCAAGCTTTTATATACTAATTATAAATTGATACAAAAATATTAATTTGTGGTAAAGTTTATTATGGCTGTTCTGCCATGTCTTACAAGTTATACAAATTCTGTATCTTCTCCTATAATTATTTTTATCTTTTAGTTCATTTATAGATAAAAGCTTGGTTTTAAAAGGTTTCTTACAGTTAATTTATTTTTCACTTTTAAGTACTGTCGTAAAATGGTATACAGATGGCTATAATAATGCTAACTTTGCACTGTTGAAAATTTTTGCTCTATGTTTGATCGAGCCAGATTTTGATATTTTATTTCATATATGTTTTGAGCCCTTCTAGGAGGTGGTCATCATAATAGTTACAGTTTTTTAATTTCTTTATTTTAATAACCAAATTTAATATGTAAAATAGCACAGAACTTATATCTGCATCTTATTATATATGTCAAATTATATAGTGAAATTGTTACGTAGTTTTGTAAAGGTATTTCAAAATGTTTCTGAAAGAAAATTACTTCTAATTAATGATAGTGTTAAATAACCAAGGAATAATGATATCCATGCAGTTTAGCTTTTATCTGAATATAACAACTTAAAAGAAAATACAGTTTGTTGAAAGTTTAATATTCATATTCTAGGATTGCAAGTCCAAGAACCATATAATATGGAGTACTTGAAATCTTGTACTGACAATATAGATGAATATCTTATGTAAAACGACACCGAGGATTCCTTTATATGTCTAGGAAGGGATTTTTCAGCACCAGAATGTGTTAAAAGTAGTTTGTCGGTAGTTACTTACATTGCATGTATCTCAAGTAAGACTCGTCCATTTACTAATACAAATTAATTACCTATATTTTAAGGTTGTGACTATTGGATTAAAAATAAATAAAATTAACGAATTTATTATTCTCAAAGAATGCATGTTAATAAACTTTTCAATTTGCAATCATTTTAAACAGAAAGAAAACTTGAATTTCGGTAGTTAAAGTCTAAAATGACTAAGGTAAGACTTATTTTGAAAATTGGACTTAACTCTTTGTGTTTTGATAACTCCATCCCGAAGCCCAAAATTTAAAGATTAAATAATCTTAAGCAAGAGTTAACTGCAGAGGCAAATAACCTAATACGTTTGAAAAGTGTTAAAATTCACTCCAGAATTCAACAAGATTAATTTTCTCATAATTTCGTGCTCCTCGTAACATGAGTATTTAGGGGATAATACTATTGTTTGTACTGCAACAGTCGTAATTTCTCTACAGTTATGCTAAAACTGACAAAAGGAGCTTATATTGTTTTTCATAATTGATGTTTTAGTGTGTGCGTAATTTGTTAGATTGTTTGAATAGTTATCTTTCTTGATATTTTTCATTAAGCGTTGTAAATAATTTCATTAAATTTTAGTTGATGTGTTCTAGCGTTAATTCTGTCTTCTTGTTGTATTTTCCGTTGAAAACATGTTCACTTCTATACTAACATTATAAAGAGGTAGTGTTTATAACTTTGTGTGTTTGTGTGTTTGGATGTAGGAGGTAATCTTCGAAACTACTCATCCGATTTTAAAAATGCTTTCACCAGTAGAATGCTACGTTATCACTGAGTGTCATAGGCTATATTTTATTTTAAAAATCAATAGGGATCCCTACTAAAACTCCAATAATGTAACCCAAAGTGTAAATAAATGACCTATAAAATTCCTTACATTGCGTGCGCTGCGAAAACTATTGATGATAGAACAAAATAATGTACTACGGCTTTGCAGGACGGACAGATTCGAAAAATAAAACGTGCTGTGTGCTGCGTACGGCGCCAACCTTAGAAGCTCTACTGCCATTATGGGGGGAGTTACTCTTGTGGTTGCTGGGGATTTTCGGCAGACACTCCCTGTAGTTACAAAAGGGAACGCGTGCAGATATCATCAAAGCATGTCTTAAATCATCTCCCTTATGGAGTTCTATTCAACACCTAAATTTGCGAACGAATATGAGAGCCTATCTTGGTGGAGACACGCATAAAGATTTCCCACAACAATTGCTCAGACTTGGAGGAGTTTTTCCTTCTCTAAATTTGGGCACTAATTCTGCTGAAATCATTTTAAATGAGACGTTAGGTCAGATAGTCCACAGTCTGCAGCATCTTATAGGAGCAGTATATCCGGGCCTCGAAAATTTACTAGAAAGAGACTTTCACTGGCTGTGTTCCAGGGCAATAGTATCGCCTAGGAACGACACTGTCAATGAAATCAACAATCTCATTATACAAAGAGTTCCCGGCCAAATCAAAACCTATAAGTTGATTGACACAGTCACCAATGTTGACGATGTCGTCCACTTTCCTCAAAATTTTCTAAATTTGCTTAATCCTTCTGGCTTGCTACCTCACGAACTATCATTAAAAGTCGGTACTCCTATCATGCTTTTAAGGAATATAAGCCCTCCTAACATGTGTAAAGATTGCTCATTAAAGACTTGAAAGAAAATTTGATTGTCGCGACCATCCTCACCGGTCCAGCAGCCGGCCAGCTGGCAAACATCTCGAGGATTCCCATGATTCCCACGGATTTGCGAATATCTTTCAAACGGTTGCAATTTCCCGTAAAAACATCGTTCGCGATTACTATTAATAAGTCCCAGGGTCAAACTTTCTCTTTGGTTGGAATCGACCTACGAAAAGAGTGTTTTTCCCATGGCCAACTATATGTTGGTTTATCACGAGTTGGAAGTCCCGAGAAACAGTACATTTTGCTACCAAACAATAACAGGACGTCAGACATTGTCTACAGAGAATGTCTTAGCCAATAACATATTAAATACTTCTATCTCAGATAAATTGCATTATAATATAATGTATATTAATATGAAAAATTATAAAAAAGTAAAAAAATATCAAATAAAATAGCAAAACACTTTAAATTATAAATTATTTAATTAATTATTAAATTATAATGTGCTTTTTTTAATGCTTTAGGAGAGTTTACCCAACCTAATTAACGCCGGGTTAAGCAGTTTTTTTAATCTTAATTGCACCCGTGCGAAGACGGGGCGGGTCGCTAGAATCTAATAAATTGCTTGGTGGTAGAGAGCACATATACTCTAAATCAGTATTTGTTGATACCAGGTTCAAGTTAAAGCAGACAATTTATTAAGTAATGCTTGATCGAATAGTCAAGGTATTTTAAATTATATTCCAGTTTTTAAATAAATCTGACTAGAAAAGCTATTATTTGATGCACAATCCTGAGGTCCACTACATTTCATGCAAATACACTCTCGTTCTTGTTCATATCTTTTTGCTAGAAAGAGCAAGGTCTAACCGTACATGAATTATTAATACTCAGGAGAGATTTTCAGTTTGTGGTTAGACTATTCTCAGAACGTCAAACCTTTTTTTTTTTTTTTTTTTTTTACGACACTCGAAAAATTTCTACACTAACTGAAATCATGATAGATTATGCCAAGGCGTAAAATGTAAATAATTGGAGTAAGTCTAGTAACTTGCGCTTATATTTCATCTACAAGTGAGTAAATAAATTTCTGTTATTACTGCTATAATACAAAGTATTTTTAAATTATATTTTATAGGTAGACTACTTATTCATTCACAGACTCGTCCATCACCGATATCGCTAGCGATCAGGCGAGTTACAGCGCACTCTTTTCGCGGAAGTTGAACCGGCATGCTGATTATTCATTATTCATCTTACACGTGTGTATGTCGATGCATTTGACATTTCAATACGAGCTCACGCAGATCGGAATCTTCAAATGGTATTTCACATACACACACGCGGTCGATCATTTGAATTCCTTCTTGTGTTTCAAAGTTTCGATGGTCTTTTACCCACACAACCATGTGCAAATGAGAATTTCCCCGGCACTGGAATTCTTCATGCCACCATTAATCGACAACTTGTCCACCAAATACATCGTGATCACTAGTGATTCGGTGGGCGTCGGACAGAGACCTCACAGACACCTACCGTACATACAAACAAGTGAAGTTAAATTAAAGTTTGTAAAAATAACATACTTTTGTGCAAACACAAGAATAAAATGCTTCTGAGATTGCAACATTAGGAAACAACCTAAAAATTCATACACATGGCGATTTTTCAATGGGTTCCGAAAAGTGTGAAGAAACCGTGAATAGACTGTACGAAGAGATTTGGGCGGCTCTTAAGGGGAACGGTGTACGAACAACATATATTTGTATAATTCTTGTCACGACTGGTTTCACAGAGGATTCTTCGGAATTTACAGCTTGACAAGACGTAAATAACGATTTTGAACATATTCTATACATTGTTACAAATTCACTGTGTTCGTTTTTCTCGGAGCACTGACTGAATATAATAAAAAATGCTATTTATTTTCTGTCATCAACACTCCGAGAATACTGAAGGCAGTTAATAGCTAACAACGTAAAAAGTTGTTGAAAATTATTATTTACACCTTGTCGAGCCAAAAACTTCGATAAACTCTTTGGAAAATGACATATGAAAAATCGGGCAAATATACTGCTTTCATGCACCATTCCCCTTAACATCGAGGTCTTGAGAGCCGATCAGAGTGAAGTGAGGTATGAAGCAGCGTTGGAATGCAAGAGCGGGGGAAACGGGAAATCTCTGAGAAAATCCGCCGACCAGCAGCATCACGCACGATTCCAACACGCAAAAATCCGGGAGCGACCCCAACGGGAATCGAACCCTATACACCTTGGTAGGAGGCGAGTAGTCTAACCACTACACCACTGCGGTCCCGTTTCCCGACAAGCAACCCGGATTTTCTCACTCGGTGACTGTGGCGGACGTTGCCGTCGGCTGGTGGGCTTTCTCAGAGAACTCCCATTTCCTCTGCCCTTGCATTTCGTCTATGATCCACCTCCACCTCTTTTCACATATGCCGGTGATCAAAACTTCACTGCTGAGCGCCGGCCAAAACCTCCTAACACAACTCAAATTATTTTCGTTAAAGTCACTTTGTTCATGGGAAGTTCATACTTACCCAAGCGGCGAGGGTTTTGAAAACTGGCGCCCGGGTATCTGGAAATCCGGAGATCACCAGCTTGAGCTACGCGCGTCTTCGGCCTTTACCTCCCGTCGGCCAACTCAAGTCCTTTTTGCTCGTGGACACCTCGCCTGTGACTTTGACGCTACTCTGACTGAATAAAATAACGCGCTTCATTGCCGCGCCGAAGCACTCAAGTAATAACTCTCTTAAAGGCTGTTCACAGTAAAACGAGAACTTTTTAAAGTCCTGCTTACGCTCTACATTGTCATGGGCCTCATCACTTTATTCATACGTCGGTAAAGTAAAACTGTGAAAATATTAGGAAAGTAAATATTTTACATATCTGCTAATTTTTACACTTCGATGCATTAAAAACTGCAAAGGGTAAAAAATAATTTCAGCTATCGCAAACTGTTTCTTTACACTTTTTATCTGACGTTTAGATATGGAACTACTTTCCCTCCATCGTTATCAACTTTACTGGGCGAATGCCACTTGGTGCGCCCATTAAAATATATGCAGGCAGGGGCAGTGACTTTTTTCAAAGGTCCATTTCAAAAGTGTTCATTTGATCGTGAACAGCCTTTAGCATGTTTTGCAAGCTTGTTCAGCCAAACGAATATGTAGCTGTGTTAACATGATTATGTACATGTAGCAAGCACACACTTCCAACAAGCGCCATCAAGCCGGGTTGAAAAATGATATTATATTACTCATTTCGAAATGTATATGCTGCAGCTGTCTCGAAGAAATTTGGAATTAATTTCAAACCATCGCTCCTCGAGATTAAAAGTTCTATCAAACGCGTCTATTATATTCGTGATGTATCCACAGGAACATTTGTGTTTTTACAACATAATAGACTGGACGACTTATAAAGTATGTATGCGATAATTTCAGAAGTTCAACATAACTGATGGCATCAAGTGTAATACAAAGATTTATTTAGTTTAAGTTGCATACCTTAATAAAATTCACTGCACTAAAAATAATTTTTCTCCCAATTAAAAATACTTAAAAGTTAACCTGATGGGCTTAATATAAAGAACGAGAGCATACGTATGAGCGTCAGGGTTCGGCTTGATGAAATTATTTGACATTCCCGTGGTTTTTAGTTATTCTTGGGGTGCCAACTTCTATAATCCTGGGGCTACGGTGGTGTAGTGGTTAAACCGCTCGCCTCCCACCAGAGCGAATCGGGTTTATATCCCACTGACGGGTCACTCCGGATTTTCGCATTGTGGGAATCGTGCCGGACGATGGCCACTGGTCGGTGGGTTTTCTCGCGGATCTCCCACTTCCCCTCGCCCCTTCATTTCGACACTGCCTCATTCTCACCTAGCTTCATCCTCATCGGATCTCAAGGGCGCGCCGTTAAGAGCCGCCCAAATTTCTTCATTCACTCACTCACATTCTTTCTTCCTCAACTGCGATGCTTCATCTTCCGATATACTTTCCACTTTTCGCTGGTCCCCATTCTTTAAAAAGGACCAGGTACTAACCATATGATCCCCCAAATATCAGGGTAGACCGTTAGAATGTCAATACTACATCACCAACGTAAGCTCCCTATCTGTAGTGGAGTAGACAGTGCGCATAAGCTCTGTACATGTTAAGTCTGAATCAGTGAGAATTGCACAGTTTAAATAAGTTAACAGCACATTCACATTGATTCAGTGACATTTTCCACTGATTTATCAACCATTTCATCCGTTGTTCTTCAGTGATTCGTAGTTTGACTAATGGATTAGTTAAGCGTGTTTCAAATGACAGCCAAACAACATGTATAACGTGAAATACTACCGCATGGCGGTTTCGTGTTTTATAATACCATCTTACGAGGCAACGTGAACATTCAGACTTTCATTCCGTGTTTTACGTCTTTCATTTATTTTTATCGCAAGTCGTCATAGCACACCTTTTGAAGGTTTAAACTGCTTCAAATATTGAAGTGAGTGCATTAATACGTACCATTTGTTTTAACAGTCCTGATGTTAGTAGTTAAACTAGAAACTACATAGGTTCGATACAGAAATAGTATACGTATATTTCCCCTTCTGTCGCCAACGATGACGCGGTGGACGTAACTCGATCTGTAAGGACACGGTCCATGAACGGAATGTGGATACAAATCCTCGACACAACGATTCTTCAATCTTACTTTGTGTTAATTTGCACCAATGTAAACACTGTAATTATTTGGCAAAATTCAACAAAGCAATGCACCACACGCTCTCGGTTGTTACTTAGTGAATCAGGGAAGTAGTTTCACTGGAGAAACCAGTGATTTTCTACCGATTATCAGTGGAGCTATTTTCACCGATTCAATTAGTTGAATTTCACTCCTTATAACTGTGGTTTTCCACTGATTCGAATTTAGAATGTAACATCTGTGTGGAATACGATTTATTCCAATTATCGGATTAAACTTGATCAACGAAGCTTGGGATGCCACTTGTGTACGATTAATCCGTTATCTTTTCATACTTTTGGTTGGCGCGTGAATTAATTTCTACGTTATGTTTGTTTTACTTGGTTTCACTTTCTAAAATATTTCGCATTAATAACGCGGCGTGTATGCCAAGGGACGGTCTGCATGCTTACACACCACGGCAATTTGACTTCGGTTGAAAGTAGTGCTCATGCAGGATTGTAATCCATGGCCTTCCAGACTGAAGCCTGTGCAACACGATACATTGTCCCACACAAGCTCGGATGGAAGCAGGGTCCGCTGCGGTTGAGAGGTTAGCCTGCTCGCCTCCCACCTAGGCGAACCGGGTTCAATCCCCGGCCGAGTCACTCCCGGATTTTCGCATGTGGGAATCGTGCCGGACGATGCCGGCTGATCAGCGGGTTTCCTCGGGGATCTCCCGCTTCCCCCTGCCCCCCTCATTCCGGCGCCGCTCCGCACTTACCTCATTCATCCTCATTGGCTCCCAAGACCTCGCTGTTAAGAGCCACCCAAATCTCTTCACTTACTCCACTCACTTCTACGAGCCTACATGCAAGAAGGTATGGAAGTTTCTATGCAATAACCTGTCACACGAAGCTTACTTCCTCACAAGTAAAGGCGAGTGTATTTTTAATGAGCTTGTTTCTCCAAATATGGTTCAGGAGCGAATTTCGCTTACGACATCAAAAGTATCTGTCTATGCACAGGGCCTAATTGTATTCTTATGGTAACTGGATTTTTTTATTTTTACATAGACACTAATATTTGCCCCAATTTTCGCATAATGCTATTATAACATCAATAAAAAAAATTGTACTGTTTTTATTTACTGCTTATTGCAGTTTAATGGCCTTATCGCTGTTTCTCAAAACTAAATTAACAAAATTAAAACTATCGTCAATACCCCTCTCCACTACCCACTCTTTTGATAGGGTAAAATTTCTAGCTTTTGGGAAACCTTCCATCGAAATTTGCACACAATCAATCACGAAAAACATGCATGAAAACGGACAGCAGTTAACAAAATTTTCCATGGAACCATCCTTACTAGCGCTTATAATAGGTTGCATGGAATCATCTAAGAGAATGTCAATTGAAGGATGTCAATTGAAATTTATCAAACGCTTTAAATCTCTTGCACTTGTATTACAATGGAGTAACTATATATTTCCATATGGCACTCAGTTTTTCCTCCGAAAAGTACGATTCACAACGTGCAGAATTTTTCTGGATGAGTTACCTGCGACTTCGTTACTTTAAATACCCTCGTTTTATCTTTGCCTTTCATTAAGGCCGCGATGTAAAGATACACTGATTAAAACGTGGGTTTCTTAATCGCAAAATGAACATACTTCTAGCGGTCATTCAGCTTTACATCCTGATGCTTAGACCAGCACAGCCATATTTCTAGGCGAATATTTGCGGTATGTGTTTCGCAGGTATTGCCGAAGTTTGTTAATTTTCTCTGCCGTAATTAAGCCTTAATGGATTTTACGGTACTGTTTCAGGAGCAAAATGCTGCAGCAGTGAAAATAGACCCGTTTGTTTGAATTGCAGAGAATTCTTTTTTTATCCGCGCCTCGCCGCGCCACTTAATTTACTGTGCAAATACGCGCTCTGCTATGAGTGTAGGTTTGTTTTAACGTAATGAGCCCACATTCAATGTCTGCAAGAAAAAGAGAAAATTTAGAGCACCCTCTTCATTACGGACATGAGTTATTTCACATAAAATTGCTGGTAAGTAACTGCTAAATATAATTCGCAAAATACATTGCTGTGTTAGGAGTACATTGGAGGTATTTTTTAATCAAGTAAATGAACCAACTTGAATTCCCTATTTCATTTCAATTTTACATAAAAAATACATATTTTCATAACACATCTCTGAATTATGTAGCACTTCTGAGAATAACTACAGTAAAACAATCTCTACCTTTATTACAATTTTCAAAACGTGCACTGTAAAACATCTTGGGAAAATTACTGACAAGTGTAGGGTAATATTCGCAAACTTGTGGGGGAAATATAGTTTTCTTTGCAGGTAAGGTCGAACTTCCGCACTCTGGAGTAAAATTCACGTACGTGGTAGTGAAAAATCCCATTAATGGATGGGAAAAATTACCTTACGACTCGTGCATCTCTTCAGCATTCTCAACAGAAAGTGGGGGGGGGGGGGGGGGGGACGTGCGGAAGGAACAATTCTTCAACACGCTTATATTCACTGATTCTCTCACGCTATCGTCGTGGTGTAGTGGATAGCGCATCGATCTAACATTCTAGAGGACCATGATTCGCTCTCACCCACCAGAAAGTGTTGATATTTCGGTTACTTTCCATAAGAGGATATAGGTAATTAAAAAAATTATCGGTGTTAATACTCCGGGACATTTTTAAATATAATTTTATTTTACAATATTGTTTATTTTCCCTTACTCGTATGAGATTTTCCCGTACGTTTGTCAGGTACTTTTCCCATACGATTAGGGAATAGTACCTTACGTGTTATGTTAATTTAGTCTATATTTAAGAGGTAATTTTACCTTACATTTAAGGGGATTTTACCTCAAATTGTTTTTATAGAGTGTATTGGGTTCTCCTCATTACGAAACATTACAAATATAAATACGTGACACAGTAAATAAACCCTATAATTGTAAACCAGATTTTTTTAAACGATCCGAAACTCCACACCACTGTCTAATGGATACATCACGAAGTCCACTGTTTTCTTGGCAGCACCCAGGATATTCCCCCTCGTCGTTACTCACTTGCAGGCCTCGATCTCTCCCGTCAAACACCGATTACTGCTCATAGACAGTCAAACACTACAGTTTATCCCAGCATTTGGCACCTTAACACCAAAGTCACCTATCTTGAATTTCGCTGCGCAACAGACCCTGTTCTCGACTATAAGCTGTTCACGGTAAACTGAGCACTTTATAAAGCCCTACTTAAGATCTACTTGTACGCATGTTGTGTATTCTTCCGCCCTATGTAAGTTCAACATTGCCATGGTCCCAATACTTTATTCACGCTTTTATCAAGTGAAACTGCGAAATTATTAGAAAATTATCTTTAATATTTTACGAATTTTATAGTTCTTACACTTATATGCATAAAAAACGGAACCCTAATTACAAAAGTTTACCAGACACTCTTGATTCGCCGTTAAGATATGGAACTACTTTTCCTCCATCGTTACCAACGTTGCTGGGCGCATGCCAATCAGTGCGCCAGTTAAGACATATGCAGTTAAAAACAGTGGCATTTTTTCTATGGTTGATTTCAAAAGTGCTCACTTTATCGTGACGAGCATTTATGAACAGTGGTATCTTTCGAAGGTTGATTCACTCACAAAACTAAAAGGTTTATTCTACTCAGATAAGGAACAGCACGAGATTTATTATGGGAGAGTTTGGAATAGCGAAAATTTTACTTGCTAGGTGCACAGTGTTCCAAAAAGCAAATTTAATTTCAAACTTTAGCTACGTGAGTAATAAAAGAGAAAGGTTATACTTAGTTACGAAATTATTTTACATTTGATTTATTATTATTGCAAATACCACGTTTTTTTACCATAGCAAATAGAGAAAATCTGGTAAAGTCTGTTCACGATAAAGTAAGCACTTTGAATGCTACCTTAGAAAAAAGTCACTGCTCTACGAGCGTATATTTTAATGGGCACACTGAGTGACATCCGCACATTTAAGTTGGTAACGATGGGTGGGAAGTAGTTCCGTATCTTAACGTCGAATAAAAAGTGTTAGGTAACTATTTCTGATAACTTAAATTACTTCTTACGCTTTCTGTTTTTTTTTTTTTAATGCACCAAAGTGTAAAAATGAGCATATTTGTTAAAAATAATTTTTCTAATAACTTCACAGTTTCACTTGACCGACGCATGAATAAAGTAATGAGGCCCATGTCAATGTTAATTTTACATAAGGCGGATGAAAATGCAACGTTCAATAACGTACATCTTAAGCAGGGCTTTCAAAAGTGCTCATTTTCACCGTGAATAGCCTATACCTTGCCAACACTAGCGCTTACCTAGCAATGAAAACGTTCCCTTTGCCAAACTTTTAACACTGATTTTCCCAACCTACAATAGGAGTAACTTTAACAAATCATAACATGCCACGACTCAATTAGGATATTTTGAGGTACACCAATCCTCTATAAAAAAAAAAACGCCCCACTTATCGTCACTGTAGTACAAGGCGGTTCCGGAATATTTCTTGGAAACGAACTTCTTTGTCAGTGTTCCGTCATCTGTTTGTCACGATTCCGGAACTCGTTCCGCAAGTTGACACACTCCGCGTCTTTCTTCCCTCTGCTGTAATCCTCCTAACACTGATTTAAATAATTAAATCGTTTATATTTAACGAAATCCAATTATATTTTTAGAAAAAATCTATAATACTAACGAGAGTGGTCCACCCGCCGTAAGGAAGTCGTAGGGGGACTCGGCATCCACCCTTTAAACATGCAAAAGTTATTGAAGAATTCGCTGAATGCAAATCAATATATGCCGGATGAAAACAGCCATGACGTAAATGTACGTTTGTTCGCCAGATGTGGGTGGGTGTAGCACCTAAGAAATTGTTCGCAAATATGCGACACGCAATGTATACGTATAGTAAAAAAGAGCGGATGGATAAGTTTTTTTCCCATAGATCCATGACAGCTTTCCTACATTTGCTTAGGATACAGTCAAATAATTAGGGAAGTTACCAGCTATGTATTGTAGCGATACTAAACATTCCTATATTTGCAGTCTGATGTATGGTAGTATTTTCATACAATATATAGGTTGAAAACAACCATTACAGTTTAGGAAGTTTACTAGAAAAATCTTTACAGTGTGATTCGTGGTTTCAGTAAAACACTAGTAGTAGGGTCGTGTTCGTTCGAGATCACTTTTGATTAATTCGATTATCGATTTGATATAAAATTGATCGATCGGATTAATCTGGTGCTTAATTCGAAATTAATCCGATAAAACTGAAATAAGCCAATATTAATCCACTAATCTTAATCCGATAAAATTAATCGGATGAAATTTGATTGATTAATTTAAAAAAACATTTAAAAAAATTGTGTGATTGTATATATTTGGTATGTGTGATAAGGGTCCTTAATTTATATTTTATTTTTGGAGAGCAGCAGCATTGATGTTCACCCTTGGACATCTGGTGGTGGGATGAGGTGTGATGTATTGGGGAAGGGGTATATATGTAATAGTGTAAAAATAATTTTTAATTATGGAATTGTGGAGGGGGTGGAGGGGGAGGAGGAGCGTAGGAGTTTCTTCCCGTTTGCCGTCTGGCAGGCGGATGAGGTGTTGGAGGAATAGCAGCAAGACAAGTCCGCGGCGGCAGGCGTCTGATTGTATACCGAAGTTATGTGAAATGGCGGAGGTCGGAAGGCGTAATTGTAAATGAATGTTTGGCAATAGCATCTCAGAGATATCTAGTTAATAGTAGGAAATAGTCATTTCTATTGAAAGACAACAAACCAATTACAAATTATTCAAAGCCACCTAACGAATGAATATTCTTAAATATTGTTAGTAAATCGACTGAGGGAAAAGACACTTCCGCCGCGGCCGATATCTGAATGTAGACTGAACAGTAAATATGCAGAAATACGTTTTTCGAAATGAATGTTTAAAAATAGTATTGTAGCGAAATCAAATGAGTACGAAACATGCGACATTAAAACATAGTGTTTTATAGAACACGAGCGAAACTAATGAAAAACACGTCACAAATAATAAATAACACTATCAAATGAAAAACACATCACGCGCCATAAATATGATATAATTTATCACAAATCAATTACAATGACTTACCCCGGTTGACTATTACAATGCACGAACGTTTCAAACGTTTAAAAAATATGTATCACAGCTAGAATAAAACATATTTTATTAATAAATTAAACGCAAAGAGACGAACAACAGAGAGTCCTACGTGACATAATCACTCCTCGACAAACAGATGATACAAAAAATGAAACGCACACATACAAAATATAAATCTCACAAATCGATGAAAATTATTTAGCCCTGCTTACAAATTGAGCACAAATTCAAAACCCCAGTTTACAATCTCAAAGACATTTCCCTGCTAATTTAAGTTATGCCAAAGAACATACAAACTTATTAATGAAGGAAACGATTTGCACACTAGTTATATGCATCCTAAATTATACATACAACGAAGCCGAAAAGGTATCTTATTTCAGTACCAATCTAGGTGCCATAAATTAATGACATACTAAGAGCGCACACGTTCAAATTATCATCCACGCACAAGAACAATTTAAGCATACCTCCCTCATCGGCTCTCAGATCTACAACGTATACGTTAAATGTCTTTAGGTTTTCGGAGTTTGTACAAAGTTATTTAACTAACCCACATTATTTGTAAAAATACCCGGAACGATGTAACACAATTACAAGGCAAGTTTCAAACGAATTTTTTTTAAACACGGATAAAGAAATATAATAATAGCTAGAAAATCCATCAAGCAAAAGAGTTAATTCACAGAATCGCACAACTTACCCCATTTCAAGCTTTAAATAAATAGCGTACAATCGCATTTCCGTGGAAAAAAAAATTAACTCACTCGTTTTCACAACCGCGTGTATGAATGAGATATATAAATTAACGACGTACAAACGTAGTTTATCGCTCCGTATAAGTGTCCCTATTGTGAAAATCGTATTTTAAAAAAATTAATTTTTTTACACAAACACAGTTGAAAGCCTACCAACTCTCGCGAGGCGTAGCGAATACTGTATCCAAACTCAGACAAGCTTCAAAAACGGAATTCACGCGTACATTTCCCGATAATTCACTTTTCCGACATCAGAAGTTTTATGAAATTGTAATTGTAAAGGGCTTTTCAACGTCCCCCTGTTTCATGCTGGAAAGCTTAGTAGGGGACGGCTTACAGATTAACTTATAACCTAACTTAAACTCAAACTGAAACTGAAACTTAAATTAACACACATGACTTATCCGGGAT
Organism: Dryococelus australis; assembly: GCA_029891345.1. Lineage (NCBI taxonomy): Eukaryota > Metazoa > Arthropoda > Insecta > Phasmatodea > Phasmatidae > Dryococelus > Dryococelus australis. The sequence goes on from CM057003.1 coordinate 50,177,378, forward strand.
TCGAACCTTGAACAACCTATACAATGTGTAGGTTATAAACATCCGTTACAGTTTAGGAAGTTGGGGCTTCAATAATCTTACCGCGAAAACGCTGCAATAGCACCAGGCTGCGAGTGAAGGCTTAGCAAAAATACGTATTCAAGGCCACAGTCTTCACTGCATATGCACGTGAAGGAGAAGGAGTAGTGGGGGAGGGGGTGGTAATTTTCATGACGCGGATACCACTCTTTCCACTCGAGTACAGTTTCGAATTTAAGAGACTGTTTGTTATTCTTCCTCAAGGTCTAGTTCGCCATGACTATAAGTGTTGTTGAGGGACGGACGCTAAAGGTGGCAGGGAGAGATTTGAGGGTGGAATACTTCTTAGATAGGCTGCTCTACGAAGTCTGCTCCAGAGTAAGCTCACCTATAGGCTGTTCCCGGTGAAATGTGCACTTTTGAAAGCCCTGCTTAAGATCTACTTGTATGCAGGTTGTGTATTCTTCCGCATTATGTTGGATTAACATTGTCATGGACCTCATCACTTTATTCATGCGTCGGTTAAATGAAACTTTGAAATTACAAGAAAAAATAAATATTCAACTAACCTGCTCATTTTTACTCTTTGATGCATTACAACAAAACATAGAGTAAAAAAAATAATTTGTGTAACCAGAAAGAGTTACCTTACACTTTTTATTCGACGTTAAGATGCGGAGCTAATTCCCATCCATCGTTACCAACTTTACTGGGCGCAGGTTACTCATGGCGACCGTTAAATTATATGCGGGTAGGAGCAGTGACTTTTTTCTAAGGTTCATTTCAAAAGTGATCACTTTATCGTGAACAGCCTTTAGCAACTGGTAATGCTAGCACCTGAAGACAGAACCACTAATGTGATATAAAAAAAGAGGACCTTCAGTAAAGGAAATTAGTAGTTGCTTAGTGTAGTAAACGCGGGCGAAGCCGCAGACAGAAAGCTAGTAATGGAATGTTTGATTAAGTCATTGAACATTCTGTACATACGTTCTTCTGAATATTTATTTATTTACTACTGAATCGTTTTTTTTAGAATTCTAAGCCTTTCGCTCCCTAATATCTCAATGTGTTTGGCTATGCACCAGGTACCTGCGTGATTATAAAAATATTTACTGATGATTTTCATAAAAATAATACTGCTCAGGATTTGAGTAGCATTTCTCTCTCTTACGTTACATCAGAAACCTTTCAAGTCTGAAGACTCTATTGGGTTCTTTGGATTTCTCATTACATGAACCTTCCGGAAAGGAACTGTTATTTGAATAATATGAGGGATATGGGAATGGGGTGGTACACTTTCATGTAAGACTGGCCTGATACTTGATTATCGACTTGAAAATCAGGAATATTTAGGGACACCCGAATTTCGCGAAAAGTTTACTGCGCATGCTAGAATTTAATACCCTACGAGCGTACCAACAGTTTCGTTTTGCTTATTGGTGGCGTGTCTCTGTCAGGAAGAAATTTTCTTACTTGACTGGCCAATCAGAATTAGGCAACTGCGATACTGCCCGTCTGTGATTTACGGGCGGACTCCTAAGACGCGTAAAACCTAGACCAACCTATCAAGAACGTGGATCTGAGCTAAAGTATTATGAAATACATCTGATCGTGAAATATTTTCGCGAAATTCGGGTACCTAGGAATATTTCGTGTTGGCGCAGGTATCGGGAGTGTTTTCCTTAGGCTCTGGCTGACTTCCAATTCTGCAATATGCCTTTAACTCCACCTGCCGGGTGTATTTAGTTGTGGGGTAGCAGTTCTGATGAGCTCAAGGAAGACAATACAAAAATATGGTCTTCTCTGAGCGGTTTTCCGTAGCCGTCCCTAGAAAAGTTTTAATGCATATACTGTCGCTCATAGTGGGGTGTAAGCAACGGCGAGGGGTCGGGAGGTCATCTCCTCCCCTCCCCGCGGTTAGCATTCACAACAGCCATCCGGGTAAAGATGTAACATGATGAAACTATTGTATTAAATACACTTAAATTTCCACTTTTATACAGAGGTACGTGCTATTTTCAAAATATTTTCCATCAACATGCGAGGAAAGGAGATTTCTTTCTACGTGCTTACGTCTTGCATTAGAGTGATAATCATACAATTTCCAGAACATCTCGATGATAGAAGGAATTTGTAACACTGGACTGATAGATAATGAAAACAAAAAATATAATATCTTCTCTGTAATTATTTGACATGAAAACGGCGCTGAGACAGATAAGATAATTTAAAATGGATAGAGCCCCACCACCCGGCTTTATTTGTATCCATCCATAATATAATATGAATTATGCTGTGTTGAAAATCAAAGCTAGTCTTGGCACAGGGCACTTATTAACATAAATTGAGTTATGTGCGTATTTCTTCGCACACGACTTAAGATCTAAAGTTTATGTTATTTATCGCTATGGTTACATGTGAGACAACAGTCACAGCAGCTAAACAAAAAGTTGTCCACACTGAAAATGAAGGCATGCCCTGTGCTTTATGTGCCAGGATTGAAAAAAACTGATTTTGAAAGATATGTAAATTGATCCAAGGTTCAGGTGAGTCCTCTCATGAATGCGGTATCCTATATAATTTTGGCTTATGTTTATTTGTTCTGTTCCCAAACGTGTGGAATATTAACGACCCTGAGTTGCAATGGGAAACGAACTCAAGCCCCACATTAAAATAGTTTTGTACTTGTTACAAATTTTTCTCTGTAAATTAGTTGCCGAGGATTTTATTGTGGCTCTACAGGTGAAATATTTCATATTTAAAGCACATTATGTAAAAAAAAATGCAGTATAAAATTGTTTGTGTAGCTTTGTGACTATAATAAACTTGAATTCTACAACACTTGCTTGTTAAAATTAAAAGTTAGTTTTATACATTCCAAGCTAAGGTTTTGACATATTTACTGTAGTTTACTGGGGCCGCGTTGATGTTAAGACTACCAGCCTCCCACCAAGGCGGATCGGGTCAGAGTCCCGGCGGAGCCGCTCCTTTGATTTTTCACACGTGTGAATCATTCCGGACGATGATGCTGGTTGGTGAGTCTTCTCGGGAGTCTCTCGTTATCCCCGCCCGCCGTCGCAATTCATTTCTCACCTCGTCTCACACTCATCAGCTCTCAAGACCTCGATGTTACGAGACGCCCTAAATCTCTCCACTCCGTTCCACTCGTATTTTATTTAAAGTGTTACAAAAATATATTCGGTGACTAGTATCCAAAGAATTGTTCGTATACAAAAATAAAAAAAATAAAATGCAGAAGACGTTAAGTGTGTTTTTTTGCCTTCTTGCAGCAGCAGAGGCTGCACGCGAAGTACGTGGCGTCGATCCTCAAGGAATCGATCGCGCACCTGAAGCGGCTGCCGAACCTCAACCAGGCGTCGACGGCCATCTCGAAGCAGATCACCATCTGCGGCGACCTGCACGGAAAACTGGAGGACCTCCTCGTCGTGTTCCACAAGGTGGGTAGTGTCTTCGCTGCGCCGCCGCGTCGTCTTCGAGTCTGCTCGTGGCACGTACGCACGTTGTGTATTCCTCCGCCTTATGTAAAATTAACATTGCTATGGGCCTCATCACTTTAATCATGCGTCGGTCAAGTGAAACTGTAGAATTATTAGAAAAGTAAAAATGTTACAAATCTACTCATTCTTATACTTGGACGCATTAAAAAAACAGAGATGAAAATTAATAATTTCAGTTTGCAAAAATGGTTACCTAACACTATTTATTTTATGTTAAGATATGGAACTATTTCCCGTCCATCATTACCAACTTTACTAGACGCATGTCACTCAGTGCGCCCGTTAAAATATATGCAGTCAGGAGCAGTGAGTTTTTTCTAAGGTTGATTTCAAAAGTGCTCACTTTACCATGAACAGCCTTTACCTGCATATACTTTAACGGGCTCTCTAAGTGACATGCACCCAGTAGAGTTGGTAACGATGTATGGAAAGTAGTTATGTATCTTAACATCGAATAAAAAGTGTTGGGTAACCATTCGTGATATCTTAAATTATATCTATAATTTTCTGTTTTTCTTTTACTGCATCAAAATGTAAAAATGAGCAGCTTTGTAAAATGTTTATTTTCTAATAATTATATAGTTTCACTTGACCGACGCATGAATAAAGTGATGGATCCTATGGCAATGATAATTTTTCATGAATACGCAACGTGCATACAAGTAGATCTTAAGCAGGGCTTTCAAAAGTGGTAATTTAACATTAAACAGCCTATAAGCACAATGTAAAATTAACATTGCCACTGGCCCCTTCACTCTATTCATGCGTCAGTCAAGTGAAACTTTGAAGTTATTAGGAAACAATTGGCTTCCTCACAAGGCAGACGCTCAAATCACAGGCTATTGGTTCCTTGTGACACGGGGATTGAACTGTTTAAGGCCATATTTCACGATAATTTTTATTTCAGCATCTGAAAGAGGGTTAGATCAGGACCACATAAATGTAAATATTTGTAGTCAAAAATGTATAGTTTTTCAAAATATAGCACTGAAAAGTTGAACATTTTGGAATATGTTAAGTCCAAAATTCTATGCTCATAATTAATGTTTCCAAATAAATCAAATGTTATGTGATCCATATCATAAGCACAACATAATTATCAAGGGTATTTGACAATCGGTACTCGGTACTCTATTTTTAAGATAGGCATTTATGTTTTTGTGCAAACTCATTTTTATTTGTCCAAGAGAAAATAATATTAATATTTATTAGTTTCTCTTGGACGAATAAAAGTATGTTGGCAAAAACATCAATGCCTATATTTCAGAAGATATTCAGGATGGTAATACTCCGAGTACCCATTGTTAAATATCTTTGATACTTAACATGACATGTGATTTGGCAAGAATTTTATTCGGATCATAGAAACTTGGGCTCCCATATTCCGAAAGTTTCCTCTTTTCGGTGTTATATTTTGAAAATTATATGCATGTGACTACAAATACTTACACGTGTGTGGTTCTTATGAAAACCTCTTTCAGATAGTGAAATTAATAATTATTGTGAAATGATGGCCTTAAGATATGCCCCATGCCCTGACATCTTCCGCTCACTGCACCGGCTTACACCCCCGGTTCCTCGACGCCGTCAAGGAGCAGACAACTATACAGAGCTGAAACAGCGTAGCGGCTCCTTTAAGAAGGCGTGTTCATTCCCTGGTTGACGGTGCGGACCTCTGGGAACGGGGTCCTTGGGCCTGATTGGCTAATGCATGATGCGTAAGTTTCCCCATTGGTTGGGCTGCTGGCTGGCGAGTCATTTACCAGGTTCTGATTGGTGAACGGCGTTACCAACATTTTTCTGACCGGTGTCGCCATTTTGCTGGCGTGTGCGGCTGGAGTTCGCGGTATAAGCGGCTGTTTAATCTCTGTATTTTTATTTACTCTGTGAAGCTGTATTGCTGTGCCATTTGACGACGTACAGCTCAAATATTTGAAGATGGTGTACTAGTATTATTTTTGTAACACTACAAGTAAATTAATGTAAATTTTTAAACACTATGTGTAAAACTAATGTCAAATTTCAACAAAAAAAAACTATAGGCTGCAATTAAACACAAATAAATGCATTTAGTTCGTTAAATAAAGTGTCGTAATGGTACAATTTTTCACTTGTACTATTACAACAAAATATTTGGCAAGTAATTTTTTAATAATTGTTTGTAAGATGTACGCAAAGTTTTACTTCGTACAGTGGAATTATTCCAACTGTTATACAGTCCAACAAATATTGGGAAATATACTTTATATCACAATATGGTCGATATTGCAAATATTTGCGCTCTAATGACATTTGCAACTGGTATTGCATTTCTCCTAGGTTTACGTTATTAGTGAGATAGACGATTTAAGTATATGCAATTTCTATATATTTTAATTATGGCATCAATATTCCGATATCGGTATATCCACTTATTTACAATGTTCATTATAACTGTAGCGATAAGAGCGATACGAACTCTGAGGTTTTCGATACACACATCGGTATTTATGTGGTTTCATGTATTCAAACACTATTAAAAATATATATGGATATCTAGAAACACTTACGAAATCAACCCCTGAAAAAATCGTTTGCTTAGCTGCAATTATTCTAACGTCAAAACTAACTAGTATTTATATAGAAATATTTTCAGAGACATGAGGAAAGGAGATCCACGTGTTAAAAATTTATCAAAATTGTAGTATTTGTGTTAATATTGATTAAAAACCGCGAGATTTTTTTATATGCTTAACAATCCTATTTTCTTGATAGATACCTAATTATGTATGTAGAAATTTTATGGTGTTGCCCTATCAGTGCCAGCTACGCAAAACGTCAGATTCGTTGAGTAAACAGTAACGTTTTAATGTTACGACGCTTTTTTTTTTGTAAATTTTCAGTTTAATTTATGGTTCCCAAAGTTTTAGGTATTCCACTCAGTATGTTATCAAATTTTCCTATGCCAAGTGTGCTACATGTGAATAATACAGGATATAATAATTTAAGAAAACGTATAAATAACTTCATAAACAGAATGTATGATATCGTATATGGGGTACTGAGAAATCACCTTGGTTAATAACACCCCTTCGTTATTTACGCGAGTCAGTCTGCAGCCATTTACCACTCGATACAAAACTTTGATTTAAAACAAGTTTGGGCCCACGGTGGCTGGGCAGTTAGACTGATCGCCTACCAAGACGAATCGGGTTCAATCCCCACTGGACGGCGGGTTTTCTCGGGAATCTCCCGTTTCCCCCGCCCTTGCATTCCGGTGCTGCTCCATGCTCATCTCACTTCACCCCATCTGCGGTCAAAACATTGATCTTAAGAGCCGCCCAATCTCTTCACTTACTTTCAACAAGTAATACCTTAAGATATCTTGATACTTTGAGTGAAACAATCACGTGGTGTTAACACATTGCCTCAGTCACATTCATTTTCTTTTGGTCGTTTATTTTGAGTAACCTGAGCTGAGGAAATGCGGTCTTTCAAAACTTTGGAAACATACTATAGGTAGAATGAACACATGCAATTAAAACTGAGTTGTTCAGCTGAGAGAGCGGGAAGAGTGAAACTTGATGGAATCGCTTGCCCGTTGGTTTGTATTTTCAACTGTCCGTACTAACATTTTTAACTACGCAGGAATTAAAATAAAGTAAAATATAAAAAAAAGTAATTTTGTAACTAAGGAAAGACGGCAATACCGTAAATCCTTCTCGCCTTTGTGGATTTTCTCTAAACTGGTATTTAAGTATTATGAATCGACATGAAAGAATATTATCGAAATTTGAGACCTTCAGGGGCCCCTAAGTTTGACAAATGGATCTTAATCCATAGATGAAATTTGTAATTTGCAAGTAATATATATTGTGGATTCTAGCATTTAAGAGCAATATGATACTTTGCTTACATTGTTAAGACAGCCATGACTACCAAATTGTGTTTTGTAACATTATTAAGAAGAAAATCAATGGGTGAAAAGTCACAGAGCATTATTTATATTCACATGCTCCTGTGAAATAATAGACTATGTACATGCAGAAGTATGATATTAAGCATAACTTTCAAAAGTATTAAATTAACGTGAACCAACTGTAATCATAAAATCCGATATTTCGGGCACTTATGGCCGTAAAATCTACATGGTTCAGTAAGAATAAATCGCTATCAATTTTGGTCCATAATGAAATAATTCCGATAACTAAATACTTTATTTCCATATTTGTTTATTTGATTCTTCTTAATATTATTTTAACGAAGATACACTTTAATTTCAATATTTCGTACCAAATTAATTTGATCATTCTTACATTTTCCCCCAGGTTTAATACTTAATTATCCAAACCAATGAGCACTTTGGAATGTTGGAAGTCAATCACTTGTACCGCATAATCAATAATTTTTCAGTAATGAATTTACTCGTTTTTTTGTCTTTATCTGGCGTTTAACATCATATGTGGGATAACTTAAAACAGGTGAATGAGAAAAGGTGGAAACTAAGTAAACATTATGCTGGAGTTTTCGCAGATCTATCGTATATACAGTTTTTGAACGGGTGCTTTATGAACAAATGGCTGCAATTCTCGCACAATTTTATGTCGCCCACGTTGTTACACGGACAGACAATAACTATAGGACGGACACCATAATTAAAGTGTCTGAATTTTACGCGGCCTCCTATGCGTTCGTTATTTGACCGCTTGCCATTCAGTTCGACCTTTCCTCTGAAAATACTCTGAATGTAAATTTATTTCTGTATGAGATCTCCTGAAGCACAATTGAGAGAATTAAGTCAATTATCTCTGATGGAATTGTTGTTTCCGCCTTTTTTTTCCCCCATCCCGACTTTGAAGAGCTCTCGAAAGTAACGTAGGTGCTCAGAATAGCTATTTAATCAGAGATGGGAGATGTGAAAAAGCCTTCCAAAAGTTCGAATACTTTTATTTAGAAATAGCAGCAGTTCTCGACGCGCATTTAATGAATTTCTGTACACGCGAACTGATTCGAGCGGGTTTTCTCGTATGTAGCACGCCGTGAATTCATCGCAAATTCCGAGCCTTCGACGTGCCAGTTCCACACAGCCAGAACGTGCTGCGAGTAACGATTGCACGCACGCTGAAATGTACGTGGAAACCGAACAAGAGTTAGGTATTTGCTCATTCCCTTTACACCGCTTCAGTGGGCGAGTGTGGTTGTGTAAGTATGCGATGCGGTAACTTGCAATACTTGATAAAGGGAGGGGGGGGGGGGGCTACATGTGACATAGGATCTCCACGTAAAAAACTGGATATGTTAAATTTCATACCATCAAACGTTAAAGTCGGTCAATACAAGCAAGTCCACGATAAATAATCCATGGTTTTCTCATATTTATTGAGGTTTTGACACATTAAAATTTTATATGCATCGCGTTTCGTTACAAAAGAGTCCGTGAAGAAAATTTCGAGTCAAAACCGTGAGCAAGTATGTAGTTCTGTTGCAACGTAAGAATGAGGCGGCAGAGTGGATACGAATGTGCGTAGTTTTAGAACAAAATGAGAATTTCATTCACGCAGCGGCACAACAACGTATAAAGTTCTTACTACACGTGGCGACTTTTGACGTATGAAGTCTTGGAACAAAATGACCGCCTAACACATAAAGTTCTGAAACAAAGTCCAAGTATTAAATCCTTAAACAAGATAGTAAATTAAGAGATTATATGCGAATGCTTTGTGTAATGTGGTGATGGGATACCATCTGAACGCAATCAAACGGATAACTCACCAGAAGACTGACTCGCCCGTGGCGAATACAACTACCAAAGTCACATGGTCGACGCGTATGAATGTGTTTGTTTACTATTTAATTTTCGACATGCCAAACCTTTGATATGAATGAAACTTTTTCGAACTTTAACAAATTCCAATTGCATTAAAAACAAGTTTCAAGAATGTGCGCGAACATCTCAAAACACTTGCTTGCGTAAACAATATCGTAACTTCAAATCCTATCCAACGTTGACGTACCCCAAACCAGCAGAACTGTCAAAGTCACGTGGTCAACACTGATGAACGTGTTGGTTTATATCTTAATTTCCAAAGACAAGCCCTTATATTTTAATAAGATACTTTTGCCAGTATGCATTTAACCTAATTTTACAAAAAAGTTGGCTAGAGAACTGATACAAACATCTCCAAGTGCTTGTTTGAATGTAAAGTGTTCTGACCTTAAATCGTATTCCACGTCGTGTCGGCAGAAGAGCGGTTCAATGTTGGGACACGGGGACTGGTTCTGCGTAGCCGGCGAGACCGCTCTATACCCTATATTCACTCTACGGTTGAAACACGGAGAGCGGCTACTGCGCATCTATAATGGACACTCTACCGCTTTTTCCCTCGACGCACAGTGGGGGCAAGCATTTTAATTGCCTCAATGAGATTTACATCGTAATCAAAGTAGCTTTTGGTTCGCGAAGCTACTGTAGTAACGAAAAGTACGATTTCAAATTAAACTGGAGCTTAGGGAGTGCCGTAATTACAAAGATCTGTCATTGGGACTCATCAGTATCGCTCGCTTTGACAGTATCATCTACCGCACACAGCGGACATCCGGTTCTCGAAGCATGTCCAGGGACCTCTTTATTAAACTGTGTGGCATTCTTCTTCGGCATCTGTCTGAGTGAAGAAATAAGCGGGTTCCAGGATATCAGCAGCGCGTTGAGGATATTTTCATTTGTTTTTGCTCGAGACTCCTTCTTAGCACAACCATCTCTGTACTTTTAAAACTCCTTGTTTCTAGCCTCTTAGGCCTCCTTGCTTAGCTCACCAATAGGTACATAAACACTGTGTATGGTGTCTGGACCATGGAGTAGAATTTTGTGAATTGTTGGAGGCATGGTGTAACATGGGTATTTCTGTACAAATAGCTGGGCTATATTCAACGCATATGTGCGATATTTTTCCACATCTGTTTCGTAACCACAAGAGATCACTTGCCAAATTGTGCTGAATCTTCTATTGATGTCATTGTCAACACGAGTGATGCTTGCCGATAAAGCCGGATTCTAATAAAAAACGCCTTGACCTATTCCCATTATTTGCATTGCCAAAGCCGGTTTTGGCTTATCTAGTAGTAATCCCATATCTGTTTTGAATCTGTCTTGAATGGTTTTCTTTGTCTTCGAGATAATATGTCCCGAGCTTGCCATTTCTAAAGCGGAAGTTTATATGAAAGATGGAGCAAACTTTCAAAGAACCTAATGCGTGCGTGAAACACAGATAAGTTGCAGCCGAGTCCTGAATAATCGACTATCTCCGGACGCAGCACTTTTTCCAGGTTGGAATTTTCAGATGTGTCTTTACAAAGGAAACACCTTTGAGTAGATGAAGTTCCTGTAACGGCATTGCACTGTTTGCCGTGAGTAATAATGAAAAGCATGTTGAAAATAACTGCAATATGTTTGCCGTCTATCTCGCCAATAAAAGGATATAATTGCTGTATCTGCAGTTTGATGTGATCCTGTTCCATTTCTTTTCTAATATCTGCTGTTTCACGCTGAAACTGAAATTGGATGGGTTTGCAGCACCGTTTTGACGAAGGTCGTGAATTTTCCAGAAAACTGTTGGCCCTTATCCTTCCGGGTTGATATCAATTAGACGTATAGGCACAAAGGACGAAAGGAAAACGTTCGAGTCTGTACTACCGGAGTCACTTGAAAACATTTGCTTGTATTCTGATTGAGGAGAATCGTCGAATCCCCACTTGAAATTCAGAGTTCGTTTTAAAATGTTCCGAACTGAATTGTCAAATACGTCCTCCTGAGCTTTAAGAAGACGGGAGGAAGTGCTGTCAAGTAGTGCCTGCAAGTCAACTTCAGCCGCAGTTTCTGATATTGTTTTGCTTCTTCTTTTTTTTCGCAGGTAAACAATGTTCATTTTATCTTTTTGAATGTTGTATTGACGTCTGTTGAGCTGAGTATCAATACTGACACATGGCAAGCGCTTCTCTTCCTGTGAGCTGCTTCGCTGGTGGACTACAGAATCTTTTGTAAGCTTCTTTGTGTTTCGAATCTCGCGTGGGTGATGTTGATATATCTTTTACAATCTTCGAGGCTTACACTTTGCCACCATAGCGCAAGCTCATTTGAGCGGCGAATGAAAGCTCGTCACTTGAATATGTGTCTTGCAAGTGTTCTGTTTTCGGTAGTTTTGTCGTATGACATGATTCACTGGAACTCTTCGTAGGTATGCCCATACGTTTTTTTCTAGTAGCGACCCTTTCGTAGTTTGGAAACCCCACTGATGAGTCTAGCCAGTCCTTGTTCTTTCCCAAAAATCTTTCCTCTATCCCACGAGCATGCTGCCATCTGTTCGCAAAATCGGATACGAAAAATGAAATTCGCTTGTTGAGACACAGAATACATTCGTCTGTGCATTTTTTCTTGATTAGGACGAAGTATTTCAAAACCGTAACTTGCTCCTGTATTTGTACACGCCCAGACTGCCTCATGGTATCATAAAGTTCTCTTTCAGTTATGAAAACATCATCGGTGCAACCCGATCCTGCAGAGAAAGACATACGAATGCTTTGGGTCTTCAGATCACGTGTACTTGGCAAATCGATTTGTAGAAGATGCCAACTTTTTAAACCGCTAGTGTTTCAAAATTAGTAGATATAAGAAGCGCTTGTTTACAGTTACGGAATATGTATTGTGTGAATAAATTATACATGTCACTATGCGGAACATAATATGCCCTCATATATACTACAACCTTCAAGAAACCACTCCCTTTTTCACATTTATAGTACATTGCCTTTATGATCCCATTAATTCACTACTAAATTCACAAAACCTATATGTAATTGCACGAAAATGTGTTTATATTCTGTTCACGGTAAAATGAGCACTTTTGAAAGCCCTGCTTAAGATCTACGTAGATACACGTTGTGTATTCCTTCGCCTTATATAAGATTAACATTGCCTTGGGCCTCATCACTTTATTCATGCGTCGGCCAAATGAAACTGGGAAATTATTAAGAAAGTAAATACTTTAGAAATCTGCTCATATTTACACTTCCATGCATAAAAAAAAAACAGAAAGCGAAGGAAATAATTTTACGTTATCACAAATGGTTACCTAACAATTTTTATTTGACGTTAAGATATGCAACTACTTTCCATCTATAGTTACAAACTTTACTGGGCACATTTCATTCAGTTCGCCCATTAAAATATATGCATGCAGGAGCTCAAGTTTTGACATATGCTATGACGTTAGCTACATTTCAAAGACCTCGTGACTATTACAGACGTCTTGTTCAAAGATTTATCGATCGTTTAATTATAACATATCGCCACTTTAGTAATATTGGTTTTTTATGTGAATACGTCGTTACATTTGCGACTATAATGGGAGGCAATCCAAAAAATACGATGATAACAAAATCGGCGGATAAATTTTGGCATTGGAGCTCCGAATCTATCGTCAACATTCAAAATTCCATTACACCACTTGATTGCCAAAGGATCAAAGAATATGTTAATGTTGAGTGAGTACTGCGAAGCGTCACGGTCGCAGGAGGGGGGGGGGGGGGCAGCAATTTTGAGTTCGTTTCGCCGCGTCTCATAACTGCCGCGTAGTGTAACTTTTGACTAGGAGAAGCGACGACGCTCGTTTAGGTTTCAATCGACAGTTCTCGTCAAGATCAATTGATTGCACGTAATAAAAACATTTGCGTGGCGTGGTTATGGCGAAACTGTACGAGTTTAATGTAAAAAAAAATCAAGAACACTTAACACAATTTCGGCCTATACACGTCAAAAAGCCTAGTCAAAGTACAGAAATTGTGTACGTTTGGAAAGAGCATCTCGAAAGCATTCCAGTGATACCTATAAAGTCTCATATGATCGAGTGAAGCGGTGCCGGGAACGTAAAAAAAAAAAAAAAAACATCAAGGTGCCCGAGTGCGTCAACGTAGACGTATTCACGCAAAACAAACGGCCGTGTCCCGAAACCCAATTTTTTTTATCCCCGCCTCCCCTCAAGAATAGTGCTGTCTGGCCCCACTGTGCGACGGGTGGAAGTGAAGTTCGAGCCCTTCTCGTGCCGAGCCGTCGGGGAAGCCGCCAATGGAGTCCCGAAATTGAATCTTGCCCGCCACTTTAGTGCTCCGTCGGCCGTAGGGGTTGCGGAGGGGGGGTAGGGCGTTCACCGGCCCTTTCCCGCGCGGACGGAGGGCCAATTTGACTCTCCCCTTTGACGTGTAGCCGGCGGCAGGCCTTGTTGTAACTGGTCTTCGTCTTAATGAGGGCCCGGGCTTCACACAGGGCCTGTGCCGCCCTTGGTGCTCGCAGCTGCTGTTAGGCTACCGTGTCAACCACACCCGGAGTCGCGGAGCTGCTCTTTGAAGGAGCCCTCGTCTGTATGCGACCTCGGCAGGGGCATTGATCACAGCTCGCCCTCGCGGTAATGTATTTGTGTTTTCTTTGACACTGCGCACAAGGACGGGAAATCTTCTCTGGCGCCAAGGGATAGCTGCTCAAAAAAAAAAAAGGGCGAATTCTTACGTTCACGCATTATGTACCGAAAAAATAATGAACCACGCAAGCGGTTAGAAATGTCTCCCGGAAAGTGAGATCGATTCCTGGCGGGGTCACTCCCGGATTTTCGCATGTGGGAATCGTGCCGGACGATGCCACTGGTCGGCGGGTTTTTTCGGGGATATCCTCTTTCCACCGCCCTTGAGTTCCGGCGCTGCTCCATTATGACCTCGCTTCGCCATCAACGGCTCTCTAGACCTCGATGGAACAGTTCTGTAATCTGGTTCCGCACAGTAGCAGCAACCAGACTTCGGTAACAGCGATTGAATGACCTGTTATTCAATTACAGTTCTTTTTTCTTGCGGGAGCAATCTAAATATTCCTGAAGTTTTTCTGTTGACGCGGTAGACGGGGCTGTTTCGTCTGTTGTAGCGACAGTGAGCTCTGCCTGTAGGAACTATATTCATAGTTGGTGATACAATCACATAAATAAATACAACATATAATTGTGTTGCTGTTATGTCTACGTGAACCAGTGGTGTACGTACTGGGGGGGGGGGAGTGTGAGGTGTTGTGGACGATCCCCCCTTCCCCTAATTCTTAAAGAATCACAGCCTTGATATCGACGTGAGTAGCTATTTTAAAATCTGTCATAGAAGACAGGGCGGGCCAGCTTTGCAAAGTTCTGAGATGCTGTCCCACGTCGATATGGATCAATGGCGCTGAAAACAGTGGCAGTTGGTTGGATTATAAATAAAATATTTACTGAGTTTATATAATATACTGTATAGCATTTTTTGATCCTGAATGCTGATAAATATTTTAATTAGGTTGTATTACTTGATTCCAAGTTCTACCACCCAAGCGTACGCCCATGACGTCACAATTTTTCGATGATACCAAAAACCAGTCTGATTGCTGCCTCTGTACCAACTGTTTAGACGAGTTATGGGTACAGAAATCTGGTTCCTACAACCATATTTATTATCAGTGCACAGGGTGTCTAATCGTACATATAAGGTTTACACGCGCAACCTCGACTTACCTGGAGTTCAAACCTGATAATTAGTGTTTGCCAACGAAATAACTGTATACAAAAAAAATTACGCATCTTTCCGACCCGGTGGGTGATTCATCCTTACCCATTGATCGTCACCTAACCAAACTGACCTAACTTAACCTAAGGTAACCTAACCTAACGTAACCTAACCTTACCTAACCTAACCTAATTCCTTTCGAAATATCATTTTAGATTCGAATATGTCCTGGATAAATGGCCGTAATAGAAGACCTAATTGTATGAAATTCTCTAACCCCACTATTGAGATGCCTAAAGACGTTTATTATGTGGGAAGGATATATGATACAGATGAAGCTCTTACATTAGTTTAATTTAAATGTGATTTTGGTTTTACGCAAGCCGTAACTTAGGCTCGAATATCGTTTATTGGAGTAGCTTTCCGTTTTGCAGACTACATATGTTGATTGTTTTGGTATTTCAAGAGTCTTGTCAAGACTGTTAACTATGTGTTAGCATTTCAGAAGTTTCCTTGTCTACCTCAATTAATTTTATAAGGGAGTTTGTATTCAATAGAAAATTTTCTGGATATATATAAATTCTCTCTAAATATACATAAATGTCTATGCAAATTAATACAAACAATTATCGATAGGTGAGTTAAAACACCAAACGGGAAAAGAATGACTGGATATTTCGACAGGGAAAGAAACAAAAACACAAAAAAATAATCATGAAGAATATAAAACTTTTATACTTTCCCTGCTACGCATATTTTCCCTTGTCTTTTAGGGTAACTACAAATGAAACGTTATAAAATTTCTGCAGTCCTACGTTATTCACATTTTCAAGGATGACATCCGCTAATGGTCCCGCTAAAATATTTCCGTCTTATATGTAGTGCATCTTTCTAAATGCTTTATTATTACGACTATGGCCCCAATGTTAGAGCTCTAGTTATATAAAATCTAACCTCTCTCTATAATTTTTTAAAGTTTTTTTAATGACTTTAGATTTTTTGATTTTGTATTTCATTAGACGTGTAAAAACTTTCACTTTTTATACAATGGTGTCAACCTGTAGGCGGCTTCGAACTTTCATAATCTCCACATATTTCTTAAAAACGCAGGTATATCCATGTATTCATGGTGATTCGAACCCGATTTTCAATTGTCCGAATGTAATGTAAAAGAATAAAAAAAAAAGAGGGCGAATTTTATGTGCGTTACCTATTATTCTGGAATTGATTTTATTTACTTAATTATGTTAGTTGTAGTGTACAATACATAAAATATAGGTACTTATATAGTTGTTATATGACATTATTAAATCAAGACATTTGTTGATAATTGAATTTAACTCAGCTATAGATACTTGTGTCATATGCTTTCGAATGGAGTTTTACAATAGTCTATTTTCACTCTTGATGGGCAGTTAGAAGTGAATGTTTTTTCATATGTGGACTGATTTTTTAAAATAGTATTAGAGGTTGTGTTTTCCTCCACTGAAAGATTTCTTTTTCCACGTTCCACCAAACTTATGAAATAGGGAACTATTCTATGATCTCCGGGAACAAGCCATCCGCCTGCGCTGATACCCGTTTACTGCCCATAACCTTAAAATTTATCTCACGCTCCCACATCGAGAAACCGTGCATTAAGAATTTACTATATATACGTGGAAGAGATATAGCTGAAACCTTCTATCTTTTTAAGTGCCCTCGCACGCTAGCGTCCTTTTATCTGATGTGACTGTTAGCATTTACAGAATACCTCACTTGAAGGATTCGCGCAAACTGCTATAACACAAAAACTACCCCTTTTGTGCGACTGGAAAGTCGAATTTCGCTGTAGGATTGTGTTTTGTGCTAACAAGCATGCTCGATCACGCTGCAGCATGCTTGAACTTCTCTGCAGCATGTGTATTTTAGGTGTATTTTCCAATGAATGTATTGAACGTGTTCTCAATTTGTTTACCCACGAAAACGAGGATTGAGTGATACTTCGCATGCTGTAGTAAATATGACTTTCAAGCCACAGTTTTTTTTAGACCGGCGTATATTAAAACATATTTCTCAGACACGAATGAAACTATGGTATAAGCCGTTCACGGTAAAATGACAACATTTGAAAGACCTGCTTAAGATCTACTTGTATGCACGTTGTGTGTTTTTCTGCCTTACATAAAATTAACATTGCCAAGGGCCTCGTCACTATATTCATGCGTCAATCAGGAGAAACTGTGAAATTACTGGGAAAGAAAATATTTTACAAATCTGGTAATTTTTATACTTCGATGCATTAAAAAACCAGAAAGCGAAAGGAATGATTTTAGTTATCAGAAATGGTTACCTAACACTTTTTCTTCTACATTAAGACATAGAACTACTTTCCATCCATCGCTACAAACTTTACTGGGCACATGTCACTCAGTGCGCCCGTTAAAATATATGAAGTTATGAGCAGTGACATTTTTCCAAGGTTGATTTCAAAAGTGCTCACATTATCGTGAACAGCCTGTAAGAGAATGTATTGAACTTTGCTACAGACTGTTCTTCAATATAATGGTAGTGTCCCCTTCAAGTCTCATTGGTACGAGATCTCTGCACGCGAGTTTAAAACCTTGCACATAATGGCGATGGGCCACGTAATGTGCGTGGCAGGGCAACCCTTACCGTTCCCTCGCTTCTGGGACTCAAGCGCGGAAATAACTCACAAGTAGGCAACCAACTAAATTCGCGGAGCCGATTCAGTCCGGCGCTACTCTGGGGGTGGGTGATTTTTCCAAGTGGTGTTTCATGCCTACCTTAGGTTAATATTGGTCCAGTTTCGTTACTATAAACCTGCTTCTCAGTTTTGTCATATCTACACTGATAAAAAGGTTTTGATGAATCAAACAATATTTGTTTGGTGCAACCAAATTATTATTTTTTTGTATAGGGGCAATGAAATACTTTGTTTCTGAGACCAAATTATTTTGTTGTTCTCATTTGGTTGCTCCAAACAGTAAGATTTGGTTGGTGCAACTAAGGATTTGTTTAGCTACAGGTACATTAAACAGTTTGGGCCGATAGAAAAACACTGTACAAGTTCGACTGAATAGCGAACCTATATCACCTGCGTCCTAGCGCTACGCCTTAGTGATCTCAGTTAATGCGACAACTGAAGATTTCGGAAAGCTTCGTAATAGATATACTGCAAATATTGTGCAACGTGTGCAAACAAATATTTCAAGTTTTGCAGCTTTACTTGTCAGTTTCTTGGCGCATTGTTTTATTAATGTGTTAATACGACCGTTAAGCACCAACAGATGCACTAACAAACACGGTTACTATCCTAACTGTCACAAAAATACAAACAAACCCTCGAGCTGTATTTTCGAATGAAGGCAGTCGAATGAGTGGCCAAACAAAAAAAAATCCAGTTGATTTAACAAACAAAATATTTAGTTTACAGTCTAATTTTTTTTTCGCCCAGCACAGAGATTTTGTTAATTCAAACGTATATTTTGTTAGACGATCAAAAGTAATTTTGTTGCTTTTCAAATTTTGTTTCCTCAAAAATAGATATTGATAGGACAACTAAATATATATTTGGCCCTATACAAACAAATATTGTGTTCGATTTTCTCTCAGTGTATGCCAATATTGGTGCAGTTCTTTTGCTATAAACCCGCTTCTCATTTTTGACATATGTATCTCTGCTTGGGCACTAGACGTATGTCTTTAAGTTTTTCATTGAGTATTACTGTTAGGCTGCAGACCTACAATCACATTTGAAGTCTTCCCAAATCCTTGTTAATGCGTTGTGTAAACTGTACTATTACTATAGTCATCTCAGTACCGTAATATTTTCAGCATTATCGGACTTAAATATTTCGCAGATAAATATCGTGTTTACATATTGTTATGGTTCATTAAATGCGGACAATCCTAGCGAACTGCAGCGACGCGTCGGCATCCAGGCCATGCGAAGAATCCAAAACACATTGTAACAATAATAGTTTATAAAACATATAGTAGGCCTACATTCACGGTTTATTTCGGATGTTTTGAAAGGAACCTTTGAAAAATCAGCCTAGGCGTAATATGTCAACCTGTATTCTCAATAACTTGCATGCCACAAATATATAACACTGTGATGAAGTTTTAAGTACTGTATTCTTGAATAGAAGAAACTTTAACTAAGTGACATTTGTAACTTGTGATATTTATTTCCTATTAAATACGTATGAAAGACAGAGCAGTTATGTGTTGGCAACGGCTAGTAAAAAATGGTTCATAGATAAATATTGTTTTAACCTCGTTTTTTTTTGTATGGTATTTGTAAACTAAACGTTTCCTATTGAATTTTTAAGTAGCGATGAAAGAAACATATTTCATTGTTACAGTTAAAACTATAAGCGCAAATTACCGTGCGTAGACACTTGTGCCATGGTGTTTTATTTTTCGTTCGAGGAAAAAAATTCAATAGGTGGAGCGGAGCTTGTCTCTATGTCTCTATCTATCTATCTCTATATCTCTTTCTCTCCTTCGGGAAGTTTCGCAGCGCCTGTAGTAGCAGCAAAATTATACATGTTTTCAATTTTAGCATATTTCATATTCATTACAGCAAAGTAATGATTTTTGAATTTACTGGAACGAGATTTTATTGTTTGAATACTTATTATAATGTATTTTGATGTTATTGGGGGACGGTTACAAATCCGAAGTTGGCAGAAGTGGCGACTGGCGACGCCGACATGATTATGACGTGTTCTGAACGAAGCGTCAAGTTTATACTCATTGTATTTTTAAACCCACCTGGGCAAGTAGCGATGTGATAAATATGTTTCTTCAAGGCAGGAATAAACGTACTGTAAAGCGTGTCGTGGCCGCTGTGGGTGTGAGAGAGTATTGTTACAATTACGTTACATTGTACCAGTGTGTGTGTGTGTGTGCATGTGTGTGTGCCTGTGTGAGATTCCAAATATCAGGAGTGTGAAATTTATACGTTTTAACCGTGAACTGTTTTTAATGCGGAATTATTTGTTTGAAAGTCACGCCTGTTTATTGTTGTAATCTTGCCTTAGGTGTTTGAAACACAATTGTGCAACGCGCTTACGTTTCTGTGATTTTAATGTTTGCCACGACCACAACAAAATGCCAAGTCCAGCCAGGTAAATTTAAATAAATAATTAAATAAACCTTTAAAACAGTAAGTACGGATACATATGAATATACACGGTATAAGACTTACGGTAAGCATATTTGTGTGCATGTTCACCACAATTTTTTTTTTTTATGTTTGTCGTTGCTACGTACAATAAATAAACGACAGGAATTGCATGCCTTGAATATGCTGTGTATTTTCGTTGGACTGGTTGTTCCATCGTTTTAATTCTTATTCCAACTGAAGCCGTTCGCTTGACGAAAGAATTGAACACATATTAATACCAAGAGGTTAAATACTACAGTTCTTTCCCCCGCAGTTATAACAGGGTTAAACACAGTCGCGTGTAATGTGCTATGCCGTGTATAACAAATACGTTAACAACGTAAAATAATGACCGTAATAACTATCGCCAACATATACATTATTAAAAAGTAATATAGCTGACCTAGATATGGTTATAGGCCTAAATTGTGGACATTCTTACGAAATGGTTTTTGAAATATGACTAAACAGAAAACAAGCATTTGACAGTGAAACCGTAGTCACGTGGCAGTGTTTCAATTTACTCGTAGAGGAAAGATACGTGATCGGTAACCAAAAGTAGAACTTCAGCAGGGCTTCAGGAAAGTGTGACGTAACCATGAACGGCCTAGATCAGCGAAGCGCCAGCGGAGCTCCTCTCCCCTCGGGCCGCTCGGTATTCGGGACAGTTACGCCACCAGAAACTATATAACACTTGGCAACACACTGTACGGGATCTGCCTGTCAGTCTGTCTTTTTTATGGACCCACGCCGAGATGAAGCCATCAAGTTGCAGCTTCGCGTGTCGCTCGTCACTCAGCCTCCGGCTACTTTACTCATATACTGTAATTGAATAGGGCCTCCCTCGCCAATAACTTATAGGCACCTATTAAATGTATATCATTATGGTTCAATTAAATACCTGCTCCGTCTTCATAATGAACTTCAGTTCTTCCCTCATAGTAGTATAAACCTTCCACAGACCCTAGACACCAGTATAAAAAAAAAAACATTACATACGACATATTTTATGATTCAGAGGCGATGTAAGAATTTAGAGCACCTCGCGAAACATATTTTACCCACTTCATGTCACGTTACTCAAATTATCGCATAGCAGTTAAATTGGCCTACTTAAAAGGAAAGACTCTGAAATTACATGCGAATAGATAAAATACGTTGATTTGGCCAAGCAGCTGACTGGATGGAATAACTTTTTTTAGGGTAGTCGCGTAGCAACCAACTCAAACCTTACATCAGTCAGCAGTGTTTCTTTGAAGTATATATGTGCGTAAATGGCGGAGATGCGATGACTTTTGTAGTAGCATATACTTTTATAGTGGTATGAAATTTCTTAGCAACGTATCAAAAACGGAGACCACTTCAGCAGTATCATTGTATATATCCTGGCGAATAATAAATTTGTTATCAAAATTAAATATTTTTCGCATTTTCTTCTTGTTGCGAAAGAAACGCCTGTTTACGTCTGGCTAATAATTCACTACAGGCTGTTAACGGTAAAATGAGCATTCACGGTAAAATGAGCAATTTTTAAAAGCCCTGCTTAAGTACTCGTATGCACGTTGTGCATTCTTCCGCCTTATGACAAGATTAACATTGCCATGGGCCTCATCACTTTAGTCACGCATTTGTCAAGTGAAATTGTGAAATATTTATAAAAGGAAATATTTAACAAATCTGCTGGTTTTTCCACTTCTGTGCATTAAATACTCAGAAAGCGAAATAAATAATTTAAGTAATCACAAATGGTTACCTAACACTTTTTATTCGACGTTAATATCTGGAACTACTTCCCACCCATCGTTACCAACTTTACAGGGCGTGACTATTTTCTAAGGTTGATTTCAAAAGTGCTCATTTTATCGTGGACAGCCTTTAATATTACCCTTACAAGTTTCCATCATTGTAAAAAGACACCCAAGACACTTGAAATCGTTTGTTTGTTTAGAGGTCGCGTTTCCAAGGGGAAAGAAAAAAGGCTCACAAACGACGAGACATACCTGGCCCTCTTTTGTAAACTTGAAACTGAAAACGTTTACTCTTGAGTTCGACGCCCTACAGTATTACCTGCTAATGCATAATTTAGAACTCTCAAGACCTCGTTGTTTAGAGCCTCCCAAACCGCTCACGATTTAAAACCTGCTGAGTAAAATGTTGTTTGTTCGCGAAGATTATTTCGTTGAAAATTAAAATCGCGAAATGTTTTTTAAAGACTGTTCACGGTAAACTGAGCACTTTTAAAATGCCTGCTTAGTATCTACTCGTATGCGCATCGGGTATTCTTCCACCATATGAAAAATTAATATTACCATGGGCCTGAGCATTTATTCGTGCGTCAGATAAGTGACTCTGTGCAATTATTAGAACAGTGAATGTTTCACAAATATTTTTTAATTCTCACACTTATATGCATTATAGAAACAGAAACGAAAAGAAATAAGTTCAGTATTGACAGATCTTTGCTTGGCACTTTTAATTCGACATTAAGACATGGGACTCAGTGGCGTGTGGCGAAGTGTTGCAAGGTAAACTGGTGCTTGCTCACTGCTGTACGTTCTCGGTGCACGCAGCAGGAGCCAGTAACCACCGTGCAGCCTATACGGTAACTGAATGCATTCCGACCACTCACAAGCGAGCAGCAAGGAACCAATTAGTGGTGGAAGTGCAAGCTAGTAAGCAACAGAGTACAGCTCAGAGCTAACGCCAGCTCGCCTTGCAACACTTCCACACGCCACTGATGGGAATCCTTTCCCTCCGTCTCTACCGACTTTAATAGACGCTCAGTGTTCCCGTTAAAATATATGCAGGTAGGGGGAGTTATATATATATAATTTATGTTTGGTTTAAAAAGTGACAGATACCGTAAACAGCATATAGATGGGATTATAAGTTTTGGAAGTTCGGATATTGGTCACTCACAGCTTAAGGAAACGCTTTGCTTTGATTTCCCTCTCGTTGTTATCGCATCCAGACGTATTTTTTTAGTGCAAGTGGTAGCGAACTACAGAAAATACTTTTTACGTGGGAGAGTGCACATTGTTACGGTTAGACAAGGGTTTATTGCATAGAGTATTTGGGGGGAAACGTAGACAGACTCTCATTTTATATTACGTTAATATATTTTGTCAATCTTTAAAACGTTACTACGTTTACATCAACTCAAATTACAATACTGAACAATAAATATGTTAAGTTACAGGGGAGATAATTATATTGAATGCTATCAAGTTCCTGATTCTTCGTTACGCCACGCCTTTATAGAGTTATAGGCTGTTCACGGTAAAATGAGCACTTTTAGATGCCCTGCTTGTGATCTAGTTGGATACACGTTGTGTACTACTCCGTCATATGTAAAATTTACATTGCTAAGGGCCTCATCACTTTATTCACCCGTCGATAAAGTTAAACTGAAATTCTTACGAAAGTAAATACTTCAGATATCTGCTAATTTTTACACTTCGATGCATTAAAAAAAAACCATAAAGCGAAAGAAAAAAATTTAAGCTATCACAAATGGTAACCTAACACTATTTATTCAACGTAAATATATGGAACTACTTTCTATCCGCCGATACCAACTTTACTGGGCGAATGTTACTCATTGCACCCATTAAAATGTATGCATGCAGGGACGATGAATTTTTTCTAAGGATCATTTCTAAAGTGCTCACTTTATCGTGAACAGCCTTTAACTACAGTCTTTACTTAAGTCACCAGCTCATCGCCTTGATGCTGTTGCCGAAGGCTGCTCATCGAGTCTCGCTACAGCGGTCCTCGGCACACTCTTAGCCTATCCATCTTGCATCTTCGTCGTCGGGCTACAGTAAGACTCCTCTTCGAGCCTCCGCCGGTGCTATATACTCGACGTGGATTTACAAAACATGTCAGTGTTTGCAAACTGACTCGCTGCCTGTAGATACACGTCACTTCTCTGCCCCTGGCGCATCTAGGCAAGTTCTAGGGGTACGATTACTTCCCCCCCCCCTAAACTACCTTATTCTAAGTGTTATGTGAAGTTAAGGCCCGAAGGTAGGGCGGGATTTTATTGCGTCCCAGGGCTAACCCCTTACGCCTATTATAGGCTGTTCACGGTAAAGTGAGCACTTTTTAAGACCTTGCTAAATTTTTCATTTCAATTAACTTCTACCTTTCTGCAACTTTTTAATGCAAATATTGTAATATGACTAATAAACATAGTGTATACATTTCTTCACTCTGAAATTTTAACGTCTGAGACTGCAATAAGGTATATTTATAAGGGTTTGATACCTTTAGGAAGGGCCTTAAAAAGTGCTTACTTTACCGTGAACAGCCTATAGGAAGGAAAATCATGCAAGGAGACATGCATCGCAGAAAAGAGGGATTGGGCAGCCATGGCCTGCACTTTGGGGCCATGACTACCTCCCTAGGTGTACTTAGAGTTAGTCTTAACTATGAAGAGCAAGGGAAAAACCGTCAAGAGAGACGTAAAGACCCTTGCGACAGAGAAGTAAAAACTTCAAAAATTATTGCGTGCATTAAATCAAATCAAATTGAATAGAATGCTACAGGTGACAGAGTGTTTGTAAAACATGCTCTTAGTTAATAGAGTAGCCCCCAACATCACCCTCCCGCTTCAGATAAGAGCTGGTCCCTCAGCTGCGGGACTGAAGAACGGTGATGGGGGACAATCCGGGAACATCTTGACCTTAAGGACTTTTCGTCTGCTTCTCGACAGCGGGAACAAGGACGGCTGAGGAACCTCTTCGCTACGGTAGGAAGTTTGGGAAGGATGATTAGACGAAGCAAGGAAAATTCGGCAAGGGACTTCCGTGCCATCTGTCTTGACTTGAATAGCTTTAGAAATACTACAGGCGGTCTGCTGGTTTTATTTACTGCTGGCGGCCTGAGCTTGTACTGAATGAATTGGCGGCGCCCATGGTCGTGAACTTGGCTTAGTGATAGGGGTGTACATTCTCTTCCTCGCGGCTGACGCACAGAGCGCGGACGCGAAATCGTGCTGCCTGCTGGATATCCTAATCTACCTATACATGGCTTTGAAAATATTAAATTTAACGATATAAATTGAAACTTTTTTTTTAAATTTACAATAATTGCAGTTAAAACTTTCCAAATTTATATATTAAAGATGCAACAAATCAATTACTTTATGTATTAGTTTTAAAATTTATATATTGAAAGTTCATCCCATTTCAAAATATTGATTGCGGACGAAATACACATCAAGATCAATTAACAACTACAAATTTTCGCAAATATTTTTACATTTTACGTTTTTGGCTGTGAAGGGTAGTTCATGTTATACACTTTTTACAATTATGTGTTTCTAATTTATTTGTGTGACAATGTTGTAAATGTATATATGCTAATCACTATAACTGTAGGTGACGGCACACCTTGTGATATTTGAAAGGACTGCGTACCAAAACGTAGTATGTATTAAAATACTCTCTAAGTTATTTCTCTGAACGTTAACTTTCTACTTAACCTCGCTACGTTGCGGTACTGAGGATAGGGTATGAATGGAATTCTTAATCTACCTTATATCTATGTTAGTACCACTAAGTACAATAATAGAAGCATTTCAAAAGTCATAAGTATTAACCCATGTTATACATAACTATTATTCATTTAATTTGAAAGTTTACCCGATTATATTCATCTGATTGGTTAGCTGTATTACTTTCCCACAATTTTATGTAGCATATAGCTATTAATATTGTTTTATTTACATAATATAACGACTAATTTTTGCTTTCTACTGTAAGTACTCAGTATGTAGTTTACAATATATGTTTTAATATTATAACATTTGATTACTAACATTTGATCCTTAATTTGTGCATGCATTTCTACTACATATTTTACATTGAAAGGCCTTTTGTTGAGAATGAATGTGCTTTTACTTCAATATACGTCATTGGCCGATTGTCGGCATATTAAAAATGCATTTTTCTTAATTTTCCTTGACTTCGCTGCTTAGGTGTCTGTACAGTGTTTGTGTGTATATGCGTGCGTCTCAGCTGAGGTGTCGTGTACAATATGTTAGTGATGTATAATGCATGCGTCGCGTTGCATTTTACAAAACACGTGCGCAGCGCTGCCGCCCGCATCGTCAGCTCGCGCACGCGCGCGTCCGTGGTGTTGGCTGCATTACCGCTGGCCGCTAGCGCTGTCCATTCTGCGCTGTTGGCATCCCTGGCGGAGGGGTCTGATGACGTATTGGCGTGCCTTCCGGTTGTTCAGCTGTGTGTCGTTCTGAAACACTTTCAAAAATATTAGCTCTCGAACACAACGATTTTTTTCTACAATGTATGCACTTTCGTTTAATTCTAAATGAAACCTCTTATTACTTTTAAAAAAAAAATCCAATTATTATCTACGTGTAAGGTGACGACGTGGTGACTTAGTTTAGGTGGCTTGGTTAATTTAATACAAGTGTCCCACTGACTGTTCATATTATAACATATAATTATTCTGTATCATATCAAATTAATTCTATAATTTTTATCCCTATTATTTACTGCCTACGTACCTGTTACATTTCTGTGTGCATTTATTTATTTATTTAATTTTTTTTAATTATTAACACTTTTACCTTTATTGTAGTTAAGGCTAATTAACTTTTCACTTGTATATGTCTATTAATCTCACATACCGAAAATGGCCAACATCAAGAAACAAAATTAATTTTACATTTATACTCAATATAATAACCCTTGTTACTATCACAAATAAAATTGTGTTCGCTTTAGCACAATTCAATTACTGCTTGCTTTCCCATAATTAAAACTCTGTTTCCTCGCAATTAAATTATTGTTGTCTTTGCACATTCAAAACTCTGCTGCCTTGTGTATATCGTAGATTCTAATGCTGTTATAATTATACAACATGTATGTTGAGCATTGGAAATTTCTTATATTTCGCTCAGTATTAGCTGTACTTGCCTTGAAACTCTACTCAAGTAGAGCTCGCTACCCCATTGCTTCCTTAACTCTGAACTGTAAAATCTCACGTGTTTACTAGTATCCTGCCAACCTTTTACCTTGTACAAACTCGCCCCCCAGGAAAAAATTATTATTGCCTAAAAATTACCGTCTAGTCACAGTGTTAACTGTCTTTAAAATTACCGGTATTCACTTTTACTGCCATTATAAAGGGTGGTAGTTGGTGCTACTGAATTAATGTCATATCGTCGCCTTTCCTTTTGGCCTTCGGATCGTAATGTTAGGGGTAGGAACCCGGTTTCAGAGGTAAATTTCGTTTTGCCGTACAATTTTTTCAAGTGTTAATTGCCTCGTGTTACATTACAAAGTGCGCTACAGTTTGCGTTGTGTATTCTGGATCGATATAGCCTGCAGTTGCAAGATACTGCGACATACAATCTACATTAAATCTGTCGCTTCTCTATACCGTTTCGGTGTGGGTTCTCTCAGCCCCCCCCCCCCCCAGCAAGCAACTTCAGAAAACTGGATTCTTCTGCCAAATTGCATGCATCATTTTCTCTCGCAGCCGTAAAGGCTGTTCGCGATAAAGTGAGCTCTTTCGAAATCAACCTTAGGAAAAAGTCACCGCTAACTTCATATATTTTAACGGGCGCGCTGAGTGACATGTGCCCAGTAAAGTTGGTAACGGTGGATGGAAAGTAGTTCCATATCTTAATGCCAAAGAAAAAAATGTTAGGAAATCATTTGTTATAACTTTAATTATTTCTTTCACTTTCTGTTTTTTTTTTTATGCATCGAAGTATAAAACTTACCAGATTTGTACAATATTTTCTTTTCCAATCATTTTACAGTGTCTCCTGATTGACGCATGAATAAATTGATGAGGCTCATGGCAATCTTCATTTTACGAAAGGCGGAAAAATACACAACGTGCATACAAGTAGATCTTAAGCAGGGCTTTCAAAAGTGCTCATTTTACCGGAAACGGCCCATACCTACAATATGATTCCTGACCCAGCTCCAGGGTAAACCACAGGCATGATAGCAACACCTCGTAGAACCAAAATTAATTATTATTTTTACCCTCAAAAGTCCCGGGCGCGAACCAGCGACCATGGGTGCTGCATGTCGGCGGTTCACCTGTTGTGCACACGTGATCGTAATGGAAATTCCTAATGAAAAAAGAATTTCATGTTCCTCCCTTTCCACTGTAACTGTAATCTGTCTCTCTTCCATTCATCGCCTGGTATGCTGCATACCACACGGGAATTCGCGGCACTGTTGCCAACCCAAAGACGAGCAAGTCGGCTGCGTGCGTTCGGAAATTCCGCTACAAATAACTAAATTAATCTACTCTCCGGATCTGAAGAGTTGCACACTGCTGTTAAACATGCAATAATGGATATAACTAATGTAAATACGTAGCACTCACGTGTAAATGAATTAAGTCACACATTGTTAAAGGCTGTTCACGATGAAGTGAGCACTTTAGAAATCGACCTTGGAAAAAAATCACTGCCCTTGCCTGCATGTATTTTAACGGGCACACTGAGTGACATACGCCCAGTAAAGTTGGTAATGATGGATGTAAAATAGTTCCAGATTTTAACATTGAGTAAATAGTGTTAGGTGACCATTGTGATAACTTGAATTATTTCTTTCCCTTCCTGTTTTTATTTTAATTCGTCGAAGTGTAAAATTGACCAAATTTTTATCATATTTAATTTTCTGATGATTCCACATTTGCACCGGACTGAAGTATGGCTAAAGCGATGAGGTCTATAGCAATGTTAATTTTTACATAAGGCGGAGGAACACACAACGTGCATAAAAGTAGACCATAAGCAGGGCTTACAAAAGTGCTCTTTTTAACGTGAACAGCCTATAATTAGACACTTCTTCAAGAAATTTCCAGTCTTGATAAAAACGTTACGAACATGTTGTGTTTCCGTACTGTGAACATTATTTTTGAGATGTAGAGCGAGTGATAAAATTCTCAGTTGAAAGGTCTGAGTGTTATTACTGTCTTATACTTGGAAAAATAAATAAAAATGTAATTTTGTGTACGTATAAGTTATGACCTATTCGGGGAATCAAAACTTTGAAAAATGACCCCATGTATAACGTACAGTATTTAGTTGTTTCCTAAATACGTCCTGTTTAGAAACTTGCAAAATTCGCGTTCTTATTTAGGAACACGTTAAACTTTAAATACGTGTACCTTTGCAATACGTTTGTCGTTGGACCATACGATATCTGACACGCCCTGGATAACCCTGCGCCAATAAATTAACACTTCACAATTGTGTGCCCCCAATCACGCGCAGTTCAGTCAGAAAGGGCGTGGCTTCACATATATGCAGCAACCAATGGATAAACGACAACGGCTCTGGTATATACAATATTGTGAAGTTTAGGCTGATATCGAATAATAATGCGAATTTTGCATGTCTCTAGTCATGTTTCAAAAGAGTTTTATACTTGTGTTATTATAGAAGTACACTATTTTTTGTTAAATTAAAATTTTACTTACATTGTATTCATAAATTATAATACTTAATAAATTAAAATAAATAAGATCATGGAAAAAATTGTTGTGTTGGTAGTGCTTAGAAAGAAACAGTTCTCACACGATATTTTATTGTACAGAGTGTGTGCTGTCCCTTTCGTGTAATTTTCTACACTCGGTTAAGTTTCGTTTGCACGAGGCGCAGAAATATCCTGAAAATAGAACTTTAGTAAGGATTCAGAAACGGTTAGAGTATTCCTAACGAAAAAAAAAAAATGGTCACTGGATCGATCGTCCTTTTGGATGTATTTCGACATTCGGTTGTGCCAATTCGGCGACACGCTATGTGACCTAAATTTAGGTTGCATGTGGCAGAATTTGGATACGGTTGGTAGCACTGCTGCGCGGTCAGCGTTCCTGTCGGGTGGAGGGAGGAGATGAGAATAAAAGCGAGGTAGGGGAAGGAGAATGGGGAGTGGAGGAGATGCAGTCTATAAGATATTCAGCCCCGTGTACTCGCAGCCCATGTGCGGGCATCGGCAATTGGGATGGCGAGGGTTTTAGGCAGATACGCCGCCTCGCGTTCATTTTTGTGGCCGGTCCTTTCACGTTTATCTGCGAGCGTTCGACGCGGGGAACTATTTGCACGGGAGGCGGAGAAATTGAACGGCCGTCTGTGCCTCGCTGTTTGAACATTCGCGTTAGTCGTGCGTTCGTTTCGGGTCGGCAGAGTCCGGGAGGGTCGCTTTCGTTCCGTCACAACTGCGGGTTTTAGAAGTCGGTTGGTTCCACGGTCCACGATTAATTACACCTTTACGAGGAGTTGATTTGGCCTTTCCGGGTAACTTTCACCCAAATATTTGGAAGTAGTATTTACGTTTGTGCGTGTTATAAACAAATAGTTATGTTTTCCTGCTGCTCTCTGATAACTAAACCACAAAACAATGAAGCACATTTCTTCCTAACAGTTAAAATAGTAAATACGTTCACCTGAAATTTAAGTCTTACCGCACGCTTTGTGGGAAAAAAAAAATCGTAACTGCGTGTGTTTTAACGTAAATACTAATTGGCTTACCTGTGGTAGCGTTGACCGTGGATTTAGAAAAACAATTCTATGTTTTAATTTCTTATTGAAAGAGTAGTATTCGTAGTAGTGACAAATGAAACTTGTTATTGTTTTTATTACGGCCCAATAAATTTATTCAGATAAGAGACGAAACGAGGTTCCTCATGAAATAGTTTGGCATAGGGAAATTTCCGACACTAGGAGCGCTCGTGTTCCAAAGGTGTCGCTTCAAACTGGAGGATAATAGCGAAATCTCATATGCTCGCGTGTAAAAGTTCTCGTTTGGCTCGAATTGTGATATATACTTGCCCGTACTAAAATATTTAACATTAATTTTATTTCATCATCAAGAAACTGGTTTTGGCTGTGTTGGGTCAACAGCCGTTTGTTTTGCGTGAATACGTCTACGTTGGCGCACTCGGACGCCTTTATGTTTATTTTACGTTCCCGGCCCCGCTTCACTCGATCATATGGGGTCTTATGGTTATCACTAGATTGCTTTTGAGATGCTCTTTCCAACAATATACGATTTATGTATTTCGACGTGGCAGTTTGGCGAGTATAGGCCGAAATTGTGTTAAGTTTTCTTAATTTTTTACTTTAAACACATACTATTTCACCATAACCACGCCACACAAATGTTTTTATACACGCAGTCGATTGATCTTGACGGGAGATGTCGATTGAAACTTAAAATTGTGTCGTAGCTTCTCCTAGTCAAAAGTTATACTACGCGGAAGTTATGAGAAGCGGCAAGACGAACTCAAAATTGTCCCCCCTCCCCCCCCCCCCCCCCCAACTCCTCGCCGCGTGCGATGTCTCGCAGTCCTCACTCAACGTAACATATTTTTGATCCTTTGGAAATCGAGTGGTGTAATTGAATTTTGAATGTAGACTATAGATTCGGAACTGCAATGCTAAACTCTATCGCCCAATTTTGTTATCATCGGATTTTCTGGAATGCCTCCCACTATGGGTGCAAATTTTAAGACGTATTCAAGTCAAAAGAATTTTTCGTTTCTATTGCAGTATTTAACGGGATTATAGGCTGTTCACGGTGAAGTGAGCACTTTTGTGGCCCTAGTTAATTTTTTTCCCATACTTAACCACAATTTAAATAAAAATGGCCGTGTAAGTAATAAACACAGCGTATATATTTCACTGGGCTTGAAACTTAAGAGTGGGATGGACCACCGCGTCCATGGTCAAGAAGCGAGGGAGCGACACGGGCGACACTAACACGTACTTCTAGCGCCTCATCGCCCCTACGCGCAAGACGTACAGTGTTTCCGCCGTAACGCTGTACTGTGCCAATTAGACCTGTAACATAGGAGTTTTATTACACGCGATGAAAGCCCACAGATTAAACTACGCCCGTATCTTTGTGCTTTTCTCTTGCCGCTTAAGAGTACTGCATAAGCAAGCATTAATTATGCGATATTTGACCACTTTCACCAATTTTTTACTCCACGAATACACTTAATATGACAAAAGTGAAAGAAAGGAGGCATATATAATTAATTTTTATCTTTTCTGACAAAAAGTCATATTTGCAGAACATTTATTTACCGAGATACGCGTATTCTCGCAAACAACTATTTCACGGAAAATGTTTATGTACATCCTACTCTTAACTTTTACACATGGCAAAAATATAAACAATGGACAGAAATATGAAACAAAGTAATGTTTTCAAAAGTTTTCAGCTATAAGTAAAATAACTGCATATGTTCATAATTGTTATACGAATTTATTCACCTACCTTCAATGCGTGACACATGATGAGGTCTTTTAAATTGCACCTTCCGTCAAGTTAATATAAATGGTCTATGTGGCATGAGGCAGCTCGAGTCAGGCGATGTTGTTATAGTTATGCTATGTTAAACACGGAGACATCGCCTCTATAGCTTAAATAATACATAAAGCCAGTGAAACTGAAAAATAGATGCATTTGTGGTTCATTTGACTGGATATGAGTAATAAAAGCACAAGTATGAAGGTATCGAGTGCTCGGGAAAGCATTAAAATTAAAGATATAACATTATTTCGGTCCGGGCTCTCATTCAAGTTTTAAAAACGAAACCAATTCACGATTTATCTAATTACTACAATAAATATAATTCGGAAGGATAAATATAGTGTTACACATGTTGAGGGTACTTGTCGTTTGCAACAATTTATACTTATAGGTATAAACTTCTTTAGGTGCTTCAATGTAGTATGCATGATGATCTCATTGTCAGCGGTAATACAACCAGGAGGGTTGGGGAAAAACATTGGTAAAGGTTGACAGCATCAGAATCAATGTAGTATGCATGATGATCTCATTGTCAGCGGTAATACAACCAGGAGGGTTGGGGAAAAACATTGGTAAAGGTTGACAGCATCAGAATCAATGTAGTATGCATGATGATCTCATTGTCAGCGGTAATACAACCAGGAGGGTTGGGGAAAAACATTGGTAAAGGTTGACAGCATCAGAATTAATGTACACCCAAACTTTTTTTTTTTTGTTCACCGGGATTCCATTAAACATTGCACACATTCTTGAATTAATCGTTATAATATATTTCTGATACTTATACATCTTCGATTCTGGGTTATAGACTTGTCACGAAATTTTATTACCCAGCATGTAATTAAGATTTCGATCTCACCAAAATTACATTTATAAGAGAAGCCAAAATGTCATTATAGGGCAGGGCGGCCTAAAGCTTGCCTTTTACTAAGCTGGAAATGTTGTACCGCCACGGCAAGCTTAGTATATTGCCTTGATGTCGAAGTTAGACGCCAATTGTTCACTGTATGCGCATCCTTGGTAATGTGAAGTCTTTGTGATTTATGACAATTCGTACGTGAATTCGCTTCACGTATTTAGTTATTCGATCGGGGTATGGATATTTAGCATAACTCGGTATACGAAGAGGAAACGAAGTTTAACATGTTTAAGAACTTCAGGAGATTAGTCATTGTTTGTGTGCATCGATAAATTACGCACAATTTGAATACTTCCTAAGATCTACTCCAAGAAATGTTTCGTTATGAAACGACTCGGTACCTTTAAATAAGTGCATACGTTGCCCCTGAAAATATCTCGTGCTCTCGCAATTTAAATACTAATATATCTTTTATAGCAGATTTTTCCAGCGCGTGCCTTGGTCTGAGCAGTAATCAGTAAGCGCAGCTTCCGAGGAATTAAATTAAGTGGTAGCTACTGGGTCCACAGACCCAGTAGCTACCACATTCACAATACATCCGTTCAGAGTATAGGCTGTTCACGGTAAAGTGAGTACTTTCGAGGTCCTCGTTACGTTTTTCTTTCAGCCATTTTCTACCCTTTAACCAACTTTTAGAATAATTACTGCCGTCTAAGTAATAAACACAGTATTTGGATTCACCAAACTCGGAAGTTAGCGCCTGAGCCTAAAATGAAATACATTTATTGATTATTATTCCAAATGAGAGGGTTTTCAAAAGTGCTCACTTTACCGTGAATAGTCAAACTTTCGTTCTAAACAATGCACACCAGCGCCAAGGTACAGGATGTGTTGCAAATCCTGCTCTCTAAATTTAAAAGTCTAGTCTACCATGGCCCAGATTTGTCACTAATGTTCGAAAAAATCCCAATTGAATTCGACACGAATATCGATGGAGCTGAAAATCAATAAAAATTGTTGACGTCGGAAAAATACCAAATTAAGTAGTTATTGACGGTTCCTAGGTTGGAATTCTAAATAATCCATCATTAAAACCATTTGAAGCTAATCCTTAAAATATTTCTTCAAGTTTTGTTTCTAATTAAAGATTTTTTTTCGGCTGATTAGATTATCAGCCATCCCTCAATCTTGAGAGGTGATTAGATTTTAATTCTTGTTTTCTGTTGACCTCACTCTAGATCGGATAGCTAGGTGGGAAATATATAAAGTTTCATTCCAAACCTTTACCAGCACCTTCTATGCGAATCCCTCCCTCCCGTGGAAAAGCGAGATTCCTTTTGAATACTTCTGGGAGATAAAGGATAAACACATTTTAACACTTCTGTATATCTCTAAACTCGTTAAAAGTATTTATCTGCGGTACCTTTTCCTCTTGAAGGGCTGAGTAGAAGTATTTCTCGTCCTTGGAGCAGGAAAAACACCGTCCACAGCAGCACAAATACTAAAGCCGGAATCACATAGCCCCGACAAGCACAGAACGACACGAGAAAATCCGCAACCACGATACAATTTTTATATTTTCAATGTGACTGCTCGAATTTACAGCCCCCACAGTTTACAGACGCGACACGACGAGTAGAATGTTTCGGGTCGATTTAGGAAGCGCTGATTAACTACGCTAGTTTCAAAGGCGGTGGGCAGACGGGAAATTTGGAATACATGATGGTGACAAAGTTTTATAGCTAATCCATACAAAAGTAAAATTATTATTTTTAAGAGTTAAATACGATAATGTTCATAATTAGTTTACTTTTAAGCTGGGTAGTTTCCATTGTAGAGAAAGCTTGCCATACAATTTCATTTTGCAAGGTTGTATACTCTGTGCGTCGTGCCACACGACACGACGAAGAATGGAAAGAATTTCTAATCCAAATTTGCTGATCGTACGACAGAATTGGCAGGCTTACGTCAAATATAATCTTGTTTTTCATTGGCTGTTTAGTTTTAAGTGTCGTGTCGGGGCGGTCGTGCCGTGCTTGTCGGGGCTGTGATTCCGGCATTATGAAGACCTCACACCGCGGAGAAAGATGACACGTCCTTTAACCAGTGTTTAAATGACCCGCGTAAATAATTGAGGCTCTTTTTTACTCTTACGCTCCTTTCTTGTTACTACCGTCATTTCCAGCCTTAAGTGTGGGCTTTCGCGCTTTAAGGAGCCTCGCCGGTAAGATATTATTAAAGCCTCAAGGTCTGGCCGCAAAGAAGCTTAAACAAGATTCGCGTGTGTTCTGTTTAGTCAGAATTTTAAACGGAAACTATAGGGTTTTAATACAGCACTATGTTTAGAAAAGATACAGCTTTTTCGCTGTAGTTTAAAACGCCGTTTCACAGACTAACAAACGTCATAAACACAGGGAAACTTACGGCAATTTTGGCGGACTCATGACACATTTCAACGACCACATTTATGTTTCAACAATAACCAAATTTGTGAAATAGGCAAACAAATATCGACTTTCATTTCAGTTCTAAAAAGGATTTGCTTTGAAAAAAATTATATATATATATATATACACACACACAATAGCTTACGAGTAGATCCGTATGTCATTCAAGGTCCCACAAGAGGATATGTAGCTGCGCGTCCAAGGTCAAGAAGCGAGGCAAACATACGGGCGACACTAACACACACGTCTAGTGCCTCATCGCTCCTACGCGCATGGCGTGCAGTGGTTGCGTCGTGACGCTGCACCGTGCAAATTATATCTGTAACAGTGGGTTTTTTATTACGCGCGATGAAAGTACAACAGATCAAACTACGTGAGTGTAAACATACTTTTCTCTTGCCGCTTAATGAAACTGCTTTAAAAATGCGATATTTTACTATTTTCGCGGATTTTTTTCTCCAAGAATACACTTAATATGACAAAGGTAATGAAATAGTGGCATAGATAATTTTTATTTTATCTATTCTGGCAAAAATTCGTATTTGTAGAACATTTATTTACCGAGATACGCATATTCGCGCAAACTACCATTTCACAGAGAATGCGGGGGCCCATCCCACTCTTCAAACGTTCGTCAAATGTGCGGAACTACGAAAGGAACACACTTCAGACTAGGGATATTTAGTACTCACGTCACTCACGCCAGAGCCGCCATTTCAGAGTACCCCAAAACAACTACTCGAGGTCCATGCACTGACCTTCCCTACAGATTTTCCACCAATAAAATAATAGGTTCGTCAGTGGAAGTCCAAATACGTGTACACCCAGTGCGACTGGAACACTGCACGCCAGTTCAGGGCCATGCGCTTAGCGGCGATGGCGCACTTGATGCAGATGGCAGTGTCGCCATTATCGCTCACGTGCTTTTCGGACTCTAACGCTGGGGGAAAAAATATCCAGTTGGTTGGAGGTTATTTTGCGTGTCCGAGGCCTAAAAACCGCGGGATGGCTACGGGCGGACCAAGTGTGCTCATCACGTGGCTCGTCACCACTACGAGCAAGGCACTGAACCGGCGTGCGGTCTTAACATCGGAAACTCGCCTCAGCGGTGCCGTATCATTTAATATGTAGTCGTATACATTCAAGTGTGTTACACGTCCCTCGAAAAAAAAAAACCAGCTTGCGATCATTATGACGATCGCAACACGTGTAATATGAAGTGAGGGGACCATTACGTTGTAGATGTGTTTTATTGTAAATTATTTAGTTGGTGAGACTTATCTGTATGCATTTTTTTTCTGAAATAATTCGTACAAATAAGAATTATCTTGACAACGGCAAGGAAGCTCTGATATAACCACTGGTTAAGACAACTCAGAAATATGCGGCACCCTTATTTGATTTTCTTGGTTATGTTTAGCAAAATTCTCCCTCAGCATGTATAGTAGGGTGCAATTGTCACCAATCAGTTCAAGTTGGTGCAAAAGTTTTAATTTTGGTGTCATCTTGTAGGTTAGGGTCTGTACTACATTTTTTGTCCGAGTATACGACGATTTACCGTCAGGGGTACCTTTGTGAAACGGGGGGGGGGGGGGGGGGGGGTAATAAGGGAGGACAAAAAAAATTTGAAAACATATATAAACAGTTTGTGTGGGTTATCAAATAAAAGGTAGAATTAACCTGAACTTTAATATGACATTTGTTTTTCAAAGACACATATTTTGGTTTGCAAGGAGTGTGAAAAAGGGGGCAAAATGAAAAAATCCAAAAATGTAATATCAGTAATTTATGGCAACTTTGTACCAGGTAGGATCACTTTATTCTACACGCCATATTTGGTTTCAGATGAATGCTATTGATCTCTTGCACATTATTGTGTACTTTAAAAATCAAATTATGAGTTTGTCTTCATTTGAACTGAAGATATGTAGTAAAAAGTCATATTTAAATGGCACAAAGCCACCTGAAATGACCATCGAAAGAAATGTATGTGCATATGTGACCATTGATGTGGTATTTGTATTTCTAAATCCTAACAACTCTTTTTCCCCCGATGAATGAGGAACTTTGTCTGTCCCTTCGACGATACAGTTGCTGTGGATAGAGAAGCAGCATACAACGACATAATCGACCTAGCTTGTCAATTGAGAAAAGTCGATGCTTCACCACATCCAAGCATAGAACTGCCAGATGAACAGGTATGAAGACACACCTTACATCCTGGCACAAATCATGTCAACTATACAAGGTTTCATCTCTTCACCACCCAAAATGTGGTCAGCTAGCACCTCCTCCAAGAAAGAAACCAAAACGAACTGCTACAAACAACTTGAATGTGTCCATATTCTGCGGTAGAGAAAAATATGTTGCAGATCATTCTTTCCAGAAGCTGAGCCCGGCAAAATAAATTCAAGAAAAAAGTTATTTTATTGGGATATGATCATATCGCCCTCATATCTTTCAGAAGGAGATCTAGTGACAATTGAAGCCAAGTATAATCAGAATTACTATCCTAGATACAATAGGCAATATTTTCGGATTATTAAAAGGAAGAAAAAGTAACACATGCAAATGTGGAGGTTATGGTACAGAATGAATTGCTTCAGTTCATCGATGAAGAAATTATTGGAGGACGTAAAATTATTCCACTTCAAGAACTGACACATACGATGGCAGGAAGGTTGGCAGAGAATGGCATCCAAGAAAAGGTGAATCGAACTAATTTAAAAGCTAAAGAGTACTCGAATACTTCTCGGGTTTAACAGAAAGAATAGATATTCGAGATTGTGTTTACCTTGTCTGCTCAGAAACCTTCCGAAAGATAATTGCAGATTAGTGTCAAACACCAGGAAAAATTACACACTTTGCTGTTAGAAGCATCAATATTGTGTAAAGCAGTTTTGAATCATGACACTCGTTTCTGTTTGAAAGAAGCATTTCCCAAAAATTGTGAAGAATCATCTGTTCCAACACTTGTGAAATATTTTTATTCCGTCAACTCCTTGCTGGGCCCAAATCAGTATCTACAAATCAACAATTGTATATAAAGTGTCTGTCAGCCAGCTTACTATGTTCAACATGAGTTCTCTTTCAACACACCTCAAGTGTGAACTCCCAAATTGCAGAGTTTTAGGCCCTGCAGTTGAATTCCCAAACAAGGAGCAAGAAACTGGCAGAACTGTCACATGACCATTGCCTTAGTGTTCCTTATAATAGAGTCCTTCGAAATTGGAGCTATGTTAGCTGTGGCAGTTGCTAAACAGGCAAGATCCTACAATAACATTTTGTGTTCTACTAATTCACACGCAAGGGTACTTAAACAGCTGCAGCTCAGTGTACCTGAGTCTGCGAGGTTGGAGGTAGGTGAACAAATGTTTTACTCTATAAGCAACACTGTAGTTAACACAGTGGTTGGTTTGTGCGTTAGTCGCCAGCGTGCTACAGTGGAGATCTCCAGAGCAGCTTCAGTTATCGGCGGTCCGGAAATTTTATCGCATGAGTTTTGGTACGGCTAGTTATAGCGTAGGAATTTCCTCTGGGTATTCCAGCTGTCTTCATTCCACTGCAACTCCATCTCTACTCATTCACCTTGCCCGTTCTTCGAGCCGGCCAAAAACGCCCAGGTCTGCGCTCAGGTAGGCAGTCGGCTACGCTTAGCCTATTGCATCAGCCATGATCATCCTCCTTCAGGTGTGAACATCATATGACTGTTAAGGGCAATCCTTAATAAGAATTTTTCAAATCCTCAAGCTTACGCTTGGTTATAGGCTGTTCACGGTAAAATGAACATTTTTGAAAGCCCTGCTTAAGATATACTTGTGTACACGTTGTGTATTCTTCTGCCTTATGTAAAATTAACATTGCCATGGGCATCATCACTTTATTCATGCGTCGGCAGGAGAAACTGCGAAGTTATTATGAAAATACATATTATACCAATCTGCTCATTTTTACATTTAGATGCATTAAAAAATCAGAAAGTGAAAGAAATGATTTAAGTTATCACAAATGGTTACCTAACACTTTTCTATTCAACTTTAAGGTATCGAACTACTTTTCATTCATCACTACCAACTATGGGCGAATAATACTCAGTGCGCCCATTAAAATATATGCAGGAAGAGGCAGTGAATTTTTTCTAAAGTTCATTTCAAAAGTGCTCACTTTATCGTCAACAGCCATTATAAGGAAGCACTGCGACGAGTCCTCCCCAAGACTGCGCTATGAACTCACGGGAAGCTGAATTTCTTGAAGATTAGATATGTATCAGTAGGCAATTATTACACGCGATGTAAGCCAATGTATTGAAACAGATTGTCACTTGGTAATTTTCTCCTTCGCCTTACGGAAACTGCACACGAAAGATGAGACAATTACATTTTTAACCATTTTCACTATTTTTTATATTTAAATGTATACGTTTCATAGGATGAAAAAAATGGTTCTTCCTTTAAATAATCATATTTTTTAACTTTTCTGGCAGATAAGTTGTATTTTAACAACATTTATTTTCTGAGACACGTCAACACTTGCAAGCACTGACTTTGCAGGCAGTATTTTATAAGAGATTCCCGTTAAATAGCTTGCGGTGAAGTCTTGCGTTTTGGCCCAAGATTATCTGCAACAAGCCAAAGCAAGCAGCAGGCTTTCATCTGCTCACCCTGCATTTTGAAAACTAAGTTACGTGGGCTGCCGCAAAATGTAATAATTCAGCTACGCGATAAAAAACACCTTGCTAAAAGAAAGTTCAGTCAATATAGGTTTTCTCCTATCTCAAACAATGTCAGAAATATTTCTCAGATGAAAAACTATTGGGATTTTTTTACGCTAACGCGTGGTGGTCACTTGAATTTATGAATACGCTATTCGTTTCCCAATCTCGCCTCAAGGCTTTCCACTACTACGGTTGAAACTATATTAATAACCAGAATGTAATATTAAACTGAAGTATGCTAATAAGTCTATAAACGTGGTCTCCTAGGAGAAAATACCTTAAGCTTGCTCTCTTG
Organism: Dryococelus australis; assembly: GCA_029891345.1. NCBI lineage: Eukaryota > Metazoa > Arthropoda > Insecta > Phasmatodea > Phasmatidae > Dryococelus > Dryococelus australis. Next base: position 50,218,269 of record CM057003.1, read on the forward strand.
TAAAGGCTGTTCATGATAAAGTGAGTACATTTAAAATCGACCTTATAAAAATGTCACTGGTCTTACCTCCATATATTTTAACGGATGCACTGAGTGATATTCACCCAGTAAAGTTGGCCACGATGGAGGAAAAGTAGATCCATATAACTACGACGAATAAAACCTGTTAGGTAACCATTTGTGATAACTTAAATGGTTTATTTCGATTCCCCCCCCCCCTTCGAAGTGTAAAAATTGACAGATTCGACACATATTTACTTTTCCAATAATTTCACAATTTCACTGGACCGATGCATGGATAAAGTGATAAGGCCCATGGCAATGTTAATTTTGCATGAAGCATAAGACTTCACAACGTTCATACAAATTGATCTTAAGCAGGGTTTTCAAAAGTGCACATTTTACAGTGAACAAACAGCATATAGACGAAGTTTGACAAATGACCCGTGAGGATATTTAGCTGAAATTATTGGAAAACTATTCTTTCTTTATAAATAAATCGTACACTTGCCAATGTGTGATGGTATATTAAATGTTATCATCAAAGAAACCCAGTACAATCATGAAGGCCAGTTCGAAAGCGAACTATAGGGTTTATTACTGTGTGTTTAGAAGTGAGGTCGGAATTTTTTTGCATATCCCGTTTTCTGTGATATTACAAACATCACTGCATTTCTGGCATCTATAATTAGTGTTGTAAGTAACACATCAATTTCTTCGCCACTATTTGTTGCTTTGCGTTTCTCTCTGCAACTGTTACAAATCACTGGTATTTTTGCTTTGAAGCTGTACGAGTGCTTTGAATGATACAATATTAGGCACTGAAACTCTGTTATTTAAGGGTCCTGGCCTAGGAATCAGTTAATTTTACTGTTAATCACAACTTTGAACAGTAGTACGAATATGTGGAAGTTTTAAGTAAAACGTTAGTCATTATTAAATTAAGTGGCTGGTAATCTTTTCATTGATTCAAGATAATCTATGCTTTCTGTTTCACTTTTGGAGTGTTTGCGTCACTATGGAGTTTTTTTTTTTAGTTTGCTCTGTAACTGTGCTGATAATGACGTCAGACGTCATTCTCATGCACTGAATATCTATGCTCATGGCGAAAATGTTGGACCGTTTGTAGAAACCTAACCTTAGCATGACTCAAAACTCTAGCGTGACACAAATAGTTCGGAGTCCTCTGAAATCACGCATTCTATCTTTTTTGTGCGTATTCATGAGCCGTGGAATTCCGGGTACGCGTCGTTTGTTCTAATAGTCCGTTCTAATAGCAGGACAAACGCCTTTAGGATTAACAACTTTAGGGAAGGAAACGAATTTAGAACAAATGTATTAGAGCACAAGTTCCTGTAAGGCAAACGGTTTGAGAGAAAATACATTTCTCAAGAAAAACTGCTTTAGCACAAAAGGGTTTTGGAGTGATGCAGTTTTCGCAAAATGTTTTAGGACAAATGCCTTTCGAACAAATGATTTTGAAGAAAACTGGTTTTTAGTATAAACGGCTTTAGGATAAACGATTTTAGGGCAAACAATTTTAGGACAAATTAACTTAAGATAAATTATTTTTATGGTAAATTATATCAGGACAAACAACTTTAGTTCGAACAAATTCAGTTTGGATAAACTTATGCAATTGCCTTTATGGCATACGTCGAACCCCCGAACTCGACGTAATATAGCAGTTTTAGCCATTACGATATTACTACTCCTGGAAGGCGAAGATTCAACTATCTTTACACAAGACCTCAATCGATGGAATCGGCGCTGTTCATTGCTGTTCTGGGCCCAAGAATGAGCAAAAATGTTTGTGAAGCGAAAGTAAAACCAAATACCATTATTTTAGGTGGAAGATACTCGGAAAACCAATTAAAATCCAACGACTTTTTATTTCACTGCAACCCCAAGTTATAGTGCTTCCTAATTTTAACGAGTACGATGTTACTTCGTTAACTACCTTTATTTTAATTTATAAAGCTAGTATTAATGATTACACTTAGAGAATTAAGATAGTACTTGCTATTAAAGTAATTTAATTTTTTATTCTTATGACATATTTTGTAACGATAAACACATAGAGGATAGCAAAATTCTCTCAGATAGCTGGTAACAGGCGGTATTTCAGAGTACACAGATAATTGTTCAGTAAGTGTTCCCTTTATTGTAAGAGAAGTTCCAGTGTAGGATAAATAATTTATGACTCATGTAATAAATTTCGGATTAACCAATCTTTGTGTAGATTTCTCTTGGTTGAATTATAAATATGTTTTGATCCCAGCTGGACTTTCAAATCACAACAGACTTTTCTATAGGTTGTCACCTTGCAACTTTTTTTTTTTTGCTGAAAAACTATTGATTACGACAATAAAATATATAATTAGGTTCACCTGAATGAGTTCAGTACTTTTGTGTTTCGTTCAAAGATGTGTGCGGATATCGTAAAATATTGTATATTTCCCCTCCAAATAGTTTTATAGTGCTCTGTGGTTGATTACATAACGCCTAGTGTTTAGACTACACCACATTGCAGTGCTGTGATTGCGAATTCCCTTTTCGCTTTGATGTTATTTATTTATTTTTTTAAGCACGGCACGTTATTTCGCAGAGATTTATGGATTTTAAAATTAAACACAAATTGGTATAACATGGTATAAAATGGAAGTTATTATTATTATATATATATATATATATCTTTGCCAGTGACATTTTGGCAAGTCATTAAAGATATGTTGACGTGAATAAAAATACTTTTATATAGGAAGATTGGGCTTTGTTATATTAATAAGGATTTGTGCGTGCCCGTTGTTAGCGGATCGTTTAATACAGATAATGAAACAGAGTTTTCTTGAGTTTGAATTTGTGAAACGGGTTCCGAGTCTGCACAATGAGATGGCATAATATTTCGCTAAGTTTAAATCACCTTCCTACTCAGAGTTATGAATTTTCATTCGTCGGGAGCCAAATCCAATTACCTCGTAGCCACAGAAAGCAGCCGTAATATTCAAATTACATTCTCGTAGATAGAATTGCCTCTAGTGGCATGAAATTAATTTGTTTGTGAACCATTTCAAACTCACAACAGTGGCGCAAGAACTAAGATCCAAAGCAAAGCTCAAAAATAAAAATCATTCGTTAACGCTTTTGAAAAAACATTCGGGTTCCTATAGATTTTGATATAATCATTGATGTTATGTTATAACAACGTTGCTAAAAAGGTACTGAAAATTGGCTACGTTTCTGTTTCTAGGTTTGTCAACTAGACCTAAAGTTATATCCATTAATTCCAACGGAATCTGATAAAAAGCTGCGATATTATTTTAGACGCACTTTCCAATTTTATTTCCATATTTTTTACCCTTCGATATAACGAGGTTATGTACATTCGTGAACAGGCCTCCTGAGAAATATTTAAGATAGGACAACAAACTTTACATGAAATTTGTCAACATCTACTCATTCCATAGTCAGCATCGATTTAAAAACTTTAGTAGACATTTGCTATAATTTTACTTTATTTTTAAAATGGAACTACACGAGCTCAGGTCTGGTAAGAAACGCAAATTATTTTATCTTCAGACAGTTTGTGACTTTTCCACAACCACTGTAAGTTTTATGTTTTCACGCATATTTCCACGAACTTTCATTTCCGTATCTGCTTTTATTAGCTCGCAATATTGTTTCGAGCTTGAGTTCTCTTAGAATTTCCAGTTCTGTAACTTATTTCCTATGCATATTTTAAAGGATTATATACAGAACAAGTAACAATACTCAAAAAAATGTCTGAGTTTTTCAAAAACCGTCTATTACACAAAAATATGAAAGGTCGATGTTGCGTTTGGGGAGTTCGATATTATCAAATGATAATTTATCAACTGTCATGCCTTTTTTTTACTTACGAAAATGTTTCATTTCTGGTCGTCTTAAACAACGTTTCGAGGAAAATACTGCATGGTCAATATTTCCAAAAATTGTTCTTTGAAAAATCTTCACCTGTGTACACTTACATCGCGAATGCATGTCTTTCAAAACTTTGAACTTTGGTGTTACGTTTATGACTGTACGGCAACTGTGCGAATCATTTGCGGGTATAATGGACCATCATTGGTCACGGTAATCTCAGTTCACGCAGAGTCATCATTCATCGAAGAATACGTCATATTTCATTCACGGAGCTTCGCCGTCCATTCCAGTACATAACCGTGCAGTTATAGCCGGCTTCTTTTCAGTTAATTCCAATTCATCTGTCCAAGTGGAATGAGGGAGCAGAATTCCATTAAATCCTATATGTGGCACATCTCAAATTACAGTTATACGTGATCAAATACCGTTCATGATAAAGTGAGCACTTTCGAAATCAACCTTATAAAAATGTCACTGCCCCTTCCTGCATATATTTTAACGGGCGCCCTGAGGGACATATGCACCAGTAAAATTGGTAACGATATATAGGAAAGTAGTTCCGTATCATAACGTCGAATGAAATGTGTTAGGTAAGCATTTCTGTTTACTTAAATTATTTATTTTAATTTGTTTTTTATGCACCGAAGTGTAAAAATGAGCAGATTTGTAAAATATTTACTTCTATAATAATTTCACAGTTCCACTTGCCCGACGCATGTGATGATGCACATTTCAGTGTTAATCTTACATAAGTGGGAAGAATACACAACGTGCATACAAGTAGATCTTAAACAGGGCTTTATAAAGTGCTCATTTTATCGTGAATAGCCCATATCTACTGTATTTAAATACCTGAAAACTTAATGAAAAATAATTGAACAAAATTTTACGCAGGCCTATAGAAAATTAAAAATAGCTGCCTTATAAGTTAAAAGTGTTGCTGTGATTATCTTTGTGCTCATGCGGCCACACTCGCGAGTGCGGAAAATCAACTCTTTGCCATGCTCTCTACACTCGTGTTCTCTATTAAATGCTGTTCGTAGTTAACTGACAAATTTAGGATCAAATTTTCAGTTGTGCAGATAAAAAAAACTCGAGTGGGGAGTGAACCCAGGGCGATACAACACTCGCCGAGTGACAGGCTTTCCAGCTGAGACCCCTAGGTGTCCGTCATCCCCAGACATGCCATGAAGTGAGACCCTAGGATAGAGCGGCGTTGGAATGTAAGGGCAGGGGAAATGGGAGTACCCCGAGAAAACCCGCCTTTAAGCGGCATCGTCCAGCACGTTTCCCACTTGCGAAGATCCGGGAGTGGACCCGCCGGGTATCGAGCCCGGATCGCCATGGTGGGAGGCGAGCGCACTAGCCACTGTGCCGCCGCTGCCCCGTTATTCGTCTTCTGCGTATGTCCCCAACACTGACCTACCCCAAAGGAACACAACTGACAAAGCCACGTGGTCTAAAGTAATGAACGTATTTGTTTATATACTAATTTTTAAATTACATCCATTATTTACTAATAAAACAAACTTACCAATTTAAATGTTATATAGCTACATTACAAATTAGTTAGAGGACACATCAAAGCACTTGTTTGCTAAAAAGTATTCTTACCAAAAATCGAATCCACGCCATTTTTGTTAGACGTGTAGGCAGAAAAGTAGTTCAATGTTGGGACTCGGAGACTGGTTGTGCGCAACCAGCTAGATCGGTCTAAGCCTGCGTTTATAGTGGAGCGGCGAGCAGAGAGGAGAGCGGCGCGTTGAGCAAAGAGGTGAAGCGTGACGGAATCAAACCAATGTATAGGCTGTTCATGATAAAGTGAGCAATTTTTAAGGCCCTCCCAACAGGCGCTAACTACTAATAAATATGTTTTATTGCAGCCTCAGACATTAACTTTTGAGAGTGGTGAAAGTTATTCACCGTATTTATTAGTGACGTGACAATGAGTATATTGAAAAATGGCTTAAATATAAAAACTGGCTTAAAAGAAAAATTTCGAAGGGCCTTAAAAAGTGCTCACTTTAACGTGCACGGACTATAAAGTAATGGATGCGCGTATAGTGGAGCGGCGAGGAAGGAGGCGTATAATTGGTTTGTTTCCGTCACGCTTCGCCTCTTGCCTCTTTGCTCACCGCTCCGCTCTCCTCACCAACTCGCCGCTCCACTATAAACGCACCCATCTCTAGTCCATGTTGCGATAACGACAAGCTTTAGTTGCTACAGTGAGGTAGTTCGATGGGTGCAGTTGGAAAAACACGTTCGCCATTTTTGTATATATTTCTATGATACCATTTGCTGTCTGTATTGACATCTCTTCTCCGTACATAATACTGCTCGTCATCGATATCATATAAAAATTACCTTAGCCGAACTGCAACACTTATCAAGCCGCCAAGCTGTTCATTTAGAAACAACCAAACGAATCGATTAGTTATTAAATAGGTTGTGAAAGAATCGTGCCTTTTATGCGCGCTTTCTCTTTTCTGTTTATAAACGAAGCATCGGTTCTAAATGACATCGACGGACTGGCGCGAACAGAGTCGGAGGTTTCCTGATCCGGCATCCAACACGTGGCAGATCCGCAAGAACTTCGCATCTCTACCGGAAGCACTGCCAGAAACGCCACTCCGATAAATCTGCAATTAAAACCACGGCATCAACGAGCTATATAGTAAACATAGAGTGGCGGAAGCGTTTTCAGACTGAGGCTACTTGAACCCCTGTCCACCATTTTATGTCGGTCAGAACAAAGGTCCGTGGTAGGGTGTAGCAGTAATGAATACCACGCACTCGTACCAATAGTAATCGACAAATAAAGCACATTTTCACGCACTTGCTGGCTGGAAATAAAGTGTAATTCGCGAATTTTGCTTTACAAAGTTAAAGCTGGCGTTAAACAAACCGCTCGGAAGTTGTATAGTGTAGGGTTGTGAGTGTTATTTTTTTTTTTTTTTTAAGAATTGTGTTAATATCAAACCAGCCTGCATGTTTGAGATTGCAGTGTAGAATCCTAAGAATGGGAGCATGTAAGTGATTTATGTATCCGTTTAATTGAGTGCTCGGAAATATTAAAGGTGCAATGGGCTGTGGTGTTGTGGCTCGAAACTGCAATACAAAATAATTTATACGCTACAGCAGTCTGGCATCAAACTACAAAGTAGGTGGATTGACCTCGTAATCAGAATCATAATTTGCGTGAATTGAGACAGACGTGGAAATCATATTTTCTAGGTGTTCACGGAAAGCAGGTTCCGGTAAATGTAAACATATCGTCTAGGTAATGTAAAGCAGAGGGGCTTTTTTGAAAAAAAAAAAAAAAAAAAAAAAAAAAAACCCGGAAAATTGTATAAATCCTCTCTATTATTAATAATGAACACAGATTTTATGAGGCGCATCAATAATTCACCTGATGCAAAGGGCTGTAGGAAAATTGAGGGGTTAAAGTTTATAGTGAAAATGTACATATTTTGTATTTTTTTACCTCACAATTTCCCTGATATTAATACTGTTATAACTGCAGTATTTATCTTTTTGTTATTGATATTTGTTGGGTTATTTCTTTAAAAGGACGGCCTCGGTTGGAATAAATATTAGAATGAAGGAACAACCAGTCAAAAGAAAAATGCACATTAAATTCAAGCACGCAGCTGGTGTTGCTTATTTTTTGTAACTTTTACTACGGTCATATTTCTATGTATTGCTACTTACTGTTTACTAGGTTTAATGAAATTTATCGGGCTGGGCTTAGTATTTTGTTGGGATTGTGGCAAATCACGTATCACGACTGTTTTTCAAACACCTAAGGCAAAGGTACAACGTTGTGATAAATAAACAGACGTGAATGTAAATAATTAACTTCGTCATAAAAACAGTTCACAGTAAAAAAAAACGTATAATAATGCACATGAAATATTTTAAATCACGCACACACACAGCAACGCCACACGTAACAGTATATTAATATTCACAAACTTATCACATCTCATTCACGGTAACAACATGGCAAGAAGCATCAGCTGACAATGTTTTGACCGCAATGAAAATGGCGAGACAGTATGACGATGACTTCCGCTAAGAGCGCTGTAATCACTCTGTCACCCTCTCTATGTTTACTATATAGCTCGTTGCACAGCACCGTCGCCTTCGTTTTCAGCGGTGTCAGCACAGAGCAACGTGAAATACTAACGACTGATTACAAGTGATAAATCACGCTTTTCTTTGGAAACGGATTACCGCTGTGCCAGAGTTTATTTTGTTTTGTTTTGATTTATTGCATCCGTAAGATCATTTTTTTTCTTCAATACATAGCTGTGCAAAGATATTAGACAAGTCAAATTACAGTATACAAAGTTTAAAGTAACGCAGTGACTGCTAAAACCCTTGCCTCATTTTACAGCAGCACATATTCCTTACTACTGATACACCGCATGCGACCGTTTTTTCGCCATTGGAACCATACGATTATCACGGGATGCACAGCCGCCTCGCGTACTTTATTTTACTGGCTGAGTACGCAGGAGCCAGTTTACAGCGAGATAACTCTCGACAGAGCACAGGTGTAGTTTCCCAGGAAAGTTCAGCATTTCCATGGCCAACCCAGTCACCTGATGGGCCACTGGGGCCAGATGGGATAGCAGCATAAATTTAAAAACTTGGGGCAAATAATTTGTAAGGTGTGGAGAACAAAATACACCTGCCCAGAAAGCTCTTATTCGAACTTTAGTTTAAAAAAAAAAAAAAAACGTAAACAGAACTTAGCTGCTAACAATTTAAAGGCTACGCTTATAAAAAACTGTCACGGCGTGGAACTACTTTCCGTCCTTCGCTTCCAACTCAAGGGTATTATGTACCTGCGCATCCAAGGTCAAGAAGCGAAGTGAGCGATACGGGCGACACTAGCACGCACGCCCTAGCGCCTCATCGCTCCTACGCACGAGGCGTGCGGTGTTTCCGTCGTGACGCTGTACTGTGTCAGTCAGACCTGTAACAGTGGGGATTTATTACACGTGATGAAAGCCCACATATTAAACTACGTCCGTATCGTTGTACTTTTCTCTTACCGCTTAAGGAAACTGCATAGTCAAGCTTTAAAAATGCGATATTTGACCATTTTCAGGAATTTTTTCCTCCAAGAATACATTAAATATGACAAAAGTAAAACGATAAGAATATAGACAATAATTTTTTAAAATCCTTTCTGGCAAAAATTCGTGTTTCCATTACTTTTATTTACCGAGATACGCGTTTGCGCGCAAACGGCGATTTCACAGAAAATGCTCCCGTATATAATCCCCGTAACTGTAAACCAGTGGTGAAGTGAGGTGTAACACAGAGAGCCATGCCCCTCCCGAAAACAAACAAATAAATCGAGGAAAGGCAGGTAGGCAGGTAGGTAGGTAAGTATGCAGATAGGTCGTTGAGCTTGACATCTCGTCGACAGCGAGGTCATTAAAGACGGAGCAAGTAGCACAGGGAAGTGGAAGTGGGGAAGGGATGGGAAGGAATCGGCAACGGCCAACGTTAAGTACCCATTCCAGCATTCGCCTGGAGAGATTTCGGGAAACCACAGAAAACCGAAATGGGAATGGTCGGACCGGGAATCGAACCCGTGGTCCTCCCGAAAGCGAGTCCAGTAAGCTACCACTGCGTCACCTCGCTCGGTAAACGGAGAATGAAATTTCCACCCAGCACGGAAATATTTTTAGTGTGTGAAACTCCTAGAACAAGTGGAATGGTATCAAGCTATGTTGTTTTTCTACAGTCCAACCTTTTTCTCTCTCCGAGGGAAAGTGTTTTCCCTTCAAACAGTGTCTTTCCTCCCTCCCCATTAATGAGAGGTCTCAATGTTGGGTAAACCTCATGAACCGACCCTTGGAAATTGGAATAGACCTATATAAAGACGTGTGACCATGAAATCGGCCGTTCTGTATTTGCTCCTGGAAATAAATCTATAACAAAAATTACATCATTTTAATAATTCATTAATAAGCCAAAACAATATATTGTTAATAAATTTAAATTTGACAACAATAATCACTTAGTTACTATGATCAGAGAAAATGCTTCGCACGAAATTTCACTCAGAGTAAGCAAGACGAGGCTGGGGATTTTCTGGTCAAAATATATTTGTACGTATTTTTTATCTTTATAAATATTTGCAGGCTGGTCCGCTCCCAAACAAAAGCTTGGCTACGTGTTAAAATACAGTAGTAGCAAACAGGCGTTTTCTTGAAAGTTTGAAAACAACGGTGCCCAACGAATTAAATCTACACTAAGCAGTACACGGGAAACGGCGAATCGTGCCGGGTATGCTGTGCGTCGGATGAAATAATAAAGCGCAGGAGTTCGTCGGGAACGTATTCTGACGGAAACTCGAGGATTCGTAGGAGAGGGCCCGCAAGTGGAGGAACTGAAATACCAATGCGCGTAGACACTTGGGCGGACTCGAGCCGTCCAGGCTTCTTTCTTCGGGGTTCTGTGGTTGGGGAACGCGAGGCGTCGCGCCTGTCGATATGAAACGGCGATCTTCTCCCTCGAGCACAGGGCGTTTGTTCTGAGTTTGTCGAAACGGAGCTCCCGATCATGAAATAACGATTTACGTCATATTTCCCGGTTTTGGCATTCTAAGTTGAAGATGACTTCTCGATTCTCGAGAGAAAACGATCGAGAGCACTCGACAGCTATGTGTTGTCGAAAGCCACGTCCCAATCGGGAAGTGGAAATTCAACATGGCGTGTGAGAAGCGTGGTGGCCGTATTTATTGCATATCTAATGGTTTCGTACTTTTTAAACATAATACATAACATACAAATGGTTACAATATATGTGGAACATTATTATATGTATCTAATTGTATCCACACATGTTCGGGAGTATGAAGTTATGTTTCTGAATCGTGAGTTAATTATGCAGTGTAGCAATGGCAGAGAGGTTATGTGTTTTTACGAGCATCGTGTTGGTGTTGTCGGAATAATGAATCGGTAGTTAATTATTTGTGTATTTCTTTCTTCAAGCATAGTTGGTCGTAGTGCATTTTCTTGAGTGAAATGTCCAATAGTAATCGGCGCGTGTATACAGCTTCGTAAAACTGCTAGTTCTTTTTACTAAACGAAGTCTGCAATAAATTAACGAGTATAGTTTACGTAGTTAAGTTTGTTAGTTTCAGGAAACGTGCACAGTGTTGATTTTACTGGATATTTCTGCAAATAATTTATTTAATGCTAGCGACGAACAAACGTGATTTTAGTGAAGTACACGTGCAAGGATTAACCTAGAAATCACGTGTTCAAGAGGTTTGCGATGTTTACAAACAGTAAGTTTGCGTGTTTTGTTAATAATGTATTTCTAAAACATTACTATAATTATTGCAATGCACGTGGCCTGAAAAAGCCGCACTTTCCACACTTTTGTAGGGCGTGAATAATATTTGTCTATATCGTAAATACAACGAGTGTAAGGTTAACTTCGGATAGTGTGTGTGTGTGTGTGTGTGTGTGTGTGTGTGTGTGTGTGTACTGCTGCATCTGTACGAATACGAACAGCAACATATGTATCGCATTTGTTTTTCATTAAAGTTATAATAATGTAAATGTTATTTCCAAAATAGCAAAATTTACCACTGCTCAATCGAAACAATGTGCGACTCAAAATGCCACACACTCGCAAGAGCGTCAAAATAATGTCGCCTCAAGAAATACATTATAAATTAAAGCCTCCCCCCCCCCTCCCCTCGCACAACTGTTCATACCTACGTGCAATAATAAAACTAATTTAATGGGCAGCTTCTATCATTTTATGAATAACTATATAGGCTGCAGTCTTTGTGTGCGAAGCACGTCACTTCACTAGTAATGGGAATTCCTGCATTCCTACAACAAATCATTTACACACTGTATTTTGTATGATTTGTTGTTTAGGTCTAACGTAATTTTCTAAGCAAACTTTACAGTTGCATTTATTAAAATGGCATTTTACGTATCGTCTGCTGTACATTTTGTTACATACATCACAGTGAACGTTATTTAAAAGTACTGTTAAAGGGAAGAGGGAATACTATGTAACGAATTATCTCATCTTTTAACAGTCGGTTTTATACTCGAAACAGTATGTTCCTTTAAAACGAGTAATATTTTCAACAGCCAACCTGTGTGTATAACAAATAACCATTGACCGTGTCGCCATTTTCCTCAGCCAAACGTCTACGTCTACGTCTACGCTGAGATCGTAGACATATCGAGAAGTATCACTCTAAATATCACGCGTTACGCTTTAATAAATGTAATAGTATTTGTTTTAAATAAGACGATGTATAAATAACAGATATATATTTGTGCACTGTTATGCGTTAACTAACCATTTAAAACTCACAGTTTATAATAATAGTTTTACTTTAATCATACATTATTGCAGGCACAACATGTGTTTGCATTCGTCACGTTGCCTGCCTGAACACCAGCAGGGAGGGGAAGCGAGTTGTGGTGGGATGGTCGGTAAAACCCGAGGATTGCCGAGGTAGTGAGGTCTCGAACCGATAGTGCGCTTAGAATAACAATTTCGGTAAATTTTGCTCCCTATCGTTTCAAACGGCTTGTCTCGATCGGCAGGAAACTGACTGTCGAGATCGACATCGAGATCTGCAGATAGATTTCCCCAGAAACTTAGAATAAAAGCCAAGGGGGAATTTCGGAGTGTCTTTCAGACTATAGTTCATTCACGGTAGAATGAGCACTTTTGGAAGCCTTGCTTAAAATCTACCTGTTTCGACGTTGTGTGTTCTTCCGCCTTATGTAAAATCAACATTGTCATGGACCTCACCCCTTTATTCATACGCCGGTCAAGTGAAACTGAGGAATTATTAGAAAATTTTGCAAATCTACTCATTTTTACACTTTTACGCATTAAAAAATAACAGAAAGAAAAATAAATAATTTGAGTTAATACAAATGGTTACTTAGCACTTTTTATTCGACGTTAAGATATGGAACTACTTTCCCTTCATCGCTACCAACTTTAATGGACGCATGTCACTCAGTGCGCCCGTCAAAATATATGCCACGCAGGAGCCGTGACATTTTTCTAAGGTTCATTTCAGAAGTACTCACTTTATCGTGAACAGCCTTTACAGCGATCCTGTGCTCTTGAGCCAGTATTGGTGTGCAGGGGAGTGGAGGGGAGAGATTTGGACTGATCTTAAAGTCGTGATCTTGAGAGCCGATCTCGGTATTTATAAAGACCTGCGGAATTCGTGTTATTATTTGAGGACATGTTAAACTTGAAAACACTTTTCCTTTGCAATACGTGTGTCATTGGACCATTCTTTATTTGACACGCCTCGCGTAACTCTGCACCAACAAACGAACACTTCACAATTGCGTGCCCCCAATCACGTGCAGTTCACTCAGAAAGGGCGTGACTTGACATTTATGCAGCAACCAATGGAGAAATGATGCCGGTTCGAGTGTGTGTGTGTGTGTGTGTGTATATATATATTACTATGAATGTTAGCTTGATGTCAAAAAATAACGCGAATTTTGCAGGTCCCTAGGTACTGGATTTAACGTGGCTCGCTTGCCTACGGAGAAATTTAAGTGCAGCGGACCCTTCTGATTACAATGAGCCCCAAATAATATGGTTGGAGTCGTTCTCAGTTTTGGGTACGAATTCCATTGTTTCTGCGGGGCCACTGTGTTGCAGGGTTAGGAGCGCTTGCCTCCCACCATGGAGAATGGGGTCCAATTCCCAGCGGGGTCCCTCCCGGAATTTAGCACATAGGAATGCCAGTTGTCAGCGGATTTTCTCGGGAATTCCCCCCCCCCCCCCCGCGTATTGTATTCCGGCGCTGCTCCATACTCCCATTGTTTCACCCTTATCGACTCTGAAGATCCGTTAATAGCTGCCCAAACGCCTTCACTCCACTCTTCTTTCCTACGTAACACACTAGCGTGAGGGTCACTGATGTTCCTTATCAATTAGGTTTCTTTAAAAACTGGAAGGTCACTTGGGTCTAGATGTGGCCGGCTAAGCTGAAGTGAGGTGAAGATGAAGCGACAAGGGCAGCGGAAGAAGGGCCGATGAAATCGTGTCGGTCAAAGGCAACGTCCGCTACGTTTGCTAAATAAAGAAATCACATGTGCTCCCGCTGAGTATCAAACACGTATAGGCTTGATGTGATGCGATACTATCGTGCTACCCGCGTGATCGCTGCGGCTTCGCTAGGGAAATAATGAGTACGATAGATGAGCTGAGTCAGGTCGAACAAGGAGGGGGAAGAGGGGTCAAGTGTGTACAATCTGTCCCAGATCCTATTTAGTGAGGGGCCCGGAGAGGGGAATTTTAAAACGAAAATGGCGCATGGTGTGTGGTTAAGAAGGCGAGGATGATAAACTATTGCTAAATAAGATCATTGAAATGTACAGGTTACTGGCAGCCAGTACAGAAAATTAAAAAAAGAGTAGTGCCAAGCAGAAACTTCTACCGAAATCACGGGTCATTTCGGTAAAATATTTTCTTCTCCAAGTCTGCAGGAATTATCATCTCGGATTCCCATTTCTTAGGTCTTTAGGTAATGGCTAAGAAAATTCTCAAGAAATCAGTTAGCAAGTTAAGCAAACTTGTACTTGCATTAATCCAACATTACCATCAACTTCTACATACACGTCTTCATGACTGCTTCCTCACTATTTGTGGGCTCCCCTTGTTTGACGAGGCAAGCGTAAAGATTTCACAGCACAGTTTCAGAACATTACGGCGTGGCGAGATGCAAATTTGTGTTAGATATTCGGCGGTAAATTGTTTGTTTATTTTGTTTGGGGTGCGGAAGGGGGGGGGGGGGGAGACGGCTAGACGAACAATGTTGTTTGCCACGCGCCCCGGGATACCTCTGAGCTGGCCTGGGCAACACCGACTAGATAGAAGGCCCGCACGCACTACTGCGGGGTCATCACGTGTGGGTCATCCTCCGCAGGAGAGCTACCAGACCGCGGTTATTGAGTTTCAATCAATATTCGTGGCTTTACATTGATTGTGTGTAATTTTTGTTAATGAGTTATATGCGTGTCACAGCGTACGTTAATAACATGAGGCGGGTCTTTCAACCTCTGCTTAAAAAAAAAAAGTGACTGATATTCCAGTATTAGGTGCTTCAAAATTTTTTTTTTCTAGTATTCCTTTGAGAATAATTTATTTTTTTACATTCTTGGCACACATAAGAGAGAGACTGCCTGAAAGAAAAGCATTGTATCATGAATCAGTGATTATTTGCTAAACAAACCCCCCAGCTAATAATTATATAGACTGCTTAAAACCTCCGCTTTTGTGATAAGTATTTAATTCAAAACTAAGTATGCCTGAATTACATTATATTTATTACAGAAACGGTTACCTTACGGTGTAGTGAACTCGTTCACAGCCGTGATAAAGTACCAACATTACCCCAAGATGAACTTCTTTTAGTTCACGTTTGTTTATTACCTACACCAAACCAAATAAAATGTGCATAACCCATAATATTAGCCAACAAATTTTAGTCGCGTTATTGTACTGCGAAATTTTTTCAGAGATTCCGTGCTAAAGTGGTTAATTTTCTCTGATTTTCGTTCATTTTAACTGAACATTATTCATTATATCAATGGAATTTTGAAAGTTATTTTTCTCTTCGACAAAACTATAAAAGTTTATCACTTCTCCTGGTTGAAAAAAATGTTTTAATTGATTTTGGATGAAATATTAGCTAGTGACCTACAAAATCTAATTCAAATCTCAGAATTATATATTATCTTCAGTACTTTTTTTCTTTTCATATAGGAACATCAGCATTCATATTCTGCCAGAATAAATCGATTATCTTAATTTCAGTTTTGTGCCCGAAGTAAAACTTGGTAATATCACATTATCTTCGTAATGTACAACATCCATATTTGTGATGCACTTATTACAAAGGAAAGTGTTTTATTCGTATACTACTAAAACATTTTCTGTGTAAGAACAAGAATAAATTTGAAATGTACGTTGAATCCTTCATAGGTAATAAGGGGCGTTGAATTTTATATGTGAGCAGACGGCATTGCAAATATAAGTATGACATATCTGCATATCTCAGTAAAACTTTAGTTTTAATAGTTGAATTTAGTAGGCTACGTTGTTTATTAAAAAAAAAAAAAAAAAAAAAAAAAAGCATACTCTCGACTGTTGACTGGACTGGAAATTGTCCCGTGGTATACCCAAAACACATTTTCTTTCCTACTCTTCACCTATCGGAAATTTAAAAACGTACACTTTTGGCCCATTATTTTAATCACCTCTGCAGTGTGGAACACAACACCACAGCACTTAAAAATTAATTTCAATATAAAAACGTTTGTTACGTGTACAGTGTATCCTACTAAATCTTTTTTAAGCAAACGATAATAATCACAGCACGAAACGGCGTCCACACGAGCATAGCCACCTCCAGGACTGCCAGTCCAACGAATCCGTCTGGTGGCCGATGGCCTAATGTGCGTGACGTCATGCGCTCGAAATTCGACACCGCTCGGGGCTTCTCTATCCAGTAGGTGTTGGTTGGCCCGAGATGAGGGTGTTGGTGATTAGAGACCTGTAAATTTTGTGTTATTATTTGGCGAGATGTTGTATTTTCTTTCGACTGTTGTCATTGGCAGTCAACTTGCGTGACTCGTCCCAATGACACTTGTGGCCAGTAGCAAATGCTCAAAGGTTGAGCGACCCGTCTGCAGTAGCCGATGAAATCACGAGTTGCGCTCGAGTTGATACAGGGCTGAGCAGTCTGGCGTGTTATAGGCTGTTCGCCGTTAATTGTCAAGTTTTGAAACCAACCTTCGAAAAAGAGGCACTGCCCTTCCTACCTGCCTAGTTTTTAACGTGCACGTCGACTCACACGCGTCCAATAAAGTCGTTAAAGTTGAATTATAAGTGTTAAGTAAACTTTTGTGAGGACTGGTGTGATTACTTTTGCTGTACGTTCTTGTAGTGCATATAAATGTGAAAATTGGCGAATTTGTAAAATATTTACTGTTCAAATAACTCAACAGTTTCACTTGGCCGACGCAAGAATAACGTAATGAAGCCTATGGCAACGTTTATTCTACTTATGGTGGAAGAATGAACAACGTGCAGGCAAGTAGATATGAAGCAGGGTCTTTCAAAAGTGCTCAGTTTGCCGCGAACTGCCTGTACCAGGCGATGACGGAAAATTACGCACGTCTCCATTGATGGTGTTGACTGGTGGTGGTGGCGGGTGTGTGTGTGTGTGTTGCAGAACGGGCTGCCGTCGGCGGAGAACCCCTACGTGTTCAACGGAGACTTCGTAGACCGCGGCAAGAAGGGTCTGGAGGTCCTGCTGCTGCTTCTCTCCTGCCTGCTGGTGTTCCCCGACGGCGTCTACCTCAACAGGGGCAACCACGAGGACCTCATCATGAACGCCAGGTGACCTGTCGCGCCACATTACACAGTATAGGCTGTTCGTGTTGAGACTTCACACTTTGTAGGCACGTTGCGTATTCTTCCGCCTCGTGTTAAATTAATATTGCCATGAACCTGATCACTTTATTCACGCGCCAATCAAGTGAAAATGTGAAATAATTATAAAATAAAATACTATACAAATTGGCTTGTGATTACAGTTTTATGCATTTAAAAAACAGGAAACGAAAGAAATAATTTCAGTATTCACAAATGTTCACAAGACACTTTTAATTCAACCGTAAGACGTGGAACTACTTTCCGACCGTCGTTGCCTACCCCATTGGCCGCGTGCCACTCAGTCTACCCTTTAAAATATATACGCAGGTAGAGGCAGTGGCATTTTTCAGAGGTTGATTTTAAAAAAATCTCACTTTATCGAGAACAGCCTTTACGTAAGAATACAGAGTTGAGACAGTCGCTTATAATACGAACTCTATCCACACCCGACGACAACAAAATGGCTTCACCGGCTAGGAAAGTGTTGGAAAGCCATTCACCTATCAGCGCTTGGTAGCCTACTCGCCAGCTAGCATCCCTGTCAGTATACAGGATGTATACAAAATAGAGAAACTTCGGCTGCGGGTCAGTCACGGAAAAAATAAGAAAACATATACGACTTATGGTCTAAAGTGAATCCTCAGGACGGAACACATCTTCGAAGTAGGACCTGAAACATTGGTTTACTACAAATAATTTTTAAGATGGAACATTGTGTGTTTGGATAACAAGTAACGGGAACAAAGATGTGTAAACGCCACGACATTTGCCTGTAACTGTCATCCAATTATTGAAATGAAATGACCACGGTCACTGCTCGTATTTCGACATAATCTTCATGATGATGTAGCATACTTGGAATTTAAAAGATGGGTTATTAACCAGCGTGTGCACAATTGACGTTACAATCATCCAAAAACTTGATGTTTCATATCCAGTAGTTGTAACAAACCAGTGGTTCGGGTCCGAATGCAAAAATATGTACCGCGTTTAGGATTCACTTCAGACTATACGTCGAATGGTTTCGCATTCTTTTCTCGTGATTAAGATAGGGATGGACCTGTGCGGTTTTTTTTTTTGTGAAATAGTTGTTTGCGCGAATACGCGTATCTCGGTAAATAAATGTTATGCAAATACGACTTTTTGTCCGAAATTTTTTTTTAAATATTTTTTTTTACTTTTGTCATGTTAAGTGTATTCTCGCAGAAAAAAAAAAATTCGTGGAAATGGTAAAATATCGCATTTTTACAGCTTGGCTTTGCAGTTTCCTTAAGCAGCGTCGTACAAAGATACAGGCGTAGTTTAATATGTGGGCTTTCATCGCGTGCAATAAAACCTCACTGTCACAGATCTAATTTACACAGTACAGCGCCACGACCGAAACACTGTACGGCTTGCGCGTTGGAGCGATAGGGCACTAGGCATGCGTCTCTCTCTTCTTGACATTGAGCACGCAGTTCCATCCCATTGTTAACCTGCAGCCAAAATTTTTCAATATAGTTTAGAAATATCCTGTAGGAAACCTTTTGACCAAGCAGTAGCCAATCAGACACGAGGCCAGTTACCAGAGACTCGCGCAGCCATTGCGAGGAAGGAAACGACAACATCAATGTACCGCTACTCATTATTCTTTGTATACTTATCTACTTTGTGGGCAATACTGTGTAGCAGTTCCTCTGATGCAGGCAGAGACATTTCGTGAATGGCCACGAGGGTCTCTAGGAACTGGTCTTGCATCTGATTGGCTACTGCATGCTCCGAAAGGTTCCTGGGCCACCGGCTGGCAAGCAGTTTTCCAGGTGTTGATTGGCGATCAGCGTTCCAACGTTTAGCTGGCCAGTGTCACAATTTCACTGGCGTGTTCTGTTGGAGTTCATGGTGCATGCGGTCATTTTACCTCAGTGCCCTTAAATATTCTGCATCTGCGCGTAGGCTTGTCGCACTTTAAGGTTGATCTTCCTGTCAGAGGGCCGCAGGTTTCCGGGTTAGAATGCCGAATAAGTGCTTGAAAATGCGTGTGTGTCTTTTTTTTTCTCAGGAATATTCCGAACTCCGAGTAGGCACCGCGGTGGCTGAGCGGTTAGACTGCTCGCCTCCCAACAAGGCAAACTGGGTTCAATCCCCGATCGCGTCACTCTGGATTTTCGCCAGTTGGAATCGTGCGGACGATGTGGCTGGTCGGCTACTTTTCTCGGGGGTCTCCCGTTCCCACCACCTTTGCATTCCGGCGCTGCTCCATAGCCACCTCGCCTCACCCTTATCGGCTCTCCAGTCCTCAAAGTTAGCCACCCTAACCTCTCCACTTCACTTCAAACTTCGGAGCTGTTTTCTCGAGTACTGTACGTCTTACATTGTCTCACAGCAAGGCAACGTTCATTTTAAATTTTAAACGTGATAGTTTTACCCACCACAAAAAAATTAACGCCAGACCCGGGTTACAACATTTATTACTATAACATGTCATTCCCTTCTTATTTTTCCTATATTAGGCGTGACGATATTGCTCGCATATTGAAGTAAACACTATTCAGAAATTGTTTCTTAGTCGTGGGAAGTTAAAACTATGAATTTAAATAATTTAGAAATTTTCTCAAGGCCACGTAACTTCATTATTATTACCTTTAGGTTGAAAGTGTTATTACGTGTTCTGTTCAGTTACGCATGAGGAATCACTCCGCGGGCTTTTACCTGGAATTAAAATAGTCCTGTAAATGCAGAGGTTTTGCAAAACTCCCAACTCGTATACCCTCCATCCCTTTTAGCCAGTCGTCATTTAATGGCGCTTTAATAAGGTTAATAATACAAAAATCACCTCCAGAGCCGTGTTGGTAGTAAATTATCATCCCTTTTCCCTTTTATGTCTGACCCAAATGCTAGTAATAAAGATATGCAATTTTTATTTTCGGTATTTACTGAGAAATCTTTAATTAAAATTTTCCCCTCATCTTAATAAACTAAATGTTGCCGCTTTGAATAAACATAAAGTTTCGCTAATTAGTAATTTTAAGAACTATCCGTTACGTATAGTACAATTGCAAAGCAAATATATATACTTAGCAGATTCAATGCCATAATTTTGTTTTTCATCATTTCCCCTCCTTGCATCAAATCCCTTGGCAGATCCTTTCGTAAGCCTGCTGTTTCTTTCCCCTTTCTTACGCCTCCGCTTCGAAACAAAGCCTGTGTTGTGTGTTTTCCTGAAGACGGACAGTATTTTCAGTATGTTCTCTCAAAGGAAAAAAGTTATCTTTATAATAAAGATAAGGGGTTTACAACCCAGAACGTTGTGGACTTTTGAACGGAAATAGCAGTCTAGATCATACTTGCGTCATCGCTCCGAAATGAGCTTCCCACACTATCGAATTTGTTACGTGAATAACTGGGTACTCAAATATAACTAAAGCAGAATTTTTAAACATTGGATGTAAAAACAAAATTTTATCAACGTACGTATGCTTATTCCGGCGTATTAATATGTTTTCAGAGCAACAAGTCTTTGGAAACTTTTTTTTTTCGTCGCCACCATATTTTTCACTGGGTATTTTGACTTCCTCAAGTTCTATTTATTTGTTTAAGTTTCGTGTTCTATGACGTATTTTTCGGCAACCTTGCTTGACATTTGGACATGTAAACTTGTGATAAAAGTTAATGATCCTAAATTATTAAAAATTTTCTTCTCTAAAAATACACTCTAAGAAATTATAAAATTATTAGGAAATTTACCATCCCAGTGTATACGCTTATTGAAAAAAACAGGAATGGTAATGTTTTCCCCTATATAATAATTCTAGCGTTCCTACATCTGCTCAGGTAACAGTCAAATACGTAGGGAAGTTCCCAACTTTGTATAATAGCGATGCTAAACATTCCTTTATCTGCAGCTTGATGTCTGGTATTATTTCCATACAGTTTATAGGTTAAAAACCTTCTTTGTAGTTTAGGAAGTTTACCAGAAATTGTTTTACAGTAGTAAATATTCGAATCCAGGTATTTGACTTGACAAAGAACCCACGTGTTTTCTTCCGTAAAACCTCTAAAACGAAAGCTGTGAGAAGTATTCCAAATCGGATACTTGACTAGGCAAGAGGATGAGACTTCGGATGTCCGCCTGGAGTATCTCCCACCTATGCTGCTTCGATGTGGGCCCAAAGTTCATCCGTTGTGGCCGTGGGTGTCGTGTAGTGGTCTAGTCGTCGTCCAATCACAAACCACGCATTTTCATTGGGCGAGAAATCCGGTGAACACGCAGGCCAAGAAAAAAAAGTGTGATAAGGTGATCATCCAGGAGCCATCGGACGATGTTTGCCATATGCGCTCGCACATATTTCAATCAGTATTCCCAGGCTGACCCTGAAGATAGAGAACAACAATATGCTCCGACAGCTCCACGGTGTAACGGTTGTCGGTTATCGTCCAACAATTCGGACTAGGCACGAACGGGACTGGAGTCCAATGGCACCACCTGTCATAACTCCAGGTACGATTCCAGTATCACGGTGAATGAAGCAGTACTCCACGGTGCCGCCTGACACGGGTGTGACCATCGTGGTGCTACAAGCAGAAAAGGCATTCGCCTGGGAAGACGATGACGCGACAATCGTCCCTCCGGGAGGTACGTTCCACGCACAACTGCGGCCGCAAGCGCCTGTGGCGAACAGTCAGTGGCAGCTGCAATAGTGGACGCCTAGACATGCTGCAGACAGCGACGCAACGTGTGTAGACACAGATTGATGTACCACATGCTTCACTCGTTGGTTTTGCACCCTCTCGTCCTTTCAAACCACGAACACCTCACTCGCCGTCGTTCTGCGATCTCCAGTCGTTGTCCACTCTTCTCTTCGCTCGCGCACGCTCGGCCAGACGGCCTCCATCAAAGATTACCAGCCGCTGGGCTGCGGCAGTATATATAGTGTCTTAGGCCGCCACTAAAATCTTCCCCAACTCGCGTGATGCATCGCGGAGGGCTGAGGCGTCAGCTCTACAGAATCAGGACCTTCGTGCAGAGCCAGTCGGACGATGTGGACAACCTTAGGCTTTCCCCGAGAGCCCTGTCGGCAAATCCTGTAGACCACATCGTTTCTCCACTTCAAGATCCTGTACTGGCCTTGCCAAGATTTCTGTATCTTTGAGCAATATCCGTTCTTCCTTTGGGGGTTGTACAACCACACCATCTGTTCTTCTTGAAAAGTCTCCTCAGGTTTTCTTCGGTCACATCGTGTTTTCATTCTGTCACTGTTATTTTTAAGGTGCTCCGAGCGAACTCATGAATGTTGGTTAACTTCTGATAATAACTTAATAGCATATTCTGGAGTGGCTGCTTCTTCCTCCACTGGACGTCCAAACAGCAGGTAACCAGGTTGGCGGAGCTCTCTCCCAAACAGTATCCTTGAAGGTGTTACCCTTGTGGACTCGTGGACTGCCGAGCGATGTGCGAGGTAAAATAAGGGTACCTTAGAGTCCCAATCCCTATGATTGTCTTGTACGAAGATAGCCAGATACTGTTCCAGGGTACGATTTAGCCTCTCATCCTTTCCATCCGACTGAGGGTGTAATGCTGTGGTTCGGGGTTTCTTCATTCCTAAAATCCTCGTTACCTCTTGGAAAAGAGTTACTTCAAAACTTCGTCCTTGGTCCGAATGAAGCTCCAGTGGCACTCTAAATATGGAGAAAACATGCTCGACGAGAGCCTGCCTCTTGGTTTGGCACCAGTATGACCTCGGGCCACTTTGTGAAATAGTCTTGTGCTACCAGAAGGTATCTACTTCCCCTCTCAGTGATTGGTAGGGGTCTGAGAATGTCAACTGCCATCCTTTCGAATGGGGTCCCGACATTGTACTTCTGGAGGGGACCACGTCTCCTAACCCTCGGACCCTTCCTTGCAAAACAAGCATCACACAGACGGTACCACTTCTCAACATCCTGCCGACAATGCAGCGAATAGAATCTCGTTCGGACTCTGTCAAGTGTCTTATTTACACCGAAGTGACTATCTGCTGCTGTGTTGTGCAATTCTCTTAGCACTTCTGTGATTCGGCACTCTGGTAGCACCAATTGTAAAAGACTCTGTCTCCCATCGTTACTTTCCCAATTCCTGTAAAGCACGCCATTATTTATAACAAGGGAATTCCACTGTGCCCAGTATGCCTTGAATGTTACGCCTAGACTAAATATCTCCTCCTATCTTGGTCGACGCCCAGTTTCCTTCCATTCCAATATTGGACACAAGGTGAGATCACTTAGCTGATCATTTCTTATGTCATTTTCTTCCCATGTAGATGACCCATCACCAGATAAAGGGCCTTGAATTCTTGTCCTCCTTGCTTTCCACGATACACCATCCTTCTCCGCCTGGCATTCACAATGACGACAGAATGGTTCGCATGGTTTCCTGGAGAGTACATTTGCAATGCTGCGAAGGTGTCCAGACCTGTGTTGTATTTTAAAGTCATATTCTTGCAGGTGTTACTGCAGGCTATTTGACCTTCGGGGTTCTTGAAATTTAGCAGCCAGCATAATGAAATATTATCAGTTCTTAGGATGACGTGTCTACCATAAAGATATGGATGAAAATGTGCAATTGCCTTCACCACTGCCAAAAGTTCCCTGCGTGTCACACAGTAGTTCCTCTCGGGCTTGTGTAGCACCTTACTGAAGTATTCCAATGGCCGCTCTTTTCCATCCTGGATCTGAGATAACACAGCCCCGATTCCAACATCACTAGTATCAATATCTACAATAAATTCACCCTCTCTACTTGGGAAGCCCAGTACTGTAAAATATATAAGAATTTCCTTTAGTCTATTGAAAGCATTTTCGCACTTTGGGGTCCAACAAAATTTTCTTTTTGCCTCAGTCAATTCGTGCAGAGGTTTCGTGCTAGTGGCGAACCCAGGCACAAATCGACGGTACTAAACATATAAGCCCAGGAAACTTCGAATTTCAATTTTATCCTTTGTTAGAGGTCAGTCTCTTATCACTCTGGTCTTCTCAGAGTCTGTTTCAATCCCATGTGCCGATACAACACGGCCCAAGAAATTAATTTTCTTTTGCAAAATGTGGCATTTCTTGGGAACCAATTTCAGATTGGCCAGTCACTTTCTGAAACACAGAATCTAAGTGTGCCAAGTGATCTTCAAATGTTCTTTCTGTGACCACAATGTCGTCTAGGTTCACCTGACAAATGTCTATGGACAGAACTTTCTCCATTAGTCGTTCGAAGGCGACAGGGGCATTGCATAGCCCAAAGGGCATGACCTTAAATTGCCAGGCTCCTTTCCTTTGGACACAAAAGACAGTCTTTTCCTTGTCTTCCCAGGCCACCTCACACTGCCAATACCCGCTCTTCACGTCTAGAGTAGAAAATCACTGTGAACCTGCTAAGCTATTCAGGGTATCATCTATCCTAGGGAGTGGGTAATAATCTTTCTTGGTCACATTATTATGTTGGCAGTAATCAACACAAAATCTAGTAGAGTCATCTATATTTTCAAGAAGCACAATGAGAGAAGACCGTGGACTGACTGATGGCCTTATCACATCTAAATCCCTCATCTCTTTCAGAATGCCGTCAACAATTTAATATGAAGCCAGTGGTAGTCATCTTGGTGGCTGCTTTATGGGTCTGGCATCCTCTGTGTCGATGTGGTGGCATGCAACATTAGTTCTGCCAAGGTCATTGGGCTTCCTGTCACCAGTTGTGGTTTTCTCTTGTCCTTGTCAGCAGTTCCCCCAGGGCATCTGGAAGAGGACATTCAGTAGATTACGGCAGTGAAGCTTCTGGAACATTTGGAAGTACCTGTGAGACCTGTTAAAAAAATCCTATTGTTGCCCCCTCTTCAAGGTGGGTAGCGCGGCCAGACAAATTTGTAATCCTAACAGGCAAGCTTTCCGATTTTGAAGAAATCAATGTCCTGGCTATAATGACACCATCTGATAAAATGCCACCTTTCTGGGCTGGTTCGATTATGCCCAATCGCCTGACAAATTTCCCCGGCCATCTGCCTGGAATAACAACTTTGTTAGAAACAGGGAACACAGTTGACTGATTACACACTACTGGGCAGCTCATTGGCAAAGATAAATCTCGTCGTGTTGACACTACCAACCCGGTATTACCTACACGTAACACCCCCAGTCGAGTATCAATACAGCATCCCAGCTTACATAATACATCAAGATGCAAAATGCATTCGTCCTCTATTTCTGCTATGTATATATCATGCTCTTTCTTAAGGTTACTGTGCTGTGAGAGTACCCTTCTCTTTCCTTTGACTGGTGTGGTCTCACCCGATATTGTTCTTAAATAGCAGTGATCCATGTTCTTATCGGATAATCGCATGAGGGAAGGCTCAAGAACGTCGGGTCTTACCACTGTTATACTCGCTCCTGTGTCAACGACCATCTGGCAAGAAACATCATCTACGCTCCCCTACTAATATGGCAATGAAGTCTTGTTTCAATGAGCGCACTTGCAAAACCATAGGGGCCTTCTCTCCAGCAATCACCGACCGTTGCCACTCAAGACCGGTGTTTACAAGTTTCCCGAATACATTTTGCTCTAACCTGCTCCTTGGTGCTTGCTCCTTGGCTGTTGCTGCTGAGGACAGTTGGCTCTCAGGTGCCCCAGCTGTCCACACTTCCAACATTCCGGCCGTTTGGGTGGGGTACGACGAGTCTCCGTAGTGCGCACCCTGGAGGCGATGTCCCTGATTGTCGTCTGCAAGTCCTTCAACATCCTCTTGACGCTGTCGTCCTCCCCTTCATCCAGCATCACTGCCTTCACTGGACGTCGGGGCACTGATGACTGCCATACTGACTCCACTTCCAGTGCTCGGGCCAAGGCATCCTACATGGTGTGAGGCGCAGCTAACCGCACAGCTTGCCGCATGTCGGTGTCAGAGATAGCGTCGACGAAGAAGCCGACGGCGATGACATCACGTACCTCATCCGAGCATCCCTCCAGAGACAGGTGCGACAGCCTTACGACGTCCTGCCACAGCTCCTGCAATGGTTCGCCGGGTCGCTGGATTCGGCTTCGCAATTGGGCATGGAGGGCGTGCCGCAGGTACCGGTCGCCGAATCGAAGCTCCATAGCCGACACCAGTGAGGAGTATTCTAGACGATGTCGTTCCGGCAGCGACTGCAGTATGCTCAATGCTGGGGCCTCTCAGTACCCGCTGCTCTTCTGTCCAGCCATTTAGTGTGGTCGTTATCTCGAACTGGTGCCGGTACTCGCGCCAAGGTGTCTGTCCATCGTAAGGGGCTGGTTTAATTGTGACGCCTTTACCCACCCCTGGCTGGGGCGTACCCACACTGCAAAACTGCGGCCCCTCCCCTGCGATGACTGCACTGGCAGCGACCTCTGCCTTCTTCTCGCTGCTGGCACTCGTCGTCGCGGTGGTGAACAAACTCGGCTCCTCTTCCGCCCCTGCATGTCGTCTGCCTTGCTGCTGCAAGAATTCTTGCAATTCTTTCTTGACGGCGCTCACTTCCTGTTTTACTTCCTGCTCAACACCGTCCACCTTACCCTCGACACTGTCTATTCTCTCGCTTACACTGTCAATCTTCTTGTCCACACAATTTATTTTATCATTTACCAACTCGCTCACACCTTCTATCTTTCTGTCCACAGTCTCATTCACACTGTCTATTTTTCTATCTACATTTTCGTTTACACTGTCTATTTTCTTATCTACAAGTTCACTAACACTAATTATTTGGCTATTTACAGATACAGTAACACTTATGACAGATTCACTAACACAATCTATTTTACTATTTACATTTTCATTTACCCTTTTAACAGATTCCCTAACACTACTTATATGATTATTTACAGTATCTATTTTGCTATTTATCCGGCCACTTAAACTTTCGAATAAAGAGCGGAGTGCTTCCATGTCTGCCGACATTTTCCTAGTTCGCATTCAAAAATTTTTAAATGATTCCTTAGCCTATTGCTCAAATATTGCGATATTTACCAATACTAATTCGAATTATTTTATTATTATTATTATGTTTAATGGCCCATCTCACTTCTGACACCAGTGTTACAAATTCTCTCTCCAGAAATTAAGTGGGCTATACCAAGTTCGTTAAGGGATTGAGATCTTAATTAAATAAAATCATTAATTATAATTGCCTCATTTTATTCGCAATAACTACAGCAAGATTCTCTGAACTCAAAATCTCACAATAAATGGATATCACTGACTGTTCACAATTGACACCAATTAAAAAAATTTATAATTACGACAAATATATTAATTAAATTAAATAATTAAAGATCAGACCCAATAGACAGTGTATAACCTATTCAATTATTTTATAATGTATGCTTCCATATTTTACAGTTCGAATATTTACAATAAAATCAGTATTATACTTACATTCACTCCCACCTTAGTTCAGTCCATGTCTTGCCAGTCGTAATGTTTTAGAGTCCTCCAAGTGCCCTCAGGCACAGTAGGTTTCACTCGTCGTTTTCACACTCTCTCGTCCTTTCAAGCCACGAACACCTCACTCGCCATCGTCCCGCAATCTCCAGTCGTTGTCCACACTTCACTTCACTCGCGCACACTCGGCCAGACGGCCTCCAACAAAAACTGCCGGCCGCTGGGTTGCGGCAGTATATATAGTGTCTTAAGCCGCCACCTAGAATCTTCCCCAACTCGCGTGATGCATCGCGGAGGGCTGAGGCGCCAGCCAGTCTCGCCAGAACATTCTTGCGTCGTCGCTAAACGTATCGGAAACTCTAGAAGGCGTGAGGAGGTCTGTGACGCCAGCAAGTCTCGCCGCTGTCGGCATTCACGGGATTCCCAGAAGCGAACCTGAAGGCCGCGAGCACATCGTTCCAGGAAGAGGGAAGGACGAGGTGTGTCTCCGATTACGACGTGGGGCTGCTGAGTCGGTGCCAGCTGCAGCACGTAACATATTATAAGTTTCAATTATGACAGACCCCTACTTCAAAATGGCAGCAATCTAGATATTTTAGCATAGTATGGTATATCTTCGAAAACATTTAATCAATTTCAACTTAACTTTGTGTGCTAGGAGTAACTAACATATGTGTCTACATGTAGCTTCATTTGTCCTCCATTTTGTAAGATAGTGCCAAAAGAGTAAATAAAGTTTTTATGTCATATCTCGGGAAACGATTTTCCAATTCCTACCAAATATGACATACATGTAGTTCTGCGATATATAATGTTAACTGGTATGTTTTATGTATGTCAGACAATTATTTTCAAATTGGTGGCCATATGGCTATTTTAGTTTTGTTTATTATATCATCGAAACCATGTAATTAATTCCAAAGAAACTTTTTATGGTGGCTTTATATGTTACAACAATCGAATGCATATACAAAAAATCTTTTTTGTACGCCATTTAGTAAAATATTATCACTTGACAAATTAAAATTAAGTGGATCTCCGAAATAACAACCAATTTCTACTAAATTTAGAAAAGAATTAGCACTATGGCAGGCTATGTAAACTGATTAATTTTGAGCGTGTCAGAAATACATATTTACAAAATGGTGGCGATGTAATCATTTTAGCTCCAAATTTTTTACCTAGAAAATTGCAAAACAAATTTCAACATAACTATGAATGCTGACAGCATCTGTTGTGTCCATCAAAATTGTCTATACAAAACCTCATTTCTCCGCAATTTCGTAAGATAGCCCCACATAAAATAATATAGTTTTTATGCCGTATCTCTGGAAACAATCAACCGATTTCTTTCAAATTTGGCGAAGAAGTTGTGGTATTTTAGGTTATATTAATTTATATGTTTTAAGTACGTAAGTCTCTTATTTTCTTAATAGCGCGTATACATACACTTTAGCTTAGCGCGCTTTATCTACGGAACTATGTAACAGATTTAAATTTAACTTTTTATTTTTTATCCGTGACATTAATCGAATATGCTAATATATAAACTATTTGCCCTCTATTTATGATGATCGTCACATGATCAATCGAGGTTTCATTCCATATCTCGAGGACCAATCAAATTATATGCATATAGAGATCTTCCTTTGTCGGATTCTTCGTAAAGTAGTGTCATGTGATTAAACTGAACATTCTGTAATATTTGAGGAATAATTCGATTAATTTCCACCAATTTTGTACACCTGCAGTAGGCCAAGTATAGTTACATGATTTAAATGGGGCCAGGCAATGATTTTAAAAATGGCGGCCGTATAAATATCTTTATATGTTTGGCATATCTGTTTAACAATTTAACAATTTCAGTCAAACCTTTTTATGCTGACATTAACTATAACAATCGTAGTGTACAAAGCCTCTTTTTAAGCAATTTTGTAAGGTAGTCCCATTTGAGAAAATAAGGTTTGTATGCCATATCTCGGAGACCTATCGAGCAATTTCCATTCAATTTTCCACGTATGTGGCGGTGTGGTAGGCCATGTAAACTTACATGTTTTAGTGGCTCAGACACATACTTTCGAAATGGCAGAGTAAATCTATCAGGTTAGTGAACCCTGCCATTCAAAATATTATACTGATTACATCCTAAGTTGATGCTCAGATTCCTACCACCGTGATGTAGTTAATTGCAAGCTACCTTAATTTACGAGTTTTTCTGAATTAGAATCCCGGATATGTCACTCGCGCATTTTAATTGTCTGTACTGTTTCACATATTTCTGGTTTAATCTCAAATACTATTGCTGCCAATGAGACACCAACGCCTTGCCCACCATTTAAGCTATCAACAACATTACTAAAATTTATTTGCACCCATTTAGAGGAAAGTGGACTCATTAGTTATCAGTAGTATCTGTTTTTCGTGAAAATATTTTAAGACGTGTTGTATTCCAAAACACTGTAGTTCAGGATCGCTTTCTTGACCGGATCATTTGATTAGTTACGCGTCTTATCTGTTTGGCCACGATGCACGGACATTCAGTATCGAAGAAACCTAATTCTGAATGGCTCGCACATAAACAGACTGTTCTCACACAAAGCCAAGCAGCCAATAGTCAAACGAAATACTGCAAGTGTGCACATGGGATATTGAAGTCTAGTGTCCGAGTAAATCTTTCCACGAAAAAAAAACAGGTCGCCCTAGTTATCAGTAACTTCTTGTCATTCATTAGAGTACTGTAATCAATATGCGAAAAGAATCGTGAATACGTTCTATGTTTCTGAATTGTAACGTTTCAACACGCGTTTTCCAACTCGCAGCGTGTAGTGAGTAGAAATTTTTA
Source organism: Dryococelus australis (assembly GCA_029891345.1). Classification (NCBI taxonomy): domain Eukaryota; kingdom Metazoa; phylum Arthropoda; class Insecta; order Phasmatodea; family Phasmatidae; genus Dryococelus; species Dryococelus australis. Next base: position 50,248,887 of record CM057003.1, read on the forward strand.
GCTTCGCAGAAACTCTTTACGAGGCAAATAAAAATCTTAATTTACACAACACCAGATTATGTTTGGAATAGTCATTTTATTTTTCTTGGCTAAAATATAAATTTAAAGTTTCTGGCATATTAATATTACGTTGAATTTAAATTCAGCATGAGATTAACGAGCGTTATTTTGAGATGTGCATGAGTATTTGACAATTAGATGTAATTTATTTTTACAGTTCAATTCCACTGCCTATCGGGTACACTACAATATTAATAAGTTTAAAAATCAATACCGAAAAATTTTATTTTCCCTTCTGAAAATACTTGAACTCTATAAGCTGTTCACGGTAAAATGAGCACTTTCGAAAGCCCTGCTTAAGATCTACTTGTATGCACGTTGTGTATTCTTCCGCCTTAAGTAAAATTAATAATGTCATGGGCCTCACCACTTTATTCATGCTTCGGTTCATTGAAACCGTTAAAATTATTAGAAAAGTAAATATTTTACAAATCTGCTAATTTTTACTCTTCGATACATAGAAAACAGAAAGCGAAGGAAATAATTTAAGTTATCACGAATGGCTACCTAACACTTGTCATTCAACATTATGATATGAAACTTCTTTCACTCCATCGTTACCAACTTTACTGGGCGCATGTCCCTCAGTAAAATACATGCAGGTAGGAGCGTTGACTTGTTTCTAAGGTTGATTTCAAAAGTGCTCATTTTGTCATGAACTGGTGCCGAATGCCTAACGGAGGAGATATCTATAAATCCATAACCATGGAGTGGACCATGGAAGAATGTTAGAGCGCGCGGTAGCGAGGGATGTATGAAGTGCAAAGGAAATCGAACGACGAACTCGGGCGCAAGAGAAGCTGGGATGTTGTAATATTTATGGATTTGCCGCGATTCGCTAACCGGACGTTCAAGCAGGCTCCACAATTTTTACTGCGCGCAGTAACAGTTTATATGTACGGCGGGTGTGGTAATCCGATGCTTCGGTAAAGGAAGGCAGAATTCTGACGGCATCGCAGTAAACTGACGATGTTGCTTCACCAGTTTTGTTGATTCGAACTAGTACTCTGGCAGTTACTTGTTGACGTGCTACTTGATAGTGAGTGGAAAAGTGTGAAAATTTAAGTCTTATTTTTTGCCGATGAAAGTTGCCTCAAATGTTCAACACTGCGGGAAAAAAAAAAAAAAAAAAAAAAAAAAAAAAAAAAAAAAAAAAAAAAAAAAAAAAAAACTTCCGCCTTTGTTGAGATATCTTCGTGTAACTCATTGGTGTAAACATTTTTTGTCGATTTTAGATTAGAATCGCGTTCCTATCACTGAGAACCGTCGCTTGTTGATTTTTATTTTGCACTGTTGCAGCCAGGAATGCCAGAGATGTCAAGAATTGGCGAGATCCAAGCCTCGGTGCCCGAAACGGATTAGGAAAGTGTAAGGCAATATGTACAAAAAAAAAAAAGTCGAAGCTCGATTGCGATTTTGATTTAGAATTTAAAAATAACCATTTAAATTAAACGCGTTGTAACTTCCTCACGGGAAGTAAATGCATTTTTTTTTCTCTAACTTCATTAATTATATTTTACCGTTGTTTATTTCACTACTAGTATCACTGTCGCCCCCGTATTGATAAACATGAAACATTTAACTGCTTCTCGCATTAATTTTAAACGAAAAACTTGTTCACACACACACACACACGAACGCACACACGCACATTTTGCAGCGTGCATAAAAAAAAAAAATTGCGGCAATACTAAAAGTTCTAAAGCACAACTCTGAGATAAAAGTATAACGAAGCGTAGATAAATCCCTAATTGTATTAAATTTGTCGTAAATAATAAACAAAAACCAACACATCTTTGCAAACAACTACCAAATTTTCCCCGAGAATCGAACACGTGTTTTCTCAGTTTTTATGCAGCACGTTAACGTCGACGCTAACGGAATCCGCTGGCACACACTGTAAAAAATTTTGTGGTAAACTTCCTAAACTGGAATGGATTATTTTAACCTATACACTCTATGGTAATAATGCCACACATCAAGCTTCAGATATAGGAATGTTTTGAGTCGTTACTGCAGAAAATTGGGAACTTCCCTACGTATTTGACTATTTCCTGAGCAAACGTAGGAACGCTATAATGAATGTACTGGGGTAAACATTATCATTCCTGCCTTCTACACTCTGGTATGATAAATTCCCGAGTAATTTTTTTAGAGTGCACGCATGCACATCGCCACTCCCTTTATTGTGAGTCCTCTTCTATATCTAAGGCGAACCGGGTTCAATCCCCGTGGGGTTCACTCCTGATTTTCTCAAGTGGGAATCGTGCCCGATGACGTCACTGGTCGGCGGGTTTTCTCGGGGATCTCACGTTCCCCCTCCCTACCTTGCATCCCGGCACTGCTCCATTCTCACCTCGCTTCGCCCTCATCGGCTCTCATGACCTCGTTGTTGAGGTGGACTCACAACCATCCGTCCCATCCGTCATTCGCCCGTCCGTCAAGAGGTCACGTGATCTTCGACCAATCGAAGGACAACTTTTTTTTCTATCCGTCAATCCGTCAAAAATATATCTCGAACTTTAGCTTTCGAAGGATCGACACGGATGGGCCACCGCCTTCTGACAACATTTCGTGGACGCGAATACGAACTTTGAAATAAAATGCAAGGCGGTGGATATGTGTTTATTTATCTTGGTGGTAAGTTCAGGAATTTAAAACGTAAACAGTAATTCAGTATACATTTTATCACGTAAAAAAATTATTTCTCCAAAATATTTCTCTCTGTAAAATGTATTTCCAAACAAAGTATACCTTCTACGAAAGAAAGATCGTGATGTTAAGTTGCCACCCTGAAATTTTGCCGGACAGAAGGATCAACGGATGACGGATTGTGAGTCGCTTTCAACTGACGGACGAAAAAAAACAGACGGACGACTGACTGACGGGTACGACGGATGGTTGTGAGCCCAGCTTTAACCTCGTAACATACTATCCCGAGTATACCTGTCCACATATCACACACTGCAGAGTTGGTGAAGTATTGGTCTGTGCTGTCCAAGTCCAGAAGCTGCACCAACGCAGACGCTGCCTTTACCTTGGCAATGCTATTGCTAACTGCTGACGCATCAGATATTTCATTATTCTGTTGCTTCTTGTGATACTGCTCTACCGAAACACTTTCCACGGGTTCCAAAGTGTCAGTTTTTACATGAAATTTGTTTAAGTACTTTCCATACAATTTTTTTTTTTTTTTTTTTTTTTTTTTGCGAAGGCGACGATCCAGTAAACAGGACCATCACGCGACAGCGTATATTGCTAGTATTGCTGTCAGCGATGGGGGCGCGACCGAGCAGATAACACACTCTAAATTCGGATCAGTGAGAGGCCACTGATTGGAAGTGAAATACAACTACTCGAATCAGTGGAAATGACTCCACTTAGAATCAGTGGAAAACCACTAGTTGTTTTAGTGAAAAAATGTCACTGATTAAATTAGTGACGTGAAATTATTTCACTGATCGAATGAGTGACGGCCAACTACAGTGGTGAATTAAATATGGTTTCATTTATGGATTTACCCAATTAATTACGTTAAATAAAAATATTAACTATAGTTCACTATTTATATCGCACAATTCACCGTATTGAGTAAACTTTGAAAAAAATGACTGACGAATCTGTAGAAAATGTCACTGAATCAATAAGCGAAGGAAATCTTGCATATTTTCACTGATTGATCGGTTAAATTCACTGAAGTGACTGCTGAATCAGTCAGATACGTTTGACTGATTGAAACAGTGAAATTCTCACTGATTGAGATTTAGAACGCAGCCTGCCACATCACGTATAGAATAACAAGAAAGACTGTGGGTGGTGAGTTCATTTCGCTCAAAAACCTCCATAGTTTTAAGTCATCCGCTGTTGTCAACTAGAGTACACCACTATCGTATTTGTTTTCACTAGTAATACTACAAAGATTTACGATTATTTCATAGAAACTTTGAACTTGTCGAAGCAGTTAGTATTTCCGACCAGTTAGTAGGAAACATTCTGCTCTGTTCAGGGGCGGAGGAAGGTGTTCATTAGGTGCCAATGGTCAAGATAAAAATAAATATTACATGTTTTTTAATTTAAAATTGATACCGGCAAGTATCACAATATAGCAGAAAAATTATTACTAACTTATTGAGGCTTACTCAAAACTTACACAGTACACATGCACTTTTTTTACTTTAAGTTCGTAACTAATATCGTTTATAATTAAATACAGAATCATACAAATGCTATAAATACTGTGCCATTATACTAGAAGCATATTTTAAAGTATCTAATGATCAAATTTGTATTTACGTACGGTATTAAATTAACAACAAAAGTCGTGATTTTATTGCGGGTTTATTAGTTCTTCTGAGAAACTGACTCTTACAGCAAAGTATTAGGGGGTCATATGACCCCCACCCCACCCACTGGTTCCGACGTCTTTTCTTCCACGCCTCTGTCCAAGAAATACTGACCAACAGCAATGTGGTCTGTAGCGCCTTCCACACTCTAAATCGGAATCAGTTATTTCTTGCTGATTGTCAGTTGAAACTGCTCCATCTGGAATCTGCAGAAAAAATATCACTAATTCGTCAGTTTGAAAAAAATCTGATAATTCAAACAGTATAAAACTACTTATTTGTAGTAGTTATTGATAAATAAGCACAGAGCATTCCTATGTGGTGTAAGTTAGGTACGATTTATTTTGTCGCAGAACACAAATATTTTCTACACAAAAACGTTTTTGGACTTGGTTGGGCTCGAACCTCCGTCCATAAAGCAAAGCATGCTGAAGCTTTCATGATCAGCCATATCCACTGCCCTACTTTACCGCGGCCAAACGTGTGCTCGTATTATGGGTACTGAACCACAAAATGTAATGTCAAATATTGTAAGTTTCGTGATGTGAAAGTATTTCTTGTTGTCGAAATATATAGATTTTCTGCGCAAGTACATGTCTTTGCAAAGTTCGAAAGTCAATACATCTTTAGTTCATTTCGGGTTCTGTGCTTTAAAAGATAAGTATAGTGGTTTCAATGTACGAGGTTATCGATGTCCACTAGTATACGCCATTTTACAATGCAACGAGACATTACAGATTTAAACTGTTATTTTTAGTGACAGGTCAGTGATAATTTTACTGATTCGATAGTGCGGTGATTAAATTTCGAAAGGTGAATTTACACCAACGAAAGTTTTGTGGTCTGCGAGTTAACAGATAAAATAATGAGGAAACGACAAATTTTATAAAATATTGCTTTGTTTCTAACGTTTCGCTGTCTAATAAGCACAGTTATTACTAGTCAATCTGTCTCTTCAAAATAACAATTTCATTCTGTAAAATCTCGTTGCATTGTAAAATGGCAGATACATTAAAAACACCGACATCACCGTTAAAACCACTATATTTCTCTTTCAAATCACACAATCTGATCTAAATTTAACTTACAATGGCTTTCGAGCCTTTCAAAGACATGTACCTACGTACGAATATTATGTGTATATTTCTACAACATGAAGTTCTTTCACATTAAGAAACTTACAGCCGTTCGCCATTGTAAGTTTAGGTTACTACGCAAATGCGAGACCGTTTCTCTCAGTGGTAGAACATCAGCCAAACCACTTCCAAAGTTTCCTTGTACTTGCAATAATTTTTGTTTTATGATAAAATAATTGTATACGTAAGTTATTTCAAACCGTAATGCACGGTTTTCAATCCCTGTGTTTTTTATTAATCGACTCTAAATAACTGATTTTCTACTGTTTGTATTAGTGGATTTCATTTAACTGAAGAGATTAATAGTTTTCTTTTTTATACTGATTCCGGATGGAGCAGTTCCAAGTGACGATCAGAAAAAAATAACTGATTCCGATTTAGAGCGCAGGCCCGCAGTATAATTTGTGTTATGAAACAACTGAGCTACGTAAATTGAGCCACGTGGTACACATAACTTGATAATCACCTCGCGACCGCGAAAAGCTAACAGCAAAACCGTAATCCGGTGAGGCAGTACGGAAGCGTGGCGCCAGCTGCTAGGGAATTGAGTCGCCGTGTATTGAGGGCTGGGCGTAATCCAATATTCTATCACGTGGGCACAGCGGCGCGGACCAGATAATTAGTTTTCTCTTTGTCCACGGCAGCGCTTCATGCTAGTAAACTCAGCTTCCTTTCCACCATCCCCGACACGACCCCGCCCTCCCCTACTCGTCCACGTTTGCTCTCAAGTGTTGCCTGCGGCAGGTCAAACACAGCGGATTAACAAACTCTTTTACTCGCTACCAACAGCTCAATGCAAACATTCTCCAACACGGTGCTAGACAATACATTATACACATCCCTTGACATTGTTCAATGATGGAAACACCGCGACGTTTGAATCAAGCAGCTGAACAGGCTTGAATGCGAATAACTCAGTGGGTTAGCATTATTGAATATAAACCACTTGGCCTAAAATATTTAGTCTTAAATTAGGCCAAGTGACATGTCAAATTTTTTAGGCGAAGTGACTTTAGACTTTACACAAAATAATTTTAGACCAAGTGAATTTAGGATAAATATTTAATCCAAGTGATTTAATGTTAAGTGGTTTAAGATCGAGTGTCTTTAGGCCAAATAATTTTAAGCTACTGTGCCAAACTTTTTTTGCAAATTGGCTATAGGTCAATTATTTTAGGCCAAGTGTTTTATGCCAAATATTTCTGGCCAAGTGACTTAAGGTAAAATATGTGTAGACCACGTTAATTTAGGGTAAATGAAGTGCATCTAGCATTGTTTACATTACCACATAATTTCATTACGTAAATATACATAACGTTTGTATGTTGCTCTATGCATATTACAGTAAAAAAATTCGTAACAACATTGGCAATTACTAGGGTTGAATACACTTAAGATAAAATCGTTAGTATTTATATTAAATGCGTAATTTGTTACTATATCATTCTACATTTAATGCACCTGGAATAAAATTATAGTTTACTAGAATTTATTTTTTAACCAGAATTATAAGAAACATGGGCATGAGTTGAGAGCCGTTTTAAATTAATCTTAATTAGCTGCTGCACTTGTTATGCCCGTAGACATAATTAAAATTAACCATATCGTTTTTTTTCATTGTCTGGCACTAGAAAGTAGGGATAGATGTGAATCTGCACATTTTGGAAAAGTCTAAAAATAAAAAAATTAATGCAATTTGGTACGACTAGCTTCAATTTGTATACTGATTTTCGAAATTTAGTTATAAAGCGGTAAAAACAAACCCAGGGTACAGTATTTAGTCCCTCTCAGTATATGCAACTAAAGATGTAAAGGCTGTTCACGATAATGTGAGTAATTTTGAAATTATCCTTAGAAAAAATTCGGTCTGACCAATTGACATTCTCCCAGTAAAGTTGGTAACGACGGATGGAAAGTAGTTCCATATCTTACCGTCGAATAAAAAGTGTTAGGTAACCGTTTGTGATAACTTAAATAAATTATTTTTTCGGCTCTCTTTTTTTTTTAATGCATCGAGGTGTAAAAATTAGCAGATTTATAAAATATTTACTTTCCTAATAATTTTACAGTTTCACTTGACCAACGTATGAATAAAGTGATGAGACCCATGGCAATGGTAGGTTTACATAAGGCGAACGAATACACTTCGTGCATACAAGTAGATCGTAAGCAGGGCTTTCAATAGAGCTAATTTTACCGTGAATAGCCTTTAGTCCGATGCAACTGCTGATCAGACGGCCATCCCCTCACCTTACCTTCAGCGGTTGACTTTTTCTCTGAAAATTCACGTAACATGTGCGGTTAACAAGACCGACTTCCATTCTGTATTCGTGGTAATTTTTAATCTACTTCCCGCCCAGCGCTGCAATGATAACACGTGGCTAGTGTTAGAATCCTGGCTAAGCCACGCCCAACTTCTACACGCGGAAACGAGGCGTACGTTGCGTTGGCCGGAGGAGTTTTCTCGGTGTACTCCCGTTTACTCTGTCCTTTGCATTTCGTCGCCACTCCACCTGCATCTCATTTAAATTTAATTGGCGCTGTATCTCTCAACCCGACTCAAACTCAACTGGTGATACAAATAATTACAGGTCGTTCATGGTTGCTTCCGACTTTTCTGAAGCCCTGCTAACTTTCTACTTTCAGGATATTACTCCGCCTCGTGTGAACAAAGCTTAGCTAAGTCTAGGCAATTACACAAAAGGGACAACTCATCGTTTTTGTGTGGACTCGGTTTAATAATATTTCTTACTAGCGCATTACCAACATACCGGTTTTCTCTGGGGGTTTTGTTTATTTGATTAATTGAAATGTAATTTATAGATAATATAACTATAAATACAATTTAACCAATTAAAATATTTTTTATGTTAACGGAAGTATGAAAAGTTTGTGATACATGACATATTTAGAAAACCACCAAACACAATATACAAGGGTTGATTTTTCAAATTTTTAATTCAAAAAGTGTGAAGAAACCACGAACAGACTAGAAACGGATGTTAACCGTAAAGCAAAGTAGTCCGTTAACTGTAAACAAAACAACCAAATTTTTTTAGAAAATTCTACTGAAGGGTTTTGAATGTACGAATAAGACTGCTGGTTCGTTTCCGGCCATGCATTGGTTATGCCCTAATCGGCTGTACTTAAAATAAAGGGAGGACCCCATTCCCGTTTGGGTTGTTTTCATCGAAATTAATTTTTGTATCTTGTTCCCGTCCATTCCTACGTAAGTCCATTCCCACGTAAGTTGATACCCGCGATCATGTTTTTGTGCCCAAACATTTAACGAATCATTTTGCCGCATTCTTATTATTTTTGGAATACCAGTCGCAAATTTTCGAGCAGTATTTTCGTTGCACGAGGTTAGAAATTCGTGATAGCGTGTCAAAGACTAGTGAAACTTTTGAGAAGTGCTTTAGATGAAAGACACCTCGAAGTACAAAGCTTGGAGATTGTGAAAACAATATATATGCTGGCAAGTGTAATGAACTAGAGCTGAAAATACAGGAGCTGACAGTTCTAATCACGAGAAAAAATATGGGTCATAATTGATAATTTCAGTTCAATTAATTTAGGCGTGTAAAAAATGTCAGTTATGTTTAGGTATTAGTTTATAATTTAAAATTATTTCAGCAGATTTGGCTATTATTTTTTTAAAATTAATTCAATAAATGAAAATGCTTGATGTTAATAGTCCGGCTCTATAAACGCAAAATGGAAATGGTTCACAGCCAAATAGTAACGTTTAGCTCCCAGTTGTTTTGTAAATATCCTATAGTAATTTTTTTTTTTCGCGGGATGATAAAAACGTTAAGTATTTTAACTCACGACGTTAAACAGACTTAGTTTATTTTTTACGGATAAATGAAGAATTTTCTTATATGTTGCTATCGTGGGTCATTTTAATGATATTCAGAAAACATATTTATATGTAGTAAAAATATTACAAGCAGCACGTACAGTACTTATAGAAAAAACAAGTGGAAGAATTTATTTTACTTGGTCCTGACCAAATGCTAAATGAACACGGGTTCATCGCTTATATTAAATTGGACTAATTTTCTTTCTCGCGGCTTTGCGTGGTAAGTATACGAAGCGTTCAGCTGTAATATGGCTACGTTCACCTCCTCGTTAGGATGTTATTTTTCCACACACGCACCCCGTTTTTCGCTTCTTCTAGCGGCCCTTTCTCTTGTCTCTTCTTAGCGCAGGCTTCTTGTCAGTGAATGTTTTATCAACCCAGAAAAAGTCCTTTCGCAATCGAATGTACGGCCCACGTGCGCAAGTAAGATATTAGACATGGCGGAGGAAGGACTGTTTCGTGATTGTGCGGTGTGATGCCGCTTCCATTAATAAGATTATTTATGCGCCACAACAATGCAATTTGTCAGCGATCTCGCGAAATTTTATCAACCATTCGCCATTAGGTGTCCAACTGCTTGAGGCGGTAAGGGTATCAAAGGCTGTTCACAATAAAGTGAGCACTTTAAAAATCAACCTTAGAAAAATATCACTGCCCCTACCTGCATATATTTTAACGTTCGTACTGAGTGACTTGCGCCCAGTAAAGTTGGTAACTATGGATGAGAAGCAGTTGGTACCTTAACGTCGAATAAAAAGTGTTAGGTAACCATTTCTGATACCTTAAATTATTTCTTTCCCTTTTTTTTTTTTTTTTTTTACCCACCGAAGTGTAAAAACGAGCAGATTTTTAAAATATTTACATTTCTAATAATTTCACAGTTTCACTTCACCGACGCTTGAATATAGTAATGAGGCCCATGGCTATGTTAAGTTTACATAAGGCGGAAGAATTCACAACGTGCATACAATTAGATCTTAAGCAGGGCTTTCAAAAGTGTTCATTTTACCGTGAATAGGCTATACGTATCAAAATGAAAGTAGACATTCTTTGTGGTACGTTGCATGCCAGGGTTATTTACGTACACGACGACTGCAAACCATGCCATAAAGAATACCTGATTTCATCATGATAGGCACGTAAAGGCTGTTCACGGTAAACTGAGCACTTTTGAAGGCCCTGCTTAGCATCTATTTGTATGCACGTTGCGTATCCTTCCGCCATAGGTAAAATTAACACTGCCATGGACCTTACCCCTTTATTAATGCATCTGTCAAGTAAAACTGTGAAATTATTAGAAAAGTAAATTTATTATAAGCGAAATAAATAATTCAATTTATCAAAAATGGTTACCTGACATTTTTTATATGACGTTAAGACATTGAACTACTGCCCCTCCATCGTTACCAACTTAACTGGGCGCATGTCACTCTTTACGCCCGTTCAAACATATGCAAGTAGGAGTAGTGACATTTTTATTGTGTTGGTTTCAAAAGTGCTCACTTTCTCGTGAACAACCTTTACACGTTCGTCATGCACACGTTTTTCACCGCGAACCGACATGTTGACTCATGGCAGCTTCTGCAGCCTACGAATTCTCCTCGCGATGTACCACATAAGATTATAGTGAGTACAGATTGGTGTAAGACACGAAAAGTGTGACATGCCTTCTATGGGAATTCCGGAAGGCAATGCGTCCTTGGTAAAGGGTTGTTTATCCCTCCAGATCCCATTATTCTGGCTACCCCTATAACAGTAAACACTGATGTTATATTGTTCTACCATGTGTTCATAGTTTTATCTGATTACGGGGAAATTGTAATTGTAAACCCTTGTTATTGATGGGGTCTGTTTTCTCTCAAACGTCCTGTGTTGAAGTGCTACAACAAGGCGACATTCTTTGTACATTTGGATACGGTGATTAATAATCCATCTTGTAATTTTAATAGCTACAAGATTTACTGTTAAGTGAGAGTAGACTGGGGATGCTATTAACAACTATATTTACAGTGGATGGTGATATTCGTTAGCTGACATATCGTACAGATGTGATTTATTTAATCATTAATAGTTTCCGATATTTTGAACTTGATGTTTGTTACTTCATAATTTTCGAAGGCGAATAATGCCGTCAATCACGACCACAATTGTAGATATTTATTCTTTAGTTTATTTTATAGCATCACCTCCGAGCCATTATAAAAAACTTATGATAACATGTTATATGTCTCAAGCTAGCTGCTAATTTACAAATTGCAGGAAATAAAAAGAATTAGGATTTAAAGATATCAGCGAATCTAGATGGTGAAATTTTTGGCTTATATCCTTTTATTTGTTCCAAAAATTGGAGTGTCCTGTAAAAAATGCCACAAAGTGCTATTTGGAGAACAATACCTGAACTATTCTGCAAATACATGTTTGTTTCGGGTATTCTCCAAAATGATAGTTATGGGTTTGCAGTTCACAGTTTATAAAATGTAGGCATTTTTTAATTTTCTGTGGATGTAGGCCTTTCTCCATGAATGGTAAAAGGAAAAGTTTGTAATTTATAAAACATAATACTTAGACAGCTACAACTTAAAATCCGAATGTAACCTGCATCCGTCAGATGATCCAAGGGAACTACACATGGGTGAGTGAAGAGTGAGTGAAGAAATTTGGGCGGCTTTTAACATCGAGGTCTTGAAAGTCGATGAGGGTGAAGCAAGGTGAGTATGATGGAGCAGCGCCGGAATGTAATGGCGGGTTACATGGGAGATCCCCGAGAAAACCCGCCAACCAGCGGTATCATCCGGCACGATTCACATGTGCGAAAACCCAGGAGCGACCCGGTCGGAATTCGAACTTGCTTTTGCCTTGGTGGGAGGCGAGAAGTCTAACCGCTCAGTCACCGCGGCCCCCTTTACCTGTTAGAAACTAGCCTGTAACAAGTGCGTGCAGTTATGTAACCAATTATATATATATATATATATATATATATATATATATATATATATATATATATATATATATATATATATACTGGTGCTTTTCCCTCTAAACTAAACGGTCTGTTACTGCCTGAGGAATGGAGAGAAATGCCTTTCCCGAAATCTCAATACCCACTACTCAATTCTTTATGTTGTTTTACTTTTGTTGTTGATCATCGTTTGTCCTTTTTTCTTGTTTGTTTTCTCATCGTTGTTTGAATCTCTGTTTGGCGTATGTTCGTCAGGTACTTAATTTTTATCCTTGAATATGTTTTACTTTTTGAGTCAGAATTAGTTTTCAATAGTTGTGCTCTGCCTAACCATTATATTATGAAATTTGTAACATCCGAAAATAATAATTTTGTAGAAAATAGTTAAATTATACGTGTCACCAAATTCTTGTTTGGCTTTCTTGATGTTATACGCAGTTTTCGGTGGTCGTGTAAGCTAAGACGTCACTTTCATATGACGACAATGCTAGACGCCCCCAACATCCATCGCGACTGGAATTGTGATCATCGTGTCGGTTGTCTAGTGGTTCGGAACCCACAATAATTAATAAAGCCCCATAGCGGTTATCCGTTACATAAGAAACTAACATGTACATGCTGTCCCAGTAAAATCGTGCAGAAATGAAACTAGGAATAGGGGTCGGAACCACGGAATTTTTGAGATTGATAACGTGTGATCCGTGAAGCCAGCGAAATGAGATAGGCCTATGAGCGTAAACAAAGCCCAAAGTGCTGTTCATGAGAACTTTTGAAATCAATATTAGGAAAAAAGTCACTGCCCCTACCTGTATATATTTTAACGGGCGCATTGAGTGGCACGTGCCCAGTAAAGTCGGTAGCAATGAATGGAAAGTAGTTCCATATCTTAGCGTTGAATATAAAGTGCTAGGTAACCACATATAACTTAACTTATTTATTTCGCTTTGTTTTTTTTTTTTCAATCCATGGAAGTGTACAAATTAGCAGATTTGTAAAATGTTGACTTTTCTAAGATGTTCAAAGTTTCACTTGACCGACGCATAAATAAAGTGATGAGGTCCATGGCAGTGTTAATTTTACACGAAGCGGAAGTATACGCAGCGTGTAGATCCTAAGCAGGGCATTCAAAAGTGCTCATTTTACGGTGAAAAGCTTATAACACGAATACAGGTCTTCGGATTGGTTCATGTGCGCAATTGACACTGCGTGTGTACACTATCCACAAAGTAGTACTGTATAGGATCATTCCACTGCACGCCGCTGTCGACCCATCACTATGCTCCTCACGAGAGTTTCTCAGAGTAACTGCCGCCTACCTTCGGATTGGTTATGTGCGCAATTGACACTGCGTGTGTGCACTATCCATAAAGTAGTACTGTACAGGATCATTCCACTGCACGCCTCTGTCGACCCATCACTTTGCTCCTCACGAGAGTTTCTCAGAGTAACGGCCGCCTACCTCGGGAGCACTCGACAAACGGCGTTCGAATAATACCGCACCCCGTTCAAATATCCCAAGCGGGTTGCATCGGTTGTTGATACACGCACGTTCTGTAGCGATACAGGGACGAAAGAGCCATCTTGTGGACAATAGGTGATCCACACACACACACACACATCATGGGTCGCCCACGTGTATAGGCCGTTCACGGTAAAGTGTTCACTTTTTAAGGCCCTTTCAAAATGCATTAACCCCTAATAAATATATTTTATTGCAGCCTCAGGCGTTAACTTTTGAAAATGGTGAAATGTATACACTCTGTTTATTAGTCATACTGCAATGCTTGTATTAAAAAGTGGTGGAAAGTTAGAAATTAGTTGAAAGGAAAATTATAGCAGGGCCTTAAAAAGTGCTCGCTTTGCCGTGAACAACCTAAATATGCCCGTATCTCCTTTTAGCTGGACTCGCGTATCACACATTCCCAAACTCAAAACGTTTTAATGTTTTTAATTATTCATGGACTGTATTTTACGATACAGTAAAAACTGCATGAACAAATTTAGAAGTGTCGCTTACATTGAAAATATTTTATTGTTATTTCAGGTACGGCTTCGTGAGAGAGATGAAAACGAAGTACAAGGTAAGTTCCTGAGTCATCCACTTGATGTCTGGGGTCGGGGGAAACCTAGAGCTTTGCGTGCGCTTGGCTTTGTAGCGCTAACGAGTGCTGCATAATGTCGCAAGTTTCATTCAATCCCTCCTGTAATTCTCGTTCTTTTTTTTTTTTTCCGCTTTTCTCCTTCTCGCGTCTTCCATTCCACGGCAGCGGACTGTTGGGATCGCTACGCATGGCGCCACTTACAAATAATGGCCCCGTAGTAAAATATCCTCCAAATGGCGTTAATGGCGAACCATTTGTCGGCGCGTTCGCTTCGTGAAACTGCAGCAGTTCGGGTAACTACTGTAGTTAACTAATTTTCACTATGGTTGACCCGGTGAACGATGCTGTTGGAGACGTATCTTTTTGAAGTCACTCGGCGATAATTCTCAGCCCATACGTATGTTTGGGGAACATCTTGTGTAGCGTTATCCGTGTAAGTATGATTTGTCTAAACTTCGGGATTAGAGGGCTAGGAAGCATTACACAGAAGCCATTTATTCCTGTTTACTAGCGTAACTCGCCTGAAGAAATTTCTTAATATGACGTGCAGTTTCGTTCTTACAAAAAAATCACCAAATTATGGAGGCAGGAGGGTTTGTTTTTAGTTACTAAAGAATTATATTTTATTGATATGTTCGCGTGGGACATAGTGCATGTTAACTATACTCACATATGTAGAGTACTGTAATTATGAATTAGATAATATAACGTCTGACAGGCGTATTTTTATTTGTAATATTTAACATTATCTACGATTATAATACGCCTTTTTAACCATTATTAGCTAAATTTTTCTTTAATTTCTCTTCATAAATTTCATATTTGGATTTAAAAATAGCTTTGTATTATATTATGATTTAGTATTTATTTTAGGAAAAATATTGCAACTTTATAGGTGACATTGGTTCGTATCTATCATTTTATTTGAGGTTACCATGCTCATGTGACGATGAGGCGGAAATGGAATATGCTAACTCAGCTCTCGTAATGACACGTAATTTACAAGTATATAGGCTATTCCCGGTAAAGTGAGCACTTTTGAGGCCCTAGTTAAATTTTTCCTTTTAGCCATTTTTTACTATTAAAACCATCTTTTTAAATAAATATCGCCATGTAAGTAATAAACAAAGTGCATATTCCACCGCACTTGGAAGTTGACATCTAAAGCCACAGTAAAAAAATATTTATTGACTATTATTCCAAAAGAGAGGGCTTTCAAAATTGCTCACTTTATTGTGAACAGCCTATAGTTTGAATTGCAGGTGGTTAAGTGTTGGCCAGAAGCGGATAAAGAGGTGATGAGGCTAAGGGGGGTCGAGCCACACCACTTCGCCTTTCGTCATTCTTCAAACTGGAGTTTGAAATGGTTGAAATAAGAGTAGTCTTGAAAAGTAGCACATTGTCAATAATGGCGACAGAGAGGGAAGAGGCGTGGACGGCCCTAAACAACCAGGTTTTGAGAGCCGAAGATGGTGGAACAAGGTGAGATATGGGACAGCGCCGCGGAATGCAAGGGAGGGGTAAGCGGGATATCCCCAAGAAAACTCGCTGATCAGCGGTATCGTCCGGCGAGATGCGACCCCCCCCCCCCCCGGGGGATCGAACGCGGTTCGTCTTGGTGGAAGGCGGGTAGTCTAACCACTACACCACCGCGGCCTTTCATTTTTAATAACGTAATGTCAATATGTATACTTTGTGTAGTAATCGGAAATCTAAGACAGGTTTAGTGGACACTGACATTTATAAGCAACATTAGATTTGCATGTGTTCTTTTAAGCTCCTGATTTTAACGCATCATGGTGGCTACAGGTTATTCCCGCTTACATTACAGGCTGATCCTGAACTCCACGTACAAACTTTTTGGGATTATTCGTAATGGACAATGGGGTAGTAGAAACCACTTAGCTCATGTCATAACGTCATTATTAAAGGGAGAGACACACCCTTGAAAAATGGAAAGTAAATTATTTATTTTCAAAATGTAAAAAACTACGTGAGATTAAACAACAAATTCGCGAATAGCGTAGCCTGGTTTGAAATCTGTCATCTGTGAACATCAAGCGGGTAGTTGCTGTTCACGATAAAGTGAGGACTTTCGAAATCAACGTAAGAAAAATGTCACTGTCTCTCTATCTACGAGCATTTTTAACGGGTGCACGTAATGGCATGCGCCCTGTAAAGTTGGTAACGGACCAGATATAGTAATTCGATATCTAAACGGTGAATTACACGTTCAAGGCAAACATATGTCAATACTGCAATTATTTATTTTTATTTCCGATTTTTAATTCATATAGCCTAAATTTATGGATTGGAAAATTGGTAAAATATTTACTTTTATAATAATTATACGGTTTCCCTTTACTGGCGCATGAATAAAGTGATCAGGCCCGCAGAACAGATGATTTTTTCACATGGAGGAAGGATATACAATGTGCTTGCAAGTAGATATTAAAGAGGGCTTTCAAAAGTGCTCATTTTACCGCGAACAGTCTATAATAACATCACCCGTCATTAGGAAAATAATGCGTGCCAACTTATCAAACAACTATGCGTATTACCCGTGGATATTTATCGATTGTTATGACGTAATAATCACGGGCACATTAAAGAAACACAAAACCTTGGCTTGGCGTAACACATTTCAGGCGAACGTTTCTCGAGAAAACGCGCAAGGTTTGAAATGGTGCCGTAAGTTTCCTTCTCCTCGTAATTTCGTGAATATAGGCAATTTGAACCCTCCCCCCCCCCCCCATCCCAAACGTTCTCGGGTGGCAGACATCAAATCAAGGTTAACGCTATTCGCGAATTTGTTTCATCACGTAGTTGTGGCATTTAGCGGATAACAAATTTTAATTCCTAATCCCGCTGGGTCGTGATTCGCATAGTGTTTTCTACCGTATTTTGCATAGAAAAATAATCTCAAACGGTTTGTCCTGTAGAATGGCCGACGCTGGTACCGGCCTACATTGTGTGTACCTGCGCGTGTGTGTTTGATGACTGAATAAGAATTCTTCCATCAATATATGTTTTTAAAAAAGTACGTCTAGGAAATCACTCTTCAAACGTAATGCTAAAATAAACTTCATCTATTAATATACCTACGAAAAGTTGGTTCAGGGCGAGCTTAAATAATTCCTCCATAGTATGCCTTTTTTTATTCCTTCTAATTGGTTGCTAGATCCGGTACTGATGTGCACTACCAACAAGATGTCCCGTCGTCGCTTTGGGGCTTTCTTTGCACGACTTGTGTACAGTTTGTAACCCTAAACCGAACTGTCTGCAGGGTTATTACAATAGTTTTCCTACCGGGTCACATCCAGATAATTATGTTTGGCGGAGAGACACGTATCGATAACGAAGTGAAGCTTAGGTGCTTATACATGCGGGTATATAATGTTAGTAGTGGCACTTCTTCTTCTTTCACCTATGTTCTATTAAGTGATTGTATTGAAATCTTTACAGCGTGTATATTTAAGTATGTTATAACGCTTGGGTGGTAATTCCTTGTAAAAAATGAGTCAACATAAATATGCACGTCTCATGGCGTAAAGGGAGTTTTGCACCCCTGAAAATGGACAAATAATTAGCTTTTAATTAAAAATCTCAGAAACTGCTAGGATTGAAATAAAACGAACGTGGACAGTGTACCACTGAAATAAGATAAGCAACCTCTATTACTGTACGTGCAAACAGCATCCCCCATCAGTAACAAAATACGTAGCCTAAGGGTGACAATTGCCACGTCGTTTTGAATGTTGTGCATCTTTGGGCATGCAGGGGCTGTATATTGGGACCGCGGTGGCTGAGCGGTTGGACTGCTCGCCTCCCACCAAGGCGAACCGGGTTCAGTCCCCGGCCGGATACCTCCCGGAATTTTTTGCAAGTGAGAATCGTGCCGGACGATTCCCTAACATTCCAGCGCTGCTCCATTCTCACCCCATCTCACCCCTCATCAGCTCTCAAGACCTCGTCGTTAAGAGCCGCTCGAATCTCTCAACTCCACATACTGTATATTCCAATAATATATAACTAGATATGTATGGTATTATTAATAATATTGTAATTTACAGATGACAAAGTTTTCGTCCGTAGGCCAGTATTGAGAGTATGCAGGGCCGATAATTGAATAGCTACTGGTAAAGGCTGTTCACGATAAAGTGAGCACTTTAGAACTCAACCTTAGAAAAATGTCACTGCTCCTACCTGCGTATATTATAACGGACGCCCTGAGTGGAATGCGTCCAGTAAAGGTGGTAACGGTGTATGGGGAGTAGTTCCGTAACTTAACGTCGTATAGAAAGCGTTAGGTAACCATTTGAGAAAATTTAAATTTTACGTTTTTTTTTTTTTAATGCATCGAAGTGTAAATATGTACAGGTTTTTAAAATATTTGCTTTCTTAATAATTTCACAGTTTCACTTGACCGACGCATGAATAAAGTGACGAGGCCCATGACAATGGAAATCTTACATAAGGTGGAAGAATACACAACGTGCACACAAGTAGATGCTAAGCAGGGCTTTCGAAAGTGCTCACTTTACCGTGACTAGCCTATGCCAATTGGTAGCGACGCGACGCGACGCAGTGTCCTGTACTGTGCTGGTTGTGTTGTTGCGCAGCAAAACTCGGACCGGCTGCTGAAGCTGATCGAGGGTGTGTACCGCTGGCTGCCCCTCGGCACGATCGTCAACAACAAGGTGCTGGTGGTGCACGGCGGGGTCTCGGACGTCACGGATCTCGACTTCGTGCGCTCCATCGACAGGTACAAGGTCAGTCGCCCTGCCCCCCCCCACCCCCACCTATCCTGCCCGGGGTTCCGTAGCCTGGGGTCCTTCCGCGGTTTCTCAAACGAAGCTTAACCGAGCGGAAGTTGGACTCGAAACCATAGACCGAAGATGAGGTAGACCGACCTCGCTAGCTGCGCACAACCAATACCCGTGTCCCAACATTAAACTGCATTCCCCGCTTATACGACTAGAGAAACCGGCGTGGACTGTGAGACATGGAGTCTCATTACTTAACATTTTTGCCACTCTAATTTTACCGTCAACTCCCCTGCCTGCTACAGGTTTGCCTGTTTTGTCGGCTGATTGCCATCCCAGCTATACTACGCATTTTTCCTACACTTAATACTCCCTAATATGACATGTTTATAATTTAATTGCACCTGAATACACTATGCCTTTCGAAGAAATGATGTGTGTCGACACCGAACGTTAAAAATACGTGTTGCTGCAGTGACAATTCCTGAACCATAGACATATGCGACCACTCGGCTCGTGCACTCGTTACTGGCCTGCCCGCCTGGGGCGTTAGAGGCGCTGGACAGCTGGCAGTTGTGGGCAGCTGCCGTAATGATGGCGCGACTGTACCGGAAACATTGAGTTCTCCAGGACATTCTATACTTGTAAATACTAGTCTTGAGTGGTAATTTTGATAAAGGTGGCACTAATTTCGCCGGATGTTATTTCTGGTTTGAGGACAGTTTAATCCAATAGGAATAGTGGTGGGGAAGTTTTCCTTTGGCATTTTTTGACTATAAATAGTCCCTCCAGCGGACTGGTCAAGCAGAGAGACTTGGCCGTTTGGGGTTGACCAGTACAGCTGCAGAATATGAGATAAGTACACAACGTTAGGGCCATAAGACCAGTTTTCTGTAGAAATGGGGTGTTGCTACCCAGTAATTAGTAGAGTATTGGAATTTCCTGGTAATGTAAAACTTTAGCACACACTATTATTGATTGTAGAAATTTCAAAAGAATATTATTTTCGTGTATTGTAAAATGTTAATGTATAAAGTAAAAATTTGTTGTGATATGAATACTTCATGCTAACGCCAGAGATTAAGTTCATAAATTCCACTATTATGGAATAAAAAAGAATTCCCAGTTTTGAATAGAATAAAATACTCTTTGCAAACCAAGATTTTAAAACTTTTATGTAAGTTCATAAAGTTTCAATGCAAGAGATTGTATTTAAGTCTTATTAAATTAGGCTTTTGCTTGAATGTTAGCCTATTGCATGTTCCAGATAGAGGAGAATTTGATTTGCTATAGAAGTTGTTTTAACTAGCCAAAAATATCGAAATATTTAGAATTGCGGGAATGTTACCCGGATATTGTCAATGAAATTTTCAATCTTCAAAAATTTTAAACGGCTGATATTTTGATATTTCGTATTTTAAGTAAATTTTCAAATGTATAATATTTCAAGCATTGTATGCAAAGGAAACCCAATCACCATTTTGTAGATATGGTAGAAATATATCAGTCGGATTATTGTACAAATGAAAACATTTTCAAAGTAAACAAATGCTATGGGCTACTATGTGACAAAAGTATTAGTAAATTGAGGAGTCTGGCACAATTCATTTCAAATAGTAGCCGCAGCGGCTTGAATTCGTCTTGTGTGGCTGGGAGGCTTCGGCTCGTCTCGGACGAGCTCGGCAATCTTCGGCTCGACTCAGGGTGTGTTCGGAAGCCGTCGACTCGGGTTTGTCGAACGTACCCGGTGGTGCTCGGAAGTTACGGCCCGCTAATTCTTCAAGCATATGTGTGTTATGGTAGCCATATTGGTTTTATACG
Organism: Dryococelus australis; assembly: GCA_029891345.1. Classification (NCBI taxonomy): domain Eukaryota; kingdom Metazoa; phylum Arthropoda; class Insecta; order Phasmatodea; family Phasmatidae; genus Dryococelus; species Dryococelus australis. Next base: position 50,269,939 of record CM057003.1, read on the forward strand.
CATAAGGTATGTCAAATCGAAAATATGTATATATTATCCGATTTTAAATTAAATTTTTATTTAAAAAGTATTTATTAAGTTATTTTTTAAGTATTGTATCGAAATTGTACATCGAGTATTGTGCAACCATGCAAAAGTCTCTCAACTACATTTCGTGTCCCTCTCTTGAAGTCTCATTAGTTACTATCTCGACTGTTTTTTTAGGCATAAGAATGCTACTCAGCATTTTTTTTATGTTTGTTTATATGTTTAAACCGAAACCCATCATACTAATAGCGACTACATGCACGAGTATGTTATAATAATGGTATAATCAGCATGTTTATATACTTCAATAGCATTAATTTAAATGGCATTACTTCCAGGTCCGCGGAGACTTGGGATGTACGAGGGGCATCTAGGACGATAATCATTTGTGCTCTTCTCAGACACCGAACCACACACCAATCCATAAACTAATCCACACCATTCCATACACCAATATACACACCAATCCACGTACCAATCCATACCAATCCACAAAATCCACACGCCAATCCATACAGCAATACACACTAATCCACACACCAATCCGCACCAAAACCACACACCAATTCCCACCAATCCACACACCAATTCCCACTAATCCACACCAATCAATCCCAATCCTTCAATCAGTCCCAATTCTAAGATCAGTCTTTATCAATACATGGGCTTATCATATCTACCTCTGTCCATACATATAAGAAAAAAACGATTCCACTACTGTCTCTAAAATTTGTACATGTCGATAGAATTAATGTTTGAGTATTCAGTCAGCTATACGTGCATTTTTTTTTTCGTAAGTTGTTATTATCATTCTATTTACAGATCTTAACATTTATAAGTGAATGTTCATAACACCATTTTAAAGTTGTGAGGGATAAAGATACGACACACAAAAAGTGAAGAAACAAAATGTTATAATAATTTATCATCATTATTATTATTATTACAGTTTCAGAAGAAAGCAGTTCATCGCATCATCTGATATAACCCAGATACTTAAGTTCTCTTACTATCGAAACCACCTCTTTCATATTTGAGTTATCACCACGTTGTTGCTTATCGAGCAAAGATCTAAGTCTGTCTACAAGCTTGTTGGGATCTTCGGTAAACATATCGTTAGTACACTCGGCATATTCTACCTTTTTCACATCACTTGTCGAAGGAAACTCGCTGGGGAAATGTGTGCGACCGTCGAGGGAATAACCATCGTCTTTAACACTGTCACTGTTGTTATAGTCATCATAAATGATTTCTTCATTGTCGTATTCACTTCTTGCTTCATCATAAATATCAAGTTTACCTTTTTTTGTAGCAGGAGTTCTATGTTCATCAGTATTTAGAGCTGCTGGTCGTTTGTTTTGAAGTTCATCGACTTCACACGAACGTCTTGCGAGTGTACTTTCCGCACAAACCGACTGTACTGCACTCATTCCATCTTTAGTATTAAATGTTTCCTCATAATTGTCTGCGGAAACAGTACCCATTTATGTAGCAGGAGGTCAGGGGTGGCTTAGAGTAAATTCTGCACCCGGGAGAAATGGTACACATTGCTTTTTGGCGCCCCCTCACAAATTATGTTAGTACTCTTGACATATCTCCTCTTCTGTGTGCACCAGGACCAATCGCCATACAGGTCTTTTCTGCTCTAGCTTTTATGTTAACACAGGTGTAATATCATATGTTTATGGCACAGTTTCTTCGCTAAATATCTTGAATGTTTAGTCTTTACTGTTAAAAATGAGGATTTACAGTTCTTAACTTAAAACTTATAATTTACATTATGGAGATACAATATATTTCAACATGACCAGAAAACAATTTTACATCGATTAATTCAAAATCTCAATATTAATATGAACGAATAATAACCTCAGGCTCAGTCAGTTATTTATACGCCTCTATCCAAAATCAAAATTGCACTTTGCGAGACTTCTTCTCTGCAAAGTCTTTAACGATAGTTTCTGTGCCAATCTCTTGAATAACGTCGTGTTCAATTGACATCATTGTCAACCCCACTTGATGTTCTTGTGACATCGTGGACCTTAGGTAGTTCTTAATAATTTTTAATATTGAGAAGCTCCTTTTCCCAGAAGCAACAGTCACAGGAAGTGTGAGTAGAATTCGAAGTGCAACAGTTGAATTTGGAAAGTTCTTATAACGGCTGTTTGTAGATATGTACTTTAATACTTCCATGGGGTCATTTAAACTTTTGGCAGCATCACATAATGAGTGAAGCACTATAAATTCTTGATGTATCTGTGTGCCATCAACATCAGGATGGCCTTCGTAATTTAGTGCTAACTGCATGTCTGTACACTTATGTAGGAGGCCATCATTTACCTGACTTTTAATATTATATAGGAACCCAAATATATCGTTATGTGCTTTTAGTTGGTCAAGTCGTTCGTCCAGTGACATGACGGTACGGTACAATATGTAGAAAAAGAAGTTAATTTTGAATGACTTTTTCGGGTCCACATTGATAGTAGATTCATCATGTAATTCATAGTCGAACTGGGGCTTTATTTTTCTGAGGCGCACTGGTAATTCAGCTGGGAACTGTGGCTCAATGTCAAGGGTTTCAGCCGTTTCCTTTGCGTCAACAATTGTCTATTCAAAACCTTTATCCGACCGCATATGTTCCAAGAAACTTCTTATATTTGCAATAAGTTCAACTGTAGTTTAAATGTCCATGTTTTCTCTTTGCAATACTTTGCTGGCCATATCGATCCTGAAGAGAATTGCGTGCCACATAATCAAACAATACACAAACATAAAACTTTTCAGTTTTTTGGCTAAACGTAATGCTGTGTTCTTTCCAAATGCACCAGTTCTTCGACCAACAGATAGTTCGTACAAAGCATCGTAGATGTCACCAATATGGCAACGAAAAGGAGTCAAGGCATCAATACGACTTTCCCATCGAGTTTCACTAAGGGGTTTCACAGTTAAATCTGATACGTGTTCCTTTATCACAGACCATCGATGAGTAGAAGCCAAAAAATAATTACACACTTCTTGAACAATGCCGAAAAAGGCGACAGCTTCATTTTAGGATAGAGCAGTATCAACAACAACCAAGTTATGGGAGTGGATACTACATGGCACAAAAAATGCCCGAGAGTTCATATTAAGTATTCTGCTCTGGATGCCTACGCGTTTTCCTCTCATGTTCGCACCGTTGTCATGCCCTTGACCACGCATACTATGCAATGATATATTCATTTCTTTCAGCTGAGTTAAAAGGATGTCTTTCAGTGCTTCTCCTGTCAAAATGTATATTTGAACGAATCCCAAAAATTTATCTTATGGTTCTTTTCTGTTGCACAGCACACGAATCGAATAGTTAAAAGTCATTTGTTCGATGTGGCTTACATCAGGGGTACAGTCCAAAATAATGGAGTAATATGCCCACTTTGATAAAAAATTGTTTGTCGTATCTTTGAGCCAAGCATTGGAATTATTTTGTTCTGAATATTTTTCCTAAATAATGCTTTGATGTTATCCTCCTTAAATGGTCGCCAATGATTACATCAAACTTTCCAATAAACTCCAATATCTTGAAAAAGTTTCCATTGTTTCTCTGGTATAGTAAATCACTTTTCCCACGAAATGCCAAGTTCTGAGAACCGAGAAATTCCTACACAGACACCAACCGTTTGAAAACCTGTCTCCAGTGTTCTGTTTCATTTTGAAGTATTCTGTGATTTCCAGAATCAATTTTCTTGCCTAAATGTAGCCGCTGACTGCATTCGCTCCAAGACTGCTAAGCTTTCCTATGGTGTGGAGATATTTCATGGTCTGATAAAAGCTCAGACATGTGTTTCCAATCAGAATAACCATATTCAGATGATAAAGACATTCGAACTGTGCCGAAAAGTCTGCAGCAAAAACAAAAGGTCACATCTTTCAGAACAGAATAAATTAACCACACACGTGAAACTTCTTCGCCGTTGCACATCCGCCTAAGGTAAATTTTCGTACTGAATCGACGCCCATCTTTGTTAACAGTAAACTCGAAGTCAAAGACGTGTGTTGGTCCGCGCTGAACCAATATTTGACGAACTTTGTCGGTAATTGGTGCGGGCCATTCTCATGGATCGTGTGATACCACCAGTTCTTCTTCCGGCACCTGAAATAATGAACAAATTACTAATATTTGTTTTAAAAATGAGTACTATACTCTATTCAGGATAAGCTGGCACTTTTTTTGACGATTTTAAATTGAGAAGCCTGCTACGAGTTATAAAATATAAATATCGAGGAAAAGCGTAAATTAATTTGGTTTTTGGTATTTAAAATTATATTTTACAAACAGTGATTGTTAAAATATGTATTTACACCGTACGTATTACCAATAATCTCAGTATTTACTTAAAATATAATGTATATTAATTTTAATTAATAAATCTTCCCCCTTCGAGTTGTCATCTTTCTTCTCAAGCTACCATTTTCTGACAGGAGGGTCAAAGTAAGTAATGAGAAATAGAGTTCTCACGTTGTCACATGATAGTGTACGAATACATGAGAACAGATCGGTATGTGATGGCTGTACATTTGTGCATTGTGCTAGTCTTGTTAGTTATTACGGCATAAGAGATTGTAAGAAACCAGTATAGTCAAACATGGCGAGATACTAGTGTTCTAAATTATGGGACCACGCAGTTTCTATCCACCTGAAAGAAAACGAATTGCGGTGCGTTTGAAAAGGACGTGACTTCGACGTTTTTTTTTAACAGGTTGCATGCGTTCGTGTGTTATCTCACTGCGTATAACATTACAGTATACATTATAGTATAACAGTATAACATAACAGTAAGCAGTCGTTATAGTCACCATACGGTAATGTTATACCTTTGGAAAACCAATTTATTGTGATGTGTGTCCAGATATGTTAGCGCACTTTCACAAGCCAGTAAAATTAAGCAAAATTTAAACAAGTCGATGTTCTGCAAGACAACATTAACGGAGGACTTACTGTATAATAATCAGTTCGAAACACACTTGTTATCACTACGAATAATTAAAGTAATTTACCTCAGTAGTAGACAAGGGCGTATCGACCACTATCGGGTAAAGTTATGCATTAGCGTCTCTCAAATCTTCCTGTTCAGTTTCAAACTCATCTGATGTCGACATACTAGGAGCAGTATTCCGTGGACTGACTGTAATAAACCTTTTTTAAAACAGGTGCTTGTTTTTCTACTTCGACAATTATCCGTGCCTTCATTTTCCTATAAAAAGAACCCGAAGGCTTCGTTTTGTTCTACATTTCAAATAAGTCAAGTAAGTTACGTTTAACAGTTTAAAACACACCACGCTGAAAGCAATTGTTTATAACCAAAGCAGACATTCAAGGTATCTAGGCAGACAATAGCGACTTTATGACTGTGGTGCGCGGCGCACGCGCCTGCATGTCTAGACGGGGTGGAGGTGAGGGATGACACGTGGGTGAGTCCATTTATGGAGGGGGAAGGGGGTCGAGGTAGGTAAAGAGAAATACGGTCTCTCTCTCTCTCTCTCTCTCTCTCTCTCTCTCTCTCTCTCTCTCTCTCTCTCTCGCTCAATTAGCTATACTAAGATTTTCGCGCGTCAAATTAATAATTAAGATTATTCAGTTTATAATACCCAGAAGTGTAATTAATCCATATCCCAGTAACCAACATTTCAGATTTTTTTTTTTTAATTCTAAAAGGTACAACTTAAAACATTTTCCAGCTAAGAAACAGCACCCCGGGCGGTCGCCCGGGTCGCCGGGCCCTTAAGCCGGCCCTGCAGGATGTATTGATGATTTCACTAGCTAGCTCCCAGTAGACGAACCCTTGCAGATCTGACTATCTTCCTTCATTGTATCATCTAGCAAAAGTTGCGCGTGACCATTGTCGTGTTGCTTAATCGCGCGAAAAAAAAATCTCTTTGTACAGGCTGTTCTCTCATCTCGTCGAGCATTTTAACCATAGGTGAACACTCGATCGCAGAATCGACACTGGACATAACCAGTTATCGATGATGCAGGTCGCGGTTCCGTGTTAGTTGAGATCAAAGGCAGACCTTCGTTTTCGCAATTCATCTTCGTGGTATGACGAGAGAGCGCTTCCAAATCGTTGTTAACCTCGCAGTGTCAGATCGTCAACTAAAGTACCTGCATACGTCAGCGCTGCATATATATTTTCTCCCATCACTGAGAAAATTTACCAATTTAAGTCCGATATAAAATTAATATTTGTTACATTTTCAGGTCTCGAACTCAGAGCCCTACACAGTACATCGCCTTTGGTGAATGCTTAAATCTTTTTATCAGGCCCACATGAATACTGCGAAAAATTACACTATTTTTTTTAAGTCTGACGGAAAGTTAACATATTTTATAATTTCAGGACTCAAACCCATGGTCCCACAACATGCCTAACCGATAGATATTGCACAAATCTTTATATCAGGTATGTATACGCATGTAAACAGGCAGAAGATTGCATACAAAGTTCGTTAAAATTGATTCAGAACACGGGTCGGTATTCGAACTGTAGACCATTTACCTCACTATAAGATCTCTATCCTTCATCCAATATGTGTCTAACAGCTTGTATTATAAGTTTCATACACAATGTATTTATATGGGATTTATTCCAGCACAACTTTAAAGTGGTGCTATGAGCACTCGCTTATACATGTTAAGATCTGTAAATAGAATGATAATAAAGACTTTAGTATAGAAATGCACGGAAAGCTGATTGAATACACAAACATTAATCCTGCTGACATGTACAAATTTTTCAGACAGTGGGTGAATCTTTTTTCTTGTATGTATGTATAGAGACAGACGACAAGCCCGTCGATTGCTACAGATTGATCTTAACTATGGAATTAACTGGTTTGTGGATTTGTGTGGATTGGTGTATGAGAAGAGCACGAATGATTATTGTCCTAGCTGCCCTCGTATATTCAAAGTCTCCAGAGACCTGGCAGTGTTGACATTTAAATTAATGCTAATGAAGCATATTAAAATGCTGATCTTACCATGACCATAACATACTCGTGCATGTGGTCGCTATTAGTATGATGGATTTCGGTTTAAACATATAAAATAACACTAAAAATTGCTGAGTAGTATACTTATACATTAAAAAAACAGTCGAGGTAGTGATTAATGAGCAGGGTTAGCAACATTTCGCGAGTTCATTTCAGGACAAGATGGACGTGAAACACGTGTACACTGAAGTTGACTTTGCAATTGTATCGCAGTTTATTAGACGTGCCCTGGACGACTCTGAGCCAATGGCAGACTTGCAAGGAAACAAGTATCCAGTGTCATACTCCGAGGTGTGAAGAAACACTGGCTACTCTATGGGGCAGCAGCCAATGAACAAACATCTGAAGATCGAGTATACACATAACTGTGGAGTCTAGCCTACAGGTCGTTGAACTCGCGAATTTTTCCTATCTCTGCTAATGAGACTTCAAGAGAGGGACAGGAAATGAAGTTGAGAGACTTTTGCATGGTTGCGCAATACTCGACGTACAATTTCGACACAATATTAAAGGAATAAATTAATAAATACTTTTTAAACAAAAATTTAATTTTATAACAGTATAATCTATACAGATTTTCGGTTTGACATATTCTATGCCTATAAAACCAATATGGCTACAAGAACCAACATATGCTTGAAGAATTTGAGGGGCGTAACTGCCGAGCACCTCTGGGTACGTTCGACAAACCCGAGTCGACGGCTTCCGAACACACCCTGAGTCGATCCGAAGATTGCCGAGCTCGTTCGAGACGAGCCGAAACCTCGCAGCAGCACAAGACGAATTCAAGCCGCTGCTGCTGCCATTTAAAACACATTGTGCCAGACTCCTTAATTTCCTACTACTGACACATATATAATCACCAAATAACAAGCCATATATATGAGAAAAAAAATACTAGAAATAAAAATAAGTTGTGCATATTTTTAACATTTTTTTAAAACCAAATAACAGTGGCAATGCACTGTTATTTGGTGATTACATATATGTCAAGCAATAGCCCATGGCATTAGTTTATGTTCTAATTTTTTTTTCATTTGTACAACTTAATTAGTATGTGTTGTTGCAGCTTCGGGAAAACAGAATTATTTTAATTGACACATACTCATTCTGAATATATAAATAGTAGACATATTTTATTCGAGAAAAATGTCATTACATACAATGCGTACAAGTTGAATGATATGTGGTACAAATATAAAGTTATTAATTTTGTGGTATTAAACATCCTTAATGTTTAGAATGTTGCACATGAACAAAAAATCAATCGATTTCACGAAGAGTAACAAGTTCTTCACTATCCCGCACGAAGTCACAGCAAATACAGTATTTATGGTATCTGGCAAAAACATTTGAACTATTATAAGTACGTACATATAGCCATATAAAATACCCATGTAATTATGTGCGTTAGTGTAATTCCTATGTTTTAAAATTTAACGGCCATCAGTGTGACAGGATGCCATAGAGGCTGCCATACCTCTATTCCAAGAAACCAAATTGCGAACGAATTTACATGACACTCAGCAATTTTTTGTAGGCCTTTGATATATCAAACATATGTTAGATATTCACGTAAATGTAACTATCATTTATAGACAGTAACACAAAACAAGTACAGTTTATAAATAATTGATGTACAATATACAGCACTTCATGACCTTAATCGGGATTACCTTCTCATATTTTATATTCATTAAATATAGACTTTTTGGAAATCAAAAGCTCTAAATTTTTTGTAATCAATATGTAAGCCTATACTTTGTATTTACATATCTTGAAACTATGGGTAATCTGAAGAGACCTGCAGAATTCTTGTTATGATTTGAGAACATGTTAAACTTGAAAACACTTTTCCTTTGTAATACGTGTGTCATTGGACCATTCTTTATTTGACACGCCCCGGGTAACTCTGCACCAACAAACGAACACTTCACAATTGCGTGCCCCCAATCACGTGCAGTTCACTCAGAAAGGGCGTGACTTGGCTTGATGTAGAAAAATAACGCGAATTTTACAGGTCCCTTGTAATATGGTTTTGTAGATCCAATAGACGTATTATTTTATCATTTACTAAACATAGTAATGATCTCGAAAACGTCACTGGGCCGTAATAAATAATGTGTTGGCAAGCTTACCGAAAAGACAAAATACTGTATCGGAATCAGCCCAGAATATTCTTTGAGGTATTGTCGACATGTTGGCTATGAAATACCATGCCGACATAATTTCGGTGATAACAGTCCGTTATCCTAAATAATCTCGTGGGTCGTTGCCTTTATCCTAACGGTTAACACTCGTGTCTCAAAAAAGACATCATGCCGTTGTCGGATGGCTATATACGTGCATATAAACGACAGTTGCCAGCAGTGCCGCTACCAGGCCAACAATTTGCCGACAGCTTGTGTTTGCTGGGATGCTAATAAACGGTCTATATAATTTTTAGTCTATGCTCACAACCATCCGCCTCATCTGTTAATCGCCCGTCTGTCAGTCATCCGTCTATGTTTTCGTCCGTCGGTTGAACAACAATCCGTCTTCTGTCAACCCTTCTGTACGACAAGATTTCAAGATTTCACCGTGACAACTTAACATCGTGATCGTTCTTTTGTTGGAGGTATATTTTGGTTGAAAATGCATTTCCAAGTGCGAAACATTTTGCGTAAATAATTTTTTACATGATAAAAATTTATACTGAATAATTGTTAGGTTTAAAATTCCTGAAATTACCACCAAGGGTAAACAGACACATATTCACCGCTTTGCATTTTATTTTAAAGTGCGTATTCACGTCAACGGAATGTCATAGGAAGGCTGTAGCCCATCCGTCCACCCGTCGCAAGTTAGAGTCTCAGACATATTTGACGGATGGACAGAATAGAAAAAAAAATTGCCTGGGATTGGTTAAAGATTACGTGACCGCCTGACGAACGGGTGACTTACTGATGCGATGGATGTTTATGGGTCCACTTTGAAGGTCACTTCTACTACAGGTTGGGAAGATCATTGTTTGAAGTTTGACAAAGAGAAAATTCTCGCCACTAAGTAAGCGTTAGTTTCGGCAATCTACCAGCAGATATTCTGTATTTTCAACGTTAAATAACAGAGATGCAGTTACCATAAATCAAGTATGAAATAACTTCGTAACTAAGTAAAATCTTTCTCTTTTATTATTCAGGTAGCATAACATTTTTATTAAAAGTTACCTTTTGGAACACTGCGCACCTAGCGGCGTAAGTCTTCCCTATTCGAAACTGTCCTGTCTCAAAAAGGGCATCATGCCGTTGTCAGATGTTGTCACTGCCATTCATATTAGCTGGTACATTCCTGACACCAAAAAATAAATGTTGGAACGCATAAACTAATTGCAACAGGCGCCAGTCAGAAACTCGTTAAACGGATTTTGCTGGTTAAGTCAAAAACATATAGGAGATATGTTTCAAAGAGATAGCAAACACCGGCGTGTATCTTTGGAGTTGGAGCTGAAACACGATTTTGTTGAACACCGAGACTGTGAATTATTTGATACCCAAGTAAAAATTTTTATAATGCCGTGTTAACATTCTCTTCCTCCCAATAAAATTAGAAATAAAACTCTATAACTGCAGGTTACCGATTTTTTTTTTCGTATGATATTAAGAGTACGTTTCTTTTTTATTTTATTATTTTTTTCGAGGCCCGTATACACCAGTTGTATGCCAATTCTCTCCTTGATTCTCTACAAGTAGGCCTATAGTTTTTTCCGTATATTTTGTGTTGAATTTTAAACGCCTTTTTAGAATATATTTGTGGAAGGGAAAAAATGTTTAAATACGAAATGCGATGCATGATTTAAGATGTTGGGTACTGTTATCCACACAGACTTAGTAAAACTTTTCGTGTTAAACAGGCCTAAGACTCTTCGTTTACTGGCTAAAAACACCGGCAACCTCTCGCGCCTGTGTAAATGTCAACACGTGGCATTAACGAACAAAAACATCGCTGCCTCCCTTTGTCACAACAGACGAGTCTGGCGATTACCTCAGAAAAGCAAGAAAAGTCGTACTACTCTTTAGAGCTGTCAATATGTGGCCGTCATAATAGAAGCCAAACATAAGTGGTGTAAAATGTTCAATAACTTGGTGTGTCTTTATTTAATATCAATAATGAGCGAATCTTATGTTTACAAAAAGTTTCTCACAATCTGCTTTATGTTTTGGAGACATAATACCACGTATCTTGATACATTTCAAGTTATTACTTTCAGAAGAACTAGAAAATGCCTTTCGCTCGTATCTTCCTCTTGAAAGAAATTTCCTCTCTCCCGTGGTAGCACAGACGAGCTATTTTATTTTTTAAGACTTATTTTGCTAACTTTTATTTCTTAATATAGGCTATTCACGGTAAAGTGAGCACTTTGAAAAAAACCTGTCTTTTGGAATAATAGTCAATAAATGTATTTTATTTTAGCCTTAGACGTTCATTACATAAGTGGCAATATTTATTTATAAAGGTGGTTAAAGGATAAAAACTGGTGAAATAAAAAAGTAACCAGGGCCTCAAAAGTGTTCACTTTACCTTGAACAGCCTATACGGTGGAGTCTGTACGCGCGAACCGCGTAACTTTTTTGAATGTTCTTAAATGCGCTAGATACATAAAATAACGCTTACCACATTAGAATCAGTAGGTTTTTGGAAGCCAGTGAACAAAAACCAAGAAAAGAAAATGCCAGATAAGTTAACTGTTTTTATTTTTCAACAGTGCGTTTATATATTTTTTTCTTGTGTACTGAATTTTTGTGTGACTCTTTTTGCGCTGCAAATGTGCACGCTTCACAGCAATGCAGAATTTTGTGTTAAATTCATGTTCACAGTAAAGCGAGAAATTATTGTAAAATTCTACCTTTTAAAAATAATTGTTTCCCGTTAACCGCATATATGCGGCCGTGTGTGTGTGTGTGTGTATATATATATATATATATATATATATATATATATATATATATATATATGCAGGCTATTGGTTAAGTTGGCGATGAAGTCTGTCAAATATTTATAAGACTTCACGTATTGCAAGTGTAATTTTTAATCAACGGCAAATTAAGTTTGTAAGACGTCAAAACAGGGAACTACTTCTCGTAGTTTGTTGCCAATTTAACTTTGATGATTACTGTCATTGCCTACGTAAAAATATGTGCACTTACGGGCAGTGGTTTTTTTCATAGGTTGGTTTCAAGAGTGCTCACTTTGTTGTGAGCCATCTTTTAAATCTCGCAGCTTCTGGTTCCTTTCCTATAAGTTGCCTTCGCATCTTCAGTGGAGAGAGAGGAAGCTTTTACCAGGGTCTTGACGGAAAAAGGGGAGGGTCATACTTTATAAAACGCTCCCTTTATAACAAAGAAAAGAATTTCCTTCAGGCTCTTTTGTTCACAGTAACAAAAATCTTGTTTTAATCCAAATTTAAAGAAAATTAAATTTTCCGTATTAATTTATTTAATTTGTACCATTTTTGTTTCATGGCAATATTAACTTATTTATATAAAAGAAGAAAAAACTTATCGCGTGTTTAATTAAAGTATACAAATCTTACTTAAAACCAATGTAAAAGATTAAGTAATTCTAAAATGCTCTTTGGAATATTTCAATTTTTAGTACGCAACGAAACTTATTAAATGCTAAATATCAAGTAACGAATCCATTATATCATAGACACAATGGGTTAAACCTACTTCACCATAAATAATACAGTAGCTAGGGACCTGCAGAATTCGCGATATTATTTGAGGACATGTTAAACTTCCTTTGCAATACGTGTGTCATTGGACCATTCTTTATTTGACACGCCCCGGGTAACTCTGCACCAACAAACGAACACTTCACAATTGCGTGTCCGCAATCACGTGCAGTTCACTCAGAAAGGGCGTGACTTGACATTTATGCAGCAACCAATGGAGAAATTATGACGGTTCGAGTATATATATATTACTATGAATTTTAGCTTGATAACAAAAAATAACACGAATTTTGCAGGTCCGTAGTGACGTTGGGACCACGAGTGGTGCAGTGACCAAACTACTCGCCTCCCACCCAGACGAACCGGGTTCGATTTCCGGCGGGGCCGCTCCCGTATTTTTTCATGCGGGAATCGTGCCGGATGATGCCGCTGGCCAAGGGGTTTTCTCGGGTATCTCCCATTTCCCCTGTCCTTGCATTCCAGTACTGCTCCTTGCTCACCTCACACCGCCATTGTTGGCTCTCAAGACCTCGTTGTTATGATCCGCCCAAATTTTTCAACTCAACTGTATGTCATTGAGCATCAGTGGGTTGGGAGGGAGATTGTCTCCCCCCCCCCCCCACCTGGGCCGTTACTGTACCATAATAATTTCAATTTGCGGAGAACTACACAGCCACTCGCCATCACGAGATACGGCCGGTTATCCCAGCAAGCCGTGTAAAGGTTATTCACGGTAAAGTGAGCATTCGTAAGGCTCTCCCAATAAGCTTTAACCTCAAATAAATATGGTTTATTGCAGTCTCCGACGTTGACGGCTGTTCACAATAAAGTGAGCACTTTTGCAATCAATCTTAGAAAAAAGTCACTGCCCTGTATGCATATATTTTAATGGGTGCACTGAGTGACATTCACCCAGTAAAGTTGGTAACGATGGTTGGAAAGTAGTTCCATATCTTAACATCGAATAAAATGTTTAAGGTGTCGATTTGTAATAATTTAATTTTTTTTCTCTGGTTATTTTTAATGCGCCGGATTGTAAAAAGTACTACATTCGTAAAACATTTACTTTTCTACTATCTTTACAGTTTCCCCTGACTGACGCACGAATAAAGTGATGAGGCCCATGGCAATGTTAATTTTACATAAAGCGGAAGGATACATAACGTGCATGCAAGTAGATCTTAAGCAGGGCTTCCAAATTGCTCATTTTACCGTGAACAGCCTATAACGTTTGAGTGTGGAGGGATTTATACATTATGTTTATTAGTCACATGCAATGTTTATATTAAAAAGTGGCAGAAAGATAAAAATTGGCTCAAAGAAGAAAATTAGCAGGGCCTTAAAAAGTGCTTACTTTACCGTGAATAACATATACCCTAACCCATCCTGGACCCTGACTTAAGGGATGGAGAAGGGAGGGGAGGCAACAGTGAAGTCATTGCGTAAGCATTGGAACCTAAATTTCGGCAGCAATGGTGAATACTGTAGGGCTTGTAATTTAACTTGGGAGGAGGTTTGTTGTGCCATTTACCAGGTTTCTAATTAACGAAAGTGGATTCTAAAAGGCAAATTACCCGTGAAGTTCAAAGGGCGGAGGCCTGGGAAATTGCGGCGCCTATGAAACTGAATGACTGGCGATGCTTGGAAAGAGTATATCTAAACTAACGCAGCTGCGTAACGAAATTCAGGTATGGTTAATTAAAAACTCTGTAATACGCGATACATTAATTCGGGGTTGCGAATGTATGTACTCCATTAACGGTTACTTCAATCTTTTCCGAAGACCACCTAAAGTTCTACTTCCAAGATATTCCTCCGCCAAATGCAAACATAGCTTAACCCAGTCTAGAAAATTACACCAAAGGGACAGGGCACCGCATCCGTGCACACTCAGAATAATAATAATTTGCATAAGAACTATTTATTAATAGCCATTGCCAATACACCTATTTTCTCCGTGTATTTTTTCATATTAACTATAAATGAAATAATATAATTTATAGACACATCATGAGCAAACGTTCGATTTAACAAAAAATAAGGCAGTTATCATTTCAAAAGAAATTTTAAAACGTTTGTGATACATGACATACTTGGGAAACAACTGAGCGCCATCATTAGTAGGGACCTGCAAAATCCGCGTTATGTGTGGGTGCAGAATAAACTTCAAGACACTATATGAGCGTTTCACTTCTGACATTGTCCGATAACTTGTGTGGCACATCCCAGACACGTTCTTAGCCAATATCAAAGGATCATCGGCAGAACAACCAATCTCATGAGGCCGTATAGTTGTCAGTAGCCAATTAAAGAATGAAATACTTCGAAGTAAGTATTGGGCAGTGAAGCCTATAGTGATATCATATAATAACGCGAATGTTACATGTCTTTAATAATCAGAGACCCCGAAATTTCGCAAGACGCCTAACTGCACAGTTGTTTGTGTACTCGAGCCTCAGTTAGTTGTTCATTGGCTGATTCCCCAGACCCGGTAGCACATGACTTGGTCATTCTTCTCTCGCAGTTCAGTTATTGGCCCAAATTCGTCCAAGGCGTGTCTTACAGACTGCGATCCGTTTGGAAAAGAAAGTCAAAAGTACATGTGTTTGAAGCCTAGCTTGTCCTCAAATGAACCCGTGAAATTCCCGGGCCCCTAACAGCCATACGTGGGGTGATTTTTGCAAAGGTTTAATTCGAAAAGTGTGAAGAAACCATGAATACACTACCTAGAGGTAGGTACCCGAATTTCGCGAAAAGATTTCACGACCAGATGTATTTCATAACACTTTAGCTAAGATCGACGTTCTTGATTGGTTGGTCTAGGGGTTTCGCGTCTTAGGAGTCTGCCCGCAAATCACAGACGGACAGTACCGGAGTTACCTAATTCTGATTGGCCAGTCAAGTAAGAAGCTTTCTTCTCTCAGAGACACGCCGCCAATAAGCAAAAGGAAACTGCGTGTACGCTCGTAGGGTATTATAATCTAGCGTATGCGGAAATATTTTCTCTAAATTCGGGTGTCTCTACCTAGGGGCAATACTCGCCGGACGAGTGTGTGGCCCCCTTACTTCGACCATCGCAGAAGCAGCAGCGAGAAGGGAGCGGGAGGTTAGTAAAGTCCCGGGTCAATGAAGCACCCTCGGACAGCCTGACCATGTACGAATGACCAAGTTGCCGGCAGTTTTGACTTTGTTGGTTTCCGTCCGCGCGGGACTGCGTGTGTGTGTTCTCGTCGCGAGCTCGACGGGACTCGGCGCGGCTTTGTTCCTGCGCCACCAAAGACGACCTGTGACAATGTTATCAGCGCGGGGGAAGGGCACCACGGTATGAATCATTCATATCTCGCCTTGCACTCGCGCGCGACGCTCCAGGGGTAACAAAGCGTCCGTGATAACTTGGCGGCATTTTTTCCTGCAACCCCTGGTTACAAGCGCCGAGGGCAGGCCATAGACTAAAGACGAGGTAGAACACTTATTAGTCTTTTGCGCATTGTTATACTTCATGAAATTCGTGTGGGAGGGGGGGGGGGCAATTAATGCTTTACCTAATTTATATTGCACTTGTTAAGGTTGAGGGGATCTCTTGATGGTAGAGCAAGTGGGGTAAATGAATATAAAGAACTATAGGTTAATATATGGTAATATAATTCAACATCCATAAAATATTAAAAGGTCGGGGAAACATTGTTACTTTAACTACATCAATTAAAGGCTGTTCACGATAAAGTGAACTCATTTGAAATCAACTTTAGAAAAAGTCACTACCTCTACCTGCATATATTTTAACGGGCGCCCTTAGTGACATGCGCCCAGTAAAGTTGGTAAAAATGGATGGAAATTGTAGCTCCGTATCTTAACGTCGAATAAAAGGTGTTAGGTAACAATTTCTGATCATTTAAATTATTTCTTTCGCTTTCTGTTATGTTTAATTCATTGAAGAGTAGAAATGAGCAGATTTATAAACTATTTACTTTTCACAGTTTCACTTAACTGACGCATGAATAAAGTGATGAGGCCCATGACAATGTTAATCTTACATATATGCGGAGGAATACACAACGTGCATACAAGTAGATCTTGAGCAGGGTTTTCAGAAATACTAATTTTACCGTGAATAGCCTATACCTTATTGATAGGGATAGGAAAATTTCGCGAGTTCAATGACCTGCTGGCTAGACTCCACAGTAGGCTACTGTATACACTCGAGACTCACGTGTGTGTTAATTGGCTGCTGTCACACACAGTACCCAGTGTTACTACACACCTGGCCGTATACTACTCGCTACTTGTTTTCCTTGCAATTCTGCTATTGACTCAGAGTCGTCCAGGTCGTGTTAAATGAACTGCGATCCAATTGGAAAGGTGGCTTCAGTGTGCACGTGTTTGACGTCTATCTCGTCCCGAGATGAATTCGCGAAATTTTCCCAGCCCTACTAATTGAGAGCCACGTTATTATTTGGTACTTGTCCCACCTTTCGAAGTAACCGGATGTTGATGAAGTATGCGGAATTACGTTGGTCGGCACAGCAGGCTTGTTAGGACGTCAATCTCGGCCGGCGTTACTTGGAGGAAGGACCCCGCGGCCACTCTACATTGCCCTCATATCGGCGTGGCATAACGCAACATGGTCTGATTCCTTGGCTGGTAGAGGGGATTCCTGCTTACCGGGGTTTGGGCAATGCGAAACCCGGTTGCGGCAACTGGCTGTTCTGACCATAGACTAAAGATGAGGTAGACCGATCTCGCTGGCTTCACACAACCAATCTCCGAGTCTCAACATTGAACCGATTTTCTGCCTACACGTCTAGCAAAAATGGCGAGGATTGAGTTTGAGGTTAGGGCAATGTTTAGTAAACAAGTGCTTTTGAGATGTTTTTATACTCCCTCGAATCAATTTGTGACGCTTTTTGATTACATTCAAACTGGTAAAAATACTTTATTAATGTAACAGTGCTTGTCATTTAAAAATTAAGATATAAACAAACACGTTCATCACTGTTGACCATGTGACTTTGACAGTTGTGTAGGATTGGGGTAGGTTAATGTTGGGTACATGCGCAGAAGACGAACATGCGGTCTACCTCATCTTTAGTCTATGGTCCTGACTACCGCTCGTGTGTGATGGCGTGTTCATGCAGGCCGTCGAACTAAGGCCCCCTCGCGCTATCATTACAGCATGTACCCCAACATTGACCTACCCCAAAGTAACACAACTGTCGAAGTCACATGGCGGACACTTATGAACGCGTTTGTTTATATAGGCTAATCACAGTATAGTGTGCGCTTTTGAAAGTCCTCTCATTTGGAATAATAGTGAATAAATATATATTTAATTTTAGCCTTAGACGTTAACTACCGAATGCGGTGGAATATAACACGCTGTGTTTATCACTTACATTGCAATATTTAGAAAGATGGTTAAAGGATAAAAAAAAATGGCTGAAAAGAAAAGGTAACTAGTGCCTCGAAAATGCTCACTTTACCGTGAACAGCCTGCAAAGGCACTTATTAAATTAATTTTTCGTCACTGGTCTTACTTGCATATGTTTTAACTAGCACTCTCATTGGGATGCACCCAGCAAAGTTGGCAACGCTGGAGAGGGAGTAGTTCCGCGTTGAAATAAAAGTGTTCAGCAAACGTTTGTGAAAACTAAAATTGTTAATTTTGTTTTCTGATTTTTTAGTGCGAATTAATGTATAAATATATAAATTTGTGAACTATTTACTTTTTTTTTACACTTCGTAGACTATGCTCGAGTGTAGCTCGAGCAAAGCTAATTTGAAAATCTCTTTATTGTTCAGAACAAAACTTGCATGGATATATAGTCTTTGTTCGGCTAGTGTTTAACACGATCTCACAGGAACACGACAGCGCAGTAACAATTATATTGCTAACGATAGAATTCCTTTTTTTTATAGCCACACAAAGGGATATTACTGATTGTATATCCTTTTATACGATAAAGGGCATTTGATTGGGACAGTATCAGCTCGGCTCTCCATTGGTCGATGACCGGCTATTAATGAACGCTGTAAAGTACAGGATAGTGTCCGGTGTGGTATGCACCAATAGGATGATGGCGAGTTCTAACAGAAACCAACATAACTGTTGTTCTTGCAGCAGGGGATATAGATGACTCACTTCTAATTTGTCTTAAGTTCCAGTAAATGTGTGCAGACCTCAATGTGTTAATAACTTCACAGTTTCAGTAGACTGGCACACGGATAGTATTACCAGGCCACTGCTTTTTTAAATTTTTCATAGGGTGGAAGCAGGGCTTTCAAAAGTGCCCGATTTACCGTGAACAGTCTATATCTTAATTTTCAAAACACGAACACTTTTAAATGAATAAAATACTTTCATCAGTTTGAATGTAATCGAACTGCATTACAAGTTGGTTGCAGGAAGTACACGTACATCTTAAAGCACTTGTTTTCTAATACGTGTTCTAACGTCAAATCCAATCCACGCCGTTTCTGCTAGACGTGTAAGCAGAAAAGCATTTCAATGTTGGGCCATCGAGATTAGTTGTGCGCAGCCAGCGAGATCTGTCTGCTTCATCTTTAGTCTATAATCTATTTGCGGTTTCTTCACACTTTTTGAATCAAACCTTTGAAAAATCACCCCTCGTATGACGTGTTTGGTTATTTTCTAAATGCCATGTATCACAAGCGTTTTATACGCTCTGTCAACATGAAATTATCTAAATTTTCTTTAAATGGAAGAATTACCTGTATTTTAATTATAAATCATAATATTTCATGTATAATAGATGTGAACGAAAACAGTGAGAAAACATGTGTGTTGGTAGCACGCAGTAAGAAATAGTTCTCATGCAAAATATTATTGAAGCTGAGTGCGCACGAATTCGGTGCGTAGTCCTTTGGTGCAATTTTCTAGACTTATCTGAACTTAGCTTGCATGAGGCGGAGGAATATCCTGGATGCGGAACTTCAGCAGGGCTTCAGAAAAATTTGAACCGTGAATGGAAAATATGCGGCAGGCGCTTTTGCCTCCGTGAAACACATCTCGGAGCCATGTACAGGATATGGGGAAGGTTAGGGTTAGCTGCAGCACGTCCCCTATAATTATCTTCCAAGGAATGGCAACTCTATGTGCATTTTCTCCACACTTTAAGAACCAAACCTTCGAAAAATCATCCTATGTGAGACGTGTTCGACTGTTTCCTAATTACGTCGTTTATCACAAGGATTCCATACTTCTTTTAACACAAATGTATTTTATTTGTAGTTGAATTGGTCTTTTGAATTTATTTTACCTGTGATTTATAATATTTAATTTATCATTAATATGAATAAAAACAGGGAGAAAAAAATCTTTTTTGGTAATGCCAATAAGTAGAGATAGGAAAATTTCGCGAGTCCAGTGACCTACTGGCTAGACTCCACAGTACTGTGTACACTCGAGACACACATGTTTGTTCATTGGCTGCTGTCCCACACAGTCCCCAGTGTTACTACACACTTGGCAGTATAGCACTCGCTACTTGTTTTCCTTGCAAGTCTGCTATTGGCTCAGAGTCGTCCAGGGCGTATCTAATGAACTGTGAACCAATTGGAAAGGTGACTTCAGTGTACACGTGTTTGACGTCTATCGTGTCCTGAAGTGGACTCGCGAAATTTTCCTGTCCCTACCAATAAGAAATAGTTATCTATCATGCAAAACATTATTGAACCAAGTGCTCACCAATGTGTGAAAGGCATTTGAATCGTAATAAATTAAAATCTACTAAACCGATTTTGTTCGAAAAAAAACTGTATGTGCAGTGAATACGAGCCGTATATGAACATGCGCATGCAGATTTCCTTTTGTGCCACGCCGTTTACAAAACAACCACGGTGACCTTTATAGTTTACGTGGTCTGTGAATTTATAATTGTAATTCAAAATCGGAACTTAATATGTATTTACATGTAATAATGAAATAAATAATGTACATATCGTAGCTTTTTCTGAGGTCGCTAAGTTATGTAATGAGACGATTCACTTGGCTACCAACTTGGTTTAAGTTTAATGTATGTATTTAAAAAAAAGCTTTGCTGCTAATTGTAGTAAATAAGATAACGCATATAACTGTTTATAACTCAACGAACCCTACAGGTTTCCCTTTAGTTCATTAACGACCCTTTTTTGGATAACCAAGTTTTGAATGGAATTTATATTAGAATGAAGTTAACCGTAAAAGGTGGTTTATTTTTCCTTTAGTTCCATCCAAAAAGTTGTTACTTATTGCCAGTATTCTACACATTAAACCATTACACTACAGTACAGCTTGAGTGCAAAACTTCATAGTTACTTATTGCCAGTATTCTACACATAAAACCATTACACTACAGTACAGCTTGAGTGCAAAACTTCATAGTTACGTTCGTAGGTTACCTAAAATTAGGTCTCGCATCAAATCACTGAGTAAATTATTTTTGAAACTAAGTGCAGAGTTCATACTAATTGAGAAAACACCGTTCATCTAGATCTCTCGCATAATACAAGTAAGCTATTACAGGAAGCACTTACTGGTATTTATGCTAGACATGAGGGATAAATCGTTTTATTTCATAGCGAAGGTAATGGAAGTTTAGTGCGCACATGCTTTGAGCTGCACAGTCAAGAATTTATGTACGTTTTGCACTTAATTACGTGGAATCTACAAAAACGTTTCTTGTATAACTACAAATAAAGTATCGCATCATTACAAAACGCGGTTTTATGAAACATAAAAGAAAATATCTCTTATTTATCTTAACGAGTGTAATAAATTTGACGTTTATCAAACTTTCTTGTTACAAATATACTTCCGTTTTAGACATTCTACATTAAGGACTCCACCTATATGTCACTCGAACAGTGGCGTGTGGTTAAGTGTTGCAAAGTAAGCTGGTGCTTTCTCACTGCTGTACATTCTCGGTGCACGCAGCGGGAGCCAGTAACCACCGTCCAGCCTATAGGGTAACTGAATGCATTCCGACCACTCACAAGCGAGTTCTGTGGCGTCAGTTGCCGAGCTACGTTTTAGTGGCGGAAGTGTAAACTAGTGATTAATGGAGTACAGCACGGAGGTAACGCCAGCTTACCTTGCAACAGTTCACCACACGCCGTTGCGCTCGAACTGCGTTACAGTGTGTTATAAATACACGTTATTGCACGAAGCTATGAATAGGGACACCCAAATTTCGCGAAAAGATTTCACTACCCGTTGTGTTTCACAATAGTTAAAATGAGAGCCACTTTCGTGGTTGGGTGATCTAGGTGTTAGCAATACTTAGGTGTCTGCCCGCCAATCATAGACGTACAGTATCGGAGTTACCTAATTCTGATTGGAGATTCAAGTAAGAAAATGGCTTGTCACAAATTCTCGTGGCCAATAAGCAAAATAAAACTGCTGGTATGTCCCGTAAGGTATTCAAATATAGCATGCGCGCGAGTCTGTTCGCGAAATTCTGGTGGCCCGAGCTATGAAACGTCTATCCAATGAGCTGATCTACGTAAATAACACACGCTTGAGATGAGAAATGTTGAGGTTGAGTGCTTTCAGGACGTCACGCACATTAGACACGACTTTTTTTTTTTTTTTTTTTTTTTTTTTTTGCCATATGGCTAAAAACGGCTTCTCCAAAGCGCTGTACCGAGAAAAGCTAATCTGAGAATTTTCTTTGTCGTTCAGAACAAAACTCGCATGGATGTGTAGTCTTTGTTCGGCTAGTGTTTAACACGACCTCACAAGAACACGACAGCGCAGTAACAATGATATTGCTAACTACAGAATGGATTTTTTTTTATAGTCACTCAAAGGCACATGATTGATTGTAAATCAAGTTTATACGATAAATGACATTTGATTGGTTCAATATCAGCTCGGCTCTCCATTGGTTGATGACCGGCCAATAATGAACGCTGTAAATTACAGGGTAGTGCCAGATGTGGTACAGAACAATAGGACGATGGTGAGTTCTAGACACCAACAGAACCGATGTTCTTGCAGTAGTGGATATAGGCGACCCGCTTCTAATTTGCCTCAAGTGCCAGTGAATGTGTGAAGTCCTCAATGTGTTAACACGCATAACAGTGTGGACCTTATCGCTTCCGCGCTTCCCGGCGTCAAATACAGGAAATAGTTCCCAGGCAGGCGGGGTTTTTAACGTATTGTAAAATTCTACCTAATTTAACTGTTCTGTTACTATAATTATCTCGGCAAATAGTTACCTAACAATTGTTTATAAAAATTCATAAACAATTTCACAGTGTGAAGTTACGTTGGTAAAGGCTGTTCACGGTGAAGTGAGCACTTTTTAAATCAACCTTAGAAAAAGTCACTGCCCCTACCATCGCATATTTTAATGGGCGCCCTGAGTAGCATGCGCCCGGTAAAGTTGGTAACGATAGATGGAAAGTTATTTCGTATCTTAACGGCGAAAAAATAGTTTCATGTAACCATCTGTGATAACTTAAATGATTTATTTCGCTTACTGTTTTTTTTTTTTAATGCATCGAAGTGTAGAAATGAGCAGATTTTCCCAATATTGACTTGTCTAACAAATTCACAGTTTCACTTGATCGACGCATTACTAAAGTGAAGAGTGCCGTGACAATGTTAAGCTTACGCAAGGCGGGAGAATACACAAGTTGCATACAAGTAGATCTTACACAGGGCTTTCAAAAGTGGTCATTTTACCAAGAATAGCCTATAGAAAACAATATCGGGCTAATGTGAACTTTATTAATGCTTGTAATAAGAGATGTACAGCTCACTTTTAAAAATGTTATATTGAATATAATTTAAAATAGCATTTGCATTAACTGAGTCCAACAGACATCAAACTACACACGTATGACAGTTATATTATTAATATGGCGTTCTAAATACTTCTCATAAAGCGGGATGGTTTCGTGCAAATGTGTAGTGGATGAGGGGCCTTGACTCAGTACGTAAGACATTCAGTGGTAAGAATGGACATTTGTATACAAACGCACCCACAGTGTCGAAATGCCAACGTTTTGCTACAGCATTCACTCTTAATTCTGATCTGTGGAAAACATCTTGTTCGCAGTGAAATTCAGCTACTCGAATCAGTGAGAGTGGCTCCACACTTAGAATCAGTGGAAAACCACTAACTATGCCAGGGAACAAATTTCTCTGATTGAATTAGTGACACCCAACTGCAGCGGCGAACTAAATATTGTTTTTAATGAATTTACGAGAAATAAACACATTTACGATAATTTGCTATTTGTATTGCGCAATTTACTGTAATTTAATAAAGTAAAAAAAAAATCCCGTAGGTGGCCAGGATTGAGCTCACACATTCTAAGCTACCAATTCCAGTGGATTACAGCCAGGAAAATATAAGTCTTATGTTTCCTAATTGAAGGCTCGTAGTTTTAAATTATATACCCTTTTCTTTTCGTTTTTGTTTTAATGGGTGCTATTAGGATTGTTAAAAGCAATATTACATGCGAGTGAACTCTCTTCACATTATATGCAGTTTAAACCTTCAAACAGAGTGCTGTGAGGATTACATAAAAACGAATTAAAGACGTAAAAACGGAATGAAAGGCTGAATGTCTGTACTACCTCGTAAAAAGGTGTTTTGAAAAACTTAGCATATTTTGTATTGGTTTTATTAGTTTATTCGTTGTTATTTGACTTGATACGCGTTGTTTGACGGCCATTTTTACACGCTATCAGTCAACAAACAAACCACTGAAAGACAGTGGAAAAAATTACTGATGAATCAGTGGATAATGTCACCGAATCAATAAGTGAAGGAAGACTTGCATTCTTTCACTGATTCGTCAGATAAATCCACTGAAGTGACTTTTGAATCATTCGGGCACTGTTAACTGATTGAAACAGTGAGATTCTCACTGATTCAGATTTATAGAGTGTTGTTGGGGTAATCTTCTGTGGTGCGATGATACGCGTGTTTATCTTTGATTACCGTTGCTCCATCCCTTGAAACACGAATCCTACCGAATGACAGCAGAGAGCGCGCGACACTGTCGCTTCGGTGACGTCACATTTGCACACTAAAACACTACAAACTGAGTACTTATGAACGCTCTATCTGCTTCTCTGTTTATTTCGTATCCTTCCACTGCACGTAAATGTAACATTTCCATGAGCGTTATCACTGGGGATAGGAAAAATTCGCGAATTCATTTCATGACAAGATAGACTTCAAACGTGTATACGCTGAAATAACCTTTGCAATCGGATCATAGTTTATTATACACGCCCTGGACGACTCCGCGCTAATAGCCGACTTGCAAGGGAACAAGAAGCGAATCCCGTACTGTCAAATGTGCTGTAACACCGGGGAAATAGCCAATGAACAAACATCTGAGGTTCGACTATACAAAGGATTGTGGAGTCTAGCATACAAGTCATTGAACTCGCGAAATTGTCCTATCCCTATTTATCACTTTATTCACTCGTCATTTAAACAAAACCATGAAAATGTTGGGAATGTAAACGTAGTATAAGCCGTTCACGGTAAAATGAGCACTTTCGAAAGTCCTGCTTAAGATCATTTTGTATGCACGATGTGTGTTCTTCCACCTTATGTAAAATTTACATTGTCATCGGCTTAGTCATTTTATTCACGCGCCGGTCAAGTGAAACTGTAAAATTATTAGATAAGTAAATGTTTTACAAATCCGCTCATTTTTACACTTGGATGAATTAAAATAAAAGAAAGTGAAAGAAATCATTTAAGTTATCCTAAATGGTTACCTAATATTTTTTATTCGACGTTAAGATGTTGACCTAATTTCCATCCATCGTTACCAACTTTACTGGGCTTATGTTACTCAGCGCGGCCGTTAACATATGTACTGTACAGAGCGCGGCAGTGATTTTTCTCTAAGGTTCATTTCACAAGTTCTCACTTTAAAGTGAACAGGCTTTACTAATGAGGAAATACAGAATATAATGAGTATACAAGAGGTAACACTAACGGGTGTCGCCATACATTTCAACATTATAGTCTACTCGCAATTCAACGCCGAGGGGGCCGCAGTGGTGTAGGGATTAGACTGTTCGCCTCCCACCAAGGCCAACTGGGCTCGATTCCTGGTGGGGCCGCCCAAGGATTTTCTCATGTGGGAATTGTGCCGGACGATGCCGCTGGTCGCCGGGCTTTCTCGGGGGACTCCCGTTTCGCCCCGCCCTTGCATTCCGGCGCTGCTCCATATTCACCTCCTTGCACCCTCATCGGCTTTCAAGACCTAGATGTTAAGAGCCGCCCAAATATTTTCACCCACTCACATGGCCGAGTCCTAGTACTATTTTTATTAATTCGCTGCCACAATAACTATAGACTATTCACGGTAAAGTGAGCAATTTTTGAAAATCTCTCACTTGGAATAATAGTCAATTAGATTTTATTGCAGCCTTAGACGTTAACTTTCGAGTCCGGTGAAATATATACACTGTGTTTATTACTTACATGACAATATTTATTTTAAAAAGTGGTGGATGAATAAGAAATGGCATTACAACTCCGTTTCTGCCCTGCTACACCATGTGTGAGTTTGTTGCAATACATGGAGGACGAAACAGCAGAAAGGAGTTACTGTGAAAGGCGTAAATTATTCGTTAAGGGCTCTGCCTACCTGCTGGCAGCTGCGAAATTTAAATATGAAATCCCACGTTAAGGACGTGTCGCCTCAGTGCGTCAAAAAGATATAGATTTCAAACAAAATGCATTCTTCACGGATTGTTTAGAAAAAGTTTCCTTCAGCGGAGATATTTCCATTAGGAATTTTTAAAATTTAATGTTTACAAAATAGTACATAGTGTACATCTATATTACAAATATGCGATCGTAGGGATAAAAAATTCATGATAAATACATTTTGTTTTGAAACACCTATCTTTAAAACTATCGCAATGACATAAAATTTCCTTAACATGGGGTTTCCTATTTAAATCTCACAGCTAAAGGCTGTTCACTATAAAATGAGCACTTTAGGAATGAACCTTAGAAAAAATTCACTGCCCCTGCATGCATATATATTAATGGGCGCCCTGAGTGACATTTGCTCAGTAAAGTTGGTAACGATAGAGAGAAAGTATTCCATGTATTAACGTCAAATAAAAAGTGTTAGTTAACCACTTGTTATAACTTAAAACTATTTCTTTTGCGTCCTGTTTTTTTAATACATCTAGGTGTAAAACTGAGCAGATATGTAAAGTATTTCCTTTCTTAATAATTTCACAATATCATTTGACAGACACATGAATAAAGTGATGGGGCCTTTAACTATGTCAATTTTATATAAAGCGAAGGAATACACAACGTGTATACAAGAAGATCTTAATCAAGGCTTTCAAAAGTGCTCATTTTATCGCGAACAGCCTATACCAGCCGGTAGGCAGTGCCCTTAAGCAATTGCCATCGACAATCATAACGTCAGATTTTTTTAAAATAGTAATATATCGTGTCTTCTCAGTGATAAAATTATGTCATAATAATCACGTTATGTAGTCCCAGTCAAATTACTTTACTTTCACGAACAACCAGTTTGTGTGGTGAAGGTTTTATGATACCATCTTTCTGTGAGCGGTTCTTCATAAACGGATTCCCTTATCCTGCGGAATTTCAGTGAACTTAAAAGAACGCAACTTAATAATATTAAAAATACTTGGCGTATAATATCACATAGTAATTACGAAGCGTAAACCCTTAATATTTCTACCATAGCCTTTTAAAACTTCATGTTCACTACGTTATTCTGAAACATCTTGAACTTGTGCAATTTAATTTAAAAGAAGAGCTTATATTAACTGTAGAACCATAATAGTGTAGCTGTTGTTCAGCTACGGCCTAAGCTTATGCATGTGACTATCAAATGTTCGGCTCTCAAGACCTCTCTGTTAAGAGCCACCAAAATCTCTTCACTCACTCACTCACCATCAGATGATCAGCCAACAAATAAGTGAGTGCAATTCACATTCGTGGACCAGACTCGTTGCGAACCAACGACCACGGGTGTTGTACAACGGCGAGATAACTATTAAAACATAATGTGCTGCGGGAAGAGGACATTCCATAAATACCTCGATCTCGCGAGTGTCGAAGTTGCATTTACTTGCTGCGCATCCCGCAATAAGGTAGTTTCACAATTCACGACGATCTGTCTTTCATTATTTCCGTAGTGTCACAGTGCATGCTTGTACATAGTTCTCGGAACTATTGTTCCAAATAACAATAACGTGGGTGATGATTTCCCCGGCCGTGGTGGAGCGCAACACGGACAGGGATGTTTGTTTGTCCTCTGAGTGTACTAGCAAATGTTACGGATACATGATCAGTCTTGTCACTCCAGACACTGGCGAGTAAGTACTAATGAAAACGGTCTGAGAAATAGGTCGCAGAAGGTTAGGAGAGCACTAAAACTCATTAAGGAAAGTTTGTAAATGGCGCAGGGTAGATAATCAGTTAAAAAGCACGATCGTCTGTCGGAGACTTTCAAAGGCCACAGATTTAATCCGGTAGAGAGTTTCCTACCTCCAAAATGCAAGCAATTTACAACCCTCAGTGGCGACGGAAAACTTCCTTCAGCGCGTAGCTGGTTTTAACGGTCGCTGAGAAAATCATTTCAACAAAATTGACGCAATGGCCTGAAACGTAATTTGGCATGGCTGGTGTTCATTTTTGAATCTACGGTTTCTTCGAAATGGATTTACTTTCTCAATTACATACATGCTATATTTTTTTAATGATTACATTTATTTAGTTGTGATGGCAAATTCAACTCCTATTACCTAAAAATAGAATTAGAGTGATTTCCAATTGAGTACAGCATCCGACTGTTTAACCTGCAAAACTCATTAAAAAAAATTCACTCACTACCAAAATTGTCTGCAAAGTACAATTTAGCTTGCATGTGAAAGAAGAATGGGTATATTTTGTAACGCTGTAGAATATTTCTTAGAATTTACTTATAAAACTGTTTGAAATATCAGTTAATATAATCAAACTTCAAGTATATATATATATATATATATATATATATATATATATATATATATATATATATATATATATATCCATTCTGGATGCTTCAAGAAACACATTTTACGAAACAAAGAAATCTTTGTCGTTGTATTTATTACTCTCGTATGCAATAATAATTCGTAATAATATTTCAAAAATATTAAAAATAATTTATTTAACTCATTCGCAGAGTTTATCTCTTTATTAACTGAAATGGATGTGCATAACATGAATTACTTAAAATATTTGTAAACATGCTTACTAATTATTACTACTTAGAACCATAGTATCTATTATGACGGTCTTGCTTAATGAAGATTATTTTTTGTTATAACACGTGCTTTCTGAATCATCCTGAATTTTAAATATCCTTAAATTTTTATTACAAATATACGCTCTTAATATTTTATTATTTTTAACATTTTAAAAATCCTAGCAGAATATTTCACAGTTACACAAAATATATGCATCCTTCTTTCACATACAACATAAACTGTACATTTTTAAAAATAATTTTGTCTATGTGTGTACTACCTTTTAACGAGTTCTGCTTGTACAACCGGGTCCAGTGCTCTATTGTAAGCTACTCTACTTGTACGTAAATGGAGATAAGTATCTGTATGGTTCGTCTAAAATAAGGATAAACTTTTGGAAATTTCACTTGGTTGTATTCGTTTCGTCTATTGTGTTCCGTTTGGCCAAACATAAAACTTCAATTTCGAATGGACTAATGATTTGTACCAGTGAGCAGATAAAATAACATTTTGGAACAGTAAGAAACAAATGTCGCTTGTACGCCTTCTTACTCTAATACTTGTAAAACAAAACAAATAAAATCGGGGTGTTGCTGTGTCGGCCACACAGCCGACCTGCAAAATTAGCGTTATTATTTAGCGACAGGGTAAACTTTAAACACGTGTACCTTTGAAATACGTTTGTCGATGGACCATACTTAGGGATAGGAAAATTCCGCGAATTAATTTCAGGACAAGATAGACGTCAAGCATGTGTACGCTGAATCCACCTTTCCAGTTGGATCAAAGTTCATTAGACACGCCCTGGACGACTCCTAGCCAATAGCAGACTTGCAAGGAAAACAAGTAGCGAGTGCTATATTGCCAGGTGTGTAGTAACATAGGGTACTGTGTGGGACAGCAGCCAACGAACAAACATGTGA
Organism: Dryococelus australis; assembly: GCA_029891345.1. Lineage (NCBI taxonomy): Eukaryota > Metazoa > Arthropoda > Insecta > Phasmatodea > Phasmatidae > Dryococelus > Dryococelus australis. The sequence goes on from CM057003.1 coordinate 50,299,901, forward strand.
GTCTCGAGTGTACACAGTGCTGTGGAGACTAGCCAATAGGTAATTGAACTCGCGAAATTTTCCTATCCCTTACCATATTGTATCTGACACGCCCTCGATAACTCTGCGCCAATAGATCAACACTTCACAATTGTGTTGCCCCCAATCACGCGCTGTTCAGTCAGAAAGGGCGTGACTTCACATCGAGGCAGCAGCCGTTGGGGGGGGGGGGGGGGGGAACGACGACGGCTCTGGTATATACAGTACTGTGAAGTTTATGATAACGCGAATTTTGCATGTCTCTATCCATGGGTTTGACTAGAACACGTCCGCATTGGCGGGCAATATTTCGGGAACGAAAGTGACGTAATGAGTACTTGCATTTTGTTGTTAAAATCTATATATATATGGGCGAAACTTTTCGTTTTAGCATCAAAACCAGCGCACTAGCGCATCATAGTCGCGAGATACATACTTCCCGGGCATTTTGGTCCACGCTCGAAAATGGCGCCAGTCGCCACGTGTCCCACACCCACTCACTCACACACGCGACGCTAACTCAGGTCCATGTTCTCATCGTGGTCGTACATCAGATCAAGGCTGTCCACGGTAAAGTGAGCATTTTTAAATCGACATTTTAAAAATGTCACTGCCCATATCTGCAAACATTTGAACGGGCTCACTGACTGTCACGCGCCGAGTTAAGTTGGCAACGGCGGAGAGAAAGTAGTTCCACGTGTTGACGTTAATTTACAAGTGTTGTAAACAGTGAAGTAGTTAATTTTAATACATAAAAGAGTAAGAATAAAAACATTCGAAAAATATTTACTTTTCTAAAAATTTTACAGTTGCCCTTGACCGAAACACGAATAAAGTGATCAGGTCAATAGTAACGTTAATTGTACATACAGTATAAGAATATACAATGCGCATACAACTAGATCTTAAGCAGGACTTCCAAAAGTGGCCACTTTATCGTGGACATCCTATAGAGAGAGACAACATTTATTTCAAGCGTGTTATTAGTCACGACTTTACTGTATCAGGATTGATCATCCTAAGAACGTTGCATTGCCATTTCCATTCTGGTATTCGATGCGTCGGTTTTTTTTTTTTTTAATGGAAAGACGTATTCAAGTCGAAAAAATCCAGTGGTTACCCATGAAAAATTTGTAAAGATTTAATGAGACTTTCCAGGCATGAGGTTCTCTGCCAACTTAATTGTAGATATGCAAATAATATATGCATTTTGGACATTTATTTCTACAATCAGGGCTATAGAATTTAACGGATTGTTTTTCATTTGAAGTAAATTTCATTGTGCATATCCGGTAAAAGAAAACCATATTATTTTTATATGTATTTCAATAAAATGCATCACAAAGACAGTCAATACTAAAAATATCTTAATTTTAAGTTTTTATCTAAGTTATAGTACCAATTTTTTTTTGTAAAGTTCTAATATAATTTAACTGCCTTAGGTATGTGGAAAATATTGATGAACACTCCTTTAAGCACTTTTAATCTAAAATTTCAGGATGTTAGGCAGGGCTTATTATAAGAAATGAAACGTGAACTATTTTGCAGAAATAAGGGTTCAAAAAATTTTAGATTTACCCGTACCCACGACGTAGCGATTTTCAATACGCCAAAGTTTGCCCTTTGACGATATCAGAAGTGTGTCGGTTCAAATCAGACCTTGTGCAGTCTCCTCACTCATGGTTTTTTAAACCTCGATGGTGTCCTTGTAAGATTTTTTTTTTGTAAAATGAAGGCCTATTTTTAAATGCTAGTTTAGTTCAAATTTTTTAAATTATTTCATTTCCATGCGAAAAATTATTAAAAGATGGAAGTGTGAACAAAAGTGGGACATATTAAGCCTTACATTTTTTTATATTTTGTCACTTCTGCGCAATTATTTATTTTGTGATCTTCCCGGATCCTTATTCATTAAGCTAAGATTTTGGCTTAGGTTTCTGCATGTAGGACTAAGTTTGGTGTATTCAACTCATTAACGTTCACATTAATACTATACACTATCTATAGAACATTCACATTCGCGGTAGAATGAGCACTTCTAAAAGCCCTGCTGAAAATCTACTTCTATTTACTTTGTGTATTCTTCCACATTATGTAAGAGGAACATTGTCATGGGTCTCATCACTTTATTCGTGCGTCGGTCAGGTGAAACAGTGAAATAATTACAAAAGTAAATATTTAACAAATCTGCTTATTTTTACACTTCGAAGCATTATAAAACACAGGGAGCGAAAGAAATAATTAAAGTTGTCAGAAATGGTTGCCTAACACTTTTTATTCTTCGTTAAGATACGGAACTACTTCCCAACCATCGTTGCCAACATTTCTGGGCGAATGTCACTAAGCACGCCCGTTAAAAAATATGCAGGTAGGAGCGGTGACTTTTTTTTAAGGCTGAATTCAAAAGTGCTTATTTTGTCGTGAACAGCCTGTCCAAAATGTTTGCTCGGTGGTTGTCACCCCGTTATAATCTCGTAGGGCCACCTCTTGCGGCTATAACAGCCAGCCACTCTGTCTGGCATGCTCTCTACGAGTGTTTGCAGGACATCCACGGGGATTCGTCGCCATTCCTCTTGCAACCATTCCATGAGTTGAGCAATAGATTTTGGCCGCGTCTGACGAACCCTCACCTCGTCCCAAAGATGTTCTATAGGGTTGAGGTCGGGGCTCTGGGCGGGCCAGTCCAATCGGCGAACATTGTTGTCGGCGTACCACTGCACAGTATCCCTTGAAACATGGCACCTGGCATTGTCATCCTGGAAGTAACACGGGTCCATTCCGTAAAAACGCCAGAATGTTGGGAGCATTTCATTATCCAGATTGTTACAATAGACCTCTGTGTTCATGCTACCACGGACAAACACCAACGGTCCTACGCCGAAGGCCGTGAAAAACAAGTCAACTAACGTACTGAATTACCTATCTTCACGGGTGCCCAATTACGTTTTGGTAGATAGCGTATTTTAAGTTTAGCAGAAGAAGGAAGTTTTGGTTTTACAAGTACCTAATAGTAATTTATACAGATGAGTCTATGAGGAGAGTTTGTGTAGTTATGTTGCGAAAATAGCAGCCAATTATAAAGTTTCGACGTGTTAACGGTGGCCAATTGTGTAACGAACAGTAAAGCGATGTCCTTATTTGTGTTGGTTTATGACCGCCCACAGCGCAGACTATGAGTTTACCTGCTCTGCAGATTGCCGTCAATCAACGGGTATACGCCGAATAATGCGTTACGGGGTAAATCTCCATTCAACATGCGTGTATTCTGTTTGTAAGGGTAGTTTGTAATCAGCGGCGTGTGGTGAACTGCTGCAAGGTAAGCTGTGTTTTGCTCTGTGCTGTACATAAACACTTGCTGGTTTATACGTGGGCTACCTAAGAGTGGGATGGACCCCCGCATTTTTTTGTGAAATAGTTGTTTGCGTGAATGCGCGTATCTCGGTAAATCAATTTTCTGCGAATTGGACTTTTTGTCAGAAAAGATTAAACAATTATTATCTATGCCCCTACTTTTACTTTAGTCATATTAAGTGTATCATTGGAGAAAAAATTCGCGAAAATGGGCAAATATCGCATTTCTAAAGCTTGCCTATGCAGTTTTCATAAGCGGCAAGAGAAAGGTACAAAGATACGGGCATAGTTTAATCTGTGGGCTTTCATCGCGTGTAATATAACCCCTCTGTTACAGGTTTTAATTTACACAGTACAGCCTCACGACGGAAACACTGCACGCCTTGTCGCCCGTATCGCTCCCACGCTTCCTGACCTTGGACGCGGGGGTCCATCCCACTCTTAAAGGTAGTAGTGCAGTTGACGTCACAACACATGCGCAATGGGTGCCTCGCCGCTCTTTCGTGAGTGACCGCAATACATCCAGTTTTTTTTCCCCAGCTCCGCTCTGGTTACTGGATCCCGTTGCATGTGCCGAGTATGTACAGCACTGAGCAAGCACCAGCTTACCTTGCAACACTTCACGACACGCCACTGCTGGTAATACAATACGCGGTTTTCATACTGTGGTCAGGAATTGTTTTGTTATTCTGCACGTAGAGGATTGGTATGTGTCTGTGTATAGCTAACAGAAATTATTTTTGCGCAGTACGTGTCCTTGCTGAGGCCGCCTGTTGCAGACAGCTCGGCATCCGGAGCTGAGGTCGTCGACAAGATGGAGTGGAAACAGGTAAGTCCACTCTGGCATCGACATGCCTATAAAATGTTCACTGTATTCTGAGCACCTTTGGAAGGCCTGCTTGGGATCTACTTCACTGGTTACATTGCATCCTTCCGCCATATGTAAATGTAACACTGCCATGTGCTTCGTCACTTTATTCGTGCCTTATACAAGCGAAATCGTGAGCACTTTTGAAATCAACCTTAGAAAAAGTTACTGCCCCTGCCTGTAAATATCTTAACGGGCGCACTGAGTGATATACGCTAGGTGCAGTTGGTAACGATGGATGGAAACTAGTTACATATCTTAACGTTGAATAAAAAGTATTAGGTAGCCAGTTCTCATAACTTACTTTATTTCTTCCGCTTTCTGGTTTTTTTTTTATGCATCGAATTGTAAAATATTTACTTTCCTAATAATTTAAAATTTTCACTTGACCGACGCATGAATAAAGTGACGAGTCTCATGGTAATGTTAATTTTACATAAGGTGGAAGAATACACAATGTGCAAACAAATAGATCTTGAGCAGGGCTTCAAAAGTGTTCATTTTACCGTGAACAGCCTATTCATGTTTGTTACTGGGCTACCGGTGCTAGGAATGTGGCACACACCACGGTGGGGCGGGTGTTTTCTAGTGGTACTTCTGTTCTCTCATTTGTCGTTATTTCACCTCTAGAGCCCTCTCCCCAGTTTAGTCAATTTCCAGGCTGGTCGATAACTGCGAGTGTGTCCGAGTCGGGCTGCCAGCTATCGTTAGCGTCTGTCTATTTTCATTCCATGCATTTTGACACTACCTCTGATGTGAGTCACGAAGGGCGTTTATTTTATTTTTTTTTAAATTTTGTCCACATTCTTGAAAGAAAAATGTTATTGAAAAATTTTATCTTGACATTTTATGTTTATGCTAAGCATTGGTCAATTTGTAGAGACTGATACTGTTGCATTATTTTGCATTAAGAATTAATCCTTTCTCATTTTTTTTTTAAATATTTTTGCGTACAGTTGGAATAAGAACGATTACCTCTCTTACTAAAACAAAAAAAAATTGTCGCCTTGAAGAAATTTAACGATGCCATTAATGAATTTGATATTCAGCAGATAAAGCAATCTATTAATATTGTTACAAGACGCCTGTGGAGCTAAAATTTACTGTCGCCAAACTAAATTTGATTTTTATTTATTCACACAGCTATTTTTACAGCAGTAATCTATCTACACTGCTATTATTTTTACTCCTCTGTGAGCGCAATATTGAATGTCTATCTAAAGCCTAGTTAAAGTCCTTCTCAATGTCTCTGTTTGGCTATAGTCAATTAACTCACACTCACAATTAATACATGCTCACTTTGTCTGTTGCCATCATATGAAATGTATTTCAATCCTGCATCCAGTCCACTAGTCCAGCCTGCCAGTCGCACTCTTCACCACGTCGATGCTTGGAGTTACAGATTTTCCTCCTGTGGGTCGCGTCTCCCGCCTCTCGTTGCTCTTCTCGCTCGTCGTGTATCGCTTAAAACCACACAATCGCCCAAACACCAGACACTCGCCAACTCTCGGCTTGGAGGCCTGTTGCGCTTATATTGTTTCAGTCGCCCGATTTGGAAGGTTTGCCGCACCCCGAGTACCGCTGAGAGAAACTAGGTTGTTAATAGTCAGCATTTCAGTGTTTTAACATTGAATTAAAAGGGCTTTGATTACTGAGATTATTAATTTGCGCTCTGTTTTTTTTAACGCATTTGAATGTAAGAATTGCCATATTTGCAAAATATTAACTTTTGTAGTAATTTCACATTTACACTTGACCGACGTGTGAATAATGTGATCAGACCCATTGATATGTTAACTGTAGGTATATATGGTGGAATAATATACAGTAGGCACACAAGTAGATTTTAAGCAGGGCTTTTAAAGTGCTCAGTTTACCGTGAATAGTCTATAACAAAGATTACCCTTCCCCTTCCTGTCTTCTAGTATGGATCTTTTTCTGCTTCGTAAATTGAATGAAATTTTGCAGTAATTTTTTGTCATGGGGTTCTAATTGTGTTTATGTAGGTATTCCCCCTCCTTTCGTACTTCAGGTTATATGTTAGCATGGAAGGCAACCTGCCCCCAATCACGGCCATGTTTATCCGATCCTAAAACAACTGCAAGGCACGTATACCGTAGTTAGTATCGCTACTGCGTACCTAGGCGTAAGTCTGAAATATATTTATACTAATGTATAGGGACTATGGAATGTTTATAGTAGTATGAGGGAAGAACTAAAGTTAATTATGAAGACAGAATAGGCATTTTATTTAACTAATATGATATACATAAAATATAAGGTATTGGGGAGGGAGGTCCTAATCAATTATAGTATATAACTAACCTGCATGATACAGTTGCCGGAGGCTGTGTGTTGTGCGGAAGGCGACGAGCGGCAAGCCAAGCTGCATCTTGATGGCTCCATCTCAGTGCGGGTCCTCAGACTGACAGACTGACAGGCAGACCCCGTACAAAGTGTTACCAAGAAGTTATATAGTTTCTGGTGGCGTAACTGTCCCAAATAGCGTGTCACCAGGAGGGTAGCTCCACTGGCGCTTCGCTGAAATGTTCAATAAACTGTTGTTGTTTTTCTTCGCTTAGCCTGGATACCAACGCGTCGCTGAAATTCGCTAGTTTCGTCCGCCTTTACTGAATCATAGCAGTAGGCGTATGGGGGTCTGCCCTGAGACGCACTCAGGACCTCCACTTTCATCTCAATTTTAAGGTAGGTTAGAAAAAAAAAACCTTGCGTTCGCTACAACTGACTGCTTACAGTCTTGCTCGCTTCCAGACCATCGCCTTTCGTATCGTAATCATCCCTGCAGCAGTGCAAGGAGCTTGCCTGAGCAATTTCGCTTGTCGAGATACCGGGTATCTATGTAATAACGGCTCCCATATTAACGAGCTGTATACACGGTATTGAATAACGCGTGGGGGTGTACTCGTGCGTCACGTAGCCTGCGCTCTACGGAGTCGTAATTGAGACAATTACTGTGCGTATAGTAGCTTAGTAACCACACGAAGGGTAAAAAAATTTGCAGCCGGACTATTACAACATTTGCAAGCTAGTCATTAACGCGCCTGTGACGTGATCGTCGTGCAAGTTTTACTATATTCCCCACTGCCCATTGTGCCGCTTATGAGGGGAAAAAACATAGTGTGTCAACGACCAGCCAGTCACAACATAGAACCTAAATTTGGCCACAGTGTACAACCAATCTTATGCGAGCAGGGGAATTTCTGATCGATCGTAGCCTGAAATTAATTGGGAAATTTGGGTAAATCAGTTAATGTAAAGCGAACTTGTGGAGTTAAGGATGGGATGAATGGCTCCACCGACCAATCAGAAATATACCCTGTTGGAAAGGGAGGAATGGAAAGGCCAGTTTTACAAAAACCGGCTGCGCCTTCTCGAAATTATTTTTTGCTGTGTGCTAATTGTTGAGTATGTTTTTCTTATGCTTCAAGTTAAATCATTAGGTGTTGAAGGACAAATTTATATTTTCAGCTATTCCCCAAATTAGTAAAGAATTTCAAATAGTTTGTCTGCTATATTATACGACTGAACAAACTGACGGATTTTATTTTGTCTCGACTACAGCGTAGCAGAGAAAGTTAATGATTTATTCGCTTTTGCATAACGAGTATATTGAACAGAAACCGAACAGTCCAATCTCGTAGCTAACGTGGCCACTTGGCTTTGCTTATGACTAAGGAAAGGTGGCATAATTTTGGTTATTGCGCAATTAACCTTTTCAGCCCGAAGAAAATGTGTTACGTACCGATATCGTGGCATAAGAAGTAATTATTATTTTTAGCTTCACTGCGAATCATGCCAGCGGATTTCAATCCCCGGTTGAGGTTAGTTCATTGTATCGGGCTAACATTGTTCTAACCATCTTCATTAAAAATGATGGTAAATTGGTGTATTTGCATTTATGACATTATTATAATGTCTTTGCTGCAAGAGAAACAAAATTCATTTGAAATTCATTAGGGTGTTTTTATATCAATTTTTTTCTTTGTTTGAGAAAATTTTTCATTTTTAAAACATGATATGAACAGTAACCCATTTAAAATGCCAAAATAATTAGAAACAAACTTAATCCGCATTTCAACATAGTAATAATTAATACTTTGATTATAAATCTACATATCAAAAATGTAATAAACTTAATTAAACACATTGGCTGAAGTATTCGTAGGAATCATAAGGTCACGAAGCAGTTTCTTTCTTAGAACGTAGGGGTCGCGACGCTGCGTATGTAATAATTCAGTTCCGCCTGCCTGATTGCTATACAACTTGTCCTACATGCATGACCGCTGGTTACTGTAGGTCATCCTTAAAAGATAAACATATGCTGTTGCGGACTTTTTTGTAGACCTTTTTGAGATCTGCAATTTTTTAGGACAATAATTTGGTGTATCTCTTATGGTTTAGTAACCATGAACCATGTACATGCCCGAAAAGTGTTTTTTTTTTAACTTTATTATAAAACGTCGACTTTTCTCTACTATATCTACATTAAATATAAATGTATTATATACTTAAACCTTCCTCAATAAATTATCCAGATGATGAAAACCGCATCAAAATCCATCCAGTAGTTTAGGAGCCTTAGCCGAATACACAAACACACGCGAAAGGGCGACTTTGTTTTATACTATGTATAGATACAAATACGTTACCGGATAGCGTATAGGACTTTTGTGTTACTATTGGTCCAAAGAAACTATGTCTGGAGGTTGGGCACTGAGTTACCGAACTCAATTGGCTCGTACGCGCCATCATCAGGATTACCCATTTTTTTTTTAGCATTTATATGGTGTGATGCATGTTTCTCGCGCCCTGTTGCGCTCATTGCAGCATATGGTAGCTCTATTAGTAGTTTTTGTAAGCCGGTATAGGCAGGTTAACTTCAGACGTTTTTTATTTGTAGCGCCGCAATATTCATTCAATTTGTTTTCTATTGTGTGATAAAACCTTCTGTTTTCTTCTGTGAGCCAACCTCGTTGAATAGGTCACCAGGTATGTTGTTGATAAAATATACTGCAGCAGTTTATTTCCACCCAATGGATCAATATTTATTTTTCTGCTCCCTGCATATTTCAGTCAGGTAAATTATAATATATATCTAGTTTTCTACTATTGCCTCTGCCACTCAGTTGGTAAGTTGATCTTACCTTATGCTAAAGCTGAGGATTCTTTCGTAGACTGAACCCAGTTTTGCCTTCGTGGATTGAGATCGCGTTTTATCCTGCTCTTGAAATGTATCAAGCCGGAGCCTTAATGAATTATTTACCAACTTACATGCGCAACTATATACACGAGTTGGACAAAGTGCTACTAGTATGTTCTTTAAGATATTTGAAAAATATATTTTTAATTACGTAACATCATTTTATAATTTATTTGACATTATACGGGCACGATCTCTTTTCAAAAGTATTCAGACGGACCTAAAAAATTAGATTCCCGCACACTGTCTAACCGTATGACTTATAAATCCAGTATCGTATAGTACGTGTAAAAAGCGTCTGCTGACGACGACCAAATATGGACCATCGTTGTAAGAAACGCTGATCGTGTTCTAAATGAACTTGCAACGCCGTGAAAAGTATGAAACCTTAAATTTCAGTAATTTTATTTCACGTTTTAGGTCAGCCACGGTTTATTTTTCTTCCCGGGAATTAATTATTACTCGAAGCAGCTGCTAAAGAGTTTCCAACGTTTATTCTCCCAGAATCAAAACCTCTACAAAACCTGACGAACGTGCTTATTGTTCCAGTGTTCGCGTACATTTTTACTTTAAACTTGCAACGCTGTAAAGAAATACGCCAGTATCAAGCTGCTTCTACTTGCTTGTAAAACACTCAGAAGGATTCGCGGAGGTCGTAGATTATGTGCCGACAGCTGTCACAAGTGGGATAAAGCTTACTCGTTCCAGATTGATAGTGGAGCTGACACCCGGACAATTCAAAGATTTGTAAATACCGCTAGCTCGAAGCTTACCATGAGAATAGTGGAGACTTTTATAAAGCTACATAGGTGGAATTCGCATGGATTGCTAGACCGGACACCAGTACAGTATATTCGAGGTTTCTTCACACTTTTTTAATATAACCATTAAAAAATCACCCCATGAATGCCGTGTGTAGTTACTTTCTATATATGCCATGTATCACAGGCGTTTTATACCTAAAATAAAATAATCACATTTTTTGTTAAATTAAAGTTTAATCATTGTTTTATTTACAATTATAATGTTTAATTCTTAATAAATAGGTATAAAAACAGTGAGAAAATATCTGTGTTGGTAATACCGGATAAGAAATAGTTCCTATGCAGAATATTACTACACTGAGTGCGCACGAATACGTTGCGTTATCCCTTTAGTGTAATTTTCTAGAGTCGGATAAGCTTTGTTTGCATGAGGCTGAGGAAAATAATGGAAGGGAAAGTAGAAAAGTTAGAAAGAAGCGTGAATGGATTATAGCTGTGATTTGTATGCTCTCTTTAGGATGTAAGATGTAAACATTTCACATCAGTATTTCAAAAATTAAGTTTGTGTCAGCAACGTGATGTAACAGCATTAAATCCTGCGTTGTTAAGTTATTTTTCTCGCACGTACACTTGGGTTTTGCTTATAATCCATTCACGGTTACTTCACACTGTTCTGAAGCCCTGGCGAAGTTATACTTCAAGGATATTCCTCCGCCTCGTCCAAACTAAGCTTAAATAAGTCTAGAAATTTGCACCAAAGGGCAACGCACCGAATTCGTGCGCACTCAGTTGTAATAATATTTTACATGAGAATTATTTCTTATCCGGTATTACCAACACACATGTTTTCTCACTGTTTTTGAACATATTAATTAAAAATGGAACATTATAATTTATTAAATAAAGTATTGAAATATTGGTCAAACCTTAATTTGACGAAAAATTAGATGATTTTATGTTAATAGAGGTATAAAACGCTTGTGATACATGGCATATTTAGATAGTAACTAAACACAGGATACATCGGGTGATTTTTCGAAGGTTTGTTTCAAAAAGAGTGAGGCAACCACAAATAGACTATAGCTATTATAACAGTAGGCGAAGCTTAACGTCTTGTTGACATCGAGGACATTACAGACGAGGTAAACTGCTCGAAGAAGTTGGAACGGGGAAAGAATAGGCCATGGTTTGCAGTAAGGAATCTTTCGGAAAACCACGGAAAACAGGAATCTTGAGAGCAAGTCCCGGGAAACCGAACCCTGGCCTTCCCCGAACGCGTGTCCAGTGTTTTATCACCGCGCCACCCCGATCGGTGTCATAAGGGCGAGGGTTAATTTCACTGCAAGTGTGAGTATAGACCTTGTTGCTCCATCACGCCCCGGCGAACACGCGGCTGTCGGGCTGAGGGACACCTTGAGCACGACGGTTCTCCATGATTGGGCGGTAAAATATAATGGTGTTTTTTTTTTATTTCACGTCCAGCAAGTATTAATGGCGTAATGCGTAAAAAAAAAAAGAGTTATATCCAAGCCGCTTATCTACCGTGGTGAGCCACAGGCGGAACGAAATAAAGCGGATAAACTCTATATTTCACGAACGGTTGGCCGCGGTGAGAGAGAAGGGAGGGGGGTATTTCCCGGATTTGCGGTAGATGAAAGGCGAGCATTTTTTTCAATTCGCACGGGGCACGGGAGCAGCGTGGATTACCACCATATTACGCTTGTTTGCAGCGGGGTAAAAGCGGACAGCTTATCTGTCCCTATTACCCAGCCCTTTGGGACAGTCGCGTCTGTAATTACTAGATCCTTTGCGATTAAGAGTTAGTACTCGGCGCATGTTCTCTGTACGTTCGTAGTTTGAGCCTTTACGTGGATATCAGAAAATAAATGCCCTAATAATACGACTTTTTGCCATACAAAACATTAAAAAGACAATCAATTATCTAAGCGCATACAGTTTGGTCTTTATAATATTAAGTTTATTCTAAGAGAAAAATATATTGAAAATGGTCTAAAATCGTATTTTTAGCGCCTTCGTGCACAGTTTCCTTAACACATCGAGGTCTGCACACATTTACTGGCACTTTTAAGACAGTATACACTACTGCAAGAAAACCGGTTCTGTTGGATTCTGTGTTAGAACTCGCGATCGTCCTATTGGTCCATACCACACCGGACACTACCCTGTACTTTACAGCGTTCATTATTGGCCGGTCATCAACTAATGGAGAGCCGCGCTGATATTGAACCAATCAAATGTCCTTTATCGTATAAAAGAATTTACAATTAATTCACGTCCCTTTGAGTGGCTATAAAAATGAAATTATATCGTTAGCAATGGCATTGTTACTGAGCTGTCGTGTTCTTGTGAGGTCGTGTTAAACACTAGTCAAATAAAGACTGCACATCCATGCGAGATTTGTTGCGAGCAATAAAAAAATTTCAAATTAACTTAACTCGAACTACACTCGAGAAAAGTCTACAAAGTGCTGATAGGTAGGAGAAAATATAACGGTGCAGTCGTAGTTGAATCTATCGACTTTCAACGTGTGTAATAAAACCCCACTCATACCGATCTAATTTGCACGAGAAAGCGTAGGGGCGACAGGACGCTAGTCGCGCGTGATATTGTCTCCCATATCTAGGGATAGGAACATTTCGCGAGTTCATTTCAGGACAAGATAAACAGCAAACACGTGTACACTAAAGTTGACTTTGCAATTTGATCGCGGTTTATTAGACACGCCCTGGACGACTCTGAGCCAATAACAGACTTGCAAGGAAACAAGTAGTGAGTGTCACACTTCCAGGCGTGAAGTAACATTGGCTACTCGCTGGAGCAGCAGCCAATGAACGAACATCTGAGGCTCGAGTATACATAGGACTGTGGAGTCTAGCCTACAGGTCATTGAACTCGCGAATTTTTCCTATCCCTACCCATATTTCCGTGCCTCGAAACAGAAAAATAAAGAATCTACGGGCCGTATACTCTTAAGAGGGGGTCAGGTTCCACCATCTTGGATTTCTTTATTTTGGATGGATTTTTTCGGACGACATTTCGTAGGTAGGGACACCCGAATTTTCTCAAAAAGATTACCGCGCGTGCTAGATTTCCATACCCTACGGGCCTACCAGTGGTTTCCTTTTGCCGATTGGCGGCGTGTCTTGGTGAGAAGACATAGTTTTACTTGTCTAACCAATCAGAATTAGGTAACTCAGATTCTGTACGTCTGTGGTTCGCGGGCAGACACCTAAGACGCGCAACACCTAGATCCTCCAATCAGGAGAGAGATTCTGAGCTAAAGATTTATGAAATACAATAGGCCGTGAAATCTTTCCATGAAATTCGGGAGTCCCTGGACATAGGGTATAACCGTACAACCTAATGCGTTTTCTGAAATATGTTCTGTTCGACTACCCTAGCTATTATGACCTCTGTAGTCGCTCCCACAAAATAATCAATTATTTTACTTCGTCTATTGCAAGTTAGAAAGTATCAAATGAAGAAAAATTGTTACATTTCTTGAACATTACGGAAGGTATAATTCATGCTTTGTGGCGCCAAAAATTATAATCCATCTCCTTAAACCGAATTTGTGGTGGATACTCTAAAAGAATAATTCGACAGGGACTGACGCCTCTTAAAGCGGACGCCTTCATAACGCTTGAACTGCATTGCAGCGTGTTTGAAAACGCGTTTTTTCTTTTACGAGACTGTTAAACGTGCGTCCAATATGTTTACCTATGGAAAGAAAGCACACCCCAGAGAAGAATGTAATGGTATTTTCAAAATATCAAGCATGCAATTATTAATATTTTGGATGCCTCCAACATCGTTGAAAATGGCTTTTTCAGGCAGTTGTAACATATTACCCGGACACAAGTGAAACCACGAGAGGAGCCAAGTTTGAACCATGCTTAAGGCTGTTCACTATAAAGTGAGGACTTTTGAAATTAACCTTAGAAAAAATTCACTTCCTCTGCTTGCATATATTTTAATGGGGCGCACTGAGTGACATTCGCCCAGTAAAATTGTTAACGATGGATGGGAAGTAGGTCCATAAAACATAAAATAAAAAGTGTTAGGTAAACATTTGTGATAAGATAAGTTATTTCTTTCGCTTTATGTTTGTTTTTAATGCCCAAAATATAGAAATGAACAGATTTTAAAATATTTAGTTGTCTGATAATTTCCCAGTTTCACTTGAAAAACGTATGAATAAAGTGATGAAGCCCATGGCAATGTTAATTTTACATGTGGCGGAAGAATACACAACGTGCATACAAGTAGATTATAGGCAGTGTTTTCAAAAATGCTAATTTTACCGTGAACAGCCTGTACACACTTTCCCGAAAATAAAGCCCTGTAGTTCATTGGTTGTGACAACTAACAAGTGTCGAGTAGACTTAAGTCATATGGGTCTCATTGTAGACAACTGTACCGGTTCTAATTTTAAAAAAAAGCTATGGGATATTTCAGTGTGGTTTTTTTTTAGCACAGAAATTAAAGTCGATAATTTTTTGCACACTCATAATTTTGATTATTGAAACACAAATGTGACCTTTAAAAAGTAAGTAGAGACATTTGTTTGTAAACTAGTATTTTAACCCATAGCGACAATACTGCATCTTTTTGTAAACAGATTGCTGTATAGAAAACCTATATAGTTACCGTTCAAAATTCTGAGGAGGCAGAACACACGCATATCTTGTTTCATTTTATATTAGTTTTAAGTAATGTAATTTTATAAAATCGTTTCGCTTTTATGAATCTACTATCTTTTGCCCGCGCCTTTGTTCGTGTTTTTGTTACAATATTTTTTTTAACTTAAAAAGTATGTCTTTAAGATAGAATAGATATTTTAAAACAGAAGGTGCAGTGAAATGCAAGTCCAAAAATAAGAGAATTGTGGATGCTACGTTTTGGAGTGGTTATTTGTAATGAGCCGTGTCAAAATGCAAGTTCATATTTTCACATGGCCATTCACAGTAAAGTGAGCACTTTTAAAGCCCTAGTTACTTTTTTTCTTTCAGCCAATTTATATCCTTCCAACACTTGTAAATGTAAACCCTGCCATGCGAGTAATAAACACAGTGCATACATTCACCATACCCAAAACCAAAAGTCTGAGGCCACAATGAAATGTATTTATTAATTATTATGTGTAATGAAACAGCTTCAAAAAGTGCTCACTTTACTGTGAACGACCTATAACTGTTTGTAAACAATGTTATTTGCCATTTTAGAGGGTGGCACCAACACAACCAAGCTGAGAGGGGTGAGCTTACATGCGAGCACCCTAACTGACCGTGTGAGAAAGAGCCTTGCCTTAAGTGAACTCAGGGCCACGGTTGCTGAGCGGTTAGAACGCTCGCCTCCCACCAAGGCGAACCGGGTTCAATCCCCAGCCGGATCAACGGATTTTCGCAAGCGGGAAATCGTGCAGGACGCTGCTGTTGGTCGATGGGTTTTCTCGGGGATCTCCCGTTTCCCCCGCCCCTTCATTCCGGCGCCGCTCCATACTCACCTCGATCACCCTACATCGGCTCTCAAGACCCCGCTGTTAAGAACCGCCCAAATCTCTTCACTCACTCACTCGCTCGCTCACTCAAGTAAACTCCTGCGAATTTGCCTGTTTGTCCGTGCGGCTTATATGGCGTAATCGCGAAGCACACTTTGACGGGAAACTGCTGTCTCTTGAATTCAAAATTGACGTCATTGGGAATAAATGGAATACGCAGCACAACCACTGCAAATATGGTAATTATTTAAGACAGCTTGGCCTTGCAGCCTAGTGTCATTACAGAGTTCCGGTGGCTTCAAATGGTACCATTTGATATTTTCTCTCCATACAATCTTTGAAAGTCCATTTCACACCTAAAGGTGTTTAATTTTGAAAAACTCCTCATTATGCTCTGCTTACATTACATAATGAATGTTTCCTCCAAATTTTCATGTTTGTAGGACCAATGGTTGAGGCTGGGCGTTGATATGTTGATACGAGTTTCCGGCGCCTATTTTCCCGTATGTCTGCAACCCGCAATAACCCTACCCATCTAACCAAACAGCTCCTCCGCTGTAAAACAACTCTCTATTGTGTAGCCCAGTCCCGTGCAGCGTTCGTACTCGTCTGTTATCTGAACATTCGACGCCTTTCTCGGCCTGCACCAATCAGCGGCGCGAAAAAAGGGAAACAGCTACAAAACAGCACGTGCGCGTTTTCGCCAATACAGCAAGCGGTGACTGTATTTTTATGTCGCATGAAGAAACACAATGGTTCGAAGCGAGGCAGATGTGTGTTGTTGAGGACTCAATCGTCATGTACCAACGTATTCGGTAAACATCGCAATAAACTGCTTCAGCACAATAAACGCGTGTGCGTTCTTTAAAAACCGACTACTTCTGAACGCATTGCTGACATCGATTACTGTACTGACGACAACGAATCAGCGCGCACGTGGTGTTCTGCTACGATTGATATTTTGTTATTGGCTATTCACGATAAAATGAACACTTTTGAAAGCCCTGCTTAAGATCTGTTTGTTTGCACGTTGTGTATTCTTCCGCCTTATGTAAGATGATTAACTTTGTCATGGGCGTCGTCACTTTATTCATGCGTCGGTCGAATGAAACTGTGAGATGATTAGAAAAGGAAATATTGTACAAACCTGTTCATGTTAACACTTCGCTGTATTAAACAATACAGAATACCAGAGAAATAATTTAAGTTGTCACAAATGGTTACCTAACACTTTTTTCTCGGCTTTAATATGTGGAACTAATTTCCCTCCATCGTTACCAACTTTACTGTGCGCATGTCACTCAGTTCACCCGTTAGATTATATGCAGGTAGGCGCAGTGACATTTTACTAAGGTTGATTTCTTCAGTGCGTGATGACTCTCCCATATATATATATACTGTTCTGTTGAAACAACAGGAAATAAAATAGACTAGATGTATCAAATGTTTTCCAATCTCCTCTTGCACGTCCCAAACGCCCTTAAACAACTCAGACTAGGTGAACGGAGTCGTTGTTTTATCGTCGCAATGCCGCATCCAGTTGTCGTCAGGAGCCAGGATAGGCACGAGGGGTTCTGGAGGCGAGCTGTAAAACACACTAACGCCGAACTGACCTTACGAGCGGCGGGCGACGGCAATAAAGTGTCCCGCCTCGCCCCATAACTTCATATTAGCGCCGTGGAAGGCACGGAGCTGCACACCCTGCCCGCGTGCTCACTTCTGGGACCGGCGACAAGTGCTGGCGTGCAGATGTATAACATCGTTTGAGCTGTTCTGTTTTGGTCCTGGACGGTGAAGGGATGCTGGGTCGTGCGAAGTTGAGGGTTGGAAGGAGTTGACTCCCCTTTTCCTCTTCGCACAGTGAATCACCAAAAGTAGGCGAGATAAATGGCGAACACGCGGGAAAGAGGACAAAAACTACTAAGACATTTTGGGACAATTATGTTGTAAATATCTATATCATGAATGATGCATTGCATATTATATGCAGTGATATGTTATATACTGTCCCAGTCATGGAATTTGGGATGGAGGCAAACTTGGAGAGTGGCGTGGAAAGTATGCAATCAGGGAATTACGCTGATATTTCATTCGCTTGGCTATTTAAAATTTGTCCAGAAAAGGGGGGGGGGGGTTTCTCCAGGTACCAAACCTATAAACTTAGTCCCATGTAGCACTTTCTGTGGTTTCGCAGCGGGAAGATCAAATCACGTTAATTTTAACTGGGCAGATAAAAATACTTAACACACACCTTCCGTGGAAGACGACAATAATTTGAAGGGGCTAGATCGTTCTTTAAATATCAATTGGATTATCGAAAGAAAATCCAATGAAATCTGTAAGACAAAGGAACATCACTTAATAATAAAATAATTTAATACAGTTTTCTCAGGAAATTTCCAAGAACGGACAGATTAGAGGGGCTTGAGGAAATTAAAAGTTACAAATCAAACAGTAAAACTTTGACAGAAAAAAAAAAGAGCATAAATGTTAAATCAGTAACAATTGTTGACTCACAGATTTCCGCAAATTCACTATTTGTTCTCTTTACCAACGAGGATCTGTTAGAATTCAGAGCTCACAAGACAAAATAATTAGAGCGTCCGAACATCTTAAAACTCCTAACCTGAAACTAAGTCACACTCTTAAAAAATGTTTGTACTTTTACAAGAAAAATTCTTGTTAATACAGTTTCCAAGTAATTCCTTTGTAAAACTACAAACAGATTCCTCGCAAAGTATGCAAAACATATATTCTTAATATTAAAAATGATGGCCCTGTATTAAAACATTGTATTGAAAAGTGTACATAAAATTATATTGTTTCTTGTTCTAAACAAATATGATGAATTAATAATAGAGAATCTTTTGAAAAAATATTTAGAAATATAATTTATGGAGAAAAAAAATACCCACACACTTTGCCAACACAGGTACTAAAACTCGCATCTCTTATATTGTTAGCCTGCACCCTTAACCACTAGACCAACTTGACTTACGTATTTAGCGCTTATTTTATATTAAATATAACTCTGAGTATTTTCAAATGCTAAGGAAGTTATTCGACTAAGAAGAATACATTTGCCGGTTCTGTATTTCATTCTAAGAGTTCCGTGTAGCTAGGAAACATTAACTGTTGATGCGTAATATGATCACGTTTGGTCGAAATTGTCGTTTTATTATCATTATTTGAACACTTTAATTGGTTTCTGTTATTCATGTTCACAATACATTTATTCTTGCACGCAACCACACTTTACATCACCCATATTTTTTACACAAACAGCTATATAAGGTTATACGTTGTTGGTTGAATGACCGTCATTTTGCTGAAACTCGTGGATACGGAACAATATAGTACAAACATTTCTTGAGTTCTACTACAAACACGGCCCTTGTAGTTTTACAAGATATATGTTTGTAATTGTTACAAACATTTGTAAAATTAGAAACAATTTCTCAGTAATATTACAAAGTGTTTTTTGTGGAAATGTACAGTAAATATGCGAAAAGGAAATCGGTAATGACGAAAATCGAAGCTGAGCCCTGTAAATACAAAACACGGGAAGGCGCTGTTTTGCCTATAGTTAGGGATAGGAAAATTTCGCGAGTTCAACGACCTGTAGGCTAGACTCCCCAGTCCTCTCCATACTGGAGCCTCAGCTGTGTGTTCATTGGCTGTTGCCCGCCACCTGGCAGTTATGAGATTCGCAAGGTATTTCCTTGCAGGTCTGCTATTGGCTCAGAGGCATGCAGGGCAGGTCTAATAAACTGCGATCCAATCGCGAAGGCGACTTCACTGCACGTGTGTGTGACGTCTGTCTTGTCCCGAAATGAATTCGCGAAAATCTCATATCCCTAATAATGTGTTTGGGTGTTGGCAGGTGTTCGACGTGCTGTGGAGCGACCCGCAGAACTTCGAGGGCTGCGTGCCGAACACTCTGCGAGGAGCGGGCACCTACTTCGGGCCTGACGTCACGGAGCGCTTCCTGGAGAAGCACAAGCTCATGTTAGTGGTGCGCTCGCACGAGTGCAAGCCAGGCGGCTACGAGATCGCGCACGCCAACAAGGTATGTCAGCCCGTTCACTAGCCCTGCCAGTGTATTATCAGTAGGGACAGCCGAATTTTGCGAAAATATTTCACGACCAGTTGTATTTCATAACTTGGGAGCTGCTAAATTCGCGTTATTTTTTGACATCAAGCTAACATTCTAGTAATACATATACTCGAAGCGGCATCATTTCTCCATTGATTGCTGCATAAATGTCAGGTCACGCCCTGTCTGAGAGAACTGCACGTGATTGAGGCACACAATTGTGAAGTGTTCGTTTGTTGGTGCAGAGTTACCCGGGGCGTGTCAAATAAAGAATGATCCAATGACACACGTATTGCAAAGGAAAAGTGTTTTCAAGTTTAAAATGTCCTCTACTAATAACGCAAATTCTGCAGGTCTCTATTCATAGCACTTGAGGTGAGAATCGCTTTCCTGATTGGAGGATCTAGGTGTTGCGTGTCTTAGGTGTCTGCCCGCGATTCACAGACGTACAGAATCGGAGTTACCTAATTCTGATTGGCCAGCCAAATAATAATATGTCTTCTCACAAAGACACGCCGCCAATCAGCAAAACAAGACTACTGTTACGCCCATAGGGTATTGTAATCTAGCATATGCGGAAATCTTTTCGCGAAATTCGGGTGTCCCTAATCATCAGTAGAGCCACTAGTATTTCGCGAATTCCTCCGGTGGCAAGGTAGAATTCAATCACTTGTTATTGTCTCCTACTATTGTGATTGGAAGGCAGTCCTTTAAACACGCCCAGTTTAACTGTGAGCCAGTAACAAGCAGGATGTAGTAGTGTGAGTGAATGTTGAACAGTGCTGTACAAAGGTCTAACTTAATCGCAGCAACCGATGAATAAACGAGTATGTATTGAGTACATATATAACTGTAAATTTCAGTCTGCTGCCACATCAATCCGCGAAATACTCGGTGCTCTAATTATCAGTCATTAATACTTTGTAGACTTTTCTCGAGTGTAGCTCGAGCAAAGCTAATAAAATGTCTTTATAGTCCAGAGCAAATCTCGCATGGATGTGCAGTCTTTGTTCGGCTAGTGTTTAACACGGCTTCGCAAGAACGACAGCGCAGTAACAATGATATTGCTAACGATATAATTTCTTATTTTTATATAGCCACTGAAAGGGACATGATTGATTGCGAATTCTTTTATACGATAAAGGACATTTTATTGGGTCTATATTATTTCTGCTGTCGATTGGTTGGTGACCAGCCAATAATGAACGCTGTAAAGTACAGGGTAGTGCCCGATGTAGTATGGGTCATTAGGACGATGGTGAGTTCTAACAGAGACACCAACAGAATCTGTGTTCTTGCAGTAGTGGATACAAGTGTCTCGCTTCTAGTTTGTCTTAAGTGCCAGTCAATTTGTATAGACCTCTATGTGTTGACACTTTGAGGTCAGCAGACATTTACAAGACAAGTTAGAAGTGAGTTACTTATATCCACCACTGCAGGACCACCAGTTCTATTGGTCTCTGTGTTCCCACTCACTACCGTTATATTGGCCAACATGACAATGTACACGCTTACTGTGCTCTACATCGTTCGTTATTGTCTGGTCAGCAGCCACTATGGCGCTGAGTTGATTTTGTCCCAATCAAATGTCTTTATTTGTGTGCGATGTTTTACAATCACACCTGTCCTTTTGCGGAAATGTGACAAAAATGTTTTGTAGCCAGGAAAGTTGTCGTTACTGAGGTGTATAGTTCTTATAAGCTCGAGTTACACTCGAGCGTAGTCCTTAGAAGTGTTAGTAGACATGCGCAAGATCCGCGTTATTATTTCGGCACACGTTCAACTTCAAACACATGCACCTTTACAATACGTTTGTCATTGGTAGGGATAGGAAAATTTCGCGAGTTCAATGACCTGTAGGCTAGACTGCTCAGTCCTCTGAATACTGGAGCCTCAGCTGT
Source organism: Dryococelus australis (assembly GCA_029891345.1). Taxonomy (NCBI): domain Eukaryota; kingdom Metazoa; phylum Arthropoda; class Insecta; order Phasmatodea; family Phasmatidae; genus Dryococelus; species Dryococelus australis. Next base: position 50,321,641 of record CM057003.1, read on the forward strand.
GTTTTAATTGGCTGTTGTCCCACACATGGTAGTTATGGGATTCGCAAGGTGCTTCCTTGCAAGTCTGCTATCGGCTCAGAGGCGTGCAGGGTGGGCCTAATAAACTGTGATCCAATTGCGAAGGTGACTTCACTGTATATGTATTTGACGTCTATCTAGTCCCGAAATTAATTCGAGAAATTTTCCTATCCCTAGTCATTGGACAATACTTTGACACACCCTGGGTAACTAACTCTGCGCCAGTAAATGAACACTTCACAATATCGTAGTCCAATCACGTGTCATTCGATGCATCTATTCTCCGCCCGATCGCGCGGGTGGTCGTCGAAACGGATGCTCTCTAAGACACCCTCTTCAAATTGCGGAATGGTGACGAACGGTTGTCGGTCGACCAGGTCCACTCCGACACTGAAACGTAGTCGCGTTTCCGCAGTCGCTGTGTAAGGTGTGCGATTGTCTGCTAGTTCTGCTGAAGTCGTGCAGGGTATCTTTGGCTGTACACACAGGCAGCTACCCTGCCGTTGCCTCTCACCTTGCCATGCACGAAGACCATGCCCGTCATTTCGGGATTTGCGTACTCGTCCATGTTCACGTATGCAGTAGCTAATGAATCGCAGCGTTGACAGGTTGCGAATAGCAGGCCGCTCGGGCAGGTGGGCGGGAAACTACACTACTCGGGGGGAGGGAGGGGAACTGGCTTTCACGTGAGATATCGCGTGTAACATACCACCAGCATGTGTTTACCACAGGGTGCAGGCCGTGTTGCCTACTCACCAGGCCACACCCTTGCTACCACTGTAATCTTCTCTTGTGTTTCGCACGTAAACGGTGGGTCCTCGAGAGTTGCAACTAGGGGGGCTATTTTTACTAATCACGATGGCCTGCTTCATCCGACGGTATTCACAATCAATTTAACCTCACAGTGTAAATGTTGGAGTTAATCAAAGGGTGCCAAACCTATTAGTTACAACATTGTGGTTGTATACGACGTACTATAACTTCCTTCTATCCTGAAATATTGGTTTAATTAATCCTTATATGCAGGGGCCTGCAAAATTCGCGTTATTTTGTGGGCGCATAATAAACTATATGAGCGTTTCACTTCTGCCATTGGCAGATAACTTGTGTGGCACATCCCAGAGACGTTTTTAGCCAATATCAATAGAGCATCGGCAGAACAGCCAATCTCATGACGTCGTATAGTTGTCAGTAACCAAGCGTGATATCAAGTAATAACGCGAATTTCGCATGTGTCTACGCATACGGTACCAATTTGTGTTCCTCTAACGCAAGTACTTTGCACAATATACCACGCTTGTCGCCCTCCACCTTTAAGGGCATCTACAGCCCTTATTATTTGTGATGGACTATGGGTGTCCTATATCATTCTTCCTATTTTCTGGTGACGAATCACGTGTATGAGTTTGTACATTTGTTTCCTAAACACGTTGTATACGAATACTAATTCGAATAAATAGTAAAACATTTTACCACTCGCTGTTTCAAGTACATACATTTACGCGGATGTGGTAAATTTGCGAATAATTTCTTAGAGTGTAGACATCGTCATAAAATTTTAAGAAGATATATGCACGATATGCATTCTGAAAACATATAAAAGAATAAACTTAAATCTAACACCTAGATTTTACGTGATCATATTCTTTTCATCTAAGTCTGAAAATCAATATAAATGGTAGAAGAGATACTTATCTAACCAAACCGAGAGCCTATCGTTTATTCGGACAGATGTAAGTCTACGTGTCAACTGGTAAGTTGTATACCTTAACGTCACAGTTACGTAAAAAATGAGCTAATACATTAAATGTTATCTATAAGCCACTGGCTCGACACCACACATATGTAACTGATATTAAACTACACATTAATATTTTTTATAAATTTTTGTAAATTGAGGACAAAGTAACCCATAGGGATGGGTTATTTTGCTCCAGTTCGTAAATCCATGCAAAAGTTACAAAAAAATATTCTGGAGCAAAGTCAATCCTCTAGCATTGTGTATGTAAACTATTTTGTGTACCAAACTTTTATGTAACCTAAAGACTTATTTTCAGGCCATGTGGTGCCATCTATGTTGTCACGACACGATACAAGCAATCGATAGCGGTCACCAGAATGCTCGCTAGAGAGCTCTGAAAGATTTTTTTTTTTTTTTTCAGTTGAGCAAAGTAGACTCGGTTTACGATAATCACTATGTATAACCCATTAAAGGTTATATCCTACATTTTTTATGTCCTCATAATGCACTACCAGGGTATGTAATTACGCCGAGCCTAAATAGCGTGGCGCTTTCTTTCATCTCGGTGTACACACTGTTATTGTTTCTATTGTACTCCACAATACACCATACATATATTTTGGGGGCGTAGCTACTACACTAATATTAACTGGTAGTCAAGTCGTAAAAGTCACTGATTTAATCCGTGTTGTAACACAATTACTTACATACAATATTCCAATTAATTGTGTGACTTGATTGACGCAGGGTGCTACTGAATGATATTAAATTTATATTTAATCGGCTAGTAATTACGCCATCTTGACTCAAGCTAGCAAGGACAGTCCTCACCTAAATCTTGAGACCGGAGGCTGTATCTGGCTCGTTCGGATCACGACGCGCGACACACCCAAGGCTGTGCGAGCTCCTCGCGTCCCCGACGTCCTGACGTGGAAGCTCCTTCCGACGTCTTCGGCCGCTGTCGTGGACAAGACCCCGACCCTCGCTTCGCGCCGGCCTATATCGGCCCCTTGTTTTACCTTAGAAAACTGGCCTCCTTCCAGCTTCAGCGGTGGAGGGTGTTGTCGTGTTGCAGTCTTTTGATTCAATCCCTGACATCCTAGATTTGTTTGAAGTCTAAGGTGGGTTTCATACCGCGACGTACATGACAATTTGTTAAGGCAACAACACACTCTGATTGTCTACTTTCTTGGCTGCCGATTGGCGAGGAGGCCGGCAGACGGTGACTGGCGTATAACTATAGCGAGTGAAGAGTGAAGAGATTTCAACAACGATGTCTTGAGAAACGATGATGGTGAAGCGAGGCTATGGTGCAGCGCCGGAATACAAGGTTGGGGGAAACGGAAGATCGCCGAGAAAACCCGCCGATCAGCGGCATTGTCCCGCGCGATTACCACATGCAAAAATCTTGGAGTGAGCCCGTCGGGAATAGATCCCTGTTCGCCTAGGTGGAAGGCGGGCAGTATAACCACTACATCACCGCGGCCCCCGTATAACTTACTATTCCTCGTTACAAGGTGGCACCAAGCTGCACTACCACAGTACTTTACACATTCGAGTAGACGTCACTTGTCCATTGACTGCTAAACTAAGACATGCAACTCGCATAATAATTTACTTGTATGCCGTCTACGTTGATACTGAATTAAAACGTGAAATTCTAGTTTCTCAAGGTAGATTAATCGTTACGTCTAACTTTTTATGAAGTCCCGCTAAGGCTGTTTCCGGAATATCAAGAAATTCATACTTGTGCGTACTTATCCCCGGAAGTGACATCAGCATGTATATACTATCGCTGTCCGAATCCCCAGTTTAGTACACACAGGATCTATATATGGCAAGTATTTGAAATTGTATACTGACTGAACATACTTGCGTGCTTATGACGGTCGCCATATTGTATTTCAGGTGTAAAAATTAACGTGTACATTTTGTGGTAATAAATCTCGCCAGTTTTATAAATGAATAAGTATTTAAAAAATGTTACGTTGTATGTGTGAATAATTGTCAGTTTAATAAACGTGCTTCCAATTATGAATAAAATTCGGAGTGTTTTGTAGACGTCTGCAGCATATTACCCAGGTGGATGCTTACAAATAATATTACATTTACAATCCGCATTTCCAAATTATTACAAACCCCATTGAATTGTATTTCTCTTTCTTTTGTTATCAATGTGTATATTTCAAACACATGGTAAGGTACGTAACGAGGTACGAGGAAAGAATACCAATTTCTTTGTAATGCCTCTTTTTACATACGATAAATAAATGCAACAAATCCCATAACAACTGCCCTAATTTGTTTACAATGTTCCATTGACGTGATAAAGCAATATATCAAGGCTATTGGTGTGATATGAATTCATGTGAAATCGAGAGAAGCTGAACAGATAAACATAATTTCAGGATACCGATATGTAAGAATTTCTATATTCCTGCTTTTTTTTTTGCTGTATAATTCGCACTGAAAGTGTACAAAACCATAAACAGACATTATAGTGGCATACTTGTGTGCATTAGTTTTCATCCAAAACAACACACCTGTTGTCATGCTCCTCTGCCAAGCGGTTAGTGTACAACAATATTTCTGCGCCACCTTTAATTTCCCTCCTGTAATTAATACGCGCCCACTAATGCTGCTATCAATGCCTCATTCTTGGCCAAAACCATGTTTTGGCGCTTAAACTCGTAAGATGTCAAGGTAGAAAACCATGACACAAAAATAAATAACAAATTTTTGTAAGGTTATATGAGTCATCTTAACGCAAAACCATAGAAGTTGTAATGTATATACAACGCATTATTGCACCGAATTTTTCTGTTGTCGCGTAGTTTCTGATATTTCCGCCAGAATGTGCGACCAGTCTAACACGAATAGGCGATGACGTGTCCGAATAGTTTTAACACGTGCTCGAGAAGTACACATCACTGCTAGTGTGCACATGTACGTACTTACAATCATATACTGACAATCCGGAAACAGCCTAAATAACCTTCCTTTTTTTTGGATTATTCACTGCGTATCATTCCGCCACATAAAGTGTGAACAAAACGCACACAAGTCTAAAAAAAATATGATAAACATCGATTTGTAAGTTGTGGCCTGTGAAAACAGTAAAAGATAAAAATATTTTATACGAACAACGAAATGTGTTTTAGCTACTTTTTACCTTAAAGCTTAAATAATTTGGCAATAAAAGTTTTCTTTAGAAATGACGCATCAGAACTCAATTTGACAATATTTTATGCCAGAACTATTTCTTACTAGTAATTATCAACACGTCTCCTTTTCCTCTGTTTTAACTAATATTCACGATGAAGTAAATATTAAAATAAAACAAAACAAAAGGAAAACTTAACTTTACCCAAGAAAAGAAGATACTTGAATATTATTAGCGGAAGTATAAAAAGCAGTTGGCAACAGTAGTGTTTATGACGTTTCACATTCTCGTTCGCCGGCGTTAAAAACTTGGCGTAAGTCATGCAAGTCACGCAGATAACGCCAAGTAAGTCATCCTAAATACCAACTAGTTGTGGACGTTACCATCTCAATTACAGGATTTTATTTGTGTATGCTATGCATGTTTGCTCCATGTCGATAGTGGACGGGGCCTTAATGTCGCCCGTGACGCTCCCTCGCTTCTTGACCTTGAACGCGCAGCTACATAGTCCTCTTTACCGCTGCGCCACCTCGCTCAGAATTTTGCGTAGAGACTCTTCGCAGTTTCTTCTCGCTATTTGAATCTAACCTTTGAAAAATCAGACCACGTACATTGTGTCATGTATCACAAGCATTTTATACTTCTGATAACGTAATATACCTTTTTTTTTTTTTTTTTTTTTTTTTTGGTTAAATTATGCTTTCGCTTACATTTTATTAATAAAATATAATATTTTATTTATAATTAATATGAATAAAACCAACGAGAAAACATATATGTTGGTAATGCCCAGTAATAGATAGTTCTTATACAAAATATTACTACTCTGATTGAGCATGGATGCCCAATCAATGTGCAGTTTTGAAGTCATTTAGAGTAATTCACGAGTCATTTAATTTGTTTTCAATTTGGAGTCATTTTGGTGTCATTTTAGTGCTATATCGAAGTCATTAGAGTAATAGACGAGTTATTTAATTGGTTGTCAATTTGGAGGAATTTTGGAGCAATTTTGAAGTCATTTAGAGTAATTAAATTTGTTGTCAATTTTGAGTTACTGTGGATTGATTTCGGTGCAATTTTGAAGTCATTTAGAGTTTGGTACTATTTTCTAGACTTGGCGAACATTTGTTTGTATTAGCCAGAGGAATGTCCTGGAAGTACAACATCAGCAGGCCTTCAGAAAAGTCGGATGTAACCGTGAACGGACTATATTAGATGTGCAATAGCTGTAGATTTACAAGAAAAAAAATTTGCTTGCCAGTTTCCAAGAAATCGCTTTTTTTCTTTGTTTAGCTGATCACCATCTTCTCGGCGTCGAACTACTACGAGCTGGGCTCGAACAAGGGCGCCTACGTGAAGCTGGTGGGCCCGCAGCTGGACCCGCACTTCGTGCAGTTCACCACGTCCGTCGCCCGCACCAAGAAGCTCACTTTCAGGCAGCGGGTGGGGCTCGTCGAGAGCTCCGCCATCCGGGAGCTCAGCGCCAAGATAGTCGCCGTGAGGGAGCCGCTGCTGCAGGAGTTCCGCGCCGCCGACCCCGACGACACTGGTAAGCACTCTCTACTGTTCACGACAAAGTGAGCACTTTTGAAACCCCCCCCTGCTTAGTATCGACTTACATGCACGTTGTGCATCCTTACGCCTTATGTAAAATTATCATCGCCATGGGCCTCGTCACTTTATTCATGCGTCGGTCAAGTGAAACTGCGAAGTTATTAGAAAAGTTGACATTTTATAAATATGCTTATCTTTACAGACTGAGGCGTTAGAAAGAACAGAAAGTGAGATAAATAATTTAAATGATCACAAATGGTTACCTAACCCTTTTTATTCGACGGTAATAAATGGAACTACTTTCCATCCGTCTTTACCAACTTTACTGGGCGCATGTCACTCATGGCGCGCGTTAAAATTTATATTCAGGTAGCGGCAGTGACTTTTTTCTAAGGTTGATTTCAAAAGTGCTCACTTTATCGTGAACAGCGTATAAATTGAAGTAAAGCAACTGCCTTTGGAGCACTGCACCCGACTATACAGCATGAAGAGCTCATAAAAAAATGAGTACAGAAACCATACAAATTGTCAGAAAAGTGCGATTTATGCTGTATATGAAAGAAGAATGTGTATATTTGTCAACGATGTAGAATATTTTACTAAAATATACTTTTCAAATGTAAAAAAAAAAGAAATCGATTTAAAGAGTCTGTATTTTTAACAAAATTTAAGCGCATTTCCATTTTGGATGCTTGAGAAAGTAAAAGTTGCAAGAAATTCTTCGTCATGGGACATCGTCATAATGTTTACTATGGTTGTATGTGAAAAAGTTGTAATAATAATGTGGGAAATAATTTTTTATAATTAATTTAATGTGCGTCCATTTGTCACAAACATTTATGGCTAAAACTGACGTAAATAAATTTAATTATAAATTTAATATGATACATTATTACTATGATTTTATTACACATGATCACAGTAAATATTATGACGATCTTTCTTGATGAAAATTTTCGTGTAAAATCGGCTTTCCAAAGAATTATAAACGGAAACGCACTTCAATTTTATTATAAATGTGGACTCTACCGATCGATTAATATTTTTACATTGAAGAAGTATATTTTAGGAAAATATTTTATAATGTTGCAAAGTAAGTACTGTTTTCTTTCATACACAGCATACATCGCACTTTTCTGACAATTTTCGTGGTGTCTGTACTACTTTTTTATAAGTTCTTCACTTTGTATAGTTGAGTGCAGTGCTCCATAGGCAGTTGCTTTACTTCAACCTTAAGGTGGAGTCATAATACCCCAACGAACCCAGCACGAAAACCTCGACACGACGAAATTCCAGTAGCAGCCAATGAAAAGCAAGGTCACTGACGTCAGCCCGACAAAATCGCAGTCCGATAGCCCGACAAAACTAGGTTCTGTTTAAACTTTGCGTTGTGTCGGGCTCGTAGAAGCGCGCAAAATATTTTAATACAAAGTTATAAAAAAAATTAATGTGCATTTCCCTACTGCAGTAAATAATAAACTAACTTGCCGCCAAAATAGCGTTCCTGTTTGTTTTTGAATACTTTTTTTCTTTTGTATAAATTCCAATATTGTCAAAAGCAAAATAATCATTCACTTTATCGCGAGTTTTAAAAAGTAAATACTGGACACTTTAAGGATAACTTGCCGTTTTAATATTTTCCAACAGCCAACTAACACACTTCTCGGGTAGATTTCGTCGGGATAATGTGAATACTGAATAAAATATCATGTAAAATTCCGTCGAGTTCTGACGTCGTGTCAGTCGCTCGTATCGGGTTCGTCGGGATTTGGTGACTCCAGCTTTAAGCGGGGCCACATTGGTGTAGTGGTTAGGCTACTCGCCTCCCAATTGGGCGAACCGGGCTCGAATTCCCGGCGGGGTCGCGCCCGGATTTTCGCATGTGGGAATCGTGCCGGAAGATGCCGCTGGTCGGCGGGGTTTTCTCGGGAATCTTAAGTTTACCCCGCCGTTTCATTCCGGCGCTGCTCCTTACTCACCTCACTACGCCCTCATCGGCTCTTGAGACCTCGATGTTAAGAGCAGCCCAAATCTCTTCACTCACTCGCTACTGTCAAGCGACTCGCATATGATGGCTGCAGCCACGGGGTTTATAGTTCGTTCATGGTTACTTTCAACTATTTCTGAAACCCTGCTGAAGTTCTACTTTCAACTTTTCTGGGGCCACGGTGGCTGAGCGATTAGCTCGCTCGCCTCCCACCAAGAGGAACCGGGTTCAAGACCCGGCCGGGTCACCTGACCCTCGCAAGTGGGAATCGTGCCGGACGATGCCGTTGGTCGGCGGGTCTTCTCGGGGATCTCCCATTTCCCCCGCCCCCTCATTCAGGCGCCGCTCCACATTCATACCTCAATCACCCTCAACGGCTCTCAAGACCTAGCTATTAAGAGCTTCCCAAATCTCTTCACTTCACTTCAACTTTTCTGTGGTCCTGTTAAAGTTACATTTTGAAGTCTCCTGAAGTCCTGCTAGCGTTATACTTTCAACTTTTCTGAAGCCCTGCTGAATTTCTGTTTTCAGCTTTAATAACTCGTTTCAAATGAACAAGTAATGCGTAGAGGCCTGCAAAATTCACGTTATTATTTGAGGACAAGTTAAACTTCAAACACATGTACCTTTGCAATATGTTTTTCATTGGACTGTGTTTATTTGACACACCTGGGTAGCTCTACGCCTGTGAATGAACACTTCAAAATAGTGTGCCCCAATCGCATGCAGTTTAGTCAGAAAGGGCGTGACTACACATTTATGCAGCAGCCAATGGTGACACAACGTCGGAGCTAGTGCATACAGTACTGTGAAGTTCAGCCTGATGCCAAAAATAACGCGAATTTTGTAGGTCCCTAGTAATGTGTTATTTAAAATGTTAATCGTAACGATAAAAAATAAGCATAGACAAGTGAAGCGGTTTTTTTTTTCCTTTTACTTTTATCGCAGTTGCAACTACAAACTGATTTTTTAATACTAACAGCATTTGACTGGTTATTTTCTACTTTCAAATAGCATTTTCCGCGTATTTTTCATATAATTCGGCCATTTAAATTTATTTGACCTGTTTAATGGGTAAACACAAAATAACCAATATTTATATCGTTATTTATTGGCACAAAAATAATTTTCGTTACACTTCTCCTAACTACAGATGACTGAATTCAGCTGTCATAAATTTTTCCTTCTCTACATTTTCTGCATAAGCTCCTGCAAGAATTACAATTTTACTCCCTTGCTTCGCACAAAATAAAAGTTACACAGTCACAAAGCTGAAACAAGAGATGCCAAAATGTAGCGTCTTCATTAATTTTAGAATCTGTTTATTAGTATTATTCATTTTTCAGTCGTGCGTTGCAAACTGAACATATGCAAAAAAAAAAAAAACATTTGTAGCAAAACAAAGCAGCTGTTATTTTATATTCGTATTGGGTATCAGTAGTGTTTTTCTTTTCCATACAATATAACTTAATTTCTAGACGTATATTGTTTTCGTTCCTTGTGGGTCTCGTCAAAATTAAAATAGGCTATTCTGGGAAATTAAATCACTTGTCATATTCATAAATGAAACAATTTATTATTTTTGGCAACTTTGTAAATCAAAATAATTATTTTAACGCGCGCCATTGAGCTATAATAACATTACTCGTGTTCTAATTTCTCGATGCTATTATTTAATGAGTTTTTTTTTTTTTTTCGCGTGCGGCGGGCTAAGGTCATATAATAGGATTGAATCACCGGCATGTTAACGAAATTCCTATTTTAATGGAAATTTCAAATGTTAGTAAAGCGCTTCAAAACTGAGGTCTCTTTCGTAATGATATCTTTCGACACACTGTGAACCCACTGTGCTGTAAAAACCTATTCTGCGATTATATTAAGTGGAACGATATTCAGTGAACATTCAGCAAAATAAGCTTCTACTAACTGGTCATAAAGCATGCCGTCTGACCGATACGTAGGGATAGGAAAAATTCGCGAGTTCAGTGACCTGTAGGTTAGACTCCACAGTCCTGTGTATACTCGAGCCTCAAATGTTTGTTCATTGGCTGCTGCTCCAGAGAGTAGCCAATGTTACTTCACACCTGGAAGTGTGACACTCGCTACTTGTTTCCTCGCAAGTCTGTTAGTGGCTCAGAGACGTCCAGGGCGTGTCTAATAAACCGCGATCATATTGTAAAGTCAACTTCAGTGTACACGTGTTTGACGTCTATCTTGTCCTGTAGTGAACTCGCGAAATGTTCCTATCCCTGCTGATACGTTTTGTGTGCGAAGTCTCTTTATTTCTACTTCAGGGAAACATTACATACAAATATTCAAAAGTGTCTAAGAAACATTTATACAACTCAAACTCTGTATTTCACTCTGTGGCCTGATCAGAAGGTAACGTTCGACAAAAACCACTAGGCATGTGTGACACAGGCCAACGTAACTCAGTATATAAAAAAGAATCAAACCACAGTTGAGTCACCAACATTATGTCAGAGCTGCTCCAAGTTTCAGAAATACAAACAGTCTACATTCAGCTTATATGCGCACCTGTCTAAGTCGCCAATCGCACAAGACATTAAGTTGCTCTACGGCATGAGTTCAGCCATTTATCTCTCTTCATATATAATTCTATTAAGTAATAGGGTTTAGTACTTTGAAATATCTTATTTGTTTATGCGCCATCAAACGTGATACGCCTGTGTGTCGCGAGCAGTTTCCACGAATCCCGAGGCAAACTGCACCGATTAAAAAAAAAAAAAAAAAAATCCCGCTCTTCCAATTATAGGGCGGGGACACTCAGAATTTACTTGTAATTTTGAATGTGTCACGGAATATATGTTTAAACTCTTTAAATTTAAATGGTTAAAAAAAAAAATGAACATGTTCGTAAGGGTAGACTCTGTAAAAGAATGCGAACAAAAACACGGCGACACTTATCACCATTTTCATATTTTGATACGACTAACCCTACTACGTAATTGAACAAAGTATATTGCTACTTAATCTGGATTTTAATTTGTGTCTATGAATGCAAAAAAAAACCGACAATTTCAGCCCTCTCAGGGGCCGCGATGGTGTAGAGGTAAGACTACTCGCCTCCCACTCAGAACAAGGGTTCGATTCCCGGCGGTGAGCTCTACCCCCTCCCCACGGGCCAACTCAACGACGGATTTTCGCACGTGGGAATGATGCCACTGGTCGGCGGGTTTTCTCGGGGATCTCCCGTTTTCCCCCGCCCTCTCGTTCCGGCGCTACTCCATACTCACCTCACGTCACCCTTATCGGCTCTCAAGACCTCTCGATGTTAAGAGCCGCCCACATCTCTTCACCCACTCGCTCGCTATCTTCCTTGGACATTTTTTCCGGATTAAAACCAGTCGCCGCTTGAAATACTGAGTAAATAGAACACAGGCGGAGCTTGTCCAAGCTATTATTCATCGCTATCGTAATGCTTCCTTAACTGAGGAGACGTGGTTGTGTTTTTTGGGCGACGCACGCAAACGCGCTTTGGCGAGACTGCGCGACGCGTGATCCACCCGACGCTCACCGACAAGATTGCAGTTTATCTTCTCCTCGAGCGCCGAGCGTCGCGGCTTCGCGCGCAGGCCAATCTTGCAAGGAAATTGCATTTTTTGTCGCTCGAGATTCCTCCGCAAGCCGGCCCTTGCCTGTTGTCTTCACCCATACACTCAACCCTCCCACCTTCCCCATCCCCCTCGGCGGAGCGAAAGATATTTCAAATGGAAAAGGGAATTATTATTTTTTTTTTCGGGAAGGTGTTGAAGCAGCAGTAAATTTAATTTTCCAGTGGTGATACGTGGACATGGAACAGGCGAACGACGATAGTTTCACTACCATCTAAGGACCGGTTGCACCAATATCGCCACCGATCCGGGATCAAATGATCCTGGTTCCGAACAATGATCCAGTTTGATCTTGGTGCCAATGTAAAAGTGTCGCACCAACGAAATTTCAAGGTACTGGATCTCCGATTCGTTGATCCTGGTTCCAAAGTGAAAGATTGATATTAAGTATGAGACAAATTTTGCCATTGGTTCGTAATACATGACGTCATGAAAGTATGCGTATTTTTGGTAATAGATAGAACTAGATGTGCGATATTTGATCTGTTTTAAGTGAATTATTGTTATACGAGTTTTACTGAATAATATTCAATTACATATAATGTTGTTTTAATTTCTCAAGCAAACAATCGAACGTATTTATATATGGTGGCGTATTTTTTAAACTACATTTGTCGACGATTGCTGCTGATCTCGGATCGAGATTTCGAAGCACCAATTTCGGCGGTTCGAAATGAACTAAATCTCGATCTCCAGTCCAACTCTGAACTCGAATGGTGCAACAATTTTCCATGTCGATCTTAGATACGATCTCAGATCGAGTTTCGAACCACGATGGTGTAACCGGTCCTAACACCTCTTTGGTGTGCAGTATGTTTTATTATCCGACTGTGTTATTTTACCTTTTTTTTCTTTTGCAATTTCATGCGTTAATACAACAAGAACGTATTTTTATTTTTTCAAGCTCTTGGATTCGAGGTATTATTTTATAGCTGTGTTTGGATTGATTGCCACATAGCTTTCTCCACTAGAACTTTAACTCTCCTTTATGTGAGCGGAGTGAATATAGGTGAGTAGTGGAGCAGCGCCTGAATGCAAGGGCGGGAGGAAACGGGAGTTCACTTAGAAAACCCGCCGGCCAGCGGCATCGTCCAGCAAGACTCCCACATGCGAAAATCCGGGAGCGACCCCACCAGGAATCGAACCCGGTTCGCCTAGGCAGGAGACTGGTAGCCTGACCACTACACCACCGCGGCCCCAATTCATCCGCGATCTCGTGAACCCTTCAAGATGAAATCCGCAGTCTTAAGTTGGAACGCACGTACGTTATGTTGTCATAACCTTAATACTGTGACATATAGTTTTGATTAACTTAGTATACTTTTCTCATGTTACCATAACTTTTTGCAGACAATGTCATCTCGGAAATGGCTATAAAATGTGGGATAGCGATAAGCGAAACGTAGGGTTCCAGCCCTTAGCTGAAAGGTCTATATTCGAAGTTGCAGTCAAAAAATTATACAAATATTTAACTGCTTCAGCAGGTTTTTTTTTCGCGACAAAGCCCTATCAATGGAGATTTATGAAATTCAGTTTTTTCTTGTAGTAGAAACTTATATTCCTTAACTGAGCACGTTTTATCGCTGATAACACGACTGGCACGCTTTCATGCGAACGTAGTTTCGATCCAAAAGAATTATCGTTTGTATATAAATAGGTATAAACTTTTCGCTGTTAATGGGACACTTTTGGAAGCCTTGCTTAGGATCTACTTTTTTGGTCAACTAGTATCAACCCGCCATTATCACAATCATCCTTAGCTTTCCAGCTTGTGGCCAGGTGAGCTTGGTAAAACGCTTTCATCTGTCTGTCTCTCCACTACACTGTATCTTCTATCTCTCTCACACACACACAAACTGTTTCCCAGTCTTCGCCTCATCTCCTCATTCCCTCGGCCACTTGTTCCTCCCATCTCTTCTTCGGTCTTCCTTTTCGTCTTCTTCCATTTAGCTTCAGTTCCAACATCCTTCTTGTCGTCCTCTCACTTTCCCTACTCTCGACGTGTCCATGCCACCTCTAAGATAACCGTCAGCCGCTGTATTTGTACTTTCTCTCGTACCATTTCATTTCGAAATCTACCCTTCCTAGTTACCGCCATTGTGCTCCTTGCAAATTTCATCACCGCTGTCTTTTTATTTCCATCGTCTTGTCCACCATTCATGCTTATGCACCATATTTTACCATGGGCACAAAATGTCATTTACAGTATCCTCCCACCATACGTAAAATCACCATTTATTGCACCCAATCACATAATTCAAAAGCCAACCAAGTGTACACGTGAAATTGTCAGGAACGTAAATATATTACTATTGTACTAACTCGTGTTTATTTTCTTGAAATAAACATAAATTATATTAAGTAAATTCTGTGTCCTTAAAAGTAAACGTTATTTTTTTAATGCGATGTTTGAACATGGAATAAATCTGCGGCGTCTTTGTCGTCAAAATAACCGGAAGTCTTACTAGTCAGTATGTAAGTTTGATTATATGTGGTTATGGCAATGAACATTTTAATTATTGTTAGTTAAAATTGGTTAGTTAACAGCAAACCAGTTATAGAGTTCTCTTAACGTCCTCCGTGATAAACGAAGGCGTGTCAGCTTATTTTAAACTGTGTCAAAATGCTTTCCTAATATCGGCGAACAAAGACTATTCCAACAGCAGAAACGAAGTATTAAATTTAGTGATATTGAGTTTTTATATAAATTTATTCTACCGGAGAATACTTACTTCCGCTGTGATAATTTTAAACACAACGATCTTGTTTTGTGGAAGAAATGTTGTTTGGTGTTTTTCAGAGTAATTGCTTAAATTGATCATTCGCGTAAAGTTATCAGAACGTGTTTCTTGTTCCTAACGTGCAAAGAGCACACGTATTTTAATAAAGCCAAGTTGAATTATTATTTATTCCAACTTCAATAACCAGTTTAAGAATTGTCTACATGTTTGTTGTTTGTGACTGAGTTCTGGCGTGTTTCGATGGCATTGCAGAATTCCACCGTTTTTGTACGTAATCCAGCTATCTTGCTTTCTCATTACAGGTGTCAGTCGTAATGCCTTTATTTATTTTTTGTATATTAGCGTTTCGAACTAATAAAGCAAGTCATGGTTTATTTGGATTATTTCATCGCACAAAATGAAATTTCCAGTATTGTTTTGTGTGATTTCAATTGGAATTACAAGCTTAATTGTGTTAAATGATTTGATATGTGAATCGCACGCACGAGGAACACTGCAGTAATTGTTTCCCGTGAATTTTAATTTAATTCGACGAGCGCCTTTTTTTTATATATAACTTCCTTCCTTTTTCTCGCTATTCTGGGTATGGATGGCGGCGTACATTTGAGACTTAATTTAGTTCAACCTCGCATATTGAAACAGCGCGTACGTGTATGGATTACTGAGTATTTGAAGCCGGGACATTGCTGTCCGCATGTACAGCCTGTTAGACATCGCGTCGGTTCGAAATTCGCAGCTTAATTTGAAATTGAAGTGTCAACGGTGGTTACACAGTCTTGTCATGTTCCCGGATACAGTTGAACGCCGTCAGCTGAAGAATAACTATTATTCTCTATTCGCGGTTTCTTCCCACTTTTTTAATCAAACCTTCGGAAAATCACCCGAGGTATGATGCGTTTGGCTGTTTCCTAAATATGCCATGTAACACAAGCGTTTTATACTTCTGTTAACATAAAGCTACGAATAAAAAGAGCCAGTTAATAGGTGTGTTGGTAATACATAATAGGACATAGTTTTTTTGCGAAATATTTTTGCATTGAGTGTGTATTACTGCGATGCTTTGTCGCTTTGGTGTATATTTTCTAAATTCGTTTATGCTTTGTTTTCATTAGAGGGAGGAGTATCACGAAAGTATAACTGTAGCAGAGCTTCAGAAAAGTTAGAAGTATCCGTGAATGGACTGTACAGTTTTGATAGTAAAAGTCCTTTTTGTTTTCACAACAGGTATCTACAGACTATAGACTTAAATAAGCCATGAGCACACCTGTAGATTTCTTTTGACTCTTTGGTTATTGGATTCATGTGTTTGTAAAAGACATTTCCTTGCTTAACGAGGCCGCTCAAAATAATAATAATAATCCGACATCTATGGTAGTTGCCTATTGATGGGTGTGCTTGTGTGAGTGAGGCAATCAAATGATGTTCACGATTAAGTGAGCACTTTTTAAATGAACCTTTAAAAAATGGCACGGCTCCTACGTGCCATATATTTTAACGGTCTCACTGAGTGACGTGCGCCAAGTAAATTACGTAACGATGGATGGAAAGCAGTTCCATATCTTAACGTCACATAAAAAGTACTAAGTAACCATTTGTAACAACGTAAATTGTTTATATTTCTTTCTATTTTTTTAATGCGTCTATGTGTAAAAATGAGCAGATTCGAAAAATATTTACTTTTGTAATAATTTCACCTTTCCACTTGACCGACGTATGAATAAAGTGACGAGGCCCATGACAGCGTTGATTTTACATAAAGCGGAACAACACACAATGTGCATACATCCTAAACAGGGCTTTCAAAAGTGCTCATTTTATCGTGAACAGCCTATATCGATGAAGCGCTACGAGCGATTTTGACCGGCGTGTGTAAAGCGGTATCGCCTCTACGCGCAAGCCACTGTGTTAGCGTGCAGTGATTTCGTAGTTATCGTGCCACTTCGGGAATTTAAGTGGCTCTGTAGCAAAGCCAAATGCATACCCCTACTGTAGTTTTGCATGTATGCGGTTAGTATATCTTGAGAGACAGCAGTCTGGAAATAGCCGTGTTTAGCTTGTCGGGTAGCATGGAAATAATGTTGCCAATGTGCGTGATATCTTGAAAGAACCATTCCGCATTCATCCGGAATGTGTTTTATTTTCGTAGTTAAACATATCGAGGGCAAGTTTAAAGGCTGTTCACGATAAAGTGAGCACTTTTCAAATCAACCATAGAAAAAGTCACTGCCTCTGCTTACATATATTTTAACGAGCACACTGAGTGACACGCGCCGAGTAAAGTTGGTGACGACGGAGAGAAAGTAGTACCATATCTTAAAACATCTAATAAAAAGTGTTAGGTAAACATTTGTCACAAGTTAAATTATTTCTTTCGCTTTCAGTTTTTTTTAAGCGCCAAAGTGTAAAAATTGATAGACTTTAAAATAGTTAATTTTCTAATAATTTCCCAGTTTCACTTGAACGACGGATGAATAAAGTGGTGAGACCAATGGCAATGCCATATATAAGGCGGGAGAATACACACCGTGCTTATTTCGTGGGGGGGGGGGGGGGGCTGCCAGGAACGTCTGTTACAAGCTGAATAAAACTTAATTCTGAGAGCGTAATATATTAGAATTAGAATCAGTAGCGTGCTTCTGTTTTCGGCATTTAATGTTCACCTGAAATTAGTGTTTTTGGTTTCGATTTTATTTTTTTATTCCTTTTATTACTTCTGTGTTATTATTTTTAGTCAGGTGTCACAATCTCTCCCTTGTATGTATTCGATCCTGCGGAATTTCTTGCAGACTTCTCATGCGTTGGTAGGTTTAAATTATTGTAGTATTTATGTTATAGACATTTTCGTAGGCTTTGAGAGCACGTGACTTACAAACTTTCAGGTGGAAAAAAATTATTTAATATTTAAAGATTTCTAACAGCAATACTTTTGAAATTTTATTGTTTACCAATGGTGAAACAGAACGAGTTTAAAATAGTACTTGGAGACTGCTGATGTTTGATTGTCGTTATTGTTTCTACTCGTGCAGGATTTTTATAGCTACGGTAAACGTTTAAATATGATAGATAATATAATGAGAAACAACGTTAATTTAGGAAAATTGATGTCGGCATACGTCTTAAAACGACACGAGGTGTCATTATCGAGCAGTGCTTCACACCTTGTAGGCAGGCACTCCGAGATGCGCCATACAGTTGCTTGCTGCCTACATCTCAGGGGAAACAGTAGTTTCGGTGTCTTCTATTTGCATTGTTTGTTAATTTTGATTACTTAATTACACTTACGTTTCCATAGTTAATTCACGAAAAATTCTCACACTGGTGAATTCTTTTGCAAATGACAGGCGTGTTCGCGACCAGCGCTCACGCGCTCTGTAGCCTCAAAATCAGGACGTCGCTGCTTTCGCACAATGGTTTTGACCGACCTTACTCCAGAAACTGGGGTGAACAACAGCCCCAATTAAGGAAATTATTCCTCACCTAGGACTGGCCATTCACAGCCCAACCGCCGCAGGTAGGGCGAGGCCCTAGGCGTGAACCCGTGGTTACCTAGATGTGTTTTTAAAATAATAAAAATTTAAGCAAATCCAATTTAAACGTATGTTGAGCCAAATGATTCCTGGGTTGCTCACGATATCTTTGTATGAATTAGCTCACAAAATGATCCCAACAGGGTATAATAATTAAACAAAACTATTAAGCAAAGTCCCGGTTGAGGTAATTTATTTTATATTACCTTAAAAATATCATGTTCAGCTCTGAACACGTAATCTCTTTTGGGAATTATTTTGATGTAAACACAATTATCAAATATCTTCGAACTTAATACTCAAATATCTTTACAAAATAAAACTTTTTTTTTTTTTTGGAAAATAATTATCTTTGAATAAAATTATAACTTTATAATGAACTTTCATAATCAGTCAGTTAAAATCAATGGGGCCCAAGGATCTATAGAATGTATTTGATTACATTGTATTGCATTACATTTTATGTTTTTTTTCTTTTTCGGAATTTCTAAACTACCATTAAAAGTTCGAAAGTAGCAGCATGCGCATGCTTGGTTAGTGATTTTTTTTATAGCCAAAATCAGATATTTTTGTTGGGTTTCACTGGTCCACTGGCGAAACTGGCAGAAACGCCGAGCCAAACTCGTTAACAAGGCATGTTGCTTCGGGTGAATAGGATACACCGGATCAGAATTCCATTTTCAGATACTCCAGGGCCAGCAACCCGATATCCATCAACTCGAGAGTCGCATTCACCTCAAGTTGTTGACCGCACTAAGGCAGTGATTCCCAATTTGAAACCATCAGATAGTATATAAAACGAAAAATGCCAAACAGCAGTAAATACGAGACGTTACATCGCTGAGAAAATGTCCAAGAAGAGTGAAAAAGACGGTATCATCAAAAGTCGAAAATCGCATCAGCGAAACATTCATAAACACCAAAGATAACCTTGTACTGTATATTCTTACCACGATCGTCGTGCAGTGAAAAAGGACATAAGACATCACTATGAATTTTATAACCTATATTATTAGTTAATTAAGAAAATATGTGTTGTAGAATAAATAACTGGACTTAAAATATAACTCTTATAGTTAATTATGAAAATGTGTGCAAAAGAAAGTCCTAACTAAAAAGTCATACTTTATGTTTACAAAATCAAACTAACAAAAGACAATAATTTTTTTAAACTTACAGAATTTTCTGTCACATACTTTACATAAAAGAAACCTGTCCTTTAATTTTATTTTTCATTTTGACATATTAGCACTATTTAATAGTGACTGCCATATTAGAGAGACCAGATATATTAAAATGAATTCAAACTTTGCACGATAGATGGCAGTGGAAACTAGGAACGAAAAGTTGTTCTTCAAAGGAAAAGTATAAAACTTACCAAACAACATAATTATTAAGAAACAAAGCGTGCCAACACATAAAAACGGCACAGTTTATGCAAAGGCTTGCGCCCTGTTTTTTTATGTAAAGAAATCTTTGTAGTTCAACCCCGGTTACAGCATCTGATGGAAAAGAATCTGCGTGCACTGATGCCAACATACTAGAGCCTCGAGTATTCCGCGGACCGATGTGGCACCAGGCTAGACTTTACAGTCCTCTGTACACTCAACACACACACGTTTAATCATTGGCTGCTGCGAACAAGTGAGTCTCATGTACAGTACTGTTCAACGTTCACTCACACTTCTACAGCCTGCTTATTACTGGCTGACAGTCGAACTGGGCATGTTTAAAGAACTGCTGCGCAATCACAATGGTAGGAGACAATAACAAGTGATTGAAAGTCTGCTTTACCACCGGAGGAATTCTTGAAAGACTCGTGGCTCTACCACTTAGCAAAAACAGTGTTCTACGGTGATAATTTCGACAGGTAATATCCAATCCCATCTGCTTGGGTCTTAATTACTTCGTGTCATTTAAACTGGCAAAGGGACGATGACTTCTTCCACGACATTCCACCCCAATTACCAGAGGCTGCTCCTCTGGAAATTCAGGCAAACATAATGTTTAGACGTGTTGGGGCCCCGCCGCATTTCGTCCTTTGTGTTCGCCACCGCATCGACGACGCTTTTAGAAGCGAATGGAGTTGGGAAAAGGACTTGTGTTATGGACACCGTGGTCACTTGAACTTAAAGGTAGTACGATCGCTGCTACTGCAAA
Organism: Dryococelus australis; assembly: GCA_029891345.1. Classification (NCBI taxonomy): domain Eukaryota; kingdom Metazoa; phylum Arthropoda; class Insecta; order Phasmatodea; family Phasmatidae; genus Dryococelus; species Dryococelus australis. The sequence goes on from CM057003.1 coordinate 50,342,167, forward strand.
CAATGCCGGCCAGACGTGAGGGATTGGTATGCCAACATGCGCAGAAGACGGAAATCCGTTTACCTCATCATAAGTACAGTTAACTTGATTAAACATAGTAATTTAATGTAGGGTATTGTTTAGACCACATTAGATCACTGTTAAACGAATACGATAAATGTAAGGTAGACTAACTGTTTCTTCGTAGAAATGGCATTTCAGTTTACATAAAGATTTGTCCAAATGGCATTTACGAACAGTGAAGTAGATCTTTCCTACATTTTTTTCAGCAAAATCTTGCTTCTATATTAAAAAAATTATTAATTAGCTTATCTTGAATATAGTGTGCATGATTTAAAGCACTTATTTACGAAAAAAAAAGGGTTCGTTGATAAATTTTGGGATTCAGAAGTAGATTACATACTATTTACACTCTATAGTCCCTCTGCGGTTAAGGGATGTATGTATCACGGTTTGAATCACCAAATATTGAGAGTCCTACCGCTGGTGAGACTTGCGCGTGCAGAAAGCAAACATCAATACGCCAGATGGCCAGATAGACCGTTCGCGGTAACTTTCAACTTTACTGAAGCCCTGCTAAAGATATCATTCCAGGTTTCTCCTTCACTTCATGCAAAGAAAGCCTAACCGAGTCTATACAATTACACCAAAGGGACAACGCACCACTCTCGTACGCACAAAGTGTAATATTTTTTTGAAGAAGAACTATTTCTTACTAAGTATTACCAACACACATATCTTATCTCTTAAAATTTTCATATTATCTTAAATTAAATATTATAATTTATATATAAAATAAATTAAAAATTCACTTTTATGTTCTTTCATGTTAATACAAATATAAAACGCTTGTGGTAATAACATAATTAGAAAAAAAAAAACAAGCAGGTTATACATGGGGTGATTTTTAAAAATTTTCATTCAAATTGTAAATTTTATATAATCAACCACTTTCAATACTATCTCTGAAACTAAAATTATGACACGAAAACGAAGGGGTGCAGCTGAGCCTTAATGACCCACCCAAGTATTCGCCTGGAATGATTTAGGGAAACCTTGGGAAACCGTAATCAGGATGGCTGGACCGGGAATCTAACCCGAGTCTTCCTTAATGCGAGCCAAGTGGGTTACCACTGCGCCACCTTGCTCGGTTTGAGAGCTAGACTTGTATAGAGTTGTGGTTGTTGTTGTGTTGGCAGGACTGATCACGGTGACGGAGTGGTGCGCGGCGATGGATAGCCGCACGGGGCTCAGTATACCGTGGAGGATGCTGCGAGAGAAGCTGGCGAGCCAGGACCCCATCTCCAAGAAGGTCGAGTACATGACCACCTTCCAGGAGCACCTCCCCGGCAAGAAGGCCGTGAGTATCAACCCTCCGACTGCTCGAACTGTGCTGGGGGCCGCGGTGGCTGAGCAGTCAGACTTCCCGCCGCCCACCAAGGCGAACCGGGCTCAATCCCCGGCCGCGTCGCAGGATTTTCGCAAGCGGGAATCGCGCTGGATGATGCCGCTGAGTCGGCGGGTTTCCTAGGGAAACTCCCGCCTCCCTCGCCCCCTCATTCCGGCGCCGCTCAATACTCATCTCAATCACCCTCATCGGCTCTCTAGACCTCGTTGTTTAAGACCCGTACAAACCTCTTCACTCGCTTCCCCAGGTCCTGCACTATCTCAAGAGAAGTCTGCGGACTGTACGTCCGAGGTCAAGAAGCGAGGGAGCGATACGGGCGACACTCACACGCACGCCTAGCGCCTTAAAGCTCTTACGCGCATGGCGTGCAGTGTTTCCGTCGTGATCCTGCACTGTGCAAATTAGATCTGTAATTGTGGGACTTTATTACACACGACGAAAGCCCACAGATTAAACTACGCCCGTATGTTTCTACTTGTATCTTACCGCTTAAGAAAACTGTAGATACACGATTTAAAATTGCTATATTTAACCATTTTCGTGAATTTTTTTCTCCATGAATATACTTAATATGATAAAAGTAAAAACGTAGAGCCATAGATAATTGTTTTTTTTTTTTCCTTTTCTGGCAGAAAGTCGTATTTCCATTTAATTACGGAGATACGCGAATACGCGCAAACAATTATTTCACAGAAAATGTGTCACTGTGGACTCCTCTTAAGCGTGTATGCCACGATGGAAGATTCCTTAGACGATTCCAATTGGCTGCAGGGCCACTTGAATGGATGGTTATATGGAAGATTTGGCCATCTGCTGGCCGTATTCATAGACGTTTTCGTAATTGTTAGTGTGCAATTTGCGATGGAAATGGAATGTTTTCTAAAATGTTGACATTTTGACATTTTAGCAATCAGAGAGAGGGCGGAGGAATTATTTTGTTAATTTTGTTTTTATAAGGAGATAAAAATTAATAAATACTATTAAATAGTAAAGGAAAAATCACGAAAATGTTAGCTGATTCTAAAACAGCATTGTGTGAAAATTGTAGTGAACATTCGTGGTTATTTAAAACCAAATCTCCTGTTGTAAAAACAAAACGATCAGGTTATGTTCATAAACGTATAATACTAAAGTAATAAATGAAGTCCACCTAGCGGTGGAAATTATCCCTATGCCGAACTCTCCAATAATAAATCTCGCTTTGTTCCTAACCCGTGTATAATTAATCTTCTTAGTATAAGCTCTTTGAATGAATAGTGCAATAGGGGTGAATGACTCGGTGGAGATTTTTGGACATTCGCCATTGCGATGCAGATGTCTGTCATGGAAAAACAGGACTGAACACGAAAAAATTCTTAAATAAAACAAGTAACCTACGGATAAAAAAATAAATGTACGTATACAACACAGGAGAGTTCCACGAGAGAACGTCGCATTCTGTCTGTTCTGGGCTTTGTGCATTCATATTCTAGACTACAGCATACCTGACTTGCATTCAGTCGTATCTGATATAACTGCTGTGTTCGGGTGCGTTTTCTTTGTTGTAATTAGTTGCTGTTCAATTTTTTGTCTCTATTCCCTCTTGTAATTTTCCAGTATTGTATACATATATTTATTTTCTCGTCCACAGGTTACATGTCTGATTTATGTATTTTTTCGTGTCCAATCCTGTTTTCCCATGACAGGCATCTGCATCGCAATGGCGAATCTCCAAAAATATCCATCCAGTCAACGCTTGATATGCTGTGTGGGACGGCAAATTGAACATTTTTAAGAGGATGACCATGTCCAAAACTGCATGGTTTGGGCGCTTTGGGGCCTGTGCCATGGCCATCATGGACACCAGATCTGATATATCTTGACTATTTTATTTAGGACACTATGAAGGGTATGGTGTATGAGACTCATGTGCCATCAGAGGAGAACCTTTTCGCACGAGTCCACGCAGCGACTGAAGTGCTGAGCACACAACCGTGCCTATTTGACCACGTGCGTAGATCTCTGCACCGCCTGCAGGAGGCGGTCGACATGCATTGCTGTTGTCGCAGCCGAGTCAGGCTGAAGTTCCTGTGCCTGGTCCCAGTGGGTACTACAGTAGGCAACTTCCAGATAAATTCAGTATGCACAGTACTCCCTAAAGATGTCCAGACCACAACCCACCTTAACTTCAGTTGCCACTTCAGCCTTAAATAAGTTCGGACTGTGCACACCTAGAGGGCGTTAGTACATTGCAGCCAACACAAGAAAGATATAGTAATTACGCTTTAATTGCCTGCAGTTGAATGGAGTCCAATAGAAGGATGTACGCTCCTTCCAATCTCCGTGAGTGGAGTGCTACCAACCTCAGGAGGTGGTCGACAATTCAAACCTCTTTTGTAATTTACTGCACGGTGTGATGCTCTTGTTGGGTTGGCGGGGGCGTCGTGACGTAATGTGGAACGCACGCCAATCGCCGTTACCGAAGCTTCGTCAAACTTTGACGCCCCACAGCGACCAAATCATGAACTTCCGAACATGGGCTGCGTCTTAAAAAATGATCGGTTTGCCATTCCGCACAACATACGAAGATTTTGCTTTCAGTTGACCATTTTAAAATGTCGTTAAAAATGTGGTGAGTTCGACGACGCCAGACTAAAATTTATGCCTTTTCCTAGTCTTCTTTTGCCACGAGGACTTCCGCTTTTCCTTTCCTCAAAAACTCTTGCAGGAGGCGGGATTTTGCAAGAAAGTATAGTTTTGTGGTGACTACTGATCTCCTCTTCATGAAATTGGTATAAATTTTTAGTTTCGGTTTGCAATCAATATCTGTAAACGGTGGCTCTTGCGACGTTTTCCTTGAAAATTCCACCGGATATATCATGGCGTTTCCCCCCTCCCCTCCCTAAATCAGTACTTTTCAATATTCTAAGAAAATGTACATCATATAACCTCTATAACCACTTATAGAGGTTATAAAGGGCATGTAGTAGGTACAGTTTTGACGAGGAACCCAATGTCCGGAAATGACCTGTTTCGGCGCTACACTGATGCCAAGAATCAAGATTTCAAAACCCATGGCAATGTTAATTGTACACATGGTGGTTGAATACACACTGCATACAAGTAGATCTTGAGCAGGGCTTTAAAAAAAATCCCAGTTTACCATGATAAGCTCATAGCAGGATTTGACTTCAGCAGCGAGTCTGGGCATGGACATGTCACCTCCGTGGATACTGAGCATGCGCGTGTGGTAACGACTTACTTACTCAGCTACTATCCTAGGCTAGTTTAACCCCTTAAGGAAGAATGAGAGAGGGGTTCCAACGGAACTATGCAGCCGACTGTACCACTTACACAACTCATTGGAAAGTAGTACACACGCCACGAACATTTCTATAAAAGTACGATTCATATGTTGCATATGAAAGAATAATTTTTACTCTCGGTGCTCCAGAAAGCACATTTCAAAAACCCCGCCGCGCAGTAGGCAATCCACCTTGACAAAAGGCCGACATCTGACGTCCCCTGATGCCATGTGTCTGTGCCCTGTGTTTCGCTTCAACAGTAACTTCACTAGCCATTCACTCGTCGATGAATGCGGTACAGTACATAATGGCCGAATACGCGTGTGCCGAGAATACCGACATGTTAATTTACGCAGAAGTCCATCGTAATGGTAGAGCTACTCAACACCTGTATCAAGAGCTTTATTCGCGCATCGTGTAACTTCGCCACATACAATTTTTCGCCGGATTAGAACAATGGCCGTGGAAAACAGTTATCTTCGAAGCTAACAGGGCGATTTGTGATGCTCCATGGAGTCACTGCACTCTCGAATTCTATGGGGAATGACTTCATTTAGTTGAAGTGAACCCGTCTACGAGTACTCGAGCCATTGCACGTTGTTGCGAATTAACTTTCAATTCAATTAATACTTGAAAGGGTCTATGGGCGTAGCTAATTATTGAGTCATGATTAGGTAGACCACAACAGTATAAGATAGGGTTTATTGAACATAAGGATTATACAAATGCTAAAATGGAATACCGAAATGCTAATTAATTAAAATATGTTTTATTACCGCACGCCACAACTATTACAATCTAATTGGAAAGTTCCCATCTTGTTCATGTTGCCGGAGGCTGATTCTAGGAGGCAGTTAACAACGGCCGGACACGCCCATCCCATTTCCACATATTCTTGGTCCGCTGCCCCGATGACAAAAGACGCCGCTCCCAATGTTACGTTGGCCTATATCGAGCGCGTTATTTAATATTTTCGGCCCCGTTTACTGTCCGGTGGAGGGGCTTTCTGCAGCTGTTTTTCGCAAGATGTTATTGCAATCACACTCGTGTCCTGGTTCAATGTTTGAAGGTGTAATCAGTCAAGCCGTTCAGCGAAGGCCCGATCACTTCATAACAACGTGCCAGGAACGTGTCTCGCGGCAGTGCCAGGTGTGTTCTGCATGGACAGCAAATACACATTGACCACCCTCAGAGGTCGCACACAGCGGGTCCAGCCGATAATGTACCACGCGTCAACCTCTGCACGTGTGGTTCCTACACTACTGTGTCGAGTGTGCTAGAGTTTCCATGACGCTATTCTTTTCACCGATGAACGCGTTTCGCCAGGGAAGCTGTTTTCAACTGTCGCTACTGCCACATTTCGGATGAAGGGAACCCTCATGCCACTCATCCACATGGATTTCAGTAGTGGCTCGGAATTAGTGTGTGGGTAGGTATTATCGATTATTGTGTGATTGAGCTGTGCATCCTTCCGTATCGCGTAACGTGTTTCGTGTACTTGACATACGTACAAGAATTACTGTTGGAGTTCTAGGAAAATGTGCCACTGAACATTTGTGCGGAAATGTGGTTCCGACATTATGGCGCGACGCCATACTTTTCACTTGCCGCCCTACAACATATCGACCGAACACTCGGAGAAATGTGGATAGGTCAGGGTGGATCGATTGCTTGACATCTAAGTCACCTCATTTAACTCCTCTCGGCTTTTTCATGCATGCCCATATGAAGAGATCCTGGCTGTGTTGCAGGACGATCTGCTTGCTCGAGTTGTGGCTGCGGTAGAAGAGATCCAGCACACACCTTGAATTATTGAGCGCGTGTATAGAAACGAGCTTCGCAAATACAATAAGAGTAACTAAAGTCATGGAAACCACATAAGCGATTTAAAACTACCTATATCGACGCTTTAGGCTAGTAAGAATTTACCTATTTTTGACTAAGGTAACTTAATTCTTATTTGGGGAAGAAAAAATTCATGAACGAAATTTTTCAGTTGGTGAGATCGTTATATTGACTTAGTTCATTTAAATTGCCGTAGTAATTATACCGTATTTCCATTAAACGCAAAAGATCATATCAAAAAATTAAAGCTAGCAATCACTGTATTTAACAGTAGAGAGAGGAAGTCATTGTCAAATTGGAAATTATTTCGTGGGAGTTCTTTTTACTTCTTATTTTTCGGCTCGTGTAGTAAAAAAATGTTAAACGGAGGAGAACACTATAAAGAAGATTCCTTAGAGAAATTGTATGAAGAATTACAGGTTTTAAGTTTTAAAAAAAAGTGAAGAGAATATATATATATATATATATATATATATATATATAGAGGCTGTCAGCAGTGATATTTTTATCTCAGATTATTTCCCAATATGATTTTGGTAAAATACGATTCAATGCATTTTACGGCGACCGTTTAATGTTTCAGTGCTGCCCCTGTTACCGCGTACGTACCTAGTACGGCAGTCTTAGAAAATAATGAACTATTTATTTCCGTCGAGTCCACATAGAAAAGTAGTAGAGCCAGTCATCAACTCCGGGCATTTAAACGAACCGTATACTGAACCTTGGTGCAGTCAGATGTTTAATAATAACTCTTAAAATTCTTGACGCAAAATCTGATACGCTAAGGTGGTATCCATTTCTTCTGTTAGGAGCGTTTGGGGTTTAAAAGAGTGCCGAACACGTTTATAGTAGTCCGTAAGTATCCTACAAGCAGCAAGGGGGGGGGGGGGGGGGAGGAATCAAGGCAGAGCAGTAACGCGAAAAACCTTGAAGTAACTTCGGAATCTAAATTATCTGAAGCTCTCAGCTTTTATGCATTGCTGTTTTATGGCGCACACAGGAAAGTATTTTTCAGTATCGACTGTTGTCGAGATTTCCTTCGTTTTTATTGGCTGCCATCAAACACACACCGTGACCTCTTATGTCCTGAAGGCTACCGAAATAGATGGCATTTACACTTGCTTACGAAGAGAAAACCTGCGACTTGATTATCAACCAAACAAAGATCACGCAGATGACGTAAAAACACATTCCCCCAACCCATTTGAATGAACGGATTTGAATCCCTGTAAAAAAACGTTTGAGTGTAAATTTTTTCAAAATATTTTTGGTTTCGGGATCGTCATAGCACTGTGAACTAAGGAAAAAATACCAAAATAACGGAAGAGTTCTAGACATATTTTAGAGTAATTATGAGAATCATACGACATAATGTTCTGCCAAACAAATTTTCGAACGTCATTTTAAATCAAAGCGTAATTTCAAGGACGTGTTTATTTAATTCATATGAATTACTTGAAGCATTGGTTCGCTTTGAATTAGAATTACATTTCTGGCTGTTGTATTTTGAATCTCATTTTAAAATTTTAAATGGAACTAAGAATGAAGCACAAACTGAATTTTTGAGAAGATTCTTTATCGTATTCTGGTGTTGTCGCTCGCGGACTAGTGCTTTCATGCATCCGTCAAGCAAGATATCTTTTCTCGCAAGTGGCTCCCGCCTTTACTCACAAGACTAAATACAACAACTTCGGGAAGTGACGGGGGAAGAATACGACCTGCATTAAAACAGCACTTAGACGCTCGTTGTTTGTTGTTTTGCAATTTGAGACTCGGGAGAAAGTTAACAACAGATGCAATAGAGATCATCCATTCACGGTTACTTCACGTTTTTCTGAAGCTTTGCTAAAGTTCTCATTCCAGGATATTCCTCCACCACGTGCAAACTAAGCTTAACGGAGTCTAGAAAATTCCACCAGAGGACAACACACCGCATTCGTGCGCACTCCGTTGAAATGATATTTTGCACGAGAACTATTTCTTACTACGCGCTACCAACACACGCGTTTTCTCACTGATTTTATTCGTATTTATTGTAAATGAAATATTATAAAATACAGAGATAAAATAACAACTAAAAAATAACATACTTTAATGTTAACAGAGGTAAAAAAAAAAAAAAAAGCTCATGATACATGGCGTATTTTGAAAATAACTAAACAGGTCATACATGGGGTGAATTTTCAAAGGTTTGATTCAGAAAGTGTGAATAAACCGCGAATAGGCTATAGCTGGGCTTTCTTTAGTTTGGTTACGCGGTATGTTTTGTTTGTAACCAGGGTGACAGAGATACCATACCCCAAGTTGAGGTGGCAGTGCGAAACTAGGCACGCCCCGTCCCGTAAGATTCTAGAGGATTTTCACGATAAAGTGAGCATTTCTGAGGCGCTAGTTACCTCTTTCTTTTAACAATTTTTATCCTTTGCCACCTTTTTAAATAGATATTGTCACGTAAGTAATAAACAAAGTGCGTATACTCCACTCCACTCAAAATTTAACGTCCTAGGCAAAAATAAAATAGATTTATTGACTTTTATTTCAAGTAAGAGGGCTTTCAAAAGTGCTCACTTTACCATGAATAGCCTATATATGAGATAACTTTTGTATTTATGTGGAGTATGGATATTCCCTTCAACTAACAGACCATGTTTCATTATCACATTTAATTGATCTAAAACTTCCAATAGCAGCATAATGTACTCTGGGACATAACGAACTTTTCTCTGAAAAATTTTCTTTTTTTGGGTGATGACGGAAGTATGAACACAAAGTCAAAATCTCATAAAATTAATATTTATGCAAAGAGAGAAATGCAAGAAAAAACTAGAAAAAAATCCGTAAACTTAATTAATTCTTACAGAAGATATATTGTAGAATCGCCTTTCCTTGCTAGGTATTTTATTTCGCAGAGTCATTTAGAGGCAGGGTATTGTTCTCTAGCATTTGGCAGCACCAAGAACAACAATGGCAGTGACAACGAATGGCTCGTCGTCTCTTAGACGCGACGCTCAGAACTGGCGTGTAGTATTTAAATCAAGTCACGCAGCGCTGAACTATAGGGACGAAATTGGGGATAGTGTCATTTTATTAGCAGAAATACAACAAAAAAAATTAAATTCCAGACGCATATACAAATCAGTGGTTTTTTGAGATAAATCAGTCTGAAAATTATGTTTATACTGACAAGTTGCAAGCTAATGTTTTGCCGTCTGTCAAATTTCCTCGTCCATTTAAATATAACTTTTTTACGAGAGCATGCGGATAACTCGTATTGAATTTCATTTCCTTAGGAAACAAGTGTACGTCACACTACAAAGAGATTCATTTACAATGTGATCGGCACTTTAAGGAAAGACGAAACGAAAGAAGAAGAAAACGTTTGTGTAAGTAGTGTCCAATAATGCCAGCATGTGTGTATATATACAGTACGGGGCTGGAGGCGACCGACGAATTTAAAGAAGTGATGCCTAATGAAAAAAAAAAATTGAGTGCGAAATATATGGGACACTTTCTACATAACCTGAATTTTAAGGGCGAAATGAGCCCTTGGAAATAGGCTTTTAGAATTGTATTTTTGCTAAATTTCGGTGGCAGGGATACAGTTCCAGGCATCTAGGCAATACCAACACTTCCTGCGGGGAATCGTATACTGACTGTCACCGCAAACAAACACGCAGCCTCAGTACTGTAATATTATTAATGTATGGTAAGTGTTTACAGTGTTAGAAATTCCCTCTGCCTACGCCTGTGAAATGGGTACAGCAACTTGCAATAGCCGCGTGTAGATAGTATTGCCTACGTGCCAGGCACTGTTTCGTTGCAGGCGATACTTGTGTGCGTTTTTACGAGAAAACGGTGCGTCCTGTGCAATTACATCTATAGTCTGTTCGCGGTTTCTTCACACTTTTTGAAATGAACCTTTGAAAAATCACCCCATGTATGATGTGTATAGTTATTTCCTTAGTATACCATGTATTACAAACGTTACATGACTCCGTTAACATAAAAGTATCTTATTTTTCGTTAAATCGAAGTTTTAACTATAATTACTTATAATTAATAATATTAAATTTATTATAAATACTAACAAAAACAGTGAGAGATCATTTTTGTTGGTAGCGCCTAGTAATAAATAGTTCTCATGCGAAATATTATTACAACTAAATGCACACGAATTTGGTGGGTTGTCCTTTGGTGAAATTTTCTAGACTTAGTTAAGCTTAGTTTGCACGAGGGGGAGGAATATCCTGGAAGTGGAACTTTTGTAGGGCTTCAGAAAGGTGTGAAGTAACCGTGAATGGAATATAGAAGGCCATTTTTGATAACTATATCATAGTGCTCAAGAAACCCACATCAAACGTTCATTATTACTGACGGTAGAAATGTTGTCTGCAATAAGAGGGCGACCACCCCTAAAATTTTCATTACTTGGGAGTTATTAATGAGAGTTTGCTCTTAGGTTGAAGGTCTGTAATAACATAAAACAATGTTTGGAGACTTGTAATTTTATTTTATTTCGTTGCCAATACTTTGCAAAAAAAAAAAAAAAGAACAGTGTTTGAAAACTCGATTTTCAAGGACTCTTTATCTCCGTCAGTATTCGGGCGTTAAAAAAATTCATCCCCGCTGTGTGTGGGTAGATACACGTGTTTAAAAATGTTTAAACCGAGGAGCGTCACGTGTATCGGTTGTCGCCAGTCGTAGCGTAAGCTCTACGCAAAATAATTGGAACTTGGATGATGCTACCAGACAGAGAGGGTAGACATCGATTCATATCACCTAGGTTCAGAAATAATTCTACAGTACCGTCGGGAAACGAGCGCTGCACGGTACCATCAATTTTATAACGGACTCCATTTCCGTATACGATTACCCGGATCAGCGATGCTGCGTGCAGCAGGATTCTAGAAACAGCGAACAAACGTGTTTTCTGAACTTGGCCATATTTCTATGCTCAGATACGGCGCACTTTTTATTGTATTCAGAGGTATCGGTAGCGGATATCAACCAATGCGTTATGCCCGCCTCTATGGTCATTTTTTTCCATTTCACGTTTCGGGCGTATTAGGGAAAAAAAAAGGAAATAAAACAAGGCAGTTCTAGTGCGGTGAGGCTTTTACGTGTAGATAAAAGCTTCTATCAGCCCGTAAAATTGACGCCAGAAAAAAAAAATTCCCCGCTGAGTGTGCGAGGTAGAAAAGTTTCATGTTTGGTTGGGGAGGGGGGGGGGCAAGGGCCGTCAAAATAATTGAATGATTCGTAAAGATGAGGAGCGTAAATGGGAAGCCTGAACATGCTTGCTCTCGTGATATAAAATACCGGACTATACAACCGGAGGATATAGTATTTTTATTAACCATGGCATGAGCGACCGTGTCTGTTCAGGTTAAATTCAAGAAATTTTAGAGAAATCATATTCGACCATTCCCTGGACTTATTTTCCTGCCTAAAGCTGTTGTCTTTCATGAACATTTAACAACGTGTTGAACGAGAAAGAAAGGTATATTGGCGGCCCTTAGAAACGTAGGTATTAAGGACATCGGTGTGCGGTGAAAATGATCACACTTCGGAATCGTGTTGTTAAATTTCAGTGGAATTACTCTTTGAATTATTAAACTGATAGACTGATCTCCTCAGCTTGGCCATTAATTTTTTAATAAAGTCTTATCCGTCCGAATATTTAACAGTTTATTCATATCATTATTTTCACATCTTCTCACACATGAAATATTCATATATATATTATTTTATTTCTTCAAATAATATTTGACAAATTACTTCTTCTTTCAAAAATGAATAATTGCATTCATATTCTTCTCAAACACAATTAAATTAACATTTATTATGTCTCAACTATGATCTTGCAGCAAATCTTATTATATTAACTCATTAAAATATTCATCTTAGTAAACCCATGCCCATCCTTGGAATCGCTGGTGAGAATTCCTTCTAAAGGAAAATTTTGTTCTATTTTATCACAGCCTTACTTATGTTGTCTGATTTCATCTAATTGGCCGTCGTCTGGCCATGACACATTTCTAAGCCAATCAGCAATACCGAAACGAGAGTCAGCCAGGATAGTTTTATGTTTAATAAACATTTAATTACTTTCTACCCTCTAAGAAGAAATGAAAAATAACAAACATCAATACTGAATAATATTTAAAAACAAATGAACCTCTATGTAAATAACTATTAAAATAAACTAAAGACTATAGTGTTAACTTTTATAATAAAACTTAATTTGGAAAATATCGAAAGAAATTGACAATATAAGCAAGTACTTTTTAATCACGTATAATAAAAATAATAATAATATATGTTCCTAAATGTAAAAAAAAAAATTCGAAAATCTGCAATATTACATATTCAAATGACGTGATCACGTAGTGTAAAAAATTGCTCGTACAGTAGAGCCAAGACAGTGTGTAGGGAGGTCAGAATCTCAGTTCCAGATACATTCAAACGACAATCCTACAGACGTGAGAAATTCATGCACGCTGCCATTAACGTCCACTACAGAGCACTAGTATAAAAATGGGAAGGTGGACATAATGGCGAGGGGACGCGGAGAGTCGGAGTTGTTCATGCTCTGTCATTCCGGTCGCCCGGCAGCCAACTTATCCGCAATGTTGCATGTCGGTGACTTTGACCTTTGATTTTTAACCGGTGACCTTTGTCATTGAAAACAAAAAAAATCCAACATTTTCTTAAAATGTATTTAAAAGTTATTTAAAATATTACTAAACAAATTTGTAAAAAAAAGTATTTTAAATTTATTTTAAAATGTACTAAGAATTTAATTAGACATTTTTGAAATTAAAATTTTGAATGTTGACGAGAACCAGGCCAACCAGCCACCATGTTATGTCCTCGCTAACCACCATATTATATCCAGGTAACCTTGAACTAATCCCGTACCCTTGACCATGAACCCAAAAAATCGCAACTTCTCAAAATATCTAAACAATTTTTAAAACTCCCAAAAATCTAAAAATATATACAGAAATTTGGAAAAATGTATTTAAAAATAATTATATTTCCGCAGTTTCCTTCAGCACCACGTCCAGCAGATGACTGACTCCCTTCCAGTCAATCACAATGTATTAACATTACCGTCTCCTTCCCCAGCACAGCTGCTCTTTCAGTCGAATGTACTCCAGCTGCCATTTTGTTTTCCTTCGTTTGTCATTTATTTGTAAATCCATCGCCTAGTTGGCGCTAGTGTATAAATTACCGATTTATCCCCAAGCAGTGCAAATTTCTCGATGTAGCCACCAAGTCAGTTGTCGTTCTCTTTCACCTATGCTTGGCAGACCATCTTGAACTCCACTTTTGCTTAGTCGCCTTTCCCTCATGCTCAGTCTTTCCATGTCAACATCTTGGATTTTATCCATGCTTCAGTCACCTCAGATTTCATTACTACCACAATAACATCATCACTTTGTTTCCCAAATACTTGTGCTCTATAATTCCATGCCAGTCATCTGCGACTCCATTTGTCTAAGTCACCAGGTAACAGCCATATTTGTTTATGTTTTTAACAAGTAGGTGGTGATGTCTGTGCCCTCCATATTGAATTACATTTCCAATGCCTAGGTGACACTAATTTCACGGTTATGCCACCTGCTATTGACCTATACTAAATAACGAAGAGGTCCACACGCTCAAAGTATGTAAATTTACATATTTAGTTTTTGTTTTATTTTCAGGCAGGCAGCGCCCGGTGCTTGAAAGAGCCGTAAACCATGCTTGAAAGGGAGAAGTCTGCGTGAGGCAGATCGGTATGCCATGGCGTCATGCTCGCGAAGAATATCATTACCCAGGCCCATTTGAACGGGGTCATACGGTCGGTCGGAATGCACGAAGCCGGGTGGTCGGCACGCCTCATATTCATCCATCTTGCCCTCGCAGAAACCACTGTGACACGATGTGCGCAGGCATTGGATACGCGCAGGTCAGACGTCACTTAGAGTAGGTACTGATCCTTCCAGACGCTGTACAGATAGAGAAGATCGTCACGTTTCGCCGACATGAACGCGGCACCTCATCCAAATAAATCCTGTACACTGTGAGGCCTGCACTGCATTGGCGTGTCTCGACGAGAATCATTCGTCGTTTGAGTTAGGCTGGCATACAGGCATGATGTTCACCATACCGTTCGCCTTTTGCCCTTCTGCATCGTGCGGCACGCTGATAATTATACCAGGAACATCAACATTGGACAGAGAAATGGCGACCAACTGTGTTCCGCCGTGAGTACTCCTTCAATCTTAAAGCAGATGATGGCCGTAACAGTGTTTGGCGCCCCACATTGAGAGAAAATCGAACAAACTCTTTGTATGTATTGGACCAAATATATATTTAGTTGCCCTAACAAAATTTGAAAAGCAACAAAATTACTTTTGTTCGTCTAACAAAATATATGTTTGAATAAACGAAGTATCTGCGTTGGACCAAAAAAGATTAGACCGTCAACTAAATATTTTGTTGAATCAACTGTATATATTTTTTTGGCCACTCATTTGACTTCCTTCGTTCTAAAATACAACTCGAGAGTTTGTTTGTATTTTTTGTGACAGTTAGGACAGTAACCGTGTTTGTTAGTGTTTCTATTGATGCTTAACAATCGTATAAACACATTAATAAAACAATGCAACAAGAAACTGACAAGTAAAGCTGTAAAACTTGAGACATTTGGTTGCACACGTTGCCCAATATTAGCAATATATCAATTTAAAAACTTTCCGGCATCGTCGCGTGTCACATTAGTTGAGATTACTAAGGCATATCGCTCGGACGCAGGTGATCTAGGTTCGAAACTCGGTTGAACTTTTAAAGTAATTTTTATATCGGCCCAAACTGTTAAATTTACGTGTAGCCAAAGAAATCTTTAGTTGCACCAACCAAATCTTACAGCTTGGGGCAACCAAATGAGAACAACAAAATCATTTGTTTTCAGCAACAAAGCATTTCATTGACCCTATACAAACAAGTAATTTGGTTGTACCAAATAAATCTTGTTTGATTCAACAAAACCTTCTCCTCAGTGCATTGGGCAACGCAACTCTCCTGCACTGATTCGCGAAAGCCGTACGTCCGCGACACGAGGTGCTATGGTATAGGGTGGCATCACTTTTGATTCCCGATCAGGTCTCGCGGTTGTTGAAGGTACGGAGACAGCACAGCTATGTGTCAATGAGGTTCTGCGGCCCCATTTCCTGCCGTTCTGGCGTAGCATACACAACGCTATGGTGCAGCAAGATAGTGGTAGTTTTCATACAGCTCACATCACCATCACCCAACAGGCTCTACAAGATGTGGTCACCATTCCTTGACCTGCCAGGTTGCCAGAGTTGGCCCCTATTGAACGTGTATGGGACATGATAAATAGAGTTTTGCACCGCCGTCAACCACCTGTCCAAACACTGGCTGATCTACGTGAGATATTGCAGGAAACATGATGGCATATTGCAAAATTACTTTGCGGTTTTTCTTGCCAGGTAAATGTGCCAGGATTTTTTTTTCTACTGTCTCATCTGCTAGCTGAGCTTTGCGAGAAATTTTGAATATCATAATAACTATGGGATTCTGTTTAAATTATTTTTTGGCGTCTTTGAAAAGTCTTACGTTTCTTTGTAAGCCCATTGTGTTTATTAGGAAAGAAACGAATAGGTTCGTTCACAAGTCACTAGCATTCTGCAGCTTTTCTCCGCAAACTAAATATTCTATAGTAAGTAAATGTCCTCAGCACGTCAAATTTAACTAGTATTTCAAACCACCAGTTTCGAACTTTTTTCTTCGAGTCGCAGCCAGACATGTTTGGAGATATTTCAATAGTGGTCCTCCGACCAATTAATATCTTAAAGCAGACATTTTGACTGTTGGACAATGTAAATCTGAATCAGTGATATCAATCAGTGAAAAATCTTTGACTGAAATTCAGTTGATAATCCTTTTTTGACAGGCCAATCAAGCAAATTACCTCGGAAAGATTGATTTATAGCAATGGCATTCGTTATGTTCAGTGGTAAATTACAAATAAATCAGTGTAATTCAACCACTATGTTAAATAGTTATCTGGCACTGATTTCCAATTGCTCAGTTCTCACTGTTTTAATTGATTTGGCTCAATCCTCACTCATTCAAGTTTAGAGTGTAGTTAATGCGTTTGAATTCTTTCTTGCAGATGTCATTAGGTTTTCTTCAGAAGATTTATATATTAACTATGTTATATATAAGTCAAATAATAGTTTGTTTAAAATGATTCTAAACTATATGTGTTGAAACCTAATAGGTCGGCTGAAGTTCTCTTAGAAACAAAAACTTTATCCATAAGTGAGACAGCAGGAAAGAAAGCGTCGCCTTCTGTAATATAAGTCTGCTACAAGAACCGTTTTAGAAGTCGTGAAGATGCAGTACTGTGTCAGAATAACGCATGATAGCAAACACTAATGAAGTGAGAAACAATCGCACTGTTTCATTGTTCGTAAACACAGGAAACTACTGGGTTGGCCTAGGCGGTACAGTTGTATAGTCATCGAAGGACAGTAGGCGTGTCCGCACCTGCTGTGGCGAAGAAGGCTTACATAACTAATTATATCACTACAGCCATGGCGTCTTCTCGGTCAACTCGTTTGTGTGCGTGAGCGAGAGGAGCGAAAAGGTTTACATTCACGCACTGTTCACGCACTGTTAAAAAAAAAAGTTTTCCTTCATTTTACGGAAAAGTGTTGGTAAAAAAATTATCCAGAAGTGTCCGTAAATTCTCCGTAAAATTACGGAATTAATAAATTTTATGGAACCTCTCTGTTAATTTCCAAGTTAGTTTTCCGTACTTTCCGTTCAAGATAAAAAGAGATAGTGAAAATGTCTTTAATTTTCGTTATGTGGGTGTTCTACCGTGTATAAAAAATTATATTAAAAAAGTTAAAATAATTTGTACTTAAGCGAGGTTTGAACCCGAGTCAAAAAAATTACTAGTTCTCGATTCTAACCATCCACCTACAACTCGCATTTGAAAATTGCGGTATAACTTTTACATTTATAGTTGAAAGCCAGAATTAAAAATTCAGTTTCTATAAAATTTAGTGTATTGTAGTGTTGCCAAATGGTACAGATACCCGATGCTATTTTTTAATGTTTGAAAGAATATGTCATAGTCGCCTACGCGACTATGACATGTTCTTTCAAACATTAACTGCCGCAGAAAAAATAATTGTCTTGTTACAGTGGCGAAGAAAGCTTCGTGTAGAACCGGCATTGATAGTCCCCGTAACTCAAAGCCAAAGGAAAAACGGAGACTTTTAGTATTTTGTATTTACGGACTTAACTCCGTTTTTCGCCGTTAAGGATTGCCTTTTAGTATCTACATTGTACATTTCCGTAAAACATTCCGTAAATATACGGAATATTTTTTACAGTGCGCATTTGGTATAATGCGCTCTCGATCTTATAACCGCCACACACAAGTTACGTGTAACCGAAAAAATAAAATCACCTGGCCTAGTGGTTCTGGTCGTATCCAGTGGGGAGTAGAGGGGTAAAAACATGTAATTTATGCCTCTTACCGAATTTAATTTCAAGCTATCATTAAATTGACACACTCTCATGAACGTATGTGACAATATTATTTCTGTAAAATAACCCCCTAAGATATTAGCTTTTAAACGAAAAGTTCTGGTTAAGTCTTATGCTCTAGAATAGTTCGGGTGAAGCAAATTCGGGAATACCTCGAAAATCGGAGCACAAAATAAAACAAATATAGCTTCATTGCTTTAACAGTTTTTACCAGTATTTTGCGCCAATACATCAACTCATCAACAAATATTTTATTGAACAAAATATCGCGTTTTTGTATCATTGCAAATGAACACGATGGATTCTAAATGTTGTTAACCAAAGAATATTCGATTGGAAGACTGTGAACTCAGCATTGCATTGGCTGAGAGACGGCCAATGATCAGGGATAGGAAAATTTCGCGAGTTCAATTACCTGTATGCTAGACTCCACAATCCTTCGTATAGTCGAAACTCAGATATGTTTGTTCATTGGCTGTTGCCCCAGTGTCACCCCACATTTTGCAGTGCGGGATTCGCTTCTTGTTACCTTGCAAGTCGGCTATTGGTGCGGAGTCGTCCAAGGTGAGTCTAATAAACTCTGATACAATTGTAAAGGTGACGTCAGTGTACACGCGTTTGAAATATATCTTGTCCTGAAATGAATTCACGAATTTTTTCTATCCCTACCAGTGATGAACATTGAATAGTACGATGTAACATGTACCAATAACACGGTAGTAAGAGAAAATGCTGATACCAACAGAGAACTGGTTTACCTTTATATATATATATATATATATATATATATATATATATATATATATATATATATATATATATATATATATATATATATATATATATAGGTTGCCCTATTTCTATATTGTCTTTAAAAACTCTAAATATGTCGAGATCTCAAAATGTTAGATCCACAAGTATCCATATTTATACGCATCGTCACTCCGTCTCCCTTCTCTCGAAGTTAATTAGATACATCCCTTGTAGGCCTACTTCATGCGATGACCCCCAAAATTGTTATACAGCATTCATTAGATTAAAATATGCGCCGTGCATGCAAGATGATTTCACGTTTAATCTCGAAGCTTCGTAGCTGAGAAGTATATAAAAGCACAGTTTACGGTATGTTCTAGCTTATTTTAACATGGAAAATTTTCGCTCAAGAATTTTAATGCTACCACGAAACGTCTCATATCATTGTGAGTGGTAATTAGGGAATGACTGGTATGTAAAAAAAAAACATACTTGGTATGTGGGGGTTTGATGTCTCGTCAACTGTGGGATAATTATGGACTGACAAGACACTCGGACAAGTAAGAACGGGGTTTTATAAAATCATGGAAAAACGAAATGGAGGGGAATGGACCACGAACCGAACCCGGGACCTCCAGAATATAAGTCCATCGCCATACCATCGCGTCACCTCGCCAGGTCCAACACAGGGTATAATTTTAACTCGCACAAAGTAAATACGGTATTTTATGTTTGATTTTCGTACCAACTGTAACTCCGAGGGTATTGTTATTTGGAATTAAACATGATACTGCCTCGCGTCTGTCTGAAGACGCGAGTTGGAATTTTGTAAAAGTTTTGAATTAGGACTTCAGATGTACAAATCGCTTCCTCAGAACAGTTTGTGCGTAGAGTGACTTATACTCACGTTACTCTCATTACTAGGGATAGGAACATTTCGCAAGTTCATTTCAGGACAAGATAGACGTAAAACACGTGTACACTGAAGTTGACTTTACAATTTGATCGCGGTTTATTATACACGCCCTGGACGATTCTGAGACAATAACAGACTTGCAAGGAAACAAGTAGCGAGTGTCACACTTCCAGGTGTGAAGTAACATTGGCTACTCTCTGGAGCAGCAGCCAATGAACAAACAGTTGAGGCTCGAATATACACAGGGCTGCGGAGTCTAGCCTACAGGTCATTGAACTCGCGAATTTTTCCTATCCCTACTCATTGCTTACTCTTCTGTACCTGCAAGCCTTTAATAAGTCTCATTGCCAATAATTTCCATTAATATAGTGGTTATGCGTCTACCTGAAGAAAATATTTATCTCTTCTGAGACACGAAATAAGGGAGTGGTAAGGGTGACATTGTCACGCACATCAACTACCACATAAGCTTTATGTGCATATTACCGATCAGGTAGTGCAGTATTTGGTCGTGCCACGTGTAGCGTTCTAAATTTAAGCTGCGGCACTATCTATTTAACGCTGAAAAATATGCAGAGATCTTTAATTCAATCGGCTACCCTAGTTTTTTATTCGCACTGTTTGTGCGTTTCGAGAAACAGTAAACTGTGTGGTTTTTTAGCTGCGTCGGGGTCTTCAAAATTGTGTTTTTAATCTGGGTCCAAAATGTGAGCTATACAATGAGAATACATGTAGTGATTTTGTCTTTTGAAAAACAATAAGAATTTCTAACACGCTGAAGTGCAGTTTCACACATTGAGGTCTGCACGCATTTACTGGCACTTGAGACAAACTAGAATGAGTCGCCTACATCCACAACTCCAAGAACACCGTTTCTATTGGTGTCTCTGTTAGAACTCACCACCGTCCTATTGGTCCATACTACACCGGACACTACCCTGTACTTTACAGCGTTCATTATTGGTCGGTTATCAACCAATGGAGGTCCGAGTTGATATTGACCCAATCAAGTACTTTGTCGTATAAAAGGATTTACAATAAATCATTTCCCTTTGAGTAAGTATAAAAAATTAATTCTATCGTTAGCAATATCATTGTTACTGCGCTTTCATGTTCTTGTGTGGCCACGTTAAACACTAGCCGAACAAAGATTGCACATCCATGCGAGTTTTGTTCTGAACAACAAAGAAATTTTCAAATTAGCTTTGCTCGAGCTACATTCGAGCAAACGTCTACAAAGTGTTAAGCGCTGTAAGCGGTCACCTTAATCAAAAACTGATATATCTAAGATGACTATTTAATATTTCACCCGGATTCTGGGTGTCCAGTGGCACGCCACTCTGCAATGTTCTTCAGTTCCACGAGAGTTCGAGGCCCAGTTTGGTACACGGCAGACTTCGGATTGCTCTTCAAGAGGAAAATCGAGAAGGTACTGATAGAAATAATTCAAGTGGTGGAAGTGCCTTTCTGCGGGCCCTGTGGAATACATTCATCTGCTGGGAAATTTCTTGTCGAGATATCTACCAAAAGTCACCGCGAAACGCTACGGCACACGATCCTGGTAGCTTTATAACTGGTTTAGGTGTGTTGCTGTTAAATAACGCGCTTGCGAATGACTTTATCGTCCGTGGAGTTTGGATGGTTGAACCACAGAGTATCAAATACAAGGATACTAAACGGCCTAGCGGTTCCTTTGATGTGGGCATACCCGTTCTCTAATTGGCTTCGCGAGGCTCTGTGGACGGACCTTGTGCCCGATTGGCTACTACATTCTGCGAAATGTTCCCTATTAGCTGGACTACCGGTTGTCGAGAAAGTAGTTTAGCAGGCGCTGATTGGCGGAGAGTATTCGCACAGGAGACGGCTTGCTGTGACGTAGCTGGAGTTACATTTATACCGATCTCCATGTCGTGACGCCCAAAACAGTGACAATCTAGTTATGTGTTTACGTATCAAATGTATGTTAATTGCGGCAGTTTACGTGTTGACCCTTTCAGTCACAGTGTCCTATTTCTGGGACGTTGCATATGAATTGACTTGAATGGTCTACACTGTACACAAAAGAACATTCCATCCAATGAAAAAGGTTCCCTGCGTGTGAGAGAATTAATTTGCTGCTGAGGCAATGTTTCATAGCCTCATAAACCACTGCTGCCAGTAACATAGGGCACAGATAGATTTCTGTTGCTTCCGATGCAAGACAAAGCGTCGTCTAGACATCAGTACAGTTCCGAACAAAAGATTTGTACGTTGCAACGCCTAGAAGAGTACATTTATCTTTGAATTAAAAGGCAAATAAATATCTGCCACAGCCGAAATTTTAAGTCAAACATCAATACTTTCTGAAAATAATAGCCACATTGAAATCTTTCACTTCAACATTTCAACGTTTTACGAGTTACAACATGGCGATGGTGAAGAAACAGGCTTCACCATTTCTCCATAAGTGGCTGGAAGCAAGGCCGCCCTCTGTTTGCCGGCCAGTGACGCCATTTTACAGGCGTGTGCGGCTGTAATTCGCGGTACAAGCCGCCGTTTCACATCTGTATTCTTAGGGACTCTGGAGTCGAACCAGTGCCGAAGCAGGATGCGCTCTGCCGAACCGAAGGTTTTCCCAACATCTGTTCAACGGCTGCTCGTTTTCCTGTTTGACCTCCTCGCCCGTTGACGGACGCTTTCGCCTGGAGGACCGTCGCGGACATCTCGCCGCCGCCGTCCACGCTCACTTTTTTAGGCCGCCCACTTTTGGCACGCGACGCTCCAAGTCTCATAGAACCGGTTGGTCAGCGGGAGTCCAGCGGCGAGGTTGAGTAACTAGCGCCCGACGGCGATATCGTGCTGGCGACCCAGTGCTCTTCAGATCTCCGTGGTTCAACAGAGTCAGGCGTGGTCAGCACTTGACTGGGCGACCGCCAGGAACCGTGGCTCTGTGGTTGACACACATAACTAGAGACCTGCAAAATTCGCGTAATTATTTGGGGACATGTTAAGCTTGAAACGTTTGCAATACATTTGTCAGACCACACTTAATGTGACACGCCCTGGGTAACTCTGCGCCAATAAGGAACACTTCACAGTTGTGGGCCCCAATCACGCGTAGTTCAGTCAGAGAGGGAGTTGTCGTCACATCTATGCAGCAGCCAATGGAGAAACAACGCCGACTCTAGTGCATACAGTACTGTGGTTCAGCCTGATGCCAAATAATAACACGAATTCTGCATGCCCTTACACATAACACTAGGGACACTCGCATTTTGCGAGAATATTTCCACACACGCTAGATTTCAATACCTAGGGACACCCTAATTTCGCGTAAATATTTCCTCGCATGTTAGATTTCAATATAACAGTAGTTTTGTTACTCTCATTGGCGCGTGTCTTTGTGAGAAGGCATTTTCTTACTTGACTGACCAATCATAATTGAATATCTCCTATAGTGTAGATCTGTGATTCGCTGGCAGACGTCTAAGACGCGTTATACGGGAACCGTCCAATTACGAAAGTGAATCTGAGCTACAATGTTATGAAATACAATTGGTCTTGAAATCTTTCCGCGATATTCGGGTGTCCCTATCAATACCCTATGGCATTCCAGCAGTTTTCTATTGATTATTGGCGGCATGTCTTTATTGGAAGATATTTTTTACTTGACTGGTCAATCAAAATTAAGTAACTCCGATAGCGCACATCTGTGATGCGCGGGCAGATACCTAAGACGCGTAGCACCTAGATCGTCCAATCCCGAACGTGGATTTGAGCTTATGTGATATGCAATATAACTAGTCGTGAAATATTTTCACTAAATGCGGGTGCCCTTACATAACACACGTGGTGGTGTAGTGGTAAGACTACTCGCCTCCCGCCTAGGCGTATCGGGTTCGATTCCCGGTGGGGTCGCTCCCTGATCATCGCATGTGGGAATCGTGCCGGACGATGCCGCTGATCGGAGGGGTTTCTCGGGGATCTCCCGTTTACCCTGCCCTTGCGTTCCGGCGCTGCTCCATACTCACCTTGTTTCACCCTCGTCGGCTCTCAAGACTACGGTGTTAAGAGATGCAGAAATCTCTCCACTCCACAGTTAGATGGGCCTATTAAAACTTTCGACGCTGTTCTGAGATCATCACTTGCAGCAAGCTCAACGAGATACGTCTATAAAGGCCTCTGAAAAAGATGAACATTACATTGGCTGTTACAATTTACTGACGTCACGTCTTAATTTTCTCTCGCCCATTCACCCTGACAGAAAGGCCAACATAATACTTGTTCGTATAGGGCCAAAAATAGAATTATTAGCTCTAACAAAATATTATGTTTAGTAAACAAAACTTGAAATCAATAAAATAATGGTTTGTTAATCTAGCAAAAAACTTGTTTAAATAAACAGCACAGCTGTGTTGGACTATAGGAAACCAGACTGCCAACAAAATATTCTCTTTAATCTACTGTATGTATTTATTTCGCCACTTATTTGGTTGCTTTCGTTCTAAAATACAGTTAGAATGTTTGTTTGACATTTTTTGTGAAAATTAGAATGTAGCCGTGTTTGTTAGTACTTTTATTGATGCTTAATAATATTATAAGCTTCGTAATAAAACAATTCTACAGGAAACTAAAAATTCAAGCTGTAAAACTTGAAATATTTACTTGCGCACGTTGTCTAGTATTTAAATATATGCGTATTTAAAACCATTCCATCTCTATTCGTAGTCATTATAACGAAACTAAGTTTGGTATAATTTTCAGACTCTTTGTGTTGACGTTTGTCTGTTGGTAGACTGCATCTGACACACAAACAACTGCCCAGTTCATCCCAATTGGTTTCAATAAAATCTTTGAGCATGCCAGTTAAGCAGTCCTGCCTGGTTGTCTTCGAACCATGACGCAACCGATGTTGCTTTACGGGCAAGAAAATTAGCTTGTCGATACAGGCAAGAGCCGTGCTGTTACCACAGTACTGGACGCATGTTATTGCAACATTACGTCTTGTTTCATGCCAGAGTTAATCGATCCATCGATACAACTACAGAATGTCAGGTAATTCGCACCACACGTATCTGTGATCAAAACTAAGTAGTAATATTCTTTAGTAAAAAAGATCAAGTCCCTTAGTTTACGAGAAAAACGACATTAGAGTAGATAAAATGGCTTTATTTCACGTTAATAACAGCATACATTATCAGCATACAAAACGTCTAAACGTCGTAAAAAGCGTTCGAAATTTGCTCTGCCCATAGCAGCGCACTTTTCCGCACGTTGGATGCATGCAGCATGCACGGAGCTTGGTCGCCGGATGCAGCCATGGCCATTGCGATATCCCAGTACTCACTGCATGAGAACTCTCTGACCTCTTAGGCACTACTGAGCTAGTCTCTTTCCCTTGCCTTAAGCCTTACGACCCCGACACATTTGTTGCAACATGCAACATCACAAAACATTTATCTAATTGAAATACCACATGTTTGCTGGGGACCAAGGCGATCCGGGTTCTATCCCCGGCCGTGTTAATCCGGATTTTCGTGTGTGGGAATCGTGCCGGACGATGCCGTGGGTCGGCGGGTTTCCTCGGGGATCTCCCATTTCCTCCGCCCTTTCCTTCCGGCGCTGCTTCATAGCCACCTCAATCTCCCTCATCAGCTCTCAAGACCTCGATGTTAATAACCGTCCAAATATCTTTTTTACATGCTTGCTACAATTGTTTTTGGACCTTTCATGTCGTTTTCCTCGCAGACGAAGGGTCCTATGCATTTTTACCGAAGAGTATTTTCTGTCTTAGTTGTGATCACAGATTCGTGTGGTGCAGTTCGTATCCGCGAAAAACTTGACATTCCGTATATACACGGGCTCAAATCAAGAGAAACTGAATAATTTTTTCAATACACTACAGGCAGTTTACGGCTATAATTCAGCAACTTTTGAAAGCCCTGATTACAATCCACATTCCCTCCCAATTTGTATTCTTCCGCTATACGTGAAATTAATGTTGCCGCTGACCGCCCCACTTTACTAATGAGCAGGGACAGGAAAATCTCTCGTTTTAAACGACCTGCAGCCCAGACTCCACGGTCCTGTGTATTTGCGAGCCTAATGCTGCTGTCCATTTCGCTGCTGCCCCAGTGTGTAGGCAGTTTTACATCAGACCAGCTGGTGCGAAATTCAGCGCTTGTTTCCTCGTAGGTCTATCACTGGTTGAGTGTTCACCTGGACGAGTCTAATAAACTGTGATCCAATCGCAAGCACAGCAGAAATCTATGTGTGTTTGACGTCTATCTTGTCCTAAAGTAAATTCGCGAAATTTTCCTGTTCCAAGTGATGTATCATCTAAGTCGAAAACAAAGATTTTTACAAAAGTATATGAGTTGATAATATACAAATTCTCACTGTTATGTGTATGAAACCAGAAAACTTAGGCTTGAGTGGCCATTTATTTATATACTACTCTCTGAATACGCCAGGTCTTAGAAATATTTCCATTAATTAACTCCGAAATTAACTGGGAGTCAGCGTACTAGTGTATACGCGTAGTTACAAGCAGTAATTTTTTTTCTAGTGGTTAGTTTAAAATGTGTTCACCTTACCGTGAACATAATTTATCGCCATAGAGTTTCACTATCTACATTGCAAATTTTTTTTTTTTTTTTTGTAATTTAAACTAAATGTATGTGGCAGCAGTGTCTCTACTGACATCGGTGTTTTTTTTACACCTTCATATGACAATTATGTTTTTACTTTACGTCAAAGTAAATTTATTCTACAAATTAGGAAAATAACATATGCTTTGTACAACTAACGTTACATAGAGTGGTGTCAGATCACTATTATCATGTAGCAGAAACTTAAACTGCAACAGTCGTGTATTTTCTCTCCACGGCAAGTGAATTTACACAGACTTCGTAGTTGTACTTTCGCCACTGTGTATGTGTATTTTCTCACTAACAAAAAAGTAAAATCGCAAATTCACTGTAATTGTAATTAAACCATTTCTGTACATTTTTCACTGTTTTACTAAACATTTTTACCGTCAGTATATGTGTTTTTACAACTGCGTCATGTTAATTCAAATACTTTGTATGTGTATTTTTATAACTTTCCTGTTACTTTACTCCGTTTTGTAACTTGGTAGTTTAACAGAGTTATTAAAAGTTGTCTCCGAAATGTGCGTAGCAATCGACACGCGCTGCAAAACGCTTTCTTTGCCGCGACACACGAATTGTTGCTGAAAATAAAAATTTATTTAAATATTAACCACTGTAAGCTTGCTACAAACACATTTTTTTTTTTTTACCTATACAGTAATGACTATGATAGACGTGCATTGTCGTTACAATATTTCAGCAGAGGTCTTTGTAGCAATAACAGATACACTGTGAAGAAAATTTGCGCTCTCGAAAACAACCTATTATAAAATTGGAAATGAAAAAAAAAAATCAATTATTTCAAAATTACATTAACTAAAAAAGAGTTCTACAATAGCTCCGAGACTCGACCCCACCCCCCAATGTTAGTAGTTTAATGCCCTTCACCATACAACCACTTTATCTTCTTGTTATCTGACATTTGATAGGTGGGTTATGTTAGTCACATGGGCAAAGATTCGGCACCACTGGAGAGGAATTGAGGTAAGTTATTTGGAGAATCACCGCACTTGAGAATGGAATTGTATGTCTGTAAGTACGACTGTAAATCTACTTAGTTGCAACTTCATAACTGCAAAATATGAATGTTTGCGTCGGGAGAACTGTTACCTACTGAAAACTACAATGAACGACAGAAATCCTTTAACATCTTCAAACCGTTACCTTTGGTACGAATTAACATTTCTCTACTGTGAACAAAAGCAGCTCAGAGAATGTTTATTTTCCACTATAAAGGAAGGTAATACTGTCATAAAACTAAAATCCATATAGGAAATATTTATTGACAGCAAACCTATGTTTCTGCTACCTTCTATTTTAATTATAGCAATATTGTGTTGCTGTAAACAAAACAGCCACCAAGAAATGGTTTCCTTTGCCGTACAGAAAACTATCTAAGCATTTTTTTAGAGTTCGTTCTGGTAAATATCGCTTGCAAGGCAGCCGGCACGTTCACACGCAGCTTTTCGAATGGTTGATCATTACCACGACTAGAGAAACCTTTAGACTAGACTTCACAGTCGTGTGTATATTTCGTCAGCTGTCAACTGCTAATTGGCTTATTTTTTACGTGGTCAGCTATAGGTTTAACCACGCACGTGTGTCTTTCCACCCCTACAACTGTACCCTTTCTGGGAAATGCAGGGGTATAAGTAGAGACCTGAAAAATTCGCGCGTCCGATGACCTGGAGGCTAGACTTTAAGTCTTATGTAAAAATATGCTGATGTCAACTGTGCATTTGTTGTCTACTGTCACAGTGGAAGGCGGCGATTGGGTCACCGATATCCAGGAGGTGTCAAACACCGTGTGCACCAATGGGCAAAGTTATATAAACACACGTGTTTTGAATTATATCTTGTCCCAAAATGAATCCGCGAATTCTTCAGGTCCCTAGGTATAAGTAGGGCTAGGAAAATTTCGCGAGTTCAATTACCTATATGCTAGATTCCACATTCCTTTGTATAGTCGAACCTCAGATGTTTGTTCACTGTCTGTTTCCCCAGAGTTACCACACATTTGACATTACGGGATTCGCTTCATCTTCCCTTGCAAGTCGGCTGTTGGCGCGGAGTCGTCCAGGGCGTGTCTAATAAACTCTGATCCAATTGCAAAGGTGACTTCAGTGTACACGCGTTTGAAATCTATCTTTTCCTGAAACGAAGTCGCGAATTTTTCCCATCCCTAGGTGTAAGTTATCCTTTGCTTTTACTGATGTTTCTGGTATTTTTATTTCGGCCTATGGCTTCCTGTTATCGGACCCCGGTGGCTACTGGCTCCTATTGCGTGCACCGAGAATGTACAGTAGTGAGCAAGCACCAGTTTACCTTGCAACAGTTCACCACTCGCCGTTGATGCAGAGGCTAACAGAATAGTTTTTTTTTGTATGGATGCAGGTGACTGACTTTTAGCTTCTCTTGAATATATGCAAACATGTCCAGATCTCAAAGTGTTACGGCGGTCGCCTAGTGAGGGATGGGTTTGTGAGAGTGAGGCAAAGATCGACAAAAGAGTTATTGACGACGCCGACTGGCATATGTTAAGCGGTGTCTCATCTACGCACAAGACGATCGACTATCGTACAGTCTTTCCATCGACTACTCGCATGAACGTGACTGTAGGCTGTCACTCTATAATTCGATCGGATGCGACTCTGAAGCAAAGTCCAATGCATGCCACTACCGTAGTTTCGCATGTAAACGGTACTTTTTTAAAAGATACAGGAGTCTGAAGGAAAAAAAAACCGTTTTTAGCCATGATGGACGGCACTGGAATGTTTCCAATTTGTATATCGTCTTGAAAGTACAATTTCTTTATCGTCTGCAGTGTGCAGGTAGGCGAGTTAGTGAAGAGATTTGGGCGGCTCTTAACATCGAGGTCTTGAAGATCCGATGAGTGTGAAGTGGGGTGAGTATGGAGCAGCGCCGGAATGAAAAAATAAAGGGGGACATCCCAGAGAAAACCTGCCGACCAGCGGCATTGTCCGGCGCGATTCTCACCTGCGGATAAACTTGATTGAACCGGCCGGGGATTGAACCCGGTTCGCCTTGGTGGGAGGCGACCAGTCCGACAGCTCAGCCATCGTGGCCCCCGTAAGACCTCTCCATATTCCACAGTTCCAACGAATGTGCTGTCGCATTGATACGAATGTGATCAGTGGCTTCCTGGCAAGCGACGGCACGACCGTGAGAACAGGTTCTTATCACTTCTAGGCGGAGAGATCTATCACTTGGCCTCTTTCTGAGCTGTGGCGGAAGTCTACTGTACGCGTTGACACGACTCTCTGATCCAGGGTTCGCCGTTCCCGATTACTAGGGATAGGAAAAACTCTCGAATTCATTTCAGGAAAAGATAGATTTCAAACGCGTGTACACTGGAGTAACCTTTGCAACTGGATCAGAGTTTATTAGACATGCCATGGACGACTCCGCGCCAATAGCCGACTTGCAAGGGAACAAGAAGCGAATCCCGTAATGTCAAATGTGGGGTAACACTGGGGCAACAGCCAATGAACAAACATCTGAGGTTCGACTGTACAAAGGATTGTGGAGTCTAGCATACAGGTCATTGAACTCGCGAAATTTTCCTATCCCTACCGATTACTTACTATCTTGTACCTGCCAAAATTATTCTTGGAGCCAGTGCTTCCCTGCCATTTGGCAGCGGCATCGCTAACGGTGGACCGAGGCACATTTAATTGTTGGGAAATCTCTCGTGTCCGTTTCGAACGCATGGACCTAAGGATGTTGGGAACGTAAAATTGGTTATTTTATTTTTATACCACATACTGTTTGTAGACATTTTCTGTAACTACTATTTACTCACATAAAATGTTTTTACATCTCATGCTTTTTTTGCAAAATGACATGTCAAAGTCCAAATTTTATTGTTTTGTAATGCACAAATAAAATAAGTCAAACTATTTTCAGCAGGTTTAACAAGGGCAACTGAAATCAATTTGAAAATATTTTCCTATCTGAAACTTTGAATTCCCCCCTAATCACAGTGCACTACCACTCTAATGATTTTACACGCCCTTAAATCTCGCAGAGTAAGGAACCAGGTAGAATTTCTAATACATTTACAGAACAAATTGGATATAACTCATATCGTCAGCCGATGAACTCTCAATGTTCTTCATCACAGCTGCAAACTTCCCTACTTTAGAAAGCATTTTTTTTTCTAAATAAAATGATATTTTTCACGCAGTTGCTCTGAAGTGTTTCTCAACTATCGCCTCTTTGAATTTGTTGGCGAAATTTCTGGAAGCCAACACGAATGGTACAGCACCGTTAACAACATCAATATCAATTACTGCAACAAAATATTTCAAGGTATCAATGAGCAAAAAACTGTCCCGACCCGAAAACTTTATCAATTTTCTAATTGTATAAATAGCATACGAAGACCTTTGATACGCTTCGAAAGTTGCCTTGTCCCGGACACCAAGCACAGAGCGAGAAACGTAGCCTGGCTGACAAAAACTGAACTAGCATTGAAGTTTGTCTGCCTCTCCACCAGCAACTCGCGTCAAAATCTTAATAAATCCAGGCGTAACATTGAAGACTTTTTACTCCAAGTAACACAGGACGGAAAGGAGTAGCTGCTACCAGTGTACTTGCGACAGCGTGCGTCAAGAAACCTGGAAGAATATCAAAGGAAACAGTCAATAGCAACGACTCAGCGCAGCCAACCGACAAAACAGGAATGCCGGGAACAGTTAAATACAACGCTATTGAGTGCATTGAGTGCTTCGCCTTGCTGGTGCATGAATTGCATTGCAGAATCTTGGTATGAAACACGGGATTAGAAAACGGTTGTATATTTTGTGCTGGTCTCTTAACACGACTAGAATTTAATAAATGTTTCGTGCCTAAAGAGAATTTTCAAGTTCTCATTTCAGCTCCAAGGATTACTTTCTGGGGAGCGAATCAAACCTTAGAAAAATTATCCTGTACATGACGAGTGTGTGTGTTTGCTAAATCTTCCACGTATCACAAGCATTTCATACTTCTGTTAACATTAAAGTTAAATTTAACTTTAAATTAATATTTAATGTATAAGTTATATTATTTCAATTATAATTAATACGAATTAAAACAGAGAGAAAATAGTTGTGTTGGTAATTCCTACTAAGAAATAGTTGTTATGCAAAATATAATTTAAATGAGTGCGCACGTATGCGGTACGTGTTCCCAAAGGTCTGTCATTTTCTATACTCGGTTTAACTTTGTTAACATGAGGCGAAAGAATAGCCTGCAAGTAGAACTTTAGCTGCGCTTGAAGATAGCTGGAAGCAACAGCGAATGGACTATAAAGTGGATGTTTCAGAATCAGTTTTGGCTGCTTAGACAAGCATCATACTTTTGTAATTATTAGTGTGCTATAGTTAGAGCCACGAGTATTCCTCATATAGATGTGGCATCAGGCTAGACTTTACAGTCCTCTGTACACTCAATACACGCTCGTTTACTCATTGGTTGCTGCGATCAAGTGTAATCCTTGTAAAGTACTGTTCAACGTTCACTGACACTACTACATCCTACTTATTACTGGCTCTCAGTTGAACTGGGCGTGTTTAAAGAACTGCCGTCCAATCACAACAGCAGGAGACAATAACAAGTGATTGAAGTCTACCTTGTCACCGGATGAATTCGCGAAATACTCGTGACTCTAGCCATAGTAATACAGGGTCGCGCATTTTAATCGCATTCAGAAAATTCGCCGACGTAGAGACTGCACGCCAGTTGGAGCGCCTTGGGCATAGGGGCGATGAAGCGATTGGTCAGTTGGCAAGAGTCGGCCTTAGTGCTCCCGCGATTCGAAGCGAAAATCCTGAGGCGTTGCGATTCCATCTGTGATATTGGAAATCACAAATTTGTTATAGTATAGGTTTTTTTAATTCCTTTACCTTGTGAGGATTTTTTTTAAACCCTTTGAGGAGTATGCACGTATATACTCGGGGCTATGTTTATATGGAAATGTAATTGCTATAGAAGACAAACCAACACTTCTATAGTTTAACTATTTCTCTGGACGTTATCGGAATATAACTAGTAAATCATAACTAGTTGAAATTTCATTTCTTATGAATAAAGCTGTTATTTTTAATAATCTCCACAAAGATCACGATGGATTGTAAAACGTGTTGCATTTGTCGCATTACATTAATTGGCACACAGTCCAAGCGCGACTTCATTGACGAACGAGCCAGTATTAAACGTTGCAGAGTACAGTAGGCTTGACCAGTGTATCCAGGGCCAATAGGACGATGGTAAGTGGAAATACATACAGAACAATAGATATTGCTGTAGTGGCGAGTGTAGGCAGCTCACTTCAATCTTGTCCTCAGTGCCTGTAAATGCGTGCCGTCCTCAAAGATTGAAGTGCTCACATCACAAATGTCAACATTATATCTAGAGTGATAGCATGAAGGTGCAGGTATGTTGCGTGTGTTAATTGACGAATTTAATTCGTTTCAACAACGGACAGACCAGGATCAGTGGAATCCGTTGAAAATGTGTAGCATTCGTCGTAGTAGGTTGACGGCCACTCGAGCACTTTTAAAACAGCTTTAAAAAAAAAAAAAAACTGGCTTGTAGTAACTGCATGTAAACTACCGTAGACAATGCGTGCCAGTCAGCCAAGCAAGGCGTCCCTACCTGAAAAATTCGCGCTTTCAATTACCTTCAGGCTAGACTTTATAGTCTTATATACTAATATGCCGATGTGAAACGTGCATTGGTTGTTTACTGTCACAGTGGAAGGCGGCAATTGGGCCACCGTTCTCCAGGAGGTGTCAAACACCGTGTGCACCAATTGGCAAAGTTACATAAACACACGTGTTTTGAATTCTAGCTTGTCCCAAAATGAATCCGCGAATTTTTCAGGTCTCTAGCAATAAGCGGAGAACTTGGCGACACTTTACAACTGAGGTGTCAAGCGCCCGGGGAGGAGGGGATAGCGAGGTGAGAATGAAACAGTGAAGGAACGCAAAGGCGAATCAAAGTGGAGTGCATGGGAAAGTCTACGGGCCACTGGCAACGCCCGCCACGTTTCCACATTCGAAAATACCGGTTTGACGACGCCGCGCCGCGCCGTGAGGCGACCTCCACAAACACAATCAAGTCGGCTGTGGATTATGAAATGAATTACACAACTCAGCGCTTTATTTATAGAGTAATATTTTATGTAATGATTAGAGACCCGAGAATTTCTGGGGTTCATTTCCAGATAAGTCGGAATTCACACACATGTACGTTCATGTTACGTTTGTAATTGGTCGACGTGTTGTTTGACACCTCCTGGAGATAAACGAGCCAATAACAAACATGTAATAAATTGTGCGCCCAACCACCGCTTCTTACTACCACAACAATCAACCAATGTGCATTTGATATCTGTATGAGAGTATATAAGACTGCGCAGTCTAGCCTACAGGTCATTGTACTCGCGAATTTCTGGGGTCTCTAGTAATTGTCTAATAGATATATTTTTATGCACATCAGAGATAAGAGTCGAGGCCGTGACTAGTACGCATGCGCTTGTGAAAACGAGCCATTTATTCTCCAACTATCCCAAGTAATTTCTAGAGACATGCGAAATTCGCGTTATTATTTGACATCACGTTAAGCTTCACAGCCCTGTACTTACTTCAGCTTGTCTCTTTCTTTAATTGGCTACTGACAACTATACGGTGTCATCAGATTGGTTGTCCTGCCGATGATCCTTTGCTATTGGCTAACAACGTCTCTTAAAATGTGCCACACAAGTTATCGGTCAATGGTAGAAGTGAAACGCTCATATAGTGTCTTGAAGTTTACTCTGCACCCACAAAAATAACGCGAATTTTGCAGGTCCCTAGTTATTTCAAACTGCAAAAACACTCATTCAGCTAGTGTTATAGGTAGAGTCCCGAGTATTTCGCAAACTGATGTGGCAGCAGGCTGGACTTTACAGTCCTCTGTACACTCAATACACACACGTTTACTCATTGATTGCTGCGATCAAGTGAGACCTATGCACGTACAGTTATGTTCGACATTCGCTCACAATACTACATCCTGCTTATTACCGGCTCTCAGTTAAACTGGGCGTGTTTAAATAACTCCCGTCCAATCACAATAGTAGGACACAATAACAAGTGATTAAAGTCTACCTTGCCACCGGATGAATTCGCGAAATACTCGTGGCTCTACTTATAGGTTAGTTTAGATTATAGACTGTTCACGATAAAGTGAGCACTTTTAAAGCACCAGTTACACTTTTATTTCAGCCATTTTTCATCCTTTACCACCTTTTCAAATAAATCATGTAAGTAATAAACACAATTTGTACATTACACCGCACTCGAAAGTTAATGTCTAAGGCTAAAATAAAATATATTTCTTGACTATTATTCCAAATTATAAGGCTTTCAAAAGTGCTCACTTTACCAAGAACAGCATATATGAAAGTTCAATCTATAAAAAACATGTATAACCCCACTATTCTAGGTTAGTTTAGTGAATCATTTAAGGTTGGGAGCCCGCGGTGGTGTAGTGGTCAGATTACTCACCTTCCACCTAGGCGAACCGGATTCTATTCCTCGTGGGGTCGATAGATGTATTTTTGCATGTAGAATCGTGCCGGACGATACTGCTGGTCGGCTGGTTTTCTCGGGGATCTCCCGTTTCCCCTGCCCTTGCATTCCGGCGCTACTCCATAATAAAGGCAGATCACGATAAAGTGGGCACTTTTAAATTCAACCTTAGAAAATAATACACTGCCCTGCCTCCATATTTTTTAACGAGGGCACTGAGTGACATTCGCCCAGTAAAGTTGGTAACGATGGATGGAAAATAGTTCCAATATCTTAACGTCAGATTAAAAGTTGTAGGTAACCATTTGTAAGAACTTGAAATATTTATTTCGCTTTGAACTTTTTTTAATGTTTCGAAGAGTAAAATAACTGCTTGTGAAACATTTACTTTTCTAATAATTTCAACGTTTTACTTGACCGACGCACGAATAAAGTTATGAGGCCCATGACATTGTTAATTTTACATAAGGCGGGATAATACACAACGTGTATGCAAGTAGATCTTAAGGAAGGCTTTCAAAAATGCTCACTTTACTGTGACCAACCTTCACCTCGCTTTACTCTCCTCTGCTCGCAATACCTCGATGTTAAGAGCCGCCCAAATCTCCTCACTCACTCACTCACTCACTAATTTATGGACTCATCGATGCAAGTGACTAGATCGACGGACACGTTAATTTGCAAATGCGACGGAAAGATACACGATTTGGTAGACGACGAAACTTTGCAAGGTCTTCAGAGGTACTCTGCGGGACCTCAGTTGGCTTGCTGTCCCAACCATTGGCTTAGCGAGTCTAATGTTCTCTGGTCTATACTCGGACGAGGGTTTTCATCCGAGGAGTGTGCTACCCGCCACCGTTGTATCGGTGGATTTTTTTTTTTTTAATTCAAAGACACCCGTTTCTTCAACGCTCATCCTGCACAGTGGTGTAGGCTATTCACGGCGAAATGAGCACTTCTGAAAGCACTGCTTAAGATCGACTCGTATGCACGTTGTATATTCTTCCGCCTTATTTATGAGTAACATTGTCATGGGCCTCCATCTCTTTATTGACGTGACGGTCAAGTGAAACTGTGAAATTATTATAAAAGTAAATATCTTACAAAAATGTTCATATTTACACTTCGATACATTTAAGAACAATAGAACGCGAAAGAAATAATTTAAATTATCAGGTAATGGTTGCCTGGCACTTCTTATTCGACGTTAGGACACGGAACTACTTCCCATCCATCGTTACCAACTTTAGTGGGCGCATGTCACTCAGGGAGCCCGTTGAAATATATGCAGCTATGAGCAGTGACTTTCTTCTAAGGTTGATATCAAAAGTGCTTACTTTATCGTGAACAGCCTTTACCAACCATATAACTGCTGTCGGCCCTTATTCTATGCGGGTACAAAAAAAATCAATCACAAAAAAAATGAAGTTAACGTCTATAGATAGTCGTCACTATTCGTGGATTTCCTAAATATAAGCTCAAGAAGTGAATTTGAACTACTATATAAGTATTTCGATATCTATTGTTTATTGACTATTTATTAGATCAACACAACCATCACATACGGTGATAGTTGAGACCATGTAGGCCTATAGTTTTCGAACAAAAAATTGTTTATTGTTGTTCTAGTAATAACTTATAGAAACTTTAAACTAAGGATATATTCAAAAGATTTTGTTTCAAAAATTAATCTAGAATTTTATAAAATAAACCTTTGAAATAAGGTAGTTATAAAATCCTTAATTTTAACGAAATTTCATTTTCTTATAATCTTTAGTAAAACTTTTGTTTAATACTATGGTGTTTCTTTACTGTACTGTATATAAATTTCATTATTTTGTCAATTTTATGACAACTATTTAGGCATGTTTATTGATTTTGTGAATTATAACCAATTTTTTTTTTTTTAAATTCGCAGATTTTCAAGCAAAACCTATACACTGTATCAACTACTGCTGTACAGGACAGTTACTGGCATTCAAATATCTTGTCAATAAATCTAAACATATTAAAATATATTAAGTGGTACAAATTCTTTCGTTTATTTTATGTTTAAGGAATTCGAGCTCTGTGAGTCCTCTTCATAAACATTAAGAAAAATTTCTATAAAAATAATTACTATCCAGAAATATTCGTAAAATTACTGATGCTCTGATTCCTCAATAACAAACATCCCATGTATTTCACGAAGCTTTCTATGAATTTATGGGAGATCCCGTAAAACAGGAGATTACTTTTCGTATTTATGTTTATTTTATGGTATTACAAATAATATCCTCTAAGCGGCTTTTCCATAATGTGAAAAAAAATTTAAAAACAATTTTAGAGCCAGATTTGAACACAAACAAAATAGTAGCATCTATATTAGAACCATTAACATATCAGAGGTATATGTAATTTATGGAGGAAAACTTTTACATTAAATGTATGTAGGCACATTATCAGTTTCCTGTATTACTGAAATATCTAAAAGGTTTGAATGCTTGCCGTCTGTTAGAATTGGTTTTAACTCGTAATAGTAGACGGTATAGGCGAAAGTGGCGTGATTGTCATAACTGCCACAGGAAAGGGTCGTATCTGTGTTAATTTAGCGAAGAAAGCTTCGTGTAGGTAGGTCATTGTCGGTTCTCTACACCTGCAGCCACAGGAAATACGAAGAACTTCCGTATCTTACTAATACAGAGATCACATATATGTTCTTAATTACGTACCGCGTTACAGTATATTAACTGTGGACGTCAGCAAAGAATTTCGTTAATTCACAGGAATAATTAAGAATATGCATGTCATTTTACCTGCAAACCTGTAAAATTAGTAAGTAGGCAATAAATCGTTCCTCCACGGGTAGTTATTTATTTCTGTTAGTTGTAATCCTGAAATTTTTTTTTTTTATATATAATCCTTACAGATTAAGCCTTTTGCCGTCAGTGTTTGACTACGCGCTAGTTGAATTTAAAATAAAGATCAGAAAAAATTGTTTTAAGTTAGTAGCGTTAGTTATAGTAGTTTATAGCTAATTATTAATATATTTGATGCTAAAAAATGTAATTAGCGATAGAGGTTAGTCACCACCTTTTCTATCCCCATAATAATTTCACCCGTATGAATACAAAAGAATCCAAGAATCCAATATTGGAAAATATAAGTAAAAGTATAGAGGATAATGGGTTTTTAGGAGATACATCTGTTTTTGTGTAAGGATATAACACTGTCGTAGATACTAAACAAGTTTTTTTTTTTTTTGTGTTTCAGTCGGAGGCAACTGTAGTAGAGACGCTGTACAGAAACAAGTCCAGTCTGGAAGCCATCTTTAGAATAATTGACAAAGACAACTCAGGTGTGTTCGTCGTCATGTGTAAATATTCCGGATTAAATGAATAAAATACTTCGGGCATGTGCCAGTGCAGGCCTATAGCTAGGGACAACCGAATTTCGCGAAAAGATTTCACGACCGGTTCTATTACGTAACACTGTATCTCAGATTAACTTTCGTGATTGGATTGTTTTCGTGTGATACGCCTTCGGTGTTCGCGCGTGAATCACGGGCTTACAATATTGAAGTTACCTAATTGTGATCGGCCAGTCAAGTAGGAAAATGTCTTCTCACAAAGACACACCGCCGATAACCAAAATAAAACTGCTAGTACGCCCGTATATTATGGAAATTTAGCATGTGCGGAGATCTTTTCGCGAGATTCGTTTGTTCCTACGTATAGGCCATTCGCGGCTTCTTCACACTTGTCGAATAAAACCTTCGAAAAATCACCCCATGTTTGATGTGTTTAGTTATTTCCTAATTATGCCATGCATCACAAGCAAAAAGTCTATTATTTTTCGTTAAATCAAAGATTTACCTACATTTTATCTATAAATTATATTTCTATTATAGTAAATATGATTACAAACAGCGAGAAAACTTGTGTGTAGGTAGCGCCTAGTAAGAAATATTTCTCATGCAAAATATTATTACAACTGAGTGCGAATGAATTCGGTGCGAAGTCCTTAGGTGCAATTTTCCAGACTTATTTAAGCTTTGGTTGCATTAGGTGGAGGAATATCCTAATATCCTGGAAGTAGAACTTTAGCAGGGCTCCAGAAAAGTGTGAAGTAACCGTGAATGGACTATATGTGGCCAAGATAAACACAGAGGATGAAATTAAAAATATTCACAAAAACAATACAACACTAACTGTTATCAACAGATCATTAAAACATAAAAAAATAATCCCACAATGAATTAAGTCAAGAGTTGTACCAAACTAAACGAAATAAAACAAGGCGAGGAACAAACGGACGAGCAACAAAGACTATACGGGGCATACAAATACACGAAATAAAACCTCCAGACGACCTAACGAAGAAAAAACAGTTGGATACTGAGGCGAGGACAAATTTGTAAGCTCGAAACCTGACGATGCAACGCAGAAATCACAGAAAAACACACCGTTTTCTTGGCGAACCGGTAGCTGTAATGGCGTATGTCCTAGCTAAGTAATTTTTCATTTAACATTTTGTAGACTTAGCTCGAGTGTAGCTCGAGCAAAGTAAATTTGAAAATTTCTTTGTCGTTCAGAACGAAACTCGCATGGATGTGCAGTCTTTGTTCGGCTAGTGTTTAACACGACCTCACAAGAACACGACAGTTCGGTAACAATGATATTGCTAACGGTATAATTTCATTTTTATAGCCACTCAAAGGGACATGAATTGATTGTAAATTCTTTCATACGATAAAGGATATTTGATTGGGTCGATAGCAGCTCGGCTCTCCATTGGTTGATGACCGGCCAATAATGAACGCTGTAAAGTACAGGATAGTATCCGGTGTGGTATGGACCAATAGGACGATGGTGAGTTCTAACGCAGACACCAACAGAACCGGTGTTCTTGCAGTAATGGATATAGGTGACTCGCTTCTAATTTTCTTAAGCGCCAGTAGATTTGTGCAGACCTCAATGTTTAAATCACTTACGCCAATCGCAAATATAATTTAAAGAACATATGTAAATATTCATTACGGAAATAATATTTTTATGATTCACGACAAAAACAATCCCGACTAGATATGCTGCTACGCAGAATATGATAATACACGGGAATCAACAGTCAATAAGTAAAGTATTAAACTTTACTTATTTGCGTTTCATATTAGTAAGTAATATATTTGTCTCTCTGAACGTTGAAAACCATCAATATAAGATTTCTGGCTGTGATTTTTAATATTAACGGGTTTTTTACAATCGTTATCATAAACAATTTTGCCGAAAATACGTACGAATTTTCGTAAATGCAGCTTATTTTAACTATCCAAATTTAATTTCCTTGTTAAAAAATGTAGAAAGGGAGAATTCTAGGAGATATTTTACATTTGCTACATATTCCCCGTCCCCTACTTTATCTAGCGAATCCTAGGCGGCGTCCGTCATTGCGGCCAATAATGAGATATCAAACCACGAGGTTCCACGTTCAGCTACAAGTTCAGGCGTTTTAAAAATGTTGGTTTTGTTTTGCTTGTAGTTAAAGCCTGATATCGCCTGTACCGAACAGAAAATAGCGATATTCATTATATTTACGCTCTATGAAACTTCACTGTTCTGAACGAGTGGCAGGCAGTGGCGACTCAAATAAAGAGAATGAGGCGTCGAAAATAAAAATTTGTAAAAAAAAAGTTGTGCACGCTTTGCGATACGCGACATACGCGACTTTTAAGTGTTTGTGAAATATAAGCGCAAGTGAAACTGGCCAATGTCTGCTAGAGTTAGTGACCTAAATTACAGTTGTAACAACCATCGTATTACATAATTTGGCCTCTTAGTAATTTTAACACCATGAATATCGATCTAGTTCGTTCATCCCGCCGTACAGGCTTTATATAAGAACCGCCGCAAAGTGTCGGCCGTCCTCTAGTTAGCCCACCAACGACGTAAAAATAAAATTTATTTTAAATAATTTTTCGTAAACACATGGTTCGCTCAGCGGTAAGTAGGGATAGGAAAAATTTCGCGAGTTCAATGACATGTGTGCTGAACTCCACAATAATTTTTACAGTCGAACCTCAGATGTTTGTTCGTTAGCTGTATCCCCAGTGTTACCCCACATTTGAGAGTGCGAGATTTGCTTCTTGTTCCCTTGCAAGCCGACTATTGGCGCGGAGTCGTCCAGGGCGTGTCTAATAAACTCCGATTCAATTGCATGTGTGGCATCAGTGTACACGCGTTTGAGATCTATCTTGTCCTGAAATGAATTAGCGAATTTTTCCCGTCCCTAGTGTTAAGTAGGGACAGGAAAATCACGCGTTTTGAAATTCCTGTATGCCATACTCCACTGGACTATGTATTTCCGATCCTCAGTTTTGTTTCCATTGGCTGCTGCTCCAGTATGCAACCAGTTTTAGCTCAGACCAAGGGGCACGGGATTCGGTGCTTGGTTCCTGGCGGTTCTGTTATTGGCTCAGAGATCACGTGAGAGTATCTAATAAACCGCGGCCCGATTGCAACCACAGCAGAACTACACGTGTGTTTGAGGTCTAGCTTGCCTTGAAATGAATTCGCGAAAATTTCCTGTCCCTTGTGATAAGTCACGAGCCTCTGCATGAGTTGACAGGTTTCATGTCAAGGATGAGGATTCTCGTGTTCGGAATTCGACTCGCTACTACTCAAGCACACGTTAATCAATCTTAAGGGGACAGCCTAGCAAAATAAAGCCTGTAAAATTAGCATTTCACCGTAAACGCGTATCTCAGCAAATTAATCTTTCGGGAATATAACTTTTTTTTCCAGAAAGGTTAAGCAAATATTAATTATCTACAGTTACTTGTTTTCACTTTTGTCCTATTAAATATATCCAAAGAGAAAAGGAATAGTGGCAATGGTTACAAATGGAATATTTTGGGCTTGCCTGCACCGTTTCCTTAATGAAAAGGAGAAAAAAACAAAAAAAAAAACAAAGGGCATTGTTGTTTGGTCTATTGGTTTACATAACGTGTAATAATATCCTACTGATATAGTCTATTCGCAGTTTCTGCACGCTTTTAGAATCATATCTTGGAAAACGTTACTCCATGTATGACGTGTTTAGTTATTTCCTAAATATTCCACATATCGCAAGCGTTTCATACTTCTATTAAAATAAAAGTATCTTATTTTTCGTTAACGTAAAGTTTTTCCAATATTTTATTTCTTAATTACAATATTTCATTTGTAATAAATATTTATAAAAACAGTGAGATAATATGTGTGTTGGTAACACCTAGGAAGAAATAGTTCTCATGCAAAACAGTATTACATCTGAGTGCGTAGGAAGTCGGTGCGTTGTCCTTCGGTGTAGTTTTCTTATAATTATTTAAGTTTAGTTTGCACGTGGCAGATGAATATCCTGGTAGCAGAACTTAAGCAGGGTTTCAGAAAAGTACGAAATAACCGTGAATGGAGTATATAATTTGCGATAAAATCAGTTTTACCGCGAGCGCGTATCCCACTATGGGGTGTGAGCCCATCGCAACGCTTTCTAATAGCCAGCCAGACGTGACTGGGGTGTTTTTTTTCGTGTCATGATTTAAGTTTCAGAGTAATTAATGACCATGTTTGACTATAGGAAATTTGCATTCTACTAGTTGTTTAATATTCACGTGCTTAATTTTCACTGTTGTTTGCAAGGTGTAAAAGTCAGGATTCATATTGATATATAGGGACCTGCAAAATTCGCGTTATTATTTCGGGACACATTAAATTTAAAACACACGTACCTTTACAATACGTTTGTGATCGGACCGTACTTTATTTGACACGCCCCACTTAACTTTGAGACAATAAATGAACACTTCATAATTGTATGCCCCAATCACGTATAGTTCAGTCAGAAAGGGAATGACTTCACATCTAGTCGGCAACCAATAGAGAAATGACGCCGGTTCGAATATGTACAGTACTGTGAAGTATAGCCTGATGCCAAATAATAACGCGAATTCTGCAGGTCACTAGTTATGAGGTCCCGTCGGTTGACAACGTTTGCACAAATGTGTCATGTAAAACCGAAAATCTAGCTTTTCAGGCTGCCCGGGAACATCCAGGTTTGTCCCTCGTGTAAGATAGTTGACTCCTGTTAGCGATCGATTCCTCTCATCCGTTCGTATTGACCCTGCCAAAGGCAGAGGAACGAGGACGCGACCTTAGTTTGTTCTTTATAAGAGTGCGGTCGAAGGCCCTGCTGTCGTTGGTTGGAAGGCTGCAACTGTGACCGAATTTACTGAAAGCGTCCCAACACGATGACTATAGTCCATTCCCGATTGGAAGCGAATTATGAAAATCAACCTTTGAAAAAACACACTAGGCAAATCACATCAACCTATTTTTTCAATAACCTGTATTCCACAAATATATAACACTATGGTTAACTTTGGAGCACTGTATTATTGAATAAATGAAACTTTACCATAATATATTCTATAACTTGTAATATTTATTTCTTTTTTTTATATGAATTAACAAAAGCGAGAGCTGCGACATCTTGGCAACGGCCGGTAAGAAATAGTTCACAGTTAAAATATTCTTTTAACCTAGTTTTTTAGTATACTATCTGTAAATTAAACGGTACCTATTGAAATATTTTCACATTTAGGTAGCCCCGATGTCAATATCTCATTTTTACAGTTTAAAATAACAGCGGAAAATATCATGAGTAGGCCATAATGGTAAGGTGCTGTTTTATCGAGCGAGAGCAATTTTGAAGCAACTGTCTGCTGAGCGAGCTTTGTAGCTCTCTCTCTCTCTCTCTCTCTCTCTCTCTCTCTCTCTCTCTGTCTTTGTCTTTGTCTCTTTCACACTCGGGAAGTTTATCATCGCTAGTACGCGAAAGTTATACATGTTTTCAGTTGTAGCATATTTCATACTTATTACAGCAAAATAATGATTTTGAATTTGTAATTTACAACTGAAAAGAGATTTTAATGTTTGAATACTTATTTTTATATATTTATATATGATGGTGGTGCAGAAACAAAGTGAAGTTGGCAGACGTGACGAGCCATGACATGGCGTGTTGCTGTTTTACCAAATGAAGCATAAATTATTCTTACACCGAAAAATACTTCAAATTACCATATCACGTTTGTAGACTTTGTGTTTATTAAACCTACCTTAGAAATTTACGATGTTGTGATAAATCTGTGTTTCCGCGGCAGTAATAAATATACTGTTACGTTGTTTCGTTAACCACTGCGTGCGAAATAGCGTGGCGTGGCTGCGTAGTGTTCGTT
Organism: Dryococelus australis; assembly: GCA_029891345.1. NCBI lineage: Eukaryota > Metazoa > Arthropoda > Insecta > Phasmatodea > Phasmatidae > Dryococelus > Dryococelus australis. Next base: position 50,386,417 of record CM057003.1, read on the forward strand.
ACGCTGGATCTGTGTGTGTGCGTGATTTCAAATACTTGATGTGAACTATTTATACGTTGTAAATGTGAACTGTTTTTATGACGAAGTTATTTAATTACATCCACGTATGTTTATTCATCACATCGTTGTACCTTTGCCCTAGGTGTTTGAAACACAGATCGTGTAACGTAATTTACCACCAATGCCAACAAAATAACTAAGCCCAGCCCCAATAAATTTCAATAAGCCTAATACACAGTAAGTAGCAGTACATATAAATATGAGTAGAATAAAAGTTACGGGAGGCTTATGTGTGTGCATGTTCACCGCTATATTTTTTAAATTTGTATGACAAAAAATGAGCGACACGAGTTGCGTGCTTGATTTTAATGTCACTTTCTCGTCGGACTGTATATTCCTTCGTTATTCGAGCTGAGGCCGTCCTTTTAAAGAAATAACCTAACACATATCAATGACAAAAAGTTAAATACTACAGTTCATTACCCCGCAGTTGTAACAATGTTAAACGCAGTCGCAACAAAATATTAACGTGCATTACGTGTAATATGCTATGTTGTGGAAAACAAATATGTTATTGTAACGTAACCGTAAGAAGTATAGTTAATTCAGGCATTTTTAAAACGTCATAAAGCTGACCTAAATAATGTTATAGGCCTAAACTGTGAATATTCGAACGAAATTGTTTTTGAAGTAGACATAAGATAGAATTCTTTGAAATGCTGTAAACAGTAAACAACACGTTTGATAGGTATAAAAGTAGAAGTCACATCTCAATGATTATTTTTAGGCGTAGCGAAAGTATACGAACACATGTTCACACACAATGGCATGTAAACATTGATTTTGACAGATGCTACATGGCAGTCACATGGCAATGTTTGTTTACATTTGGCGGAAGGATACGAAACGGGCCTGTAAGTAGATACTTAGCAGGGCTCCGAGAAAGTTGTTTCCAATGGGGAATGTACTATAGTTACTTAGCAGTTTTTATGCCAATTTTCTGTTAACGTTTCTACTGCCATGTAAGTAAAAGTTGAGCATCGTCTCGAAAGTTCTGGCTTGAATCGTCAAAACCAAGGACACTTGAGAAACAACCTCAAGGTGTATATATTCTTGTGACTAAATGCAAGTTAAAAATAAAACTAAAATTGTACTAATAAGAAATGAACATGGCTTTAAAAAAATACGTTACATTGTGACAGTATTTAGGGATATCCTGAACTCCAGTTACAAACTTTTTAAGATGGTTGTGTGACTATTAAGAGCATATAGGACCGAGTTCGAGGCACAACCATACGGGCGACGATAACACGTGCGCCCATATCCCCATCGCTCCTACGAGCAAGGCAAGTGCTCCCGTCCTTACGTTCTCCTGTGAAACGGCAAGACTTTATTTCATGTGATGAAAGCCCACAGAACAAATTTTTTTTACCATTGTCACGTTTTTTTAATACACTTAATATTATGAAAACAAAACTGTACGGGCTTAGATAATTGGTTTTTATCTTTTCTGGCAAAATGTATTCTCAGGATATTTATTTTCTGAGATACGAGTAAACGAGCAAACAACGAAAGTGCAGACAATATGCCTGGACTACTAACTCTTAAGGGAGAGATTACCATGCAATGAATCCAACTTAACTTTGGATACTATAGTCCATCCAAATTTATATGACGTAGGGCGAAGGTCATATATTTTAGAAATAATAGTCATGTAATTATGTGGGAATCCGCTGGTCGGTGGGTTTTTTCGGGATCTCCTGTTTTCCCCCGCCCTTGCATTCCGGCGCTGCTCCACACTCACCTCTCTTCACCCTCATCGGCTCTCAAAACCTCGATGTTAAGAGTCACCCAAATATCTTCGCTCACTCACTCTAAGCCATTTTACAGGTGCTATACAGTATATTAACTACCTATCACTTCAGTTAGGTAGTGGCCGGGAGATGGCGGCCTGTGGAACCCTTGTGCAATGCGCCATGGTATACGTTGTTCACGGAACAGTGAGCATTTTTGAAATCAGCATATGAAAAAAAAATGTACTGGCCGCCAACAGCATGTGCTTTAACGGACACACTGACTCGCATTGTTCCCAGTCAAGTTGGCGTCAAAATACGAAAAGTAATCCCATAACTCAACGTTGTATTCAAAATTCGAAGTTTAGGCTTCCACCACTGAATTTATTTAAAACATTTTCTGCCTGTTTTACGCACATTAGAGTAATAATTGCCACTATTGTTAACATATTTATACTCTCGACAATTTCACTGAATTCATAGTTACACTTGAATGGCGTATGAATAATATGAAAGGGTCAGTAGCAATGCTTGAGTAAACTATTTCCAAAGCGTCTCTTGTCCACAAGTATTACAATTTCCGATAATGGTAGGCCTACTGTCTGTCCCTTCCTATCCTTGGGTAAATAATGCCAAATTGTTTTATAGGTCCAAAACAGCGCGAAGGTCGTTCGAACGCAGGTTTAAAATTCATTCCATTTCCAAACTAGCGCTTGTTCACAAACATTAAATACAATTTATTTCGTTTTAAGGGAAATGTTTGGTTTCAGAAGGCTCTTATATCTACAATGTTCTTGACCAACAATAACATCTATACCAAAAGTCATACAGCCACATTCAGAAATACACTTTATATACATTTGTCTCCGTTTCCCGAAAATGAATGTACAAGTACAAGGATCCCTTTGGAAATGGACTACGCGGATACAAAATTAACAGAGAAGTAGATATTCGGCATGGCTTTCAAAAGTGCTCATTTACCGTGAACAGCGTATATCTAGGCACACCCAAATTTCGCGAAAAGATTTCACCATCAGATGTGTTTCATAACATTTAAGCTCAGATCCACTTTCGAGATTAGATGATATAGATGTTAACATCTCTTAGGTTTCTGCCCGCCAATCACAGACGTACAGTATCTGAGTTACCTAATTCTCGTTGGCCAGTCAAGTAAGAAAATGTCTTGTGACAAAGTCTCGTGGCCAGCAGGGATAGGAAAATTTCGCGAATTCATTTCGGAACAAGACAGACGTCAAACACGCATACAGTGAAGTCACCTTCGCGATTGGATCACAGTTTATTAGACCTGCCCTGCACGCCTCTGAGCTAATAGCAGACTTGTAAGGAAACACCTTGCGAATCTCATAACTGCCAGGTGTGCGGCAACAGCCAATGAACACACAGTTGAGGCTCCAGTATGCAGAGGACTGAGTATTCTAGTGTACAGGTCATTGAACTCGCGAAATTTTCCTATCCCTACCAATAAGAAAAATTAAACTGCTGGTATGCCCGTAGGGTATTGAAATATGGCATGCGCGGAAATCTTTTCGCGAAATTCGGGTGTCCCTAGCTATAGCAGGACGCGTGTGTTGTTTATCCTCGGTGTGAGGTGTGTGTTTCGTGTATGGTGGCAGGTTACATCTCGAAGGAGGAGTTCGCGGACGCGTGCGCACTGCTGGAGAAGCACCTCCAGAATCCCTTCTCCAAGGAGCAGCAGCTGGACATCTGCCGCAGCATGGATATCAACAAGGACGGCTTGGTCGACCTGAACGAGTTCCTCGAGACCTTCCGGCTCGTCGACATGGAGCCGCACGACGCCGACGACGCCGAGGACTCCTCCCCCGGCTAGGCACGTCTTTCACCCTTCTCCTCACCCCTCCTCATGCTCAATACGCCCTCCCCCCTCCCGAACAGCATCCAACTGAACTAAACATGAGGTAGACTATTCTGCGTCTCCTGCCACATGACCCCAACGTCGACGAGAGGAGTGTATAGTTCATTCACGGTTACTTCGGATTTTTCTCAAGCCCTGCTAAAGTTCTACTTCCAGGATATTCCTCCGCCTCGTACAAACTAAGCTTAACTAAGCCTGGAGAATTACACCAGGGGGACAACGCACCGCATCCGTGTGCCCTAAGTGTAACAGTATTTTGTATAAGGACTATTCCTCACTAGGCGCTACCAGCATACCTATTTTAGCCCTGATTTTTATTCAGATTATCTATAAATGAAGCAATAGGTATAATTTATAGACAAAATATGAATAACATTTCAATTTAACAGAAAAAAAAAAAGTAACTTTTATGAATACAAGTATAAAACGCTTGTGATACAGGGCGTATATAGTACACAACTAAACACGTCATAGATGGGGAGATTTTTCAAAGGTTTGATTTAAAAAGAACGAAGAAACCGTGAATGGGCTATATACTGTCTCTGAGCGCCATGAGTCCTGGCGAGCGAATTTAAGGATATAGTCCATTCACGGATTCTTCGGATGTTTTGAAACGAACCTTTGAAAAATAACCCTAGGCGTAACATGTCAAACTGTTTTAATTTTCAAGGGGCGATGGTTACTAAGCGTTTAACCTGCTCGCCTCCCACCGAGGCGATCCGGGTTCAATACCCGACCGGATCGCTCCTGATTTTCGCATGTGGGAATCGTAGCGTACGATGCCGTTGGTCGGCGGGTTTTCTCGCAGATCTCCCGTTTCCCCGCCCTTTCATTCCGGCGCTGCTCCATACTCGCCTCAATCACCCTCTCATCGGCTCTCAAGACCTCGATGTTAAGAGCCGTCCAAATCTCTTCACTCACTGTTTCTTTTTCAATACTACAAATATATAACACAGTGATTTAACTCCAAAGTACTGTATTCGTATCTAATTTGCGAGTTATTCAGCTTTCCGAGAATGTATATCACAATATTTTGACGGCCCGCCACATTGCTTAGTTATGGCCGGACGTGATTTTAAGGCGGCGTATAAAACTATTTTCTATGGATTTCCCTTAACTCATGAATTTTTTCTTTAACTGTTAACATTACGTGAACAAACACTAGGTTGCCTGGCATATCAGTAACGTTATGATTCTATAAAGCATGTACACGTAAAAAAATGGCTGTTACCGGAAAAGTGAGCACTTTTTGAAATCAGCCTTCGAAAAGAGTTTCTGTCCGCAACTGCATTTATTTAGCGTAAGCTCCGACTGGAATATTTATTTGCGGTAAAGTTGGAAGCGGATTAGAAAAAAAAAAGTAGTTCCTATTTTTAACGTCGTATTAAGAACGTGGTGTTTCAATATGTGTAAATTGAACTTATTTCGTTTACTTTCTGCTTATTTCTCGTATACGGTTTTTGCGAACTGGCGTGTTTATTTCTGATCATTCCGAAAATCCACTTTATCAAAACACGCATTAAGTGAATGGGCAAATGCAGAATGTTAATTTTACATAGCTAGAGAGGATAAGTACAAGGTGGGCAGAGAAGTAGATCCTAATCAGGACTTTAAGAAGTGCTCACTTAACAACGAACAGCCTACGGTATACACACATCACCGCTTTCTCGGTGTAAAATTGGGTTCGATTCTTGGCACCGACCTTCAGAATTTTTTTCCGAGTTATTAGTGGATGTCGCTCATCTCCGTACTACGGAATACATGGGAGACACGCGGTTTTAACATTCTGTGGCTTTTCCACCAGCCTGCGGGCTGTCACTCACCGTTTGTATATAGTGCGTAACTCGAATATATCCCACATGCATTAACACTCTGTAGACTACGCTCGAGTGTAGCTCGAGCAAAGCTAATTTGACCATTTCTTTGTCGTTCAGAACAAATCTCGCATGGATGTGCAATCTTTGTTCGGCTAGTGTTTAACACGACCTCACAAGAACACAACAGCGCAGTAACAAAGATATTACTAACGATAGAATTGATTTTTATAGCCGCTCAAAGGGACATGATCGATTGTAAATAATAGTTACACGTTAAAGGTCATTTCATTGGGTCACAATCAGCTCGGCTCTCCATTGGTTGATGACCGGCCAATAATGAACGCTGTAAAGTACAGGGTAGTGTCCGGTGTGGTATGGACCAATAGGACGATCGCGAGTTCTAACACAGAATCCAACAGAACCGGTATTCTTGCAGTAAGGGTTATAGGTGACGGACTTCTAATTTATCTTAAGCGCCAGTGGCAGGACTCAATGTGTTAAAATACTCGGCCACAATATGTGTGATGAAGTTACGAATAACGTATTCATGTAAAATAATGTCATACTAACTGAGATAAAATACCGTGAAACGGGTCGTTCTCGAGGTTACTTAAATAGTTCAGTGTTTGGTTACGGAGGTATGTTCTACCCCATGTCCCCCTCTCCACTAGGCCCCCTCCTTCCTTGCCTCACCCACTATGTATCGCGGACCAATGATGCTGGAAGGTAGACTGCAACTTCTGCTAGTAGCGCCACTGACCGTCGACAATTACTTATCCGTACGTTTAGACAATGGGTGAGTTTCTTCGCTCTTTTAACACTTAGTGCTGCTGACGTAATATCACGAAAGACGCCAGGAATTTTACTTGAGTTGTATGGAGCTCGCCGTAACGTAACGATATCGTGCTCTTTCTAGACACTGGCGAATTATTATTACTTCGCTAGAAGTTGTCATAAGGTTCTCTGCAGCATGACATTACATGCGTAAATCATTGAGATGAACAGGATGGATTGTGTATTAGTCTACTTAGGTGATTGGGGGGGGGGGGGGGGTCATTTGACCGGGGTACTTTCAACTCGGCATTCTATTGGCAGAGAGCTGGCCAGTTATGAACGTTCTCCAGTATGCAACACGTGTCCGGTTTTAAGTTGAACCAATTGGACTGTCGTAAATGAGAATGCAGAGCCACAAACTGATAAAGGCTGCTCGCGATAAAGTGGCCACTTTTGAAATCAACCTTAGAAAAATATCACTGCCCCTGCCTGCTAATGTATTAACGGGCGCACTGAGGTACATGCACCCAGTAGAGTTGGTAACGATGGATGGAAAGTAGTTCTATATCTTAACGTCGAATAAAAACTGTTAGGTAACCATTTGTAATAACATAAATTATTTTTTTCGCTTTCTGTTTTTTTTAATGCAACGAACTGTAAAAATAAGCATATATGTAAAATAATTACTTTTCTGATAATTTGACAGTTTCACTTGACCGACGCATGGATAATGTGATGAGGCCCATGGCAATGCTGATTTTGCATAAGGCGGAAGAGTACACAACGAGCATACAATTAGATCTTAAGCAGGGCTCTTAAAAGAGCTCAGTTAACCATGAACAGCTTTAAGTCATGCAGTCGTGGATATAGGTGACTCGCTTCTATCTTGTCTTGTCAGTAATCTGTACCACACTCAAAACGTAAACGCTAGTTTCTTGGCCTGACAAGAGGTAGCACTGTAATCGCTGCCTCGTCCTCGTGGCGCCACTATAGCGGAGTGATGCCGGAATCAAATAGCCACATAGTAGCAGAGTACACAGGGATTAAATGGCCGTTGTAACGCGAACTTGGGCCGCACACGCCAGCAAAATGGAGTCACTAGTTAGCAGCATGTAGAAATGACGTTTGCCAATCAGCGCTTCTGAAATGTTTTACATGCCTTTTTTTTTTTGTATACGACACCCCCAAGGCGATGTAAATAACACTTGTAAATGAACTCACACTTCACGCCAAGAGTTAAGTGAAAGCTGGCACAGAACAACAGCATATTGCCATATAAAACTACCGCTATCATGAAATGGGCTAGGAATATTAAAAAAAAATATATATATATGTTCATGCCCGACTACACTGCACCGAATGGTTAACAGTTGATAGAAGTCATGTGCAGTGTCCCGATACTTGTTGATTTTACTGGCCAGTGACTCCAGTGCAATCAGCTACTGTTCCGTTTATTGCTGACGAGTACTGGTGTGTGCACCAAGAATGATATTCGCAGGTTTTCCGTTGACTCCACGTGCAAGGCTACAACTAACACATTGTAAACATTTATTTTTTGTATTTGAACATGGAATCATTCGGAAACTAGTAGCTAATGACATTTCAGCAAACCTTACTGTAGAATCTGTAAAACTAATGTTGGGTTTTAACTAGCAAGTATGGCATAATTAAATTTTATTAAAGGCTGTTCACCATAAAGTGAGCACTTCTGAAATCAACCTTAGAAAAAAGTCGCTGCACCTACCTGCATATATTTTAACGTGCGCAATGAGTGACATGTTTCCGGTAAAGTTGGTAAAGATGGAGGGGAAAGTAGTTACATATATTAACGTCAAACAGAAAGTATTAGGTAACCATTTGTGATAACTTAATTATTTCTCTCGCTTTCTGTATTTTTTTTTAATGCGTCGAAGTGTAAAAATGACCAGATTTGTACAATATTTACTTTTCTAATAATTTCACAGTTTTGCATGACCGGTGCATGAATAAAGCGATGAGGCCCACGGCAATGTTAATTTTACAGAAGGCGGAAGAACACGCAACGTGTAAACAAGTAGATCTTAAGCAGGGCTTTCAAATGTGCTCATTTTACTGACAACATCCCACATCAGTGGAAATCACAGTTTGAGCAGCGCGTACCAGCAACTGAAATTATTATTAGAATTCTGATTCAAGTGAAGCAGCTTCAACAGATCCGCAGTCAAATTCTCTTATTTGTATCAGTTTTAACTGTTTAGATTTTTAATAGTGCGATGTCCCCGAAATAAAAGACGATAAAACTCTCTCTCTCTCTCTCTTTCTCGTTGCTTTCGAACTCTTGCTACTGGTGTATCGGTTGGATACTAAAACAGACCATTGCGGAGGCGGGGAAGTGGGCAAAAGTGGTACGGATGCCTGTCAAGTGAGCCAGAAAGTGACCGCTTACCAGTTTTCGGTGGGTGGAGGTTAGGGCAGTGGTAATATCCCCCCCCCCCCTCGCCCAGTCTTCCTACAGCTGCTTTCTTTCAAGATTATTATTATTTTTTTTTTTTAATATATTTCGCCCCCACATGCTTACATCTCAAACAGGTACCCTAGATTAATAAAATCTCCTTTTTCGCATTACGTATAGACTACTTTCATATGCTCGTTCTGGAACTGTGCACACGCACTCTGAGACGCCCATTGCTCTTCGCCCGAGATCAAGATTGTCATTGCTAAAAACAAAGTCAGTCGGATCAAACTTGACGTGTTTATGTCAATGGAAATATCTAATTTTGCCTCACGCAAAGCAAAAACCGTGTCACGTAATATAAAAATCTTGTCAGAGCTCTAGCTACTACGCAGTCAATAGGCAGTTTTGCTGTAGGTTGAATAATTTTTACGCTGTTCTCTTCTTTATAAAATGTTTTGGGCACTCGCTAGTTGATATTCAAACAGATATCGAAAGGAACCCTACTGAAAAGAGCATTACTTTTTTTTTCTAAGTAATGGTCAGTGTTCTTTTCCGACGCCACCACTTCGAATGCATTTGAATTATAAATGCATCGCAGTTGAGAGATGTGAGATTTGTATAGAATTTAAAATACAAACGTTAAAACTTTTCTCTCGGCTTATATTCTTGAGTAATGCAGATGAAGATGAAGATCTAATCCCTGGGCATTTTGCGTGAAGACTAGTCTACAGTCATGCATATGCTGATCGTTAAAGTATTTGTTAGTATTACACATTATGTGAGCATAATTATTTTTTGCAGTAAGAAACATTTTTTTTCATTCACTCAATACAAAATTATCACTGGATACTTTAGATCATACCTTATTCACAGACTATGCGAGCCATGATGAAAAAAAAAGACATTTGATCTAGGATCAATATAATTGCGCTAAAATACTGTAGTGGTGTTAATTGCCTCTCAGGAAAGTGCCAGCGTACATTTTCTCAAATAAGATTGATTTTTACAAGTGTGTTACTTCTATAAGAAATAATTTTATAATAAACGTGGATGAGCTTATGCTAAAAGTACGCCCTAAACTGCAATCAAAACGGCTTCAAATTAGTACATCTCGCAGAAAATGTCGGAAAATTACTGATTACCTCTGGTACCGAATTTAACTGATTTAATTAATTTTTTTGGTTTACCCAGTGAATATTGCGAACCCGAAGCGTTGGTTTCCAGTTGATTTGACCGAACTGTCAGCTGTCAGTAGTTCAGTAATGGGCGTTTACCAATCAGTATTTCGCTGAATTGTCGCCGATTCAGGTTTACGTTGTAAACGTAAATTCGTGTGGCAATGAGCACCCAATAGAAAATCATCTCTGACCAGGGCGACAGTCCTTATAAATGAGTAACAGACATCCCATGATTAGAGCTGTGTGTTACCAAGCTTTTCAGTGAGAGACATACTGCTTTCATAAAGTAATTTTTTTATAAAAAAAATATATCAACAACGTCGCAAAAATCGACAGCTTAAAAACTCGCTGATCAGAGCACAAAAATTCAAAGTACCGCATTTGTAGATATTTGTATTAGCCACTATCTCAAGAAGTGCAATACTTCAGAGTCGCAAAATATTGCGATAACGTAATATCGCCACTTTTTTCAAGAATCAAAAAACTGCTATATTTTTTTTTTTTTTGAAAAATATGCCTAGCTATTATGGTATAAAAATATGTTATAGTGACTGCTTGAAAACTCTGCAAATAGTCTTGTTTCTATACTTTATGTTCTTCCGCCACAAGTAGAAAATAATTATTACCATAGACCTAGTGACTTGTATAGGCCTACATAAGTAGGTTAACAGCGTGGAATTGTTATAAATACAAATTGTTATTACATTAATTATTACTCTAATGCGGACAGGAAAACGTAACAGATTAAAATCGCCTCTCGTTTATATGCATATTTCATCTATAGTAAGACGTTCCAGTATGGAACTACTTTTCATAACCGCTGCAAACATTGCTGTGGGAACTTTAGTTAGGGCCTGCGTTTAAAAATGTGCAATACGGCCAGATTTGTTTTCCAAACGTTGATTTTAAATAGCTTAGTTTACCATGTATCAGACAAATACATATTCTTTGAAGAAAAAAAAATAGTTTCAGCAGGCGAGTGCACGCAGATGAAGCACGGATCACGATTATTTGGAGTTTGTGTAGTTCCGCGAGAAGAACCGAGCGGGAACATGTACACGAGTCGGGTGTTTATTTTTTCATTTTAATATAATAAAGTAGTGTGGCGCTGCAAGCAGAAGTCTGTGTGTCTGAGAATACATTCGCCGACCATACATCCCTGCCTTCAGTGCTGATGCATACTGTATTATAAATGCTTTATTACTCTGTTGGCTATTCCCAAGCAAATGCGTCCATTAGACAAGAACAGCGTGATTGACGAAAACCTTAAGAAGAAAGTACGCGTACTTTGCTTGTCCAATATATTTAAAGTTGGTTTCCTGCCTGTTCTTGTTCGGACACGAGATTTGTTACGATTCCAGTGTTGTGTGTTTATCGTTGCATTTTATGCAATATTTTGTGCATACAAATCATAACAGTTGGTTTCTTACAAGAACGTTTTTCACTTTAGTTTACCAAGCCATGATGCAATTAGTGAAAAATATTACAACTGAAACCTATTCACATGAAAATTTGAATTCAATGAAAAATAAATTTGAAGCCAGGTATTTCTTCTTTACTAGTTAAGTAAACAATTTTCGTAGTTATGTTGGGCACTAGAATTATATCGTTAGTAGGGCATAAAAATTAAGTTCGCAGTATTTTATGTATGTATTTAGAAAATAATTTTATCTTTTTTTTTTCTTTCTATTCTGTTTGACATTGTATTTTGCTATATTTTTCACTTAAACTGTTCAGGTCACTAAAGCACTTCCATTCTCGTGGTTAACTCAGTGAAAATATTGGGGTGTCTATGACCCAAGACTCATTTTTATTTTTCGACTGTAATGTAAATAGAATTTTTTTTTATAAAATTACGTCTGTCTTTTAATTTTAATTAAGTGGCGCTACTCGGAATCATCGTACAGCGGCGAAGTGTTTATATAACTTTTGCTGACGAGAACCATTTTTTAATTGTTTACATTCAACATGCCTGAAAGAAGACGTACACTCACTACGCAGTTTCTCGACCAATTTCAAACAAAATCAACACAAATGTATTCCAACTACTGAATACCACGTTTCCCGTAGAAAATTTAGACGAATAAATTTCACAACAGTCAAGTAAACGAATACGACATCAAAAATGTTGAGGGCAGAAAATTTTCACGCTATTTTTATCTGACGAGTTATTTAATGCCAAATTAGAATATTAAGTGTGTAACAAATTACTGCTAAAGTAACTTTTTTAATTATTACAAATATACTCGAAATAAAAAGGTATACAACTTGTTAAACCGAAAAAAACTTTGCTAAAGCGTGTTAAGTATTTCAGGTCAACAATCAATGTTTCAAGAAAATTTTGTATCCAACAAAAACTACATTTTTTTGGGTATTTATTTTAAGTGAAAAGCATTTCTCCGAGTTACTGAAAACTACATAGCTTCGGGCATAAGTACTATGCATGTCTTCGACAAACAATTCTGACCAAAACCAAATATTATAATTTGTAAAGAATATGTAAATAGAAAAATATTTCTTTAAAGTCTGAAATTTTACTGAAATTTTAATCGATTTATTTTAATTAAATCTCATTCAGTATTTGAAAATAAATATTTTTGATCCGATGAATATTCTGGAAATTGTATTCCAGCAAATGATTTTAGGGCCAAAGTGAAGTTTCAACCATTTTTGAGCAAACACAATTTTCCCCAAAAATTCTGTCTAGCATTGATATTTAAATTTCTTCAGAATCGTTTCATAATAGCCGAGTGTTACGGGTTCTGTAAAACAGAAGGTAGGCTTTTTGGCCTATATTGAAACATAAATGTTAACTGTTGTATAGTATTAAGGATTTCATTACAGTATCATTACGTGTGTAATTCAAGCTGTTTCAGTCCTCATATTGTAAATTAAATATTTCAGTGGAAGAATATTTATTCCTTGCAAGAATTCATATATAGTGCTCAACTGTAATTTAATGCTTCAATGAGACCAACATAAAGACATATTTTACTGTAACAATATATTTATCTAATCTAAAGATGTATTCTTAACTGTTAAGTGGTTTTCTAAATGTGTTCATTGTCTGCACTCGATATATATTAGGCACACTTCACGAACCTCTATATTTATATACAATCGTTTTATATCTCAATTTTAATTAAAACATATTTGTCATTTTTTAACTTTTAAATGTTCCAAAGAGAGGATTTTTAAAGTGATACATATGTAAAATTTTCTTTGAGAGTTTCAAGTCTTGAGACTCCTTTTCAGAATATTTTGAAGTGAATGCGAGAAGTCTATTTTAATATAGTACAGATATAAGTCTAATACGAATTTGTTTCTATTAATAGGTTAGTTGAACGAAAGGAAAATTAAAATCACTCTCTCCTTAATATTTATATTGTCTGTGTGTGTATCAAAATATTTTCACAGTGTTACATTTCCTCATACATTGTCTTATTGTTCTGCAAAATGGAGCCTCAGCATGACATGAAAACAACTTTTCGACAATTTTTCCTAATTATTTATATTTAGATGTTACTATGATAAATGGTATATAACCACTGTTGTTAATATGTGATGTATTTATTGTAAAGGACATGTAAGTCAAAAAGTTGTTGATTTTAATCTAGTCATGAAGAGAAGTGTTTAATGTGCTGTGTTTTAATGTAATTGCACTCTTCATATCGTTTCTAGTCATTTTTTGTTATTAAACGTACTATAAATTATATGCGTCATCTCATCTGCCGAAAGCAAAGACTTGAGTTGTTTTTGATATGGTTTGATTAGAATGTTTGTTGCAAATAAATTGATTGATTTTTTCTTTCCTTGTGTTTATCTCCAAATGTCTCCTTTCAATATTTCCCTGCATATTACACATAGCAAGTCATGTGGCGAAGAAATAACACGCTGTATCCGCGTCCGTGGGAACTCGGGTTCAATTCCCGATACAGCCATCCTGAATATGACGGTTTTTCGAAATGGCGATTGGTGAGTTGGTACCTTGATATCGTGTTCACTTCCTGATAATTCAGGCCACTGATTTCGTATATAATTACGTTGCTATTGACGGTACGTAAAATGTTAACCAGAAAAGAACAACAATAACTGCACACCACTTTATGGACCCTATTGTTCATAAATTAAAGACAAAACGCTCGCTATGAGCTTTCAATATTTGTGAATATCACAAAAGTATTCACGATCTGATAACACACACACACACACACACACAGATTCTGCTTTGTATTACACTATATAGGTTGTCGTGATCAAATGAGCATTTTTTAAAGCTCTGCTAAATATATACATTCATGCCCATTTTGTATCCTTCCGCGCATGAAGATTAACTTTACTACGAATCAGATCACTCTATTCCTGCTCCAATTACGTTAACCGTTAAATTTTTGGGTACGTAAATATGACTCCAATATTCATGTACGCATAAAATACACAGAAGTTTTAGCAGTGTCCTCAAAATCTCAACACTTCACTGTTAATATGACGTTAAGACGTAAAAAATATTTTTCATAAATCGCTGTCAACTTAACGAGAGTACGCCAGCCAGTCCAGTGTGTCCGTTAAAATACACGCAGTTAAGAGCAAAAGTATTTTCCGAAGGGTGTTATTTCCTTGAAAACTTTTCAACCGCGAATTTGCTACAGTTTTAAAACTGATGAGTGTAGTTGCAACACCGTTAAAGCACCGTGTATACAATATTTTCCATATATATTCCAAAATGATGACCCTTGTGGTCGAACTCATAAAGTGAACCTTTAAACGTCGACTTTGCGGGTGAGTATCCGCGGTGAGTTGTAAATGTGTAAACGTAAGCTTAGGTTAGTCAAAGACATAGTTCGTCCTACGATTAGCCTCCCAGAATAAAGACACTAAGAAGCGACAGTTAAAAACAAAATCTATTATGGCACACATCTCTTAGTGCAAGACGTGTGTTTTAAGAGACCATTACTTGATTCATTCATTTAATGATTTCATTATTCATTTAACAACAGGACGCTAGCCCTCCTCAAAATACGTTATTAGTGGACATTATTCATACCTGTTTTTTTTCCAAACTTTCGTCTGTACAGTGATTTCCACCAATCACACTTTAAGAGAAAGGAATCACGGAATAAAACTGTGTGCAATGCAACATTGTCGTTGTGTAGTCCTTAAGTACTTTTTATTCAAAAATGATTTTAAATGATTGTCAGCTAAAAACACAAAATCTCGAACAGCTAGAATTTCGGACAAATTGAAAATTATTAACAGTGAAGTGTAATTTTTCTGAAGAATCACTCCCCCTAATCCTCTCCTGTTAATGTATTATTTTTTTACCTGCTGCTTGATACAAAAATGTTATAATCCATTCACGGTTACTTCACACTGTTCTGAAGCCCTGGTGAAGTTATACTTCAAGGATATTCCTCCGCCTCGTCCAAACTTAGTCTAGAAAATTACACCAAAGGGCAACGCACCGAATTCGTGTGCACTCAGTTGTAATAATATTTTTCATGGGAACTAATTCTTACTTCCCGCTACCAATACAAAAATTTTCTCGCTGTTTTCATTCATATTTGTTAGTAATTAATTTATAAATAAAATATAGGTAACAATTCGATTCCCCGAAGAATCAGATACTTTTACTTTAACAGAGGTGTAAAACGGTTGTGATACATTGAATGTTTAGGAAATAACTAAACACGCCATACATGGGGTAGTTTTTCAAATGTTTGATTTAAGAAGTGTGACGAAACCGCTAATAGACTATAAAACTTTCCCTCCAGTAAAACAAAATATGTTGACACAAACACATATAATTTTCAATTTCTCATACGAAATGTGTGCCGGTTTTGCACGAATCCAAATGTGTGTTCATCCTTAAAAAAAATTTTCAAATATAAATGATAATTTTCCCTCATCCAAAGGATATGCCTTTCAAATTTTCATTTAAATTGTTTCCATATTTCCCGTGTTAACATCTCGTTGTAAACGTTTTGTGAGGTAGATTCTGTTAAGTTTTTAAAATATTTATTAACAGCCGTCAAAAAAAAATTGGGAGCAATATCAGAATGTAAAATAATTAAGTATGTTGTGCTGTGGTTTTTAACTAACTGGCAGTTCCTGCAAAAAATATATTGCAGTCAAATTTTCCTGGCAAGTCTGTCTTACACATCGTGTGTTCTGTGTCCACTGTATTTTGTTGAATTATAGCTAGACAAATGAATATTGAGTCTTAAAATTACCATTCGTACACCATTTTGCAAAAAAAAAAAAAAAAAAAAGAACCCCATAAAAAGTTAGCTTTTACGTCATGTTTCACGAAAAAAATTGACTGATTCCCACCAAATTAAGGTGCTAATTCATAATTTTGTAGTTCATATAAATTTATATGGGTAAGTCACATGTTTTCAAAACCACACCACTTGTATATATTTTAGGTTAGTGTGCTGTATCTCCTAAACATTATCAACCAACATTTATATGCTGGCAGTGTCTATGACGAACTTCGAATGACCTTTCCCCGCCATTTATGAAGATATCACATGGAAATATGGAGTTTTTGTTCCATATCTCGGGGACCTATCAACCGATTCCCACCTAATTTTGCGTGCAGGTAGTGTTACGGTAGTTCACATACACTTACACGATATAAGTGTGTCAAAATTTTTTAATGGCGGCAATGTACATAATTTAGATCAAAATGTCGTACCTATTAAACAAATTAAGAAAATTCAAACAAACTTTGTATACTGACATTTATTAGAAGAGTCATAGATCTGCCTAGACGAAACATTTATAAAGCCTTTTCTTTACGATAGTGCCAGATGGGAAAATAAGGCTTCTATTATCACATCTCGGGAACCGATCAATGTATTTCCGCCTAATATGATTGAATATGTTAACTTACACGATTTGAAATTGCTTAGACACTAATTTTCAAAATGACTGCTACGTAAATAATTCAGGTTAGTAAAAACTCTATCATTAAAAATATTAGACTGATTACATCTGAAGTTGATGCACCGAATCCTACCCCTATAACGTAGTTAGTCGTACGCCAGTTTACAGTACGAGGATATCTGGGTTTTGAGTCCCAGGTAAGGCACTTGTGTATTTTTAATTGCCTCGCGAGCGTTTCATTTTCCATCTCTAATAATATTGCTGTCAACGAGATATCACTGGCAACCAACCGTCAAAGTTTTTGAGAACTTCAGTGTTATTTGGGTCTATGCAGAGGAAAGAAGACTCATTATGTGTGTGTGTGTGTGTGTTGTGTGTGTGTATGTATATATATATGTACACACACACATGTGTGTATGTATATATATATGTACACACACACACACACATAGTATCCACTTCAAATGTGTATTATGTTGCAAAGTTTAAAATAAGAAGTTACCGATATATATATAACTTCTTATTTTAAACTTTGCAACATAATACACATTTGAAGTGGATACTTAATACACATTTGAAGTGGATACTATCTTAAGAGCAAGACTGGATCCATTGAACGTGGAACTGTAAGGACAACGTAAAAAAACTCTATAAATGCAGACCTCACAAAGAAATGTCAGAACTCTTAAGAAACGAGAGGCGTCGACCAGCTATAGGGTATTCACATTAAGATGAGCACTTTTGAAAGCCCTGCCTAGTACCTACTTGTATGCACGTTGTATATTCTTCCGCCGTATGTAAGATTAACATTGCCATGGGAGTCATCACTTTACTCGTGCGTCGGTAAAGTGAAACTGTGAAATTATTATAAAAGTAAATATTTTACAAATATGCTCATTTTTACACTTCGATGCATAAAAAAAACAAATAGAAAAAAAAAATTCCGTTAATGCCTTACCTTTTTTTATTCGACTTTAAGATACGGAATTACTTTCCCATCCATCGTTACCAACTTAACAGTGAGCATGTCACTCAGGGCACCCGTTTAATCGGTAGAGACTTTGATTTTTTTGTGAGATCGATTTCAAAAGTGCTCACTTTATCGTGAACGGCCTTAGCATATGTTCCAAAGGAACGAAACTACTTCTTTCTAGATGCCCGTGTAAGGAGAAAGAATATTTACGCTTGGTGCCGAGGATCCACGAATATCTCCGAAGTGAAAATTATCGCGACCTTCGGCGGTTGAGAGCAAAAGGAAATTGGTAACCTCCACGCGTGTTATATGCTCCTGATACTTTTTCTTCCCGAGCGGTGTGCGCGACGAGTTTTGTTGGCCGGAGCGGGTTTTTGAGGCAAAAGGCGACTGCTGCTACCAGGAGAGCATCACAGAGCAGGAGGTGGGACAGCCGCAACCTTATCTTCTGTCTTTCTCACACACGAGCATTCTTGTACTTCTTGGCACTGTTGGTTGGTATTGCAAATCCGTTTCTCGGTACCAGGCGATCATCACACACAAGGAGGTCTGCCATGAAGGCAACTTACTGTATTGACTGGTGAGCGTTATTAACACACACTGATGACTGATTTAAATTACAGTTTCATGTAATTTCACAATAATTTAAATGGACAAAAAAATATTTCCTATCTAAAATGACAAAAAAAAATATTATCGCCTTGTAATTGCACAATATTTCTGCAATATTAAGTAATACGTAATACTATTTATACATTGACGACGCACAACATTGTGTTTATCAACAATTTGCATTTTATCAACAATAAAATATACGTTTCCGTATACGTTAAAAACGTCGCGCACTGCTGATAACTCCGATTGTAGACAAATGATAAAATCTTTAAATTATTACAACAGACTGTATTTCTAAATTCCACGTCTGTATGTTTAACTGAAGTTGCAAAAGTCGGATATTAATAACTTATACTTTCAAAGTAAAGTTGTGAACAAAATACAACTTAAATTATTATTTTTTGGTTATCATATGCTTTACAAACGATACTCACTTGATACACATGCACATATACATACGCACGGGAGTTTTCAAGTTTAAAAAGATTAGCAAACAGATTTACGAGGTCATATGCATAGTTGTTTCAGTTGATGAAACACTTTCACATATACCAACTACTTTAACAAAATATCTCAAAAAATAATAAGTCTATTTTCAACTGTCTACATATTGTCAAATAAAAGGCAATTTCTAACATACTTTCCAAAAGAAATATCTTTCTGTGTGTGTGTGTGTGTGTGTGTGTGTGTGTGTGTGTGTGTGTCTCTCTCCTCCTTAAAAACTTTTAAACTCGTAAACCGTATTTCACCAAACTCGGTACA
This sequence comes from Dryococelus australis, assembly GCA_029891345.1. Classification (NCBI taxonomy): domain Eukaryota; kingdom Metazoa; phylum Arthropoda; class Insecta; order Phasmatodea; family Phasmatidae; genus Dryococelus; species Dryococelus australis. Next base: position 50,405,545 of record CM057003.1, read on the forward strand.
CGCGTAATACTTAGTAAGGACATGTAATTAGGCCATGTTCTTATTTTCAAATTGCCAGCCTTTTTAAAATTTAAGCCTTTATTTGATATCTATTGGTTTGTCATTTTTGGAAGATAGCACTACATAAAATAATAACGTCTTTAGATCATATTGCTGAAACTAATAAATATATTCCCGCCAAAGTTCACAGGTAACTAACACTATATGCTGAATGTATCAGTTACAAGCATCAAATATACTAATTAATGAAGTTTTGTGACACAAATGATGTTTTGTGTCATATCTCGGGAAACAATCAAACTGATTCTGACAAAATTATGCAAGCAAGGAACATCATATAGTAGCTACGTCATGTAAACTGGCACTTACTATTTTCAAAATAATGGATGTAGAAATGTTTTATTTTAACACGTGCATTCCTTTTATTGACTCCTCAGTATTAATTTAAGTGAGCACTTTTTAAAGTCGTACTTAAAAGCGTTCCTTCCAGCTTATTTGTTTGTATACTTTCGACAACTGCTGGTTTAGCGGAAAACCACTGATTGTTTCAGTGAAAGAGTTTCACTGATTGAATAAGTGACAGCCAACTGTAGCGGAAAATTAAACATTTCTTTCGATTAAGTTAGCTAAATAATTACAAGAAATAAACATATTTACGATAGGTTACTTGATATATTGCGCAATTTACCGTAATTAAAAAAAAATTAAAATTCCGCAGGTGGCCGGAATCGAACACACGTTTCCCCTCCACTTCGCATTTAGATCGCTCCGCTGCCACCTGATCTATGAAGGCACGTTGGCTTCTGGCAGGAAAATATCTGTTCTAAAGTTTTCATCGAACATGTGTAGTTTCAAATTGCATGCCGTTTCTTTTCGTTTTTAGTTTAATTGGTAACGTTAGGTTTGTTAAAACGAATAGTACGTATGAGTTTACTTTCTTCGCCATATTATATGCAGTTTAAACCTTCAAACAGAGCGCTGTGATGATTACATCATGAAAACGAAATAAAAGACGTAAGAACGGAATGAAAGACTGATATCCGGCCCCTTCCAGAATGAGCAGTTAGCAATATTGGCGTAAATAAAACTGTTGTTATTTTGAAAAATAAATAAAAAATATTAAAAAAAACAGGTTCTCAAAAAAATAAATATCTAAAATGTTATAGGCATATTTAGGTATTTTTACTTTATTTACTTAAAAAAAAAATCGAACTCAAGATGGTTTTTATACATTATTTACATTGAGCTGTTATATTCAAGGGTTTTCAAATGTAAATTTGGCTATAATAAAAGTAATTATCATGATTATTTAAATATTCCCTCGCAAATTAATCTTTCTATCTATTCGCCAAAGCGTAAATTGCCACAAACATTTCTGGAGTATTTATTTTAGGATACTATTTGTGCTGTTTGTTTCTAAGTTTCTTCTTTCTCCCTGGAATAAACTGTAGGGAAATGACGTAGGAAGTATGGCGAGTTCTTATTGACTAGCAGCAACTTGCAGTCGGCAGTCCAAGATCAAGTTCGCCTATCTGTGACTGCTCATTCTGGGAGGGGCCGTCGTGTTGCCTCGTAAAATGATGTCCTGAAAGACGAAACACATTTTAGAGAGTATCTTCTATTGGTTTTATTAGTTTATGCGTTGTTATTTTACTTGATGCGCAGTGTTGGAGGCCAATTTTACACGCTGTCTGACGACCACTTTTACACGCGTTTTAACTGATCCATCAGTCAAAAAACAAATCACTGAAAAACAGAGGGGGGGGGGGGGAAACTACGGATGAATCAGTGGAAAATGTCATTGAATCAATAAGTGATGGAAACCTGGCATTTTTTCACCGATTCGTCAGTTAAATTCACTGAAGTGACTGTTGAATCAATCAGGCACTGTTAAAGGATTGAAACAGTGAAATTCTTACTGATTCAGATTTAGAGTACGATAATACATAATATTGGTTTATTATGACTGTTGGAAGCGCCTTACAAAGTGAAGACTTCACCGCGAATGGCCCATATCTAAGTCTAGGTGTAGGGCATACTTGATCAAGTTTACTCGCATAATAGGTTGATTATATTGGTAAATTCTTTTTTTTTTACCGAGACACATTTTATATTGTAATTAATATTCCAATACTTATAGTCCTAATTCAAACAAAGATGAGTTTATTGAACCAGCTGTTTTACAATTTTATCGCCGAATTGAATGAAACGCCAGCAGAGTCATCGCTTACTACGTATCATCTGTCAGTAGTTATAACAATAACATAATGTACGGTGAATCACAACATGCAACAACGTGAAACCATGTAAAACACCAAAATACGGAACATCGACTCTCTCTTTTGACCGCTTTGATTAAACTAAACACGAAGGTCATCCAACAACTTATTCGACGTACGAATTAAAATACTACCCCAGAATTATGCAATTTCGTAACACTTTGACTTTGGCTCAGGCCACGTCTTCATGAATAGCTGAAACAAAAGGGAAAAGCTTGTAACTGATGTGCCTGTCAGTTGAAACCGAAGGATCATTTCCGATGCGTGCTTATCAAAGCAAACTGATTCGGTGGGACTCAAGTATGCAGGACTGATCCCGATGCAATTCAAAGCAAGCTGCTATCGGAAGCGACTAATCGCGCACACGTGGCTTCAGACTTGCTCCTTGAGCAAGCGACGAGTGTAGCGCATGGCGATTCTACTAAAAAAGTCGTCGACCCGGCTGGGGCCCTCGACGTGGGTGAGCATTCCGTGATGTTTAGTGATGAACCCCGATGGCCGGCTTGGACTTCTCGTGGAGATGTTTTCGGTGATCAAGGTGACCTTAGCGCCGATTTAAGAAACGATAGCCACGCAGTTGTCCTTAACATTTTTTTTCTGGACTGTCTGCTACGTACTTCGATCACAATAGCTGCGCCATTGACTTCAACACAACTCTCGGGCTGGTGACAGTGTTAACAACCTAATGTTTTTCTTTGCTCCAAACTTTTCGAATCTAACCTTTGAAAAATCACCCCATGTGTGGCGTATTTCGTTGTTTCCTAAATATGTCGTGTATCAAAAGCGTTTTATAATCCTGTTAACTTAAACGTATCCAATTTTTTGTTAAATTGAACTTTAGGGTATGTTTCATTTGTATATTTTAATAAGTAAAGAGATTTGGGCTGCTCTTAACAACGAGGTCTTGAGAGCCGATGAGGGTGATTAAGGTGAGTATGGAGCAGCGTCGGAATGAAAATGCGGGGGAAACGGGAGATCCCCGAGAAAATCCGCCGACCAACGGCATCGTCCGACACGATTCCCACATGCAGAGAACTAGAGTGACCCGGCCGGGGATTGAACCTGGATCGCCTTGGTGAGAGGCGAGCAGGCTAGCCGTTCAGCCACCGTGTCCTCACGCCCCCCCCCTCCTCCTCCACCAAGTGGAGTATATAAAATAACCCAACCAAAGAAGAGTCAGCAGGAACAGAACCAGGAACAGAAGGAGGACCATATATTCAGCGCCGGGGCTGTGATATATGGTTCCACGAAATATGTGCGGGGGTTTATGGGAAGGCCAAATATGATTTTATTTGTGAAGAGTGTGCAGGCTAAAATATATAACATGTTTTAAGCTTTAAATTAAAGGTGGCCGTTTTGCCCCACGTATGGTGTAAAATGACCATATCATACTACTGCCTTTAAACTTTGAAATACTTAATACGTACCATATTAATATGAGGAATATTAACCTTATGTTGCTATTAATAGGTGTAACATACGCAATAAATATAAACGAGCATACTACTTCCGATCGTGTCAACTTTAAAGCAAGAAATTCCTTAAGGGATTCGTTTTGCCCCTGTCTACTGTACACGTCACTCACAGGCATATGCTGATTGTTCGGTCGATGCACTATACACGAAAATCTGGAGTGGTCAACTAGTATTACGAAATTAAGTGTACAGCGTGAAGTAGCAAATCTGTTAATGTACGGAAGCAAAACTGTTAGCAGAATTGCTCACCACATGCGGTTCGCGTACAAAATAAAGGCCTCTGCACTCTTCTTAATTGACATACGAGTTCACTAGCGTCGCCTTAATGGCTCCCATAGGAGGTTGGTCCTCGATGTCTATAATGTTTTCTTGGTCATTATTTTGAAATTAATAGTCTGACCTATTAAAACATGTCAGTTTATATGAACTAATGTAGTATTATTTGAGTGTCGAATTTAGTTGGAATCCGTTTATTGTTTTGACACATTTGATACTTGTAAAATATACTTTCAGCAAAACAAATTTGGTATAAAATGGTTAAACAGTACTGCATATATTGCAAATAACTCCAAAACTGCATATTGCCGACATTTTGACAATAAGTGTCATAACTATTTAAATTGCCTATATGAACCTGGCCTACAATTTTATTACACCACACACACACACACACATATATATATATATATATGTGTGTGTGTGTGTGTGAATGGAATGCCTATGTCAAGCACTGTCAAAGTACCACATTTGGTTCATATCGGTTAAATGGTTCCCGAGATATAATGAGAAAATTTAATTAATTTTTATTTGCACTATCTTCCAAAATGGCAATATCATTATAGGATTCTAATTTAATGCTTACATCATGCAATGTCAACGGACCACACTTGGCTGAAATCAGTTCCTAAGATAATATCATAATGCCCTACATTTAAAAAATTGCCGCCATTTTGAAAAAAAGTACCTGGCGTTATAAAAGTTCAGTTTCACTACTAAACACTATATTTGAACGTAGTTTGGTGAAATTTGGTTGTCGGGTTTAAAAGTTTAAACGGGGGGGGGGGGGGGGAGGTATGCAATCCAGACAGACGTTAGGTTGATTGCATAAGCTAACATTTCCTTCGGATAATAGGCTAAAAATGGAATTATAAAACAGACAATTTTGGATAGCTGCGTGCAGGACTAATAGAAGATTTTAAACTCTGACAGTGAACATAATTAAATATGCAGCAAATGTCGATTGCGCGCATAGAACAAAGGCTTCTTATATCGACAGTTAAAAATTAAAAATGATAAAATTTTAATTTCAACTAATGAACATTCACAATAGACTTGTTATGGCACTTCATCACATGATTATTTTGTACTGACATAGCATATTCTTCCGAATAACATCGTAATGGAGTTTAATGTCGAGAACAGAAACCTATCCGTGCCTTAATCTTTGCATTTATAATGTAAGTAACGCATTATTAAAAATTAATACAAAATTATGTCTTTAAGTCAAAAATTTAACACATTTACATAACGTTATAGTACACTCCTAAGCTGTGTATGTTTTCTCAAGTTATGTTGTGAAATAGCACGCTTATGATCGTACTCTCTTTTCTTAAGTGTTCGTTATAAACTCATTAAGCTGGTCTTAAGTTGATGCGAATCGTTCATTGGCTACGGGCTTCATAGCAACATGGACCCAAATCTAATCGACGATTTGCCCAAAAATATATCATGTTGTGGTTTCTTTGCCTTGAAGCCATGTCACCATACATAATGTTTGGAATGTAATAATTTAGTATTATATTTCAAGTATGTTTTCAAACGTAAACAGCGATAAAATTTCATTTTAAATTATTCTGTTCTTAATAAATGATTTTAATAAAATTCATATTTTAATCTGGTTATTATTACTTATATATAATTTATCGGCATATTCTAATAGTTGTATAAAGTGTATCGGCCCGTTCCTATGTCCACGCATTATTTATGTTAAACATCAGTATAATCTGTCTAAAGTATTTTCGTGTGTAATATAATATCTGTCAGCATATATTAAATCTGTGGAGTCACGGCCTGCAGTTTAAAAAAACTTTAAAATACAGTGAAATATAGCCTATTGTTGTGAGAGGATTGGTTACAACAGAACTGATTCAGTTTAAAAATTCTTAAATATAAGAATTCAAATAAAATGCAGTGATAAAATGTATAATATGCAAACCATAAGTACTTCGACAAAATTTTTAAAAAGATTGCGGAACGGTAATAAGGAACTGGTGCATTTTAATTGGAGGATCAGACATACACATACAACCGAACAGTCACACCAGAGAAATGCAGGTGTTAGTACAGTCATGCAAAAGAAACACAGATGTCAGAACTTTATTACGGCAGAACACACACAATTTATAACTACATATTGCAGTACCGCATATGTTATAAACGTCGTATAACCGAAATCCACAACTTAGAACGATCATACTACAGAACCACAGATGTTAGAACGATTGTACAAAAAAAACAATTTAGAACCACGTATTACATAACCACATACGTTAGAAACGTCGTACAACCGAGATCCACAACTTAGAACAAACATACAGTCGAAACACAGATGTTAGAATGGCCGTACAATAGAAACACGCCGTTAGGGACTATCATACATTAGAAACACACATCTAATAACTGCCGCAAATTAGAATCACATAACACAGAACTGGTTTTCGCTAGAATTTTCTGTATTGCGTGGTTCTATGGTATGTGGATCTAGTGTATGTGTTTCTAAGTTGTGACGGCGCCCCTTCCAATTGCGTTGCATATTGCATGACATTGCTATCGCTGTCCCGTGTTATTAAAACCCCCCTCCATCTTCTACAAAAAAAAACAACTCGCGTAGCGTCGATTTATTTTGTCGAGATGAATTTTCATCTCGACGACAACGCAGCTGGGATCAAATAAGGACAAAAGTTTGGCTCCCGCGTAGTTACAGCAGTTCCTACGGTGGTCACTGGAGGCACCACGACCCCACCGACACACCAACGTTCTCTGGTTGGCTGGGCCATCCACCCAATCCCGCTCCGTTCCATCCCACCGCATCTCATTTCCAGTATATTGTTTTGGTAATGCAACCGTCTCTTTTACAAAGCCCTGTAACGGAAATACTACGCAGCTTATCGCTGTACGATCTACTGCATGGAAATTTTCAAGCACGTGTGCCGTGTAGGTGCTGGCTTGTCCGTGCACTGCCATCTGCTTCTTATGATTTTTGTTATGGGTCCGAACATAAAATCATTGAAGATTCTCAAAATTCTGTATAAGTTACGATTTATCATACTTTCTTCAAATAGCTTCCGTTGACTATTAATTAATAGTGGACCAGGACTATAATTCTTCTGAATACCAAACAGTGACTAATATGTAATATGTAGGGCCACCTGTTTTTCGCGAGAAGATTCACGCTTAGGCAAGACTCCAATGTCCTATCGCCCACATGCAGTTATCATTTGGTTATTGGTCACGTGTCTTTGTCGGGAGACAGTTCATTACCCGAATGGGGCAATCAGAATTAGGTAACGGCATCACTGAGTGTCGGTGATTCGCGGGCAGACACAACGCATGACAGTTAAACCCAGCCAATTACAGAAGTGTACCTGAGCTCTAGTATTTTGGACTACAAGTTGTCCTGAAATCTTTTCGCGAAAAACAGGCGGCCCTAGTAATATGATTTAATCATATCATTCGTTACAATTATACTGAAAACCTTAATTGAATGTGAAACGTCGCTGGACTAAGTAGAGGAACCTTATTCCTCTGTCGAAATAGTGGAGGTCGTCCCAGGGGTAGTGCAGGTCCTCTACGTCATCCAATATGTCCCACGAAGACGAATGTCCTCCTCAGTTGTCCAGAACCGCGAAGCAAGCAAATTTTATCCTGACGTCTCCAATGGCTTCTGACGAACGAACGTTCTCTTACAACATTCCAAACAATAAACCCTCCTTTTGTCTTTTCACGAACTTTCGTCATTATATTCATTGTCAGCTTGGAAATTCTTGCCGTCCGCGATACGATAATTTTGTTTTTATTGCACCCACTTATTTGGAAACATCAAGCAGTTATTTTACATTTAAAAAATATATATGTCGATTAATATTACTATGGCGCTTTTCTAAAATATGACAACTGAACTTTTCTTGTATTCAAATGTTCGTTTAAACTACACTGGAAAACATATTAATCTTATTAAAATTGTTAAGTGTCCCGTTAGTTTTATCTTAAATTTTTATATTATTTAACCAAAATGAAAAATAGTGTAAGGCTTTATATACGGCTACAATAGTTTCTGGAGGGGCTCAAGATATATACTTAATCGAGTAAATATCATATTTTAAGACAGTTAAAATATTCAGGAAAACGTAATCAGTACAAAGACAATAATCAATGTGACCAACTGTAGCTCACTTTACTCTAACAAATTTCTTATTTTTACCCTCCGATACATTAGAAAAAACCGCAGGCAAAAGAAATAATCTAATTCATTACAAGTAGTTACCTAACACTTTTTATTCGCCGTTAAGATATGGAACTACTTTCCCTCCATCGTTACCAACTTTACTGGGCGCATGTCACTCAGTGCACCCGTTAAAATACACGCAGACAGGGGCAGTGACATTTTTTTTAAGTTGATTTCAAAAGTGCTCATTTTATCGTGAACAGCCTTTACGTAGTGGGCGTTGGTTATGATTCCAGTAACGTTTAAAACCACCGGCTAGTCCAGCTACAGAATTAGCCATGCATTGTGCCTGTATTATTGTAAAAGTTTGCATTACGGGCTTATTTTTTGAACACAAAAAGTGAACATAGAAAGAAATGGTGAGCACTACTATCCACGCGTACAAACATTTATGTTATTATTATAAAAAATCCAAGTGCAATGACAACGAAAATAGGCGTATAAATATGTGTATAAAATGTATATAGCACGAATTTAAATAATATAATTTACTTTACAGTGGAATAATACAAGTAAAGTAAAAAAAAATGGAACCATTTATCCGTCGCACTAGCTAGCATACAAGTTCTTGCATGCCTTTAACTGGCGTGCTCATCAGCCATTCACATGATGTAAATTCACTACAACTCGCATGAACCGGGTGTCCCAAATTAATGTTTACACCCTTTGAACGGGAATAACTGAGAAAATATCAAAGACAATCTGATGGGACAGCGTGATATTTCTATTCAGAGAGTGAAACCATGAATCAGGTATACTCGGTATATTTTAAAAAGAAATAATCATAAAATATGTAAATGTTTTGTTAGGATCCTACTCAAAACTGAAGAAATCTTTATCTTGTTAACAGAATATATAATTTCAGTGACAAGGGTAAAAGTAAGTATTTCCTTTGAATTAAATGTTTTTAAGAAGTAGTTTACACGTATTGGAAGACAGTATCTCAGGTGAAACGATAACACAATATTGGAAGTCGGTAGAATATAACGGCAATATGTTTTAACTTCCTTTGAGCTACTAATCACAGCTACACTGTGACAGTTCTAGCTATACTAAGGTGACCTGGGATAAAAGGTATTTCAATGTACTCCTGCTATAAATATTTTGGGAAATACACTAAAATAAGAACTGATTGCAATTTCGAAGGAGATTTAAAATGAAGTGTATTTAATACCTTATTTTTACTTACTCATTATACTAACTAAAACGTTTATTTCAGATATACTGACTACATAGTGAATCTAGAAAGTCAAGTATGCCGATAAAATATTTAAAAAAAAAAAGTTTGAAGAAAATTCATATTCCTTACATTTTTTTGTCACAATACGTTTGTTCTATATATATATATATAAGTATTCATTTGTTCATTAGAAATGAGGAAGTGAAATGAGAACTATAGAAGACAAATAAATAAGTCAAATAAAGTATAGTCCAATGAAAAGCTTACTGCAAAGTTGCACGTGTTTGAAGTTCAACGAGTCTCCAAATAATAACGCGAATCTTGCGGGTCCCTAATTATATATAAAAGCTCAGTAGTATGGCACTACTAAGGCCGAAACTTCCATTACCGACATGAATAAAAAAAGTTATAAATCATTTTGAAAAGTGTTTAGAAACTGTACGAGGCTGTTAATCGCTATAAATTTGACTGCAGGGGTCCTCAAACACATTAACCTTGTTCTTCGTTGGTTCTCTTCTAATCTGATTTTATCATTACGGAAGTAACAAATTCGTATTGTGAGGATCAACCAAGATCTCTCTTCTTTTTAAATAACATTAAATACTGATATTTTAGAGTTATTCGAATAATGTTCTCTTATAACTTTTTTTTAATATTTGAATTATTATGAAAAATATGAATTCAGGAAAATACGACACAATAACTATAAGAATATAAACATTTGAGTTACGTATAGTGGCGCTCCTCAGAGATTATTGCGTACTATGCTTATTTTGAATAACTTAGTTACTTCAAAAACTTTTACCTTAACAGTTCGGGTGAGTGAATGAAGATATTTGAGTTGCTCTTAACAACGAGATCTTGAGAGCCGATGAGGGTGATTGTGGCGAATATGGAGCGGGGCCGGAATGAAGGGGCGCGGGAAACGGGAGACCCCCGAGAAAACCCGCCGACCAGTGGCATCGCCCGGCACGATTCCCACATGTGAAAGCCCGGTGACCGGGCCGGGGATTGAGCCGAGTTCACCTTGGTGGGAGGCGAGCAGGCTAATCGCGCAGCCACTGCGAGCCCTATAAAAATTGAGACAAAGGAAGCGGAATAATTAAACCTACACGGGTACGCAAACTCGAGAATGGAAAAAGGAATAACTGTAGCAGACACAGGAATTTTCTGAAATAATAATAGTAAAAATATAATCTCGGTAAACACATTTGTATGAACGAAAGAAAAAAAGCAATAATGTTTTATTTAATTATTTCCTACTAAACGTGAGAAATTATTTAAGAGAGAAGAATTTAAATCCGGAAAAAACACACGTTTGAAAATTGTTGTAGGCTACGCCGTGAATTACATTTTGTCTAAGTCATTCGTCTTCTTGAAAAATGCAAGGGCATTTGACTCACTTAAATCCAGTGCATTATCACATCAGCTGTCAATAATCAGCAACGTTAACTAGAATAAAGTTCACGGATTTCCCAAGACAAGAAAATAGTGTAAAATCAAATCTTTCTGGATGTTAAACGTTCACGAAACTAAGTAAAATTTTATCAAGGAAGTTTTCGGTGTGTCCTTTTATTTTGTTTTTACTTACAATGTTATTGAGCTGTGTGATTCAAACGTCAAAACCTTCCACAACTGGTGACTGAAACAGGAACATTTTCGGAAGTTTGGGTTTTTTCATAAGCAAGAGCGTCAACATTTTTTTTTTTTTTTTATCAAAATCAGACACTTGATAAAAAAATGGTTGAAAAGAGTCTAACACCAAATGGAACAAGGTTGTCTGCCCAAGTTACAGCTACTTCGTTCCCAATCACTTGAGGTAGAACCTACGCACAGAACAATGTCAAATAGGAGGAAAAGAACGGCGTAATAAGGATAGGTAAAATATAAACTTTTTCAATATATCAATGCTTTGTTCATTTTTTTTATAATTTATTTCGATGCTACGGTATCTCTTACTGTAAAACACATTGCGACGATATTAATACTTATTTTTCGCGCTAAATAAAGAAACAATTACTATCGCTTCACAGAATTATTATTGCAGTTAAACAACAAAGGTTGTTAATCGACTAACTGAATGTATTTCAAACGTGTAATAGTTTTATCCAGAAGGCACATTCACAGGATAATGAAACCATTTAACGTTATAATAAATATTAAAAAGAAACGTGTGATTACCGCTGAACTACCTCAAACATAACGATAAAACCTGAGTCACATTTCACATCAAATTCATTTGAAAAATGGCTACAATCAATTCAATAATAAGGAACGAAAATAATATTGTGTAACTGATAGCTTAAAATTTCCAAATCCTACAAACGTTAGTAATCCATTAATAGCTTTGTTTGCAGTGCTTTAAGTATAAAATAATAGTACAATCAGATGGCGTTGATAATAACAAATATTTTATGTATTTACAACGTTTTCAAGCAAATTATTAAATGCAGACACAGACTGCATTGCAAAATACAATGTCAAGAAGAAGACTGGGGACTTGGAATAAATTAAACGTTCGCGAATGGATACTCTTGGGACAAAACATTTATAAAAAAAATTAATAATTTACAATGGCATATTATGCAGATAAAATACAGTTACAATGTCAAAGGGGTAGCCAATAATTGAAAAATGTAAATGGAAAGAACTGATAACTACAGTCACAAGCTTGGAAGTTGGCAATAATAGTGTCAACATTACAACCTCGCTCAGTAAGCTTTTGAAAAGCCTTGTAACGAAGTCCCGATCCTCGATAATTTCTAGACTGTTCATATACGGTTGGCTTCTTGAAAAACTTTAGCTATGAAGGCCATATCTGTCGTAAGTAGTTCGCATGACATTGTAAAACTGTCTGTCAAGATAAATCATAAGAAATTTCAACATGCTTATCACATATGCTGTTATCTCATAAGAAATCAAAGCTGTTCAGGAGCCTTACCAAAACCAAAAATTTTTTAACTATTCAGTTCCGAAATCATAAAAAGTCCTGAATATCACATATGGTACGATACCTCAAGTTCATTTCCTATAAATAAATAAATGTGTATGGGGGTGGACCCACGGCGAGGCAACACCCTCCGAGTGACGGGTTTTCCAGCTGGTACCCGTAGGTGCCCGTCATCCCTGAACATGACATGAAGTGAGATCCTAGGATGAGGCGGCACTGGTTTGCAAGGACGGGGGAAGCGGGAATACCCGAGAAAACCTGCCGGCATGTGGCATCGTCCAGCACGATTCCCACATGCGAAAATCCGGGAGCGGGCCCGCCGGGGATCGGGCCCGGATCGTCTTGGTGGGAGGCGAGTGCGCTAGCCACTGCGCCACAGCCTCCCCTATTTCCAGTTAACAAGAATGGAAAGGAACATGATGAAAATTCAATCTGTTTGTGGCAGTTTGCAAGGACTATGTTTGTTCTTCTGCGTGTTGGTATGTTGCAGTATAAAAATGTAATTTTTAACAATTGTGCCATAAGTAGAGACCTGCAAAATTCGCGTTATTATTTGGAGACTCGTTGGACTTTAAACACGTGTGACTTTGCAATAAGTTTTTCATTGGACTATACTTTATTTGACACGCCTTGGGCAACTCTACGCCAATAAGTGAACACTTCACAGTTATGTGCCCTAATCTCATGCTGTTTAGTCAGAAAGGGCGTGGCTTCACATCTCTGAAGCAGCCAATGGAGAAATGATGCCTGCTCCGGTGTGTGTGTGTGTGTGTGTGTTATATATATATATATATATATATATATATATATATATATATATATATTACTGTGAAGTTCAGCCTGATACCAAATAATAACACGAATTTTGCATGTCTCTAGCCATAAGATAAATACTGTGTGAGAAATGCAGCATATGACCAGGGTAAGGTTGGGTTTTTAATTTTAAAATTATTTCTTAGGAATAATACAGTGACCGCAAATCGTGTTCACGGTACCACACGTCTGTATTTACCATTAACAATTGACATAATAACATTTTCAATTACAGCCAATGAACACTCGGGATAAACGTTCCCTCTTTACAATTTCTGGTAACTAACCACCTTTCTTCCAGTATGACAAATATCTTTCAGTGGTGTAATTCTGCAAGGCTAATATTTTTCAGTTCAAACTCTCATTGTTATTATGGATTAATTTCACAATACAATAATAAACCCCTCACGCATTTCCGCTTTCAAAAATTTTAATGCTTATTTATCTTAATATCTGTTTCCCGCCAACAACAAATGCCATGCTCTGATTTAAAAAAAAAAAACCAACTACGCACACGACCTGCTCATTTATGTTGTGAACCAGCAAATTAATTGAAACAAATTCGGTTCTTTGTACGTGTCATAATTCTTAAGTTAACTCATAATTTTTCAATTCTAATCCCACCCTAAAACCCGTCGAAGGTAGGGCTTTCGAGGTAAGGCCGTTAGGTTTCATTGGTTCCTGAAGTATAACAAAGTTACGGCATTTTAGACTGGAAGAGGAGCATTGTGATTGTAGAGGTAAAGGCTGTTCACGATAAAGCGAGCACTTTTGAAATAAAACTTCTAAAAATGTCACGGCTTCTACCTCCATATGTTTTAAAGGGTGCACTGAGTGGCATGCGCCCAGTAAAGTTGGTAACGATGGAGGGAAAGCAGTTCCATATCTCAACATCGAATAAAAAGTGATAGGTAACCACCTGTGATAACATAAATTATTTATTTAACTTTCTCTATCGTGATTATTCCACTGTTTGACTTGACCAACGCATGTACATTGTAAAAAATTCTCTGGTACACTTCCGAAACTCTGTAATGAAAGTTCTTAACCTTTACACAGTATGGTAATAATACCACTCATCACGCTGCAGACACAGGGAAGTTTAGCGTTGCTACTATACAACGTTGGGAACTTCCCTGTGTATTCGACTGTTTCCTACGTACATCTAGGAATGCTACAATGAATGTATAAGGGAAAACATTACCATAACTGCTTTATTACTAAACATATACACTGGTATGGCAAATTTCCGAATAATTACTCAGAGTGAATAAAGTCATGAGGCCCAAGGCAATGTCACGTTTATATAAGGCGGAAGAATACGCAACGCAACGTGCATACAAATAGATCAGAAGCAGGGCTTTCAAAAGTGTTCATTTTACCGTGAACAGCCTATTAATGGTTAACTCCCCAAAATAAATGTCGGTCAAAGGCCACATCCACTACCTTGCCTCACTTGCAAGAATCGTGGTGTAACCGCACAGGAAATCGGACCAACATTGGCTTGGTGGCAAGTAGGTGCTCTATCTACTCAGCGAACACGATCGCCTGTTTGTGCCATTATGGAGATGTTTAAGCACATGTTTCTCCAAAGTAGGAGCTGCAAGAAAAACAAGATGGAATTATGATCGTTGATCTAATATACAGTTACTGAGCAGTCAACGTTCTATGAAGGCCACGAGTGTCCTGGATAGATGGGCCAAAAGTAACTATTGGTAGCTTATGAAAATATTCTATGCTACTGCGTGTAGTCGAATTTCAGATGAGTTAATCAAATACTTTCAGTGTTATTTTGGTAAACTACCTATGCTGAATGTCTGGAAATTCTATCGAAAAATTTCTTAGGATGGAGCCTGGTGACAAGTTGGTGGTAAAATTCATTTACTGCGTATAACAAATAGTAAAGTCTAAGAATGATAAACTCATTATAAAGAAGGGCTGAATAAATAAGTGCTGGTACATAAACACAATAACCAATTTGTACTAGGTGACAGTTTCTGCATAACTTGTAAGTAGATTAAGATCACAAATTAAACACGAACACTATTTCTGGAACAAAACAAACTTACTGTGTAATTATAACTTTTTACAGGTCAAAAGTTTGATCTTTAAAAAATTTGTCTTAATGTGGAAGCCTGCGTCTAACTATCTGCGAGAACACTTTTAAGGAACATGACTGCAGTATCCGACATTTAGGCACAAAAGTGGACGCCTAGTGGAAAAGAACACTAGAACAAAAAGGGCTGTGGTGGTGTAGTGGTTAGACTGATCGCCTCCCACCAATGCGAACCGGGTCCAATTCCCAGCCGAGTCACTCCTGATTTTTCGCAAGTGGGAATTGTACCGGACGATGGTGCTTTAATTCCGGCGCGGTTCCATTCTAACTTCATTCCACCCTCGTCGGCTCTCAATACCTCGCTGTTAAGAGACGCCCAGACTTCTCAACTTAACTCAACAACTAGAAGACATATTCCATACAGAATGAAAATTGCGAAGTTACTTAAGGAGAAAAGAAACAACCAAAATGCACACAGCTAGTACGCTGTTTAGACATATAGATTCAGTTCCCAGTAGATGTTCGAAACACGATCAGTGCGTGTGATAAAATGCTGGATCTTCCACTGACGGGTAGTATGTTTGGTGATTGACTAAAACGTCTCCAATGGCGGCTCACGCAATATTCCTGCGTGATCATGGATCTGCGACAGATTTTTGGTACACAGTATTCGCCTCATGATCCCTAAAGGTAAAAATTCCAGTTGTTCACGTCAGGAGACCTCAACGGCCGTACAAAATAACCTGCTTCACCGATCCGCCTGAAATTATGTAGTGAACGAACAATATAGTACCGTTACTTTATGTAGAGAGTATCGTCATACGGGTATTTGTTTTTACGAAAATCTAAAGGAATATTTTCTAATACATATAAGAAAATGCATCTTACAAATAACTCATAATTTTGTCTATTTAACAGCCATGGAAACATTTGTGGTCGCCGAGTATACTAGCTGAAAATTATGTTGAATGCCCTCTCTACTATTCAAGAGCGTTTTCACCGTTCTGTTTTTCTCTGTTGTGGTTGTTCATGTGCCATTACAACTTTAGGTGGTCTCGTCACTTCAAAGCACATTTATTGAAAAGTCAGTTTTATCAGCAGAATGTTTCATATCCATTCGAGAGTGCGTGACTTGACGATAAAAGTCCTGTGACCAAACGATTGAGTACGATTTTTGGATGCTTACAACCCCAAAGCAAAAATTCTGGACAGTAGAATGCGCCATTACGGATGCCTTCTCATTTAAGCACGTAATGCGTTACATATTATTACGAAAAAAATGATGTCAACGTTTTACACATATACGTTGCTTTATAGTAATGTGGCAATTTATACTTAAAGTTGGGGGGCGAGTTCATGGCATGGCTGACTCAGATGAATGGTAGAATAAAAAAAGAGCGAGATATTAATGTAAGGAAAATATAATTTGTAAGTCAGAAGTGTGTAACAACTACAACGGAATTACATATTCATCTGGGCATATTCATATATTACATATATACATTACATTAATTATACATATATACACATTTATATATGTATAAATTATATATACATTACATATTCATTATATGCCGCACAGATAATAAGCTCGTAGACGCCGTGCTGCGTGGCTGCCTACATACGTGACACTAGTCCACGAACTTAAATTATTGATTTTTGCGATGCGTGGTTGCTTACACTGGGCGATGCAGTCAGTCCACGAACTTACTGAATGTCTTTGCAATCCGTGGCTGCCTACAATCACGGCGCAAGTCCGCGAAGTCATTGAACGTCGTTACAATGCGTGATTTCATACACTCGTGAAGCCAATCAGTTCACGAACTTATTGATCGTCGTTGAGATTGGTGGTTGCCTACACTCACGGAGCCAGTCCACAAACATATTGACCTGAACTGCGATGCGTGGTTGCCAACACTCGAGGATCCAGGCAGTCAGAAAAACTAACTGAACTTCGTTGCAGTGCATTCAATCCCTGTACTCGCGACACCAGTCCACGAACTTATTGAACGTCGCTGCAATGCGTGGGTGCCTACACTCGGGGAGCCAGTCAGCCAGCAAACTTACTTAACTTCGCCGCGATGCGTGGCTGCCTAAACTCGCGACTCCAGTGGGCCTCACTCAGCACGGGTATCTCCGGCCTGCCTTCGTGATGTCGATGTGCTTCCTCGGTTATTAACGTCTTCAGGCCTCTCGCTCGTCGAGAACGTTTGGGACCAGACTGGACAGGGTCAGCGGCAACGACGGTGGATTAGGAAAGTCAGTTCCGTCAGCTGTGGCAGGATCTTCCTCAGAAGAACACCCGACGTCTACACGTCTCCATTGCCTAACCGTATCCGTGCCTGTCTTCATACTACGGGTGCTCCAATACCGCGTTATGTGCATCCTGCAAGCGTTGGTCCGCTGAAATACATGCTTGGCGTGGTACAATGTTTTGATGTTATCTGTATACATGCTACCGTGCTGCGTAACTGCACCCACTTACGTGCTCCTACGATGGCACCTTTAGGGTACTCGTTTTTTTTGCAAATGAGTATATTTTAGGAAAACAGTAAACATGCGCCCAAAAACTTATCTACGAAAAGGAAATACACTTCATGCGAGTCGTGTGTATTACTGTCAAGTCATGACTGCATTGGGAACATTATTTTAATGCCCTCCAACATGTCTGGACTGCTGGACGCTTCAGACTGCAGTTTCTCAAAATATACACCTAGCGAGATGGTGATTTGGTTAAACTTTGGTGCTGGGTTCGAATCTGAGTCCGGCCATCCTTATTTTGGTTTGCCATGGTTTCCCGAAATAACTCAAGGTTAATGCAGGGACGATTCCTTATAAACAGGCCATGTATTAGAACAAGAATGAAATATTAGTTCTAAACTTCGTAGCTTATTTATATGGCTGCATTTGCACGTTTTTGACTTCTCAGTAAACCTTTCTTACATTTGTAAACTCTACTGCAAACTGAATTTTATTAATGACTTATAACATTTTATGGAACAGCACAACCTGTTGACGGGTTTCGAAACAATAGCCGTTAAACGAAGAAAATTTAACGTATCCATTCCTCACTATTTGAACGTCTATGCATATCCGATAGGTTTTTAGGTCCATTTACCAGAGGCGTAAAACTTGTAAGGGGAGGCGTCATTTATATGCTACCCTTAGTGGTAATATGCTATTTTGTTTGTAGCTGTGATACTGATAAAGTCTTGGTCTCTCAACGACTGGGGTATGCACTAGTCGGGTGTTGAACGAACCACCACGCACGGGGGTAGAAACAAGATGAGCAAATAGCGTGTAAGCTGTGGTCGATCCCAGGACTAATTGCATAAAAGCTTTCAATATTATTTTAATTTTTAATATTTAATTTATTAAATTATTCCAGTTTTCTCACTTTTGTGCTTTAGTGTGAAATTATGTATTAGTTTGTGTGATCGATAAATTACGTGAGACA
This sequence comes from Dryococelus australis, assembly GCA_029891345.1. Lineage (NCBI taxonomy): Eukaryota > Metazoa > Arthropoda > Insecta > Phasmatodea > Phasmatidae > Dryococelus > Dryococelus australis. The sequence continues at coordinate 50,424,259 of CM057003.1, forward strand.
TGTGTACCAACTGTGCAACACTGAATCAAAAAACATAGTAGCATCAGTGATAAGATAATACTTAAAGATCATGCACTGAAAACTACACATAACTACACAAATTAGTAGACACGGAAAATAATTTCCCTTGAACCGATTTATTATACCATTCTGTCTGGGTCAAACTAAAAGGAAATTTCCATTTGAAATTGAAATTAATGCAATTAAATGGGAATTTAATTACGTTCCGATAACCACCATCCTTATAATAAGCAATGGCAAAAAAACCAAAAATTAATAAATTTCTGCTGTGACTTTAATCTCCAGTTAAATATCGTCTCGCAAATAAATCTCCTCGCGTAGTTTTGATGTACGATTAATTTCAAATGACAGTCCTTTAGAAAAAAATTAACAATTGTTCAAAAATAAAATATCTTTAAACTAAATCAGTTCTGTAAAATTTCACTTTAAATGAATACTGTTCCTTCAGGGTTTTATTTTATTTATCCGGTTTAGCGACAGTCCAACATCTGGACCACTGGGTATAACTAGTTAAATATTAAATATGCCAAAACACATTAACTCTGCAGAAATCTTAAGTTAAGTACATAGAACATTGATTTACAGTTCTCGGTAGCATGTTAGAATGCTTTTACGGGCCCCTCCAGCATAGGAAACTGGACGGCGTCACCTGAACGAAGCTACGTCATTATTATGGCGCCGGCCGAGATGCATCTTCTTCACAGAAATTGTAAAAATATATATATATATATATTCCCACTAATTCTAGCCCTTTTCTTGCATGGCTAGACTTCCCAGACTCTGAACTCGTTTCGGAGACCCTAATTAGTCAACTATTTGATGATAGCGTCGGGGATTATAGAACTAATTCCCCGACGTAAAATTTCAGGTCCGAGACCTCAGAAGCCCATCCAGAAACTACAACTTCCGACAACTTTGTCAAAAGCAGTAAAAAATTAAAATAAAAATGCTTCCGGGAAAAACTGGAACTAATAAAAGGAAAATATAAGAAAATTAATTACATTCAAATTAGAAATTGAAAAAGTATTAAACACAACAAAACATTATTAAAATATTATCACAATCACGACATGTCTTTCAAAATAAATCATTAAAATTTAGGTTAGGAATAACAGTTAGTCATATAAACAATTAAAAATTGATGGATGGTTCCTAATTACCATTAAAATCACGCTTAAGCAAAAAATTAACTATCTGAGGCTAATAATAATATTACGTTAAAAATGTAATCGTTTCATTTGAATAAAAATAAAAACATAACATTTCAGTCAATATTTACTTGTAAACGTCAAAATTAAATATATTTGCTTTACCGCAACCACTATAAAATTTTATTGGAAGTTTTCTTAGAAATATTTATTAAATTATTATTACAATATTTTATGATTTTAATGTTTAAAATTCTGGAATTTATTAGAAAGATCGTGTTTAAATTCGCTGGGTTCAAGGTCGTCAGAGGTTTATTTTAGGCCTTTTTAATTAAGGTATAACACCTAACTTCGCCGTCGCCTGAGGCAGTTAACTCTAGTTCGCATAATCAGACATACAAAACTTGCCTGTTGATTAAATATATTATTTCTGAGAAATATTAGAAAACATATTTCAGGTACATTACGCCGTAACAGAATTATTCCTCTTGGGCATGAGGGGCGAATATTTGCACTGACTGACAAACAAAGTGAAGCACCCATAAGGAATGGACCAAATTTAGTACACCTCATGCCATTGCTCGGTATGTAAATCATTAGCGTTGAAATTATGTGTAGCATTTAGAACGGCCATACGAGTGCTTTGGTAGTTCCACTATGATTCTAGGCATTGGGTTATGAGGAATGTTTGGAGCGCCAGTCAGTCAACACAGTTACAAAATGTCGTCGAACACAAAACTGTGCCTCGTAGATGCTTTACCAGCACTTGACGGAGTTTGTGGGTGTACAAGAGGCCGGGTGTACGAACCGTGCAATTGCAAAGTATGTGGGGTATTCTGATATCACAATGGCCCGATGTTGGAGGCAGTGGATATACGAGGGATCACATACACGTCGTAAAGTCTTCCGATCGACCAAGATAGACCAAACCAATGGTGGATCACTGCGTTGTGCACCATGCATTACCTCCCATGACATCAGCGCCTGGCCTGTGGATACAATTACTAAACACTCTGCAACACGCCTAGAGCATGGGGCATATTAACAGATAGTTTTAAGTCCACAATATTTTGTCCATTTGTAATAGTAATAAATTAAAACTAATCATTATTTATTCTTTTTAGTCTCGCACAAGAAAATAATCTTTGAAATCAGTTCATTCTGATTTCAGAAACTATGAAAATTAGATATGCATGCACTAATATGATTTTAATATGAGTACTGAATCCCTATAGTTAGTTATAAAGAGATATAACTAAACACAAGTTGGTAAAGATTATCATCCCTTAAACTTCAGAGCAGAGCGTTTGGAGAGACTTCGTAGCGGGAAGCGTGGAGAAATAACGAGTAACATCACATCATGTTCAGCCATGAACCTCGGTTCTGCATTACGACTGACGACGATCGTGTACGAGTATGGTGACACTGAAGGGAGAGGACACATCCCACCTATGTTGTAGAGAGACAGCGTCAACATTACTTCGGTCAAAGTGGCTTGGGGAGTCACTTGGCATGAACTTCAGGTTCGTCTATGGCAGTGGTTCGGAGGACCCAGGTATCACAGCGGTATAGGCTTTTCACGTTAAAATGAGCGTTTTGAAAGCCTTCTCATTTGGAATAACAGTCAATTAATATATTATATTTCAGCCTTAGACCTTAAATTCCGAGTGTGGTGGAATCTACACACTGTGCTTATTACTTACATGGCAATATCTATTTTAAAACTTGGTTAAAGGTTAATAATGGATGAAATAAAAAAGTAACTAGGGCCTCAAAAGTGCTCACTTTACCGTAAGTAGCCTATACATTAGACACATCCTGCGTCCTCATTCTAACTGTCATGACACAGCAACCTAGTGTAGTCTTCGAAAAAGACAACGCTCGTCCACACGCTGTACATTTGGCTATGGAACACGTGCGTGATGATGAGGTACTCTTCTGGCCATAAAGTCACCGGATCCGTCATCTGTAGAACATGTATAGGATCATATCTGACGCCACCTCCGAACCGGTGGTGACCTGCGGGATATTGAGGGTCAGTTACAACAGCAGTGGACTCGCTTTATTCAGGAGGGGATAGAACGGATTCGCGACTTTCTTCCGAACCGAATCGCTGCATGTATCTATGCCTGAGTGGGTGCTATACCCTACTGACACTGGACCAGCTAGTGTTCCCTTACAAACAACTCTCTCGTCAATGTGGTCTGATATTGTAATCACTACAATAAAGCGACATGGCCTTTCAACACATGCAGTTTCATTTCATTTTCACCACTCAGTTTAGGTGTTAAAGGTTTTTTTTTGTCAGCGAGTGTATTATGTGGTACCCCTTTCATGGACATTAGTTTCTGTGGGACATACAATTAATGATGTGAAGTGCAACACTAGCCGGCGTATTTAATGAGGAATGGCCTCTACGAGCTTACTCTGAACCGAAGGGTTTCAACGATATAGTGTTCAGTATACTTGCCTTCCACCGCGGCGAACCGGGTTAGATTATGGTCAGTTTAGCCCTTGATTTTCACGTGCGCAAAACGTGGCGGACGTTGCAACTGTCCGATGGGTTTTCTCAATGAATGATCGTTTCTTCCACCATTGCATTTATTCGGTGTTTCATGCACACTTCATTTCACCTCATCGGCTCTATTTTTGAAGATTAAGCTCTTTAGCGACACCCAACTCTGTTAAACAGGTTTCGTCGTACACCTTGTACACTTTAGCGATGATCCAACGTAGAACGCGTGTGAGTGTAGCCTCAGTGCAGTCATTTTCCTGGTTATGCATTCATCTCCTTAGGTGTTCGTATGACAGGTATAAGCAATTTGAAAGACCCTGTTTGGTTTGTCGGAGGGCTCCGTAATAGTTTCCGTTAAAGTTCCATTGTCGCTTGAAGAATCGCCTCTTCTATTAGAAACTGTCAAATACGGCCCCGTTATGTACCACCTGTCTAAACAATGCCTGTGAAGGAGGCCGCAGGCGAGTTTTGTAAACTACCAAATCATAACATCGAGCCGAAGTGTGACGTATCAACTATCATAGAAATGTGCAAAGAACAGTAGAAAATGAGGGCCCAGCAGACCTCAGGACGTTCCTATATAGTTACACCAAACCACGAGCAGACTCCGCCTCCAGTGCACAATGGGAGCGAATCAATCAGAGTGGATTACGTCAATCCACACACGTGGAGGGGCGCGAAGATTGGACTGGGTTGCGAGGACTGTCAGCGACATGTGGCGATTGTCAACGTGCTGGTCAGCTGTGGGACCTGGTGCGGTGACGCCCGACCTCGAGACGACTAGCCCAGGGTGTGGAACTCTAGTGTGGAACTCATCCATGCTTTCTCTCTCTAATTTAACCTTCCCCGTTATCCTTCTCTTCCCTTGGCCTCTTTTCTTTATGCCCCTAATAGTTCGTAACTCTGTGTGGTGGTCAGTAAATCTTTAGTTACTCTTTATCAGTGGCGTGTATTCCATAGACGCAAGGTAAGCAGTTCTTACCCTATACATATTAGAAATGTTTGACGCTTTATAGTTTTCGCCTTAATTTTAAATTTAAACACATTTAATTCCGAGTTTTCCCATTTCCGATTTGAGGAACACAGTTTTCGTTCCTTCGGCAGGGTAAGCAATAGTTCTGTTTGCATTCTCCAATCCTCATTTTTCCTTGGAAAGTATGTGGGAAAACGGGAGTAGACTTATAATATGTAATATGCTCTCTAAATAATATAGAGTTTAATTATTATTACATTGATTTCGTTTCCGTTTTTTTTAACTAATCTTTGGTGTGATAAAACTATAGATACATGTGGAGGGTAAGCAGAGTTAGAAGTTGCGTTTGTTAGTGAAATGAAAACGGAACCAGAGCCCGACACGAGCAAATGTTATCTATAACGCTCAAGTATATGTGGGGCTATTATATAGCTTACCCTGTAAAAAAAAAAAAAACACTCAGTTCACGCCACTGCTCTTTATATATTTCATCGTCTTATCAGCTTACCCTTCGACCTACTACTCTCCTTCATTAACATGCTAGTTTATGAGCGAGATTAGCTCATAAAAATACGCATATCACAAATTATAGTCCATTCCCTATTGGAAGCAACTTTCTCGGAGCTCTGCTAAATATCTACTTGCAGGCCCGTTTCGTATCCTTCCGCCAAATGTAAACAAACATCGCCATGTGACTGCCATGTAGCATCTGTCAAAACCAATGTTTACATTACATTGTATGTGTACATATGTTCTTATAATTTCGCTACACCTAAAAATAAACATTTAAATGTGACTTCTACTTTTATACCTGTCAAATGTGTTGTTTACTGTTTGCAGCATTTCAAATAATTCTGTCATATTCTAAAAGCCATTCCGTATGAATATTCACAGTAAAGGCCTCTAACATTATTTAGGTCAGCTTTATGACGTTTTAAAAATGTCTGAATTGAAGACAGTTCTTACGGATATTTTACATTAACATATTTGTTTTCCACGACGTAGCTCAATACATGTAATGAACGTTAGTATTTTGCCGCGACTGTGTTTAACACTGTTACAACTGCGAGGTAAAGGGCTGTACTAATTGTAATTATCATTTTGTTATTGATATGTGTTGGGTCATTTTTCTAAAAGGACGGCCTCAGTTGGAATAAATATTAAAACGAAGGAACAACCAGTGAAAAAGGCATATTAAATTCAAGCACGCAACTCGTGTTGCTCATTTTTGTCATACAAACTTTAAAAGATAGCGGTGAACATGCACACAAATAAGCCTACGATAACTTTTATTCCCCTCATATTTCTATTTATTGCTACTTACTGTTTATTAGGTTTATTGAAATTTATCGGGCTGGGCTTAGTATTTTTCTTCTGGGATTGTGGCAAATTACGTTATACGACTGTGTTTAAACCCTTAGGGCAAAGGTACACAGTTGTGATAAATAAATAGACGTGGAAGTAAATAAATAACTTCGTCATAAAAACAGTTCACATTTAAAACGTATAAATAGTGCTAATCAAATATTTGAAATCACGCACACACAGGGCCAGCGTATCGACCACGATGCACAAAGGCACGCCATTTTACAGACGCAATGATAACGAAACACACGCCACAGTATATTTATTACTGCCGTGGAAACACAGATTTATCACAACATCGTAACTTGCCTAGGTAGGTTTAAAAAACACGTATACAAACGTGCTGTATTAATTTGAAGTATTTTTCGGAGTAAGAATAATTTACGTTTCGTTTGACAAAAAGCAACACGCCATGACATGGCTCGCCACATCTGCCAACTTCACTAGGTAACTGCCCCGCCATCATATCTAAATATATTAAAATGCGTATTCAAACATTAAAATCTCTTTTCAGTTGTAAATTACCCATTAAAAAAATCATTATTTTGCTGTAATAAGTATGAAATGTGCTACAATTGAAAACATATATAATTTCTGTGCATACCAGCGAAGTAAAATTTCCAGTGTGTGAAAGAGACGAAGAAAGAGAAAGAGTGCGACAAGCCTCGCCAGCAGACAGTTTTTCAATTGCTTTCTCGCTCGATAAAACAACACCGTGCCATTACGGCCTACTCACGATATTTTCCGCTGTTATTTTATACTGTAAAGTTGTGACATGTTGCCACCAGGGATACTTAAATATTTAAATATTTCGATAGGCACTGTTTAATTTACAAATAGTACACCAGAAAACTAGGTTAGAATAATATTTTAACTGTGAACTATTTCTTACCGATCGTTACCAACACGTCGCTGCACTCGCTGTTGTTAATTCGTATTTTAAAAAGAAATAAATATTACAGGTTAAAGAAGATATTAAGGTAAAGGTTAATTTACTCAATAATACAGTACTCTAAAGTTAACCACAGTTTATATATATTTGTGGAATACAGGTAATTGAAAAAACTGGTGTCTTGTTATTCCTAAGACTGTTTTTTCAAAGGTTGATTTTCATAAGTCGCTTCCAATCGGGAATGGACTATGGTTTATTAGTTGCAAACTATAAAGATCAAACTCGATGCAACGCATTTCAAACACCAGGTAGGCGAGCGCCTTGAGTGCCGCTTACTTGGAGATTTCCAGCGCGTTTAAGGCTTAAAATCAAGCGAGCGATAAGGAAGGCATTGTCATGCACACCTAGTACCCCATCACCTCTACGCGTAAGGCGCCGAACTGGCGTGCAGTTTCCGTCGTGCTGCGTGTACATATGGGACCTTCAGCTGTGACGCTATCATTTTATTGCTAAAGAATCTGAAGGAAAGTTCAGTCCAGGCTCCCATAATTGTTTCGCATGTTTCTGATGAATATATATTGATTTACATCGCTGTGAAAATTGTGTTTTTAGCTATGTTTGAGAGCTCGGAAATAGCATGTATAATGCGAATGGTGTATCGAGAGCATTATTCGTATTTCGTCTGAAGTGTGTTTAGTTTTCGCACATCGGTATAATGTGGACACGTATATTGGTTTCGTAAAAAGAAAACGCAGATTTCAAACACTTTGCAACGCGGTTCGAAAACTAGGTAAAGGCTGTTCACGATAAAGTGAGAATTTTTGAAATCAATCTTAGAAAAAATCACTGCTCTTGCCTGCATATATTGTAACGGGCGCACTGAGTGACATGAGCCCAGTAAAGTTGGTAACGACGGAGGGGAAAGTAGTTCCATATCTTAACGTCGAATAAAAAGTGTTAACGATTTGTGATAACCAGAGATAGGAAAATTTCGGGAGTTCAATGGCCTGTAGGCTAGACTCCTCTGTCCTCTGCATACCGGAGCCTCAGCTGTGTGTTCATTGGCTGCTGCCGCACACCTGGCAGTTATGGGATTCGCAAGGTGTTTCCTTGCAAGTCTGCTATTGGCTCAGAGGCGTGCAGGACAGGTCTAATAACCTGTGATCCAATGGCGAAGGTGACTTCACTGTATGTGTGTTTGACGTCTATCTTGTCCCGAAATAAATTCGCGAAATTTTCCTATCCCTAGTGATAACTTAAATTGTTTCTGTCGCTTTCTGTATTTTTTTATGCGTAGAAGTGTTAAAATTAGTGGATTTTTAAAATACTTACTTTTTTACCGTTTCCTTTTACCGACGCATGAAGAAAACGATTAGACCCATGACAATGATAATTTCACACAAGGCGGAAGAATACACAACGTGCATACAGGTAAATTATTAAGCAGAGCTTCCAAAAGTGCTCATTTTACAGTGACCAGCATATAGGCGAGCGCCTTAACAGCTCAATGAGGAGCGTAGTTCGGGACGGGATTAAAATAGCTGGTTGTGACGGTTTTCCGGCAGTGCGTATCACGACGTCGTCAGAGATTACCCGGAGTTGTTATCGGTCGAGACACCCGGGGCCTCGAGGTCGCTAATCTTATCAGGCAACAACACGACACATGGCGCAGAGGCGCGGTCCCGGAGCGGGTTCACCAATATTTGCACCGAAACTCGGCAGACGGCCGCGTGTTGTCGCTCCCGTGTGGAGGAGGGAGGAGGAGCAACTGGGCATGCCCGAGAATGACGCGCGGAGCTGTTAACGTTACTTCTGCTACAGGTTCGGAAGATCAGTGTTGAGATTTTCGCCACTAGGTGGGCGCTAGCGTCGCGTGTGTACCAGATGAGTAAGTGGCGAGGTGCATCAAGGTCGGTCATTAGCACCAGAAGGGGCCTTTATGTTCAGGTCAGTCACAGTTACCTTGGATGGTGCTACGTTGATAGGACATATGTATTCCTCATCCACGGATGCCAAAGCGCTAAAGAAATAATGTTCGCAAAGAAGCTATGCATGCATGACATATATGCTATTCATGGTAAACTGAGAATTTGTAAAATAAAATGCCTGTACTTAATATCTACTTTTATGTACATTGTGTATTCGTGTACCAAATATAAAACTAGCGTTACCATGGGATTGATCAATTTATTCATGTGTCAATCAACTGGAACTGTGAAATTACAACAAAAGTAAATATTTTGCATATTTTATAATTCTTACACTTAAGTGCGTTAAAAGACACAAAACCATAAAAAATAATTTTAATAAGTACAAATGTTTGCCTGACATTAGTACTTATTCCTCTGTCTTTACCAACTTAAAAGGGGCGTTCGAATAATCCCGGGTTCAACATGTAGTCCCGGAATAAGTTTGTACCGCCGCCTCCATCAAGCCAGTCTCATAAAACTTTGATATGCAGGAAAACAAACTATCAACCTGCATAAAGTTAGCAAACAGTATTTAAAAAGAAAGCTAAATATACCTTAGATGTAGAATGGTCGCCACATGTCTTCTTGGAAGTGAATAGAAACATTTTTTGTTTGTTTTCATTTATTATCATGTTTCTTCTTAAATTCGTATAACATAAATGAAATTCTGACAATTATTCATCATAAACTATTTCTATTACAAACGCACCATATTTTCATCACAAATCTTCAAGTACATCAAGTTATTTTCGTATAAAGAGCTTTTATTAAACAGTTATCTTTACATGATTTTTATTTTCTGGCTAACAAGTTGCAAAGGTCGCTAGAGAAAAATCTCTCGTGCGCGACCCGTTCAGATACCAAAGTGGTTACCATTCGGCAACAGTGTTGCCGGAAAATTTCGCGTTTTGTTTACACCCCAAACGCAAACATTTTTTGTAACCACTTGTGACCAAAACTCCACCCAAAAATTACATACTACAAAATGACACTTTTGCCAGCAAGATTAAATAATTTCCCTGTCGCTCTAGAGAAAACCTTATAAACTTTACTCATGCCTTCACGACAATCAATTAAAATTTATTATGTTTATCTACATACCTTTGGCATTTAAAAAAAACCCACAGAGGACACAAACCTGCCAAAATTAAATTACATACAATTAAAAACATACATAATATAATTTTTTTTCACCATACAGCGAACCAACTACGAAATAATGCGTACTTACCATGACTGCCTCGTCCTCTCTGCCTGCCAACACGAAACGGAGATGCTAATGTATAGGACTCTCCCCCACATCCTCCTCCCACACCTTCATGACCCACACTACGTCGATTGTAGACTTTGGCAACACAGGTCACCGAAGTATACAGTATCTTCTGCCAATGATAGTTCAGTTAACAACTGAAAGTCACATCCTCACACGCGCAGAATACAGCTCCAAGCGGATCACATACCCCGCACTCCCCTCGGACCGCTATGTTTGCCAAATGTGGCAACCAAGGATGACGTTAGGTGACGTGCTCCAACGGCTGCGAAGACGAGAAATTATTGCCAATCAGGTGTTAGTAATGACGTCACTGAAAAGGGTCGAAACTTGCATCTTCCACAGTGTAGGACAGTGCCGCGCCGATAATCGTATTCCTGCAGCCTTGTCCAGCCTGCCCTGAAACATCCGTTCCCCGTTCGAGGATCAGCACCAGGTAGGAAAGCGTGAGTGGGTGAAGAGATTTGGATGGCTCTGAACATCGAGGTCTTGAGAGCCGATGAGGGTGATTGATATGAGTATGGAGCAGCGCAGGAATGAAGGGCGGGGGAAACAGGAGATCCTCGAGAAAAACCCGCCGACCAATGGCATCGTCCGGCACGATTCCCACGTGCGAAAATCCGGCGTGACCCAGCTGGGGATTGAACCCCGGATCGCCTTGGTGGGAGGCGAGCAGACTAACCGCTCGGCCACCGTGTCCCCAGGTGGGGAAGCCTCTCGACTTCGTTTTTCCTACCCCCATATGCGATGTCGACCACAGGCGATGTTTTCCTTGTGACGTGAAGAAACAGGTGCTCAGAAAGGTAGTCGGGCGTCATTTCCGGAGAGTTATGTGATTGTCATAAACTTTACTGGGTGCATGGTTAACCGCAAACACTCTCCAAATGATATTACTACGCTGATAATATCTACGTATCTCAGTATCTATCCTGTAAGTAGGAAGGACGGTTGCCCGGCTACACAGCCATGGGAAACAGCTGACGGAGGTGTGAATCAATTGCGTCCCGGATACATAAGTTACCTTGTTACAGGATGTTCGCGGTAAAATGAGCACTTTTGAAAGCCCTGTTTAAGATATACATGTATGCACGTTGTGTATTCTTCCACCTTATATAATATTAACATTGACATGGGCCTCGTCAGTTTATTCATACGTCGGCCAAGTGAAACTGCGAAATTTTTAGAAAACTAAATATTTTACAAATCTGCTCATTTTTAAACTTCGGTACATTAAAAAAACAGAAAGCAAAATAAATAATTCAAGTTATCCGAAATGGTTACCTAACACTGATATGTAACTACTTCCCATCGATCGTTACCAACTTTACTGGGCGAATGTAACTCAGTGACCCCTTTAAATATATGCAGGTCGTGGCAGTGACTTGTTTCTAAGGTTGATTTCAAAAGTGCTCACATTACCTTGAACAGCCTTTATACATGGAAACGTATATACTAAGTAAACGTATGCTGGCGACATCACTGAACTGTGCTACAGTCTTTTCCCCTCGGAAATTATATGGTCGTTAAATAAATTTCCGTGGTTTCATGTTGCACGACCTCGGGACAGCTCAGTGCTTTCCAATATAGGGGTGATCTGCCAGTTTATGCGTATGCCAGAATCGTCCTTAGCTCCCCCTTGCTTCAGAGCTTAAAAAATTCAGAGCAGCCTCAAGTAGGCGAAAACTGTACTGCTACCGAACGAAGAAATTAAATCACTATCGAAATAATTTATGAAAAGAAAGAAATGCAAACACGCCTTCTCAAACAGTGACATTCTGAGCAGAACAGCTTGCCAAAAGCAACGCCACAAACAGGATTTCACCAACGAAAGATCCTAATGGTTCCGGTACTTTTGGATTTATTTTACGTAGTCTGTTGCGAGGTCCCTACTAACTAGTGCATCAAAAGCCGAATCATCTATCGCCAGAAGATTTTAACTGTCATGCATCATGTGCAGCGGAACAAGTGGGATAGAAGGGTCATTTGATCCCCTGATAATATGATATCCTGGCAACTTTGCACTGTGGATCTGAGCCGTCCGTCAGTGTTTGAAACACTGTTTATTCTTACTATGTTTTCTTCCTTGTGTGAAAGCATGGCTTCGTTCTACAATGTCTCAACGACGTCTTAATCACGTGGCTTTATTGGCAGTAGCTCGAGTTCTGGCAAGAAAAGAGTCCAACAACAAATTCATTTTTTTCAAAAGAATCAAGGAAATTAGCTTCTGGTCACATTTACATTAACCTGTGCTCATTTCACTAAAACTATGAATTTTGTTGAGAATTAATACTCAAAGACAAATTTTATTTTAATTTTCAAACACGTTTTCTTATGCTTCTAGTTGAACGGTGCATAAAAAAAGTGAATATGCGTACATATTGTGTAAGTTTTGAGTAAACCTTGCTATTAAAGATGTAAGAATTTTCTGGGATAGTGCGATACTTGTTAGTGTTAAATTTAATTGAAAACACTGCAAACTAGGCAAAACCTTTTTTTTTCTTTAGAAATATTGATCTTGACACCTTAGTGGAGAACTCCTTCCACCTTCCCTAGCATGAAATTTTTAGCACTCTGCAACCTATGCCTCTTAATGCAACGACTAAGGCAGTTTTAAACTGTCCCACACAGCTTTTCTCGAATGTCCTATTCCCAAAATTATCTGAAGAGAGCTTTCCTTTTCGCAATACAAACTTTAGAATACGTTTAATGACCAATATTTTATTTACATGTATTTCAAAGACTTTCAACGGAGTTCACACACCAGATATAGGCTGTTCATGGCTACCTTAAACTTTTCTGCAGCCCTGCTAAAGTACTACGTCCAAGATATTTCTCCACCTCGTGCAAACAAAACTTAACTAAGTATAGAAATTATATACCAAAGGGACACCACAACCGGATTCTGGCGAACTCAGTTTTATATTATTTTCTATAGGAACTATTTCTTACTAGTCATTACCACCCCCCTTTATATATATAGATTATTAATGTAATATTATATTTTATAGACAGAATAAAAGTAAAAGTTCAATTTAACTAAAAATAAGGCACTTTTTCATTAACACAATGACAAAACGCTTTTAATACGTGGAATTTTTAGGAATCAACTAAAAACGACATACATAGGGTAATTTTTCAAAGTTTTGATTATAAAAGTGTGAATAAATCACGTATAGACTATAGGTGGGAAACCTTACTAACGAGTGCACGGAATGCTTTGTCTTGGGAGGGGAGAGATTGTTCCTAATATTTTAGTTTGAAGTTTTTATTTAAAAGCGGAAAAGAAATAATAAAAAATAATATGTTGTCCGCAGGAGGGGAGGAGTCTGTTATGTACGGTATAGGCTGTTCACGGTAAAATGAACACTTTTGAAAAGCCTGCTTAAGTTCTACTTGTTCTTTTTTCCGCCTTATGTAAAAATAACATTGCCATGGGCCTCATCACTTTATTAATGCGTAGGTCAAGAGAAACTGTGAAATTGTTAAGAAAGTAAATATTTTACAAATCTTCTCATTTTTAAACTTTGATGCATTAAACAAACAGAAACCGAAAGTAACAATTTAAGTTATCACAAATGGTGACCTAACACTTTTTACTCAACGTTGATATGTGGAACTACTTTCTATCCATCGTTACCAACTTTGCTGAGCGAATGCCACACGATGCACCCATTAAAATACATGCAGGCAGCGGAAGTGACTTCTTCCTAAGGTTCATTTCAAAAGTTCTCACTTTATCGTGAACAGCATTTATAAGTATTGACAGAGATATTTACGTGAGTAAATGCACGGTGTTCTAGCGACATCCAGAGTAGTCCAGTAAAATTGGCATTAAGTAATAAATTACTCGAAGAAAGCTTAATTTTTGCATAAATCTCCATCATATATCCCTGTTTAATATTTTTGAAGTCTCCCTCGATTTAAACGTGGGAACAACCACCATATTGGAAAAATAGTGGCCAGGAATAGTTTCTTACAAATAATTAATGAGCCATTAATTGGATCTAAAAATGTTTTACAAAAAATTTTGAGAATAAAAGTATTTATGTAAACATGCTTACAATTCTTTCTCAGAAAATTAGTAATTATTCAGCTATAGTGTATTATTCATGTCAAAAAATTTAAGATGAATCAATTTGCATGTATTTAATCAACTGTGAGATCCAATTAAAGTTATAATTTGTACACAAATATGTACATTATTGGCATTATCCTATTTGGTATATTTTCCACTATAAACCACTTCCACGCCATCTGTAAGGCAGAGCTATTGGCACTTCTTTAATGTAGTATGCCCAAAAGGAATATTCCACAGAAAAGTTTTTACTTAACACGAAGCTTTTTCACATTTTTTAATTACTTCTACGTGCATTTATACAGTAAAGCTCATTAATATCTTCTATAGTAGTATGTGTTTCCTCAAGTTCGGTGAAATATTCAGAAAATTGGTTTTATCAAACGTCTGATTCACTGGGTTCTAGGTCCCCTCTACAACACCAATTTAGATCATCATTTTTTTTGTATTTATTGTCTTCTATTGTAACCAATTACCAATATTCATTCAAAAAACTGCATCACCATCGTCGCTGTCTACATCATAACCACCCTCTGAGACATCATGTACGTTTATAGGTTTTAAGACTTTCGCATTCATACATCCATTACCTTGGCAGTGGATAGAAACAACAGAACGTTTCAACCCACTTTCTTGCAACTGCTACCCTTGTGACCTAACACTTTTTATTCCACGTTGAGATATGGAACTACTTCCCATCCATCGTCACCAGCTTTACTGTGCGCATGTTACTCAGTGCGCCCGTTAGAATATATGCAGGCAGGAGCAGTGACTTTTTTCCTAAGGTTGATTTCGAAAGTGCTTACTTTATCGTGAACAGCCTTTATATGAACACAGTGATGTGGTTAATTTCTGAATAATTTCTTAGCGTATAGTGGCAAGAAAATACTGTGTTTGAGGAACATGACATTCATTATTCAGTAACATACATTGTCACTGTACACGTCACACATAACGTGCCCATTTTGGTCGCATTATTTTCCATATTATTTATTACTGTAATAAATAACAGAGTATGACAAAAGTTGTATTAACTGAAAACATATTTGTTTTAATAATTAAAAATCACTCACGAATTCGGTTATTTTATGGTATTGGGCCTACGTTATTTACTAACCTTAAAATATTCATTCTGTTTCTCTACGCCCCCCCCCCCACTTTCAAGAAATAGTGCTGGAGCCGTCTTTGGGAATATTATGCAGGAAAACTCTGCCATTGATCTGTGAGTCTTACAATACATGCTAAAGTGAGCTATCTTCGATATCTGGACTAATTATGTGAATACAACTTTGTAACGAATCAATTCGGGACTATAAGCGTTTTTTGTTTGAAACCTTTTTTGAGATAGATTCAGCCTTTCATGAATTATATGCAAAAAATGTTCGTGGGGGGGGGGGGGGGGTAATTTATCCAATACGCCAATAGTTGCCACAGTCGGATTTATTGGGATTTTTAAACAGGGATATAAGAAACAGGTGTATGGAAAAATTCAGCTTTCTTAGAAAGAATTCCTTACTTAGCATTTTTTTTTTTTTTTGTTTTTCATTACTGGATTAGATGTACAACATTATTTTAACATTGTCGTTCCGTGAACCGCGGGAGGGGGGGGGGAGCTGTGGCACACACCCCTCCACCATCGCCATCGAGAAAGGATACGCTACAGGTCTCGACGGTGTCCAGATTCCGGACAGCGACAATTCATGCTATATGACAATTCCGGACAATATACTAACATAATCTAAGTGACAATTTTGGCCAGGTCCTTCGACCGCGGTGAGGGGGTGCGGAAAGGCAGCTTAATTTTCGTACTTTTCGATGCTTCCATGAATATTTTCATTGATAAAGGCTGTTCACAATAAAGCGAGCATTTTAGAAACGAACCTTATAAAAAAGTCACTGCAACTACCTGCATATATTTTAACGGGCGCACCGAGTGACATGTGCCCAGTGAAGTTGGTAACAATGGAGTAAAAGTAGTTCCATATCTTATTGTTGAATAAAAAGTGTTATGCAACCAATTGCGATAAATTAAATGATTAATTTCGATTTATTATTTTTTATATGTATCTAAGTGCAAAAATTACCAGATTTGTAACATATTTAATTAACCAATAATTCCACATTTTCGCCTGACCGACGCATTAATAGTGATGAGGCTTGTGGCAATGTTAATTATACACACGGCGGAAGGAATAACAACGAACATACAAGTAGATCTTAAACAGGGCTTTCAAAAGTGCTCATTTTACCGTGAACAGCCTATACTGACGTACAAGTTGTCAGGTCAAGTTAAGTTAGTTTAGGTTAGGTTATGTTAGGTGTTCGTGGCCGGAACTGTCACTGACCCAGTACAAATAACGTTTTAACTGAACCCTTGCTTTGAAATAAGTGGCCGGAATTGCCACAAATTTCATTTCCCTGGCCGTAATCGCTAGTGGCCAGAATTGCGGCACAGCCGACTCGACAGCTCGTCAACGCGCCAGCGCTGTGACGTCACGCCGGGACCCTCCACGAGAGGCGACCTCCCCTCCACTCCCATGTTCCTCTCCCTCCCTCCGGCCGAAGTGCTGGAAGGACCCGACGCCGGCGACGTACCAGTGGATGCTCGGCGCCGGCGCAGTTCGGGTCGCGCCGTGCGAATGACGTCAAGGGGGATGCCGGGGGGCCCGGCCTTCCTGCCCAAGGTGAAAGCGAGGTGAGGATACAGCGGTGCGTCTTGTCAACCCGTCGTCGGAGGCGGTGGGGCCCCAGGGGCTCGGTGAGTGGCTCTACCCGATAAGTGACGACCCGTAGGGGGCTGTCCCAACGCACGGACAATCGCCAGACCACTCTCTGCGATTTTCCTTCTGTTGATTGTTTTGTTCCTAGTTCACGGGAAAAAAGGGGGGGGGGGGGGACTGAAAAATATTTGCGGTCATCAAAGCACATTATTATATCTTTCTGTTACAAATAAATATATGTATTGGATATTTACGGTTAATAGAGCACATATGAATTCAACTTCTGAAAAATTCCACGTCCCCTACTTGCATGTATTTTAACCGGCACGCGGACCGGCATACGCCCAGTTAAGTTGGCAAGGGCGAAAGAAAAGTAGTTCCATGTCTTAACGTTGAATGGCAAGCGTTAGGTAAAAACATTTTATTACTGAAACGATTTAATTTCATTTCTGTTTTTTTTTTAAGCATGTAAGTGTAGAATTAATATAATATTTACTTACTTATCTTATTACTTCACAGTTTTACTTGAGTGACGCATGAATAAACTGATCAGGCCCATGGCAACGTTATTTTTACGTATGGCGTAAGAATACACGACGTGCACACAAGTAGAGCTTTAGCAGGTCTTTCAAAAGTGCTAAGTTTACCGTGAACAGCCTGTGTCGTGTTGGGTCGCTGCGAGGAGCAGAATTTCTTTGTTCTGCACCGTACTTATATCGGCGTAAAGTTCTGTCACGTATGGGACAAATAAAGTTGTCCTTGTGCGTCATAATATTGTAAGAAGCTCTTTATGAGCCCGCAGAATGTAGTACCGACAAACGAATGGTACCTCCCACACTTGAGCGACTTACAATATTGGTCGCTGTTTTCTTGTGTTCCTGTGAAAGCCATTAAATAAAGTTCTTATAGCATATGTAGGACAGTGCGACTGAAGTGGTTATTTCGTAAATATTTAAGACTGTGCTACAATCGAAATAATCATTATTATGACCATAGTAGTGCCCATAAAAACTGCAACATCAAAAATCCTGTGTTTCATATGCCGGTCAATAGAATTTCACTTCCAAATAGAACATTTTTTCGAATAGTGATTTGAATTTTGCTAGTGTAGGTTGGCCTACGCGTTAAGTTTATTATTTTACCCTTTATTTTTGTGTGTAAACATCTCATTAGTAAACAGTCATGATGGCCGTAATACGAATTTTTAGTGTTGTTGCAGTTTTCCTTTCCACAGACTGTCTGTTAATAAACTGGAGTCATATGTATGTCAAGGAAATGTACGGTTATGAAAGTGAATTTCCATGCGTGTAGTCATAACAGTGTATTCTGATTGGCTACGCATATGTTCTTGTACAAGAAAATTAAAAGTTCGCCAATTTGCTATGCAGGTATGCGTTGTCAACGGTTATGGACATTGTTATGCATAATTGTAGCAAGCACCATTATACAGAAGGTATTCAACTCTTACTGTTAATGGTATGTTTATAGTTGTTTCTAATGTAGCGAAGCCTTTGCTGTACTATGTTACACTAACACTGGCAGAGAATTAGTAACAACAACGTAATTTTTAAATTATTGGTTGCAAATCTTGGCTTATTTTGATTCGACGCACTCTAGAAAATGAACTGATGTGGTAGTAAAGTGTTTGTTTTTCTAGCACTTTCAAAGCGTCACTTGGTCGACGTACTTTATGAACGTACGCGTTTTCAATCAACATGAACAAAATATACTAATATAAAACTCACGTAGGCAGTACTGCGTAGTTTAACGAACGCTATGAGACTGCAAAAGTTACACTGATATTGCTGCTTGTCGTTCTTAGAACATGACAAATCGTTCTCGCCTGTCAGATCCATGTGTGATAGAAAAAAACCAGTTGAGCACAATCGACTGTGCGCAGTAATATGGCAGGGCCAGGTTTCTTTTAAGATGACGCTAGGGTAATGCGAAAACAATGGAATCGACCTTTGCGTATGTTGCGTTAACATGTTCCCGTTTCTCTGCTTCTTTAAACTGTTTGTGGCGTGAGATTAAGTTATTTATTCACCCGTCCTGATAAGGCCAAGCTAACAGTAAGGTATCTTGCCTCGTTCCGATGACACTGCTCTTACGTAGCACATACAAAAGTATCTTGAAAAGAGCGAAGGCACTAGCGACTGGAAAGAAGGGCTGAAAGTTTATGACTCATATTTAATGTTTTTCTCAGGCTGAACTTGGAAATCGTTCAACTGGTTTTTGTCGCTTGCAGAGGAACATAGGATAAAATCCACAAATTAAGAGAGCATACTGTTCAGGCTTCTATCTTGCATCCTATCTTACATAAACCCTTATGCATCCTAGATTTTTTTTTGGGAAACATCACAATAAAAACACAATTTCGTACTAAACCAAGTTCGTTTTTTTTTTGTTTTCTGTTTGAAACAGTTCAGTCCTTAAAGAAACAATCAATATATCACTAAACACCCGAAATTTGTGCAGTAAAATACGATAGCGATTTTTCATCTTCTGAAGCATTGAATCAAGTTCTCATAAGTTGTTTATGAAACTAAGTGAAGGAGAGTCAAAAGAAGTAATTTCAAACTGAAATAACAATTACAAATAATTATTGTAGATGCTTGACAACATGGGAGAGGGCAGCGAGAGTAGGCCTACACTTCGATATTTTGCTCTCCCTGCGAATAGTGTAGAAAGCCAGCACGTGTTCTCAGCCGAAAGTGAAGATAAGATACAGATGTAGCCCACATAGGAGAATTAGCATGATTCAAATTCAAGTCAAACGTGTTAGGACATAAATATGAAAGCTTGGTTTATAATACTTGCTAAGAAGCTGTCCTCAGAATGATTTAGGTTTGTTTTTTTAACGAATTGAAATTTGACTTGAAGCAGGGATCTTGATCTCCAAGACAAACTGAAGTCAACTGGTGGATTGCCAAGTTTGGGAGAAGGTAAGTTCATTCTTATAGAAACAAATTGATTCCTTTCACCATAAACGCAGTTGTGCTGTGCTTGATTTGACTTTGGATATTCAGTCACATAAAGCTGTGTGGATTTTAGTTGATTCCAACCAACCTTCATGCTGACTTGCTGCTCTAACACTTTAAGGACTACGCTCGAGTGTAGCTCGAGTAAAAATATTTTGAAGATTTCTTTGTCACTGAAAAAAAAAAAAAAAAAAACTAGCATTTTCACGCAGTCGTTGTACTGCCTGTGTTTAACCGGATCTTACAAGAACTCTAGTCGTGTAACAATGACTTTCCTGACTTACAAAAGTATTTTGTTATATCTCCGCAAAGGGGCAGGTGGGATTGTAAAACATCTTACACAAATAAATACATATTGGGACAAAATCAACTCAGTGCCTTAGTGACTGATGACCAGCCAATAATGAACGTTGTAGATCACAGTAAGCGTCCCCATTGTCATGTTGGCCAGTAGAACGGTAGTGAGTGGGTTCACAGAGACCAATAGAACTGGTGTTCCTGCAGTGGTGGATATAAGTAAATCACTTCTAACTTGTATTGGATGTCTTGTAAATGTCTGCTGACTTCAAAGTGTTAATTATGAGAAGCACATCAGGTGTGTTTTGGAACTGTTGTTAAAGCGCAGTTCTCGTCGCATTAGCAAGACAGCTTAGCGATCATGCACGCCGTGGTCTAGGAGTTTCTATATAATTCGAATATCGGCATCTACAACAGTGCTTTTTGGAACATGCATTTCACTGTTTCACATCTCTGAAACGGTGCGGAGTGATTCAGAAAAAAAAGACATCATCCACTATTACGTGTGCTGTCATCCGTAATGTTCCACTAAAACACTGCGATATCGGAGAACCTTTTCGAAAGAGTGTAACCACAGAGTTATAACCAGTTACCTTGCTTATATGTTGAGAGCTGGGAAACTTGAGTTTAACTGGCGCATAATCGTGAACGAGAGATTAATAAAGTAAAAGATCACGATGACGAATGCAACTTGGAAGTAGAATGATACAATTTTTTGACCTAAAATTTAATCGTTGACTGATAAAATTGTAGTTAATTCACTGTTGAAATACACGTTATCTTTCATGAACTTTTTTACCCCAGTTACATATGAAAATTTCAGAAACAAGACTTTGGGGAAATGTTTAACAAGTAAGCATATTGTAATCTTGTGCACAAGACATTTATCATTGCATATGCAGTTAAATTTTAATTTCAACAGCAAATTTTCGTTTCAATGTTCCCTAAAAGAGCCAGTTATACTCAAATTCTCAATATTCCTTATCAACTTTACAGTCAGTCGCGTACCGTTTTCACGAGACTTGCGCCGTCTGCCGATTTTATTGCTTGTCGAAAACATGCTCATGAATTCTCTCAGAGCGTCCAAAGCTACACTTTCATTTCGATTCGAAGTTCTCGTGTCAGCACAGGACGAAGGCAGTGCCAAGTTCTAAGAAGTGAAAGTTTGGGTACCTAGTAGAAAGAAGATTGTACAGCTGTCTGCCTTTCTTGTAGAAACGTAGCAATTTCCGTTTCTCTAGAGGGGTTTTCAATGGAATGGGTGTACCGAGTACCATGTTCTTTGGTCAGTCGATATTGCATCAACACCGTGGTTTCATTTATATACAGGATGTATCTAAATTCTACCGACAAACTTCGAGTGTAGGTTAATCACGAAATAAGAAGTTGAGATCATATATACGGCATATGGTCTAAAATTAATTCTAAGTGAGGCACGCATTTTTGAAGCTGTAGTATAAGAAAATGTTTATTACAGTAGCACTGTAATGTACTTCTCTCTGGAATCTTCCCCTCTCTTTAATAGCCGCAAAAGTGTGTTATTGTGTATTGTGCGTGTCCCACCTGCCAGGTATTGGTAAATATTATTTTGAAAGTAAAACAAGAATTACTCGAAAACGGTGAAGTTTAGGCATTAAAATTGATAAACAATCCTTTAAATCCCGAATATGCTACCGCGACATGGATGTTAGTTCGAAATAGGGGCAATAACAGTGATTACTTACATGAAATAATTTGTCGACAGTGTTGTGTTTGAAGATCTTTGTCCAGTTAACCATTATGCAGACAATCGGTGTTCCATCTGAAATATTATCTCCAATACTTACAATTAACAAGTGTTCCAGGTCCAACTTTATATATATACCGCCCATAGTATTCACTTTTAAGCAAAGTTTGTCGGTCGAAATTGGATACATTCTGTATAACACACATAAATGTACGTTTGGAAACCGGGGGTTTAGCATTAATTTCACTATTTCATTTATTGCAAGACGGGTCATCATTTGGCGGTTTTCAGTTGTAAAATGCGTAGCTTTTGGTCTTAACTTCTCAATTCGGATACTGACGTCTAAATTCTTTTTCAATTTCTGGTGGCCTTTTTCTGTGTAGTTTATTTGGCCGATGGCATTTCTTTTTCGTTTGCGAGCTTGTGCCAATGTCCCGCGAGAGCTTCTAACTGCTTTAGAGGTGCCAAGGACAACATGTTCCTACCGTAAAAAAGACGACTTCTCTTCTTCTCGGACCACTATCTGTCGGAGTACCGCCCAGCGGAAATAGCATTGCCGCGACGTAGAAACATTTGTTATTTTGTATTTGTACCATATTCTGTTCACCTTGTACACAGACTATTCACGGTAAAGTGAGCACTTTTGAAAGTCCTCTCATTTGGAATAATAGTCAATAAATATATTTTATTTCAGCCTTAGACGTTAACTTCAGAGCGCGGTGGAATATACAGACTGCGTTTATTACTTACATGGCAATATTTACTTTGAAAGGTGACTAAAGGATTAAAAAATGGCTAAAAGAAAAAGTAACTAGGGCTTAAAAAGTGCCCGATTTACCGTGAACAGCCTATACAATATCTGTGACTAATGTTTTATCTGATGAAATTTTTTTGTATTGCATAATTTTGCCAAATGACACGTCAAAGTAAAATTTTGCTGTTTTTATAATGCACAAAATAAACTAACCCACACTATTAGCAAAAAAATTAACAAGAGCAACTAAAAGGACTTGTCTTTAATACGGTTTAAGGGTATGTTTTGCAAAATATATTTTACGAAAATTCAGGTGTGGCCACGAATAAAAAGTATGCAATAAGTTCCTAATTTTCAGAAATTATTTTGAAATTTCAGAAACCAGTTTCTTGTACGATTCCATAGCCGTTTTTAAGTAGTTCTTGGTATCTTCTTCCAGCTTGAATTATCTCGTTCCTGTACGTGAGTTGGTTTTCATTATTTGTGGATTTATAAAACAGCAAGGTTGTGATTTTTATTGTATTTATGCGAAACTATGTGATGAATACATATTTTTGCGAAGGAAGAGTAATCATTGATAACGTCTAAAAGTAAAACAATTTGTACTGCATATATATATATATATATAGGCTGTTCACGGTAAAATGAGCACTTTTGAAAGCCCTGCTTAAGATCTACATGTATGCACGTTGTGTATTCTTCCGCCTTATGCAAAATTAACATTGCCATAGGATTCGTCCCTTCATCCATGCGTCGGTAAAGTAAAACTGTGAAATATTACGAAAGTAAATATTTTACAAATCTGCTAATTTCTACACTTCGATGCAATAAAAAAACAAAGAAAAGGAAATAATTTAAGTTATCACAAATGGTTACCTAATACTTTTTATCCGACGTTAAGACATGGAACTACATTCACTCCATCGTTACCAACTTTACCGGACTCATGTCACTCAGTGCGCCCGTTGAAGTATTTGCATGTACGGGCAGCGACATTTTTCAAAAGTTGATTCCAAAAGTGCTCACGTTATTGTGAGCAAACTTTTAGTCGTGTACACTGATGTAGTTTATCTTCTAATAAATAGTGTACCATTTCGAGTTTTCAAAATGACTTCAAGCTAGATTCCTCAAGTCCTCTACATACTCGAACAGAAGTTACTTGTTCACTACCTGCCATCACTGACGAACGCATACTCCTGCCACACGAAATGAAGCTACCAGAGTGCTGACTGTTTGCTGTTGTCTCTGAGTCCTGCAGGGCGTGCCGGATATGCGGAGATCCAATGGTTCTCGTCAGACTATCACATATTTGTTTGCAGCCTACGTTGGTGCTGAAATATAACGTGAAATGTTAGGGTGCCAACCTGTATTACAAAGGAGTTGTAGGTGAACACACTGAAAACAGATTATGCAGATTATTGCAGATTATGCTTGAGTATAGCTCGAGCGAATCTTTTTCGAAAATTTCTTTGTTGCTCAGAGCAAACCTCGCATGGATGTGCAGTCTTTGCTCGGCTAGTGCTTAACATGATCACACAAGGACACGATTGCGCAGTAACAATGATATTGCTAACGATAGAATTTCTTGCTTTATATGCACTCAAAGGGACATGATTGATTTTATGCCATTTTATTCGATAAAGAACATTTGATTGGGTCAATATCAGCTCGGCTCTCCATTGATTGATGACCGGCCAATAACGAACGCTGTAAAGTACAGGATAGTGTCCGGTGTGGCATGATTAGAGCCCCGAGTAGTTAACGGATTGATGTGGCATCAGTCTAGACTTTACAGTTCTGTACACACAATACACACTCGTTTACTCATTGGTTACTGCGATCAAGTGAGACCGTTTTACAGGACTGTTCGACATTCGCTCACAATACTACATCCTGCTTATTACTGGCTCTCAGTTGAACTGGGCGTGTTTAAATAACTGCCGTCCAATCACAACAGCAGGAGACAATAACAAGTGATTGAAGTCTACCTTGCCACCGGATGAATTCGCGAAATACTCGTGACTCTAGGCATGACTAGGACGATGGTGAGTTCTAGCACAGACACCAACAGAACCGGTGTTCTTACAGTAGTGGATATAGGTGACTCACTTCTAATTCGTCTTAAGTGGCAGTAAATGTGTGCAGACCTCAATGTGTTAATTAGACAACCTTGCGCAACTTTGTTAACTACGACACGTCCCTAAGAAGAGACGCGTCCTACAACATGTAACTCCTGATGCCTGTCTGTAGACGATACAACGGTGAGAGTTAGACACTGAGTGGAATATTCGGGCGCAGTTTATCATTTAAAGTCGCAACCCTTCGAGGAATATGCGCATATATACTCGGGCAACGTTTATTAGGAAATTTTTTTGCTCTTAAAGACAAATCCCACACTTCCATGGTTTTGCTGTTTGGCTGGACTCTAGGGGAAACGAAGAAAATAAATTAGAACTAGTAAACATTTAAATTCATAAGAATAAAACTGTTAATTTTAATAATTTCTCAATTGAACACGAGGGATTACGAAACATGTTACATCTGCTACGACACATTGATTGGCACATAGGTTAAAAAGCGACTTCATTGGCCGATGTACAGGCATTGATAAAAGTTGCGGAACATTGTAAGCATGTGCGGCGTAGCCATTACCAATAGGAATAGGGTGAGTAGAAACACAGACATCAACACAACTGATATTGGTGTATTGGAGATTATAGGTGGCTCACTTCAACCTTGTCTTCATTGACAGTAAATCTTTGCCTTCCTAAAGGGTTAAACGCTGGCTGGGTGAAGTGGGATGGAGACGTGGCGCAACGGAATTTAATGGTGAGGGAAACGCGAGGAGATATTCAACAACATCGTCCGCCACGATTTTCATACGCGACTATCAAGGACGACTTGTCTGGGAATCGAACCCAGTTCGCCGTGGTAGGAGGGGAGTGGCGAAAGTCACAGGAAAGAGAACGCAACTCTAAAAACGATGTTAGAAAGTCTTTCCACTTACTTCATTATCGTCATTACATCTGCGCAACATTGGCCGTTTTACACTTGCATACACGAAAGAATCATTTCAGATCGGTTGAAAATACGTCACCAATACGATTGATCAATTCCTTTACAGTGTTGTAGATGTGTAGTACCTAGCAATTTTCTCACATCTCCACATCTAAAAATTCAGGAGAACTGATTCAAATTCATAAGAATATGAAGGGCATGCAACACGGTCCATATCTTTACACGTTCTAGAACGCAAAATTCCTTAGGGATTAGTTGGGAAACGGAAATTTCTTAGTAAAAAGTGATGCCTCGAACGGGGTTTACTGCACCATCTAGTCTGTTATGTTTGTTCCAATACAACCGATTTATAACCCATATAAACTTTATGATTAAAATAAATAATTTGTCAATTTGTTTACGTAAAATAGCAACATATCTTCAACAAATAAATGTCAGCTAGTCACGTCATGGTATTGTCGTTAATTTCGCAATTCTAGCAAAGAAATGGCTATGTAATATGACGTGACCTTCAACTGTAGATGCCATCTATCTGACAACCACAAATTACTTCCAGGCGATGATGCTAGAGGTGTTTAGCTTTCCTTTTGATCTATTGCATTTATGAAGCGGCTATCATAGAAACTGTATGTGAATTATTAATGTCTAGAACTAAGTTTGTACGAATTAATTAATTTTTAATCAATTAGTTTAATTCCCCCCTTTACATAAAGGAACTAATCGGGGGAGAATTACATGTCAAACTAAACTAAACTTGCAATTAAAATCGAAAAATACAGCAATGGTTTATTCCGGGAATCGAACCCAGGACCTCAATGGTTCGAAGGCGCTATGCTGTAGAGATTTCTTAGAAAGTTATACAACTTTGGCCTACATGGGACCGTACCGCAGGTAATACATAAATAGTTTATACTCCTTTTACGAGGCAGTCACTACGAAAAAGTAGGGATATTTATGTATGTACAAGAACGAATAATAATATTCATACGCTAACACCATCGAGAACTCAGCCAACTAGGGGCCGAGGTGATGTACTTGTTAGGCTACTCGCTCCCATTACAACGAACCGGGTTCGATTCCCGATGGGGTCGCCCCCGGACTTTTGTATGTAGAAATCGTGCCGGACGATGCCGCTGGCCCAACCGTCGCGTTCCACTGTGACAGCAGACAACCAATGTGCAGTTGATATCAGCATACTTGTACATACGACTGTAGAGTCTAGCCTGTAGGTCATTGAACTCGCTAAATTTTCAGGTATTTATTGATTGTAGCTACGAAATGGGTCTCATCATGGACTCTCAACAATTGGCCCGTAGAATGAAAGAAAGCCAATGAACGTTCTCATTTCTCTATGGTAAATTTTCCGGGTGAGGCAAATCACGCATGAAGTAAAATTACAGTTGTAAAAGTTTAAAATAGTAACTGGTGAGTATAAGGCACTAAAATCCCACAGAAAAAAATTGCAGTTTAATATAATCGATAATCATTTTATGCAAGCTTTAAGTGATTACAGACCCTGTAGTTTACGACTTGCGATCGAAAATCCATCTCCCACTTTTAGGTATTTTAAATTCTACATTATTTATAATGTTTTGCAAATCAGCTGAATTGTTTTTTTAATGTACAACAAGCAGGCTGAGTCGAACCTGTACAAACACAGAATATTTGTAGTGCGAACGCTCTCATGCCTAGAGATCTTCATGCCTAGAGACCTGCAAAATTCGCCTTATTAACTGGCATCAGGTTAAACTTCACAGCGCCGTATATACTCGAACCAGCGTCGTTTCTCCATTGGCTGCTGCATAGCTGTGAAGTCACACCCTTTCTGACTGGATTGCACGTAATTGGACCACACAATTGCGAAGGGCTCGTTTATTGGCGCAGAGCTATTCAGGGCGTGTCAGACAAAGTATAGGCTAATAACAACCTTATTGCAAATGTAAATGTGTCCCTTGATAATAACGCGAATTTTGCAGGTCTCTACTCAAGCCATATGACACCAGTCATGCAGAAATCTTAACTTCGACGTCACAGAATTGTGGTCAGTTGTAGAGAATTTAATTTCCATTGGCTTTACTTTTTACAATTTGTTTAATTTGCTAAGTGCTTCATCAACTGTAAGTTGCTGGATAGTCACAAGAGTAAGAAAACATATTGATAGTTTTGTGTTGTACAAATACCTACTGAATGTTAATTTCAACACAATTACACGTTAGTCGTTCATAGGTCATGCATGTAATGCTAAATAAGACAAACAGCTAAAGCTCAATAGTCATACTTCAAAAATGATTATTCCTAAGAGTTGAAATTACAAATACCTCAAAGTACCTAACGTTACTGATGCGACCCAGCCAAAAGAGTTGTTTCCCACTGTCTTTTCTCTTGCAGATTCCTCTCTTTTATAGGCTGTTCACAGTAAATTGAGCACTTTTGAAGCCCAGGCTACTTTTTTCTTTCAGCCATATTGTAACCTTTAAATACCTTTTTTAAATATGTATTTCCCTGCAAGAAATAAACGCAGTGTGTATATTCAGCCGCACTCGGAAGTTAACGTCTAAGGCTGTAATAAAATGTGTCTATTGACTCGTTCTACAAATAAGAGGGCTTTCAAAAGTGCTCACTTTATCGTGGGTAGCTTGTACTTATCTTTCTGTAGCGTCAGTGCGATCAGTTGCATTAAAAAAAAAGTAATCTAAAACGAGAAAAAAAAGTTAATAAGTGATCTCAAATGGTTACTTAACACGTTTTATTTAACGTTGAGATATGGAACTACTTTCCCTCCATCATTATCATCTTTACTGGGTGCGTGTCGCTCAGTGCACTCGTTAAAATACATGCAGGTAGGAGCAGTGACTTTTTCTAAGGTTGATTTCTAAACTGCTCACTTCATTGCGAACAGCCTTTATCAGCCTTTGGACTGTGTCTATAGACTGTTCGCGGTTTCTTCACACTATTTGAATCAAACCTTTGAAAAATCACCCCATGTATGGCGTGTTTGGTTGTTTCTTAAATATGTCATGTATCAAAAGCGTTTTATATTCGTGTTAATATAAAACATCTTTTTTTTTTATTAATTTTAACTTTCAATTACATTTGATCTATAAATTATATTATTTTACTTTATAATCGATACAAGTAAAAATAGGGATAAAATAAGCTTGTTGGTAACACCTAGTAAGATATAGTTCTAATGAAAAATAGTATTACACTGAGTGCAGGCGAATACTGTGCGCTGTTCCTTTGGTGTAATTTTCTAAGACTCGGTTAAGCTTTGTTTCCATTAGGCGGAGGAATATCCTGGAAGTAGAACATAAGTAGGACTTCAGAAAATTTTGAAGTAACCGTTAATGGACAACACAACTTATTATAGGTGTCTTCGCACTTTTTTAATGTATGATGTATGATGTTTTAGGTGGTTTCCTGAAATATCGCTTATCGCAAGCTTTTTTATACTTGTGTTAACGCAAAAAAATATTTTAATTTTGGCTAGATTTTATTTTACTTTTTTAAATCTATAAATTACAATATTTGTTTTATCAAAAATAGGAATAAAACAGGGAGAAAATAGGTGTGTTGGTAATGCCTAGTATGAAATAGTTATCTTGCAGAAGAAACTATTCATTGAGTGCGCACGAATACGGTGCGTTGTCTCTTTGATGTAATTTTCCAGACTTAGTTGAACTTTGTTTACACTTTTACTTAAAATAAATTAGGTAATGATATTTTGAAACGTTATTCTTGAAGGAGTAAAAAGACGACAAACTTAGTTTTAAGTGGATACGTGATATTTTTTAAACCTAGATGTATGTTTTTGTTCTGAAATTTCATAAGCGCGAATAGTTAAAAATTGATTTCCCAATTTGTCGAAAGTGAAACATTAACCCTTTTGGGCCAATTTTAATTTGCGGTCTGCGATGTTGCAAACAAAAAAAAAGTGAGTGATGCCTGCTGTACTTAAGTTGACACAACACTTGTTTCGTTGTCACAGCCAATTGGCTGCAGGCTATATGTTCGGCTTCAGTTGTATGAACCAATTACGACTTAAACCAGTAAGAGGGTTTGCGAATCATTTACCTGCTTGTAAGATCATTCGTCATTGACCTTCGCAGTGCACAGTACAGACCAAAAATTATCTACTCTTCCTTAATGTACACAACTGCGTACACTGGGTCTGAATGTGTTAATGGATTCTATAAGAACTAGAATTTTTTATTTTTTTTTCATAAAGTTTTAGTGTCTGTTAGAATCAACATCATAACGCAATGCATTTTATTCTTCACAGCACTACCAATGCAAATGCTTAAAACCTATTTTATAATGTTTCAAAATACAACCCTTAACGGAATGACAACAGGAAAATGTGTTTTTATTGTTTATTAATAACTCATTCATGCAATGCGAAAATGCGGAGAGCTCAGTTTCAGAAGACTACTTATACAATGACAAAAACCGAATTCAATATGTTCGATACAATTTTGAATACCAGATGGGAGGAGAAGTGCGAATTTGAGGACAAAACCAGTTACTATTTTCATTTATACCTGAAACACACTAATTACATTATATATTCAAATTCCAGGAGGGTGCAGCCGGCCAATCTCAAAATTTTCAATTTCACCACACGCGAAACTGTGAGATTACAGCTAGTTGATCTAATTATCGTTAACAGTGACTTCATGTGTGAAATAGCCTATATTTACAACTTGTAAATAATCCAATCGTTATTCTGGTTAAAGATTATCATCGTTTTGTCAAATATTCTATCCCCATAAAAAAAAAAGCTTGATGTATTATCTGGTTTCTAATTTTTAAACCAGTCGCATGCTTTGATATGTTTTTGATATCAGTGATTTGCAAAATATTGAATGGCTGAATTCTATGAGGATATATATATATTATGTGTGTGTGTGTGTGTGTGTGTGTTTTTTTTTTTTTTTTTTAGAGTGCTTATTAATTTTATAGGCTGCTCGCAATTAGAAAGTCCAGCTAAGGCTCTACTTTATTGGACAAGTTTATTACTCCATAACGTAAATTTCTCATGGACAAGATGTGTCGGTCAAGTGGAACGTAAAGAACCAGTAATACGTAATTGTTACTCTTACGAGCACAAAACGAACAGCAACTACATTACAACGCTAATTACGATTAATTTATTAACCCTTTTGTAATCAATGGCCTTGATTACTAAGGCATCACGTTATGACGAGGAGCCAAACCCGATGATGGTAAGCGAGTTCAATCCACGAGACGTACTCAGAATGTGAGCACATAGTGGATGGTTCACGTAGGTGGGAGGTAAGTACGGTATAAACAGTCCCCCCCCCCCCCGCACCCACGCATTCGTGACTTTCCATCCTACAACTGTGCCCCGTCTGGGAAATGCAAGGGCATAAGTTATCCTTTGCTTTCCCTGATTTTCCTTATATCTTTTTTGACCTATGGCATCCTGTTGACGGGCCACTATATTTTTACTTTCTTTTTTTAATTTATTACATGCATCTTACAACGTAAGTGGCTAGTAATTTCTATCTATTTTTACCCTTGGTGCCCGGAGTATAAAAGTGACGTGGTTGACATGCCATCAACCATCGTTCCCATAGCGAATTCTAATTCGAAATACTGTAACTTCTATAGTGGTACTACCTACCCACTTCTAAAGGCTGTTCACGAAGGGAGCATTTTTGAAATTAATCTTAGAAAAACTTCACTGACCATGTCTGCATATATTTTATCGGGCGTCCTGAGGGATATGCGCCCAGTTAAGCTGGTAACGATGGATGGGAAGTAACTCCGTATATTAAGTCGATTAAAAAGTGTTATGTAACATTTGTGATAACTTAAATTATTTCTTTCACTTCCTGTTTTTTTTTTTTTAATGCGCTGTACCGTAAAAATAAGCAGACCTGTTAAACGTTTAGTTTTCTAATAATTTCACAGTCTCACTTGCCCGATGCATGAATAAAGTGATGAGGCCCATGGCAATGTTAATCTTACTTAGGGAGGAAGAATGCGCAATGTGCATACAGTTACATCTTAAGCAGTGCTTTCAAAAGTGCTCATTTTACCGTGAATAGCCTATACTAATATATACATGCATTGCATTACAACTCCTTTCATGAGTGTTGGCTAAGTAAGTGGAGAGGGGGGGGGCCTGTACTGCCTCATTCTATCCCTCTCCCCCGTCTACGGTCCTTCCATTCGAAGTCACGACCTTATGACCCAATTACCGTTTTCGCGTCGTCTTTAACCAGGTTCAGTTCACTTCTTCATTTGCTACTTCCGCATTAATTTCGGTGCTTTTTTTTTTTGTTTTTATTTCTCCAGTTTTGTTATCCTTGATCTTAGCCGGATCTTTATCACAGGGTGGCTGATACTTGTGAACAAGGTCAGTAAACACACAGAAATGAAGAGAGGTGACGATATTTTGATGTGGCAGTATAATCTACCTACGGTTACTTCACATTTTTCTGAAGCCCTGCTGAAGTTATACATCCAGGATATTCCTCCGCCTCGTGCAACCTAAGCTCAACTATATCTATGATATTGCACCAAAAAGACAACGCACCGAATTCGTGCGCACTCAGTTGTAACAACATTTTGCATGAGAACTATTTCTTACTAGGTGCTACCAACACATGTGTTTACTCACAGTTCTTCTTTCACATTTATTATTAATTTAATATTTTAAATTATAAAGAAAATATAGTTAAACTACAATTTTAATGAAAAATAATATACTTTTATATTAACAGGGTTATAAAACTCTTGTGATAATTCACATGTTTAGGGAATAACTAAACACATCAGACATGGGGTAATTTTTTCAAAGGTTTGTTTCAAAAAGTGTGAAGAAACCGTGGATAGACTATACCCATTCTTCTACTGGTATCACGGGGCTGCGGAGGAAGGCCCTGAGTCTGCTGGGCGGCCGCTTCACGTTATTCACGGATTTCACTGGTCAGTAATTTCAGTAACGTCAACTATTGTTCCGATACTTCTGAAGGCACTGATGGTCGCGTCTGAGAGGCACCCTGCGCGAGGCTACAGCCGTTATTGAGATCGCTGATTTTACTGGCGTTTAAAACGTCAGTGTTGTCAGGTAGACCCTAGGTTCGGCGTAAGTTCAAGTCGTGTCCGAAGAAATCACACTCACGGAACGTACAGATGCTGAGGCAATCACTTATAATATTGTGGTGCCGTCAGACGATGCCCAAAAAGCAGTAGAACGTGAGTTAACATTTTTTACTTTTTTGGTCCAAATGCTGTATGAAAATTAGTGAGGTTGGTGTGTCCGCCATACTTGTTTATATTTTCCTGCACACGGGGATACTACTGCCGAACGATCTGAAACAATCAATTTACTAAGAGAAATATATGCGGCTTACTGATGACTGTTCACTTAATTCTGGCGAACACTGATATAGACTATTCACGATAAAATAAGCACTATTGAAAGCCCTACTTAAGATCTACTTGTATGCACGTTGTGTATTATTCTACCTTATGTAAGATTAACATTGTCATTGGACTCTTATCTTTATCCATGCGTCGGTCAAGTGAAACTACGAATTTATTATAGAAGTAAATATTTAACAAATCTGCTAATTTGTACACTTCGATTCACTAAAAAACCAGACAGCGAAATAAATAATTAAAGTTATCCCAAATGGTTACTTAACCCTTTTTATTCGACTTTAAGATACGGAGCTACTTCCAATCCATCGTTGCCAACTTGACAGGGCGCCCGTTAAAATAGACGCAGGTAGGGAAGGTTACTTTTCTCTAAGATTGATTTCAAAAGTGCTCACTTTATCGTGAACAGCCTTTAAACCAAAGTGATTTCAGTGCTCGTCTGCAGTAACGGAAGGCGGCGTGCATGGCACTCAAGTTCCCAGACGCTGATTGGCGAACGACGTTTTACCACGATGCTGGCCACATACGCCATTTTGATGGCGTGTACCACTGGAGTTCGTGGTACGAGGTGTTATTTCACCTCTGCGGACTTATCCTATCTGTGTCTTGGGTTCGTCCTTGCACGGCAGACTGTGGAAAGTTTTTCTTTTCTTTTTCCTCTTCTCTTCCATGCAGACGCTTAAGAGTATTACAAGTAGAGAAGTAGGGGAAAGTGTAGTTAGTGAACGAGGGCGAGACTCTTACAGGCGCGTTGACTTCCAGCCGCCATGTTGGTCGACCGAGGCCAAAAACCACTGCAACCGCGTCTCTCTTTGCAAACCTGTTGAATGTACTCTTCACTCTCGTTGTCCGTTAGAACGTACTTTTTTTTATTCGAAATATAAATAATCATGCATTCAAGTCAGTTTATTTCGTGCGTTGAGAATTGGGGATTTACCAGAGGAGTGATATTTTGTCGGTTGTTGATGTTGTCTCAAAAGAGTAAATTAATGTATTTAAAATTTTTACTTAGTTTCACACTTCCTGATGAAAGTTTTTCCTTTCATATCACGCGAAAATTAACATTTCCATTTGACTGTTGGAAAATATTTACGCGTCATTCAATTGCCCAGTGGAATTTCAAATTATCATGTACCATTGTTACACTGACTTGCACAGGCAAAGCAAATTACGAAAACCCAGAATGTAGGCAAAAAAAAACTCACTACGGCGTTCCACAAGTTCGTGAACTGGCACCCCGAGTGTTGGTAACCACACGTCACAGCGACGTTCAATAAGTTCGTCGACTGTGTCCCCAAGTGTAGGCAACCACACGTCACAGCGACGTTGAATAAGTTCGTGACTGGCACCCTGAGAGTAGGCAACCACACATCACAACGACATTCAATAAGTTCGTGGACTGACACACCGAGTGTAGGTAACCACACATCACTGAGACGTTCAATAAGTTCGTCGACTGTGTCCCCAAGTGTAGGCAACCACACGTCACAGCGACGTTGAATAAGTCTGTGGACTGACACCA
This sequence comes from Dryococelus australis, assembly GCA_029891345.1. Classification (NCBI taxonomy): domain Eukaryota; kingdom Metazoa; phylum Arthropoda; class Insecta; order Phasmatodea; family Phasmatidae; genus Dryococelus; species Dryococelus australis. Next base: position 50,458,919 of record CM057003.1, read on the forward strand.
AGAGTGTAGACAACCCCATATCACAGTGACGATCAATAAGTTCGTGGACTGACACACCGAGTGTAGGTAACCACACATCACAGTGACCTTCAATAAGTTCGTCGACTGTGTCCCCAAGTGTAGGCAACCACACGTCACAGCGACGTTAAATAAGTTCGTGACTGGCACCCTGAGAGTAGGCAACCACACATCACAACGACATTCAATAAGTTCGTGGACTGACACCAAGAGTGTAGACAACCCCATATCACAGTGACGTTCAATAAGTTCGTCGACTGTGTCCCCAAGTGTAGGCAACCACACGTCACAGCGACGTTGAATAAGTCTGTGGACTGACACCAAGAGTGTAGACAACCCCATATCACAGTGACGATCAATAAGTTCGTGGACTGACACACCGAGTGTAGGTAACCACACATCACTGAGACGTTCAATAAGTTCGTCGACTGTGTCCCCAAGTGTAGGCAACCACACGTCACAGCGACGTTGAATAAGTCTGTGGACTGACACCAAGAGTGTAGACAACCCCATATCACAGTGACGATCAATAAGTTCGTGGACTGACACACCGAGTGTAGGTAACCACACATCACAGTGACCTTCAATAAGTTCGTCGACTGTGTCCCCAAGTGTAGGCAACCACACGTCACAGCGACGTTAAATAAGTTCGTGACTGGCACCCTGAGAGTAGGCAACCACACATCACAACGACATTCAATAAGTTCGTGGACTGACACCAAGAGTGTAGACAACCCCATATCACAGTGACGTTCAATAAGTTCGTCGACTGTGTCCCCAAGTGTAGGCAACCACACGTCACAGCGACGTTGAATAAGTCTGTGGACTGACACCAAGAGTGTAGACAACCCCATATCACAGTGACGATCAATAAGTTCGTGGCCTGACACCACGAGTGTAGGTCACAACACGTCACAGCTAGGTTCGCCGACTACTTTTAAACACAGATATAATGCACAAATGAATTTTTTTCACTTCAACCATCCATAAACCAGCAAATGTCATGCTTTGATGTGTATTTGTATTTTGTCATTTTTACAATAATTAGGGTAAATTATATTGTGTACTATTTTTTTCTGAATTTGGTACTGTTAGGTTATCCTTGATATCGCCTCCGTAATAGCACGCAAAAATGTATTAATTAAATTTTTGCCTGTAGTTAATCTCTAATAACGCCATTTCAAACGCTTTGGTATTATATTGAATTACGGGTTTTAAAATATAAATAGTTGCGAAGAAAAGTAATTATAAGGCAAAGCAAATCAATTACTCTTAAGACGCTGAAGTGTTCGGAGTATTTCCCATGTAATTTATATGATAAAAGTTATATTAGGACACTTTATAAACTTAAAATATCAGAATGGTTTATAATAGAATTAAAACTAACTACAAAAATTGTTTTAAAACATGTAACGGAATTTTATAAATTTGATTTATATCATCTAAAAGTTTCAAGACGTTTTCTATTAGAAAGGACTAGCTTAAATCAGTAGATTTTTTCTTCAAGGTATTTGTTTTTGTTATAAGGAAAAAAGATAAAGAAAGTTTAAGCACGACACCCATGACACTTATCTAACAATTCTTGTCCGATATAAAATTACTTTCATGCCAAATTTCCTAACAAAAATTGTCAATAAGTTTGACGCAGGATATCAATTCACTGTTAAAATTAATTATGGAGGGATTAGAATTTTTTATCTGTCTAAATAAATAGGTATATACAATTAGAAAACCAGTACCGTAGGTATTCTTGTCGCGTAAAGAAAAAATATTCGCTGAATGAAATGTATTCGCAGAGTGATATAATTTGAATTTTAACCAAGTAACCATAGCACTGGAAATAAAGCAAACATTTCAATATTTTTTCAGGAATATTCGCTTGTAAGAAATTTGTCCTATTATGAGTCTGATCTCGTTACGAGAACCCACCAAAAGATGATTTAAATTTTTTTCGAATTCACTGCCACATACCCAAGTTTACTTGGGCTTGATATTTTCAGTACCTAGATTCCTCACTTACCCTTAAGCCTTTCGTGACGAGGAAGGTATAATTTCGAACACCCACTCTGTGAAAAATGTTTTATTGAATAAAACAAAAACTGTTGCGGCAACCAAATTAATTGCATGTATAGGGGCAATTAAATATGAAGAAGCTTGTATTTGGCATCAAATAATTTAAAAAAAAATATGAAGTGAAAAAAATTTTATTGGAGAAAAATTTCATAACACACAGTGCGCGCGAGTTAATAAACAACGTTTCATACAAATATAAAATTATAAATTTTTTGGGGTTCGACACCCTAAGAAGAGTTTTCAAAAGTGCTCAGGGACAGGATAACTATAGTCTATTCACGGTTTCTTCACACTGGAAGCAGAACTTCAGCAGAGGATCAGTAAAGTGTGAAGTAACCGCGAATGTATTATAAGAGCTCGTGGGCTAGGTCTAAAGAACCCGCGGATCCAGCGACGGACGGTTCGTCGTTACGGAAGTAGCCGTATCGGACGGCCGTGCGCCGCGAGCAGAGCTCGAGGGACTTGGTATTCAGCGGAGGACGCCCACGCTTCTACAAAGGGGGGGCTGGCGAGGCGTGGTTGTTGGGGAACCCCCTTCCCGACGCACGGGAGCATTTCCTTCTCTCTCTCTCTCTCTCTCTCTCTCTCTCTCTCTCTCTCTTCTCTCCCGCGAGACGGCGAATGACGCCACGTGAGGCGTCTCGCCTCGCGCATTCACCCGGCGTCCGCTCAACTCGTGCGTCCGCGCGCGCCCCCCGTCTTCACTGACGCAACTGCCCGCGACGCGACGTCTCCACCTGCCGGACCCCGCGTCGCGTCGCGTCGCTCAGTGAGCAAGTGCCCTAAAATATATAATGAAGGTCAAAGCAACGAACGGAGGACATGATTAATCGGAATAGCAATGACGAAGGCAAGTAAACAGGAAACGAAGCAGGACGCTGATGACTTAGGCAATGACGAAGTCAAGTAAACAGGAAACGAAGCAGGACGCTGATGACTTAGGCAATGACGAAGTCAAGTAAACAGGAAACGAAGCAAGACGCTGATGACTTAGGCAATGTAAAAGGAGAAAGAGTAATGGTATGACAAGGTTCCAGACTAAAGGACCGGACTACGGGGGGAGGGGGATCGAAAAGGAGTCCACAGGCACCCCTCTCCGCTGGCAGTTCCGAAACTGACAGCTGGAATGTTAATATATATAATCTAAGTAGCAGTAATGATTTAGTGCCGCAATATAGGCATAATATAATCATCAATAGAATATAATATCAATAAATTGACCCCCAAGCTGCTAGGGGAGTCATGGTAAAATTCAGGAAAACCGCGCCACTCTCACCTTCCAGGCAACTTGGTGTAGATATTTGTAATCCTTACTACTATATAAATGCGAAAGTGTGTTTGTGTGTTTGTTTGTTTGTTTGTCCTTCTTTCATGTCAAAACGGAGCAACGGATCGACGTGATTTTTTGCACAGATATAGTTGGAGGGCCGGAGAGTAACATATGCTACTTTTTATCTCAAGAAAATATATAAAACTGTTACTAAAATACGATGATCAGGGATGAACCTAGGTACTGGATTAAACTTTTCTTAGGATTACTGCATAAATAAGCATTGTTAAACATTTATCCTTTCTTTTTGTCTATGGGCTGTCTTCCATTCCTTCCCAAGAGGCGCAGTAGCTCAGTGGGTAGAGAACCCGATAGTGGGGCCGCAGTATCTCAGTGGGTAGAGAACCCTATAGTGGGGCTGCAGTAGCCCAGTGAGTAGAGAACCCGATAGGGGGTCACAGTAGCTCAGTGGTAGATAACCCTATAGTGGGGCCACAGTAGCCCAGTGCGTAGAGATCCCGATTGTGTGGCCGCAGTAGTTCAGTGGGTAGATAAACCATATAGTGGGGCCGCAGTAGCCCAGTAGGTTGAGAAACCATATAGTGGACCGCAGTAGCTCAGTGGGTAGAGAAAAAAATATAGTGGGGCCGCAGTAGCTCAGTGGGTAGAGAAATCATATAGAGGGGCCGCAGTAGACGAGTGGGTAGAGAAACCATATAGTGAGGCTACAGTAGCTCAGTGGGTAGAGAACCCTATAGTGGGGCTGCAGTAGCTCAGTGTGTAGATAACCCTATAGTGGTGCCGCAGTATCCCAGTGGGTAGATAAACCATATAGTGGGGCCGCAATAGCCCAGTGGGTAGAGAAACCACATAGTGGGGCCGCAGTAGCTCAGTGGCTAGAGAACCAAATAGTTATTTCAAGTCCTAAATTTCACCCGTGCGAAGCCGCGGGTAAAAGCTAGTATTATAAAAAAAATTTAATCCATAAAGGCTGTAATGGGAAAATAAAGCACCAAATAAAATAAAACAAATAAAAAAAAAGGGACATCCCATACCCCTGTATTACTCAGGTACGGGGGTGATGAGGAAAATGCGTTCCCGGACTTTGGCTGGTCACCAAAAAAAAAGTGAGCAAGTGCACGCGACGTGAAGTGGCGTCAAGTGGTGTGGAGAGATTTGGCCGGCTCTCAAGGGTAAGCTTCACGCGTCATTTTGGATTCTTGGTTTTCTTGCTCATTTATATTTTCAAACATAACAATTTTCAAATGTACGTCTAGAGCGCGCTAGCTTAGACCTTACCCCGCAATACACACTCTAAATTCGAATCAGTGGAAAACCACTGATTCGCAGTGAAATTCAACTACTCGAATCAGTGGAAATGGCTCCTCTTAGAATCAGTGGAAAACCACTGATTGTTTCAGTAAAGCATTTCACTGATTGAATAAGTGACGGCCGACTGCAGTGGCGAATTAAATATACCCTTTCCACTAAACTTTTATGCCGTTACCTTAACATGTACGCTACCAAGTTAAGTTAAAAACCGGAGGGAAATATATGTCTTATAGTACTTATCGAAATTCTAAATCGTGAAGATTTAAACTGTACGCCCTTACTTTTCGTTTTGGTTTAAATTCAACCATTTGGATTGTTAAAACGAATTATATATATATATATATATATATATATATATATATATATATATATATATATATATATATATATATATATATTTGAAAAAGGAAACACTATTTAGGAAGTATTTTGTATTCTTATTATTCGTTTATTCGTTGATATTTCACTTGATACACGTTGTATAACGCCCATTTATCCACGAAGTTTAACTGATCCATGATTCAAAAAAACAAACCACTGAAAAATAGTGAAGAATAAAAATGACTGAAGAATCAGTGGAAAATGTCGCCGAATCAATAAGTGAAGGAAATCTGGCATTTTTCACTGATTCAACAGTTAAATTCACTGAAATAACTGTTGAATCATGTCAAGTTCTGTTGACTGAATGAAACAGTGAAATTCTCACTTATTTATATTTAGAGTGCAGACATAAAAACTGAACTACTACGAACTCATAACTATGCCAAAACATCGGTTCTGCCAAATTTTGGTAGAATAGATATTGTGACATATTTATGGGTTCGAAATTTAGTTTTTATATCTGTACTGCAGCGTGAAGTCAAAATCTAGTTCACTATAGATGTACTTTTGAAATTTTTATGTTAAAAAATATAAATATATGCTGTTCATGATAGAATGAGAACTTTTGAAAGCCCTGCTTAAGATCTACTTGTAAACACGTTGTGTATTCTTCCGCTCTATGTAAAATTAGCATTACCACAGGCCTTATCACTTTATTCATGCGTCGGTCAAGTGAAACTGTGAAATTATTAGAAAACTAAAATTTTTATAAATCAACTAATTTTTACACGTCTGCTGCATTACAAAAACCGAGACCGAAATAAATAATTTATCACAAATGGTTACCTAACACTTTTCAATCGACATTAAGTTATGGAACTACTTTCCATCTAACGTTATCAACTTTACAGGTCGCATGTCACTCAATGCCCCCGTGGAAGTATATGCAGGCATGGGGAGTGACTTTTTTCTAATGTTGATTTCAAAAGTGCTCACTTTATCGTGGACTGTCTTTAAGCAAGGAAAATCATGAATCCAAGATGGTGGGTGAATCTTACCCTTAAGACTCTCGCCTACTTTGGAGCTTTTGCCGTGGTTGATGCCTAGAAGCGTTGGAGCGACTAGAACGACATTGCCACGCTCATCAAGTGCGCCGTCGCCTCTAAGCGCAAGGCTCTGAACTGGCGCGCAGAATCCTCGTCGAACTGCATATACCTATGGGGCTTTCAGCGGTGACCACATTATTTTATTGAGGGAAAGCCTTTAATGGCTGTTCACGATAAAGTGAACACTTTTGAAATCAACCTTAGAAAAATCCCACTGCTCCTGCCCAGCATACATTTTAACGGGCGCACTGAGTGACATGCGTCCAGTCAAGTTGGTAAAGATGGATGGGAAGTAGTTCCATATCTTAGCGCCAAATAAAATATGTTGGGTAACCATTTGTGATAACTCAAATTATTTATTTCGCTTTCTGTTACTTTTTAAATTCATGGAAATGTAAAAATGAGCAGATTTGTAAAATATTTACTTTTATAATAATTTCATACTTTCACTTAACCGACGCATGAATAAAGTGATTAGGCCTATGGTAATGTTAATTTTATATAAGGCGGAAGAATACATAACCTGCATACAAGTAGACCTAGATCCTAAGCAGGGTTTTCATAGAGATCACATATGGCACACTTTAAGGAACAAACACTATGTCTAGAAAGCAAAGTGAAGTGCCTGGGTGTGATTTTGGATAGAGAGCTTCGCTTCCAGGAACACATCAAATATTTGATAGATAAGGGAGTGAATATATTTACTAAAAACAGAGTAGTCACAACATTATCGTGGAGACTTGTGCTCAAGAACATGATGACACTGTAAGATATTTGTTGTTATCTTTGGATTCCTATGACAATCATGATAGTGCAAAATTACAAATTCTGTGCTAGTTTTTGCAGACTGCGCATAAAAATGTAACAACATCTAATCATTTCATCTACAACAATACACTTACAGACACTCCAGAATCTAATGCGTATTGCCACATACTTGGACATTGTAAAATCACACAATGGAAGTTGTTCAATTCCACTGACATTGAGTATTTATACAGCGACTACGTTGCAGTTAAAATAAACAGTTCAAGAGTTTAAAAGATGGAGTGAGTGTGTTTTTACATATAATTTAAAATGAGTAAATTAGATTCAACATTATGTTTATAATTAATACGTTCAAATATTTTCACTAAAGACTTATAGTAGTATGTATTCGTAAGAACATGTATGTAAAGTTACATGTACAGCAGTTTTTTTTTTTTTTTTTACAAATTAGAAAAAAAAAAGTAAAATAACCAAATTTACAATTACTTTTAACAGTGCACTCCTTCAGAAAAGAAGTGTTGAAGTTGCTCCCGAATCCAGGTCTGCATCGCTTGCAGACCTCGACATCGAACTGAACATGCGAACTCGCTGGATCCTCTGGATATGGTCTTCCGCGCGGGAGACAGGATCGGCTTTCGTCAACCACACTTGTTCGAAGCGTTTCACCCACTCATGGGTAGGCCTTTCATTGCTGCGCGCCGCGCGGCCTGTAATGCGTCGACATAAGGCGGTGTATTTCCCAATGTTCGACTCCGTCTGCCAAAAGAAAGCGCAGCGTTGTTACTCGATGGCGCAATCGTTGAGTGCACGCGTCCACGCGCCGTCTGGCCTCGATGCTGCCTGCCACTCGAACGAAAGGTGGACCGCTGCGAGCGGCCAGGCACCTGTCATCTCCGTGTTTCTCATCCTTGAAGTTTGAGGCAGCTTGGGTAGAATTGTTTCACGGAGGAAAAAAAAAACCTATACGGTTTGTCTCAGATGATCCACATCCAAGTAAAGACTGGTTTTTAAACAGATTAAAGCAGTAATCACATACAGTAGCTGCGATAAACCTAACACGACACGACGAAAACAGCAGCAACGACACAACAGTTAAAGTTTCACTGTGACTCCTTGAATTACAGCACGACACGACAGAACCGACACGCCGCTCTCGGCTTTTTACGTAACTATTTAGAAGGCGCTGATAGGCTACGCTAGTGTCAAAGGTGGTGGACAAGAGGGAAATTTGGAATACATGATGGTGACAAAGTGTTGTCGCTAATGCATACAAAGGTAAAATTATTATTTTTAAAACTAAAAATCAGTAATTTTCAATATTTTTTTTTCTTTTAAGTTGCGTATTTACCATTGTAGGGAAAGCTTGCAATACAATTCAATTTCGTTAGGTTGTACACTCTGTGCGCCGTGCCACACGATACGACTGAAATAGAAAAAATTTGTAATCCAAAATAGCTGGTCGGACAGCAGATTTTGTCGGGGTTACGTCAGATATATCTTGTATTTCATTGGCTGCTTAGTTTTAAGTGACGTGTTGGGGCAGTCGTGTCGTACTTGTCGGGGCTATGTGATTCCGGAATAAGTGTCGTTGAAGCCTATTGAGAATGTGAACAGAGGCTTGCCATAAATGGAGAGCGGTTTGATGAACCTGAAACTATATATATTTCAATAGATAGTAGCCGGTCATTTATATATATAACATATTTGAGGGGCTAGTGTCAGAAGTTTTCCATGTATGGCTAGTCCATCTGATGTATGATATCCTCGCCCAGTAGTACCTTGCGCTTCCAGAAACTGCGCTCGAATTGCAGTGAGTTTGAAAACCCGTTCTTAAAAGTAATGCTTATCTACGGAAAGAGAACACACTTCAGACTAGTCGTGTATTGTACTTTTCAGACATCGCACGCATTGGAAACATTATTTTAACGTCCTCCAACATGGCTGAAAACAGCTTTTTCCAGATTGCTGTTTCTCGAAATATACGAACCGATCATATGCGAAACTACGATGGAAGAGTGAATTGGACTTCGTTTCAGTGTCGCTTCCAATAAAATTATAGGGTCATCCACCTAACGTCCCATAGTCCCAGCGGCGCGATGGGAACACTGCACGCGAGTTTACAACTTTGCGCTTACGGGCGATATCACTTTACATGCGCCGGACGGCGTCGCCCTTGACGCTTCGTCGATTTCCGCCTCGCACACACGAACAGACTCCTCGCTAGGTGACAGTCTTAATGACTGCAATATAGATGGATTACTTTCATAGTTGATGTGGACTGTGTCCATTGCCAAACCTAAGTAAAAAATTCTAAGAGAAATATGATATCAAGAAATAACAAACATAGAAGAAGAAGACGTCAAATAACAAACATAGAAGAAGAAGACGTCAAATAACTGTAGACCAACAGAGATCCTTGCAGTTATTTAAACTTTGATATAGGCTGTCCACGGTAAAGTGGGCACTTTTGAGGGCCTATTTACTTTTTTCCTTTCAGCCAGTTTTTATCATTTTCCCATCTTTTAAAAATAAATGTTGTCATGTAAATAATAAACACAGTGTGTATATTCCATCGCACACGAAACTTAACGTCTAAAGCTATAATCCTATATAATAAGTAGACGATCTCTGTGTGCCTGTCCGTCTTTAATTCCTCTAAGTCCCTTGAAACTCAACAGAAGTTCTTCAAATTTTGCAGAGCGAATCCTCAGGGTAAAATGCATGTCAAGTTCGAATTTCAGCAAGATTAGATTACTCGACCATTAACTTTTACCCTAAAAACTAATTTTTAATTACTTTTTCCCTATGAAAAGTTTTGTAATAATGCATAGAGAATATTTCATAGACATATGAAGGTAATGAAATATCATTTTTTTTTACTTTAAATGTCTCGCTTCAATGTTGAGTTAATTAAGTGGGGCCACAGTGTCTCAGTGTATAGAGAGATTCTAAGTGGGGCCTTAGTAGCTCAGTGGGTAGAACTATATCAAGTGGGGCCACAGTGGCCAAGTGGATAGATATATATCAAATGGGGCCTTAGTAGCTCATTGGATACAGATATTCCAAGTAGGGCCGCAGTGGCTCAGTGGATAGAGCGATTCCAAGTGGGGCCTTAGTGGATCAGTGGATAGAACTGTATTAAGTGGGGCCGCAGTGGCCAAGTGGATAGATAAATTTTAAATGGGACCGCAGTGGCATTAATTTTGAGTTAATTTCACATAATTTCATTATTACCTACATATATATGCAATTTTTTTTTCAGTTTTTGTATGATAACCAAATTTTTTAACATGGTAACTGTTCTATCCCCGTGACAATACAAATAAAATTCACAGGCTAACCTCCAGTAAAATATATTGATTTACTATTATTCGAAATGAGAGGTCTTTCAAAAGTGCTCATTTTACCGTGAATAGACTTTAACAGACAGAATCCCTGTTATGTCCTAGTTCTTTGTCGTCTTGCCCGGGGAGTTGGTATTCGCTTCAATGAGAAAAATATGTGGTAAAATCTAATGGAATTTGTTTGAAACAACCAAATGGTATATTTGTCTAGTAGCAATCAAGATCGTTGCTTGGCGCAAATAAAATTATTTGTTTGATATTATTTAGTTGTTTCAACGATGTTATGTTGCTGTAATAATAACCGATATACACTGCTGAATCAAGTCAGTTCACGGGTTTGGCAGAATCACAACAGTAGTTTCTTTTAACGAAATTATTATGTTGAACTTCAACATTTCTGTGTTAAAACAACCAAGCAGCTGTTTGGCTTGACTAATAAGACAATTACCAATTACTTTTAACCAAATCATTTCGTCAAACCAAATATATACCTTTGTTAAAACAAACGTGGATTTATTTGGCTTGGCTTCTAAGATATATTTTTTACCAAATCATTTAGTTAAACCAGACACGCGTTTATTCAACTTGATTATTAGTGTTACTTCTTTTAATCACACTGTAAAAAGAATAATATTAGCTACAGTGTATAATAGAATTATATTAAAAAATACGCGGGTATTAGTACTGTTAATTATTTTTATTGCCTATATCCTCTGACGAATAGTAACCGAAATCTTAACTCTAAAACCCGCGATACTTGCCTGAGGGGGGGGGGGGGGCGCGAGCCACGGACAGCGATCACGGTAGGTCGATGCGCTATCCATTACACCACGACTACGTGATTTTGGAAATTTCTGGGCGCTGTTATTTTCGTAACACACCTCGGAAACGTATTGAAAGTAATTTCATTACTTTAAATCTATTTTATGTTTGTAACAAGGGCAATATAGCACGAACTTTTTGAAACACTATGAAATGTCACTGGAATTAATCCATATTGACAATAGGAACGCAAAACATAGGACCAAAACTTCCACTTACCTCCAGAAACAGGAGTAAATTTTTCGAACCCCCATGAAATTACGAGCTTTGACTCGGGGATGTAGCTTTCAATAGATTAAGCGTACTCTAAATAATTTTTAGGATCCTTAAAAACACTTGTTAACTTTATTTTCCAACATACGTTTGCAAAGCGAGTGATTAGATACGTGCAAAATTTGTAGGCGTACAGGAAAATGCATTATATTTTGCGGTGCATTTTATTTTATAAATGATAGTGCGACATTTTAAAGCATATCCGTTATTTAACACCCGACGGAAATAATGCATGAGAATTTTAACGCCTTGCGTATACGGGCAATGCGGAAGTTTCTTGCATATCCCAGTGCCACCCTTAGATATGCACTACTTCTGTGGCTCGAGCCGCAAACTATCCTCAGCTATTGCGGCGCCTTAAACATGTATCTGAGCACAATTAGAAAAATATTGAACAAATGGTTGATATTAAACCTGAAATCTCGGTTTCCGTAATACTTATAACACAGTTGTTAACCACTCTCTTTTTAATTTTTGTTCATTTCATTTTCCGATATTCCTCATAGCTGGGGACATCCTTATTTCGCGAAAATATCTCCGCACATGCTAGATTTTAATACCCTACGAGCGTACCAGCAGTTTCATTTTGCTTATTGGTGATGTGCCTCTGCAAGAAGAAATTTTCTTACTTGACTGGCCAATTAGAATTAGGTAACTCCTATACTGTCCGTCTGTGATTCGCGGGCAGTCTCCAAAGACGCGTTACCCCTATACCACCCAATCAAGATCATGGATCTGAGCTGGAGTATCATGAAATAAATCTGGTCGTGAAATCTTTTCTGGAAATTCGGGTGTCCCTACTCATAGCAAATTATTTCTTGAATTTTACCGACTGTTTAATATTTCCTTGAACATCGAAGTAAAACTAGAATACATAACGGCACATCCTCCTTGGTGGCCTTGGGAGTCATTGGACCTTCAGGAAACTGCCGTTTTCAGACCATGGCACTGGCCTCTGATCTCTCGATAGCTCAGGCACTTCGGAGAAATAAGACATGAGCCACAGAAGATACAAACACAGTGGGCATCTGAGGGCAACAGAGACTCAGAATTATCATTGTGATACCAGAAGGTAGTCGCTCCTTGCCCAGGGCACTGCACCCTGATCTCATCCCGGCCCGATATCACACACTTCATTCGTCAGACTGTAACTCTGTGGTCCTTCAGCGAGTTTCCCATTTTTCCACCTGCCACGTTTCTTCATGCACAGTCACACTCACCTATTTCAAGGTCCGAAAGCTTCCTCCACGAGTGGGAGAACTCGAACTACATCCTTAGGCTTCCCCCATCTTTGGGTCCTTTATAATTCTCCATCCATGTGAATCATGTTCGGTTGTAATCTATTGTGGTCTTTTTCACATAATCTCACTGGTTTTTCAACCCCGACCATCCATATAAGGCATTAGTGTGTAATGCACCATTCATTTCAGATAATTACTTTCCCTTCAATGACTTTTGATCTGCTAGCACGTAGTCAAACTCCTCCAACCTGAAATCAAGTTACACCACAAACTTTAGCAGCAATGGTGTAGTGTTCCTCCTCCGCAGCACCATCGAAACATTAATTAGTACAATTTTACATTCGTTTACCATCCAGGCATAAGTAAGGTGGGTATCTCTTACAATCCCACCTCATTATAGAACCGCTTAACTTTGTCTCCACTCCGCACACAATACAGTCCGGATGCTCAGCCTACGTGAATGTGTATAGCTTTGCGTTGAAGTCAGCACGGCCAGAAAGATACTATGAGGAATATCGACACGTTTGTGGCTGACTTTAACGCCAGGCTCTCTTCGACCTTTGCTAGGATCTCATGTGTACGTCGGCACTTCTCAGACATGCCAGAGTTCATGAGTTTGCTCTGGTGAACGTACTTTCTCATTAGGCAACGGCCTCCTTTCACGCTCGTCTCTCAAGAAGCTCCCCTCACTGAGTCGCTGGTATATTCAAGACGATCTGAGCTGAGAGCACTTACAGTGCCTCTGTAGAGGTTGTGAGGTAAGTCCATAGTCAACAGCACGGCACTTTGAACCACTAGCACTTTCTCTTTACATGACATCTCGTGTCTTTACAAGAGAGATGTACCATTTTGCCTCACCGCCAGAAACTTCCCGCTACATAACCTCTGAATCTCAGTCATAACTTTATGTAGCGGTTCAGCCGCCCTAGGACACTGATTTAAAGCACCATGTTGTTGTTAAGAACATAATATGTTTTTGCAAAGTCATTTTCGTATAGACTGTTCGTATTTCTGAAAGTCATGCTTAGGTTGTACTTTCCTGCACATCTTGTATCATTATACCAAACTTAAAATTAAAATTCCCATGGTCCCTGCCACTTTCCTCATGCGTCGAAATCAGATGAAACTTTAAAGTGTTTACAACCGCATGTTACTACGGGCCATGGTGGCTGAGTGGTTAACCTGCTCGCATCCCACCAAGGCGAACCGCGTTCAATCCCCGGCCGGGTCGCCGTATTTTCGCACGTGGGAATCGTGCCGTTGGTCGGCAGGTTTTATCGGGGATCTCCCGTTTCCCCGCCCTTTCATTCCGGTGCCGCTCCATACTCACCTCAATCAAACTCATCGGCTCTGAAGACCTCGCTGTTAAGAGCGTTCCAAATCTCTTCACTCACTCGCGTTGATCAAATTGGCATTAAACAAATCAAGGACATTCAACAATTTAGTCATCGCCGAGTAAACAGACGGGGGTTTACGTCAAGGTCCATCGCGTTCCCCACGTGCGAAAATCTGCGCGTGACCCCGCTAGGAATCGAACTCGTATCTTCGGCTGTGGTTGAAGGTCGCTACGCTGACAATACAACCACCTCGGCCCAGCGAGCAACGGTGAAATGACGATGACGAAGTCTCAGAGTAGGTAAGCATACAGAGACGAAATGGCATACTCGTTCTCTGACCGGCTGCCGAGTAGGTTGTAGTCTATTCGCGGTTTTGTTGTAATTTTGTGCAAATGACATGTATCATGTTACGTACGATAAATTTATGAACAGCAAATTTTCTTTTCAAAATTAAGTATATTTAAAAACGCATATTTAAACCGCGTTGTTTGAAATTACAGAATAAATAGGCGTATGTATTATACATGGTTTTAGCAGTCGTTTTAGCAGCAGGAAAATTCAATTAAATCTTCGTTATGCAGACTAAATTTTTGTGAGTTTACTACTCACTGTCAAACCCTACTGCCTACTGCTAAAGTTTTCAATTGTGTAAACTCCATCAGCCACGGTGGGTGACCTCGCGACTTCCGGCGGAGTAAGAAAATAAGAATAAAAAGAATGTTGTTGCTCGTAAGAGTACAACGAGCAACAAGAACATCGCTCCGTCAGACTTGAAGTGGCTGTTTGGCAGACGCTCTCCGGACGTGTGCGCGACTTAGGGGACACCCGCCACTCGGACTAAAATTTGGCTAAATATTTTAGACAAAATAATTTTACCTCAAGCGACTTTAGGTCAAGTGACACAGGGCCAAATAATTTTAGGCCATGTTACGTTAGACTAAATAATATGATGCCAAGTGACTTTAGGACAGTTCCAGGCCAAGTAACTTTAAGTCAAATAATTCGAGGTTACGTTATTAAGACTAAACATTGAAGGTCAAATAATTTTATGCTAAATAACTTTGGTCGAAATAACTTTAGGCCTAGTGGCTTCAGGGCAAATGATTTAAGGCCAGGTGACTGTTTCGAAACAGTTTAAGTCCGAGTGTTTAAGGCCAAAGGACACGCACCAGAGCATAGGAGCAGAATTCTTGTTTGCAGAAGGTGGGAAGGGGGAGTCTCAAACATTCCGTAACTACACCCTCGTTTATTTTAACCTTGCAACTTTCTCTCTTAATATGTGCTGTAATATGTCTTTGCGTAAAGTGATGCACGAATGTAACACTTATTTTCATGTATTCCTAGGTTTGAACAAAAATAGTTACAAATATTTAAGATGATACAGTATTGAAATTTTACTTTCAAATGTCTTGTAAATTTTAAAAGTTTCTACAATTAATTTTTTGGCAACAGATTAAAATACAACGCATTAAAAAATTACATTATAAAAACTGAACTAGTGGCTGACGACCCAAGGGGAGGGGGTTGGCAACGCCCCTGCTGGCTGAGAAGTGGAGAGATGATCACCCCTATGGCCACCTCCCCCCTCCCACCCCGCTTCGTTCAACACAACGTGTATTCGGCGCGCCTGTGGTCCGCAGCGCATTACCATCTCGTCGACATGTGCGCCGTTGCCCTTGTAGGGAAGAAGTCACAAAGTTACGTAAGTCGTTGACGTTAACTGCCCGGGCCAGGTCTCCCGAATGCTGGCGCTGTTCGGTAGCTTGTTGAGAAGACTGGAGATGGTAGTAGAGGGACTTTTGAACTCCGTAGAGGCGGCGAAACCTGTCCCTCGTTGACGGGGATGCCGAGAATGTTGGAACTGTAGAAAGGAGGGACACTTATGAGCCTGCTGTCCAGAGGACCCAGCCATGACTAGTAATCGAGGAACTGGTCAAGGGACAGCAACATGAACAAATGGAACTGACAGCCGCAGTAATACTTATCCAAACCACGGGCCCATCGAAACAACTGGTAACATCCTATCTGAGGAAACGAAGAAAGATCACCATATGGTGGTAAGAAAGACAAAGATATTGCAGTCGAACCATGTAAGAAGTCACCCAGCAGATTATGCAGGCAAGGAAACAAGAGAAGTCCAGTTTTCAAATGGATCTGCACATATGGGTCATCAGAAGAAGGAAGATGGCCAGGGGGCAGGGGACGAACATATCGCAGTGTCTAGTGGCATCAAGAGGAATGTTTGGTGTTATCCAAGAGTTGCGGATGATGCATTCAAGGAAGGACAACTAGTGTGGCTGTATGAAATAAAACACCTTCAGGGGAATACATCTCAATGCCGAGGATTTTGGGAAGGTCCTTGCGAAATTTTGAAGCTAGTAAGTGACACTTCCTTCCAGATCTGTCACCGGGACTCCTGGTAAGAAAATCCTACGGTTGTCCACATCTACCGACTGGCGCTGTACGAAGGTCCTGATGTTGTAGAGTCTGTTCGGAACGAACGGACTTAAGGAGGGGGCAGTGTTACGCGCTGCTGCCTGGAGCTGTGGCGGTGGACCCACCTCACCCTCCCCTCCTCCGGCCTGTCACGCTTGTTGCCTCCTGACCCCCCCCCCTTTTTTTCTGGGAACCCATGAATAATTGACAGTGGCCGTCTGGCTGTCGCGCTGCTCGGTGCCTTGCTTGTGTCCAGCAGCCGGCAGTCTTTGACGGAGGCCGCCTGGCGAGTGTGGACGACGAGAAGAGATTGTGGGACGACGTCAGGCGAGGTGTTCGTGGCGTGAAGGGAAGAGAGAGATACCGACGAGTGAAGCTTACTGTACGTGAGGGTGCTTGGAGGACTTTAGAACATTGCGACTGGCGGGACATGGTCTGAACCGAAGTGGGACTGAATGGACGTGTAATACTGATTTTATTATAAATATTCGAACTGTCAAATACTGATGCATACATTATAGCATAAGTCAATAGGTAGATACACTGTCTATTGGGATTGATCTTTAATGATTTAATTTAATTGGTATCTGTCGTAATTATGAATTTTATTAATTGGTGTCAATTGTGAACAGTTGGTGATATCCATTTCTTGTGAGAAGTTGAGTTAAGAGAATTTTTGCCGTAGTTATTGTAAATAAAATGAGAAAATTATAATTAATTCTTTTATTTGATTAAGACCTCATCCCTTAACGAACTTTGTTTAGCCCACTTAATTTCTAGAGAGAGAAATTGTAACAGTATTATCAATGTTATGTTCTGCATGGAGAGTGATGGAAGCTGTTTTATGATTATAATATTTGAATATCTATTTAATTTTTAAGTGTTTATTTATAATTTCATATTTACTTTGTTTTGTAGGGGTGTTACGATTACACAACGTACTAGTTAAACACGATCTCTTTCGTTCTTTTTTTTTTTTTTTTCGTTTGGAAACAGCGGGAATAAGATGTTGAGTACTTTTCAAGAATTAGGACTGGTAGCATAACCGAAATAGTAGCAGAAATGAATGATATAGAAAAATATCAAGCGCGGAAACCAGATTTTTAAAAATTAAAACGAAGGTGATATGGCACGAAATTTTAAATCCAAGAGGGAGTTTGTTCTATTTTACTCAACAATGCGTCTTAAAAACTTATTATTGGCACGTTAAAATATTCCAGTCTCAACATTTCTCTTTACAGGTTCATTCAGATGATACGAACTACGTTCGTCTTAAATTACCTCTGCCATAATTCGTTGGCAATTTCTTGGAATAAATCGGTCATCCTTGAACCGCGACTGCATTTACGTACTCGCATCCGGACGTCAGTAGGGAAAGTTTGTGCGCGAACAATGGTTTCAAACTTATACCCATGTGCTTTGCTGCCTTTCGACAGACGAGTTGCAACTTAAATGATTTATCTGCATTGCGCTTTCGGCTATCCTTTGTATCTCTGTCTTGGTCACGTTAAACTACTTACCATTCCAGACATATATTGTATGTTGGATTTATTTTGGGACCGCCTAATCGCATGCCCCTTTGAACTTTGCCCTCTGTCACATTGTTCCTCATTAAAAAAGAAAAAAAAATAACATAGCGTCGGCCTGCGCATCTATATTCCCTAGTTATGAAATATGGAAGTCTGTATTTTGGAAATACCATGGCAGCCATTGCTAAAGAACATAAAAAGGTATTGGGCTAGAATTGACCGAGGAGAAATTACTCCAGTTTTCATGAGGAAAAATTGCTTAAGAAGACAGTAATGATTAACCAATTGCTTCTCTCACGGTCCTGTTGTTTCTCATTCTATAATAACTGGGGATAGGAAAATCTCGCGATTTCATTTCAGGACAAGATAGGCGTCCAACACGTGTACACTGGAGTCACCTTTGTAATTGGATGGCAGTTTATTAGACACGTTCTGGACGACTCTGAGCAAATAGCAGATTTGCAAGGAAACAAGTAGCGAGTTCCATACTGCCGGGTGTGAAGTAACACTGGCTACTCTATGAAGCAGCAGCCAATGAACAAACATTTGAGGCTTGAGTATACACAGGACTGTGGAGACTAGCCTACAGGTCACTGAACTGACGAATTTTTCCTACCCCTAATAATGACATAATCAATGAGACGAGCTTGTCGAAGGTGGCACGAAATGGAATAGAAAATTGTTTTGCACCCAGTGAAGTAACTGTTTATTAACATTCCCAACTCAAAACCCCTTTAGTAGTATCAGAAATGGCGGAATACATATGAGTTCAGCCACCTGTTTGTCGCGAAAATATTTCAGGACTACCCGTACTCCAAAGCTCAGATCCACTTTCGTGATTGGATGATTTTAATTGGGGCGCATTGCAGGTGTCTGCACGCGAATCGCGGACATTCAGTGTCGGATTTAATCTAATTCTTATTGGCCCAGTCATCCGAAAAATTGTTTACCGACAAAGACACGTGGCCAAAAACCCAAAGAAAACTGCACGAATGCCAAAAGGACACTGGAGTCTAGCTTTCACGTAAATCTCTTCGCGAAAACCGGTGGCCCTAAATACGAGCAATAAGTGAAGTGCCTCCTTGTCTTCCAGGAGGAATTTTAATCTCCGAAAGGGAAAAAAGAGTTGAGAGTTTTCAAACTGACCATAGTAAGGTTGTATCTCGATTTTCAAAAAATAATACATTTTAAAAAAATGAGTTCCGTTTTTCATTCGGTCACAACAACCAAAACATGTCGATAGTTTTAGTTTTACGGAGCACTCCTTTGCACAGAGGTTAAAGACTATGGAACCGCCTTATTAAAAGGGACTACCTCTAGACAACAAGAACCACCACGGTGCTCATAAAACTTTTAGTCACTCAAGCGGTTAAATTTGAACGGTTACTAGTTCGGCCTCGTCGCCACACGAGCCTGACACCTTAGCTTTCATGGTCACTGGAGGCCTCCTTCAGCTTATACGGACGCTATTAACAAAAATAACTGTTACTTTCTGTTGAAGAACTCTCCGGTTTTTTTTTTTTTTTTTTTTTTTTTTTTTTTTTTTTTTTTTTTTATTATTATTTCCGCAACATCTCTTCGCTGCCCGCCACCCAAATCTAAGTGCAGTAAAACCATTTTTGTAAAGACGGTCGTTATGAAACTGCTTGAGTTCTCTGCTCTAGGATACTTCGTCCTTCTCTACCATTTATCTGGGCAGTTAAGAGTGGGATGGACCCCCGCATTTTTGTGAAATAGTTCTTTGCGCGAATACGTGTATCTCGGAAAATAAATGTACTGCAAATACGACTTTTGGTCAGAAAAATAAACGATTATCTATGCCCCTATTTTTTTGTTACTTTTGTCATATTAAGTGTATTCTCGGAGAAAAAAAATAGTGAAAATGGTCAAATATCGCATTTTTAAAGCTGCAACAGAAAAGTACATAGACACGGGCGTAGTTTAATCTGTGGGCTTTCATCGTGTGTAATAAACCCCCATTGTTACATATCTAATTTGCACAGTACAGCGTTACGGCGGAAACCCTGCACACCTTGCGCGTAGGGGCGATGAGGCACTAGGCGTGCGTGTTAGTGTCGCCCGTATCGCTTGTTGGCCTTGGACGCGGGGGTTCTTCCCACTCTTAACAGAGCGAGGTGGCGCAGCGGTAACACATTGTACTCGTATTCGGGAGGAACCGGGTTCGATTCTCTGTCCAGTCATCCTGATTTCGGTTTCCCATGGTCTCCCGAAATCGCTCCAGGCTATGGTTCCTTCCGCGTTCTTGCTTGGCTGAGCAACTTACTCCGTCTCTAACAACCTCGCTGTCGATGAGACGTGAAGCCCTTCATTCCTTCGTACATCTGGGCAGCTGTGACCACCGAGAAAGAACTGCGAACACCAGATAAGAGTGGAATAATCGCCCTTTGAAAATATGTCCTAAAGTCGATAGTTTCCTGGTTACATACATTCCAACATTGTACCACATGTATTGGTAATAGCAGATATTTCACGAGGTGTGCCTGTAAATGTGACCAGATGGAATGGCGTGAGTGCTATTACTGGTCTCACACAGTCTCCCATTGTTTATGCAACTACATTTTCCGACATAGCAGTGCTTCGCCATGAAATGGTGCCACAGTTTTCACAGCAGGATAAGGCCTCACACAGCACGAGTATTTCTGGCTTGCCTTCATGATGTCAACACGCTTCCTTGGCCAGTAACGTCCCCAGACCTCTCGCCCATCCATAATATTTGGGACCAGAGTGGTCGGCAACTTCGGCCAACGGCGACTTTGGAGAGTCATTCGTGCACCAGATGTAGCAGGATCCTTCTCAGAATGTCATCTGATGTCTGTATGCATCTACGCCCGACCAAATCGCCACCAATCTCCGTGCTAAGGGTGGCCCAACACCGTAGTAAGTGCATTCTGTAAGCGTTGGTCCTCTGGAGTACATGCTCGATGAGGAGCAATATTTTGATGTTTTCTGTATACATACTTCCGTGTCCTGTGACTCTACCAACTTACTGATCCTTGCGATGATACCTTCAGGGTGATCAATCTTCTTTACATACAAAATTACTCAAGGACGCTCCGCTTTAAGTCCCATATCTACACGCAGCACGACGAGAGCACTGCACTCTAGTTCAGAGCCCGCGTGTAGCGGCAATGGTTCACTTGTTGCGTGTGACAATGTAGCCCTTATGACTCCCGCACTTCTCCGCTTCGAACGCTGGCTATAGCTCCAGGTAAACGGGCACCTTAAGAGTGGGATGGACCACACGTTTTTTGTGAAATAATTTATTTACCCGAATACACGCATCTCGGTAAATAAATGTTCTACAAATACGAATTTTTGTCTGAAAATATAAACAATAATTATCTATGCCCTTTTTTTTTTTTGTCATATTAAGTGTATTTTTGGAGAAAAAATTCGTGGAAATGGTCAAACATCGCAATTTAAAAAGCCTACCTATGCAGTTTCCTTAAGCGGCAAGGGAAAAGTACAAAAATACACCGAAGTTTAATCTGTGGTCTTTCATCGTGTGTAATAAAACCTCACTGTTATAGATCTAATTTGCACAACACAGCATTACGTCGGAAGCACTGCACGCCCTTGCGCGTAGGAGCGATGAGGGGCTATAAGTGCTTGTTAGTTTCTCCCGTATCCTTTCTGGCAAAAAGTCGTATTTCCAGATATTTGTTTTTACCGAGATTCGCGTTTACGCGCAAACGACGATTGCTCAGAAAACGTTTCAGTGCATAGTCCTCTTAAGTGTCTGCAAAGTCGCAGCGTCAAAACCAGTAGGATACAATAAGCAGCGTCGTCGCGAGAGTTTATGACATTGCCGCTGCGGGGCCGGGCGGTGAAAGTTCATTGTTTTCACCCACGCGCGCGTCAAACCTAGCGGCATTTACATTGCCGCCCCGACCCGTCCTGCCGGGATCAGATAGGACGTCGGCCAAGTCGTCCCACGCCGCCGACGGACAGCACGGGGACACCTACCACCTGCTCGCGTTGCCGACGGCGAATTCGCCTTGCGACGCATGACTCGCTTGCCAACAGCTGGGCGCTTCCCACAGCCTTCCCGACACTTGACCACGCGCACGGCGATCATGGGAGAGCCCATGCCATGTCTACGGCGGAGCTATGATTTCAGTGGAGAGAGTGAAGAGATTTCAGTTGACATTGGGTACCAAAAAATCTATTATTTTACACTAACTTTTACCCGAGGCTTCGCGCGCTTGTTTATGTGGGTAAATAATGAATTTTTGCCGCACTAGTCTCGTCGCGTTACATAATCACGGTGCATCTAAATTTCCCATAAGCATGACCAGAACGCCTGATTTTAATTGGAGCTTATGTGAGGGCACACCTGGCAGCTGTAGAGAATTCAGGAATTCTACAGGATATGTATTGCTCTGTTCTGTGTCCATGACTATGTCTACTGACAAATACTCCGTTATTTATCCTTGTACAGCTTTCAAAATGTCAGAATTAATTTTGTTAACTATGTACTGTAGCCTATATCATTTCCCAGCCCTCCAACTAACTCTGTGCAAAGAATACAACGGTTTGTTGCTCTGTTGTGACGTTGTAATGTAATTCTGTCTCTGTACTTTTTCAAATTACAATAAAAAAATTTCCTTAAAGAATGAGATATTTTCCCGGTGTAAAAAGTATCCTATGTCACTCTTAGGCCTTCCAACTATCTCTGTACAAAACAATCACGTCGATCCGTTGCTCAGTTTCGATGTGGAAAGAAGGACAAACAAACAAACACACTTGCCCATTTATAATAGTAAGTAGGATGTGTAACAAAAATTGTTCGACTTGTACATTCGAGTTTTCTTCGAATAAAATTTTTTTTACACTTTATGTTTTTTTTTTTAATTTTAATGTCGAATCCTATTTTTTTTTTCTGTTTTGACACAGCCACAATAACAAGTAGGTGCTAATTAAGTTGTACAAATGAAAAGATGTACAATGTAAAGGGAGTAGGCTAGCCCGTTACACATATGTAATAACCAAATAACATCCCTTACATATGAAACAAATGTTAAGTATAAAGAAATTATGTAAAATAATTGTATTTCTACTAATTGAAATCACTGATGCAGATTTATGGTGTAGCACACCGTGTAGTAACCAGGATTCGGTGGGAAGGGGAAGGGGGCGAATACAATAATAACTTTCCCTGTTAGCTTTTACAAATCTAAGCCGCAGGATATGTGATTGAGAGAAAACTTAAACTTATTTCATTCCAATAAAGTTTTTTATTTTAGTATGAATTTCTTAAAATCGAAATCTGATATTTAGCCGCTGGGGATTTTCAGCTAAACGATTCAGTCGGTACTTATTCTGGTGATGTTGGTATGCTTTGTTGGATGTACATTGAAGCAGGCCGTTTGAACGATCTTGTCCAGTCGCGTTCCTCAAGAAAGTTTCCAATACTTTTATTCTTTGAAATAATTTCTCGTAAGTGCATGCTTTTTCGCGGAGTGTAGCCATTTTAGTGAGATGCTCATACACTTTTATAAAAGTATTGGCATTGGATATTTTCAGTTCGTTTTTTGCGCTTCGTGGATTTTTCTGCCATACACTCTATGGAATTATTCGTAAAATTAATATATCATTGTATAGGAATAGTGAGAAAGTGCGAATAGCAAACTGTTTTTCCATACTTCCATGGTACTGTTCCTACATACGCTCACGAAACAGAAAAATGCATATAGTTAAGTTCCCAACATTGTACGCTAACGACGCTAAACATCCCTATATTTGCAGTCTGGCATGGTGTGCTATCATCCCCATACAATGTATCGGCTGAAAACTTCCATTGCAGTTTAGGGAGTTAACCAGAAAATTGTTTACATTGTAGAATAAGCTGCCCTTTGTTTTCGGTAAGGAGACCATGGTTGTGTGTAAATTCTTTGCTCGCTCGTTCACTAGCTCGTTGTCGGTCAGTATCTGCAATTTTCCACATCCCCCTCGATCATTTCGTGACGAAGTGGGTATAATTTCGAACACTCGTCTTCGCTTCGAGTCTGGTGCAAGTTGCAAGGCATGTGCGAAAAATGAAATCAGTTAATCAAACACATTTTCTTGCGTTGCCTTGATTCGTGCGCGAGCGACGGTGCCCAGCAAAAGGCAGGAAGAAGTTGAAAAACTGTAATAAACAATTTAAAAACGAAACTTAGAGTTTAGGGCATTCGAAGGAGTGGTCGTTCGTGTCCTTAGCTGTAGAGGACACTCTAGGATGCATCTGTGCCCATACGGCGAACGTGGACGACGAGAATGTGACATCGCAGCTCCGATGCACGATTCGAGGACACGAAACCAGACATAGACTATTCACGGTAAAGTGAGCACTTTTTGAAGCCCTCTCATTTGGAATAATAGCCAAAAAAAAAAAACATATTTTATTATAGCGTTAGGCGTTAACTTTCGAGTCCATTAAAATAAACACTGTGTTTATTACTACATAGCAATATTTATTTTAAAAGGTGGTAGAAGGGTAAAAATGGTTGATAGAGAAAAAAGTAAATAAGCCAAAAGTGCTCATAAAAATCAGCCAGATTCTCCTTCCGACTATCTTGCATTTTAGCCCAGGCGCGCCAGTTCCACTTTTTTTTTTTACGAAGTCATCAATAGAGACATGCAAAATTCGCGTTATTATTCGGCACCAGGCTAAACTTCACAGTACTGTATGCACAGGAGCCGGCGTCGTTTCTCCACTGACTGCTGCATGGATGTGACGCCACGCCCTTCTGACTGAACTGCACGTGATTGGGGCACACAGTTAGGAAGTGTTCATTCATTGGCGCAGAGTTGTCCAGAGCGTGTCAGATTAAGTATGATCCAATGACAAACGTATTGCAAAGAGGTACACGTGTTCTAAGTTATACGCCATGAAATTTGTACTTTTTTATGTCAGTAAAACGTTTTCCTGCATAAACTTTGAGTGGGGTTTTAATATCCAAGCCCCCTCCCCCTGGGCCCACCTCATTTCACCACAGCTGTTGCACATTATGCCACATGAAGAACTGTATAGGCTGTTCACGGTAAAATGAGCACTTTTTAAAGCCCTGCTTAAAATCTACACGTTGTGTATTCCCCGGCCTTCGTGAAATTAACATTGCCATAGGTCTCGTCACTTTATTAATTCTTTGGTCAAATGAAACACTGAAATTATTAATAAAGTAAATACTTTACAAACCAGTTAATTAATAAATAATGTTAAGTTATCATAAATGGTTACCTAACGCTTTTTATTCGACGTAAGGAAATGGAACTACTTCTAATCCATCGTTATAGGCTGTTCACTTTAAAGTGAGTACTTTTTAAGGCCCTTCTAAATCTTTCCTTTCATCGCATTTCCATCTTCCTGCTGTTTTTTAATATAAACATTGCAATGTGACCAATAAACACAGTGTATACATTTCACCACCATTAAAATTCAATGCACGAGGCTGCAATAAGATAAATTTAGCAGAAGTGCTCAATTTACCGTGAACAGCGTATGCCAACGTTAAATGGACGAAAGTCACTCAGTGTGCCCATTAAAATATGTGCATGCAGGGGCAGCGACTTTTTTCTAAGGTTCATTTCTAAAGTGCTCATTTTATTGTGAACAGCCTTTACAAATGTGTACGATAGACACTTTCGCCATTGATACAGCACACACAGTGCAGGCGCCCGGTTGTATCAATTATGTACGTACCCAGAAGGCCGCAAATGCCGAAACTGGTTTCGAGCTTGGGGAAAAACGCACGAGACGTCTGAAGCCACGCTAGATTCCAGCGCGACCATCAAGAAGAAAGGAATTCCCCGCCTACCGCTGTAGTTTTCTCTTCTAGTCGTTCAGACGCAATTTTAATGAAGATTATCCTTCCTCGTCATCTGGGGGCCACGTGGGCTGAGCAATTATACTAGCTCGCATCCCAACCAAGGCAAACGGGGCTCGATCCACAGGCCAGTTCGCTCCCGGATTTTTTCGCAAACGGGAATCGGACCCGACGATGCCGCTGCGGTCGGCGAGGTTTTGCGGGGATCTCGCGTTTCCCCTCCCGCCCTTTCATTCCGGCGCTGCCCCATACGCGTCGGCTCTCAAGACCTCACTGTTGAGAGCCGCCTAAATCTCTTCCTTCTCTCACTCGTCCTCTGATCTCGTGGAACTCTTCTTCCACTTCACAAATTGCGTGGTTTTTTGCAAATATATACTGTCGGAGGGGTTTTTACGGTGTCTGTGCTATCCCCCTCCTTACGCTCCACCCCTCCTCCTCCTTCGGCACATTGTAGTACAGTTCAGGTTAACATGGGAGGTAAGCATGGCCCCAATTGCGACCATGTTTGCCCAATCTTAGTAACGCCGCTGTATAGGCTGTTCAGGGAAAAGTGAGCACTTTTGTAAGCGGAATAACAGTCAGTAAATTTTTTCTATTTTAGCCTTAGACGTTAACATCAGAGTGCTGTGGAACACTCACACTGTGTTTACACACTTCGCGTTTATTACTTACATGATAATATTTATTTCAGAAGGTGGTTAAATATGAGAAATGGCTGAAAAGAAAAAGTAACTAGGGCTTCGAAAATTCTCACTCTACCGTGAAAAGCCTGTATAGGATGTTCACGGTTATTTGGGAACTTTTGAAATCAACATCTGCAAAATTTCACTGTCCCTACCTGCAAGTATTTTAACGGTCACATTGACTGACAGGCGCCCAGTAAGGTTGGCAACGATGGAGGTAAAGTAGCTCCATGATTTAACGTTCAATATAAAATGTTAGGCAAACATATGTGAATACTGAAACTATTTATTTTGCCCTTTGATATTTCTTTAAATCTATATACGTGTAATAATTAGCATAGTTGTAAATTATTTACTTTTCGTATAACTTCACGATTTCTCTTGACCGACGCATGAACAAAGTGAATAGGCTAATGAATTAGTTCATTCTACATATGGTGGAAGAACACATAAAGGGTATACAAGAAAACCTTGAGCAGGGCTTCCAAAAGTGTTCAGTTTACCGTGAACAGCCTATATTTAGAACCTTTCCTATATGCCTAAAGGTATATGGCTCAGCCCTGAGAAGCACTTGGGTCCCATACCTACCCGCGACCTCTGCCTCTCCTCTCAGTTTCGAGGTACGTTAGAAAGGAAAATGGCCACGTAAGCTGTGAAAATACGCCCCGTGGAAAATATTGAAACATTTGTGGAAACGAGCCTCGAGCGGGAACTTCGCGACAGCGTGACGACTAGCAAAGAGGGCCAGTCCGTCTTATTAACGACACAGAATGGGGACGAAAACAAAAGCGAAAACATCGTGGCTGTTCCTTCTGACGCACGCAAACTCGAGTTCGCTCATTGTGCGAGCGAAGCTGTGGAGACGGGGGCTTTAGATCTGATTGGCTACTGCTTGTTATGGAATATTCTCTATCCGTCTGTAATCCATTCACGGTTACTTCAGGCTTTTCTGAAGCTCTTCTAAAGTCCTAATTGCAGGATATTCCTTCGCCTCGTGCATTCTAAGCTTAACAAATCCTGGAGAATTACACCAGCGGGACAACGCACTACATTCGTGCCCACTGAGTAACTGTATTTTGTATAAGGACTATTTCTCACTAGGCGCTACCAATTATTTATAAATGAAGCATTATAATTTATAGATCAAATATGAATATAATTTAAATTTAACAGAAAAAAAAGTTAATTTTATGAACACAAGTATGAAACGCTTGTGATACAGGGCGTATTTAGAAAATAACTAAACACGTCATACATGGGGAGATTTTTCAAAGGTTTGATTCAAAAAGGTCCAGGAAACCGTGAATGGACTATAGCTGCAGTCTGGATAGGTATAGGCTGTTCGCGTTAAAGTGAGCACTTCTGAAGAGCCAAGTTACTTTTTCCTTTCAGCCATTTTTTTTTTTTTTTTAATCATTTAACCAAATCTTTGAATAGGTATTGCCATGTAAATAATAAACACATTCATTATATTCCACCGCACTCGGAAGTTAAATTCTTAGGCTAAAATATAATATATTTATTGACTATTAATCCAAATGAGATTATTTTCAGTAGTGCTCACTTTACCGTGAATAGCCTATAGTCTCCAAGAGCTGGTTGTTCGAACGATGTGCCCGCTATATTGCTGGCCGGTAAGGTTATTCGGCTGGCGCGCGTACGACACCTTAGTTCAACCTCTGTATCCCATACTACTCTGTGCCAGCACTGTGCGATGCCGCCCAGCCACTGCGCGAGCGACCGTCGAACCCAAGATGAGACCACTGCGGCATCGTCACTGATAATTCGGAAGTGTCTTCATCTTTGTTGTGAACTTCGTGACTTTAATGGCGGGCTCTCCGTTTGTCAGCTGTATTTTAAATAAGTTTACCGAGGTTTAAACGTCATCGTGAAGTAAACGTGATATAACAGATCACCATTCCTGTTCGCCCTACCATCTGAAGATATGTTAGTTGTGTTTCGTTATGGTTTACGAGCTCGAAGATTACAATTGCTGCAAGACTTACACTCCTCTCTGAAATCTTAGTTATCTAAAATTCAGCCAATGTATATTCTGGACTCACACCCGTTTCGTTTAAATCGCACAAAAATATATATTTAAATATCACACAGAAGTATGTTTTTATAATTCGAGAAGTGTCTTTCAGTCTTTAATAACAAGGGTATTTTAATATTAAATGATGCTGTGAGAAAAAAAAGCACACAGATACGTGCCTCACCAACGAAACGTCTTGAATCCAGAACACATCTTGCAGTAAGTAGATTCTCGACCAAACACAAACTCATGGAAGTAGGATATTTGAATAAATATCGTTGTGGAAGGTAACGTTATCGAAGAGACATCCCACAGTACCAAACATGATTTTGAAGTCTCGTACAACGTAAATAACAAAACAAATATAACGGAAAATGTAGGATGCCAAGGACAAAAAAATTTAGGAAGGATACGTCCGTAAAATTTAATAAAAGTAAAGAAATTCTTCTGTGCTACACGAAAGGGAAGCTAGTATAGTAGAGAAGAGAGGATAACAACAAATACCTGCAGCAGATATGAGTTTCATGAGATCGTTCAAAGGATGTACAAGATGGGGCCAAAAAAAAAAAAAAAAAAAGCAACGAGTAACCCTGTCGAGTGCTGAACGTCAACATTGCCAACTACAGAGGATATGAGCAAAATCCCAGAAGAATGGAAAACTCCTCCGTTAATCATTTGACTCTGTGACTCGATTCGTGTGTAATCTCTTTTAATGCATACGACATATTTCTTGTGCCGTGAATATGTCGTGAGTAAATGTGAAAATGAGCTCAATGTTGCCAGACTGACTTCGTTTATCAGTCGTGTGGGTTCAATAACAAGTGGTGGTCAGGTTGGCTGCCCTCTGCGGTCTCGCCGGCAGTGTGCTACATTTCGTGTCGCAGGTATAAAAAGTATCGTATAGTAAAATGCACCTTCACATAAAAAAAAAACAGATGTGACAGATACAAAATATTTGTGGGAATTCGCCTTGACTGTTTTTGTGTTGGACACAAAAATGCTTTGTTTGCGCCAATAAATTGTTGTGGTCACTGAAAAATAATTTTATGGCGCCCAAAAAAAAATTTTGGCCCGACGACTTTCCTACAAATTATTCATCTCGGTGTTGTATAGTGCGACTTATTTGATGCTGCGATCTCTAACTTACAAAGATGCAATTGTATCGCAACGATATACATGAAGCACGACAGGGTATAAAATAACTCTATATCTTTCGTGTATATGCTGTTCACGGTAAAATGAGCACTTTTGAAAGCTCTGCTTAAGATCTACTTGTTCACAGGTTTTGTATTCTTCCGCTTTATGTGAAATTAGCATTGTCATGCGTCAGCCATACGAAATTGTGAAATTATTAAGAAAGTAAACACCTTACAAATGTTCTCATTTGTACACTTCGATGTATTAAAAAAAACAGTACGCGAAAGAAATAATTTTAAGTTGTTACAAATGGTTACCTAACACTTTTTATTCGACGTTAAGATATGGAACTACTTTCCACACAGTGTTACCAACTTTACTGGGTTAACGTCACTCAGTGCGCCCATTAAAATATATGCATGCAGGGGCAGTGCTTTTTTCTAAGATTCATTTCCAAAGTGCTCACTTGATCGTGAACAGCCTTTACCTAAAATACCGCGCGTCACAGCATAGTCGGATGTCGTGCGACAGAAAACCCACGCAATACATCTTGGCACCAGCATAACTTGCCAATTCGCAAGCAAACACAACAGGAACGACAATGAGCGTAGAAATGTTCGCTGGCTTATGAGCTGTCATGCTTCCGGCCTTCGATGTCCAACGTCTTGCAGATGGCATCTCGAAATTTGCAGACACGGGCAACGAATGGGCTCTTAGGCCAGGTGAAAACTACCCACAACTGTCTGCACGAGTTGTATCCCTCGTATGTCGCCATAGCGAACTAGAGTGAAAAACCCTTACGCACATGAGCTACGATGAAATTTTAACGACGGAGAACATTTCCAGTTGTGAATCCTGGCTGCCAATAGTATAATCGATTGAGACGTTAACCGAATTGGTAACTTCAGGATCTCCCGACTTGGTTTCAGTTGGCGATTTAGTATAAAGGATGTGTTTATTAATCAAAGAATTTATAATTTTTATGGCTGGGACTGTACGCGTCAAACACAAAAATAACGGATTTAGTCAGTTAAGATAAATGCGCTTCGCTGGGTTACAAATGTTTCGTGGAATGTTTTACCTGGGCGTTTAAAGACAGATAGAATGTTCCTATAATGCCGATGTTTGTAGATTTTAAACTAGTATCTTAGTGACTTTGGTTCAGTACACTAATTAATACCTCACGATGTTTTAAAGATGTCTTATGAATGGTCGCACAAAGGATATTCATTTTACACTGCAAATCATAGTTCTCGATGCTCAAGAAA
The DNA here is from genome assembly GCA_029891345.1 of Dryococelus australis. Classification (NCBI taxonomy): domain Eukaryota; kingdom Metazoa; phylum Arthropoda; class Insecta; order Phasmatodea; family Phasmatidae; genus Dryococelus; species Dryococelus australis. Next base: position 50,489,741 of record CM057003.1, read on the forward strand.
AACTCAAAAGACAACTTTTTTAAACAAAATCGCCGTTCATTCATAACAACACCGTGGCCACGGAACGATTTTGCCCACTCTTTCTGTTACATATTTTGAATAGTTGTACTGGCTAGTAATATTTTCGTCGTGTCGTGTAGTTTTTATCAGCTTTGTCCTATTCTTCAGTCATTACAGGCCGTGGACAGAGACCAGTTAAATTACCGGATATAAAATAACAAAATGTGTTCGAAAACCCTTGTGGTTGGAACTACGTAAATCATTAACATGGTAATAAATAGTGGCTCTTTACCGCTCAACTTACAACACGACGCATTTTGCCACACACAGTAAGGCCCATGTGATCGTAAAAGATCTCGGGTCCTCCGCCATATAGAGTTTTTTCACGTATTTCTTCCGAATTCAACTTTAGGAGAATTCATTGAAAAACGTGACAACAGAAGTTTAGCAATTACCTTACCCATCATTGCGGACATAACATATGGATCACTAATACATATTTATGCAACAGTTAACTTAATGCAAAATGTTATATATTAATAAATTATCACATTTTAATGACGACCAGTTAACACCTATTAACAATCAGGTATAGGCTACTCATGGTAAAGTGAGCACTTTTGAAAGCCCTCTCATTGGGAATAATATGCAATAAATATATTTTATTTTAGCCTTAGACGTTAACTTCCGATTGCAGTGAAATCTACACCCTGTGTTCATTACTTCCATGGCAATATTTATTTAAAAATTGTGGTTAAACGATAAAAAAAGGGTTGAGAGAGAAAGTAAGTAGGACTTCAGAAGTGTTCACTTTACTGTGTACAGCCTATACAGAAATTTGCACAGAACTATGAAATGTAGAAATGTAATGTTTCTATAACGGAACATTTTCAGTAATGGCCTTGACTCTTCTGTTATGACACTAGAATGAAAGATTTCTGTATAAGGGGTGGTACAGCCTCTTAATATTTATTTACGGGTCGGTAAAAGTGGCGTGGCGTAGTTTGTTTGCCAAGAGGAAGAAAGCGAAAGTCAGACCATGATCACAAACCCTAAATTCCACACATGCAATCAGGGATCGGGTCGTGGTTAGCTCAGGTCGCATTTTGCAAGCGTCGGCGTACTTTCCTTTCCTCGTCGTCGCCCCCTGTTACTTCAACTTCAAACTCCTCGGCTCGCGTCATCCATCTCTGCCACGCCGCGACCTCGGGCGGCGCCTTCGTATTTACCCACGTGTGTGCCTAACAGCGCCGGAGCTAACACACACTGTGCACGGCGTTGTGCTTATAGTCCACGCATGTTCAAGGTAAAGTAAACCCTTTTTAAGGCCCTTCTATATTTTTCCTTTAATCCTATTTCCATCTTCGTGCTGCTTTTTAATATAGAAATTGTAATGTGACGAATAAACACAGTGTATTCATTTCACCACCTTCAAAATTTAATGCCTGATGCTGCAATAAGATATATTTATCAGTGGTTAAAGCCTGTTGGGAGGGCGTTAAAAAGTGCTCACTTTACTGTGAACAGACTATACCTGCAAATATTTTAACGAGCACACTGAGTGACATGCGCCCAGTAAAGTTGGTAGCGATGGAGTGAAAGTAGTTCCATGTCGTAACATCGAATTAAAAGTGTTGAGTAACCATTTGTGACGACCTAAATTATTTATTTCGCTTCGTGTTTGTTTTAATGCATATAAGCGTTAAAATGAGCAGATTTGTGAATTATTTACTTTTTTTTATAACTTCTAAGTTTCACTTGACCGACGCATGAATAAAGTGATGATGCCCATGGCAGTGTTAATTTTACGAACGGCGGAACAATACACAACGTGCATATAAGTAGATCTTAAGTAGGGCTTCCAAAATGGCTCAGTTTACCGTGAACAGCCGTTATAGGCTACTAACAGTAAAGTGAGCATTTTTGAAATCCCTCTCATTTGGAATAATAGTCAATAAATATATGTTATTTCAGCCTTAGAAGTTTACTTCCGAATGCAGTGGAGTATACACATTGTGTAGATAATTTAAATGAAAACATTCATTTGAAAAGGTATTTAATGAATAAAAAAAATGGCTGGAAGGAAAATAGTAACTAGGGCCTCAAAAGTGCTCACTTTACCGTGAACAGCCTATCAAGTGAGTCGTGAACTGTTGCAAGGTAAACGGTGCTTTTCTGAGTCCTGTACCTAATCTTTTGCTGGTTTACATATCGGCCATTTAAACGTAGTAGTGCAGTTGAAGTCACAACACGTGTGTGATCGGTGCCTCGCCGCTCTCTCGTGAGTGGCCGCAGTATATAGGCCCTATTCAGTTTCTCCCGGCCCCGCTCTGGTTACTGCTGGTTCCTGCTTGATACATTTTGTCAATAAATGTAACCCCATCTAAATACACACCTCAAAAAGAGTTTAGCGTTATCGGGATTACTGAGTTAAGGTGGACTCACTACCATACGTCGTATCCGTCAGTCGCCCGTCCGTCAGACGGTCACGTGATCTTCGACCAATCGCAGGGCAACTTATTTTTCTACCTGTAAATTTGTAATATATGTATAACTTTTACTTTCGACGGTCCGACGGATGGGCCACCAGCTTCTGACGACATTCCGTAGACGCAAATACGCACTTTGAAATAAAATGCAAGGCTGTGGCTATGTGTTTATTTATCGTGGTGGCAAATACAGGAATTTAAATCGTGAACAACAATACAGTATAAATTTTTATCACGGTAAAAAAATTATTTGCCTCAAAGGTTTCTCTCTTGAACATGTATTTTCAACCAAGATATTTCTTCTGCGAAATAAAGATCGCGATGTTAAGTTGTCGCGCTGGAATTTTGCCGGACAGAAGGATCCGCGGACGACGGATTGTTGCGAGTCGCTTTCAACTGACGGACGAAAAAACAGACGGACAACTGACTGACGGGTGCGACGGATGGTTGTGAGCTCAGCTTTACTGTGTTGCTCACGGCCCAAGAGAAAGTGTGGGGCAAAAATACACACTGCCTGTACAGAATACGGCGCCTCCCTTTCAGACGCCTCTCTGTAATGTGTTTTCTGTTCTAACGAACGTCATTCATGAGCAACCAAATTACAGATAGTACACAACTTTTTTTTGACGTGAATACTTTTTTTAATGTGTAGCCATAGTGTAAGGCAATCCAGAAAATCCGATGATAAAATCGGGGGATAGATTTTGGCATTCAACTCCGCATCTATCGTCTACATTAAAAACTCATTTACACCACTCAATTGCCAAAGGATCAAATAATTACGTTTAGTGAGATCTGCGAAACATCGCGCGTGTAGAGGGGTTGTAAAAAAAAAAGGGGGGGGGGCAATTTTGAGTCCGTTTCGCCGCGTCTCATAACTTCCGCGTAGTATAACTTTTGACTAGGTAAAACTAGGACGCTCGTTTAGGTTTCTATCTACAACTCCCGTTAAGATCAATCGATTGCGTGTACAAAAACACTTGTGTGGCGTGGTTATGATGAAACTGTATTAATTTAATGTAAAAAAATTAATATAATTTAACACAATTTCGGCCTATACTCGTCAAAAAGTCAAGTCGAAATACAGAAATCGTATACGGTTGGAAAGAGCATCTCAAAAGCAACCCAGTGATACCCATGAAACCCCATATTATCCAGTATGGCGGTGCCGGGGACGTAAAACAAACATCAAGGCGTCCGAGCGTCAACGTAGACGTATTCGCGCATAATAAACGGCCGTGTCCCCAAAACAGCTAAACATAAATTTTTTTTTGACGGGCTTGTGTATATTAACTAGTTTTAAATTCCTGTTCTCGATGTTATGTTTCGGGAATCCACGCACCGGGGAACTTTCCACTGTCCTCGCTTAGGTGGCCCGGCCTCTCCCATGGAGGTAATACATGCTGGAGTGGCAACAGCCTATCTTCTCCACGTTTTTCAAGTGAAGCCAATTTCTTGTCCAACTTCTTTAAACTGCGCATGCTCAGACCTATTGTTTATGTCAGCCGCCATATTATGAGTGGCAAAAGTTGCATTGTACACCGGTATTACCAGTGACGTAATTATTGCGTTTTGTTCTTGCGGGATGTTTTCAAATGTACGTGGTCTAAATAAGCCTTTGCATCAAGATACTATACAATATTTTGCCACTATCCGGAATTAATATTATAAGCTGTTCACGGTAAAGTGGCCAATTTTTGAAGTTGTTTCGTCAAACATAATAAACAATAAATACATTTCATTGTGGGCTCGGAATTTTGGTTTTGGGTATAGTGAATGTATACACTGTCTCTATTACTCACGTGGCAGGTTATACAGTAACAAGTGGTGGAAGGATATACATTAGTTGAAATAAAAAGTGCTCACTTTACCGTGAACGGCCTATAAATAAAAAACACGCCCATTTAACTACAGTTAAACATGCACCTTTTTGGCACTAGTAGCCCTGTCCTTGTCTTTCATTATCGTCTGCTGCCCGACTTCACATTTGTGTCTCGGCTTCCACTCCATACACTGATACCTCCATGGCATCTCCGCGCCTAAGAAGCGAGGTGCGAAACTCCTTCGCAGAAACCCTACCTCAACACGAGATCTGTTACCAAACGCTCCAGCGAGAGCAGCCCGACGGCAATGGAAAGAGAAAACATTGAGGGCATAATCGACCGTTTGCGTGCGCGGTCGGCTGGGCTGCGTTGCGGTGGAGTTTCCTAAGCCCCTGCCCGAACGCAACCTTCCAACCACATGCGCACGGCGTGGCTAATGACGCGTCGTGTGTGGCTGGCCTTCAGCGTGAATTATAGCCTTCGGCATAAACATTCATCACTGCTCGCGAGTCGTTTTGGTTAATGCGCTGCCGGCTCCCTGGCTTCGCCTAGCGAACACAGCTGTGTCGCCTGCTCCTGTTCTAGACCTGCCTGAGCGCGTGTAAAGTGTAACTGATGACTTGCCAAAAACGCATCATTATTTCCTAAAAGGCTAGTCTTCAAGGTCCTAATAACTTCAAAAGTAAGATGGACTGAAACATTTTCTGTGAAATAGTTGTTTGCGCGAATACGCGTCTCTCGGTAAATAAATGTTCTGCAAATACGAATTTTTGTCAGAAAAGATTAAAAAACAATTATCTATGCCCCCCTTTTTTTTTACCTTCGTCATATTAATTGTTTTCTTGGAGAGAAAAAAAAACCGCGAAAATAGTCAAATATCGCAATTTTTAAACTTGTGTATGCAGTTTTCTTAAGCGGCAAGAGAAAAGTACAAAGATACGGGTATAGTTTAATCTGTGGTCTTTCATCATGTGTAATAAAGGCCCACTGTTACAGATCTAATTTGCGAAGTACATCGTCACGACGGAAACATTGCACGCCTTGCACGTAGGAGCGATGAGGCACTAGGCTTGCGTGTTAGTGTCGCCCGTATCGCTCCCTCGCTTCTTGACCATAGACTGTTTACAGTTGATTGAGCGCGTTTGTAATGAACCTTTGAAAAATGTCACTGCCCAGTTCTGCAAGTATTTTAAAGGACGCCATGACTGGCATGCTTCCAGTTAAGTTGGTAACGACGGAGGAAAAATAGTACCAAATCTTAACGTCGAATTGGAAGAGTTAAGATAAAATTTATCAATACTGAAATTTTTCAATTTGCTCTCTTTTTATTTTAATGCATACAATTTTAGACATTAGCATATTTGCAAGATATTTACTTATATAATAATTTGACAGTTTCATTGACCAACGCATGAATAACGTGATCAAGCCCATGGCAATGTTTGTTTTATATGTGGTGGAATGATAAGCAATGTGCGTACGAGTAGATCTTAAGCGCGGCTTACAAACGTGCTCAATTTGCCGTGAACAGCCTGCATCATACGTCTCTGTAGTTAATAAGAAGTAATTCACCTATGTGACCCGTAGAATATAAACTGGGGTAGTATGTGCATGCTAGTTGAGCAGTATTCTCATTGTGTTCCAAAACAAGATTGCTTTTCTGCCAGTAGCACTATAGAAAAACGACGCGGATGTTTGCGGTAGTAAGTTCTTAGAAATCTGTATACACTAACTCTTATCTAGTTTTAGCGCAACTAGGTAGTGTACGTATGGGGCTTTTGGCTACTGGTTTTCGGATCCGGATCTGTCCGCTATTTTAGTAGGCGCGGGCTGCGGCCATGTTGGTGGGTACAGTCCGCCATCTTGGTAGGTGTCACGGCTAACTCGATGCCATGTTGCATGTCCGTCCCTCCGTTTTTCCCTCAAAATGGCCCGTTCAGTTTAAAAAAAAAAAAACCTGTTTTGTCCCCAGAATCCCCCCCCCCCCCAACCAGCCCTCCTGTATATCCAAAAATTTGTGAAAAAAAGTGCTTGCTCCTGAGTGTGGCTCACTGTCTCCTCAATGTGGCTGAGGTATCCTGAAAATGAGGCACAATGAGGAATCTAAGGAGACAAAAAATAAATTATTAAAAATATGTTTTTTTTAAATTTAAATGTATTTTTATACTAAACATTTCTTTAAGGCGCAAATATTGAGTGATATATATCATCGGACTCATCTTTTCAAGGTACATACGATCGTGATGTCATGACGATTATGTCAATATCCAAAATCCAAAATATTGGATTTAAGAGGAATGCCCGTACCCCTTCAGATTCCTAATTTTGGCTGATTTTCGGGATACCTCGGCCATATTGAGGAGCCAGCACATTTTTGTACAAATTTTTGGAAATTTAGGAGTGTTGGAGGGGGGAGGGGAGAAGAATTTTGGAGACAAAACGGAGGGACGAACATCCAAAATGGCATCGAGCTTTGGCAGTGACACATACCAAGATGGCGGACTGCAGGATGGTGGATGGATTCGGATCCGGAACTTTGAACCCATGTGCGAAACGACCCCATACTTACACTGCTCAACTAAAATATATCTACCTTAGTCAAAGTATTGGACGCATATAACGGGTGGGTCTGTTGAAAATTCCAGTGTAAAAAAAGCACATAATCATCACAGTTAAACTCGCGACTTTCACAGTTATACTGGTGGCGGGTGAACATTCTCGGGACATGCACAGGAGACAAGAAGGTTTGTCCGCGTTGTTTGCTGTTTCTGCTATCTGAGTGCGAGTGATGTTTTTCACGAGCAGCGAAGTAGCAGAAAGAGCAGCTGTTTTCGGCGGGACGACACGACTGAAAATCAGCAGACAACTAACATGTCGGAATTGAATAAACGCATTTTATTATGAAAAATTGCGGTAAAGATTACTGCCCCTGTGTAGTTTACACGTATCAAAAATTCAGGATGCTTAGCGTAACTCACTTTCGGGAATAAATGTGGCTTCTTTATTTTCATTACTGAGGGCATATCCCTGTGGACTTCTTCTTATAGGATACCAAAATATCTTCTCGTCACCAATAAGTAAAAGTAAATTACTTTAATTTGCCGGTCCTTTCTTTGCTGTTGCCCATTCTGCTATTTCTGCCGTACCTCGGCGAGCAAGAACAGTAATAGCTGTTTTAATAGCAAAAATAGCAACTGCTACTGCACACGAACAGCAAACAAAAGAAAAGGTTCTTCCGGTAACACGAACGCCAACTAACAGGAAAATAGCAGGAATATTGTTAAACTAGCAGAATAGCAAAACATGCGAACACCCCTTATAATCGGTCAACCTCCATCTTTAGTCCACGGCGAGACCGCGATGCAGAAGATTGGTCACTCTACCATTTAGCAGTTACCACTGGTTGAAAGAGTTATTAGGGGCGTGTCTCACACATTGTTTGTCAACGGTACAAGTCAAGCGAGTGTACAGAAACTTGGTTGGAGTTTATATCCCCACTTTGACGATGAGGCTGAGGCGAGGGGTGAATGGAGGGGTGGGGGAAGCGGGATATTTCCGAGAAAACCCGCCGACTAGCAGCATCGCCCGGCACTATTCCTACGTGCGAGGATCCGGGAACGTCCTCGCCGGGAATCGAACCCAGTTCACCTCGGTGGGAGGCGAGTAGTCTGACCACTGCACCACCGCGGCCCCTTAACCAGATATGGCACTTGATGAAAATGTACAGAAATGTGTTAAGCAAATCACATTGTTCTATCGTACTAAGACATTTTAGATACCATGCTAAATTCTGGTATCAGAGAATTCTCAAATAGCCGTCTTCAAATTAAATGTATAAAAAATCTCAAAATCTACATTAACGAAATAATTATGATAGCCGTGTTAAATTTGTTACCTCGATACGAAAAAAAAACTCTTACTCTATTTTTTGTCATTTATTGTTTTAGCTGTATTTCCAGGTCGGTAATAGTCAGATTTTTTTTATTGTTATCAGAGAACTAAATTAAGCTATAATTTATTCCATAATTATATTATTTCACAAAATGAAACGTAGTTACAGACAAATAAACAAAATATAATCTTCATGCCGCGAAAATTCGGCGTTTGCTTTAAGTATTTAAATTTAACTACCATATAAATTAAATTGGTTTATTTTCTGGTGGCTAACTAAGGCACGTGAACTCTGACAAATGAACTGATGTTCGATTACACTTAGACAAACATCTTTATTTCCTTCCCGTTTATTTCTAGTGAATTTTTGAAAAATAAAAACTGGACTCTAAACTTTTTGTTATTAATTTAATGAAAATTTAATTAATTGAGAGACATTATAAACAATGTTAAATAAATAATCGATCGTCGACAGTAATTTGTGACGTTTTCTGCCGTATAGAAGAAAAGAACATTAACAACGTTCTTTATAACATTAACACTGTGGTTATATTCTGCGACTATCATTACACCATCACGACCTAACTGTTGGACTAACAAATCTTCACACTTGTAGGAACAATACTCTGTCCTTGCGCACTAACTACTTGTCAAGGATCAACGTATTGGTGCTAAATGTAGTGTTGTTTGTTCACAGCGATCTTCTAACGTTTGTCACCGTCAGCACTCAATTATGTGCTACGTAGCTCAGATGTTGCAACCGTCGAATTTCTTTTGTCATCCAGGCGTCAAACGTCATGCTCCCGTGATTATTTTTAATCACCTGTCGAAGCCACATAGAAAGGTCACTTCTTCAAGTCGTTATAGTATAAAGTCAACATAATAATTGGTTTAAACGCGTCTGCTCGCCAAATATGCAGCATAAATTTTATTACTCTAACACATGAAAATAGATTACTAAGACCACCCTCTGCGTTAAAATATTAAAAATGGACCAATAGTGAGATATATCAATCCCAAATGTCATATAACCTATCTATTTAATGGTTGTCGGTCACATATATTGAACTTAATACTCTGAAATTCTAAGGGGATAACATTATAAAATTGAAGTCGGTCGTCAATAAGCAAAATGTCCCGTTGTTTAAAACATTACATTGATACCGACTTCACTTCACTGCCTTTTCGGTCGCACATTGTTCAGCCCACTCTTGAACATATCGTTATAAAACCAGCTGAGCTGTGAGTTCTGGAGGACTTTGCTAATTCCCTTCGTCACTGTCAACAGTTCGATTATTTTAACAGGATTTGCAGGCGTGCTATTCTAAACCTCAGCCGTATACTGTATAACACAAGAATTGCATACAGACTTTTCTTCAAAGAATGTAATTATACGTTAATGGCGCCGCATCTGCCTAGTGGTTGTGATAATTCACGTGAATTGCACAGTATTTATTTGTTGCGTATGCACTCAGAGGAACAGCTTAAAACTGATTCAAGATCTCCATTGTGCAATACAATTTTTATGTTAGTTTTCAAAATGTGGCATTTAAGTAGTGAATAAGCCCTTAATAAAATGTCCCATATTGTGTGTTCTTAAAGCAAAAATCCCTTTGCCCCATTTCCAATATTTTTCATTAAAAAAATCTCACAAAATGGGACAAATCCCATTATCTGGCATCACTGAGTGTCAAACCAAACTGAGATTGTGTCATAGGGGCGATCTTGCCGATTGGCTAAACAACCCAACCAACTAAGAATTAGGCATCCATTAATTACCAATTTCTTCGGCGAGTCAGATAGAATTCCCTAGGCCTTGTATAGTCTATGCAATGTCCTAGAGAACCTCAGTTGGTAATTACTGCTGTCTTAAATATAGCGACTTTTCGTCCGCCGAACTTCGGTATGCACGAGGCTTTGATTGAAAGTGTGTGATAGCAAACAACGAATAACTTATGTTGAGGCTCAAAGATTGCATTTTATCTTATGACATTGGTATCATTTATACGATTCCCTGTGGGTAATGTGAAGCTGCAACTGTTTAAACGTAATGATGATAAGTATGTATTAATGTGTGCAGCGGGATAGTGATAAATTATTAGTTCATCAAGGGCGAGAAGTTCAAATACTCTATCGATGCTTATCCAAAGCTGAAAGTAGCTAGTCATGATTCAGATAATTCAATAAACTTGTTTAATTGCAGTTCACTAAACGCATATGGCTAAATAATGTTTACACACTTGGTTCGCGACCCTTTTGTTTAAAGTTCGGAAATCATAACAATAATGAAAATTTTCATGAGAATCTCAATTGGATATCAATTAGGACATTATTGATAAAGTTTGACATGAATGAGAGCAGCTTACATAAATAATCATCTAGCTTCAAAATTCCCCAGCTAGGAGTTTCAGAAGTCGAAAGTTGGCCGCTGTTTTATCGGAACGTCGATGAAACTTTCTGAAGGCTCCAGCTTACTCAGAGTTCCAATCTCGTTTCCTCAACGAGTTGATAGCGCGGATTGGCCTAGTTATGATTCAGCATAGAGTCCTGGGTCATTTCGTTGGCATGTTTGGAAAATTATTTTTTAGACTGGGGAACTACAACCTTACGTTTCGTAATATCCAGGGAATTCTAAAAGTCGTTTCTGACGACTTGCTCCCTATTACCAGTCTCGAAAACATATCGAGCGAAAAAAAAAAAAAAAAAGTTGTTTTTATATGGTAAACGAAATACATGGAGTTGCCTCAATAAACGTGGGATGGTAGAGTGAAGTGAAGAGATTTGGGCGGCTCTTAACAGCGAGGTGTTCAGAGCCGATAAGGGAGATTGAGGTTAGTAGGGAGCATCGCCGGAATGAAAGGGCGAGGGAAACGGGAGATCTCTGAGGAAATCCTCCGACCAGCGGCATAATCCGGCACGATTCCCACTTGCGAAAATCCGGGAGTGGCCCGGCCAGGGATTGAACGCGGTTCGCCTTGTTGGGAGGCGAGCAGGCTAACCGCTCAGCCATCGCGTCCGCTGTGGGTAGGTAGAACTTAACGTCTCGTCAACAGCGATGTTAATACAGATGGAGGAAGTTGATGAGAGAAGGAGGAAAGGGTAAGGAGTCAGCCACGGCGTGTGGTAAGGAACTATACCAGCATTTGCCTTGAGTGATTTCGGAAAAATATAGGACAGAATGGCCTGACCGGGATGCGAACCCAGGTTCTCCCGAATGAGAGTCCAAAAGGTTTACCACACCACCTTGCTGGGTTTAATTGAATAAAATAGTTCGTGCTCAGTAGTCTAACTAAGCTGATTAAGCTATCATGTTTGGTCAGGATAAGCGTATATTTTGTTTGGTAGACCAAATTAAATTTATCGATCTACTAAGTTCGCTTTGCCAAAAAAAAGTGTAAAAGTGTTACTACGAGCATTGCATATTATCCAGCCTAAATGATTATTTTCTCGGTTTAGATTTTTCTTTCTTCGTGAGTTGATGTGAAGCATAGGCAGAAAAATATCTAGATTATTTTTTTATGTTTCCCATTGCCTCGTTACCAGTGTGTATGACAAAATGCGTACTAGGCAGGTTAATTTTATAGCGGTTTCCAACTGCTTTCGCAGTATGAATGTGAAGAGAAATCACTGCACTCAATAATGAGCTCTGGAAGATTTTGCGTACCTGGAAAAAAAAATCCCCAAACTAGCTGAAATGATAATTGGCGATTTTTGGCCCAGTAATGAGGGTCCTAATCACGGAATCAAACCGGAACTATTTCCTTTTTTTAACTAGAAATAGTATCGTTTCAAAAGTTGGAACACTATATATGTACTTACCTTTAAAACATACTATAAACAAAAATATCTACACGACGTGATCAATAGACTAGTATTATCTGTTCACTGTTAATTGAGCCCTTTTAGAACCAACCTTTGAAAAAGTCACAGCCCGTACCTGCATAAATATCATTGGGCACACAGAGTGTAATGCACCCTTTAAAGTTGGTAACGACGGAGAGAAAGTAGTCTCATGTTTTGACTTTGAATTAAAAGTACCCAATAAACATTTGCGAAGAATGAATGTATTTCTTTAGCTTTCTGTTATTTAAAAACATATAAGCGTTAGCAAATCTGTAAAACATTTACTTATCTGGTAATTTCACATTTTCTCTTCGCCAATGCATTAGTTATCCAGGCCCATGGCAACGTTAATTTGGTATATGGCGGAAGAATACATCATTTTCATACAAATAGATCTCAAGCAGGGCTTTCAAAAGTGTTCAGTTTACCGTGAACAGTCTCTAGCTACGATGTGGTTAATATAGAACATCCTTTCTTCTTGTTCAGACAAGCGAGAAAAGATTCTGTGTTATTTTAACCTAAAATGATATAAATATGATCTGATAATGAGTAGTGATGCCTCTGTACATACATATGCCACACGTGTATTAATGCGACTCCTTGAAAATATCAGAAGGGCCGCGTGGTTAATGCAGACTAAAGATGAGGTAGACCGATCTCGCTGGCTGCGTACAACCAATCTCCGTGTCCCAATATTGAACAATTAAACAAGTGCTGTTGAGATTTATACTTCCTCTAACCAATTTTTAATGCAGTTTGATTAAATTAAAATAGGTAAAAAAATATTACTATTACTATAGTATCTGTCATTTAAGAACATAGATATAAACTAACACGTACATCAATGTTGACCAAGTGATTTTTCCAGTTGTGAAGAGTGAAGAGATTTGGGCGACTCTTAACATCGAGGTCTTCAGAGCCGATGAGGGTGATGGAGGTGAGAATGGAGCAGCGCCAGAATGAAGGGACGGGAGAAACGGGACATCCCTGAGAAAACCCGCCTATTAACGGCATCGTCCGGCAGCATGATTCCCACTTGCGAAAATCCGGAGAAACCCGGCCGGGGATTGAACTCGGATCGCCTTGATGGAAGGCGAGCATGCTAACCGCTCAGCCACCGTGGCCTCTTTGACAGTTGTGTTCCTTTGTGGTAGGTCAATGTTGGGTACATGCGCATAAGACGAATAACCGGTCTACTTCATCTTTAGTCAATGGGTTTTACAGCAATCAGACAACTCGCCTCTCACCCCTGGCGAACAAATATTCGATTCCCGACGAGTGCCACCGCGAGATTTCGCATGTGGCAAACGCGTCGGACGCCACCGTTGTCCAACGGCTTTTCTCAGGGAGCTGCCGTTTTCCACATCCTTGCATTCCACCTTTGTTCCATCGCCACCCCACTTCACCCTCGACGGCACTGAAGACCTCAGCTGTTAAGCGCTGCCCAAATATCTCACTTTAATCACCTCAAAATTGTTTGAAACTACACCAATTTCGTATGTACATAAACGAAACCTAGTTAATTAGCCAATAACGCAAACAATGCAGTATCAACAAGACAGTACGACATGGTACCACTTTTCCTCTCTGTTGCCCACATTGCCGTAGAACTCAAGATGACGATTACGTCATATCCAGAGACCTGCAGAAATCGCGGATTCATTTTGGGACCAGCTAGAATTCAAAACACGTGTGTTTATATAACTTTGCCCGTTGGTGCACACGGTGTGACACCTCCTGGAGAACGGTGGCCCAATCGCCGCCTTCCACTGTGACAGTAGACAACCAATGCACAGTTGACATCGGCATATTTATACATAAGACTGTAAAGTCTAGCAGTCAGGTCATAGAACTAGCGAATTTCCCAGGTCTCTAGTCATAACTATAGACCCGAGAATTTCACGGGTTCATTTCTAGACAAGTTGGAATTCACACACATGAACGTTCTGTAACTGGACGTGTTTTTTTTTTACACCTCCTGGAGATAAATGAGCCAATAACAAACATGCAATAAATTGTGCGCCCGATCACCGCCTTTTTTTACCACAACAATCAACCAATAAATAGTTGTTATCTGAGTGAGAGTATATAAAACTGCGAAGTCTAGCCTATAGGTCACTGAACAAGCGAATTTCCCTGGTTTCTAATGATAACACGTAAAGCCCAGGGGAAGGGAATATTATTTTAGAATGTGCTTTTTCAGAAGTTTTCAACCAATCATGAGGAGGATATACGGACATTTCATTCCGGACAATAACCTCGTGCTCGCCGTGTCGTCATCTTGATCACGTTCCGAGAGATGTCGCGCACCTTCGGGGAGCCCATGGCGGCGTCAGGATAAAAAAAACCACCCGCGCGACGTAAGGTCGTAATTATCGCAGTTAAGGAGCAGCGTGACTGTCCCTTTCCTTTGTGAAGCCGTTGACGCGCGCAGGCCGCAACCTCCACGGTCGCCGACGACGAAGCGGGCTTCCGCGCACGCGCACGATCGTGTTAGAAGAGTGTTTGCACTGCGACGCGGGCTGTTTGAAACTGCGATTATCACTCCGCTCCGGGACAGGTTCGTTCACCTTGGCGGAGCGGCGTGTGTAGTAGAGTAGGCGCTGGCTGGCGCTCGCCCTGGGTGCAAGAACCAGCAGGCAGTCCGCGTGCGGACACGACGCGCCACGCCGAACAACGAACTCTGAATTAACGAGTCGTTGTGGACTGATGAAGAGCTCGAGCGTCCCAGGAATTCCTCGGGTGTCGTGTCGGGATACGAGTTTCCGCGCGAACGCGTTTTACGAATTTCTGGCGCGTATTCGAGACGACAAACGCTAGGGGAATATTTCATCACGGAATAGGGGCTCTGGGTTAGTTTACCGCCGTGCTACGAGGGAGGCATTGTACGTGTGTCAGTGTGATGTATCACTGGAAGCAACACCTCAAGGAGAAAACTCGTTCTGGTTAAAAAGGGCAAAAAAGTTACGAAATTAAAATTGTCAAATAAGGCAGGTTCTCAACGCATTTATTCTTGTCACTGCTATTAATTTTATCTGCACTCGGAGAGCTTCTGTAAATGACTCAGCGAGTGATATATCGAAAGACCTATAGTTAGAGACCTGCAAATGTTGCGTTATTATTTAAGGAAATGTTAAACTGAAAACACTTTTCCTTCGCAATACGTGTGTCATTGGAACATTCTTTATTTGACACATCCCGAGTAACTCTGCTCCAAAGAATGAACACTTCACAATTGTATGACCCAATCACGAGCAGTTCACTCAGAAAGGGCGTGACTTAACATTTGTGCAGCAACCAATGGAGAAATGACTGTGGTTCGAGTATATATAGAACTATGAATTTTAGCTTGATGTAAAAAAATATCGCGAATTTTGCAGGTCCCTACCTATGGTGCATAATAGGTACAGCCCCGAGAATTTCGCAAATTCATTATGTGGCGAAGTAGAATTCAAATACTTCTTATTTTATCCTTGGAAATCAGTTGTTCATACACGCCCCGTTTGACTGCGAGCCAGCAATAAGCAGGGAACAGTGTAGTGTTAGCGAGAGTTGAACAGTCCTGTACAAAGGCCTCACTTGATCGCAGCGACCAGTAAGCAAACGATGGTGTCTTGAATGCGTAGAGGACTGTGCAGTCTCGCCTGCTGCCAAATAATCTGAGAAATATTAGGGGCTATATTAATAGGTAGGTATAGGAAAAATTCGCGAGTTCAATGACCTGTGGGCTAGACTCCACAGTCCTGTGTATACTCGAGCCTCAAATGTTTGTTCATTGGCTGCTGCTCCAACGAGTAGCCAATGTTACTTCACACTTAGCAGTGTGACACTCGTAAATTGTTTCCTTGCGAGTCTGTTAGTGGCTCGGAGTCGTCCAGGGCGTGTCTAATAAACCGCGATCGAATTGCACAGTCAACTTCAGTGTACACGTGTTTGACGTCTGTCTTGTCCTGAAATGAACTCGCAAAATGTTCCTATCCCTGTTAATAGGGTGCACAAAATTAAAAATAAATATAATTGACTTCCGGTATCTGTAGTTTCGTCGCGAAAGATTGAGAAGGCGTGAGAGGCAGGGAACTTGAAACCACACGCATATACATAGGGCTATATTACTTCAACTTTGGTCAAAAATTATTCCTGACGGCGCGGCGGTATGCATATTCGGATCTGAGTTGAAGAACGTTGACTGCAAGTATTATTGAATACAGAGCATCCAGGTACCTTGAAATTGTATGAATTTCGACAACCTTGATGAGATCTGTTGTCGTCTAAGTATTCCACAGACATAAATGTGGCTGTTTTCTTATTTTGCGTGAGACTTTGTGAGTTGGAACCACGAGTATTTTAATAACAATAGAATATTAGTTAGCATGGCAAAAATTAAGAAATAATAGTAGCTTATTCTTGTATTATTGCACTAAACATGATCGTTTTCAAGTAATGTAGAAATGATTTATTAAAGAAGTAAAACGCTTCGAAGTACTCTACATGCACTACATATGCTCCCGTTTTTCGCTACTCTTAACACCTTCGAGTGTATTGTGTTAAGTATTTTACGCCTTCAGTAATCTCTATGCATACAATAGTGTTCCCACTGACTGGCCGACTGACTCAACTCATTCACTTATCAATGCACGGCCCAAACCGCCGGACGCAAAAGCAGGTAAATTTAGGCATGGCTTCCTCTTAGGTTGCAGGCACACTAAAAAGGGATTTTTCGAAATTCGAAACTCTAAGTGGGTGAAAAGGGGTAAAATGTTATTTAGAGTACTCCTCAATATCTCACTAACCCGATGAGATATGTTTGTGTTCTTAGTTTCGAAAGGTAGCCTTTAAAAATACCCCAAAAAATAGTTCTAGGGTCTTTTGAAGTTTTATTTAATTTCCAAGAGGGTAAAAAGGGATCACATGTTTTTTTTTCGAACACTCCTTGATACTGCATTAGCGCGATAAGATCTCGTTATTCTCTTTGCTTCAAAAAACTATCAATCGAAACGCCTAAAAATCAATTTCAGGAATTTTAGAAATTCAACCCCTTAGAAGGCTGAAAGGGGAAAAACACGTTTTCGAAGACTTTTCAATAGCTTAGAAACCCTCTAATATATTGTTATGATCTTTGCTAAAAATACGTTTACTGTATAAATATCTAACAACCAATTTCAGGATTTATCTCAATTCAAATCCCTAAGATGCTGGAAAGGTGTAAAATGAGTTTTTGATAAGATTCTGCTTACACTACATCGTTTCCATGCCTGTAACTTTCAAATCAACATTTTTTGTATAAACTTATCAAATGCAAAACTTACGACTTGAAATAAAATCTCTCTCTTAATGATAAAGAAAATTTCTTTAACAGTAGTAAAAAAAAGCTTGACAGAACTCAACAGTAGACTTTCGTAGACTGCGCGGCCAGTGAAATACATCCCGCTGTTCTTTTCCTCGAGAGGTTCAACAGGTTAACAATTTCATACCTCATTTTCGGTGAAGAGAGAACTAGGATATAATGCCCATTAAGGCCCTTCGTATATACTTTGTTTTCGAAAAAACCTGAACTTATATTCACTGCAATAACATTTAACGTAGTTTGAATATATTCCAGTTGTATTACAACTAGAAAAGTTAAGAAAACAAAGATATGTTCCTACAATTTTTATTCTGTGATTTTGAAGTGAATTGTCAAATAATTTGAAAAAATTGTCTTACAAGAAGACGTTACGTGGATTGAGCAACGTTGTCAATACAAACATATGACAAATAGTTTCCTTCATTGTGCAGTTCGATGACGAGCATTCACAAAAACAAGAAAACTTCTGTGGCCGCCAAAGATTTAGATTGATTGCAGTTTATATATATATATATATATATATATATATATATATATATATATATATATATATATATATATATATATGGCAGGGAAACCACTAACTTCGCACAAGCGATTAATAGCATCTTCTATCGTGTAGCCCATGTGGACTCTTGGTTAGCAAAATTGTTATGCTGTGAGCTTAACTCTCAGACGGGTAGGAAACTGTAATCCAAATAGTATGGTAGCTTTAAAAAAGGATACCAAAAAAAATCTGGAACTTGACATTGACCGTAAGGGTTTTCAAATAACGTTCAAATTATGGTTATAATGCACACACAACGGCATATCTCATATATCCCCAAAAATGTGGTACTTAACCAATTTTGCGGTGGATACAAACCAAACACGCACTTGTGCTGTAACGGAAAGCTGAGCATGTTTAAAGGCGCAAGAGCAGGCATTTACATAACAAATTAAAAAAATTGCATTTATACAAGTTGTGATAAATAAATTAAATTGTTCCGTACCTATGAGGCCAAAATTTTGAAACAGCCTGTACACCACTTTTGTTCAGAGTTGGCAATTCTTTAACACGTTCTTCCAGCGTCATGAATTATTTATTAGCTGTTTTACAACCTGTAATTTTTTTTCCCCCATTAGACCACGGACAGCTTACTGATAGCCAAACTTTCGCTTTGCAAGTCTAAGATCGGAGATTGGAACCGCTCCAAAGAGCAGTTTTAGAATTCCTTTCATTCAAACGAGTGGCCGCGCTGCGGTTACCTCGTAGACTAAAAAGAGGTAAACATATTTTCGTCTTACGAGCAACATTTCCAAAATTAGCTCCAGGACTGCCAAAACAACTGCCAAATTCACGTGTTCCAAAAACAGTGTGACGGTTGTTTTCGTTTGGTATTAAATTCAAACCCTCACTTTCCCGAAAACAAAAATACATTTTTTGCCTAACTCGATTATATGGGCCTAGTATTTGCGTTACAACTTTAATCTATTCGCTGTTGCTGCACACTTTTTAATCAAACCTTTGTAAAATCACACCATGTATTACGTGTTTGATTGATTCCTAAATATCTCGTGTATCACTAAGCGATTTATACTTATATTCATATTGAAATATATTATTTTCGGTTAAATTGAACTTTTACTTAGAAAGTTGTCTCAGAGAGGGAGTACCCACAGGAAACCCCATCACTCCATTATTGTGACCTTCAACTCCCCTTCCTTCCATTCCACTTATTTAAGCAAAATTAATTAACCCCCAAAATTATGAGAAATGATCAAAAAACTGTTATTTTTCTTTTCCTTTATCTCCGGCTTATTTTGTTTTTTCTTTTGTCTCATAAACTGCCCATATTAAAAATACTAGCATTGTAAAAATTCAAATAGCCAAACAGGCTCTAAAATACATTATAATTATAATATCTGTTATGAAAATTACATGAAGTTATATTTAATAATGGGCTCCTGTAACAATACATACTTAGTCCAAATATTGTAACATTACAAAATTACAGAATATTAAAAAAATTATATTAGAATAGTTTCCTATACATGCCCTATAAAATGCCCTCATAAAACATGTCTGGATATGCCTTCTACAAAGTTATAATGTTTTCATCATAAGGTGCATATCCTTTCTCTCCCCTAATACCAAAGAAAACCCCCTTTTATAGTCGGGAAACGCGTTAACCAGGGCAGTGAGGAACATCCCAGAAAGTTTCGTTGGCTAGAGTCCACTAACATATAAATCCTGATGGCGTCGAAGGTAGCGTCGGACGGTTGCTAGACGCCATCCATACACGTTGGAAGGAGCATGACATCTGCTGGGTGAGGGGGGGGGGCAGCCTCGAGCCTCCACGCCGACGGTCAGCGCTCGCCTGCCAAACTACGTAGCCGCGTCGGTACCAATGTCCACGACGACTCACGTGGAACGGATCACCAACGAGGTAAGCCCCAGCCCAGCTCCCTCGTCGATCCATCACCGTGTCAGGACGTGCAATTTTCTTCGCTGGTATTTATTCTGGGTGTACGGTGTCCCAGCACCGTCACCAAATATACCATTTATAATTAATATGAATTAAATTAGTGAGAAAATAGGTGTGTTGGTAATGCCTACTAAGAAATAGTTCATATGCAAAATATTATTACACCGAGTGCGCACGAATAAAGTGCGATGTCCTGTTGGTGTAATTATGTGGACTAGGTAAAGATTTATATCATGAGGTGGAGCAATATCCTTCAAATATAACTTTAGGAGGACTTTAGAAAAGTTGGAAGTAACCGTGAATGGACTAAGCTAGCATATCAAATCACTTAGCCAACAGTGTGCTAACTCTAATCGAAACCATGGTTTGACAGCTGTTTAGGAAGACAACCAACCCGTTTACTATTGGGACAAAGATGGTTAATGCACAGCTATCATGCATAATTTACCCCATATCCCATATTCCCTTTACGGGTTACATCTCACCTTGGCTACCTCAAATTTTATACATTTTGTTTGCAGGCTCCTCGAGGATACCTGAGCTCCTTTTTATTAAAAGTGTATTGTTTGAATTAATGATCTGTTGGTAAGATTAGTTTGGTTTGTAAACAATGGAATAAGAACTGATTTAATTTGAAATGTCATTTGATTAACGCAGGCCCGTAGCTATGTGTTTCTGAAGGTAGCGGTTTGAACATAAGAAAGTATGTACCTTTGTAATTAAAAAACGCCGATGTGTTAAGTGAGTGAAAAAACTGTAATTTGGCTCTGTACTGGTATCTTTTTATAGCAAAGTTTAGATGTCTATAATTTTCCTACACTTAACCAATAACTACAGGAGTAAATACACGTCTAATACACAAAAAACTAGTTTTTATGGACTTCACTGACTTAATCCAAGCATATAAGAGAACGATAAACTGAGCAGTGGTAAATCAAATTAAAAAAAGACCACAAACTACTTACTATACAAACTGCCTTATAACAGAATGAATAATGAATCTGTGAAAAACTAGTGATTTGTTGAAGGGGCGAGTAATTAAGAAAGTGCGATATGCAGTGAGACGAATTTTCACTATGAGTAGCCTTCATTTTCCGTCACTATCACATATTCTTGATGAAAACATGAAAATAAAAGAATTAATTGATTAAATAAGTGAGCGAGGTTGTTACCGCCTAAATCATTTCCCCATAAATGGTAACGTTTCGATTAAAAAAAACTCAGGGCGAGGCAACACTCTCCGAGTGACGGGCTTTCCAGCTGGGACCCGTAGGTGCCCGTCATCCCCGGACATGACATGAAGTGAGACCCTAGGATGGAGCGGAGCTGGAATGCGAGGGTAGGGGGAAACAGGAGTACCCTAATAAAAGCCCCCAGCAAGCGGCATCGTCCAGCACGATTCCTACATGCGAATATTCGGGAGTGAACCCGCCGGGCATCGAGCGCGGATCGCCGTGGTGGGAGGCGAGCGCCCTAGCCACTGCGCCACCGCTGCCCTAACGTTTCGATGTGTGGTTAGTAGTAAACGAAGTCCAGATAAATGTTAACTTTTACTAATGTCTTTAGGCTACGCAATTAGAGCAATTAACAGTTTAAGCAATGTTCGTTCAGCCAATAGAGTGTTTGATCTTCACAAACGTGTTTGGATTTCCCATTCTTTCTGGTCGCCTAGCGTGTTCGATCGTAAGACACACTGTGTAGTCGTTGGTTCGATACCAGCTGACAACACTAAGGGATGAAGTTTTGCCCACGTGATTTAACATCCCTCGCAGTACCTTTAGTTATGCCTTATCAATTATAACCCACCACTTAGTTTCATTTGGCCTAAAAAATGTTTGGTTTGAAATTAAGCAAAATATATTTAGACCAAGAGACTTTAGGCAAAATGTTTTAAGCCTAATTTTTATACAAAGTTACTTAAGGTCGAATAATTTTAAGCCTGGTGACTGTATGCCAAAAATGTATCTTGTGTTTTTGAGTGCCCCTGAAGAGTGACATGGCTGTAGTTAGTGAATACGGTATTTAGGAATTTGTCAGAGCCTGTAATCAAGGAACCATCCCATCATTCGCCTGGAATGATGTCTGAACACCCTTGGAAAACTAATATCAGGACGGCCGAACCGGGAATCAAACCCAGGTCTTCCCTAATGCCAGTCGAGTGGTTTAACCACTGCGCAACCTCGTTCGAGTATGCGTTAACTGTGCCAAGTGACTTTTTAATGCTAAGTGACTTTAAGTCAAACATTTTTAGCCCAAGTGACTTTATGTCAAATTTTTTAGGCCATTTCAGACGCACTTAATTTACTGTTTCAGGCGTTGCAAACAAGATATTTTATGGTGGGTGCTGTACTTATTTCAACACAATACTAGTTTCGTTGCCATAGCCAATGAGCTGTAGGCCATATGTTCGGCTACAGTAATATGAACCAATTATGACCTAGTCCAATAAGACGGTGTACGAATCATTCACCCACAGATGAGATCATTGTCTATTGAACTTCGCAGTGTTCAGTATACGCAAAAAAATAATAGGCTATTCACTATAAAGTGAGCACTTTTTAAGGTCCTCTTATTTGGAATAATAGTCAATAAATAAATATATTTTATTTTAGCCTTGAAAGTTAACCTCCAAGTGTGGTGAAATATACACAATGTGTTTATTACTTACATGTCAATATTTATTCTAAAACGTGGGGAAAGGGATAATAAATGGCTGAACAGCCTATAACTACGCGTGCGAATGGTACACATATGTGTACACCGAGTCTGATTGGGTTAAGCCAAATAACTTATCCGAAACTCCCATAGGCTAAACAACTGCATGCCAAGTGACGCGTACCCTCTAAATTCCTCGTTTAACTGGCGCAGAAATCTTAGCAATGACATGCTACATATCAATCAGCTAAATGAAATATAAAAAAAACATTTTTAGAGTTTGGTACCAAGTTTGCATCCCTACACGTTACTTGTCTGATTGGCCTGTGGCGTTGTTATTAAGTTAGATTACGGCATTATAAAAGATAATGAATATTAAGTATATATATATAATTTCATTTTTGTGTTAGTAGTCAGGTACTGTGTTCGATAGATCTAGCTACCTCATCACAGGTTCAAGCCCGTCTTCCTTGGGCAACCTGCTAAATAAATAATGCAGGAATAGTAAATGATACATCATAAAGCCCTTCATCTTCCCATACGCAAACCAATCCAAGAACAAGACACGTGAGTTGATTACCTGATTCATTAAATAATAACTTCATCAACCAGCTTTGAAGTGGATAACTCGCTAAAAGCCATCGAGTCAGCCGTAGAATACGAATACATTTTTTTCTAAGGCCATCCGTTCAAACTGAAGAATTTTATACAGGATATTTTGTTTAATCCCTTTCGTTTAGATTACTCGTTTGTGTACAGCGACGGAAGCTCGCGATCACAGTTGGTCCCGAATCTTATTTTTTTTTTTGGCTGGATGTGAGCTCGAATGCTGAGTCATGTCGTGGATGACGTCAGTTCAGCCATCTCGTCCTCAGAGTAAACAAACGGTGGAGAGCGCATAACGTCACGAATGTGTGCTCAACTTCGTTCCTGTCGGATACAGCTATTTTTTTTTGTATTAATCGTTTATTAACCTTAAAAATGTTTGTAACAAAGTTCCAACAGATGTAACTGAGTGAAACGATGAAGAAATTTTCAAGGCGTTCGGCAACAGTAGTGTGTACGTGGCTGTAATGAAACAAATATATATTCTTTTATTTACATTTCAAGGGGCTCCCCACCCATAAAATGAGTAAAAGATCAGAAAAATTCGCGGGTTCAATGACCCGTAGGCTCAGACTTGATATTCGTTTGTCCAACACAACAAAGCAGGCATCAGTATCTCACTAATAGGTTGCTGCCCTAGTGATAGGCCGTGATTGGGTCTGCGTTTGTCCAACAAAGCAGGCATCAGTATCTCACTGGTAGGTTGCTGCCCTAGTGATAGGCCGTGATTGGGTCTGCGTTTGTCCAACAAAGCAGGCATCAGTATCTCACTGGTAGGTTGCTGCCCTAGTAAGAGGCCGTGATTGGGTCTGCGTTTGTCCAACAAAGCAGGCATCAGTATCTCACTGGTAGGTTGCTGCCCTAGTAAGAGGCCGTGATTGGGTCTGCGTTTGTCCAGCAAAGCAGGCATCAGTATCTCACTGGTAGGTTGCTGCCCTAGTGATAGGCCGTGATTGGGTCTGCGTTTGTCCAACAAAGCAGGCATCAGTATCTCACTGGTAGGTTGCTGCCCTAGTAAGAGGCCGTGATTGGGTCTGCGTTTGTCCAGCAAAGCAGGCATCAGTATCTCACTGGTAGGTTGCTGCCCTAGTGATAGGCCGTGATTGGGTCTGCGTTTGTCCAGCAAAGCAGGCATCAGTATCTCACTAATAGGTTGCTGCCCTAGTAAGAGGCCGTGATTGGGTCTGCGTTTGTCCAGCAAAGCAGGCATCAGTATCTCACTGGTAGGTTGCTGCCCTAGTGAGAGGCCGTGATTGGGTCTGCGTTTGTCCAGCAAAGCAGGCATCAGTATCTCACTAATAGGTTGCTGCCCTAGTAAGAGGCCGTGATTGGGTCTGCGTTTGTCCAACAAAGCAGGCATCAGTATCTCACTGGTAGGTTGCTGCCCTAGTAAGAGGCCGTGATTGGGTCTGCGTTTGTCCAACAAAGCAGGCATCAGTATCTCACTGGTAGGTTGCTGCCCTAGTGATAGGCCGTGATTGGGTCTGCGTTTGTCCAACAAAGCAGGCATCAGTATCTCACTAATAGGTTGCTGCCCTAGTAAGAGGCCGTGATTGGGTCTGCGTTTGTCCAACAAAGCAGGCATCAGTATCTCACTGGTAGGTTGCTGCCCTAGTAAGAGGCCGTGATTGGGTCTGCGTTTGTCCAACAAAGCAGGCATCAGTATCTCACTGGTAGGTTGCTGCCCTAGTGATAGGCCGTGATTTTGTCTGCGTTTGTCCAACAAAGCAGGCATCAGTATCTCACTGGTAGGTTGCTGCCCTAGTGAGAGGCCGTGATTGGGTCTGCGTTTGTCCAACAAAGCAGGCATCAGTATCTCACTGGTAGGTTGCTGCCCTAGTGATAGGCCGTGATTGGGTCTGCGTTTTGGTTCAGTGTTTACATTTGGCACAGAGTCCTCCAAGAGGTGTGAGCTTGAGAGTCGTCGGCCAATCGCAAAGAAGCACAAACGTACATTCGTTTGGAGTCTGGCTTGTCCCAAAACGAAAAAGCGAATTTGTCAAGTCTCTATAAATGAGTGTCAGATCAATGTGCGTCAATTAAGGCCCCCCCCCCACACACACACACACACACCTCCCCCCTTCCCCACTCTTCAAATCCCTCACCATATTTGCCGGCCGACTCAAAAGGGTATGTTTTATTCTCTCGGGCGTATACGCATTCGTATACCATCACTTCAATACTATTTAGATTGGGATTACACACACATATATATATATACTGTTAAAAAAAATATTCTTTTTACAGAAAAGTGCTGGTAAAAATGTATCCAGAAGTGTCCGTAAACTCTCCGTAAAATTACAGACACATTGATTTTCAGAAACGGACTTTCCGTAAATTTCACAGAACGTCTCCGTTAATTTCCAAGTTAGTTTTCTGTATTTTCCGTTTAAAATAAAAAGAGATAATCGAAATGTCTTTAATTTTCGTTATGATATTAAAAAAGTTAAAATAATTGGTACTTAAGATAGGTTTGAACCCTAGTCAATTAATTACCAGTCCAAGCCTCTAACCATTCACCTACAACCCTCAGTTGAAAATGGTGGTATAACCTTTAAATTTTTAGTGAAAGATAAAAGCAAATTTTCAGTTTCTATTAAATTTAGTGTATTTTTAGTGTTGCCAAATGTTACAGACGCCTGATGCTATTTTTTATTGTTTGAAAGAATAGGTCATAGTCGTGTGGCTAACCTTAACTGCCGCAGAAACGATAATTTTCATGTTACAGTGGCGAAGAAAGCTTCGTGTAGGATCGGCATTGTTCATCCCCTTAACTCGAAGCCAGAGGGAATACGGAGACTTTCCGTATTTTGTATTTACGGCCTTAACTCCGTTTTTCGTCATTACGGATTGCCTTTCCGTATATACACTGTACATTTCCGTATAACATTCCGTAAATACACGGAAATTTTTAACAGTGTAGTATTGAACCACAAGCTAAATGTCAGTGGTTATCACCATCTCCCGGTGTTATGCCTGAAGTCTTATAAGGTGACAGCTTACAGGCTAACTTATAACTAGAGACCCGAGAATTTCGCGTGTACTTTTCTAGACAGTTGGAATTCACACACATGTACGTTCATGTTACGTTTATAATTGGTCGACGTGTTGCTTGACACCTCCTGGAGATAAATGAGCCAATAACAAACATGCAATAAATTGTGCGCCCAACCACCGTCTTTTACTACCACAACAATTAACCAATAAACAGTTTATATCTGTATGAAAGTATATAAGATTCTGAAGTCTAGCCTACATATCATTGAAATCGCAATTTATCGGCTGTCTACTTATAACCTAACTTAACACTTCGTAGACAGTAGCTCGAGCAAAGCTAATTTGAAAATGTCTTTATTGTTCCAGAATAAATCTCGCATGGATGTGCAGTATTTGTTCGCCTAGTGTTTAACACTTGTAAAGAACACGACAGCGCAGTAGCAGTGATATTGCTAACGATAGAATTTCCTATTTTATAGCCACTCAAAGGGACACGATTGATTGTAAATCATTTTATACGATAAAGGACATTTAATTGGGTCAAGATCAGAATATCAGCTCGGCTCTCCATTGGTTGATGACCGGCCAATAATGAACGCTGTAAAGTACAGGGTAGTATCCGGTGTGGTATGGACCAATAGTAGGATGGTGAGTTCTAACAGACACCAACAGAACCGGTGTTATTTCAGTAAAGGATATAGGTGACTCTTTTATAAAGGCTGTTCACGATAAATTGAGCACTTTAGAAGTGAAC
Source organism: Dryococelus australis (assembly GCA_029891345.1). Lineage (NCBI taxonomy): Eukaryota > Metazoa > Arthropoda > Insecta > Phasmatodea > Phasmatidae > Dryococelus > Dryococelus australis. Next base: position 50,516,611 of record CM057003.1, read on the forward strand.
CTTAGAAAAAAGTTACCGACTCTGCCTTCGTATATTTTAAGGGACGCACTGAGTGACATTCACCCAGTAAAGTTGATAACGATGGATATAAAGTAGTTACATATATTAACGACGAATAAAAAGTGTTAGGTAACCATTTGTGATAACTTAAAAAATATTTCTTTCGCTTTCTGTGTTTTTATTGTATCGAAGTGTAAAAATGAGCATGTTTGTAAAGTATTTACTTGCTTAATAATTTCACAGTTTCATTTGACCGACGGATGAATAAAGTGTTGAGGCCAATGGAAATTTTAATTTTACTTGTGGTGGAGGAGTACACGACGGTTTTACAAGCATATCTAAAGCAGGACTTTCAAAAGTTTTTATTTTACCGTTAACAGCATACAGACTAAAGTACACAGGCTGAAGTAAGCGTGCGCTTTTAAGTACACACAAAACTGCGTTCGACATCACGTGACTTTATAACAAAGCCGACGACCCATGACGGAGTCGGTTGGTGCGCCACAGATCTGCGGTGTGGGAGGTTCTGGGTTCAAATCCTAGGTAAGGCATGTGTGTTAGTTTAACACATTGAGATCTGCACAAATTGACTGGCAATTAAGACAAATTATAAGCTGTTAATTGTAAACTGAGCACTTCTGAAGCCATGCTTAAGATCTACTTGCATGCATGTTGTGTATTCTTCCGCCTTATGTGAAATTAATTTGGCATGGGTCTTATCACTTTATTCATGATTTGACCAAGTAAAAATTGCGAAATAATTAGAGAAGTGAATATTTTACAAATCTGTTCATTTTTTACACTTCGATGCATAAAAAAAAACAGAAAGCTAAAGAAATTATTTAAGCTATAGCAAATGGTTACCTAACACCTGTTATAAGAAGTTAAGATGTGTTACTTTATCTTCATCGTTACCAACTATACTGGGTGCATGTCACTCACTGCGCCCGTTAAAATATATGCAGGCAGGACCAGTGACTTTTTTCTAAGGTTGATTTCAAAAGTGCTCACTTTATCCTGAACAGCCTTTAATAGTTTTGTGGGGAAACGTGTGTTTCAAACACTCGGCAACGCAGCTCTGGCGCTAGGTAAGCGAGAACCTTAAGGTTGCCATCTGGTTTGGAATAATTTTGCGTATCCGAGGCCTAGAAGCGCGGGAACGCTAAGGGCGGCCTATACATGAGCGCATAGAATGTTTGCCATCGCTTTGCGCAAGGCACTGAACTGACGTGCAGTGATTTTCTTGTCAACTCGCTTTATGACGTTCAGTTGTGACCCTATCATTTTATGGTGTAATATGACAAGGGTCTGCTGGCTGTCCCTATTACATGGTGTTATGTGCAGCAGCAGGCGTGCAAGTCTGATCGCTAGAGCACAAACACACCACGAGGAAGTGGAACTAAGCCTTGAGCGCTTAAAACGAAACCCTTCAACAGATCGAAGGCAGGGCGCTGGTTGTTACTAAACACGGGTCAAATATTACGGCTGGAAACACGGCGAACGAGGTCTTTGTCGCCCAGACACTGCAGCAGGGGGCGTCCGTCCGCTGGCATACGTCTAGTCATCAGCCTTCGGCATGATTAACAAGGTGACGACGCTCCTTTTGGATTATTTGATATGGCGTGGCAGTAAAGTAATTAACTAAATAATAATAATAATAGTAATCATTAACACAATGAAACTAATTATTATAATACCAGCTCCTCCGAGCTAAAGACTAACTAAAAAGTTTGTAAACGAGATGTAATTTATATGATTTCAATATAGGGACGACAAAGAGATAAATAGTGTTCACCATTGAGTTACGCCTAACCCCAACTTGGACGATTTTATAAACTAAAAGAATACGCCTTTTTGTGAAACGCGACAACATGTACATTTGAAGTAGTCTTTATCTGAAGTTTGGTACCTGAAAATGATATTTAAACTCTTGTATTTTCCCGTTTTTTCCAATTTCAAATAGCACGCATTAGAGACGGAAATAGAAAACGGGGACTAGCATTCTGACGGGGAACATTTGTCAAATACTATTCGCAAGCAGACGCCCGTTCATAAAATATTCGACAAATTTTAAACGACAACCATGAGAGTGAAACTGTACGCTGTGTTTGGAGTCGTGGGCAAGCACAGGAGCGTGGCGACAACGAAGGGACCTACGCCACTGAACATTTCGTTGCAGGTAATTTCAACGACATCACGCTACGTGAAAACAAAACGAAAGCATGAAAGATTCCCAAGGCGTTCGCAACTCGCAGGCACGTCGCATTTTTATTCGGCGGCGGATACATCTAAACAACGCGCTGGTGAACGTGTGATGCTTATTGAAAACAGCCTGTGCCAACCCGTTCCTATTGCGGGCGATAAATACTTTTATGGGAAAATCCCAATATGCCGCTATTTTTCTCACGGTCGAGCCCGAATTAAATAATGCTCCATTTGTAACCACGCCCATGGAGTCAACGACGCACGAGCTCTTTTGAAAGCCTTGATAAAAATCTACTTTTTTTTTTGTACCCTTCCACCATGTATATATAGGCTGTTCACGGTAAAATGAGCACTTTTGAAAGCCCTGCTTAATATCCACTTGTATGCACGTTGTGAATTCTTCCGCCTTATGTTAGATTAACACTGACATGGCCCTTATCACTTTATTCATGCGTCGGTCGAGTGAAACTGTGAAATTATTAGAAAAGTAAATATTGTAAAAATCTGGTATTTTTTTCATTTCGATGCATTAAAAAAAACACAAAGCGAAATAAATAATTTAAGATATCACACTTTATATTTGACATTAAGCTATGGGACTACTTCCCATCCATCGGTACCAGCTTTACTGGGCGCATGTTACTCAATGCGCCCGTTAAAATATTTGCAGATAGGAGCAGTGATTTTTTCTAAGGTTCATTTGTAAAATGCTCACTTTATCGTGTACAGCCTTTAGTTAACTTCGCGATGGGCCTGATAACTTTATTCATGCGTCTTTAAAGTAAAACCGTGGAATTGATATAAAAAAAAAAGAAAGTAATTAATTGTGTTACAAACACGCAAATACGAATTCTGTTGTGCATCAAACAAGACACTTGCACTCTGTTATTCACGGCCCCGTTGTGCACCACCTGTCAAAATAATGCTTGTGAAGGAGGCCACGGGCGAGTTTGGTGAACTAAGAAACCATAACAGCGAGCCGGAGTGGAATTCCTAAACTGTCATAGCTATGTGCAAAGGACACCAGAAAATGTGGGTCCAGCAAACATCAGGATATTCCTGGATAATTATAGCAAACTACAAGCAGACTCCGCCTCTAGTGCACAACGGGAGCCAATCACAATGCATCACGTCAATCTACACACGTGGAGGGGCGCGAAGAGTGGACTGGGCTGCGGGGAAGGACATCGGGACAGTCGGCGATGATTGTCAAGGGGCGAGGTCAGCTGCTAGATCAGGTGCGGCGACGTCCTACCTCGGGGCGGCTAGGCCTCAGTTTGAGACCAGGTAAGTTCCTTCTCTATCACGCTCTCTCTATGACCTAATTAACCTCTCTTACCATCCTTACTTCCGCTGGCCTCATCCCTTCTACAAAATACTATCCTTCCTTTTCGTGTTCTTTTTATGAGTGGAGTTAGTTCGTAACAACTCGCGATACGTCAATCTCGGGACTATTTTTCTTTCTTCGCTGCCCTCTCAACTTGGGGCGTGCGTGCCAGCGATCACTGAAGCACGTATGCAGTCAGTCATAGGCCGTGATTATTTTGATTAGCTCGGTTTAAAAAGACGTACCTTATAGTAAAAATTTTTAAGAGCCAGCAAATTGCTACTATTTGCATGACGACGGTGATGTTTCTGATGATGATTTGGCAGCTGTAAAGCTGATAAGAACCATGGACAATCTCTGTGGCGTGCTAGAGGCGTACAGACTTGAGAAGTTCATTCGGTTTTTCATGCTCCTGGAGTACCACTGCAAATGCATACTGCTTGAGACGCACCATTAATTTTATAAATTCTATTTCTCCAAGATTTGTCTTTAAATAAGGGAATCACGTCTATAAAACTAATTTTAATGGATTTGGTTAAGTTAGGTCAGGTTAAGTTAAGTTAGACAACGTTGATTACGTAATAACAGGCTTAGAGTATCAAAATGAAGTGAAGAGTATTGTTTCACATTGATGAAGAATATTCTAAGCCAAAATTACGTATTTTTGGTTTTCAATCACGCGCCATGCACCTACAGTATAGTGCTTTTTGTGCATACTCCAGGAGCACTGTACGCCGTCGTGTGTTTGGAGACAGAGGTGCACCTAAAGCGATTACAGGCTGTTCACGGTAAAATGAGCACTTTTGAAAGCCCTACTTAAGATATACTTGTATACACGTTGTGTAATCCTGCGCCGTGTGTAAAATTAACATTGCCATGGGCCTCATCACCTAAGTCATACGTCGATCAAATGAAATTGTGAAGTTGTTAAAAAGTAAACTTTCCATGCATCGTTGCCAACTTTACTGTGCGGATGTCACTCAGTGCGCCCATTAAAATATATGCGTGCAGAGGCAGTGACTTTTTTCTAAGGTTCATTTCTAAAGTGCTCACTTTATCGTGAACAGCCTTTAGACACGCTTATCCTGCTCAGGTTTCCCGTTGCCTCCCGCGCTATGAATGTGAACCTAGCCTGTAAAACTCCAAGAGTCGAAATCGGTAATGATCTCCCTAACGAGGCAGGGCTGCGTCAAGGAAGCTTGGATTATTGGGTACACTGGCAAACAAATGCGTAATTGTATCTAAAAAGTATTTCGTTGGCTTAAAAACATTCGAAATGCATTAAAATTAGTTTTATCCGTCTGGAATAATAGGCATTTAAATTTATGAAACTCCTTGGTTGGCTTAACAGAATGTATCTGAAAACCAATTAGTTTGTTTGACTCAGCTCTGCATTTAACTTAGGCCATATAATAACACAAATATTTTGATGTTCAGGCCACCCTCTCACTTTTATGGTACAAGCGCCCAAGCGGCAAGAAATTGGAGAATGTACAAATATACTGGATGTGTGGGGTTGGAAAATATCCACTTCATTCGATCGTGTCCATTAAGTCTCTTTTAATGTCCTCAAGTGTCCCTCCTGCGCGACGGCACACTACAACGTGGCAGGACGAAGTTGTCTGAAACGACGAACGTGGTGGGTTTTGTGGCGAGAAACTCATTCAAATGTTTGCAATTTCTGTCGCTATCGGATACTTCATTCGAGCAAGATATTGCTTCGGCTTTCTTTCGAGTAGAGTGGAATGAAGAGATTTGGGCTGCTCTTAACAGCGAGGTCTTCAGAGCCGATGAGTGCGATTGAGATGAGTTCAGAGCAGCGCCGGAATGAGAGTGCGGGGGGAACGGGAGATCCCCGAGAAAACCTGCCGACCAGCGGCATCGTCCAGCACGATTCCCACGTGAGAAAATCCGGCGACCCGGCCGGGAATTGAACCCGGTTCGCCTTGGTGGGAGGCGAGCAAGCTTGCCTCTCAGCCAGCTTTCTTTCGAGTTGCTAAGAAAGTGCTGATTCACAGACGGATCGCCACGTTCATTTTATTGCGTCAGGGTCTGCTCAGGAGGAAACAGTAAGCGTCAAGATTAATTGCAGTAATTTCTACAAGTTGCAAAGTTCGGAATGTCACTTGCAAAATATAGTGAAGGGGCTTACACGCTCCCGTGAATAAAAACGTTTGTGGATGATTTCTTCCGTGGTTTGTTTATTATTAATAATTTTTTGTTTGCAAGTCATGAACGCGTCAACCACAAAATTCCAAATTAAATATAATAAGTATATTTTCAAACAATGGTACCCTTCATCCAAGCAAGTTAGAATTTAATAAAAGTAGAGTGGGAGTAATCGACGTACTAAACCCAGCTAAAACGTTGAAAATAGGAAGAAATTAGTAACAGGTATATTAAAAGTAAAGTGGTTAGTTTGATGCTTGTGCTTTTGTTGGTAATGATCATGATGTTGTCACGGTGTCTTTTTATTTCTGCAGAAAATATGATACGGTCTCACATACAGTGTTTAGGTGCGGAATTTGCGTCAATAGAAGCTTAATTAATCCTCAGCTATAATTTATATCGCATCACCATAACTCTGAATCAACTGATTGCTACTTAATTATCGTGTCCCCAGAATCTAGAAACAGTATTTACGCATTGCCTATCTCTGTTTTCCCTCAATAATATTAGCTAGCAAAATAACTAACTTTTTCAGAGCGACCCTCCAGTAATAAGTATTTTCGAAACTATCGAATTTCAAATACCGGAAATATTAAAACGGACCAAAGTTTCGCAAGAAAGTCGCCACATTCCCCTCCTTCTACCTCCCCTCCTTGGTCAGCGAGGAAAGAGTACCGTAAGAAAGCCCTGCGATTGACGACTGTTGGCTGACGTCATCGCAGAATTGCGGTCACTCACGGGTTCCACCCCTCTCATATATTCCAGTGATGATCGATAATGGCTTCATACAGTTTCTGTTTACCAAGAGCCACCGCCCAGTGGTCAAAAGACCAAAGTGGCCTGCTACCATTTCATAGGTCACGTGTTAAGTTAGAAAAAAAAAAGAGTTTTTTTTTTTTTTTTTTAGTTGCACGGTTAAGCACAAATGCTAAAGCCTACAGTAACTCATGAGTATCGTGAGGCATGACCCCTTTGGTACTGATTTAGGATCCAGGTCGTCCTTCACGGGTATGATAAAGTGATCCTTTAAATGAAAACTAGTTATAACCAGTATTAAATTATACTCACTGTGAGTTTACTAAACGAGAGCTTTTTGGTTATAGAAGCAACACTACAACATTCATACTGGAAACAATAACTATACCTTTGTTTTTATTTTCTGCATATGACATACGATTACACGCAAGGGCTAAAAACAGCTGGACTTCGTGAGTGTAGTGGGATATCGAAACACAAAATAACAGACTAGTTGATCAGAAATTTTTATCGTGGCTGGATCTGGGTTTGAAGCAGAAGCTGCCACTGAATTTCTTCGTCAACACTGGCGTCTTAAGGCCACATTATACTGTATCGGATTCTATACCAGCTGCATAGTAAGCGACAAATGGAACGATGGCTGTTGTACTAGCTTATCCGAAAGATACTTTAACAGACGTAGCATAAGGTATGGAATATACTACCGCATGACTTCGTCATCAGCAACCTAGGCAAGGGGAGATCGCTTGCTATAACTGGACTTGGTTAAGGTCGAGATTCGTATCTTGAGTGAGTGCAGTTGCTGGAAAAATCGCGGTATGTTGTCCCGTTACCAAACGCAGTTGTGGGGGAGTATATCAACAACTGTTCACTTGTGCCGTTCTGGTTAAAAACAAAGTGGTTGACCATGCAGCATGTAAACAAAACTTTACATAATTTAACCTTACTTCACATGATTTAATGTTGTGCAGTATACTTTGCTAACAATTTGTATACTACACTCGAGCGTAGCTCGAGCAAAGCTAATTTGAAAATTTCTTTGTTGTTCAGAAAAAAACTCGCGTGGATGTGCAGTCTTTGTTCGGTTAATGTTCCACATGACCACACAAGAACACGACAGTGCAGTAACAATAATATTGCCAAGGATAAAATTTATTTTGTTATAGGCACTCAAAGGGACATGATTGATTGTAAATCATGTTATACGATAAAAGCCATTTGATTGGGTCACAATCAGCTCGGCTCTCCATTCGTCGGTGACTGGTCAATAATGAACGCTGTAAAGTACTGGGAAGTGTCCGGTGTGGTATTGACCAATAGGACGATGGTGAGTTCTAACAATGACACAACAGAACCGGTGTTCTTGCAGTAGAGGATGTAGGTGACTCGCTTCTAATTTGTATTAAGTGCCAGTAAATGTGTGCAGACTTCAATGTGTTGAAACCCATTCAGACCGAGCGTACACAATTGTGTGCATAACGCACATGAAGGTTGATATTGTAACGATGCTACACACCGCGAGACTCAGCCAATGATCTTCCATGTGGGTAACCGATTCGCGAAAAGTGCTACTGGTCTATGATTACGACTGGTTCACATTACTAAAGCCAAACACAACTTCTGCAGCACATTGGTTGTGACATCTGTACCACGCATAAAAAACTGGAAAAACCTGAAATCGTAAACTAAATTGGATGCAAACTAAATAAAATACTCCCGCGCCTCTTCTAGACACACGCGTACGCCAATTAAGGTAATCTGTGTAGATATTTAACATCCATAACGTAATTGGCGCACATTCTCGCCAACATGACGTTGCCACATGAACCATTTATACTCCAGACTTCGAGCAGTTGATTCATAAGAATGGCCGGAAGTTAACATGACGTAGGAGGTACACTGAAGCGCCATTAGCACGGAGACCACGGTGGTGTAGTGGTTAGGCTACTCGCCTCCCACCTAGGCGAACCGGGTTTGATTCCCAGGGGTTTCGCTCCCGGATTTTCGCATGTGTGAATTTGGGGATCTCCCGCCCCCCCCCCTTAATTCCGGCGCTGCTCCATTCTAACCTCGCTTCACCCTCATCGACTCTCAAGACCTCGACCAAGTCTCATCACCCACTTCGCCATTAACGAAGGTTCGGGACAACTTCTTCGACTATGAACACCAAGGGACCGCGGCTTCTGTGAACATACTGCGCCATTTGTAGTGTTCATTGAATTCTGGCCGAGGAAGCAAGGCCCGATGACGCGGGAAGATCCTCTTCGGGCGCTCCCAGTCGAGGAAGAGCGAGCGCGCTTATTGTCGTGGCGAGTTCGTCGCCTGGGTGCACTTACCTTTCCTGGGCGTGGGTGTCGCTGCTCTTCGGGCGAAGAGTCACCAGGTGTGTGCTTATGGCTGGCGCCGCGGGGTCGGTGACCTGGGACCACGGCAAACACGACTTACTACCTCAGACGAGGCAGCAGCCCGAGGGGGGGAGCGGTCAAATTCCCCGAACGAACGACGCTAAACTGCGCGCGCCGCGAGGAATGGTAATGGCCCATCGCCAACGATGACACACAACGCATTTACTGTTACTTAACACTTACCTTCTCACCACTTCCTCCCTCTTCCTGCAAGGAAACCTTTTTTACCCATCCTTTCAGCAACAAAGTTTTTTTATCGGTCTTATTAACGCTAACGAGTTGCACTGGAGGAGACGAGACTCGCAAACAAAACTAACGTGAATATTCGCCTACAATGCTGTATACATCTGGGATGAGAACCCGGACGTTCATGATCCGAAACTGCTTGACGTCCTCGAAGGTCATCATTAAGTAGGTGATGACGATAATGGCGGTGATGATCATGACTACAATTATGATGATGACAACAGTAATTATGATGATTTTGGGGTGATGAGATAGTGGTGGGGGTGATGATGATAAATTGACAGCCCCAAAGCTGATTAGCAACCCCAGGCAGCTTCAAGGTGATGAAAACCATGTCGTACCCAAAATAATTTGGGAGGACGATTCTGTCAATGTTTTACCGCAGAATGGTGGTGCTACCAACCACTTGAAAAATTCCAAATCAATCTAACCCGCCGGGTGAGAGTCGACGACGCTACCTACTATATAACGGATGTGGTTGTTCAGAAACTGGTGGATTAACGAAGGTCCGTATTGTTAGGGTTTTTTTTTTCATGCGATCATGCTCAGCAGACCGCGCATAGTTGTGAAGTTACTTTCCTTCATCGTGTCCTGTTTTTTGGGGGTCGTATAATTCTGAGGCTTCCTTGGTAGTTTGTTCATCGGGGACAATCCAAAGACTTGCAGTTCCCTAGCCAATACCGAGCGAGGCGGCGCGGTACTCCAGTTCGGGAGGACCCGTGTTCGATTCCCGGTCAGGCCATCCTGATTCCCGTTTTCCGGGGTTTCCCAAATTATCGCAGTCGAATGCACGTACAGTTCCTTCATACGTGCCACGACCGATTCCATCTCGCCCTTGCTTCTCTGGGCAACTTGCTCCATCTCTTATGAGTAGGAATAGGAAAATTTCGCGAATTAATTTCGGGACAAGAAAGACGTCAAACACATATACAGTGAAGTCACCTTCGCAATCGGATCACGGTTTATTAGACCCGTCCTGCACGTCTCTGAGCCTATAGCAGATTTGCAAGGAAACACCTTGCGAGTCCCATAACTGCCAGGTGCGGGGTAACGGTCAATGAACACACAGCTGAGGCTCCAATGGACTGAGGAGCCTAGCGTACAGGTCATTGAACTCGCGAAATTTTCCTATCCCTACTTATGAGTGAAGATATTTGGGCGGCTCTTAACAGCGAGGTCTTGAGAGTCGATGAGGTTGATTGAGGTGAGCATGGAGCAGGGCCGGAATGAAAGAGCTGGGGAAACGGGAGAAAAACAACGATATCGTCCGGCACGATTCTCACATGCGAAAATCCGGTGACCCGGCCGGGGATCGAACCCGGTTCGCCTTGTGGTGGGAGGGAAGCAGGCTAACCACTCAGCAACCGAGGTCCCTCCGTCTCGAATGACCTCTGTGTAGTCGAGACGTTAAGTCCTACCTACCTACCTACCGGAGAAAATCCTGAGAGCGAGATCCCCGCCCATGCACATTTCCCCTACATCACTTTACGCGACTGCTACATTATTTTGAAAAATATTTGGCATTCTTTTTAGGTCACAAACTAGTTAATTGAAACAATCGTTACCGTTCATAAATAATACGTTTTGAAAAATACAAAGCAAATTTATTGGTGTTTAATAAATTACAAAAAATATGAAATGGTAACAGACTCACGCCTGCAAGCGCTCAAAACGGAATTTCCCACCTTGCATGATACAGAATACTTCATAGGTCCTATCCCTATATGTTCGCCCCTGATTAATGTAATTCCTTCTTCATCTACAACCTGTAGGAACACGATCCTGATTTTCGAGGAAAATCGTCCCCTAGAGAAATTGAAAACACAGCTGACGAGGTTCACATCACTTTCTATAAAAGTGTCCTGCAAAAAATTACTTGAAAGGACCTTTCCAGTGGCGATGACAGCAATCTCATGGATCATCTGTTGTGCTATCGCTTCCAAACGTCTTGCACCGTACCGCAGGACTGCTAAAATGCCGGCAAACGACCAGGGACCACCAATTTGGCCATCTTCAGTAACGTTACAATACCAGCTCTCCACAGAACAAGTTATCAACGTTCACTCCGAAGAACAAATGAATTTTACTTCTGGCACGAGGGCCTGGAAACAAATGGGGGATTGGCATGCACTTGAACTCGGTGGCGCTGAAGCCCCCGTATTTATGTGCGTTTAATTTTTAGTTACCTCCATTATTTTCAAAACTTTTTGAATGACTCAGATATTTTAGCAGACACGCCCACTTTACGAATGGCTGCTATGCTACTCAAAAACGGGATTTCCGATTGCCATTTCTTTGATTTATCTAGTTCCTGTTTTAAAATTCGTTTCCTTGAAATACGGTGTTCTGAACATCTCCAGATACAATCAAAACAAAAATAAACATTTGTCAGAGAATTTTCTACATTCATTATTAAAATAGTGCCCTATTATCTCAAAATACAGGATGCGACAGGTCATTTTTCCGTCATTTACTTATTTATTTATTTCAATTTTGAAAAAAGCAAACAGATTCACCGAAAACTTGCCAAAAAAAATGGTTATTAGAAGGTTTTTCGTGTAACTCGCCTACGCAGACGTCATAACAGTTTAGTTTGTTTTCACACATATCCCGAATTATTTATACTTGGCATGCGCAAATACATATACGGAACGAAGGGCGTGGCTGCTATCAAGCTTTAGGGAACGAATTCTGTACGAATTACTATCATATTTTAGTGTTTTTCTTTTTCCGTATTTTATGGCTTTTTCCTCCGCAAATATGATTTTTTGGGCTTTTTGAGAGCTACTCACGACAACAAAAACTAAAATAATATTTTTACTAACAACTCCCTCTTTCCGAATTTTTGTAAAAATAAACGTCAGATTATGAAAGTTTTTAAATTCAAAAATTATATTTTTAAAATTTTTTTAAAATTAATGGAAGACAAGTAAGAAATAATCTTGGTTTGCATCTGAAAAGCTATTAGTTTAATATGTATGGCATATGATACTACTTTAGGGCAGAACGCTTGTTTAGAAGGTAACTACTAGACTACGGCTAGAGACCGCTTTCATTCCTCGTTATAACTTGTTAATAGGGTAGACGCTATAAAAGGTATATGTTAGTTTCACGTGTGTTATTGGACCTCCGCTCGTCTGATACATCCTGCAGGATTCTAGACTAGTTGTAAATATTTAAAAATCGCGCGGCTAAAAACCCAACGTGGCCGACTTAAACATGGGGTTTGCAAGGTGTTTCCTTACAAGTCTGCTATTGGCTCAGGGGCGTACAGGGCGGGTCTAAGCAACTGTGATCCAATTGCAAAGGCGACTTCACCGTGTATGTGTTTGACGTCTATTTTGTCCCAAAATGAATTCGCGAAATTTTCCTATCCATAATAATAACGCAAAATTTGCAGGTCTCTACTGATAAGGATGAAAATTTTATGTGGATTAGGACATGGAATAGGTACGCAGCGGGGAGGTCGGATACACTGAACGATGTATTTTGGCAGCGCATGAAAGCTAGCGTCAATGGTAGAAGAAATGGGAATGACCCGAGAAAACCTAGCAGCCACCGCCAAGTTTTCCTCATTCGAAAGTCGATGGGTGACCCCATCGGTAATCGAAGCTTGTTCGCCGTGATCGGAGGCTAGCATACTGTCAACTACACCACCGTAGCCCTAGGGCGGAGACAGGATAACTCAGAAAAAATCCTCACACCACACTAGTCTTCATCATACCACCCACATGAGAATCCTAGAATAACGCTCTAGTGGTCAAATTAACTACTAAAGCCTGTACGTCCCAATGGAAGATCCCTTTAACGATTCCTTGCAAACCTGCATGACCGCTTGTATGGATGTTTCTATGGAAGATCTGGCCATCTGCTGACTGATTTTATGTTTATTACAAGGCTGAAATTTTAGTCAATCAGAGAGAGAGAGAGAGGGCGGTAGAGTTACTTTTGTTTATTTGATGTGAGAAAGCGTGATAAGTTTATTGAACACGAATATATAGTTATTTAAAAAGTCACAAAAATATTAACTGGCTCTAAAACAACTTTTGTGTGAAAATTATAGTAAAGGCTGTTCAAGATAATGTGAGCACTTTTTAAATCAACTTTAGAGAAAAGTCACTGCCCCTACCTGCATATATTTAACGGGCGCACTGAGCGATATACACCTAATAAAAATGGTAATTATGGAGGGGAAGTAGTTCCATGTCTTAACATAGGATTAAAAGTGTTTGGTGAACATTTGTAAAAACCTAAATTATTTCATTCACTTTCTGTTTCTTTAATGCATCAAAGTGCAAGATTTATCAGGTTTCTAAAATATTTGCTTTTCTAATAATTTCAGTTTCACTTGGAGGAAGAATGAATAAAGTGATTTGAGGCCCGTGACAAGGTTAATTTTACATAAGGCGGAAGAATGCACAATGTGCATAACAGTAGATCTTAAGCAGGGCTTTCAAAAGAGCGCAGTTTACCGTGAACAGCGTATAAACGTTAGTGATTATTTAACACGAAAGTTCCCGTTTTAAGGACAAAACGATGCATAAAAACATAGTGACGAAGTCATGAGTGAAGATAAATCTTGAACCATAGTAGCAGGAAGTAAAATTATAAAAATTGCACTCGTCTTTACTTGTACGGTTACAAGTATCGTTGAATAAGTTATTCTGAAGAATCTTGCATAACTACTTGCATGCAGGCTCAGGTAGCTGTTCTCGTGGAAGCTTCCACCCGAACTGGTACGTAAAATTTGGCTGTGGCACACAGGCTTTGTGTTTACAAAAAAATTAAACTCTAACAAGCATATGTTATTTAAGACTGAATTACTGAACACTATAAGGTAAATTTTTTTAATTGAATTTTATGTTATTAAAAATAGTTATATGACTCTGAGGTTAAGGCCCATGCACAAAATCATCACAGTTATTCTCCTTTAAAGGCTGTTCATGGCAAAGTGAGTACTTTTAAAATCAACCTTCGAAAAAAGTCACTGCTCCCACCTACATCTATTTCAACGGGCGCACTGCGTGACATGCGCCCAGTAAAGTTGGTAACATTGGTGGGAAAGTAGTTCCATATCGTAACGTCGAACCTAAAGTGTTCGGGAACCATTTGTAATGTCTTAAATTATTTAGTTAGCTTTCTGGTTTTCTATGCAGCGAAATTTTAAAAATGAGCAGATTTTTAAAATATTTACTTTTCTAATAATTTCACAGTTTCACTCGACCGACGTATGAATAAAGTGATAAGGCCAATGGCAGTGTTAATTTTACATAAGGCGGAAGAATACTCAAGGGGCATGCAAGTAGATCTTAAGCAAGGCTTTCAAACGTGCTCATTTTACCGTGAACAGCCTATAGAATAAACTATCGTAGAATGGTCTAACAATGGATTCAGTTATCATCACAACGCAAGTAAAAATGCAAGGATGAGTAGAAAATCCGACCACACTATTCTCATTTATAAAGGCGGCTCGAACGTCAGATTTTCCCGAAATTGTGGCCATTGAAATTGGGTACTTAGGATATTCATAGCAACTACAGGTTGTTCCTAGGTTAATTAAGCACTTTTCAAATCAACCTTTGAAAAACGTCACTTTTCCTATCTGCCTGTTTTTAACGGGCATAGATGAATTAAAAAGTTTTAGACAAACTTTCGTGTCCTCGCTGAAATGATTTCTTTTGTTTTATATTTTTATGCTTATGCGTAAACGTATTAGCAAACTTCTAAAATACCTTTACTTTTCCAATAATTTCGCAGTTTCTCTTGAATGACGCACGAATAAAGTGATACGGCCCATGGCAATGTTAAGTTTGTATTGGCGGAATATTACACAGATTGCATACAAGGAGACCTTAAGCAGGGCTTCTAAAAAGTGCTCTATTTACGGTGAACAGCCTTAATAAGCGATACGTGGGCCAACAGGTTTATTTTGGGAATGTCCTCGAACGCCGGCTGTTTTTCTCCTGTGAACTGAGTTGTCGCGAGTTCACGGGCGAAGGTCGGGAAAAAATACGTGCCCACTACAGCAAAGAATTATAGAAGCAACCACGCATCATTCACGAGCTAATCATTAAAAAAAAGAATTCTAACCTTCTGTTTAAAACATTATGATGCTAATTTTAGCACCACGACAGTTTGCAATGATAATTAAGGGCAATAATAATTCTTAAACAATACCTCACTGTTGTGAGTCAATGTAACTGGACGGCCATAACAGCTGACGTGGAAAATAGTAATAGTATTCACTACACTTCGTAAGTTACAAGTCGAGTGGCTCTCCAAAGGAGCACTGCGCCCAACTGTACAACATGAATAAAAATGATTACACACTGCCAAAATTGTCAGAAAACTATGATTTATATTGTACATCAAACAATAATCCATGTTTATAGTATATTTGCAGTTTCTTCGCACTTTTTTAATCGAACCTTTAGAAAATCACCCCGTGTATCACGTGCTTGGTGTTTCTTAAATTTGTCGTATATCACAAGCGTTTTATACTTCTGTTTACATAAAAGTACTTTATTTATGGTTTAATTGAACATTTTCTTATCTTTTATGAACAAATTATATCTATTTTTAAATTTGTAACTAATATGAATAAAGACATTGACAAAATAGGTGTGTTGGTAATGCCCAATAAGAAATAGTTCTTACGCAAAATATTATGGCACTGAGAGCGCACTAATGCGGTGCGTTGGCCCTCTGGTGTAATTTTCCAAGCTTTCTTTATATGAGGCGGAGGAATATCCTGGAAGTAGAACTTCAGCAGGGCTTCAGAAAAGTTGAAAGTAACCGTGAATAAAGTTTTTTTTTGCACTGCTAAGCATTTTGCTATAATTTACTTATTAAATTTTTTTTTTCAATTCGTTACTTAATGTATTTTTTTTTTAATTAAAATTAAAGCGTATTTCCATTTTTCAAGAAAACCTTCATCAAGTAGGCCAGTCATAGTAATTACTGTAGTTGTATGCAAGAATATATGAGTATTTTTAGAAACGGCCAACACTTCTGTGCCTTAACGCGGAATACGAACACACTACCTCAGCAGCGCGTGACTATCAAGGCAACCTGCTGCCTTGGTATCAGCCATCACAAAAAAAAAAAACGCAAACACTATACCAAATGCAGTAGTTTCATGCTGCACTAGCTGTCATACATCACGTTGTAATCTGTACACATCAGTCTCATAAAGGTCTGGGCACACATATCAGGGCCGTAGAAGACAGGTCTGGACACTCGCCTATCAAACAATGTTACCGAATTGACTCCCTTATTGACGAATTTGGCTCACGCAGTAGCTGCAGAGCGCTGCAAGCAAACTAGTGTAGTTAGCGTTGCTGGTATAGGGATAACACCGTAGAGATATGAACGTCATTTTCCCATTTTAAGAAAAAAAATTGCAATTCCTCTCCCTCCTGTCGACAGCGCCACTTCGGTAGCAGCACTCTGCGGCTGCGGGTTCATGAACTAAACGGGTCGATAAGGGCGTCAACTTTTCAAGCTGGTGTCCAGACCTGTCTTCTACGGCCGTGGTCTGGGCACACATATCAGGGCTGATTCAAGGCGGCCACAATTGGGCCAGGTACGAAATCTGCATTGAGGTGTCGCTGCGTAAAGCGGTGTCCATATTTTCTCATCGAATGTAACAACAAGTCTGCAAATTTTAGCAATAGCACTTGAAGACAAGGAAGACAATGTTATTCTTGGTTGTTGTTTTGTGCTTATAAATGAAGGAAAAAAAGTGAATATATTAATATAAAAAATTCCAAGTTGTTAAAATTAGTTAATACTTCAAGAAAATAATAGCATGTACAAGTTATTAATATTGAATTGTACTCCCATAATATCCGGAAAAATCTGGCAGATTATGCTGCTTATTTTATTACGTATGGACTGAGTTGCATTGGAAACAAATTTAAATGTGATGTGTGTTTACCGAGAATACATTTAAGAAGTTCTAGTGTAATATTAAGAATGCATTAATGTGGTATTCCGATTTAAATAAATAGTATAAAAACTTGTGAAACATCACTGAAGAAATATTTTGGAAGAGCAAAATTATTATAACTAAAACTGTAATTTTTTTCTTGAATTTATTTATTTAAATGTTAAAAAATTAATAAGTCGTTATTTTTAACCAAAATTTAAGAGCATTTCCATTATATATGTTTCAGAAGACAATTTTGTAAGAAAATCCTTGTCGGTTAGGACAATCATAATAATATCAATGGTTTTTCTGCAAGAAAATATTGGCACTAATGTTAACAAATATTTGTAATAATCGACTTTTCGTTCATGAATTTCAGCTATAAAAACGACAACTTTCGTGGCTAATATGGTTGTGTATAAAATAATTTATTAACAATATTTGCAAACATTATTTCTAAATTTTTCCATTCTATAAAACCATAGTAATCATTATCACTGCATTATACGAAGGATTTCTGGCAAAATGTGCACTCTAAAGTATGCATAATGGAAATACACTTACTGGCTGATTTCTAAAAAGAATATAGATAAGTATACTATAGCAAAATACTTTACAGTGTCACAAAATAATACATATACATTATTTTCATGTCCAAAGGAATCATACTTTTTTTAAAGTTCTGGGTGGTGTGTGCAATACTTTTTGTTTATTTGTTCATGTTGTACATTAGGGTGAAGTTCTCCATTGGAGGCCAGGCTCATTCTGCCTAATGGACGGTAGTTGGCGTAGGGGCCAAGGAGCACGCCTCCCACTTAGACGAACCGGGTTCGGTTCCCGGCGGAGTTGCTTTTGGATTTTCTCACGAGGGAATCGATCCTGACTGTTTTCTCGGGGATCTCCCGTTTAATCTGACCTTGCATTCCGGGGCACTGCTTCGTACTCACCTCGCTTCATCCTCACCGGCTCTCAAGACCCACTCTCATGACCTGTCAGCGCCCCTTACTGAGAGAGTAAGTGACTCGTGTTGCAGGGCGGAGGACGATGATGATGATTCTGAGGCTAGAGACGGAGACGGCGGAGGCGTCAGTTGCGGCGGGGGAGGGCGCCTTCTGATGACGAAGTTGGTCAAGAGCGGGGGCGGCGAGGGGGCGGCGGCGACGGCGCCGCTCCGCCGCCCCCAGGACGACCAGCTGCAGCCGCCTGAAGGAGGCTGGGGCTGGATGGTGGTGGTCGGCATGGCGCTCATGTTTGTGAGTACTCACTTCAACTCTCAGCTCTCGGCCGAGTTCAGGCCGCCATTCTCTGCGCATGCGCTTGCACTCTGATGCTGGATTCACAATGCCACGACGAGCTCCTCCCGACACTCCGACAACCACATCTCACTCCGACCATTTCCGCAACCAAAATTGCTTAAGGGCCTTGTCTACCGGCTGGAAGCTGCCTAAATAAATGTTCTGCAAATATGTCTTTTACTTTCGTCATATTAAATGTATTCTTGGAGAGAGAAAAAATTGTGAAAATGATCAAATATCGCATTTTTAAAGCTTGCCTATATGCAGTTTCCTTAAACGGCAAGAGAAAAACAAAAATATTCGGGCGTAGTTTAATATATGGACTTTCATCGCGTGTGATAAAACCCCACCGTTACAGATCTAATTCGCACAGTACAGCGTCACGACGGAAACACTGCACGCTTGCGCGTAGGAGCGATGAGGCACAAGGCGTGATTGTAACTGTCGCCCGTATCGCTTCTTCGCTTCTTGGCCTTGGGCTTTTAAGGAAATTTCGCATCAGTGCGCTAATTTTAAAGATAGACGTTTCAAACAAAATGTATTCTTCACGATTTTTTTAGGAGAAGATCCCAAAATGGATATATTTTCAATATAGATATTCAATATGTACTATTTTGTAATACATAAATTTTAAAAATTCCTTGCAAATCGGCTATACATGTTACGCAAACATCTTGCGCTGTAGGGAACTTCTCCTAAAAATTTCGTGAATATTATATATTTTGTTTAAACTGCCTATCTTTAATATTAACGCACTGCGGCGAAATTTCCTTAACGTGGGGTTTACCTATCTAAATTTCGCAGCTACCAGCCGGCCGGCAGTGCCCTTGAGTGTTTACAATACCCCGATAGTTTCCATCCGATAAGTTTTGTGTGGCTTTCGACAAATCCTAGAATGGCAAGTAAACTTCTATACATTCCCTTTGCAATGTAAAGAGATCGCAAAAAATTTTCCTCTCTTTTATTTTGAAACCGTGTAAACAAAATATTTCTGGATTTCGGCGGAAAGTTACTTTACGTTAATTCCACAAACACTTCTCTTTCTGCTACAATATAAACCCGATGTACATAAAATCGAATATTCTTGAAATCCGCACGGCGTTTTGTTTTGTGAGATTGTGTTTTATATTTATTTTTCTACTGCCCAGCCTGTCCCCACATCCGACGAAAGTAGAAATATTATCTACTTTTGTCGGACTATCGGGGCTGCGATTTTGTCAGGCGACGTTGCTCCTGATTGGGCGATGAAAAATTTTCATCGGCGTCGGGGCTGTGATGTCGAATTGTAAATCCAGCATGAGAAATACCTGTTACTATAGGCTGTTCACGGTAAACTGAGCACTTTTTAAAGCGCTGCTAAACATGCACATCGTCTATTCTTCCATCGTATGTAAAATTAACATGCCTCCGTATAGTGAAACTGCGATTTTATTAGAAAAGCAAATATTTTACCAATTTGGTCATCCTTACACATTGTTATGAGCTGACACAACTCATAATAATAACGTGAAAAGGAATATTAGTATTTTGTAGGAGGGTAAGCCAAGAAGAAAACTTGCTTATAGAAAGAGTAAATAAAGTATTTAATTTCCATCTCCAGCAGTTATAGATTTGTTACATAGGATTTAAGACATGAGGCAAACGGAAGAAAGGATGGAAAGGAAGGTTAATTAGGTTAGCGAGGGAGTATGATAGAGAAAGAACTCACCCAGTCTCACACTGAGGCCTCGCTGCCCCGAGGTAGGACGTCGCCGCACCTGATCTAGCAGCTGACCTCGCCCCTTGACAATCGCCGACTGCCCTTTGACGTGTGTGGGTTGACGAAATGCACTGTAATTGGCTCCGGTTGTCCACTAGAGGCGGAGTCTGCTTGTAGTTTGCTATAATTATCCAGGAATGTCCTGATGTTTGTTGGACCCACATTTTCTGGTGTCCTTTGCACATAGCTATGACAGTTTAGGAATTCCACTCCGACTCGCTGTTATGGTTTCTTAGTTCACCAAACTCGCCCGTGGCCTCCTTCACAAGCATTATTTTGACAGGTGGTGCACAACGGGGCCGTGTATAACAATATACATGCAAAAAGACAGAAAGTGAAATTAATAATTTCTGTATTTACACATGTTTACCCAACATTTTAATTCGACGTTAAGGTATGGAAGAACTTCCACGCTGCCGTTACTAACTTTACTGGACGCAGGCCAGCCAGTGTGTCCGTTTAAAATTTATGCAAATTGCAGCGGAGACATTTCTCAAACCGTGAACAGCCTATGGTCAAACAAATACGTAAAATGTATTAAACAAGTTATTTAACCGTGAACAGCCTATGGTCACACAAATACGTAAAATGTATTAAACAAGTTATTTAACCGTGAACAGCCTATGGTCAAACAAATGCGTAAAATGTATTAAACAAGTTATTTAACCGTGAACAGCCTATGGTCACACAAATACGTAAAATGTATTAAACAAGTTATTTAACCGTGAACAGCCTATGGTCAAAAAAATACGTAAAATGTATTAAACAAGTTATCTACTTTCCGTGTGAATTTAGTTGATCCAAGGCGTCTGGTCAACTGAAATGCGTATTTTCTTAAATTATTATTGTATTTTTTCTTAGTTCTGCGATTTGTTTAGTTCTGAAAATACATTATTATACCAGTTGGTCAAATACATTCAACTATCTAGTTGTTCCAAGCAATGTTTTCTCTCAGTATGCGGAGTATATGTTAAACAAATGGAATTGAACGTATTGAGTCTGTGCCTGAACGTTCAAAACCAATTGGTTCTCAACATTTGTCAGATGTACAAAGCATCGCAATCATCCACTAATGGAAGCTGTGAAATCAAATATTTCCCGTCATGAATCAATACATTATCCCAGCGTAAGCATTATTTACGAACTAATCTAGAATATACCTAAATACTTATTTTTTATTTAGTTTGATGTAACGTAGAAATAGCAACTGTTTTCTTGCCGTCCATAATCTCAGGCTTAGTAATCATGCGCATATCTGTCCACATCTGCTCGTACAGCGAACGCCATTTTGTATCAATCAAAGACTTGTCATTGCTTCCTGTTAAGATACATTTTTTAATCCTTCACATTAAGAGATGTAGAGCATGACCTAAACGTGCTTAAGAACTAGGTATGCCCAGTGTTTTTATCACTGATACGCTCATCAACTCTCTGTCATCGCGTACTCTTTAAAACTTCCTTGAATTAGCAATAAATATTAACTAAAACACAGCAAAACCTGAAATATTTCAAGAAATACAGGAAGCTCAGAAATAATTCAAATTTAAACCCAGCGATTGGACGATCGCATTACGTGTTCCGCCTTAAAGGGCGAGAGATTACAATACAATAGAGTCATTATTAGAGACCCGGAAATTTGTCAGATTAATTTGAGTACAAGCTACACTTCAAACATGTGTACATTTTACTTCCTTTTCCGATTGGGTCGCAATTTGTAAGCCACGTCCTGGATAAATTCCATCCAATAACAAAACTACAAGGACAATAGCACGAGATCGTCGTTATGCTTCATATGGCCTAACATTTCCAGGTGGAGGCGGTAGAAAAACCTTATTTTCCCACCCAATAGTGGTTAAACTTACAACTTCGCCCAGTGTGACGTCTCATCATAAATGCAAAAGTTTCTGACGAATTGTAGAATTACATATTATAATACTGTGAATTTGATCCCTCCAGGAGTATCTAAAAATCCTGAACCATTCATTTCGCGAAATATAGCAGTAAGAGGCTCCAGAATGTATAAACACCTAGACACGAAA
The DNA here is from genome assembly GCA_029891345.1 of Dryococelus australis. Taxonomy (NCBI): domain Eukaryota; kingdom Metazoa; phylum Arthropoda; class Insecta; order Phasmatodea; family Phasmatidae; genus Dryococelus; species Dryococelus australis. The sequence goes on from CM057003.1 coordinate 50,538,742, forward strand.
ATTCGTAAACAATCCAGTAACCAAAGAGATTCCCGCAAAAAAAAAAACACATGGTTAAATGTAAAATGAATTTTCTTTTCTGCAGCGCATAACTATTACAAACAATTTTATGTGAGAAGCTATTTAAAAATCACGAATGTGTCAACCCAGCAGGACGTATACGTTACTGTAAGGAAGGTAATATTTTCATCATTTACTTTGCAGTATTACGGTAAATAAACAAAGTCCACGCCATTGGTTTCTCCCACTTCCTCGGAACTTCATCGGTCTGTAGATTCTTCACACTGAAAAATTATCTTTTGTGGTAGCTACAAAATTTTTTGTAAAAATTCATCCCGCCAATTTTTTTTTCTGTACTAAACACAAATTATTTCGTTTAACCACTAAACTGATATGGCGATTACAAAATATTGCTTTCTTCACGAAAAAAAATTCATGGGCGACTTTCCTATAAAATTATTCTCTTCGGGGCTAGTTCGTTGAACTTGTAGTTATGTCCCGTTCACAGCAAAGTCTATAGTTATAACTATAGACTTGCAAAATTCGCGAGTTCAGTGACCCGCAGGCTAGACTCTTAAAGTATTATGTACAAATATTCCTATATCAACCGCGCATTGGTTGTCTGCTGTCACAGTAGAAGGCGACGATTGGGCCAGCATTCCTCAGGAGGTGTCAGACACCGTGTGGACCAATGGCTGAAGTTATCTAAACACACGTGTTTTGAATTCCAGCTTGTCCCAAAATGAATTCGCGAATTCTTCATGTCTCTTAGTTATAACTCAACGGCAGCAGGTCGGATAACGAAGATAGGCACCCGAGAAGACATAACACCATCGTAGGGCAAGCTTTTACTGGCACCAGCTGCTGTAGGAGACTTGTGTCGCGTCTCAGGGAATAGGCTTGAAGTAGGAGCAGAAGAGTTGTCTTGGACCCCGTTCGCCGAGATGCCACAGAACAGCACGAATGCAGACGCTCGCGTAGTGCATCCTAATCAAGGCGGCGTTTGGCGAGGTCTGCATCACCAACTAATCCAACAATGCCATCGTCGACGATGCCTGGCTTCGGTTCACGGTCGCATTTCTATCGGCGGTTTTTGCAAGCCTGCGTTGAAGAGCATGGGTCTCCCCGAGTGAATGTGTTAAAAGGCTTCATTGAAACTAGTGATGTAGAAACCCCTGAAAGGTAGGTAAGTTGGGCTAGTCAAGGATTTACAACTTTGTGAACACTTCCATCTAATATTTCCACTGAAATGAGAAGCCTGTGTGCAAATCTTGATAATTTAGTTTATTTCAATCGGTTCAATGTTGTGTTCAATTGTTTATAGGCTGTTCACAGTAAAGAGAGTACTTTTTCAGGCCCTTTCAACAGGCATTCGCCAGTAATAAATATATTATATTGCAGATATAGATGTTAAATTTTGGGAACGGTGAAATGCAGACACTGTGTTTATTAGTCACATTGCAATGTCACCAGTCCGTTCGTCATAAGTTCGTCCGTCTCCCAGCCGATCGATTTACAACCAAACTTCGTACGTCCGCCGTACGTTCATTACTGCAAACTAATAAAAACAAAACTGTTTACAAATAGGAAAAAATTCTCCATAAAAAGTGTAAATATTTTGCGTTATTGTATTTCTAGGAACCTAAAACAACCATATGCGTACGTAACGGAAATTAATCGATATAAAAAAAATTTAATATCATGTAAAGCATGCATTTATTATCTTTACTATTGCACAAAAGTAGATCGTGTTCCCAAAAGTAATTATCAATAAATCTTTAGGAAAAAAGTAACTTAATTTAATTTACAGTTATATAACCAAACATATGAAAACAAAAGACAGCCAAAATAAAAACACTGCACGGGATGAACGAATAACATAACGTGCAAGTGTAGAAGGCTGTAATTTAATCCGTTCGTCCGTCAAAAGTTACAGCTTGCCAAGGTTTCGACGGACGGACGGACGGATACAATTGATGGCCACTTCAGATTGGCTGTTGGTCACGTGATTGGCAGACAGGACGTTGTAAATCCTGCTTGAGTTTAATCCTACCCAGGTTAGGAACAAAACTAGTTTCTTTATTGGAGAGTTTGGGATAGGGAAAATTTCCACCACCAGGTGAGCGCTAGTGTTCCGAAGAAGTCACTTTAAATTAAAATTTTATGCTGCGTGAATAATAAAAGAGAACGCTTTCACTTAGTTACGTAGTTATTTTAGATTTAACCTGTGATTATTGCAATTATTTAGCTTTTTAACGTAGAAAAAATCCGAAACACAATGCGACACTGGCGCTTACCCAAAACCCCTGTCACGCTGTCAAATTTTTCCCTCCAACTGCTTCCAATAAGTTTGTTCAAATTAAGTTGGACAGCTGTGACATCATCGGAACATCATAACCGCCGCCATATTTGACTGAGAAAGTTGGATGGCTTCAGTTTCCATCAAACATTTGAAGATTAGATCGGTTCTAAAATTTCTTTGATGTTTGACGGTCTCAGCCAATCAGAATCGTGCACGACAAAAATGGACGTCAAGAAACTTTAAAATAGCGAATAGTTGCTAGAAACGAAGTAAGTAACGAAGATAGTTAATTTATGTAGAACCTGTCTGGGCACGAATGCTATTTGAAGTGAATGTTTCACATAATATTACGAACTCAGAGGCATAAAACTTCATTGTGCTGATAAATAAAATTTTGAATTCAGTAAAGAAGCGAAAATAAATTACGAGATTCCTTACATTCCTTACATTTCTTCCTTTAATTGAGTGCGTTGAAAAACAAAGCAATACCTCACTATAAAATTAATTTAATAATTATAATTCTGATTGGATCTTCCCAGTAAAAAAAAATGTTTGACAGTGTGACACGTTTTTAAACACATTCAAGTTTATTTGATAAAATTTGTTGGAAGGAAAAATTTGATGGCAGTATTTTGTCTTAAAAGTTTATTGCCAAATATAGTTGAAGGCGAAAATTTGACAGTGTGACAAGGGCTTGATGGCGGAAAATGTTACTTGTCAAACTAAAAGCATTGAGCTTCCCAATCTGAGTATAATAAACGTTAGTTGGGCTTAACGAGACGACAGCGAGATCATTAGAGACGGAGCAACTTGCTCGGGGAAGAGATAGGCCACGGCTTGTAGTGAGGACCATCTCAGCATTCGCCTGGAATGACTCTGAAAACCATTGAAGACCGAAGTCAGGATAACCGGACCGGGAATCGAACCCGCGTCCTTCCAAACGTAAGTCCAGTGTGTTACCACCTCACTCGGTAGCCCCGAAAAGATAACATGTTTCTCGAGACTGGAAATGTTTTTAGTGTTGATTTGCAGTTGTTAACTCCTTTAGTTCTAATAACCAGAGGGGGTACAAAATGAACTCTGAAGGTTTTACTTTAAAGAGAGGGAAACGTAATTTATTAATGAACCAACCGTTAAATTTGAAAAGCACTTTACGTCACTGTATGAAATACAATTTACATTATCTTTACATTCAATACAATACTCAATACAAGTTAAGTGATATCAATGCAATGAATCTATTATACCGATAGCAGCTTTAGTATCTCTAGTATTAAGTCTTATGCAGACGCTAATACGGGCAGCTGTATTGACTCTATATATTGCCGCGGCCTCTATGTCTTTAAGCCCCTTCTCACGTTCAATCGCCACTGATATTTCTACTATGATGCAGAACGATATACGCACGAGGACTCCGAGACGACCTCGTCGCAGACACACAGACCACTGGCTCCGACGACCTGGTGACGTATTGGAGGCCGCGACCTTATGATCCCCTCACTACGCGCCTGCTGGCCTACATTACTTCATGCCGGCTTGTGTTTAATTCGTGTCTCCCGAACGCCGCACCCCGGCTGCCTCCCTGTTGTCTCTGCAACATCTCGTTACGCAGTGCACAGTAGTCGATGTTTGTATCTCAGTGTGTAATGTAGAATGTCCCTACCCCTTCCTCTCCCAATGTGCAGTTATTCTTAGGCCATTCGAAGTAGTGATGGGCGAAATCGAATTATTTTCGAAACCGATTTTTATTCGAATAGTCTCGTTTGAAATCGAACCAATCATTCGGATTCCGAATATTCGGTTTCCTTTTCTGCTTGCACCATTTCGTCTTAATCGAAAAGGATGAATGATAATGCTGCCTGTTCGAAAAGTACTTTTTTGAAGCGAGTAAACTAATGGCATGACACTTAAGTTCATAAGAAGTTATAATATTTATTTATAATTGAAAAAGGTAACATTTTAAGTTAGCGGTCATTTTTCGTCCTAATGTGTATTCCGGAGCTGTCGTGAACTTTTGCAAATGAGACAGAAGGCTTTTTACGTTATTTTATTTTTACTCCCAATCTGCTCTCGTCGTTTCAGTGGTAAATAAATTTTCTCAAGTATTTTGATGAGTTAAAATCTTTTTTGCAATTCACGAAGAGTTACAAAACTGAAGAAAAGGATTACTAAAATTTATTTTTAGAAACTGAATTATTGCAATAGCTGCCATTCTCTTTCCCTGATATTCGAATGAAACATTCACTTCGTGGAGATATGAATGAATATTCGCATAAATGAAACGAATGAACATTCGCATGATGAAATAAATCATTCTTCATTTAACAAATTAATGTTGGGTGGGATATTGCTTCCCTTAAGTAGAATATTCGACTTAAACTGTGTTTAAAGAAGAATGCAAAGATAAAAAAATCAAATCTTTGTACAAAATAAGAAAAAGTTCAATGTTAATTGCTGTTGACCTTAAACAATTACTTAAAAATTTGTGGTGCTCCTAGTGTCATCTGTTGTCAAGAAGGAAAACTTCAAACGGAATGATTCATTCGAATACCGCAGACAAAAATCGAGAATTCGATTATAGTGCAACAATCGAGTATTCGAATTGTTTTCATTCGATTTCGTCTATCGCCAATTCGAAGCAGCAATGCGGTGGTAGCAAGAGGTTGCCATGACGGTATCAGGTGCATTGTGGATGCAACAGCAATGGTGGGCCGCTCTCACGCGGGACCTTTACGGCTACCTGACATGACATCAAACGGACACAAATTTCGTGTTCAGTAACTGCGTGAGTTTTGCCCGTGCTACTGAACAGCTACGGTGCACTATCATCTGGTGTATAATGTATGGCCGACACTTCGAAGACTCGGTGCCCGGTTGCACCATCGTGGTTCGAAACTCGATCCAAGATCGGATCTAAGATGGACACAGAAAACTGTTGCACCATTCGAGTTCAGAGATGGACTGGAGATCGAGATGAAGTTAATTTCGAACCGCCGAAATTGGTGGTTCTAAATCTCGATCCGAGATAAGCAGCCTCGTCAACAAATGTAGTTTGAAAATACGCCAACAGATAGAACTACGTTCGATTGTTTTCTTAGGAAATTAAGACAACATTATACGCAATTGAATATTATTCAGTAAAATTCGCACAACAATAATTCACTTAAAACAGATAAAACATCGCACATCTTATTTTATCTATAGTGAAAAATACACCTACTTCCATGGCGTCATATATTACGAACCAGTAGAAAAATTTGTCTCATACTTAATCTCGATCTCTCACTTTGGAACCAAGATTGACGACTCGAAGATCCAGAATAATGAAATTCCCTCGGTTCAACACTTTTACATTGGAAACAAGATCAAACTGGACCCTGGTTTGGAACTAGGATCATTTGATCTCGGATCGGGGAAGATGTTGGTGCAGCCTAAGGCCTATAAAAGGGGAGGTTGGCTCAATCGTCTGCTGCGCTCTGAGTGGCTGCCTGCTTGTGACGTAGCGTGCAGCACTGAACCGAGAGCCCGGCGCACGAGTCGAATATAAAGGAAAAACAAACTCGTTAATACAACCAAACCATTCAAGATAATGGCACGAAATTTTTAGTGTTTGGGAAGAAACATTACCGGACACCTATCGGAGTCTTGCTTCATTTTATGTGATGCACTCATCTCGCAATAAAATTAATCATCGCGATGTTTTGTGTGCTCGTGTTATTGTAGTTATTTTTATGTTATAAGGTAAGGTTTTGTAAGCATATGAAATGCAGCTAAATATTAAAATTGAAGTTCTTTGCTTAGTGAACAGTCGTGGATTCAACAGGTTTATAAAAACGAGCGAGCTTCTTTGTTTCAAAATAATGCAAGAGTTCCGCAAGTTATTATGAGCTAGAGTAAAAATAGGGAAACCGAAACGACTATGGCCACACATTTACAAGGGTGTTATTTTTAAGACGTTCATATGCAGTAACAGAATGCGAAGAGGTAATTTCAGTTGAAATCAAACATCCTTCCATGGAAATATTAACATGTTTTAAGAATATAGTGAATTTAAAAGGTAGCTTTTTCAAGCAGAGAGACAGGCGCATACAGAGAAACAGACACACTCAAGGAATGTATGCCATAATTAAATAAAAACGTTTTAACGTCTGGTTCATTGCGCATATTATTTGATTACATTAACAAGTCAAGTTGTATGATCATTACTTTTACACATTTGTTTATGTTTGGACTGAATGATAATGTTGTGAAATGTTACCCATATCGGTTAGTTATTCATTCATTTTATTTTATTTTACATGTATGGTTGGTACACGCAGCATCTAAATTTTTGTGGTCCGCATATTTAATTATATTTTATTTATTTTACATTGTTAAGTTTTCGTGCAATATGTTAATTCTCATAAGTTGGGAACATCTTGTGGTGTCACTCGTATTACAGTCATAATTTTATACACCTCACAGGTAAACCCTATACTGCACAGGTAAATTTGAATTTTTGTAACCACCGCGATTATGAACGGCGATAGAACCACCTCATCTCCATCTTGTTCTCGAAGGGTCCTACAAGTAGCCAGCCAGGGAGGCTGATGCTGTGCCGATAATCGGCGTAATTTTGAATTGACCCTGGAAATAATGCAAGAAACAGTTACAAAAGACGATGGCATGTGTGAAAGCCGTCTGAAGAGGGCTAATTAGCATGATATCTGCAATATCGTTAAAAATATGCAAGGTATTTCCGCAACTTTTCTTAAGTGACCGTTGGTCCGCGGTGAAGTGTTCTAGCTACATATAAGCAGTTGCACTATTACATAGCACATTCTGAATCGTCACGAGATGCCTGAGAACTCTAAAGAAATATGTTCTACCGCATTTAATTAATTTATAGTCTGGGGATTATTTTATGAGGAAGCTTAAGAACTTATATTTTAACTTGTGTGTGAGAATATTTTTTTTTTTTTGGAACACTAGATAACTGATCACTTCACACTGCAGAAAATTTTGTATATTTTCTCACCTAAAGGCACAGTAAAGATTTTTGCTAAGGTTACCTGTCACATGATACATAACTGGTATTTTCAACAGACACAAGGAGGTGAACATATTTAATTTTTAAAACTTCTGCGTGCTTGTTTTCTCCCATTTTTTTTAAATTTCAGTTCGTTAAGATGAAAGTCTAGTTGGAATTTGGATATATATTTTTTCAGAATTAAATATTTCACTTCACTGTTGGAGGCTTTCGTGAAATAAATATGTTCGTAGGTAGTTTCCTCCCACCTCCTGCTTTGTCCATGAGTTTTACAAGTTGTATACGCGTGTTGGAGCTGGACAAATAAGGGAATGTTCTCCCTTGTGAATGACCTACTGCAGTACTGTTTTGATTGACTCGTAAGTGAATTGATATCCAGTCATCTCTACGCCATTTTGTGTCCTTGCATTGAGTGAGTCATTGCAGTGGGACTGTTGGTATGCAAACGTACCATATAAGTAACCCAGCCTCTCCCTACTGTGTTAGCCCGTGTGCCCCTGAGCCCCCGAAATCTTACATTGTCGCCCATGCGTGGTGCATAATTGCCCACACTGCTACCTGAATGGTTCCTGTGTTCCTGCCAGCCCCTACACAAGAAATAATTACCACAACGTAATAAAACACAATCGAGTTAACTCATAACATTTATTTAAAGTTGCTCTGTTCGTGAAATATTCTTGTGGTCTACATTTGTTATTCAAGAGTAGTTGCTATATTTACGGTAACTTTGCTGAAAATCCATCTCTACAGAACGACACTGTTAAAATTTTCCATCATTAAACGGAGATTTTTTTAATTTGAAATTTACCGTTTATGTACGCAAATCAGATCCGCTACAACAGAAAACGGAACCGATTTCAGTACTTAGCAAAATACGAAGCAATCCGTGATAGTCATAGCTTCGTGTGTAGGGGACAAATAATGCTAAGGATACACGAAACCTTCTTAACCAACGTGAAATGAACAACGTTTGTTCCTGTGCCTTTTAGAACATTAGCTTCTCAAACGCTGTAATTTGAAACATCACAAGATAGCACAAGCACTTTCTAACAGATGGCATCGCATCAAACACGTCGACCAAACGGAAGGTTGAAAATGTGTCTATTATTGTAAATATTAACAACACTCGAGAAATATCCTCATATGAGTATGGTGGCTGAGCAGGGCGCTAGGTCATGAACGTTTACATTTGAGTTAAAATCCCGCTTCAGGACGAAATTGACGTAAAATATTTAATCTATTTCTGTTACACAGTGCAACATCCTCGTTTAGGCTATTCACGGTAAAGCGAGCACTTTTGAAAGCCCTCTCATTTGGAATGTTAGTCAATAAACATGTTTTATTTTAGCCCTAGACGTTAACTTCCGAGTGCGGTGGAATACATGCACTGTATTTATTACTTACATGGCAATATTTATTTAAAAAGTTGGTTAAAGGATAATAAATGGCTGAAAGGAAAAAGAACCAGTAACTAATGCCTCAAAAGTGCTCACTTTATAGTGAACGGCCTATAACTACAATAATGCAACTGTCACTGTAAAATAATTTAAAAGATACGCGTAAAGTTCCGTAAATTAAAGGAAAGTCCATTACTGAGAAAAAAATGTGCGTCCGTAATATTACGGAGGTTTCTGTTTACATTTTTACGAGTACTTTTCCGCAATTCTACGGAAAACTTTTCAAACAATGTGGTAGTGTTACTTCATTGTTCAATTCGAAATAATTCATTCCCATGACATTTTGGAATCAATAACCAGAATCAGAAAACAATAGCAAGAAACATCGTTATGAGCTGGGAGTTCATGATAACAATTATAATGCTGCTGAAAGTTATTTTACTCACAATTATATCTGTTAAAATGATTTGGAAATTGTTATGTATCGATACCAGATATATTTGTTCTCCAAAACTTGTTTCAAAACACAACATTTTCTTCGAAGTGTTGAGAGCAGATGTACGATCTATCTGGGTTGAATTTGTCTCTCTGCTACATTTAAAAGTCCATTCCGTTTGCCGCGCATCCTTCGGAAATCTATGATAAGAAATTAAACGGCCGAGCAATTTCGTTTTATCTAAACTATTGTTGCAAACTGCGACAGCACGCCGTGTACCTGGCATCATACAGTCTACTCAGGACAACAGGAAACACGTGGCCATCGTCAGAACAACAAATAGCTTGCTCGCACGGGAACTAATGCCGCGAGGAATGCAGACCGGGCTGCCAGGGCAGGGCTGCACGTTACGTCATGCTTCTGCCTCCCCCCCCCCCCCCCCGCCATCACTGACCCCACCACTATATGGCCCTTCTTGGGGCAACCTCCTCTTTTACAGGTCTCGGGTGCAACCGGGCATCCGTCAGTTTTCCGAAAGCTTTACCCAATAGTTAGGAAATTTGTTGACGTTGACAAACGCATCCCTGAGGGGTTAAATGCTCCTTGACAACCCGGTTTAAAGTGGTACGAGTTAACCAACGACGGGTGTGAATAATAACTATATCTTCGGACGGAGCTGATGTCAAGGACAGTTGTGTAAATTTATATCCAGACTGCTTGCAGCGAAGTCGCTAGCGACGCCCATTTCGTTTCGAAGCTCGGAAGCTGGGGACTAATTTTACACCTTAAAAATAACAGACGTGAGCCACGTTGGTCACGTAATACGGGCCTGATGACAGGGAAGTGGTAAGTGTTGAGCAACTGGAACACAGGCTGGTTCGAAGCTAACCTGGAGGCACTGTACGCCAGTTGCTCTATATTCTGGCCGCTTTATTAATTAGAGCTACCGCGTGTTGAAATAGCACTGGGCTGAAATTATCCTCACCAGTTAATAGCTACGTAGCTTCCGCCCAATTGTTACACCATACTCAGATACAGCCCGTCGAGATCGAACTTTTGAGCTACTAAATACGAGTTAGTCATGAATCGTCATGAATCAGTGGCAACGGGTATATTGTTTATTATTACCAAGCGAGGTGAAAATCCCTTTGTCAAAGATTGATCATACAGGCAATGTGCTGCAACTGAGAATTGTTTTTGGCTTGAACTTTTGCTTGCGATGAGATCGCGCGTGTTTGCCTCTTGACTGCTTAACGGCATTCCTATTTACAAAGTATTAAGAATCTAGAGTTGAAGTTCCTGCGGGTGAAATTACTATCCATTGAGAACAAAACGGGTACTCTATTTGCTGTGTACAAAGTGCGCTATTGATGTCCATCCAATTTAACGCATGTGCAACCATAAACATAGTAGCTGGACGTATAAAGTGATTTCGAATGCAGCGCCGACCATGAATTTGACTACTTTGCAACATGCCCCACAATGTCCAGTGTTGTCGAGAAATAGATGCGTACTGGTTTAAACGATGGCGCAGCACATGGCGTCGGCGCGTGGTGTTATTGCTGGAGATCAATGACTTAAGACTCAAGGTCAAGACCTAAGAACCTTGGAACACTTTCTATAGCGTTGCTCCAAACCTACACAAACGCAACGGAAGCGTTATTGTTTAAATATAACAAGACGAAAATTTGGAAACGTAATAAAAGCATGTCACACAAAATTACTCATATTAATTGGCCATTGAGGACCAGTTGCAGATCCAGAGGGGACTGCTCACGTGGGGTATGCTGACCCCCCGTGGCGCAGTTGGTTGGTGCGGGATGCTCTGGGTTCGATTCCCGGGTAAGGCATGGGTGTTAATATAAGTTAGTTTGTAAGCCGTCCCCTGCTAAATTTTCAAGCATAAAACCGGGGTACGTTAAAAAGCCATTTGCATTACATTACCTTACGTGGGGTATAACCCCCCACCCCCCAAAAATAGCCCCACATTGACATAAAATTGACTGTGAATGTTTTAAAACTAAAAGGAAATAATATAAGAATTGTTTAAAAAGCTTATTTGATTTGATTAATTTAATGTTGTTTCCTAAAAGATTATTAAACGGAGCCCTCCTCCCATGTCACGAATCAAAAGTTCAGCTCTGCACTACCACAATGACTTCTCCTCCCCCCCCCCCCCAAATAGAAAACCAAAATTCTAGCTAGATCCGCTCCTGGTGAGGGCCCATGGCAGTCTCACTGTCCTCCCACCCACACGTGACCCACAAGTGACCTTAGACGGGAACCACGTGCTTACTTTCTTTTTCAGTTGTAAATTATGGCCACGGTGGCTGAGCGGTTAGCCTGCTCGCCTCCCACCAAGGCGAACCCGGCTCAATACCCGGCCAGGTAACTCCCGGGCTTTCACAAGTGGGAATCGTGCCGTACGATACCGCTGGTGGGCGAGTTTTCTCGGGAATCTCCCGTTTCTCCCGCCTTTGCATTAAGGCGGTTTTCCATTCTCATGTCATTTCGCCCTCATCGGATCTCAAGACCTCGTTGTTAAGAGCCACCCAATTCTCTCAACTCAACTCAATTGCACATTGAAATGTGGGACCATTCACCGAACATCATTATGTCATAAACTATTATAACTGAGCGAGATGATTGTAACGACGTTGCAGCAGGCTTACAGCATACGAGCTGTTGTGTTCCGATTCTATAAGGTCAGAAGGCTAGGTTAAGAAAGCGTTGAGAGGTGGACTATAAATAGAGAAAAATCAGTTCAAGATAATTACAAGAAGTTAAGGAATCTTAATAAAGGACATTTTACTATAATATTTTGTGGCCTCTTTATACAGAGAAAAGTCCGAGGAAGGATATATAGTTTTCAAACATAGCATGTGTTGGACTCTCCACCTGGTTACATACGTGTCGCTACAGTTCGCTGGACTTCTGGACTTTTCCGCCTATACTGAATCATAACAGGGCCTAAAATACCAGTATATTGTCACTTTTCAATCGCTAACACATCCCAACTAAAGAGTGTTCCCTAACACCAATCCAAACTCGCCCACACTCTATAAGAAGTAGTTTGAACTCGTAACTTTTGATTTACACCAGGTTTATGTAGTACGCTTGTCCTGATTATTGAGTCAGTGATTTGCTCTAACGATTAGTGACTTTGAGCAGTCCAACTGTCTGTAATAAATCTGTGGGACTTCGTCACTGAAATAAAGTAATATGAAGGCTGTCATTATCTTCGGTGATTGTTTTCACTGAAATTGGTGCTAAAAATTACTGTACGGTAATACATATACATCCATATATATATATATATATATATATATATATATATTATATATATATATATATATATATATATATGTATATATATATATACATACACGTAATACTATATACACCCACAACTAAAAAAAAATTTAGCACTGTGGAAAAAACATAATACAACCGTTAGGATTGAGTAACTGCCTATGGAGCACTGCACCCGACTATACGACGTGAATAATTCACAAAATAGTAGTTCAGACACCATACAAATTGTCAGATTTACTTCACTTATTGATTCAGTGACATTTTCTACTGATATGTCATTTTTTTTAACTATTTACTCAGTGGTTTGTTTTTACTGATGGACCAGTTAAACAGCGTGTAAAAATGGCCGTCAAGCAACGTTTAGAAAATGGCCTTTAAATAATGTTTATCAAGTGAAATAATAACGAATAAACAAATAAAACCAATACAAAATACTTTCTAAAATGTGTTACGTCTTTCAAAACGCCATTTTATGAGGCAATCGGAACACACAGCCTTTCATTCTGTTTTTGCGTCTTTCATTTCGTTTTCATGTAATCGTCACGGCACTCTGTTTGAAGGTTTAGACTGCAGATAATGTGATTAAGATAGAGCCCTGATATATACTATTCGTCTTAACAATCCTATCGGTACCAATTAAACCAAACACTAGAAGTACGAGGATACAATTTAAATCTTCACGATTTCGCGCCGTAAATATACGACATATTTTCCTATTTATTAAAAGTTAGTGTGGTAGGACAGGTGGTGAGGTGACGGCTTGAAGTTAGAAGATTTGAGTGTTCAATCCCGCCACGTCCAAAGGCCTTTTTTTACTTTTTAAAATTACGGTAAATTGCACAATATAAATAGTACACTATCGTAAATATGTTTATTTCACGTAATTATTTCGCTACATTCAATAAAAACAATATGTAATTCGCCACTGTAGTCGGCCGTCACTTATTCAATCAGTGAAAAAATTTCACGTCACCAATTCAATCAGTGAATTTTTTTCACTGAAACAATCAGTGGTTTTCCGCTGATTCTAAGGGGAGCCATTTTCACTTATTCGAGTAGTTGAATTTCACTGCGAATCAGCGGTTTCTCACTAATTCGAATTTAGAGTGCATGATAGACCGTGCGACGAACTGCCCGTAAGTAGGCACGTGAAAATACCCCTAGACGCCGGATCAATTTTGGATGGCACTGGCAGATCGTCAGTATAGGAATTATTTTGTAGCTACCACGGTATATTTTCAGTGCAGTAGAGTTCAGTTTTAATTGATATGATTCGATTAATTTTCTTTCGGTTTAGTCCCACTGATTTGTATTTGAAGTACACTGCATTTTTATTGGTGATTAAGTTATTCGGTTGTGCGATCCTCTTTAACACTGATTCTGGAGTTTGATGGCAATGGTATAATTCAATTAACTTATTAACGTTCGGTTGTGTTAGAGCTCAGTTCATTTTGCCTGTGATGTAAAGGAACGAAGTGATCAACATCACAGTGAATTTATTACACTCCTGAGTACTAGTTCAGAAATCTATAACATTTTTATGGGAACTGTGAAAATGAATGTGAAGTCTTAGTACTGTTGTGAGACAGTTTCGTCCCAGAGGTTTATTTTTTTATATCTAAACTGAGTCAGCATATTTTTTTAAATTTTATATTTGTTTGTTTAATTACGTTTCATTTAGTTTGGTTAGAATTGTATCTTTAGGACAACCTCTCTTAAGTTTCTTTATAATTTTATTTTCTTAAGTATGATAATTTTACTACAGAGTACAGTTTATATTCAGTAGTAGAAGGTAATGTAGTTTAATTTTCTCTTTGCAGCAGCCTATTTAAAAGGTGTGTATGTAAGTTTGTTTTTGCACCTCACAGAAATGAACTTCTACTATGTTTTTACCTAAGCTTGTGATAACAGGATATGAGGTTATCTTGGATATTTTTCCGGGTCGTTGTCTTAGTGTGTGAACCCCGGGACTCTCGAACGAGACACGGTGGAAGGCAGTCCACCGTAATTTTTGTACAACGATTTTTCAGTAAAATTTTGCCAAGGCTGCCCAGCGTAAGCTTAAAAGAGGTGTTGAGAGGAGCCTGAAAGTTATATAATGTGTGTGGACAATCAAGAGTCCTAAAACGCCAAATTTTAGATTTTGAGTGGGTTTTTATTCAGCCGACGCTGCCGACTGTACTTCGGAAGGATGGGTATTCCTAAATACTTATGCTACCATCTTGCCATCATTCATCAATTAGTTTTTCTGTTTCTCATCTAGAGTTAAATTATTTCTGGAAACTTATACCCATTAATTTAATTTGGAAGTTTTGCAGTTTTAACTACCCAGGACTGTCCAGGGTCTGAGATTTCTAATTATAGCATGCACGCTAGCCGAGGCGTAATAATTTCCAGCTTATTAGTTTGAGACACTGATAATTTTATTTTATTGAAGCCAGAAACTTCAGTGTCAGTTATGTTGTCACGTAATTTTAAATTTAGCATGGCTCACAAAAATGAGGTGATAGTCAAATTGATTTTAATATTTTAATTTGTCTGACTGAGTTACCGTACAAATCTCTCTAATTTCAGATAGATTTTTTTTTTTAATTTCCACAGTAATTTCAATATTTTTTTTTTCATTTACAACCACGTAGGACTTAATTCTAATAAACATAATTTTTCCAATTAATATTTGTTATGTTAAATTAGTGTCGTCAGCGGTTAGCATATTTTATTGGTTGCATTCATACAAAGGCTATGAATTCTCATGCGCCTAGTGTTATTTATGAGTGTATTCCTGTGTTAAAATATCAATGGTTCATTGTTTTTATGTGTCTTGTTTCCCATCCTTTCTGCTGTTTAAAAGCTACAAATTTGGGAATTGGTAAACTTTCTTTCCATGTACGCATTCTCTAAGATATCGCACGCACGAGTTGGTTATCAGATTGCAAGGAGAAATGCGCCGGCCTCTTGCAAATACTCTTACAGACACATTCCAATAGTTCATTATATTTTCAGATCCAGTTTAAATCACACGATAACTTACTTAAATATATCCAACCAAGCAGTTATTCACATTCACGAAATACTACATAACTACTCTCTCTTGTATATTGTATATGTACCAAGCTCTCGTGTAACCACTCCTTCCACAGTTTATCTTTATAGCACAAAGATAAAGGCTATTCACCATAAAGTGAGCAATTTTTAAACAAACCTTCGAAAAATGTCACTGCCCCTACCTGCATATATTTTAAAGGGCACACTGAGTGACATGCGCCCAGTAAGGTTGGTAACGATGGATGGGAAGTAGTTCCGTATCTTAACGTTGTATAAAAAGTGTTAAGTAACGATTTCTGATCATTTAAATTATCTCTTTCGCTTTCTTTTTCGAAGTGTAAAAATGAGCAGATTTGTTAAATATTTACTTTTCTAATAATTTCACAGCTTAATTTGGCCGACGCATGAATAAAGTGATGAGGCCCATGGCAATGTTAATCTTACATAAAACGGAAGAATACACAACGTGCATACATATATATCTCAAACAGGGCTTTCAAAAGTGCTCATTTTACCGTTAATAGCCTGTGTTTATTCTTCAAGGAGGGAAGCTATTACAGATTTTCTCTGTGTTTCAGACGCTTGTTTCGTGGACAAATGCATGCGCTAATTGGGTTTTCCAGGGAAGGGGGCCATATTTTTTTCTGCTATAAAGATAAATACGATTTTCTGCAAGAGCTGCTTGTCATGCCGCGCGACGGCACTACGAGCAGAGATTACCACAGAGCTGCATTGTTCGGCTAGGAAACGACAACCAAAATGCCAGTGGCTTTGCTCTATCTAGAGTAATTTTTTATATTAAATTGTATGGTTGGACATTTTACATTGTCTAGGTTCACTGCGCAAAGAAGAAATCCATTTTTTTTTTATGATCCGTATTAAATATGCCTACTTCGTATTAAAATACCGGACACGATGTTTGTTCAGTATGGCGAAGCTTGGAAACCAATTTCACTAGTGCATTCTAGGACGAACTGTGTCAAAACGTGGATGGAATTCGTACTCCTCACTGTTCTTTATCTATCAATCGTCTCTTCCTTTTTAAATGAAATGGTTGTGCGGGAACGTCTTCAGGGTTTCTACAATGATAGGAAATGCTCAAAACAAATGCAGTTTTACACAAGTGCCCCAAGTTATGATACTAAAATGTGGTTTCCAATACGTGTAAGGAGTGTTCTGTTTTGGAACATACGGCATATGTCCGTAGTCGATCAGCGGTTTTCAACCTGCGGTGCACGAAACTTCATGAAAACTCCCATCGAATATTCCCACTGAAATGAGACGCCGATGTTTAAATCTCGATAATTTGGTTTATTTCAATCTGCTCAATGTTGTGTTCAATTGTGTATAGGCTGTTCACGGTAAAGTAAGCAATATAATATATTTAAGGCCCTTTCAACCAGGCATTAACCATTAAACGTTTAATTTTGGGAGTGTTGAAATGTATGCACTGTGTTTATTAGTCACATGGCAATGTTTATAGTAAAAAGTGACAGGAAGATAAACATCTGAAGAAAATAAAAAATCAGCATGGCCTAAAAAAAAGTACTCACTTTACCGTGAATCGCCTATGCCTTAGTCTCTTATATTCTAGAACATTATTTAATAGCAATACGTGTTTATTTTTACTTTTATCTTCTCTACAATAAAAAGTTTTATTTTCAAAATAATTAATTTAATTTAGTTGGAAATTTATTTTCTAATAGGCTGTTTACGGTGAAATGAGCAGTTTTGGAAACCCTGCTTCCAATCTACTTTTATGCGCATTGTGCATTCTTCCGCCATAATTGAGATTAGCATTTACATGGGCCTGATGACTTTATTCACGCGCTAGTCAAGTGTAACAGTACAATTATAAAAAAAAAAAAAAAGGAATATTTGACAAATTGCTCTATTATTACACGTACATAAATATATTTAAAAATACGGAAAGCAAAAAAATAATAATAATTTTAGTATTTACAAATGTTTACGGTAAGACATGTAATGCCTTTTCCTCCGTCATCACTAACTTTACTGGGCACATGCCAGTCATTCAGCCAGTGAAATTATAGGTATAGGCTGTTCACGGTAAACTGAGCACTATTTAAGGCCATCCTCAATTTTACTTTTCAGCTAATTTCTGTCTTTCTACCATATGTTGGTGTAAAAATGGCCATTTTACTAATAAATGCAGTATATACATTTCACTACTTTCAAAAGTTAACATCTGAGACTACAATAAAATACTTTTATTCTCAAGTGTTATCCTAACACTTTTAATTCAGAATTAAGACATGGAATTACTTTCTCTCCATCGTTACCAACTTTAGAGAGTGTTCGGAGGGTATATGCAGTAAGTGTGCCCGTTAAAATGCGTGCAAGTAAGACAAGTAACATTTTTCAAAGGTTGATTTCAAAAGTGCTCGTTTTATCGTGAATAACCTTAAATATGGCAACTTAACAATGCATGTATAGGCTGTTCACGGTAAACTGAGCACTTTTGAAATCAACCTTCGAAAAATGTCGCTGCCCCTGCTTGCATGCATGTTAACGGGCGCACCGACTGCCATGTGCCCTTTAAGGTTGTAAACGAAGAAGAGAAAGTAGTTCCGTGCCTTTGCGTAGAACTAAAGATGTTTGGTAAACATTTGTAAATACTGAAGTTATCTGTTTTACGTTCTGTATTTTTAATGCACATAAGTGTATGAATTCGCAGAATTTTAAATTATTGACGATGTTAAATATTTTATTAATTTCATATTCAATTGTACTTGACCGACGCATGGATAAAGTGACCAGGCTCATGGTAATGTTAGTTTTATATATGTCGGAAGTATGTGGAATATGCGTACATGTAAATCTTTAGCTGTTCGGACGGGTTTTCTCGAGGATCTCCCGTTTCCCCCGCCTTTCCATTCCGGCGCTGTTTCGTACTCACCTCGTGTCGCCCTCATCGGTTCTCAAGACCTAGTTGATAATGGGGAAATATCCTTGCCATCTTGGCCTTAAGTATTTTCCTCCATGATTTTATTTTCGGAGTCGATATTTAAAAACCGAGTTAGTCAAGGCATAAGAAAAATCTTAACAGTTATTTCGAGATACAACTTATTTTACTTAAAGGCTGTTCACTATAAAGTAAGCACTTTAGAAATGAACTTTAGAAATAGTCACTGCCCCTCTGCATTTATATATTTTGATAGGCGCACTGAGTGACATTCTCCCAGTAAAATTGGTAACGATGGATGGAAAATAGTTCCATATCCTAACGTTTAATAAAAAGTGTTACGTAACCATTTATGATGACTTAAAATGTCTTTCTTTTTAATTCAACGAAGTGTAGAAATTAGCAGATTTTTAAAGTATTTACTTTCTTAATAATTTCAGGGTTTCATTTGACCGGCGCATGAATAAAGTGACGAGGCCCATGGCAATGTTAATTTCACATAAGGCGGGGGAATACACAATGTGTACACAAGTATATCTTAAGCAGCGCTTTCAAAAGTGCTCATTTGACCGTGAACAGCCTATACATGATGAATTTCACATCTGTAACAGTAGTCCAATATTGCCTAATTATTTAATAATATCAATCTCAGATGGGAAAATACATGTATAAGTGAAACCTTAACAAATTAAAAATAATAGGTAAGTAGTTCTATAACTCAGGTCTAACTTGGATTTTTTTTTGTGTCTGGGCATAAATTTTCATTACAAATATTTGTAAGAAAGATCGAGAATGGAATGAATACTACCCCCTTAAGAGCCACCCGTACCTTCCCACTACGTCTGGAAGTTTGTGGTAAAGTGAAGGGATTTGGACGGCTCTTAACAGCGAGGTCTTGAGAGCCGACATGGGTGAGGCGAGGTGAGGATGGAGCAGAGCCGGAATGAAATGGAGAGAAGCGGGAGATCCCCAAGGAACCCCGCCCGACACAGTGGCATCGAACCCAGTTCCCCTTGGCGTTAGGCAAGAAGTCCAATCACTCGGCCACCGCGGCCCCTGCACTGAGAAAAAGGTTTTGTTGAATCAAACAAGATTTGTTTGGTGCAACCAAATTATTTGTTTTTATAGGGGCAGTGAAATATTTCGTTGCTGAAACCAAATTATTCTGCTGTTCTCATTCGGTTGCCCCAAACTGTAATATTTGTTTGTCGCAACTAAAGATTTGTTTGGCTACAGGTACATTAAACAGTTTGGGGCGAGATGAATAAGTTTTACGAATCCGGCCGAGTTACGAACGAACCTGGATCACGTGCGTTCGAGCGCTACGCTTTGGTAATTTTGGCTAATGTGACAACTGTTGTAACCTGAACGTATTTAAATAGATACATTACAAATTTGGGCAACGTGTGCAAACAAATATTTCAAGTTTTAATGCTTTACTTGTCAATTTATTGTAGCACTGTTTTATTAATGCACTAACAAACACGGTTACTAATCTAATTGTCACAAAAATACAAACAAACTCTGAAGCTGTATTTCCGAATGAAGTCAGTCAAATGAATGGCCAAACAAATATATAAGTTGATTCAACAAAATATTTAGTTGACAGTTTAATTTTTTTTTTTTTTTTTTTGGCACAGCACAGAGACTTTGTTTATTCAAACATATATTTTGTTAGAAGAACATATATTTTGTTAGGGCAACTAAATATACAGGGAGAGTCGTTTAAAAAGGCCCCGTGGGACATGTGTGTAACGGAGCGACGGAATGAGGAAATACAGTCCCACGGGGCCTCTTTTGAAAGGTCTCGCCCTGTATATTTGGCCCTGCACAGACAAATATTTTGTTTCGACTTTCTGTCAGCGCGGGAGATTTGAGGGGCAGAGATACGGACGGCGGGGAACGTCCGTCCGAGCTGAGCAGAGGAGTGAGAGCCTGTTGTTGGGACGTTCGCAGATCGCGACGACGGCGCACTACGGGTCCTTCGGCCTGCTGTTCGACGGCATCCTGGCTCGCCTGGGGCAGCAGACGACGGGCGCCACCTTCATCATGAACGCCCTCGCGTCCTCCGTCAGCTTCACAGGTGCGGCGCAACGAGGCGGCGACAACTCGCCACCCTGTCGAGAGCTGCCGTAGCGTGGTTCCTCGGCGATGTTTCAGCGCCGTAGTCCCGGTTATAGGCAGTTCGCGGTCAAATGAGCACTTTCGAAAGCCCTGCTTGAGATCTACTTGTATGCATGTTGTGTATTCTTCCGCCTTATATACAATTAACATTCCCGTGGGTCTCGTCACTTTATTCATGCGTCGGTCAAGTGAAACTGTGGAATTATTAGAAAAGTAAACATTTTATAAATCTGCTAATTTTTACACACTGAGACGTTAAAAAAAAAAAAAACAGAAAGTGTAAGAAATAATTTAAATGATCACAAATGTTTACCTAACACGTTTTATTCGACGTTAACATGTGTAACTAATTTCCAGCCATCGTTACCAACTTTACCGTGCGCATGTCACTCAGACCGTTAAAATATACGCAGGCATTTCAAAAGCGCTCACTTTATCGTGAACAGCCTTTAAGGCTCGGCTGAACCCCCCTTTTTTTCCCCCAGAAATTCTTCGTTTAGCGACATAATTTCGGATTGGTAGTAATTACAGACAATGCACGATTTTACAAAGACTTACATCTGACGAGTTGTTTAATATTTTTGTACGTAAAACACTCGTCAACTTCAAACACTTTTATGGCATAATATTCGTATTTAGCCATAGCCAAAACCGGATTAGAAAATTTCATACATGTTGGTCTTCTATTCCTCCCATTTATTCTATACATCCGGTTTCTCCAACTTATTTTTGTGAATCTGCAATTAAATTACACCTGAGTTAGGTTAGATTAGGTTAGGTCAAATTAGGTTAATTAACCTTAGATTTGTGTGTTATATGCTTTTTGTAAAAAAACAGGAACCTATATATGAGTTAGGTTAGGTTAGGTTAGGCTAGGTTAGGTTAGGTAATGTTAGGTTAGCTGATCTTAGATTTGTGTGTTATCTGCTTTTTGTAAAAGACAGTAACATATATATATATATATATATATATATAATATATATATATATATATATATATATATATATATAAGCAATATACATATATATATATATAAGCAATAAGTTCTTACTCTTCTTGCAAGCAGGAAATAACACAACACACAGTGAAAATTAGATATAGAAATATTAAACAAATTCTCCTATAATCCAACATTAATAATACCTCTGAAATGGAAATTACTACACGGAAACGAAGTATCTCTGAATAATAGGTGAGGCCGAACCTTAAGGTTTATTCTACTCCGGTAGGGAAGTTCAATGTCTTTAGTTTGGCAACTAAAAACCTTTCGCTGCCAGGTTTACTGATGTTGCATGTGCACCCGATATACTTGTTTTGTATGTGAGTAAACGGTATAATAGCAATTTTCATCAAATACATATAACTATGAAAAATATTTCAATTTGTATTGTGTTAGAGCCTACTTAAAGAATAAACTTTGTTCTTAGCACTAGAGTGGAAATATAAGAAAATATGTTCACTTGTTTAATATTCTGTCATAAACTAGATTTAACAAAACAGCTGAGTAGAATAAACCTTACCCAGGCTATGAGTAACTGGGGCCAATGGCGTACCTGCATGGTAGATGTTGGTTGTCGTGAGCCCCGCCTTCCCCCCTCCCTCCTTTTCAACAATTCCTCTTGACGAAAATTACAAAATAGAGGTTTGTGTGGAAATCATTTACGAATAAATTAAATTATTCTGTAGAAACACATTTTACATTTATAATTAATAATATAAAATGACATGATTTTATCATTGCGCTGTGTGTACTTATTTTACAATTAGAACATTCCTAAACAATTCTTGGTTACGCCACTTGCAAAAGGGTATTCCGCTATTTGTGAGTTTTAAATGGCCAGTACACCGTCATTTAAGATCAGTTTACATTGTCAGGTTGTTGAAAACAAAATACTTCAACCCTTAAGTCATGTATTTCTGTAATAATGGAAAAATAAACTTTTTTTTTTGCCACCACTTCAAGTATTGTAATTTTGATAAGACGTTAAAACTTATAACTCCCTTTTCTGATTATATGCCAGCGGAAATGAATGTTTCTCAAGTGGGTGCCTGGTGCCTGCTTTGAAATATATCAGTTCCCACAAATGTTGGTTTCAAAAGAGTTTACTTAAACGTGGACAGATTCTAATCTTGTTCACAAAAATTAACAGTGTGTAATGCCTTGAACTTTAAGTTTGTACGTATAAGAATTACCAAAGTAAAATAAATAAATAAATAACAGTTTTTTTGCAGTCTGAAGAAAACTGGATTTATTTTGGGAGGATGGTAAATTTTTAATTTTTAATTTTTATGTATGCCAGAAGGCATGAGTTTTTAATTACTTTGAAAAGCTAATATTATGTTTCATTCCTAACATATGTAACGGATAGTGGTGAGCAGTAACTCAGGTTCAATGCACGAAAGAAAAAAATGCACTTAAAATTCCCTCCTGGTTTTCCCAAGTGCATTAGGAGCGGGTACAACGAAATTAAAAATGTCAATAAGAAATATGTAATTTTCTTTTAATTGGTGTAAAAAGTACTCAAGACTAAAGGCTATTCACGATAAAGTGAGCAATTTTAAAATCAACCTTAGAAACAAATCACTGTTCCTGCCTGCATATATTTTAACAGGCACACTGAGAGACATAAGCCCAGTTAAGCTGGTAACAATGGATGGAAAGTAGTTCTATATCTTAACGTCAAATAAAAAGTTTCGGGTAAACATCTGTGATAACTTCAATTATATATTTCGCATTGTTTTTTTTTTTTTTTAATGCATCAAAGTGAAAAAAATTACAAAATGTGTCAATTATTTACTTTTCTTATAATTTCAGTTTCACTTGGCCGACTCATGAATAAAGTGAAGAGGCCCTTGGCAATGTTAATTTCAAATAAGGCGGAAGAATACGCAACGTGCGTACAAGTAGGTCTTAAGCAGTGTTTTCAAAAGTGCTCATTTTACCGCGAACAACCTATAATGCTTGGTAAGATATAGTTCTCGTGCAAAAAATGATTAAATTGAGTGCCCACAAATACGGTACGTTGGCCCCATAGTGTAATTTTCTAGCCTTAATAAAGTTTTGTTCGCCTGTAGCGGTGGAATAGCCTGAAAGTAGAACTTCAGCAGGACTTCAGGAAAGTTACAATTGAAATGAATGTGCCACGGCAACGTCCACCCCGCTTATTATAAATCGGCTGCCCCAGATCTGCAAGACTCGTCGTTACACGTGCCAAGCTTACGTGGTCCATTCGCATTTCAGGACTGGTGACGAACCACCTGCTGAGGAAGATGTCCTGCCGGATGGTGTCTGTGATCGGCGCCCTAGTCTCCACTGTGGGCCTGATGCTGACCATTTTCGCCGACAGCATTGGCCACATCGTCATCACCTACAGCATCATTTCTGGTGAGCCTCGCGCCCCAATCCACATTGAGCACGAAGCGTGGTAAAGACTCACTTTTCGCAGATGAACGAGCATTAGTACAGTCCTCACTGAATGTCTTCTTCCCAAAACATGAAAATTAACATATGACAGTGAGATTAGTAACCTTGCTCAATCAAATAACAGTTCAATGCATATAGAAATATAGGTATGTTACTGTTGGGTGTATAATGTATACATATTCAAGGTGGTTTTGAACTACATGTAACAATTCAAACCACGGCATATATGGGCCAAGAAATCCTTGTTTGGAAAATTCGTGTAGTATTTTGGAATTGAAATTGAAGTTGGCGAAACAGCGCCGAGAGCCCGCAACTTCACGTACCTACGCGCAAAACAAGTTGCATACCACGAAGGCGAACGGTACTGATATTTCATATGGTGACCACCTATACATAGGCCACCTTGAAAACACTGTACTTGCAGACTCTACCAGTACATCACCTATACTGCCGCATATGTGTTGTTATAAATAAAATGCACTACTCAATCGCTAATCTCCCATTTTTCACATTGACACACCTGTACAGGCTGTTCACGGCAAAGTGAGCACTTTTGAAGCCCTGGTTACTTTTTTCTTTCAGCAATTTTTTATCCCTTAGCCACGTTTTTAAAAAATAAATATTGCCCTGTAAGTAATAAACAATGTGTGTAGATTCCACTGCACTCGGAAGTTAACGTCTAAGGCTAAAAAAATATATATTTATTGACTATTATTCAAAATGAGAGGGCTTTCAAAAGTGCTAACTTTACCGTGAATAGCCTAAATTAACAAGTAACCACTAGCGGTGCCCACGTACCTTCAGTTTATGGTGTGCTATGTACAAGCGCTGTTCGCGTGGTGCGCCAGTTCCGTTCGCCTTCGTGATATGCAACTTGTTGTGCACTTAGGTACAAAAAGTTGCGGACTACCGGCGCTGTTTAGCGAACGTCAATGCCTATTTAAAAATAAACATAAGAATGTATGTACGTATGTATGTAATTATATACGTATTAGTGTATATGGACGTGTATGTATGCATGTGTATTTGTGTGTATTGTGTATGTATGTACACGATATATCCTGGATGTCGCTACAGACTTTCAGGGCTGATGGAGAAGGACACCAGCATCCATTTGAGACAGGGTACCCCGGTCCGAGTACGCCTCCGTCGAACGTTACAACAGAAACAGTGTTTGGATGTCCGGTATAATCTTGCTGCTTCCCAACTGTTTCCATTAATTAGCTTGTCCGTTCACAAACACCACATCCGCACGTTCCGCCGAGGTGTAGTCCATCTCACTCGGGCCGTGTTCCAAATAGCAAGAAATGCGCACTCTCATGCACTCACTCGCACCCGGCAATGACGTCAGAGGGCGCTGTTCCAAATGTTCGTCGAGAGCGAGTGAGAGTGTTTGTTTACGAGTGTGTGCACATGCATGCTCTCTGTTCGTGCTCGCTACAACCGCCATTCTTTTGTTTGTTTTCTACAGTACTGACAACAGTCGAATGGCACAGGAACAAGTATTTTTTCACTGTAAAGAATTTTCAGTAAATATTTAATATGTGTATAAATTCAAAAATTATTAATTCATAGTTTTAGAATAAGCGGTGCTAAAATTCCGATCTAAAACTGTTGATTTCAGATAGAATTTATACCTGACTCTTTTCATACATTACTATCAAACCCATCAGCATCCCTACTAATCAAACCATTGTTAAGTGAAATGTAAATATTAATAAATGCATTGTTTTTTTTTGTAAGTAGATATGTTTTTGTTCATACGGAATAAAAATCGATTGCAGACATGATCGATTTGTTTGAAAAGTGCGAGTGACGATAGTTCCATAGAGAGGGAGTGCGAGTGCTGGCTATTCGGAACGCAGCCTCAGACTGATCAAGTGCACTCGCCCGCATGTAAACACAGACAGCAGTGTACCCGTACTAGTACCTCAGGACCCAGCACCTCGACACGTAGCATGACATCTGCCGCGCAGTACTGGAGCGTAGGTCCCGCACTACCTTGTGCTGTACTACGCCTGTAGGAAATGTTGACATTGGCGTTAGCATGCTTAACTGCCCTCCCTACCGGCACACGAGTTCTATTCCCGGCTCTGGCAAGGAAATTTATCCCGGTTGCAGTCTTCAAAGGCCGTGTTCCAAATATTCGGCATATTTACACTCCCCCCCCCCCCCCCCCTCACTCGGAAGTGACGTCAGAGAGTGCTGTTCCGTATGACAGAGTGCGAGTGCACGAGTGTGTGTTGGATGCATGCTTTATGCACGCTCTCTGGATATTGTTTGTTTATTTACGTTTGAGCACTGTCGTGCTCCACACGATGCCGTACGAACAAACCATTTTTCATTGAAGGTTAATGTTTGCAATAGTGAAAAAATATTTATTTATGATATATAATGAGTTTGCTATTGTATATCATGTTCAACATGTGTCTCAATAGAAGTGTTATTTAAATGGTATAAAATAATAGCAGCCACAATTATAAGGATTAAGATGATTTGTTTACTTCAGTTGAACGAAAACAATAAACAACACACAGCAATAATACTTGTAAATAGCGAGTGCGAGTGAGAGTGTGTATCTGTTCCAAATGAAGAGTATGCAGGGAATCGTGTAAAGGGGGAGGGGGGCAGATGCGAGTGTAGGTGCTGGTTATTTGGAACACGGCCAAAGTAATATAGTCCATTTATAGTTACTCCCAACTTTTCTGAAGCCCTGATACATTTCTGCTTTCAGGCTATCCCACCACCTCACACAAACAAAGCTTAACTAAGTCTACAGTACTGCACCAAAGGGACAAGTTTGTGCGAACACTTCTTATTAATATTTTGCATGATAACTATATCTTAATAAGCATTACCAACACACATATTTTCTCCCTCTTTTATTCATATTAATTATAAATTAAACAGTATGATTAATAGTTAAAATATAAATAAATAATTACTTTAACTAAAAATGAGTCATTTTCGTGTTGACAGATGTATAAAATGCTTGAGACACATGACATATTCAGGAGACGACCAAACAGGTAATGTATGAAGCAGTGGTATGTGGTGAACTGCTGCAAGGTAAGATGGTGCTTGCTCACTACTGTACGTTCTCGGTGAAAGCAGGAGCCAGTAACCATAGTGCAGCCTAGGGGAAACTGAATGCATTCCGACCACTCACAAACGAGCAGCAAGGGACTCACTACACGCGTCCTGTGGCGTCAGCTGCCGAGCTACGTTTTAGTGGTGGATGTGTGAAATAGCAAGCAACAAAGCACAGCACAGAGCTAACGCCAGTTAGCCTTGCAACAGCTCACCACATGCCACTGGTATGGGGTAATTTTGATAAAGGTTTGATTGGGAAAGTGTGAAGATAAGATTTTTTTTTTTACGTATGTGTAGCACTTTACATGCTCGGCTACTTGCACTCTTCGTGGAATAACGGAGAGGAAACTTGCATCCCACCAAGGCGATCAGGGTTCAATTCCCGGATTTTGCACTTGGTAATCGTGCTGGACAATGCCGCTGATCTGCGGGTTTTCTCTAGGATCTTCTGTTTCCCCCTCATTTTCATCCCGTCACTGCTCCATTTCCACCTCGCTTCGTCCTCATCAGTTCTCAAGCCCTCGTTGTTGAAAACCGTCAAAATCTCTCCAATCGGCTTCACTCTCCACTTGCACACTTTCTTGCATTGTGGGGGCCGTGGTGGCTGAGCGGTTAGCCGGCTCGCCTCCCACCAAGGCGAACCGGGTCCAATCCCAGGCCGGGTCACTCCCGGACGATGCCTCTGGTCGGCGGGTTTTCTCGGGGATCTCACGTTTCCCCCCGGAGCTGCTCCATACTCATCTCAATCACCCTCAATGGCTCTCGAGACCTTGTTGTTAAGAGCCGCCCAAATCTCTTCACTCACTCACTCTTGTATCGTGTAAACACCTCCCCCGAGTTAGTTTCACGAGTATTGTGTGGTGTGTGTGTGCAGGAATCGGCCTCGGCATGGTGGCGCCGTCGTCTTACTTGGCGTTCAACACGTACTTCCTGGAGCGTCGCGCGCTGGCGATGGGCGTGTGCCAGGCGGGCATCGGGCTGGGCTTCATCGTGGCCCCACCCTTGGTGCAGTGCCTGCTCGACCAGTATGGCTACCGCGGCACCATGCTCGTGCTCAGCGGCATCTCGCTCAACGGCGTCGTCGGCGCCGTGCTCTACCAGCCCGTGCGCCGCCACATGGTCCGGAGGCCGCCCGCGTGCGGTGCGCAACACGCCCTTTCTCTCTGTACTAACCTACGCTAATTTATGGTCGGTTCGCATGATCGGCTGGTATGTTCGGCTCATATGGTCGGCTGGTATGGTTCGTTCGTATGGTCGGCTGGTATGTTTGGCTCATACGGTGGGCTGGTATGTTCGGCTCCTATGGTCGGCTGGTATTGTTCGTTCGCATGGTCGACTGGAATGTTCGGCTCATATGGTCGGCTGGTATGGGTAGTTCGTATAGTCGGCTGGTATGTTCGATTTTTATGGTCGGTTGGTATGTACGGTTCGTGTGGTCAGCTGGTATGTTCGGTTCATATGGTCAGCCGGTATGGTTGGTTCGTATGGTCGACTGGTATGTTCGGCTCATATGGTCGGCTGGTATGGTTGGTTCGTAGGGTTGGCTGGTATGTTCGGCTCATATGGGCGGCTGGTAGTTTTCGTTCGTATGGTCGACTGGAATGTTCGGCTCATATGGTGGTTGGTTCGTATGGTCGGCTGGTATGTTCAGCTCATGCGGTCGGCTGTAATGGAACGTTTGTATGGTTGGCTGGTGTGGCCGGTTCGTATGGTTGGCTGGTATGTTCGGCTCATACGATCGGCTGGTATGGTTCGTTCGTATGGTCGGCTGGTATGTTCGGCTCATATGGTGGGCTGGTATGTTCGGCTCATATGGTGGGCTGGTATTGATCGTTCGTTTGGTCAGCTGGTATGTTCGGTCCATGTGGTCGGCTGGTATGTTCGGCTCATAAGGTCGGCTGGTATGGTTGGTTCGTATGGTCGGCTGGTATGTCTGATTTTTATGGTCGGCTGGTATGTACTGTTCGTATGGTCAGCCGGTATGTTCGGTTCATATGGTCGGCTGGTATGGTTGGTTCGTATGGTCCGCTGGTATGTTCAAATCATATGGTCAGCAGGTATGTTCGGATCATATGGTTGGCTGGTATGGTTGGTTAGTATAGTACGGTCATAGAAGGGCAGGTCTTTAAACTCTACTATCTACTAACGTTTGCGAGTTGTCACTCTTATTCACCATACGAGCCGAAAGTACAAAAATAACTCGTCTCCTTCAAACATGTTGGCTACGCTTATTTTATTTTTAGCTTGATGAACTACCCGGCGTTGCCCTGGTATAATTTTTAAGTGCTGCGTTGTAACTAAATTGCATGTGGTTGTAGATTACATTTGTTTGGCACCCAGTATATAATTACTTCCAGTTAAATACGTGTTGGTACAAATGAAAACTTAATACACCAAAGTTTGTAAATAGTGCATGCATGATGAAAGCACATTGGCCATAAACATTGTCTTAACCCATTGAGAGGTGTGAATAAACACTGATCATTAAATGATGTAATGAATGTATTTTTGATACAGGTTACCTAACAGGTATCCTATGGTTCCTGTCGCAATAGCCTAAAACTTGTAATTGACTTTATTGTACAATATTATATTCATATTGTATTAATACCTAGACTTAAAGACTGTTCATGATAAAGTGAGCATTCTTGAAATCAACCTTAGAGAAAAGTCGCTGTCCCTGCCTGTATATATTTTAGCAGGCGCACTGAGTGACATACACCCAGTAAAGTTGGTAACGATGGATGGAAAGCAGTTCCATATCTTAACGTCGAATAAAAAAGAGTTAGGTAACCATTTGTGTTAATATAAATTATTTATTTCGCTTTCTGTTTTTTATGCATCGTAGTGTAAAAATGAGCAGATTTGTAGAAAATTTACTTTTCTAATAATTTCACAGTTTCACTTTACCTACGCATGAATAAAGTGACGAGGCGCATGGCAATGCTAATTTCACATTATATCTTAAGCAGGGTTTTCAAATGTGCTAATTTTACCGTGAACAGCCTATATATACAAATGTGCTACGTTATGAAATTCCACACTATAAAAAAACACGCACATAACTAATTTACAAGCTCAATATTACGACATATTCCAAAGAATATAATGAGCTGAGGAAGAAATCCCGAACAGTTCAGATTGTACTTCCGCCTATAAGGCTGCACCTCATTTTTGCTGTACTAGTGGTCACTAGAATTGTTCCGAATATCTGAAGCAGAATTGCGATGTTTGGGAGAACGAACTATCGCAGTATTTCAAAGCTTCGTATGCTGTCTCGAGTTTTTTTGTCTTGCTAGCCCACTTTTTCCCCCAGAGCTTAAATTCTGATTTTAATCTTAGTGCTGAGCGATCTAAAAATTGTTCATACTTAACAGAAGCCTTAATAACATCATTACTCTCCATCCATCTTTACCAACTTTACTGCGCGCATGTCACTCAGTGAACCCGTTAAAATATATGCGGGCAGGAACAGTGACAATTTTATACAGTTGATTTCAAAACTGCTCACTTTATCTTGAACAGCCTTTACTAGCCAGGGGCTGGCTTCGTCCCTTCCCCCTCCACACTAATCGCACTTTTCGCGATGTGAGACAGGAAGCTAACCAGCCTCTGGCAGAGTTATCTACTACGAACTTCTCGAATTTCTAAATTATGTGTATTTATTGATATTGAATAAACAACAATGCGATATGTTCCCAGACTCATCTAATTTTATCCAGTCCAAAATACATCTCCTAGGGGAGGGGGGAGGGCTCAAGCCCCCTTAGCCCCTCCTCCCGGCCCATGGATCCTCTACTGACCATCACACCTCTTAATTAAGAAATATAGGGGTTACATGTCATCTTCGTAAAAAAAAAAAAAAAAAAAAAAACTTTGAAACTCTGTGCTGAGATCGAAATTTCCAAAATAGATGCGAATTTTCAAAGTTAAATTAGTGTAAAACCTTGCATTTGTGTAACACACTCAGGCCAACTGTTTTCGAATAAGAAAAGTTATAAAATTTTAAATGTCACAATTCTTTTTTTTCCCCCAGATATGCAAACTGTCGGTGAGAGTTTTATTTGTTAATGAAAAGGGATTATGCTACCCAACTAATTGTCAGAAAAGGGTACTTTCATTTTTAAGAAAACACTTTTCTATCAAGAACTTTGTTATCTCATCACAAGTAATGCCTTATTATTTCGAAATTAAATTATTGAAGATCTCTTCTTTTAAAGACGCGTGCTTTCTTTTACAATCATTAAAAGCCATAAGTATTTTGTTAGTTTTCTTTCTCGTTTTGCGTGAGGTATCATTTAACAGCTTTTGACCTGGGGTCCAGAATAATGTTTTATAGACATTAGTGAACTAGGGATGTTGATACTAAGGATTTGAAATGTGAAGAGAAGATCACTTTGCAAAACTCACTTTCACTGTAGTCAGCGGGATCCAACAGACGAATCCAGTAATACGAGTCTGACTCGCAATATCATTAAAAAAAAAACATACTCGGTTAACACAGGGGAATTCTCTTACCTGGCATGCCCTGTTCAGATTAATAACCAGTAATTCTACATGTGCAGAGTTGTTAAAGTATTTTAGTGTTGTGCCAGAACATAAGATTGCAATCATATATGGACCTATATTGGTAGTTTTTGTGTGCAAATGATGTGTCTCTCACGTAATTTCTCTTTTTACCTGAAATGCGAGCCAAAATAAAATCTCCGACGAGGAACCTGAAACCCAGAGTAAATAAATAACATAATAATGTCATATGATTTTAGAACGTATGCAATCGACACTATCTACATGTCAAGAAAAATTGTTTTACTTTCATACCCACTCATTTCATTTAGCTAATAGGACCCCAATCTACCTTTACACAGTAAATTAAACAATTCATTTTACACGGAATATATATGTTATAGGCCGTTCACGGTAAAGTGAGCATTTTTGAAGATGTTTCATCAGACATAATAATCAATAAATACATTTCATTGTGGCCTCGGACATTTGGTTTTGGGTATGGTGAATGTATACACTCTGTTTATTACTCACATGGCAGGGTTTACATTAACAAGTGGTAGAAGGATACAAGTTGGTTGAAAGTAAAAAGTAACTAGGGTTTCAAAAGTGCTCACTTTACCGTGAACGGCCTATATCGGTGTTTTGGTTTAATAAAGGTTGGTTATTCAGCATTGTGGCTTGAAGTTTAGTTTTAACACTAAATTGTATATACCTGGACATTATCTTTTACACTATATTTTTTTTTTTTTTTTTACAGAAATGTTAGTATTCCGTCAAAGGATAACAATAATGCCGTCAGCTTAGTCGAAGACAACGTGATTATGATGGAAGTAGTGCCAGATGAAGAAGACAGCCTCAAGACTAAGAATGGCATGGGAGATCCTAACTGTTACATTCATCAGGTACGCTTAGTTTTCATCTTTTCCTTCATCTTCGTGAGTCATATTTAAGCTCTGCGCATCCACTTGTAGAAGTGTTTAGCATTTCATTTTAATAATTTTTGACACGTCATGGTCTCGAATTTTAAAAGTATTACAGACATCCTTTGCACTTACAGAAACCTTAAAACTTTTACATATCATAATACAATCAACGCATAACTTGGGAAGCTATGAATAATTATGTTACCGCCATATTGAATTTCATTTAATGTCGATCATTTTATGTTACAGCTTAATATTTGTACAACAACTGGGTAAGCAATGAGCGTAAGTTTCGGGACATTATCTCATCGACAGCTGTAAAAATAATAAACCCTTTAAATCTTTGTGCTCAAAAATATCGAGTTAGTACCGCTAGACACATTCAAGTTTATCTCTGGAATTTTTGTAGTCCTAGAAAGTTCGTAAAACCTTTACGTCATTTTGGTGGAGTCTTTTACATTTTCGCTAAATATTCTTCAACAAATTGCATTAAATATTACAATTCAAACGCTAAATTATTTCTGGCGTTTAAAAATGTGAAGTGCTTACTTATAAAATACAACATCTATGGCTAATTACGCCTCAAACATGGGCAACGATTTAAAGTTGAATGAAGTTAGCCTTCGAAAATTCAAATACATTTATTTATTACATGAATTACACATACACCAAACGATGGTGTATTACCAGTGGTATCTGCGGATGAGAAAATACCTGCATTTGTGAAAGCCACTTTACTGCCTGAGAAAGGCGAGTATCATCCGTTAGTCGTATTGTATGAGAA
Organism: Dryococelus australis; assembly: GCA_029891345.1. Lineage (NCBI taxonomy): Eukaryota > Metazoa > Arthropoda > Insecta > Phasmatodea > Phasmatidae > Dryococelus > Dryococelus australis. The sequence goes on from CM057003.1 coordinate 50,572,049, forward strand.
GAAAATTGTTCGTGTTGGAGCGACACGAAAGCTAATGGCCTGTGAAAGTTCAATGGTGCAGATATTACGCGTACTATAGTTCTTCGCACGCAGCATCCCATATTTAAGTTGACTAAGGCCGCGGTTACAATATTGCTGTTAAACACATTCAGCTAAATACATGCGGTAGCCATGTCCGAAAAAGTTTAAAAACAGAACTTGTTTTCGCGGTCACATACCCATAGCAGAATGAAATTAATGGAAATTCTAACCTCAGCAAACATGGAATTTTAAATGTATCATATTTAATTATAGGCCCTAAAAGCCTCCAACATTTATCACTATTGAGTTTTTTAATTGTAATGAAACCTACACTTGTACTGTAATGGTATAATGGATATTACTACAGTAAACCTTAAATTTAATTTAATTCAAGTGCAGGAAGCCCCACCAAATTCAGCAATATTTATTACGCTGCTTGTTTACTTCGAAGCAGCCAATAGGAGAGCAGCAGAGAAGATAAGTCGTTCGAAACTACTTATGAAAACTGTTCACTTTGAACGAGAAACAACTGCGATCGGAACTCTTTCGAAGGTATTGTATCCTCTTCAATAGCTGAACCTGTGCACCCCGTGTAACCGCAGCCTAAAGCCTATTACACACGCGCATCTTTCTTGTACAAGAAAGTGAGTACGTTCTTGTACGCACCGACTCGCATCGTGTGGACGGCCACCGAGTATGCTAGTTACTAACACACATGAGCTTGTATACTAGCTAGTGTCATATAGGGTCGGTCCTATTTTTCACTATATTTCTTGTACAAGTCGAATGTAAACAACACGTATATGTTTTTGATGCTGGCAATAAGCAGACATGTTAATGTTTTAATACGATAAAATGTTTAATAGTCCCACTATCGTAAATAATTCTGTATGTGAATTAAAAAAAAAAAACGAGAGGTTTGTCTTTTTCTGTGAGTGATCTTACATTTTCTACATTTATATATATTTAGTGCTTGAAATATGTCTGATTGGACTAAATATTTCAATCATTTTATGGCAGATGCTATTGATAATGCACAAATTACCCCCCCCCCCCCCCACCACCACAAAATCTGCTTCCAAATAATACATAGTTTACATGAACTATCCACTTTCTTGCTCACCAGCTAGTGTCGTGAGTATAGATCACATAAATCCGTACATACCAGATAGTATGCACTTAGGTGTTCGATTTATTGTTCACCTATATTTTAACTTTCTTGTACAAGAAAGATGCCCGTGTGTACTAGGCTTAAGACTTAAGTAAAGAGGTGTCGCGCAGTAGAACTTAGCCCTTCTTGCAAGATGGCAATGCGGGAGGTAGGATCATTGAATCCAAAGTGTAGGCCTACCACATAAATTGACGAAAGGCACAACACATTTCCTCTGCGTTCCTGGCGCTGGCTTCCTGGTCGAAACAAGGTGTGTCCACGTTCGCCTCTGTATTCGTGTAGCGCCGTCGTTGGCGAGAGAAACTTGGTGGTCACCTGGCAGATCCCACTGCACTGTTAAAAAAAAAAATTTCCTTCATTTTACGAAAAAGTGCTGGTAAAAATTTATCCAGAAGTGTCCGTAAAATCTCCGTAAAATTACCGACACACTGATTTTCGAAAACTGACTTTCCGTAAATTTCACAGAACCTCTCCGTGAATTTCCAAGTTAGTTTTCTGTACTTTCCGTTTAAAATAAAAAGAGGTAATGAAAATGTCTTTAATTTTAGTTATGTGGGTGTTGTACCGTGAATAAAAAATTATATAAAAAAGAGTTAAAATATTTCGTACGTAAGCGAGATTTGAACCCGAGTAAGAAGATTACCAGTCCACGACTCTGACCACTTATCTATAACCCTAAATTGAAAACTATGGTATAACTTTTATATTTATATTAGGAATACGAAAGCAGTTTCTATTAAATTTAGTGTATTTTTAGGGTTGCCAAATGTTACAGACTCCTGACACTATTTTTTTTAATGCTTGAAAGAATAAGTCATAGTCGCGTGAATAACCTTGATTGCTGCAGGAACGATAATTTTCTTGTTACAGTGGCAAAGAAAGCTTCGTGTAGAATCGGCATTGTTCGTCCTCGTAACTCGAAGCCAAAGGGAATACGGAGACTTTCCGTATTTTGTACTTACGGACTTAACTCCGTTTTTCGTCACTACGGATTGCCTTTCCGTATATACACTGTACATTTCTGTAAAACATTCCGTAAATATACGGGAATTTTTAACAGTTTGTCTTATGAGTTCGGCCAGAAACGAGGATAAATTGCGCGTTACAAGAGTCTGTGCATTGAAGAGGCCGCGCTTAACTGCACATGCGCTGGTGAACGGCAATTACAGACTGTTCACGTTAAAATGAGCACTTTTGATAGCCTTACTTAAGTTCTACTTGTGTGCACTTTGGGTATTCTTCCGCCTTGTGTAAAACTAACATTTATTTATAGTTGTTAGCTCGTATTCGCGCAAACAACTATTTCACAGAAAATGTTTCAGTCCACGCTCCTGTCAAGGAAACTGCATAGGCAAGCTTTAAAAATGTTATATTTGACCATTTGCATTACTTTTCCTCCGTTAATACACTTAATATGACAAAATAAAAAGATAAAGTCATAGATTTTTTTTTTGTTTGTACAAAAAGCCGTTTTTCCAGAACTTTTATTTACCGAGATACGCGTTTCCACGCAGACAGAGATTTCACACTAAATATTTTTGTGCATAGTCCTCTTAAGGTCTTAAGTTCTTTTCCCCTGAACCGTAACTTATGTTGGCGTTAAGGCCAGGCTTCACCATGCTAAGTTTGGGCAAAGATATCGCAGTCGTTTTTCGTGGTAGTATTTTCAACTAAAGATTTTTTGTTAGAGAATGGGCGCATCTAGATTTGTAAACCTTCCAAATTAAATTTTTGTAATTTAAATGCACTTTTTAATTTTTTTATAAAATTGTTACATTTTATAAAGAATAAAAAGGCGAATTTAAAATTAAAATGGTTTACAAATATAGATGCGTTCAATCTCTAACGAACAATCTTCAGTTTAAAATACTACTATAAAGAAACGAATGTGGTATCCTTGTCCGAATTTAGCATTTAATTCCATATACGCTCATCATGCATGGTGAAACCTGGAGATCCCAGATATTCTCGCTGACCGCGCCGCGCGTCTTGTGTGTGTGTGTTGAAGCTGCGCGACGCGGACCGAGGCGGGGGCGACCTGGACCGAAGCGACAGCCTCGTCATGTCGTCGATGCTGGACCGGCGCGCGCACCTCCTGCTCCTGCCCGTCGACGAGGACGCCGAGTCGCGCGCCTACGACGCCACGACGCCCATCGTGCCGGCGCAGCAGCAGCAGCAGCAGCCGTCGCCGCCGCCGACGCCTCTGCAGCACGCCGCCAGCCAGCGCCCCGCCTCCGCCTTCGTCGCCAACTTCGCCAGCAACGTGCTCATGTTCGACAACGCCATCGCCGCCACGGACGCCGAGCAGGACGACGCCGCCGGCGGCGGCGTCGTCGTTATACGCAGGAAGCGCCAGGTAACACGCCCGCACGCCAGCGTTTCCCGAAATGACCATCGGGGAAAAAATAAAAATAAAAATCACTGCCCGTAACGCATATAGGCTGTTCACGGTAAACTGAGCACTTTTTACATATGTTGTTCACGATAAAGTGAGCACTTTTGAAATCAACCTCAGAAAAAAGTCACTGCCCCTACCTGCATATATTTTAACTGAGTGGCATGAGCCGAGTAAAACTGGTAACGACAGAAGGAAAAGTAGTTCCATATCTTAACTTCGAGTAAAAAGTATTAGGTAACCATTTAGGCTATAATAATTTTAATGATTCCTTTCCCCTTGTTTTTATTTTTTTTATGCATCGAAGTGTAAAGACTGACCAGATTTGTAACATATTTATTTTAAGTAATAATTTCACACTTTTACCTGACCGACGCATGAATAAAGTGATGAGGCTATTGGCAATGTTAATTTTACACGCCGCTGAAGAATACATAAAGTGCACATACAAGTATATCTTAAGCAGGGCTTTCAAAAGTGCTCATTTCTCCCGTGAACAGCCTATAGCCCTGCGTAACATCTACTTGTATGAACGTTGCGTATTCTTTTGCCTTATGTAAAATTAACATTGCCATGGATCTCATCACTTTATTCATGCGTCGGTCAAGTGAAGCTTTGAGACTATCAGAAAAGTAAATACTTTACAAATTTGCACATTTTTACACTTCAGTGCCTATCACTCAGCACGCCCGTTAAAATATATGTAGGCGGGAGCAGTGACATTTTTCTAAGGTTGATTTCAAAAGTGCTCACTTTATCGTGAACAGCCTTTAAGTATAGGTATTAATACAATACGAATATAATATTGTACAATAATGCCAATTACAAGTTTTAGGCTATTGCGATAGGAACCATAGGTTGAGGTAACGTGTACCAAATTATTAAAAATACGTTCTTTACGTCAATGGGTTAGGACAATGTTTATGGCCAATGTGCTTTCATCATTCATGCACTATTTACAAACTCCGGTATGTACTATGTGAGTGGTATGGACTTTCCGTTGGAAACAATGGCGTATTCATACTTTTTTTTAGGGGGTGAGGGAGAAGAGGAATGGGAAAAGAACTGCCAGGATGTCTGACATTATAAAATACGCAAGGAAAAAATCTTAGAATTTAAATTGTAACGGTTGCTTTTTAAGTGTATCCAGTGCTTCTAGAAATACAATGCTAAACAAGAGTTTGAAATTTAGCCAAATTTATTTTTTTCAGTTGGCACTTTACTTCCCTCCTATGCAGCTCTCTTGTACCATGGCGGACAGGTAACATTTCTACCAATCGTCACCCAGGGGCCGCGGTGGCTTGGGGGTCAGACTACTCGCCTCCCACTGAGGCGAACCGGGTTCGATTCCCGGTGAGGTCGCCCCTGAATTTTCGCATGTGGGAATCGTTCCGGACTATGTGTTTTTTCTCGGGGATCTCCCATTCTCCCCCCCCCCCCACCGCCCTTGAATTCCGCCTCACCCTCATCAGCTCTCAAGACTTCGATGTCAATAGCCGTCCAGATCTCTTCAGTCAGTCAGTTCTACTTGCGTGCACATTCTGTATTGTTCCGCTACATGCAGTGGCGTGTGGTGAAGTGTTGCGAGGTAAGCTGGTGCTTTCTCAGTGCTGTATACACTCGGCGCCCGCAGCAGGAATCGTGGAGCCGTGAGGAAACGAACTGTATTGCGGCCACTCACGAGAAAGCGGCGAGGCACTTATTACACACGTGCTGTGACGTCAAATGCACTACTACGTTTAAGCGGCCGATGTGTTATAACCTAGCAAACGATCAGGTATAGCACAGAGCACAACACAGCTTAACTTGCAATAGTTCACCACTTGCCGCTGGCTACATTTAAAATTAACGACGCGCTCGGCATGCTCACTTTATTCATGTATCTGTCATAAATGTCTAATCAAACACTCTTAATTTAACGTTGAGACACGGAGCTACTTTCCATCTGAAGTTACCAACTTGACTGGGCACATAACAATCAGTGTGCCATTTGTAATACACGTAGGCAGAAGCAGTGGCTTTTATATATAGTGTTGATTTCAAACTTGCACTCATGCAAGTTAAGTTGGTGGTGAATTAATAAGAATAATTCAAATACCTTACGTTGCATTCAGAGTGTTATATGTACATTTATGGCTACTGAAGCTTAAAATGTCTTGTTGTATACGCTTACGACCACGAATTAGCATATTTGTAACACGTTTACTTTCCTAAAAATTTCTTGGTTCCCACTTGAATGACGTATGACTAAAGGGAGACGGTTTATGGTAATGTTAATAGTACGTATAGCGGAGGAAACAAAGTGAGAGGGAAATAAGATCCTAAGAATTATTTTCAAGTGTTCGATTAACCGTGACTAGTACATCCGAGAGCTGTTCTGGATGTTGGTAGATTGACAACACTGCGCCGATTTTAAGCAAGCGGTTCTGTGATTGTTTCCCATGAAGATAATCCTTGCCTTTATGTGAGTAAAGCCAACGCCCAATTATCATTTTTATTTGCTTACGTTTTGCAAGTTCACTTGAGGACTGCAGCTCGCAAATAAAGACCCGAACTGTTCCTTTAAGAATGGTATTGTCCTCAATGATAACGCTAGGCCGCATGTGGCATGGCACAACACGAAATCGTTGGAGAAAATTCTCCATACAGCTCAGACCTCGCACATTGCGATTAAATAAAATAAAAAAACTACGAGGAAGGAAGATCATCACGAAGCATGAATTTGAGACCACCATACCTACTCTGTTTTACGCCAACTTTCAGAAAATGGTCTGTAACACGTGTTTGAGATGTGAAGGTCACGGTTTCGAAAATAAAACCTACACCAAACCTCCTACTGACTCGGACTCCTAATATTTATCTCAGATCACCAACTTTCCGAAACAGCCCTCGTACCATTAAAAATATTGGAATCAGCCATTCCATAAATACTGGTTTCCAGACCTACATACCTTCTACGTACGTAAGTTTTCGCTGTCGCCCTGATATTATATGCTATCCACGGTAAAGCGAGCACGTTTGAAAGCCTTCTCTCATTTGGAATAATAATGAATAAATATATTTTATTTCGGACTTAGACGTTAACTTCCGTGTGTAGTGGAATATAAACACTGTATTTATTACTTACACGGCAATATTTATTTTTAAAATGTGGTTAAAGGATAAAAGATGGCTGGAAGGAAAAAGTAACTAGGGCCTCAAAAGTGCTCACTTTATCGTGAGCAGTCTGTACTTACTGATATTCACCAAAAACATACGGGACTTTCGAAATAGTTCGTTAGTTACGTTCATATAGAAATTGGAACAAAGCGCGGACCTTAATAAGCAGTAGAGATAACCAAGTACTCTTAGTCCCCAGTGTGTAGGAGTTTATAATATACATTTATTACATACACATGTGAGCTATATACAAGTGTAAATACAAGCTTTCCCACAAATCTCCATACAATTATGCAAACATTTCTCAAAACGAAAGCAGATATGCCACTCTTTATGAGGAATTTATGAACTAATTTTGAAACAAAATATTTCATTGTCTTTGCAGGTGAGAAAAAACACACAAAAAAGTCGATATGAAAGATACTGGTGCAGCAATTTAAGGAGTCAGACGAAAGGATGAATGTACGCCTACTGCGAAATAAATTACACTTGAAATGTTGGATGCCTCAGTTCAAACTTCATCGCATGACGTGTATTCAGCACATTAGGCCTATGCACGGCGCAATGCGTTGCCTACACAGTGAATTACTACGTATGACCAAACAGTTTATATTGTCTTTCACTGTTTTAATTATCGATGGAATATGGAAGCTTGTTAATTACTAATAGAGCTGAACTTAAATTAACAAAAGTGCACCGTTCACGTGTACTTCATTTTTCAATCCTTGGTTTTGTGCATTGCCCGCGCCCCGAAATACAGCAACCATTCCATACCAAGTGGCCTGTGTTCGTCTATACCTCTTGCAAGGTAATTTAATTTTCTGTTTCAAAATTGATCGGAGAGTTACTCGAAAACAATGTCGTTTGGGGGTTAAACTTCGACGAGATATTTTTCTTATATGGATAATAATCTGTCTTTGAAAAACGAATTATTCCACACCATCAAATGTAATGCAAAATAAAGAAAACTACCTTGGTATTGACCAGCAATGGTATAGGCAGTTCACGGTAAAATGAGCACTATTGAAAGCCCTGCTTAAGATCTATTTGTATGCACGTTGTGTATTCCTCCAACATATGTAAAATTGACATTGCCATGTGCCTTATCACTTTATTCATGCGTCGGCCAAGTTAAACTGTGAAATTATTAAAAAAGTAAATATTTTATAAATCTACTCATTTTTACTCTTTGATCCATTTAAAAAAACGGAAAGCGAAAGAAATAATTTAAATGATCACAAATGATTACCTAACACTTTTTATTCGACGTTAAGATATGGAACTGCTTTTCATCCATCGTTACCAACTTTACTGGACGCATATCACTCAGTACGCTAGTTAAAATATATGCCAGGCAGGAGCAGTGACATTTTTCTAAGGTTGATTTAAAAAGTGCTCACTTAATCGTGAACAGCCATTACCAGCACATACACGTGACACACATGTTTTTTTTTGCAGTACTGATAAACAATTACAAATATTTTCTGACTGTGATAATAACTTTTAATTATAAGCATTACGTATCCTTTGAGTTGATTTTTATTGGGGCAGCGGTAGCTGAGCGGTTAACCTGCTCGCCTCCCAACAAGGCGAACCGTGTTCAATCCCCGGCTGGGTCACACCCGGATTTTCGCATGTGGGAATCGTGCCAGACGATCCGCTGGTCGGCGGGTTTTCTCGGGGATCTCCCGTTTCCCCACCCCCTCATTCCGGCGCTGCTTCATACTCACCTCAATCACCCTTACCGGCTCTCAAGACCTTGCTGTTAAGAGCCGCCCAAATATCTTTACTTCACTCACTCAGTTTTTATTTTGCGAATAACCAGTAGCAGAAACATATCTTTCTGCATCGTAATTTTATGAAGCCTCGATAAAGAAGTATTCGTGAATATCCTACATTGCTATAAGCTGATCACGCTTTTCAAACCAACTTTTGAACAATGTTATTGCCCCTACCTGCATATATTTTAATGGGCGCACTGACTGATATACGCCCAATACAGTTGGTAACTACGGAGAGAAAGTAGTTCCGTGTCTTAACACTGAGTTATATAGTTATACATCCTATATGATAAGTAGACGATCTATGTCTGTCTGTCTCTCCGTCTTTAATACCTCTAAGTCCCTTGAAACTCAACAAAAGTTCTTCAAATTTTTCAGAGCGAATCCTCAGGGTAAAATACAGGTCAAGTTCGAATTTCAGCAAGTTCAGATTACGCAATCATTACCTTTTACCTTAAAAACTCATCTTTTAATTACTTTTTCTCCATAAAAAGTTTTGTATTCATGCATAGGTGCATAGAGATATGAAGATACTGGAATATCATTTTCGTTTACATTAAATGTATCGCTTCAAAATTGAGTTAATTAAGTGAGGCCACAGTGGCTCAGTGTACAGAGCGATTCCAAGTGGGGCCTTAGTGGCTTAGTGGATAGAGGTATTCCAAGTGGGGCCTTAGTGGCTCAGTAGATAGAGAGATTCCAAGTGAGGTCTTGCCTTAGTAGCTCAGTGGATAGAACTATTTTAAGTGGGGCCGAAGTGGCCAAGTGGATAGAAAAATATTAAATGGGACCGCAGTCGCTTCAATGTTGAGTTAAGTTCGCATAATTTCATTATTACCTACATATATCTATGCAATCTTTTTTTTGGTATTTGTATAGCCACTGTTCTAACACCGTGAAAATACAAAAAAAAAGTCACGGGCTGGATCTCCTAGATTGTGAATATTGAAATTATTTATCTCGTTTTCAGCTTTTGTAATGATTATAATTGTCACTGACTAACAAATTTGTAAAATATTAACTTTTCTAATAATTTCACTGTTTTACTTTACCGGCCCATTAATAAAGTGATCAGTCCCTAGGCAATGTTAATTTTATATGTGGTAAAAGAATACAGAATGCTCATTTTATCGTGACCTGCCTGTGCCTCTGTTCAGCATCGTTAACTGAGACTGAATGAATAGACTAACGATGAAGTAGACCGCTATTCGTCTTCTGTTCATGTACCCAGCATTCATCTACCCCAAAGAAACACATCTGTCAAAATCACATCAACAGTGATGGAAGTGTTTCTTCATATATTAAATTTTAAATGACAAGCACTAGTATTATGAATAAAGTACTTCTAAAGGCTATTCACGGTGAAATATGCACTTTTGAAAGCCTTCCTTAAGTTATACTTGTATGCACATTTTGTATTCTTCCGCCTTACGAAAAATTAACACTGCCATGGGCCTCATAACTTAATTCATGCGTCGATCAAGTGAAACATTGAATCTATCAAAAAGGTACATATTTCTCACATTTGCTCTTTTTTACACTTCGATACATTAGAAAAAGTACTAAACGAAAAAATAATTCAAGTTGTTACAAATGGTTACCTAACACTTTCAATTTGGCGTTAAGATATGGAACTATTTTCCACCCATCTATACCAACTTTACTGGGCGTAGGTGTATATATATATATATATATATATATATATATATATATATATATATATATATATATATATATGCAAGCAGGGGCAGTGACATTTTACTACCTGTACCAATTTTAATTTAATCAAACTGCATTATAAATTGGTTGGTGAAAGTATACATGCACCTCAAATTATCTGTTTACCGATCAGTTCTCTAAACTAAAATTCAAACCATTTCGTTTTCGCTAGACGTGTTGGCTAAATGGTAGCTCAGTGTTGGGACACGGAGATTGGTTGTGCGCAGCCAGCGAGGTCGGTCGACCTCTGTGACAGGATGTCTTGTTCGCAGTTCTCGCAGCAGTTTGACGACGACCTGCAGCGACGGTCGCTGCTCAGCAGCCAGCCGCGCTCGCGGGACGAGCTGCTCCTGTCGGCGGCGGAGTCGTCGTCGGCGCTGGCGGGCCGCCCGCGGCGGTGGCTGCGCGCCGTCTGGGACTTCCTCGACCTGGGGCTGCTCGGAGACGCCGTTTACGTCAACATCGTGCTGGGGCTGTCCGTGTCCTTCCTCAGCGACGCCAACTTCTTCACCGTCTTCCCCTTCTTCCTGCAGTCGCCGGAGCTGCGCTTCTCGGCGCGCGACACTGCCGTCTGCATGTCGATTGCCGCGGGCGCCGACGTCGCCTCGCGCCTCGTGCTGCCCTGGCTCACCGGCTGGCTGGGTCTGCGCGCGCGCAACACCTACTTGCTGGGCTGCCTCACCTCCGCCATCGCCCGCTCAGGTACCCCCCCCCCCCCCCTTTTTCCAACAATCTCGCAATTCTTACTAGAGCAGTCCATTTCCAAAGCGATCCTTGACCGCGTGCTTTGATCTTCGGTAGTTGGTAGGTAGGTAGTAGGGCTTAAGACGCCCGTCTACCTAGAGCTTTTGTCCGCGTTTGAAGCCGAGAGGTGACGGAGTGTTACGCTGCCACGCGCATCAAGTCCCCATCGCCACTAAGCGCAAGGCTCTGAACTGGCGTGCAGTGTTCTCGTCGTGCTGCGTGCACCTATGGGACTTTCAGCGGCGACCCTATTATTTTATTGGCGGAAAGTGTGTAGGAAGGTTCAATGCATGCCCCTTGACTAGTTTTGCATGGATCTGACACGTGCATTTTGAGATACAGCGCTTTGAAAAAGCCGTCTTTAGCCATTTTCGCGTACTCTGAAATGGTGCTTCTGATTAACGTGAGGTCTTGAAAACACTCAACAGCCTGCCAACAGACGGCGAGGTCATTAGGGACGGTGCAAGTTACACAGGGAAGTGGGATTTGGGAAGCAATGTGAAGGAATCGGCCATGGTCTTTGTAAGGGACCCATCCCAGCATTCGCCTGGAGTGATTTCGAGGAACCATGGAAAGCCGAAATGAGGATGGCCGGATCGGGAATCTAAACCGGATCCTCCCGAATACGAGTCCAGCGAGTTACCACTGCGCCACCTCGCTCGGTCTTTGATCGTAGGGAAACAGCGAAAAGATGTATATGGACTGCATTTGTTAACCCTTTCAGACCCACTTTAACTTCCTGTTTTGTGAGTTGCAAACAAAAAAATTTCACGACGCATGCTGCACTTAAATCGACAAAACACTTGTTTCGTTATCACAGCTATATATTCGGCTACAGTTATAAAAACCAGTTATAACCTAGACCAGTAAAATGGTTTGAGAATCATTTACCCAAAGGTACGATGATTGGTAATTGAGCTTCGCAGTGTGCAACGCAGACCAAAAATTACCTGCACATGCGTGCACTGGGTCTGAATGGTCTAATGTGGGTGTGCGAATTTTTTGTATGGATGTTACTGCTGGTCACAAACGTTGTCTTTAGAAATAATAGCCTTCTGTAACCAAGAATTCCCCTTAAAATGAAATAAATTGTATTTAGTGTTTGCGGACAAGGGCTACATTGGAAATTGAATGAATTTTAATCCTGCGTTTATACGACCTTCGTGCTTTTTTGAAACTGTAAAAAATTTGTCCATTCCATAGCGAAGGCTAGGAAGGAACCGACAGGGCCATTATTTAAAATTGGCATATATGTGGACAAGAGACGCTATGGAAATTGACTACTCACTTGAAATGATTTATAATATTATGTATTTAACAGGAAATTTGTACAGACAAGGACTAGAACAAACAATACAATTCCAAGACAGACAACATACAACACACCAGCCAGGATATTGTCTTTTCTGTAGTTGCTGAAATGTGTGAAGTTGATGGAGAACGTCAGTAGAGGCTGTTCACGATAAATTGAGCACTTTTTAAGCCCCTCCCAACAGGCATTAACCACTAATAAATATGTTTTACTGCAGTCTCAGACATTAACTTTTGAAAGTAGTGAAAGTATACGCCGTATTTAATAGCTACATGATAACACTGATATTAAAAAGTGGTTTAAACATAAAAAATAGCTTAAAAGAAAAATATTGAAGGGCCTTAAAAAGTGCTCACTTTACCGTGAATGGCCTATAATGGCTGTAACTAACTAATACAAAGTAAACCAATGGAGAAACTAATCAAAAACTCAAAAGTGGATAGTAATAAGAATAATAATACCAATATTACTGATAATAACAAAGGTTAAAAAATATATAACCAACAACGTCGAAATAACTAGTACTTGGATAGACGGAAAAAAAAACATTATTAAAAAAGACTAAGTTGTTACAAGGTAACAGTAACCCGCTGTCAACTGGGATAAAAATAGAAGTTGACTTGCTTGCCTTGTGACCGCGACAATGGACAGAATTACATATAGGTGGTCACGGTAAAATGAGCACTTTTGAAAGCCCTGTTTAAGAACTATCTACATGCATATTGTGTATATTCTTCTGCCTTACATAAAATTAACATTGTCATGTGCCTCATCGCTTTATTTATGCGTCGGTCAAGTGAAACTGGGACATTATTAGAAAAGCTCATTTTTACACTCCGATGCACTAAAGAGAAAAAAAAAAACAAAAAATAATAATTTTAGTCATCACAAATAGTTACCTAACCCTTTTTATTCGACGTTAAGATATGGAACTAATTTCCCTCCATCGTTACCATTTTTATAGGCGCATGGAACTCAGTGTGTCCGTTAAAATATTATGCAGGTAGGAGCAGTGACTTTTTTCTAAGGTTGATTTTAAAAGTGTTCACTTTATCGTGGACAGCCTTTACAAGAAGAATAACGTGAAACTAAAAGATTTTGTTAAGGGAAAGACATGCTTACATTCCCACCAGCCGCTTGTGGGCGACACTTCGCAAACTGTTGCTGGGTAACTTGGAGTAAGATTTAACTACCTAACACAAAATAAAACTTTAGCGCTTCACATTTCCCTTTCCTGCGACGAAATCACAGATACACAACACAATAAACTCAAAGTTCAGAATTGAAAATCGGCTCTGTCGTCTTCGTGAGGGCGAAGAGACACGAGCGGCTCGTAACATCGAGGTCTTGAGAAGGAGCTGGAGGAACACGGGAGAACCCCGAGAAAACCCGCCGACCAGCGGCATCGTCAGGCACGATTCCCACATGCGAAAATCCTGGGGCTACCCCGCCGGGTGGGAAGCGAGTAGTCAAACCACTACACCACCATGGCCCCTCTGCAATCTTCGTAAGAATGTGTATCTTGCTATGTAACTCATAAATCGCTCAGTAATATATTTAACATGCCTGTTTTTAGAATACACTTTGGCATTTTTATTAAAGTTTAAAAAATCGCTCGCTTACTTTATGTAATTTCTTTGATTTAGAGGATCTTAGTTCAATATAACAAGATGAAAATCACCTTATGATAAACAAATATTCATACAACATAACCTCTGATAGATTTGCGGCAAAATGTATGCTTGAGTTTGACTTAGTTTCAACTTTTCGAAATCTTAGATTCAAGACTGCTCGACTTGCAACTTTGGCAGTTCCACTGTCACAAGCTCCATAAGAAACAACGAGAAGCAAACGTAAAGTCAAATGTTTTAAGCTTTAAATTGTGCACGGGCCTTTTTATTCCACTCAAGTGGCGAAGGGTAATGTTTTTAGCTCGGCAACTAAAAATTTTTGCCGCCGGTGCGCATTTGGTGTCGCATGTGTAACAGCACTTATCCGTTTACTGTGTAAGTAAATGGGATAATCGCAATTTTCAGAGATTAAATATAACTATTATGAATATTACTAAAGGCTATTCACGATAAAGTGAGCACTTTTGAAAGCGACCGTAGAAAAAAGTAACTTCCCTTCCCTGCAAGTATTTTAACGGGCGCAACGAGTGGCATGTGCCCAGTAAAGTTGGTAACGATGGAGGGGAAAGTAGTTCCATACATTAACGTCGAATAAAAAGTGTTAGGTAACCATTTGTGAAAACTGAAATTATTTCTTTTCCTCTTTGTTTTTTTAATGTGTATTAAGTATAAGAATGAGCAGATTTGTAACATATTTACTTATGTAATAATTCGCAGTTTCACTTGACCGACGCATGAATAAAGTGATGAGGCCCATGGCAACGTTCATTTTACATAAGGCGGAAGAACACACAACGTGTATACACGTAGAGCTTAAGCAGTGCTTTCAAAAGTGCTCACTTTACCGTGAACGGCCTTTATTTGTCTTGTTTCATAACTTACGTAAAGAATAAACTTTGTTCTTCGCGCTAGATTGGAAATGTAACGAAATATGTCCACGTGTTGTTTAACTTTCTCTCGTAAAACTGGATTGTGCAAAACGTTGACTAACACAATGTCTTTGTTTACATACGATAAGTTTGTTTACATACAACTGAGTGCGCACGACATACGTGCGCACTCAGTTGTAATTATATTTTGTATGAGAACTATTTATCACTAGGCGCTACCAACACAGATAGTTTCTCACTGTTTTTCTTCATATTTAATTTAAATGAATTATTATAATTTATGGAAAAATACCGGTGAAACTTCAGTTTAGCGAAAAATAAGATACTTTCGTGTTAACAGAGGAATAAAACGCTTCTAATGCGTGGTGTATCTAGAAAATAACTAAAGACGTCATACATGGGGTGATTTTTCAAATTTTTGATTAAAAAAGTGTGGGGAAACCGCGAGTAGACTATATGCCAAATTCTCGCATAAGAAATCTCGTTTGGTTTCTGACTTGAGTAGAATATAAACCTTACGTGGGGCCTTATTTTGTAGCTTAAGCATGCTGTTAAAATGCCTTAAAATCATTAAGCCCCATATAAGTTTAATTACTCCAAGAGTGTCACTTCTATTGAATTAAGAATAATTTCAGCTTTTTCATAATAATCAGGTAATATCAGTGTGTTTACTATGGAATATTACTGCCCGGTCTGTGGACTAGCTGGGCAGGAGAACAACTACCAAACAAGCAAACACCTAATATTTAAACTAAAAGAATTAAAATCCTATGTGTGTCTAGCTCAGTTGACGTGACTCCATCTCTCGGGTTTGCCGCAGGCATAACTTGAACTGATCTGCTGGCTAATAATGGTAGTGCTTATCTGTTTCAATGAGGTGCGAAGATCCAGGCATCCTTACAAATGTAGACCTCTCAAAACGAAAAACACACAACTCCGTTAATTTCTGTAGCAAGTATTTTTAAACCAAACCTATTTTTAGCTTGTTTTTTTCACCATAGACATCATGCATGCATTATGCGGACGTTGGCTTCTATCTTCTAGAAATATGAACTATATTTACAATGATTAGTGACCATTCAGAAGGCGCTCTTCTGGCTAAAAACTATAAACATTGAAGAAACAGAATTAATCACATAATGAGACCAAAAGAAATAAAATGAAGTTATAGTTACAAAAATTAATGAAACGTTCCAACCAATTAAAATCATAGCCTTATACAATTTTAAACTGCCACGATACATTCTACGTACAACTTCCTAGTGTGAGAAAGAAAACATAATAATATTTTTAATGAAAAATAAGAACATTTCTTGACATAGATACTTATGTCCAAATTCCTTAAAAAAAATATATTACACACGTAGTAACCAGTATCTAGATATGGAAACACACATACATTGTAGTGTGAAATAAGAAATAATAAACATTAAATATATTAATAAAATGTGTACATAACTGATGTGTAAATTAGGGTGTTACAATGCTTAAAGATACTCATTGCGAGCACCTTTATAATGACAGCTAAAATGATACAGTCGAAATAACCATTACAATTACTGTATACAAACATATAACCATTATTGTAAAAATCCTGTGCTAGAATAAAAATAATAACACCGGATATTTTCATTTGTTAGATTTTCGTTTTCATATATGGACGTTTTTACGAACAGTTATTTGAATTTTGTCTCGTTTAAGGTGCCCAACATGTTAAATATTTCAAACTCGTTAGTAAACAGTCGCGATGTATTCAGAAGAATTAGGTCACCTATTGCATTTCTCATTTTCACAAACCTCTTACCAAATAAACACACTAAAAGAAAAAAATAATAATTGGAGTTAGAAGTATGTTCAGCTTCGGGACAGGAAATGTACAGTTATGAAAGTGAATGTCTCACTGGCGTGGTAATAAGAGTGGATTCTGATTGGTATTATACGCGTAGGATGTTGTAAAAGAATGTTAAAAGTTCGCCAACTCGCTAATGCAGTTGTACATTGGCATGGCAGGTTATGGGTACTGTTATTGGTTTGGTTATGATTATGCCGGTTGTAGTACGGCATTTACTTTTAATATGCTTGTGTGATATTCTGTTACGCACCTATTTATTGACATCTTTATAATGTCGCAAAGGTGTGGCAACGATGCTGAAATCGACAATCTGCTTGTTGCATCACATGTTTATTTTCCGGTTATTACAGAGTATCTGGTGTCACATATTCCGTTAACACAGTAAATTTTAATTGGTAAGCACCGTTTGCTTCTCAGTAGATTTCCGGATAACACTTTGAGATTACTTCCCTGTGTAATACAAGCTTTCAGATGGTCCGAGTTCATTTTTAACAGCATGAGACCGCAACACTTAACCCGAGTTCATTTTTAACAGCATGAGACCGCAACACTTAACCCGAGTTCATTTTTAACAGCATGAGACCGCAACACTTAACCCGTGTTCAAGTCCTTTGTCTGTATCGCGGTTACGTTAGAGAGAAGCCTTAGAGTGTATCATTAGCAACAAATGAAATATACTTTTTTTAATGTATTCAAGGCACCTTTTTTTTTTGTGTGCGTAAATATAACATACAAATACTTATCCTCTTCGGAACATTCTAATACATACTTTTTTTTTTTTTTTCCTCGGGTGTAAGTTTTCTAAAACTAACCCCAGTAAGTCGACCATTTTCTTTCCACTCGTTCATAGACACTTTGTTGGTCTCTCTTTATGTAAACAGTCAGAGACATTCTAAAGACCGTCACGGCGGCATTTTGAGGTACAGAATACTAGTTCACATCGTTACGGTAAAATGAGCACTTTTGAGGCCCTAGTTACTTTTTTTTTCTTTTCGGCCATTTTTTGTTATCCTTCCGCCACTTATTACAATAAATATTTCCATGTAAGTAATACACGCAGTGAATATATTTCACCGGACTCAAAAGTCAATGTCTAACAATACAACATGATATGTGACGTGTTCTCAGAAAAGGTACCTTAGGATAAAAACATACGTTTTTCAGGAGGTCCAAAAAAAGTTTGAAGTTGCAAAAAGTATCGTTTTCGAGATATTAACGGATGCGACTTATTTCAATGAATTCCTCGTAGAACTATCTATACTAACAGCCCAAACCCGAAAACGGTTTTTCATCGTAAGGCGCCATTTCTGAGAACGAATCACATATATTTATTGACTAATGCAAATCCTTAACACTCACATTTGTAATAGGCGTACGATCCTCTTTAGTAATATAACGGAGACACGCCCTCTTGTTACGAACACTCTGCACGTCCAGCACAGGAAAATAGGAGCGTAATACATCATCAACCTCACGCAACGGTAGCCGCTCACATTAATGGGGCATCCGAAATACATCTTCCAATTAAAAGGTGAAAATGTTTCACTTTCAGAACCCATCTCAGATTCAGCTTGGTAAGATTTATTTCGAAACTCACTCGTTAATATCCGCAACAGTGCGGATGTAAATAGATGAACCCATCTGCCTTACCGCAGTCATACCGCAGCACGTCGCAAGACCTCCGAGTCTCCGTGTCGCAGATGACGCTGTCGGCTCTGGTCCCCGCATATATCACACCTCAAAATTATTGAATCACCTCGCCTGGAGCTGCAGCAGCAGGAAATCCAGGTCGCCTAACACAAACTCAGTGTTTAGAAACACAATTGAAAAGGAATCAGGTGCGATGCCACGACCCATCATCGAAATAAACTCTCGGGCCTCTAAATACGACGTCCTCACGGTTTCATGGCTGCCGGCAGAAGGAGGGCGAATTCAGGGCTTACACACCCACGCCAAGCATGAATGCGGAAGTCCCGAACCTCATTTTTATCAGCTCAACCGCGATTGGCTGATAACAATAAAGTTTGAATTCGCCTCCCTTCATACCAAAAACCACGTGCAATCTCATGTTAATAATCACACGTAAAATTCGATCATTAAACTTGCAGACATAATACTGCCTGGCTCATGATATATAATGTCGCCACAGGTAAGCATTAAGTCTTGAAAATTACGTGAGTACAATGAAAATGGGGCTATATATGTTTATTCAAATCAGTTATGCACACAAGTGGACACATTAACCTTTAAACATGCCTTTCAATGTCAAAACAATAACAAGTTAGTGTTGGTAAACACGCCACTCAGTGTCAATTCTCAACAAAATAAAGTATTTTTTTTTTAGTTCCAATGTCAATATAAACATAATATTACGTTTGATGTGTGTTGCAGACAAAATTTAAAATAAATAAGTCTGGCTGTAAACTACTTTGCATGAGGTTTCTGCAGTGCGAAGCACTACATTGGTAATTCACTTTTTCTCTGAAAGTTTAATGCCTAGTAGATAGGCAACATTACTGACAGTCTAGCAGAAAGGGTGTAGTACCACGAGGCGCTAATTGAATACTCATCCCCACGTACCAGTAAATGCATTCCAAAACGAATTGCTCACGAAAATAACATTTTTATATATGAATACATTAAAAACCGGAACAATTTTTTTGATAGCTGCAATCAATGCATACCCGATTCTTGAACGAAAATTGATCAAAGGTTATAACATAACCATGAATTCAGGCAGTGCATTTTTTGCATGCCTCACTGGTACTTATGAAACTGTGCATTAGCCACTGAATAATAATACACGCAGATAAATCATTTACCTGTTTGGGTGCAGGGGAGTGTAAAAAGAGCAAGGAACTGCTCATTTTTCGTCAGTCAGGTTCCACTGTGACCATTTTGATTTTTATTGGCTTTGAAATTTTAAGTTTCATAAAATTTGAAACATTCCAGAAAAACTAAATGTTTCCTCAGTGTCGCAAACCAACCTTAAAGGTTAGTTTGTGACACTGTGAACATAGTTTGCGACACATAGTAAAAATACGACATTCGTATATTTTAAGTTACTGTTTTCTATGCTCCACCATCACTTTCGTAGGGTTATCATATGGATTTCTTTGCAAAACTGAAACTGCCATAAAAAAATATTTTGAAACTAATTATTTTTTAATATACTTCAATGTTTGTAAACTGATTGATTAACAAAATCAAAACATTATTGCAACAAAAAATTACAATTAATAATCACTCGTCTAAATAAATTATATTAGTCATGTATCTACAGGCGGACTATTGAGTGAAAATTACCGACAAGACATCACAATTTTGACATATTTACTTTCTTGATAATTTTTTTTTTTTTTACTGGCGCATGAATAAAGTGATCAGACCCGCTAAAATGCTAATTTTACATAAGGTGGAGGAATACACAACGTCTATACAAGTATATCTTCAGCAGGGCTTTCGAAAGTGATCATTTTACCATGAGCAGCCTATACTGCGCATACCAAAAAATTACGAGATTTCAACGCGTAAGTTAAGCTCAAAAAAGTGCTCACTTTACAGTGAACAGTACTTTTGAGTAAGTTGTGACCTGAATACGTTACAAGCAAGCTACGCAAAATCTTACTTTTCTCGTGAAAGGGCGGGGTTTTGTTTTAAAACCAAACATAAAAAAATGAAATATTATAATTTTAACACGTGAATTTGAAGGTTCCGGAGGTAGTTCTTAAACTAACGTTGATGACGTTCGCAAAAGACGAAAATATGCCAGAGTCGCAATGACCTCGGAACACTGAGGCCTCGTTCCAGTTAGTTTGGTTTTTAATTTTTTTAATTTGCATTTCGTAAGGTATTTGAAATGTTTTGTACAAAACAGCTTGGCTGTTTCCATATAAATTTGAAATTATTTTTAAATAAAAAAATTAAGAGTTTTAAAGTAAATGCGCATCTTAATTTAACCGTGCTTAAAGCACTGTTCAATATTTAACATCAGCAGGGTAAAATGGCAAATACGTTAAATTATCGTTACACAAAATGGAAACATACAAATTCAGCAAATTTTTCGACATCTTAAATCTCTTAATAATTATGATGAGTGTGAACACATTTTTGATGCGTTCTCAGAAAAAGTCCCTGGTTTGGGCCATTTGTGTAGACATTTCTACGGCGAATTCAATTAAACAAGTCACAGCCTTGTAGCGTTTATATTCTCAGCATGTTCCGTTCGTATCTCGGAAACGATCATTTTCGCATTTTCAACCTTTATTTGGCCCTCCAGATAAACTGACGTTTTCACCCCCGAAGGTGCCTTTTCTGAGAACGCGTCACATTTGTCTAATACAGTAATTGCAGTGGTATGCGTATTTAACACTTAAAGTAGAAAAATCTTAATGGCGGCTGTTTCTTAGTTTGTAAGCTACGAAATTTTACAAAACGCTAACCATGAATTACGAAAATGCGTGAACTATTTTGCTGACAAAATTAGTTACGTAACCATTTCATTAAAAAAAAAAACCAAAAGGGAACAAATTGGATCCATAGACTAAAGATGAAGTAGACGTGCACAACGTTGACTCGCCCCCGTTGCCAGTACAACTATCAAAGTCACATGGTTATAGGCTATTCAAAGTAAAATGAGCAGTTCTGAAAACCCTGCTTAAAATTTTCTTGCATCCACGTTGTGTACTCTTCCGCTTTATGCAAGATTAAAATTGTAATGGGCCTCATCACTTTATTCATACGACGGTCCAGTGAAACTATGAAACTATTGGAAAAAGTAAATATTTTGCCAATCTGCTCATTTTTTACACTTCGTTGCATTAAGAAAAAACAGAAAGCGAACGAAATAATTTAAGTTATCAGAAATGGTTACCTAATACCTTTTATTCGACATTAAGATAAGGAACTACTTTTCCATCCATCGTTACCAACTTTACTGGGCGCACGTCACTAAGGGTGCTTGTTAAAATATTTGCAGGTAGGAAGAGTGACTTTTTCTAAGGTTGATTTCGAAAGTGCTCACTTTATCGTGAATAGCTTTTAAGAGTGGTGAACATGTGAGTCTAAGTTTTAATTTTCAGCAAACCCACTCTTTAACGTGAACAAAACACTCGACCAGCTTTAATATAAATCAGCTCCACTGCAAGTGCACAAAGATCTCCAAGCACATACCTGTGTAAACAGTCATATAACCTCAAATCCTATCTATGTTGTTTCTGAATGTGCTGCCGGTAGAAAAGCAGTTCCGAGAGAGGCTACTACTGCTCAGTTCGCAAGCAAACTCGACCGCGAAATTTTTTTTCTGCACTCATATCGTGGGGCCGCGGTGGTTTAGTGGTCAGACTAATCGCCTCCCCCCTGGGAGGGTTCGATTCCCGGCTAGGTCACTCCAGATATTTTCACACGTTGGAGTCGTGCCGGACGATGCCACTGGTCGGCGGGTTTCTTCGGGGATGTCCCGTTTCCCCCTGCCATTTCATTCCGGCGCTGCTCCTCCATATTTACCTCGCTTCACCCTCACTAGCTCTGCAGACCTTGATGAGAAGTCTCTCTATAGGCTGTTCACGGTTAAATGAGCACTTTTGAAAGCCCTCATTAAGATCTACTTGTACTCATGTTGTGTATTCCTCCGTCTTACGTAAGATTAACATTGTCATGGCCTCATCACTTTCTTCATGCGTCGGCCAAGAGAAATTGTGAAATTATTACATGAGTAAATATGTTACAAATCTGCTCATTCTTATACTTAATACACATTAAAAAACAGAGAGCAAAAGAAATCATTTCAGTTTGCACAAATGGTTACCTAACACTATTTATTTGACGTTAAGACATGGAACTATATTCCATCCATCGTTACCAACTTTACTGGGCGCATGTCACTAAGGGCGCTTGTTAAAATATGTGCAGGCAGGGGCGGTGACTTTTTCTAGGGTTGATTTCAAAAGTGCTCACTTGATCGCGGACAGCCTTCACGCCTGAGTTTGTTGGTGCTGTGCAGTGTTCGCGTGCGTGGACGGCTTCTTCGGCGTGGCGGCCATGTCGTGCGTGGTGGGACTGCTGAAGGGCTCCATGGTGGTCAACCTGTCCCTCACCATCGCTGAGCACTGCAGCCTCGACCGCTTCGCCGCCGCCTACAGCCTCTACATGGTCATCAACGGCCTCATCACCGTCACGGTCGGCCCGTTAGTAGGTGGGTGCTACTCACGGACTAAACATGGGGCAGACCCGTTATGTTCGTCTTTTGTGCATGTCCCCAACACTGACCTACCCAAACTGTCAAAGTCACATGGTCAAGAATGATGAACGTGTTCGTTTACGTCTTCATTTTAAATGACAAGTAATATTGCAATAATAAGATACTTTCACCAAATCCAGTTTAATAAAACTGCGTTGCTAATTGGTTAGTGAAAGTTTGAAAACACCTCAAAGCCCTAGTTCATTTAACAGTGTTCTAACCTTAAATCCAGTCCAGACCGTTTTCGGTAGTCTTATAGGCAGGAAAGCAGTTCAATGTTGGAACATGGCAATTGATTGTGCGTGGCCAATGATATCGGTCTACCTCATCTTTAATCTATGGTACAACTATGGGTTGTTCCTATTCGATAGGTGGCATGGTAAACCGAGCCTGGCAATAGCAATACACTCATGTGAATTTTTTTGCTGTCAGATAAATGTTATTTATTAATGTAACCCGAGTTCCAGGTGTTAACCAATTCAGACCCAGTGTGCGCAGATCGCACGTGAAGTTTACAGGTGTATCTATGTATCTAAATTCGACCGACAAACTTCAGCTGTAGGTTTTAATCACGAAAAAAATAATTTGAAAAGTGAATACTAAGGTCGGTGCACATCTTTGAAGTTGGATCTGGAACATTTGTTTATTGTATATATTGGAGATAATATTCAAGAAGGAACACTGATTATCTGGATAATGGCTAACTGAACGAGGATCTTCAAACACCACAACACTCGTGGCTGTTATCAAATTATATCATGTAAATAATTACTGTTACTTCCCCTATCTCGAACTAACATCCATGTCGCGGTAGCATATTCGGGATTTAAAGACTGGATTATTTATTCTAATGCCACTATTAACAAAAATGTCACCTTGCGTAAATACCCCAAACCTCACAGTTTTCGAGTAATTCGTGTTTTACTTTGAAAATAATATTTAAAAATGCCTGGCAGGTGGGGCACGCACAATGCACAATAATACACATTTGCGGCTATTAAAGAGAGGGGAAGATTCCATAGAGAGGTACAATACAGTGGTACTGTAATAAATCTTTTTCTTCTGCTACAACTTCAAATATGTGTAACTCCCTTGGAATTAATTTTAGACCACATGACGTATATGTGTTTTCAACTTATTTTCTTCGTGATTGACGTACGCCCGAAGTTTGTCGGTCAAATCTCGATACAACCTGTATATCTGGTCGGCACTGTAAACTGCGAGATGCAGCCATGCGAGATGTCGAGCACAAAATCGGGTTCGATTTCCGGTCCGGCCATCTTGATTAGTATTGTCTAAATTTTATTTTATTTTATTTTTTTTTTGTGAAACAGACGATTTGTTGGCCTAAGTACAGCACGCTTCAAAAATATCTTATTTGCAAATAATGAAACATAAAATTACTGTGGGTCTGATAGGGTTAACATCAGGGGTTCAATTTAACTTAACGCAATACTATTCTTGCAATTTTTTTGTTTATTTGTTTATATTTATAGCTTACAGATAGGATTTAATATTAACATTCAGACATTATTACGTACAGAACTGCTATACAGAATTACTAAAAATAGCATGGACTTATTTAAGTCTGTACTTTCTCATGTCAGACTTAAAAAGAATAAATCATCAGTTAATTTTTATGAAGGATTGCAGATACAACAAAAGCAACACGGGCAAAGTATTATGGACTTAAAAATATTTCGTATTATAAGCCCTAAAACCTGACACTCCTCGTTTCCAAAAATCTGATCTGAAAAGTGAGCTACGGTAAAACAAATATAATTCCAAGATGGAAGGTATACTATAATCTGCTCACGGTTAATTGAGCGCTTTTGAAACCAACCTCTGAAAAATACCACTGCCCCTACTTGCATACATTTAAACGGGCACAATGACTGATATGCGTTCAGTAAAGTTGGTAACGACGGAAGGAAAATAGTTCCTTGTCTTAACGTTAACTTAAAAATGTTGGGTAAACTTTTTTGAATACTGGAACGCTGGTTTTTTTTTTTTTTTCTGCGTGTAACGGAAAGAATCAGCAAATTTGTAACGTACTAGTCTAATAATTTCGCAGTTTCACTTGAGTGACGCATGGCTAAAGTGACCAGGGCTATGACGATGTTACTTTTATGGTGTAAGAATACACCACATATATGCAAGTAGATCTTAAGCAGGACTTTCAACACTCAGAGAAACGCCAACAATAAATTGGTTTGTATAGGGACAAAAATTAATTTAGTTTCCCCAACAAAATATTTTGTTGAGTAAACAAAACTTGAAAAGCAACAAAATTAATTTTCTTCGCCTGAAAATAATCTTGTTTGAATAAACAAAAGCTCTGTGTTGGGCCAAAATAAGTTATACTAGCGACAAAATATTTAGTTAAATTAACTGTACATATCTGTTTGGCCAGTCATTTGATTAGTTCGATAAAAAAACCGTTCGAGAGTTTGTTTGCATTTTTGGTGACAAGTAGGGCATTAACAGTGTTAGTGCTTTTATTGATGCGTAATAATGGCATAAAGATCATGGTAAAACAGGCTCAAGGGAAAATGAAAATTGAAATGTTTATTTACGCACGTTGTCCAGTATTTCAAATGTATCTGTTTCGAAGCATTCCAATTTTACCTGTTGACAGTTTAGCTGATGTTGCTTACGACGTATCGCTCAGGCGCAGGTGATCTAGGTTTAAATCTCTACCAGGTTTCTTTTCTTTTTTATATTAACCGAAAGTGTTTAATGCACGTAGACCAAAACAAATTTTTAGTTGCATCAACCAAATATTTGTTTTGGGCAACCAAATAAAACAACAAAATAATTTGACTACGATAAAAAAATATTTCATTGTATCTGCACAAAAAAATTAATTCGGTTGCACCAAACAAACTTTCTTTGATTCCACGAAACATTTTTGTCGGTGAAAATCGGCTAGTTTATAGTGAACAGCTTTCACCACCTAAATCGGTTGAGTTGAGTTGAGAGATTTGGGTGGATCTTAACACCGAGGTCTTGCTCTCAAGACCTCTTTGTTAAGAGCAGGCCAAATCTATCAACTCAACCCTCAACAACGAGGTCTTGAGAGCCGATGAGGGTGAAATGAGGTGAAAATGGAGCAGTGCTGGAATGTAAGGACAGGGGGAACGGGAGACCCCCGAGAAAACCCGCCGATCAGCGGCATCGTACGGCACGACTCCTACTTGTGGAAATTCGGGAGTGACTGGCCGGGGAATGAACCCGGTTCGCCTTGGTACGAGGCGAGCAATCTAACCACTCAGTAACTTTGTGGCCCCCCGCCTTAATCGGCGATTCTAAATGTTGCTTGTTGTTTTTTTTTTTTTTTTTTTTTCCTTTGCAGGTGTGGTCAGGGATCGTAGCGACAGCTTCCCGCTCTGCATCCACGCTCTGTCGGCTCTGATGTTGCTCTGCGTGTTCGGCTGGCTCATCGAGTACTTCGTTGTGTGGTACCGCTCCCATCGTCATAACCTAGCCCACGCCATCAAGAACCGCCTGTGCTGACGTCCGTCGATGACTCCCGACTGCTTCAACAGACTACTACTTCGACTGCACTCGAATTATCTTCTTCCCTGAGGACCAAAGACCATTTCTCAAAGCCCGATACACACACACACACACGCTGGGGGGAAAATATGGTTGTAGAAATCTGGAATCTAATTTCTGTTCTCATAACCCGTAGAGACTCTTAATACAGCGAGAGCAATCAACTGGGTTTTTTGGTATCATCAAAATTGTCTTTTCCTGCTCAGTGATACCGACATAACCTTGATGGTCATGTCTACGATTATTTCTGCAACTGTATGAATATAGTTCCTACGGCAGAGAAGTTAGCCCTTCAACAGAGCTAGGGTCGCGGTGGCTGAGCGGTTAGCCTACTCGCCTCTCACCAAGGCGAGCCGGGTTCATTCCCCGGCCGGGTCACTCACTGATTTTCGCGTTAGGGAATCGTGCCGGACGATGCCGCTGGTCGGCGGGTTTTCTCGGGGATCTCCCGTTTCTACCGCCCCTTCACTCTGGCGCTGCTCCATTCTCGCATCAGACAACCTCGTCGGCTCTCGAGACCTCGCTGTTCAGAGCCGCTCAAATATCATCACTCACTCACTCACTCAACGGAACTACTGCAGCGATGTTGAAAATTGTTCTCCATACAACTAGCATTGTAACAAACTACCGGAAGTATTTTGCTGATAGTACTGAAGTTCCGTCGCCACTGCTCGGAAACCCAACTACAGAAATTATCTGTTGTAACTTCTCTGCTGACATTTCTGGTTGCATTAACCGCAATTGTATGCTCGATTCCGTACTTAAAATATGCACTCTTTAATTTCAGCCACGGAATCCTGCGTCAGACAACCCTACACTCTAAGAAATTTTTTGGGAAGTTTACCATACCAGTGTATACGCTTAGCTAGGAAACGGTACTGGTAATCTTTCCCCTATGCATTCATTGTACCGTTCCTAGATGAGGAGTAGGCCATAGTATGTTCGTGTGCACGGTCTAGGGTCCAGAGCCAGCTGACCGCCATCTTGGAATTTTCTCCCAAAATCTCTTCTTTTACCCCAAAAATCAATTGATAAATAAATTATTTTACCCGGAATCGGCCATTTTCACCTTGAAATAATTATTTTTTTTTCAATCAAAACTTCTCTCTTTTACCAAACATCGATCAGGATCTATGACACTTGAAAACAAAAACCCGAGACAAATTCAATAGATTCATAAAATTTAGCATGCTGGAGGCCAAGCGAGCTATCGACGCTTATATTCATTGACATAAAAAACTGAAATTTTATAAGTAATAAAAAAATGTTTCTAATCAACGGTATACCTACAAGCATGATGCGGGACTTTAACTACATGCATAACTTATAAAATATATATTGTTTGTTAAAAATTTAAATCTTTGCAATTATAAATATATTTCTACAATTTAATTATATAATTTTACATATAGTACAATGATACTTTATGCAATATTATACCTAAAATTTATTTCCCTACCTTTTAAAAATTATAATTATAATCTGGAAAATTAGGTAAACATGAAATGAAACACAACATATATTTTTTACACACAATTAGTGTACACATAATAAAATAAACATAATCAGCAAAAAATTAATTATCTTTCATTAATCTTCTTCGAACATAGTACAAATAACATATTAGTTTTAATCTACAGGTTTTCAATTATTATTTTAGGGCATCTCGTAAAAGGCTAAGCAATTAACCTATGCTTGTAAGCTCAAGTGCTCTACGAATCGCCCTTCACCACAAGCAGCAATACTTGTCTCCGATTCACCATATCTCACATTATCATTGCAGTTCAGACTGGCTCATCAACACCAGGTCTGCCGGTGAACGAACCAGCGTCAGCGGCCTTGGGAGTACACCTTGCCGGACGACGACAGCGACGTTGGCGAGTACCTATGTGCCGGCTCGTTACTGGAGCTGGAGGCACATCTGCAGGAAGGTGCAGCATCGTCTTTCGTGGAACTGCGTATGGTCACATGGTGTCTACGAGACGTTGACCGACTTCTGGTCGTCCGGCTCGAGGCTTCAACAGTCTTGACTGGTGGCTGCGAGTTTCCCTCTGTGCAATCCGTGGCGATCGCTTTCGGGCATGCAGAAAAATTCACCACGTCATCAATGCTGGCGGGAAGATGTGTCGCTGGGTGACTGTGAAAAAACAGCGCACTTTCCAGGCTCACAACATGCTACAGCCTGCCGGCTTGATTCGTACGTTAAGGAAAAGTGCGAAAATCTCCAATGCTGCATGCCGCTACCGTCACAACTCTCTGTGTACGTGTGTAAGTAACCGGTGTATCCCGAGTAGCTGTATTCGGTGATGGAGTGATGGGTTTGACACTCACATGTACATTTGCAGGGCGAAAAAATGCATACATCTTCGTCTGGTGTCTGGTGTCTAAGAGGCCGACTGACTTTATACGCATTATAATATAAGAGTATGCAAACCCTATGACGTCACACTGACTTTGAACCAATCGTATTGCATCATTGATACATTGTTTGGACACCGACCAGCCAATCGCCGAGTTGCCACGTGATTGCATTGTGACATCACGTGCGTGGACAGGCAGGGCACATGACCTTGTCAAACTAAAAACATCTGTGCTTGCGTGGGAAGAGCTGTGCTAGCAGTTCTGCACCTGCGAGATGTCAGGTAACTGCATGTATACATGCTTCCAGGTCGTTATAGCACCTGCATGGTGTCGGATAGCATAAGTCAGCATGCGCGTGGGAAGAGCTGTGTTAGCATGTTCGCAGGTCTGCGCCTGCACAGTGTCAATTAACTGCATGTGTATGTGCTTTCACGTCGGTTTTATAATCCACATGGTGTCAGATAGCCTAAGTCAGCACATAGCAATGTTAGTATTTTTACAGGCTTGCACCTGCATAGTGTCAGGTAACTGGAGTCTGCACTCGTGTCGAGACTAAGAATAATTTTTAACCTTGTATTAGACTTCGAGATATTCCCACTTCATCTAGAAAGTGTAAAATGTTTCCCTTGTGTAGGGCCTTAGAATATTTCTGTGTGTTGGGACTTTGTTACTCACACTGAACTTAAAAAAATTATATTTATACACTATGTTGAATGTGGACTATTTCCTACTGCTAATTAAGTAAGGCAAGTTCTGTCCCTTGCATTTGTTTCTGGTAACCATATTACTTTGTATGGGCGTAGGGTTTGTCACATTAAAAAAACCTATATTTATTAATCGATTTTAAAATTTAGTCAATTTTAAATTTTTTTAATTGTACTTTAATTTACGTATAGTACAGCGAAACTATGCAAAAGACTAGCGTTAACTTACGACAGTTCCGGTCTCTATTTATATAAGTGAATAAACCAAACACTGTCATACGAGTAGCGACCGCATGCACAAGTGAGATAAAATCATTTTATGGAACAGCATCTACCGACAATTTTTTTGGCATTGTTTGTTATAATTTAAATACCAGTAGTGTTAGGCCCTTGAGACTTAGAATGTAAACAGTCTTAACTTTCATGCTCTTCTATCCCTTACACCTTTAAAGCGGTTCTACGAGTACTCGACCATTAACGATAAGATATGCATATAGAATGATAGTAAAGACTTTAATATAAAAATGCATGGATATTTGAAATGTATACATGGAAAGATTCGGTGGATTGGTGTAAAGATTGTGAAAGATTGGGTGGATTGGTGTAAAGATTGTGAATAATTGGGTGGATTAGTGTAAATATTGGTAATTGTTGGGTGAATTGGTATAAATAATGTGAAAGATTGGGTGGATTGGTGTAAAGACTGTGAATGATTGGGTGGATTGGTGTAAAGATTGTGAAATATTGGGTGGATTGCCATAAAGATTGTGGATGATTGGGTGGATTGCTGTAAAGATTGTAAATGATTAGGTGTATTGGTGTAAATATTGTGAATGATTGGGTAGATTGGCGTAAAGATTGTGAATGATTGGGTGAATTGGTGTAAATATTGTGAAAGATTGGGTGGATTGGCATAAAGATTGTGGATGATTGGGTGGATTGCTGTAAAGATTGTAAATGATTGGGTGGATTGGTGAGAAGATTGTGAAAGATTGGGTGGATTGGGGTAAATATTGTGAAAGATTGGGTGGATTGGTGTAAATATTGTGAATGATGGGTGGATTGGACGATTGAAGGTCAGCATGAGCACTAAAGTTAAGAATGTTTACATTCCAAATCTCAAGGGCCTTACACTATTGGTATTTAAATTATGACAAACTATGCCAATAAAAGTGTTTGGTAGATGCTGAACCATGCCATGATTATATCATACTTGTGCTTGTGATCGCTACTCGTATGATGGTGCTTTGTTTATTCACATATACATGCATTCAATAAAATCCAAGTACGATAGTAATGCCTGCAAAACAGTCGAGATGATGAATAATTTTCAGATTCTGACATTGTGTAGTATTTAGTCGAAGAGAGGAGACTGGAAATGTCATAAGTTAATGATAGACTCTTGCATAGTTTCGCTGTAATTTACTTATATTTAACTACAATTAAAAAAAATTAAAATGAAATTAATTTTAAAACTGATTAATAAATACAGATGTTTTATTTGCCATACCCTACACCTATAAAAAGTAATGTGATTATCAGAAACAAATTCAAGGGGCAGAACTTGCCTTACTTAACTCTTATATTATAATGCATATAAAAACAGGAGCATCTCTCTACCTTCAGTAGACTTCTTAGACGCCAGACACTAGACGAAGCTGTATGAATTTTTTCACCCTGCGAATATTTATATGGGTGCCACACCCGGTCATTTTATCATCGAATACAACTATTCGGGACACACCGGTTACCTTCACACGTGCACAGAGACTTGTGATATTCCCGCCAGCATCGAAGACGCGGTTTCTTTTTCTGCACGCATGAATGCGATCGCCACGGATTGCACAGAGGGAAACTCGCAGCCACCAGTCAAGAATGTTGAAGCCTCGAGCCAGACGACCAGAAGTCGGTCAACGTCTCGTAGGCGCCATGAGACTATCTGCAGTTCGACGAAAGACGATGCTTAGACTTCCTATAGACGTGCTTCCAGCTCCAGAAATGAGCCGGCGCCTACTCGCCGATGTTGCTGTCGTCGTCCGGCACGGACTCCCGAGGCTGCTGATGTTGTTTCCGTCACCGGCAGACCTGGTGTCGATGAGTCGGATGATAATGTGAAGAATGGTTACTCGGAGACAAATATTGCTGCTTGTGATGACGGCCTTTGTACTGACCCTGCGATTCGTAGAGCACTTCTGCTTACCGCTATAGGTCAATTGCTTAGCCTTTTACGAGATGCCCTAAAATAATAATTGAAGACCTGCTGACTAATAATAATATGTAATTTGATCTCTGTTAGAAGCAGATTAATAAAAAATCATTTATTCTTTACCGATTATGTATATTTTGTTATGTGTACAATAAACTGTGTGTAAAAAATATATGTTGTGTTTTATGTCATGTTTATCTAATTTGCCAGAAAATAATTAAAATTCAAAAGGTACGAAAATCTATTTAATTTTAAAAATCGTATAAAGTACCTTTTGTACTACATGCAAATTTATATAATTAAATAATAAAAAATCTTTTAAATTGTACAAATTAAAATTCTTATAAACAATATATATTTAATAAATTATGCATATAGTCAAAGTCCCGCATCATGCTTGTAGGTATACCGCTGGTTGGGAACATTTTATTTAATAGGTTGGAAAATTAGAGTTTTTTTTTATGTCTTTAAATGTAAATGCCAGTAGCTCACTTGGCCTCCAGCATCCTGACTTTCATGATTTTTTTTCTCGGGTATTTGTTTTCAAGGGTCAAAGGTCCTGACCGATCCGCTTGCCCTGACCCAAAGTCAAGTGGGTCGATAACCTGTCTCACCCACTCTGGAAATTTTTTCACAAATTTTTTGGAAAAACAGGGATATTCGAGTGAAAATAACTCATTTCAAGGTGATAATGGCCGATTTTGGGTAAAATAATTGATTTCTGAAGTGATTTTTGCAGTAAACTATGAATTTTTGAGCGAAAATTCCAGGATGGCTGTCAGTCGGCTCCGACCCCTAGACCCCTAGACCCTAGACCCTAGACACTGCGCATGAACATACTATGGCCTACTACTTACATTTGCTCAGGAAAGAGACAAATGCGTAAGGAAGGTCCCAGTTTTGTGTAGTAGCGACGCTAAACATTCCTATATCTGCAACTTGATGTGAAGTATCATTTCTATTCAGTGTATAGGTTAAAATCTTCCATTAAAGTTTAGGAAGAATACCAAAAAAAAATTGTACAGTATATAATTGTTTACACGAAAATCCTGGACATAAACAAAAAAATTGCATGCCCTACTGCGGAAAAATATCTAGGGTAAACCCGGATTGTACTGTATCAGAATACATTTCACTCTGTATTATTTTAACTTACCGTTCATCAACACGCGGCAAATATGAAGACTTTATATTGTTTCAGCAAGCGTAGCATATGCACAGAAACGGCAATGAAAAAAAAGTGGACTGTATCTTAACTGTCAAATTTAATACAGTGTTGTCACTGCTATCGTGCTCAATTGCTGTTCATAACTGCCGAGACACAATTTGTACAGTTTTAAGTCCGGAATTGAGTAAAGAATTGGGTACATTGTGTATCGGCCTTTTTTATACTCGCAGGCTAAAGATGAAGTAGACCGATCTCGCTGGCGGTATAAGTATTTTACTCGTGTAATAGAGCGTGTTAATCAAAAATTAAGATATAAACAAACACTTTCAACACTGTTGACCATGCGACGTTGACAGTTGTGTAGGATTGGGGTAGGTCAATATTGGGTACATGCGCAGAAGACGAATAAGTGGTCTACCTCATCTTTAGTCTATGGTTATACTTGAAGAAATGATGCCTCAGTAATGAACATAGTGCTCGACCATGCACACCACACTGAAAAACGATTGTACGTCAAAAATAACTCAGCGAAGTTCCTACAGTAGTAACGAGCCAGTATAAATATTTTTTTTTTTCAACCACCTGAATATGGTCAAGAACGGTTAACGACTGTCAATGTGTGAACTGCATCACAGCGTGTTTGGAAAACACAAGTCTATAAATAAAAGTGTCATATTACATTTTTGCTTAAAGCAGAAAAGATTACAATGAAAATTGTCTCTCGTGCGGCAGTTATTATTTTGAAACCTGTGAAGACGCAGGCACAAAAGCCATTATCAGCCTATTTTATTTACATACATGCATCTTGAATTGAGTAAGAAAATTTCGCAGGAGATTAGAGTGAACTTTTCCAGTGCGACGTGTCATTTAATAATTATTATTTATATAAGTCTTTACCTTTTCTAGGACTTTCCAACAGGAAACAAGGACCTTTATCAAGGAGACTATTTTGAACCCTAGGTTTTAATGTCGTGTATAATTGTACCCATAGAATTTAACGCCATCCTACCGAGTAATTGCAGTTTACATGAAGATTTTTTATTTTCTACGTTATTTCTCTTTATTTTCTTTTCGTCGTTAAAAGCTTTATGGCATGAAATGTGTTTCGTTATACGGACTGGTTATGTTCATGTAACCAGGTGGAATGTAATTTTTGTCTTTGTGCTCGTTGAATTATTATTATTATTATTATTATTATTATTATTATTTTTTTTTTATTACCAAAATCAGAAAGTGCTGAAATTCTTTTGTGCCATGACATCGATATGCATACTTACGCTGTCTTCGTAAGTTGTCGTGCATAGAGTTGTAAGAAGAGTATACTGGACAGAAAACTTTGAAACAGAAAACTATGCTCTTGCGGCGGCATGGATTAGGTCGTAGAACACGTTGTCCGCATACCATACAAGCTTGTGCAAGCCGGTGGAAGTGTAACTCGAGCATCTTCTGTCAAGACAGCAACCTAACCAGATGTGCCGCTAACTTCGTATCCACGCCTGCACAAGCGTAAATGGAATCTCCACTACTGTTCCGTCACGGATAATTTCTTCAGTGTTCCTATGATGATCATAAACTGTATACAATTTAATTATAATTGTTTGAACAGTGCTGAAGTTACCAGACATTATTCAGAACCACTATTTTACGAAATAGTAAGCGTGGCAATTATTAAACCCGTTAAAAATGAGAGACTAGTTCTTTCATAGAATTATCTCCAAAATGCTTGCTTCCGGGATGAAGATGGTAAGGAGAGATGTTTTAAAGTTGTGCTATGTGGTAACACTTTACGACGAAGGCCAAGCGTGTATTAGAAACTAAATAAAGCATCAAGCTCGCTTTTATTCAGTGGTTTATTCTGATCTATTTCTGTGCAAATAAATATGGGCGCAGACTTGAATTAATGCATTTTCCGTGTACTATTGTATTTGTTGTTTATATTTTTTAGTTTTATTCTTTTCTTATTTACCTGAACGTGCTTTTATACCGCCTATCAAAAATGCAACACATTTGTGTTATGACAATAGTTTTGAGATTTTAATAAGTAATTGTAAGCTTGGGCCAAATGAAAACCGCTTGTTCAATGGAGCTTATTATGTAATATTTTTTGTGTAATGCTTTACGGTAGTTTACCATTGGATGTCACAGAAAACAGCGAGGATTGATTGTTTTGTATAAATAATAAATCACACACGTTTCTTTGAAAATATTTTATTTATAATTTAGTGTAATATAATGCGTTAATAAGTTTTATCAGCCAAATACTCTATATATATATATATATATATATACACACACACACACACACACACACACACACACACACACACACACACACACACACACACACACACACACACACACACACACACACACACACACACACCGCACTTCCTTTCATTTCTTACACAGTCGAACAACAATCTCGCTGCGACTGTGTCATCCAGCTATTGTGTAAGCATTTTTATCTTTAAATGACTCGAGAATTCTCGTACCTGTGTTTTCTGTTCATTATGTGAAACTGTAATATGTTGTTGGCTGAACTATAGAACACTGGCTCATCTGGCTTTATACTTAGATGAGAAAAGTTTTACAAGTGATGTTTTCTATAGTAAGACTACGTTTTGAAAAATTACTGTAACAATGT
The DNA here is from genome assembly GCA_029891345.1 of Dryococelus australis. NCBI lineage: Eukaryota > Metazoa > Arthropoda > Insecta > Phasmatodea > Phasmatidae > Dryococelus > Dryococelus australis. Next base: position 50,607,603 of record CM057003.1, read on the forward strand.
AGATAGTATTGTTCGAAGCAAAAATAAAGCTTTTGTTTCCTATGTGTCTGTCATTGTTATATACATGAGTTTCTTTGAATTGAAAATTGCAGTGGTGTGCAGTATCAGATGTAATATTTCGAATGATATCTTATTATTCTAGTAGTAAGCATGAATAAGTCTAATTAATATTTGAAGAAAAGTCAATAAGCTAAACCCTGTTGCGATTTTAACATGTCTGAATCAAGCAAGCATAGCAAAAGTAACCACAGACAATAGCTTTGCTGCTTAGCGCGCGTAATATAGTAAATCTAGCGATGAATATGGACGTGACTGAAAATGAAACGGAACATTTTATCATTATCTTCCTGCTACCACCGCAAAACATTTACAACGTATAACAATTTAAATAAAGCAAAGTTTACCAAAGCGGGCCCATCCGACAAAACTCTATCCAGTTTTTTAGGGTGGGTCCACTTCAAAAACCCTACTTGGTGTTCTAAATGTTTTTTTTCGTCCAAATTGTTGAACTTTTGCTAATGTATAAAATATTCAGACGTGTTGGTTAAATTTTTTTTTTTTCACAGCAAATAGTTTGACTCGCTATAAACAGGAAATAAGTGAGTAATCTGTACTGAGCAGCAAGCAGTAGACTAAAAATGCTGACTGAGGAGTAGTATATATATATACTAAGGAGTTCCCATTCCCAGTTCCACAAATGAAACTGATTGGTCAAGCAGTTGATATGTAAGGAATTACCCTCTTTAGTATCTAGTCATGAGTTATCTGGTTGCAGACTGTTCACGATAAAGTGAGCACTGTAGAAATGAATCTTACAGAACTGCCACTGCCCCTGAATACATATACGTATTTGAAAAAAGGTGCAGTAAGTGACATTTGCCCAGTAAAGTTGGTAACGATGGATGAAAATAGTTCCATATCTTAACGTCGAATAAAATGTGTTAGGTGACCATTTGTGATAACCTAAATCATTTCTTTCGCTTTCTGTTGTTTTTTTTTTTTTTTTTTTTTTTCCGAAGTGAAAAAATTAGCAGATTTGTATATTTACTTTCCTAATAATTTTAAGTTTTGACGTGACCGTCGCATGAATAAAGTTATGGGCCAATGGCAATGTTAATTTTACATAATGAGGAATATTATACAACGTGTACCCGAGTATATATTTAGCAGGGCTTTCAAAAGTGCTCATTTTACCGTGAACAGCATATAGATACACAGCAATGTGGCAGCCACCTACAAACTGTATTCTACTGAAGTGTCAAAAGAGTTGATACAGGTATTGAAAGTTTTGGTGTTGTTATATAATGGATAATTCAGTTTATTACACGGAATTATGATAGCCTAAATGGGAAGTGTAGTTGTGTTACTTTGTAGCTTAAAAAGTTTTATACAGTCCATTAGGTAAATTAAAACTCCCGTTGTGTTTGCAATCAGTATATCAAATGTGATGTGTCCTTTTGAATTGCAACATTTTGAATACTGTAATAAAAGACATTTTAAAATGTCTTATATTCCAGGAGCCCATCAAATGAAAAATTCCAGCAGTGCATGGGAGTGGATGAAAGTTAGCAAATGGGTGGAGAGAAGTAACGAACATTTATGGTGGTGCAAAATGTAGATGCAAACATTGAGAATTGCTTTAAGTTGCAAGATAAAAAGGACAAAAAAAATCTCAACTACAGTAATGTTCAGCTAGAAAGGTACGGGAGAGTGAAAGTGGAGAAAATCTGCTAGCAGTAGCTCAGTCCTCCTTGACCAAATCGAGTAGATCCCCTTCAACAAACGTTTTCTCATTCACTAACATAGAGTCAGTGATTATGTACTTCAGGCATCTGAAGAGTAAAAAAGAAACCTTGACAAGGCAGTGTCGATGATTTCCTATGCGGCAAATGTACCTTTTAATGTTACTGAACTTGATCATTCCGAGAAGATAATAAGCATACAAATCACCATCTGCGAAATATATCGGTGGGAAGCTTTTGGATGATGCTGCTCAACCAATAGAGCTACATCTGGTATAAAAAGTACAAAATTACATTGTATTTAGTTGACAAAACAACAAAACAATTCAGAGTGCACCGTCATTTAGGAGCAAATATTCCACAATCAGAAGTTTAGATTAACTGAATTATCAATATGTAATGTTCAATTTGTCTACCATGCTGTGTAGTGCATTACTAGAATACCATTACAAATGGCCGAGTTAAAAAAAGTAGACTTTACACTTGCTGATATCTGTGAAAATGTGACTAATGCAGTATGAATTTCTGGCACTTGTAATTGTCAAGCATTAATTTTAATATCTTCGTTTTTTTTTTTTTGCTGATTTTTTACAGTAATGAGGATTTTTTTTTCTGTACAGAAAACTTATATTCCTCTCAACACCTCTGTAGCAAGTTTCCAATGATTTAGGCTTGTGATCCTCATTAAAAATAAATGTGTACTGACGTGTGCAGCTAAGCGCTAGCCCGTTCACCACGTCTTCTGTCAGCACTGCAGTCAACACAGCAGTACCGGAGAGCATTAGCGTCATGCAGTACCCCGTGCTACTCGTGGTAGTACAATTGCATAAGTGTAATAAAGTGTAACTGTGTAAGTTTTCAATGTAGGGTTTGTTTAGTGTATTTTTTCAAAGTGTTTATAAGGTAAGTTCAAAGCCGTGTTCCACGTCGTGCACACTGTGCACTCGTGCAACCAGCATGGATGCCACGTGTGCATCTAACCTGTATGTATTAAATCACCAGTGCAGCGTAACAAGCTAGGGACGGACCCACATGTGTTTGTTTATGTTGCCACGTATTAATTCTTTGGGGGTTCTACAGTGCATATCGTTATTTTTAAAGTGTAATGTGTCAAATATGTTTGTTTACATTGGAGCCACGTGTGTTCCCGTCGCACACTAAAGTGTCACGCCAATGCAGGCTTGTCTTAATATTAATCCAGGATAATGCGTGCTAGGTTATGTACTTGTATGTTTGTTTGCCAGTCAGAATGCCACATGTTCAGATCACGTGGCATTTGTAAATTAAGGAGCGTTGTTATTATGTCACGTGGGCGAGAGCGTACCACGTGGTCTCGTTTGTGTTGACGTTTTGCTACGTAATCTTTTCAGGGTTTGTGTGTGATATTTACAAGGGCAGATGTCACGTGTGTTCTGTTTACTTTATTATCGCATTTTTGGCATGGGTATGCCAAGTCTGCACACAGATAACTAGGCTAGTGTGTTTTTGTTAGAGTTAGAGTAAAATGATATGTGAAGTGTTGTGTTTGTCCGCTAGGGCGTAGCTTAGTGTGAAGAGTAGTGACACGTTAACACATGAGAATATTTCCAGTTGTCGAAATATTATTTCAAGCCTATTGGCACACGCCATATAAATACCAGTTGTCTTATATTAAGAAATAAGTAGTCACTGCACTGAATACTGGGCATGCCAGTACGGTGATCTGATTCATCTGTGACCAGCCACCGCACCCGGCAACCTGGCTAGCGCGTGGCTGGATAACCTCCAAAGTGAGTACATAGAAAATAAGAGTGTTTTGCTGTGTTGTTGTAACTGTATTGTGTTTTGCTAAGGTTTTCATTGGTATGTTAATATTACGTTAGATATTTGATATTTTATATCAGATATTTGTTTTTAGGTATTTAATGTTTAATTGTTCACAAGGGAATTACTACAAGTGTTTTACAAATCATCTCTTCATTTGTTTCGTTATCACGCATTTGTTTTATATAATTTTAAATCACTGTTGTCTACAACAAGTCACGTGACATGTTGTGGGAGACCCGCAGTAGGAACGTAATGGTCTAGCAGTGGTCGCGTGTGTATCGTCATCCCCGGACTTAACAACTTTTTGTTCCAACCATGTAGATTTCCGTAGCATTTTCAACGTAATTAATAGGACCCTTTTTCTTTTGCTGTCCATGGAGTGAGCCACTCTGTACCCGGTCATTTTGTACATGACCGGGACTTAATGCGCCATAACTTCATGTAGGCCTCGTGCCATTTTAGCAGTGTAAAGGCCGGGCTACAATTGCTATAAGGTGCATCACTAACACAACACAGTGATATACATAAAAGTCAAACTGCCTGTTTTCAGTTCGAGTGGCTACAATCACGCATAGCGATAAGCACTTACCTAAGCATAGTTATAGTAACAAGAAAAGTTCAACTTGGTTTAACTTTCCTTATTAGTATCGCTGTGTCATTATTCAGCCAGTCACAAGCCCCGCTACTTATACAACATTATCTAATGAAAAACTTATTTACAAATCAAGAAAGTGTGTATTTTTATTTCATTCCTCGGGCAGATATTTTCTTTTATATATTTCTGGATAATCGCAACGAAGGAAGTTTTATAACGTTTTTAGGTAATGTTAATAGTAAAAATTGAAATGAAAATAATTTCTAATTTTAAAAACGTCTCAGGTCGCTTGAAAAGATTTATTTTTGACAAAAGATAACCTTTACCAACTATACAGAACTTAATTTCTTCGGTACAAATGTAGCAACATAAACAAACTAATATGATTATTATCGTTATATCAGTTGTAGCTAGGCCAATGTTCTTGTGTTGTGTTTCGTATGTGCTTATCGCTATAACTGTGAATGTGCTAGGTATATGTCAATTGTAGCCCGGCCTTTAATGTCCACCCACTTCAACGGTGCAACCTAAATGCACGTGCCTATTTAATGGAATATGTGAATAAATTTAGTCAGAAGTATTTCGCTCTTTAATTACTCGGCCGCTTCACGGCCGTACAAACGACCAGAATAAGGACATGATCTTTAAGGCGTAAGGCGGCCTATAACAGACCACGGGAGTGAGTACAGATGTATGGGGGTAGCTCAGATAACCCTCACTACTACCCCAGTGTACTTGGATATCACAAAGATGGATTTCTGCAACTCTACAATTTAAGACGTAGGACATCGTTGGGGCCACTTAAGGCCGTCGGCTGCACGACCTCAACTCTGCTCATGCTCTCCACTGAGAGTGCTGGCGCCCCTCCAGAAGACGACGGTATCATTTTCCTATCCAATCCACATAACCTATTCTCCTCGATGGTCCAGCTTAAGCACCCAGACGTCAGTACAAAACCATAAATGTCAAGTGTTTGCATGCACAGATATTCTATTCATACAACTTATGAAAACAATATTAAAAAAATGATACAATTGCAGGCTATGGTGATATTTGTTAATATAAATAACATGATAGTTGTTAAATACATTGTTATTGTATAACATAACATAGTGCACATGTTGTGTGTAATACTAGCTACATAACGTAAACTGCTACATAATATCCGTTTTTTCTTTCACACAATATTTAGCAGAAATTAAAAAAAAAATCCAATATTTATCAATACTGTATTAAATTCATGTTCTAAATCGAGGCATTTGATTAAATAAAGTAAAATATAAGTGTCCAGATAAACATAACCAATATTTAAAATATTCATATTTATAGTTAGCTTGGATTTTTTTCCCGAAAAAAAACGGGGATATCCTGAACAAACTGGGTTTTTGAATAAAACCCAAGTGGTTTGGGCTTATTTTTTTTATAAAATCAGTTTTTTTAACCTTTAAAAATCGCGATAATAAATACAATTTCCCCTTGATAAAACACTGTACCAGATTTTGCTAGAAAGCTTTAATTTCTATCACTCCTTTAATAAAATGTGTGGGGAACCTCTTTATTTATAGAAAAATTCCCTATTTAGCATACATAACTGAAAATAGAGAGGAGAGATTTGGGCGGCTAGAACTCAAAATTGTGCAATCAGTAAAATTAAATATTATATTCAATTATGAAAATGATGAAAATTTTTGTTCAGTTGTTGTGCCACCGAATGTTTCAGAATGCAATAAGAATCTATACTGGAAATAAGTAGCAACCGACCGAAATGTATATTTTTTCCACATTGGACAACTTTTAGTTTCGAACATGTAATAAAATATATTACTGTTATGTTACAATTTCTCTCTGGAAAATAAATGGGCTAAAACTAAGTTGGTTAAGGGATGAAGGTCTTAATTAAATAAAAGAGTATGATCTTGTAGTTTGTATTGTTAGAGCTCTCTGTCATTAGCAAGTTTCATTATTAAAAATAGATGTATTACAATACAAAGAAACAAACACAGAATTACTGTAACTAATATGCTAACTGTCAGAGTTCCATTATTCATTATAATTAATACTCAACATTGTTTTACATTGCAAAATACTATGAAGTTATATATATATCAAACCCAAGAATTCAAATGTTTACCGATCTATAGTTTACAGCGCACATGAAAGAGCACAGTGTACGTGTATACAACTAAATAAAATGGAAGTGTCTGTCTGTGATTTTCGAATTGTTCACTTTTAATTATTTTTTCATATTGTATAATTGATAACTAAGCCATATCTAATGGGTTTTTTTCGTGTCTCTCTGTCTGTCCGAACGGATTTACCTAAAAAAACCACTTAACATATTGACATCAAATTTACACAGTATATAGATAATAACCCCAGGACCAACTTAGTGTTTGTTTCGTCGAGATATCAAACGGTTCCGGAAAAAATGATAATCAGGGTTGTAAATAGGTACTGCATTGGATTACTGCATTAAAAAGGCATTGAAAAAAATGTTCGTCATTTCTCCTTTCTTTTTTGTCTATGGGCTGTAAACCTTTCCTTCCAAAAAGCAGTATTGGCCCAGTGGTTAGAGTTATTCCAAGTGAGGCCGCAGTGACCCAGTGGATAGATATATATCAAGTGAGGCCACAGTAGCTCAGTGGCTAGAGCACCCAATAATGGGGCAGCTGTTGGTCAGGGGCTAGAGCACCAAATAGTGGGGCCGCAGTAACTTAGTGGCTAGAGAATCCAATAGTGGGGCCGTAGCTGGTTAGGGGCTAGAGCACTCAATAGTGGGGCCGCAGTAGCTCAGTGGGTAGAGAACCCAATAGTGGGGCCTCAGAAACTCAGTGGGCAGAGAAACCGATAGTGGGGCCGCAGTAGCACAGGGGCTAGAGCACTCAATAGTGGGGCCGCAGCTGGTCAGGGGCTAGAGCACTCAATAGTGGGGCCGCAGTATGTCAGTGGCTAGAGTACCCAAAAAGGGGGCTGCAGTAGCTCAGTGGCTAGAGAACCCAATTTAAAAAGTGACTAGATCAATTCAAAGTCCCAAATATCATACTAAAGTAAAATATGTGCGAAGCGATGGCAGGGTGTAATACCTGAAAGAAGAAATATTACTATTTTAAATATAAAACATTTATTAAACTATGGTGGGCTTAATTTAAACAACTTTACAAAAATATCGTGCGAACGAAGTCGCAGGAAATGTTTGTTGATCTAAAAGAGAAAAATGCCAGCGATACCGCGGCCAAACATCAGTCGACGTACCCGACATAATAGAGAGGAAGCTTTGAGAAGGCAAAATAGGATGTGAACACACACTGCACAAACTGAAGAGGCTAGTTTTAAATAAAAATGTATACAATGAAACATTAAACATTTTATAAACATGCGCCATAATGTATTAGTATGCAAAATATATCACAATTATAAAGATCAAGCAATTAAATGGTGCAAAATCTACTTAGGTAGTATTGACTTAGCTTTTGTTTAAAGTGTTATGTTAGGATAGTGTGTGTCACGTGCATGAAGAAAATAAGTGTTGTGTTTATTTTTGAGTTACATACACAAAACAAGGTAGGTATATTTAATTGTAATTTTGAAACAGTAATATGTATTTTTAGGTTTGCAATTAATTAGTTCATAAAAAGGGTTTGTGTCAATACTGGTGAGCAAAACTTCATATTGAAAATTTATTTAATATTTATTGCCTCACTTCATTTTCCAGTGTTTGTTTGGTAGTGAACGTAAGACATTCTGGCCAAATGGAAGCCACCATACTGTATCGACCACATGGTGGCCTAAACCCACTTTGGTATTATATTTATGAAGGGGTTTAATTTGTTAGTTTTAGTATGTGTAACATAAAGGTCACATGTTAATAAGTCAGCACACATAATTGGTTTCACCATCCATTGGTAACAACGAAATACCAGCTCACTGAAAAAACCTACAATTTGAGGTTAAGTGTTACTGTTATGTTTAAGTTATCGCATGATTTTATATTTTATAATTTTTCATATGTGCTGTGTAATAAAGTAAAATTGTCCATGTATGTTCCCTGCCAACCAGTGTTCAATCGCCACCAGTCAATTCACTCATCATCATTGTTATTATTTATTTTAAGGTTTTTTTCATGCATGCGCGAGAGAGTTCGGCCAGTCAGAGAGCACCCCGCTAACCCCATTTTAAGGTCTTGCTACAATTGCCATGTCCCCTGTCCTCGGATGTCCTCGGTCCTCGCTGACGTCACGGGACTCACACACAATTTGCTACTACAATAGATGTCCTAAGCTGCCCCAACAAGTAGGTTTCGAAAACAGCTACCAGGGGCCTGTTGCACAATAATTCACAAGTTGATATTATTAGTGACAATACTTGAAACTTGTAGAATTGCGTTGCACAATAAGGATTCACAAATTTACAAGTTACAAGTTGTAGAATTAGAAATATTAGTGAAATTTACAAGTGTTTGTTGCACAACTGATACAGTTTCTACAAGTTCGTAAAAAATAATAGCTGTCACTAATATATTTTCTACAAGTTTCAGTTGGTTAATAATTTCATATTACAATTGAGGATATTTAGCTGTTGATGATTTTTATGTGTTACTTCTAAGAATATTACAATGCTCATCCAGTGATGAAGAATGCGACAATAGAATGCCGTATGAACAGAGAGAAGTGCACATTTTTTGGAGAAGAAAAATTTACAGGGCAAGAGTGCATTTTAATTTTACAATTGATGAGTTTAATGAGAGGTTCCGAATGAAGCCCGATAATCTGGAAGCATTGTTGCAACAAATTGGTTTGAGGTTACAGCATGGTACAAAGAAGAGTGGTGCTTTATCTCCTAAGCAAAAACTGTGTATAGCTATGTATTGCCTTGGAAGTGGGGCTCAATTTCACACTGTGGCAGACATGCATGGGGTTCACAAGTCCACAGTTTGTAGATCTGTTGGTAGCGTCGTGTGCGCTGTAAACAACGAGTTATTTACTACAGTAGTTTCATGGCCTGAAGAGATTGCTAGAGAAATTGATCGTTTCTACAGAATTTCCAACTTTCCACATGTTTTTTAGTGAAATTGATGGTTCCTTCATACGCATATATGCGCCTAGAGTAAATGAGGAAGCTTATGTCGACAGACACGGTAAGCACTCTTTAAACTGCATGTTTGTGTGTGGTGCTTCAGGCCGTTTTTATTATGTTAGTGCAAATGGCCTGGGAGTGTGCATGATGCACGTGTTTTTACGAAACAGCACGTTGCATCGTAGAATGGAATAAAATAACAGATTCCCCAATGCGGTACTGTCGGGAGACTCAGCTTATCCATTGAAACAATGGCTAATGACCCCACTGCAGCATGATCCAAACAATGTGGCGGGAAATGGGTACAATTTCAGGCTAAAGGCAGCAAGACAAGTGACTGAACGTGTACTCGGTATACTGAGAGAAAAATATCCATGTTTCAACCACCTTCGTCTGAGTCCTACATATGTTGCTTCAGTTGTGAAGTGTTGTGCCACTCTTTGTAATTTTTCCAGGGAAGAAGGCGAAGACAATATTATTCTTACGAGTGAAGAGGTAGATGAGCTGAGTCACGTCAATGTAAGAAATGAACAAGACGTTGAAGAGCAGACAACGAAGTGCACTTGGGAGGTCGACTAAGACAGCTGCAGATATTACAGTTAATGATGTAAGAGTGTATCATAAACAATGCGTAACATTCAGATTGCAGTTCACATGTCAAATTATTTGTACTTAACAAGTCTTTATTATTCTCCATTATATTGTATTATCTCAGCCAGTATGTTGTGTATGTAATTTTTACAGGAACAGTTAAGAACCTGCAACACACATTCAATTAAGGCAGCATTTTTTTATTATGTGCTTTATTTACATCTTCACAGTTTGTACCTTATTCGGAGACCCCTTCAGTTACATCAGCACATTCTTCAATAACATATATTTGTCCTACTTGAGAAAAACCCTCTGTAAATTTAGAGGGGCGCAAGCCCAGCTCCCTCTCTAGCTGTAAACTTTGCATTGACCTATAATAACTTTCTTTTTACAATATTTCCACTGATAATTCATCTTTTCTTTTTTTTTTTTTTTTTTTAACAAAGCTTCTTCCGGCTCAGCTGACGAAAGCACATTCATAGCTGACGTCTCTGTAACAAAGGCAAAGAAAATAAATTAATATAACTCACTGTCACTACTAGGTTAGCGGGATTAGTGTCCAATTACATTATTTAGAATAAATTTCGCTTACCGACACGTTGACGTTTTGTGATACTGTTGTTGTTTTATGTGGTCGAACTAGATTTACATAAAATGCTAGTATGGCTCAAAATAGAGGGTTCAGGAACTGGCGGCTCTTCAATTTCAGGTGCTTCAGAATTCAAATTAATATCTGAACTCTCTTCTAAAGATTCTGAAATGTTCAAGACGGCCACAGTCGGCGAATCCTTGCCAACTATCTCCAGAACTTCACAATCAACATCTGTCAGTTCAGCATTCGGTCCGCCACCTGTGCCACTTTTCCTTGAATTGTCTTGCTTTTCCTGGCAAACTAAGTACTAAAAAAAAGGTTGTTATTGACAGCATACCAATCTAAGCTTAAACTTTCAGTGAATACTTCTTGAGAAAATTAAAGTGAAAATAATTAATATCGTCCCAACATTACGGGTTACAAACAGACACACATGAATGATTAATATTGTAAAATAAATCCATATGACATCTCATATCTCATGCGAATTTTTTTCGGTTATATTAAGTTAAGTTTGTGTTAAGCTCTTCGCTCGCTCTGTGAAAGTTGCGAAATAAATTGGTAACTTACATATTCCTAGTATGTAATGAAAAGAATTTACCATTGTTGACTTCCTTACATTCGGCCACCAAACAGCTCCCACATACGTAAAGTCTTTATCCGTTGGAATGGCACCAAGTACCTGTGTGCATATGCACTTACTTCTTTCCATGCCTGCAATTTTTTATTCTTGGTTATAGTGCTGTTTAATGCTCCAAAAAGTATCCCTTTTGTGTCTTTGATGTTTTGAAGAATACACAGTTTAAGTTTGCACTTTTAATCTCGTTTAGCCATTTATTACTGCTACTTCAAAATTAAAACTAATGTAAATGTTATATGCTCCTTGCTCAATACTGAGACAACACAACGGTCATATACAAACAAAACACTGTTTTGGGTGGTAGTTTTGCCAACATTTAACGCACAAGGCCTAATAAAACTAAAATAATTGACAAAATATATACCTAACATGTAAGCTTTGAGAATTATATTTCACAAATCAACTGACTTTTAATTTGTAAATCTAACTTGTATAAATCGACTAATATTATTAGTATATGGTTTGTGTTGTGCAACGCAAATTACTAGTAATTTGTAACATGTAACAGGTAGAATTTCACCAATATTATTAGTATAATTGTTCAACAGGCACCAAGTAGCAGTTAATGCTTTGCGCCCTTTTGTTTTATACTTGTTTGTTTAGATTCACGAGTATTTGGCTGGTATAAATTTGGTTTATTGATTCGAAGGCGATTTTGATTATTATAGTAGTTTATATAATTTGTTTATTGGTTATTTGAACATATTTTCTTTATATTCGCACTGTGTTCATTTACAAAATTATACTCCTTCATTGTAATAAATTTTTCCTCGATTTTGCATTTCTAAAATACCTGTTGTTATTGGATTATTCAGGCCGTAACTGCAAGGTGCATATTTATTGTTTACAATATTAGTCCCACTCTGCACTGGCACACTTCATATTCGCTTCGATGTCTATGTTTACAACTGTTTTTGTTTACTATTACGCGCGTATTTTTTTCCGGTAAATTATTCCTCTTATTGTTCCATGAAATATTCGAGGACCCAAGACAACCGAGGACAGGGGACAAGAGAGAAAACAAATTATAAATTGACAAATTTGCGGACGACCTAGGGCAGAGGACATGCGAGAACAAGCGGGGATGTGGCTCACGATGTCACCTGATCACGTGGACCAATCAGTGCTCGCGACGCCAGAGAGGACCGAGGACCGAGGACAGGGGACATGGCAGTTGTAAGCAGTCCCATAGTTACGTAGAGGGATTCACGTGGAGCGGACGTTCGTGCGCGACCTCCCAGGATAAGCATTTTTTTTTTGTCTAACCATCATGTAGTTTCATCAGTCATTTTATTTAGTAGGAACATTTAACGTACTTTTTCACAGCCGGGGAGCGTGCCGCTCCTCACCCCGGACAGTTTGTACACGGCCAGACCTTAACTTTTGCAACTGATACCATGTAAGCCTTGTGCTATTTTTCTTGTTGTAGAGTTCTTCGAGCTATAATGAAGAATAATGATATTATTGCCCCAGTCGGGGAAAGAAGAGGAATAAAACTGACTTAGTGTAAATGAGTTTTTTATTTCTCCAGTCACGTAACGACTGTTTACAAGTTTTCATAAACGTGAGAAAGGCCCGGAACAATTCTCACGGGAGATAGTAAGTATTTAGAAGGAGCTGCAATACACTCTACTAGCCTAGACATTGGGATTATAGCAACATCATCATCATCATCATCATCATCATCATCTGGAGCAGCCTCCAGAGATGGCGGAACATCAGAGAGGCCAGTTTAGGGCCAAAGATCCACGATATCACATCATATATATATAGCATAAAATATGCTATTGATGTGCTCATTTCATGGAATTTAAGTTTGGACAAGGTCTCGTGATTACAGCCCACGCAGATTTTAATAAGTGTTATGTGTATTTCTTGAATAAAGTTAGTTTTTTTTTTTTTTTTTTTAACATCAAGAAATAAAACTTGAAGGAATTAGAATGTCAATGGTGGGGTTTTGCAGGATTATAGTGCAGGTAGTGTGAAGCATCACTCTCGAGTCCAGTGGCGCTTATTGTATTTTATTTAAACTAAATTAGTTATGTTTGCATGTTGTTATAGATAGGTTTACTTTATTTCCAGCGCCACTTTCTACTGTGAATAATGATTTATTTTATGTATTATAGTTCATCCTTTCTTGTTCTGTGAGCCAACCTCGATGTATGTGTTGCCAGGGAATTGTTGATTTTGAATATTACAGCAGTCGCATTTCACTAAATTAAGATTAATTTTTATTTTAATGTTATATTTTATTTCAATCGGACGGAATATGTAGTAAGATTTATAATTTACAAATACTGGCTTCAACCAATATTTCTGACACTCAGTTGGTAAGTCTATGGATTATGCTGATCAAAACAGGCATTCTTTCTTGGCCTGAGTTATTCTTACTCGCCCAGTAGTCCTGAAGATCAATTGTCAAGAATAATTCTCGCTGAGGTCCAATCATTAATATATATGAATACATGAAGTTGATTATTTGAAATGTACAGACGGGCCTACAACATTCTGGTTCCCGTACAGTAGTTTACGTGCCAACGTATTATGATAATTCTAAATACTGATGGTTGTCTACTCCATTTAACACATGACGCCTAGTGGGGATCGACAGGGTGAAGCCCAAGTACGGGCAGGCCGATTGACTGCTAATGGGGTGGGCACAGGGTCTCGACGTGAGCTATAAATGCCCGGAGGGCACCAGCTAAACAACAAAGGTTAACATGAGACTCTTGGTATTGCGTGAAGACAGGTGCTGCGAGGTGGTTCTGCTGCATTTTTAATCATTTGTAAAGTGTTTTTTGGTTGTCGAACAATTTTTAAAATGTGGCAGTACAATTAAGGAGACAGTGAACACGTTTGTAGCTCCAAGGAAGATCTTAGAGGTGGAATTATAAACAAAAATTTGTGGTGAGATGAATGTTGGTGAAGATCTTTGTTTACATTTTATCGGCTGAGAAGATTTTGATAATTTTTGGTTTTAAATGATGGTGTATAAGTCAAAGCATTGTCACTTAGTAGTTTTGTCATGCTGAATGCCGAGAAACTGTAATCCTGTCTTTTTTTGTAATACAGTTTAATAATTTTATTGGCTTTTAAATACTAGTGGAATTCCATAGATGATGAGACTGCTACAAGACAGGAATCTTGAGTTTAATTGTTTGATTGTTTTAGGTAGGCACCATTATTTCTAGGGAAGCTATATGGGTATGATATATCTTGAAGTTTGGCAGTAGTCTATGTTCCTGATTGAATATTTGTATTCCGCGTATTCGTAAATCCACTGGTGGATTAATCATTGGTTAATACATCGGTATACACCAATGGGGGTATTTTATGAACATCAGGTTGACCAAATGGTTAAATTTTTTATGTGAAAGTTTGAATTCTAAATGGCTACTGGTGCTGAAGAAAAATAACATGGTCTAAGATTTTCAGCGGTATTTAAGTATATTTTGAGAGACAAATTAATACCTTTGCTTACAAATTCCACCACTTCCATTGCTTTCTGAACTTCTAAAAACACCTGCTCTGTGTTTGTTTATGTTATTGCTTTTCAGAAGCAGCGTTCGAAAATTCACCAGTTGAAGGTTCTATGCATATCCACCAGATCCATCAGATTTTCAGGCCAGTAGAACCGATTGATACACCGGTTCAACCAGACTCACCAAACGATGAATTTTCGAACGTCCGATGTACATCAATGGATCCACCAGTGAATTTACGAATACGCAGATTGAGTGTAGCGGCGAGGCCCCTGGATAGCACAGGGAGTTGTAATTATTTCTAGGGGGCGAAGAAAGAGACTCAAATAATATTGTTACATGTTAAAAGGGCGTAAGTCTTTGTTTAGTGGGAACTATTGGCTTTCCTGTGTGTGCGCCCCAAGGAAAACTTAAATTGGAGTTTTCTCGCAAATCACTCTTCAGACTGCAAAACGGAAAATTTGCTTTTATAAACCCATGTTTGGGAGGGTTTAGAACCCAATAAGGCCTTTAAAAAATAAGTTTGTTAGCCATTTTATTTTTGCGAACAGGTCAGTGCCTCCAAAATTTGTGATGAAGAAGATGAGATGGAAGTGCTGAAAGATGAAAAAGATGCAGTATCTGGATATTAAAGAGTACTCCTTTTACAATTCTTTTTTTTAGTTAAAACTTTTTGTGAATGTATCTCTGTAACTATTGATTTTAGAGCTACTTTCTAATGATACGTTTCAGTGTCCAATGAACGCGTAGGTCTATGGGAAAATGTACCTTGTCAGCCATTTTGTTGAGCTGTGGTTAGACCCATTGTGATAACTATTAAAAACACTGATACTGTGAAGAAGAGGAGAAGTAGGGTAATTTATGGCTATAGGGACCAATTGGAAGAGTGCATATTGATTGTGGCCTTGTTTATGTTATGCTTGTGTCATATACTTAGTCTTAAGAACAATAGCAATTAAGTTTAGCCTGTAAGGGTAGTGATAGTCATGGGGTTCCTCTGTATGGCTCCCAGCGTGTGATGTAGTTAAACATGTTGACTGCATCAGCTAAATCCCCTCCCCCTCCTCATAGTTGAGTGGCCACCCTTGGAGATATTTTTAAGTCCCTAATTATTGGCATTGTGCATTTTTCTTGTGGTTGTCTAATGTTATGGTATGTTGTTTTAGCAAAGGATATAGAAGGTGAGTTTGTTACCATTGACTATACCTTGGACAAGGCCAATTGTCCCCTATGTAAGGGAATATAATTGTTGAATTATAAGAACTTATTGAACCACTTCTTGTGTCATCACAATGTAATTATAATTAATTTTAATGTGGTTAATGTGAACAGTTGTATATTAAATATCAGGCAATAACAGTTCACAACATTAAGTGTGTGATTAGGAAGGATACTGATACAATTAGGAAGGATTAAGGTAAGATTTGTGAGTGTGGTAAAGTCTGGGGTCTAATAGGGCAATGGTAATCCACGAGAGGGTGTTCCATCCTGAGATCAGACATAGGAAGAGGGTACAGTCTCTGAACGCTCCAAAGGGAATACCAGGGAGGCCATGTTATTTTAATATGAATGAACAGATTACTAAAGAAATGCCATAGTACTCAAAAAAGCAAATTAGCGAGAAACAAAGTCTACTCGGTTTAAGTAAGAAGAGGAGCTTAGAAAACGTGAATAAATAAAGGAAATCGGACAGCGTAGGCCAGAGACAGAGAGGTGGGTGAAGAATGGAGAGGGAAAACGATGACACAGAGATGAGAGAGTTAAGTGTGGCATGTGTAAGGTTGGAGGAGGATAGGGTGGAAGGTAAAAATAATCCAATTAAGGATTTTTTTTTACGGGAGGTAATTAGCAAATGCAAGTTTAGATGGTATTTTCCCAGTTTGGGGATTAGAAGAATTACAGAGGTGAGATAAAGGAGATGGAAGAAGCGCAGGTAGAGATGCAAGGAAATGAGAAAAATAGTAAGGATGGGATCAGTGTAAGGGGACGAGGTAGGAGTAGGATAAGGGAAAATGCAGGGAAAAGACACAGATATAGAAGTAAAACAAAATTGGGGTTTTTTTAATAAGAGTTTTGGGGGATTCGAAGAAAATAGGAAGGAAGATGAGGACTAGATGGAAACGAATGAAGGAGTGGGTGATAAGGATGATATAGTAGGAAGGAATAATGAGGGGGAATTAATCGAAAAGTTGGCCAAGGGGATTATAGATAACAATTTAAGTAGAGGAGGGGATGTAGACATGTTAGAGGGAAGGGATGGGGATATTGAAGGGAGTGGGGAGGGTGACAGAGAAGGAAATAATATGGGAGAATGGTTAATGGGAATGGATTAGATTATTAGGTGGATATGATTGGCTTTAGTATTCCTTTTGGTAGGAAAATGAAAAAGGAAGTTGGAATGGGAATATTATAATTGAGGGGTTAATTAGTTTAAATTGTAGTATTGATGGCTAGTGAAGTAGTCGTTGATCGGGTTAATGACAGAATGGAAAGATTGTTTAGAGAATTTATAAAAGAAGAAAAATGGAATTAAAAGAGGGAAAAGTAACTAGGTCTAGGGGTGACTGAAGACTAAGGGAGGAAAAGATAAGGCATCTAAGTTTAGAGAAGGTCAGAGGTTGTTTGAAAATTCACCCAAGCTGTTTTTGGAGAAAATACCGGACAATAGTTTGGGCGAAGGAAGGACAGATCTGGAAATTGTGAAGGAGAAGATTAGGGATTTCTATAATGGAAATTGGGGTATTAGAAGGCCAGTTAATGAAAAAAATTTTAGTGTAAAGGAAAGGGATATGATGGAATATGTAACTCCCATAACAATTAAAGAACTTGTTCACAGAAGGAATAGGATGAACCCAAAGGTGGCACCTGGCCCAGATAGGGTTAGAAGAGCTTACTTATATAAACTGAGCGTGATAGGAATAGTAGCACTCCTATTTATTATTATAATGAAATATAAATATTTCCAGTAGCATGGGAGAAAATGCGTACTGTGTTGATCCCTAAAGATAAGAGAGATATGAAGAACGTAGAGGACTATAGACCGATTACGATAGGTAGTATTCTCAATTGAGTATATAGAGGAATACTTTACAAAATATTTATGTAAGTATAGATTTCAACGAAAGTCAGAAAGGCTTCAAGAATGAGGCTGGCTGTTTCAATAATGTTATAACACTTCAACAGTTAATTCAAAGAGACAAAATGTTTGTTAGTATTTTTATTCGATTAGATATTTAAAAACTTTTGATACGGTACCACATGAAACAATCATTAAAAGACTTAAAGTGAAAGGAGTGCTAAGGATCTTATTAAGACTCATTCAAGGAATGTATGGAAGGAGTTACACTGAAACTGAGGTTAATGGGAAAGGTTAGAGTTAATACTGATAGAGGTGTACAACAAGGGGATTCACTTTCACCTCTGCTTTTCAGTCTAGTAATAAATCCATTATTGAATGTGCTTGAAGAGATGGGAGGTATAGTCGTTGGTGAGGGACATGTCTGTGCTGGCCTTTGCTGACGATTTAGTGTTGGTGGTAGATAATGTTAAAAAGATGGATGAAATGCTTGAAAGAATATATATTTTTTGTCTGACATATGGAAGGAACTGTCTATTCCAAAATGCAGCGCTAGTCATTTGGTGGCTAAGGGTAGTACTTAGAAATTTTTGCATACTTTATTCGGCCTCGAGGGATCTCGATTTCAAACTATGAAATAAGGGGAGAACACCTTGAGTACTCTGGAATTACGTATAGATTTGATAGTGGAAGAGGTCATAGATTTTTAAAAAATCCAGAAGATTAATTGGAAAAGATTATTGGTGCCCCATTTGAAGCCTTATCAAAAGTTGGAGATTGTACAAGTTAATTGGATACCGAGGTTCCTCTATTATCTCATTCTACAAGCTGTTAGTAAATGTATTTTAGAGGAGATTGACAAGGCAATTAAAATAGGAGTAAAAAATATTTTAAAAATACCATTTCAACATCTGATGGTTTTTGTATATTGCCAAGAAGGGCAGCGGGCTAGGTATCATTAAATACCAGCACACTGTCACTTTGTCTAAATTCAAACAGTTAGGTAAAATGAAAAATCAAAAGAATATGATTTGCAATGGTTGTGTGAAGCAATGAAGTTTGGAAAGATTATTGACAAAGAGTTAAATAGTTTAGGATTGCATGAAATAGTGAAGAACCAAATAATTGGAGACATTGATAAGATGGATGAGAAATATAAGAAGGAAATAAAAGAAAGGACGAGGCTTTAATGGGAGCAGTGGAAGGTTCAGGGTGATTCCTGTAGGTTTCTCAGAGACAATCCGGAGTATAGTAGATGGGTATTTGAGCCAGAATCCCTGAAGGCTTCGAGATTTCCCGAGGCATTGAAGCTCTGTACTAACCAGATGAACAATAGGGTGACTTTGGCAAGATACAAGGGGAGTGACGTGAGTTCTCATCACTGTGGCACTAGTCCAGAAACCACAGGACACATTTTAAGGGCATGCCCAAAAACCAAAGATGCAAGAATAAAAAGACAATATGAGGTATGTCAGGCAATAGCCCAAGACGGTTTAGAACAGAAAGAGAATGCAACAGTGTTAGAGGAACCCACCCTAGAAGTGGCTGGCCAACATATTAAACCACAACAAGCAACAACAACCACATTAGGAGACGAGGAAGCAGAGCACAAATCGGGAAGTGATGGGAGTGCACTACGATACCTGTTTAAAAACTACGATGCCGGGCATCGAAAGACCCAACAGGGACATGGAGTTCACAGAGCTTTCAAGAGGAGAAATGAACCCACCAGAGCAAGCAAGTAATGTAGCAATTAGTGAGACAAGCACAGCAGAGAATAACTGTGACATCGTGATGCACAGCACCACAGTGCGACACCCGAAGGTACCGCAAGAGGCTTGTTGGCAGAGACACTAGTGGGAGTGCTCTCCCCATTGGACAGTCCCATGAATACCAGAGCCCTGACGTCTTCAGAATGGCAAACCACAGTAAGAGCAATATCGGGGAATGATGGACAAAGCGACGGGGAAAGTGTAACTGGCTTGCACGATCCTTCGCCAGGGCCACCACCAATTCCCCCCCCCCCCCAATAATCTGGAATTCATTGAGTGCATCAGCAGAAGGGTATCAGGGACAATAGGAGCATAAAAAGCATCAGGAGGATCAGGAGCAGTAACAGCAGCAGCAGTAATGCCCTCAGCAGTAGCATCAGAATCAGTGGCATACCTCTCGCCTTCGCACACATGCCACAACCAACCAGGAGCATCCAGCAGCCTTCAATGATGATGTGCAACAGCATGGGCCTTACCGCATATGGCTTCACCACCTGCTCAAACCAACCAACACCTGCTGCACCTGACGGCGTAGTGGAGCATATGGGAGACTGCAGGGTCAAATGGTCATTTGTACCACAACAGCCATATATTGCATTAGTGCATGCTGGGGCAATGAGAACAGCCCAGAGTACATTGGTGCAGATCGCCGAGAACAGCGAGTAGCTTTTCCTGGTAACCAAAATCACATATCTCACATGGGCTGTTTTTGTCGACTTCTACCAAGAGGGGGAAATTGACAAGCGGTTTGGTATTGCGTCGCCCGTGAAGTCACAGCCATCAGGTGATCGAGCTATTGGAGGTAACTAGTGGGCTGCCCACGTAGCAGTGAAATTTATACCCTTCAATTGGTACGATATCGGTGGGCCTGCTGGCTGAATTACAGAGCTGCGACCCCAAGTGTAGTGCTAAGAAAAGGAGGGCATAGCAATCCCCAGCTTGCATTAAAACACTACCTGTGAAACAGTGAGCATTCAGTAGTTTCCTTTTTCAAAGTGTAAATTGAAGTTTCATATAGGTCATTGTTCCATGAAGATGCACCACATTGTGCATCAAATTGTCCAAGGATGCTACAAATGGTGCGTGTTCCAAAGACTGCACAATGTAGCTGCACCATCCTTGATGAAAGGGCAGCGGGCCATCAACACATTTGGTGTGGGAAAATTATTGGCAAATAAGTAGATTGTTAGAGTGTCAACAGGTTCTATACATCATGCAATATCTATCACACATTTCCATTTATGTAATATCATTCTGTAAGTATGGCGACAGTCCTGTGATGAAATTTTCATTGTCAATAATCAGTATTTCAGAGCCACACGAATGTTGCCAATATGTTTTGTTATATGAGGCAAAATTATGTATAAGATTTAAGCACGCAATAATGTACACATTTTATTCTGTGAGTTTCTTTGAAAATCACCATAGAGCTTTCTGATAGTGCCCGTCGCCATCTTTCGAGCCGGCCAGGGATGCTATCACAGTCTGAACTCCGCCATCAGCCAAGCTCACTGCTCGGGATATGCGTTCCGCATGCATCCCCTCGGCAATTAAACTTTAAGAGGCAATCATTATTGTTTCAATAGCATAATGTAACTGGAACATTTACTTTTTATTTTTATTCCGAGGGGTTGACCGACAGCTTATTATTCAAAAGTGTTACATGCGAATAAGTTTCATCAGTGTATGGCACTATTTTAGCAGCATGGGCTACCTGTAGGGCAGAGTGCAGGAGCCGCTTTAATTTTCATGTTCAATGTCATGATTTTACCACCTTAACATCAATAAAAACGATGAGATCCATCCCTACCTTTTATTGCATTTTTTCCTTCATGGTGCTTTAGGGCATGGCACCCCCAAAGCCATAGTGTAATTACAGTGTCTAGGACTGTTTGTATTATGGGCCCTTCACCCTTTGCAGAGTAGAGTCTGTTTATGTATCTGACACATGCCCACGTACCCCCTTCCTCCTTAGCACATTTGCCTGCTGCACCAGGTTCTGCAACACAGTGTGTGTGCATGCTCTATAAGTGCAGGTGCAGTGCCATGCGGTGCGACGAAGGACACAAGTGCAATGCAAAGCGAGTAGCGCCCACACATGCTGTGGACACACTGATACAAAAGTAGACCCTGTTATATTCCTATTTTTCCTCACAAAAGGGCAAGGGTAATATTGTGCAATGGAACACAATTAATACTAATAAAGATGCATACCCTAGCAGCCTCAAAGCCCTAAGTGTTTTTCAAGTGTATGTTTGCAAAGTTCTGTTATGTTCAGTCGCGCGTTTTCACCTTCACATCATCCATCCTTCTGCAGCCTAAATTATAGGGTTAGTTTTTAAGCACAATGTGTAACAGCTGGCACTGGGAGTATGTGTCCAACATGGAAGTATTGTGTGCAAGAAAGTAGTAGAGCGTGGTGTGCCTGCCCGCCAAGCTGGCCGGCATGCCGCACAGGTGTCGTTCTTCTTTACGAGGGGTGTGGCATGTCACATCGGGGCTCGGGTGGCCAGCATCATGCTGGACTAATCATTTAATTTGCAATACATCATTACTGAACCGGAACGTTGTATTTCTCAGACGCCCGAGTTCTCGCCCCTTGCACCCACTCAGTCCTTGCATTGCCTGGGTGGACATAACGTGCGTGTAATTTACATGTGACCTTGTGTCGTTTTGCTGTATTTCCCATGCTAATCGGCTTGTGGTCACCAATCTTGTAAGTGTTCTCGAACGGAGATCTAATTAGAATCATCACCGAATAAATCTCAGCAGTGAAGCAGTATCTTCTACGTGTGATTTATTTCCCCGCAAAGCATTTAAGGTACAGGTCTTCTCCCGCCAAATTCCTTCAACCTACAAGCATGTATAATTTACGTTTAAATGGCCACGAGTTTATATTTCAAGTAACTGTTTTCGTATTTGTGTGTGGGAAACTGGATGTCCCACTGCACCACAAGTAAGAGAAATATTTTATTTTCATCATTATTATTATTGGAGGAGACATCAACTGCAACTAAAGGATTTCGCCGTGGTCGTAGACCGAACGACCCTGAGGAATGAGTCAGCTCTCCGACTTCACGACATCGTCAGCCCGGCAATGTCAGGCATTCTGGGTATACTCTTACAAAAATCCAACTTACATTCACCGCTCCTCGAATCCTAACCTCTATCTCTTTCGACCAGCCAATCACCGCCATATAAATGGCGTGTAAGTCGGCCAACTTCCTTACACTTGTGCAACAATAGAAATTGTTGCATTAAAATCAGTGTCTGTAAGTGCATGTTGCAACATAACAGCATCATCAGCATCGACAGAGACTCCAGGGATCCCCATTGGTCATCTGCCCACGACTCAAATTTTTTGCTCCACTGAGCATGACACCGGGTCTCTCAACTCATTCCTGCCTTGATTAAGAGGAGGTGTAAATTTCATCGTCGCTGAGCAGTCCTCTATGCCAAAATGTATGCACTGAACCTGCAATAAAATGTTTAAAGGAAAACAAGCAAACTCAAGAGAGCTTCTTCACCAGAACATCACAAGTGTTCCCCTATTTAGGGTTCGTCTGGCATTTGCATTTAAGCCCTTTAGAATAAACATGCCCTATTTGCAGTTGTGTATTATTTCTCATGGTGTGGCAGTTGACTGCAGTGGCCTGCACTACACTTATTACAATCATTGCACACATCACTTGTTGCACTGACATGTTGGTGAGCTAGCACATGCCAGTAGAGTGAGGTTGTTGGCTGAGCTAAGAAAAGTGGTGTGATACCAAACTGTCTATAAGGTGGAGAACATGGTCGGCATCAAGTGCCTCCTCCCCTTTCCCTTGCGAGACTGTTTGCAGCCGCACACATGACATGCAGCAGGTACACTTGTATTTTACCCGCTGGCATTGCCTTAGTGCATAAGGCAATGCCAGCAATGCTCCCCCCCCCCCCCTGCGGCTGATGAAATAACTGCTGATGCCACTTTTCTCGCCGACTCTGCTGAATGTGGTGCTGCTATCACTAATGCTCCTATTCCTGTGATCGCAGTTGTGTTGCCACCAGGAGCTACCTGGACAGACAACCACCGAGGGTGTTGACCACATTGCTGCAACTCCGCGGCTGAATGTGCCACTCTTGTATGCGGCCCGCTGCTGCTGGCCAATCCTTCTGATGTACGCACCATGACAGTGGATTTGGTAGTATCCGTTGGCTGGTCCTTCCTAGAACTACCAGAGTTGGTTGCAACGCTTGTGCTCGTGCGGCGGCTCTCGCCAGTTCTGTGCAATGGAGCACTGCGAGGCTAACCGACGTACTCGTCCACTCTGGCACTGTTGTGCCGTGTGAAGTCGGGCCTTGGGCACTCACTAGCAGTCCTCCTAGGAGTGGTGCAGTCGCAACTTCCTCTTCTCCAACTGCCCCCAGTTGCTTGACTGTGACATAGCCATCGTGGGTCACTGGTGTTACAGTTCCCATTGCTTGCCTAACTGCCTGCTCCACTCTTGATGATGATGAGTTAATGCTGATTTCCTGTGTAACGCCAATCCTCGACCCGGGACTTACATCTTTCCGACCACTGAAGGGTACCATCGTGTCCGGCGTCGGTGATGCTTGGGTCCTAGGTGGCGACCCCTCCGAAAAGAGAGCTGGTCCACCTTCCTCCCTTGCATCTTGCTCACTGAGCTCGGCAGGTGGATTGACATTGTGGGTCGATGGGGCACCAGGTATGGCTTCGGGGGAAGGACATCCCCCAATGACAGCCAGATGTTGTCACGATGGGCCCGGATGATCTTCCTCCCCACTCGGGCCATATATGTTGTTGGCCGAAAGTTCTTTACCACCTTATACAGACTGCTCCATTTTGGTACTAAACCCATCCAGAAGTTGTGCTTTGTGGCCGACTGTGGGTGCACATGTAGATACACCTGTTTTCGTGGTTTGAGAGCTGGTGAGTGTCGGGTGATGTTCAGCACCCACCACGCAGTGTATGTTTCCTGATGCTGCAGTTTCTCCTGATGACGGCATCGACCTCTCTCCTTCCTTGCTGCACTGCATTCGGTTCCACAACTTTCCTTTGCATTTGGGAATCCATTTTTTCCCATTAGGTTGATAATGTACCCCAATAGGAGTTCGGCTAAGGACTGTCCACTGGTGTAATTAACACACTGGTGGAGGCTGAAGAGTGTGGCTGGGAGATGTTCCATCTATTTATTATGGTGCTCCCCACATGGAGCTGCAGCAGCATCTTGAGCTTCTGGTTGTGGCACTCTGTGGGGTTCCCGCGAGTATGATATACCGCCATCTTCAAATACTGCACCACCCCCCTCTTCACCAGCAGGTGCACACTTCTCGCCATTTCCTCAAAGTGAGCTCTGTTCCATTGTCAGTCAACAAGTTCTTAGCATAGTCCCAACATGAGAGAAACTCGCACTGTAGTGCTTTTACTATATTGTTAATTCGCACACTGCTCAGTGCATAAGCTTCAATCCAGCGGGAGAAATTGTACATCCCCACTAAGATGAATTGCTTTCCATCTGTGGATTTTTGGTACGGCCCCATTAGGTCCAACCTGACTGTCTCAAATTGGTGTTTACCACATGATCCCACTTTTAGACCCATCCGCACATTCCGACGCATCAGCATCCACGACCCTGCACTGCCACGAGAGAGATATCAGTGCAGCAGCCAGCATTCCCATGTGTGTGGATAGTGAGCTCGTGCAGTACATCAATGCATCAATTGTTATGTTAGGTTCAGTATTATCTTCGTAGAGTCATGTTGTGTTTGTTTTGATATGCCGAGAAGGGCGGAGGAGTGTATGTTATTGGTTGTCCCACGTGTCTTGTTTGTTTATATTTTGAAATGTGTTATTAGGTGTTGACATCATGTGACCAGTGCCACATGGCATGCAGATTGGTATTGAATTATTATTATTATTGTTCTCCAGAGTTAATATGTGTATGAATAATGCAGTTCCTAAACAGAGAAATATTATTCGCAGTAAAACAGAGTTTTACCATGTTTGTTTACCTTTTTCAAAATCACACAATGCCATATTTTGACCAGTGCAACCTCGTATAGTCTCGTTACACGTTAAGATGAGTGGTACACATTCACTAATTATACAAGGCTCATCAAGAGTGCTATGTTTGTTGTGTAAATATTTATTTATTTTTGTGTGATTGATATGTGTCTTTTGTGTCGTGTGGTAGCAACATACCATAACCTAAGAGACTGGCCAGCAGAGCCTGGTGGCGGAGGCCACACATGAACTGCAGGGCAAAGGACAGTGTCCGCAGACAATCACACACTCATATTCGATTATTTCTTATTTATGTTATTGTGTTTTAGGACTTATTATGTATTCCATTACACAACCCAGTGTTGTATGACACTGTACAAATGAACGTGGTGTAAGGGATAGCCTTCAAAATACATACACCCAGTATGAAAAATTACACTAATACAGGTTAGGACATGGACAAAGGACACGTGGCTGTCAACAAACCGTGTCCGTTCAAAATTAGATTTTATTTCTCAGTGCAGAATAGTTATGTTATATTTTAAAACATCTGAAGGGTTATTTTATTATTTGTGATTCATTGTCATATCAATCCTCACGTCATGTAAGTAAATATATGTGACTTCAACTTTTTCGTTAATCATGTAATAGCAATATTTTAATTTTTAGATTACCGGAACCTTTTTAACTTTCATAATCCACTAGCGAACACCTCTCCACCGCTCGGCTTGTTTGTATACGACCGAACTGTAATGTGCAACTTAATTCCATTCTGGCTTCACAACGTTTTTGCAGTTTAGGAGCTTGCAGAGCCAAGTGGCGAATTAACCATTGTAAGTGCCCCATGTGGGAAGTATTATAAATAAATAGGGCTGGAAATGTTTTTCGCGTATTTATTTTGGCCGCCTCTCGACCTCATAACCTAAAATGCATGGAGAATACGAGTGACGTATTTTTCGGGCATGAGGGGGCCCTTAACATATGCCAGGAGTGAATTATGCTTCGAGGGAGGCTGGTAGCCCTCGCTATCCATGGTTACTGGATATTCATAACCTAAAAGCTTTGTCGTTTTCATATCAGCTGCAAGGATGCAGCAAACCGTTGGTACAGGAGTTACAGCCACTTTAGGTATTGGCAGTATGCCCGCGACAGGAAGGGTCATCATGTTCTCTGTTGAGCGAACTGGCGCCTTGGGTAGTATTTCCATCCTCAAACCGAACCACTCCACATAACCTCAACATCCCACCTAGACCAGAAAGGCACCCCCATCAAAATGGCCAATTAGGTAATTGTGGATGATACTGTTGTGCACCGTTAGTCCTGCATGACTTGAATTTATTACATTTTTTGCCCTGTTGTACTTTGGTGCCAGCGTGTCAGGACGAGCCAGAAAAAGAGTTCTTAGATGATGCGAATTTTTTGTTCAACACCCGGATGTACCAATATGGCACTCACGTGTGCTTGTGCAAGAACCCTTTCTGTATACTGGTGGTACATACAGTCTCCACATATTTTTATCCTGCGGTGAGCACATTTCTAATCTGCCGCCCACTTCATGCCACTGCTCGACATTTGCATTGCGCATATCACTTTCTGCCCTTGTGCAGATGCACATCCTGCTTGTGCATCTACTATTTCCCGGCAAAGATAGGATATTAGAACATCGCATTTCAAATGCTTACCTGCTGTAAACTTGTTTCATATAGTGGTTCTTGTGTGTCCGGGGGTAGGATGTAGTCTCACTTGGCTTCATCATGCACAATTATGTCAGTACTGGGTGCTCTTAATAATGCATCAGTTCGCTGATTCTCCTTCCTGGGGACGTGCTCCATGACGAACTCATATGCTTGTATGAGCAACACCCACCCAGTCAGTTGATTCGATCCTCCCTCATATTATGTAGCCACATAAGGCAGCATAAGGTAAATCTTGGGTATTCCAAGTAAGCAGTATACTTCTTAATTGTGCAGATGACTGCTAACCACTCACACTCATTTACATCATAACGATTCTCTGTCTGGCCTAATTTTGTGCTCAGTGGATCACTGGCCATTCGCCACCATCTGTGTAGTAGTACAAGACACCACCCAGTCCCTCCTGACTGGCATCAGTCTGCAAATACAGGTGACGTGTCTGTTCCTACCCGCCCAAGGTCGGACACAACCGAAAACAAGCTTTGATTTCCCGGAATGCTCCTTCCACCTCACAATTCCACGTGAGCTGTTGTTGTGGTGACAACAAATCAGTTATAGTGTGCTGTTATTATTTCAAACCCTTCAATTTGCTCTCGGAGACAGTTAATTAAGCCCAAAAACTTGCATTGCTGCTTATGCATATGCAGCGGCTGATAGTTGTCAATGAAAATCAACTGCTCCGGATTCGGCTTATTTTCTGATTCGTCAACAACATGCCCTTCGAATTCTAGGCTAGTTCGGCTTAAATTTGGCAATAGCACATTCTAGGCATTCCAATACTATGGAAAAGTGATGTATGTACTCCTCCCAGCTCTCTGATCACACGACCATGTCGTCTAAATACGCTAGCGTAAAGTCACAGATGAGGCTACCCAGTACTCGAACCATCACAGATTGAAAATTAAGTGGGGCGCATTTCAGGCCAAAGGGCATGGCACAAAACTGGAAGCGACTCCCATCAGAGGCCGTAAAGGTGGTTTTCCCATGGCCCTCCGTCTTGACCGGGATCTGTCAATAACTGCTGCACAAATCGAAGGATAACAGTACCTTGGGTTTGTCCAATGAACCTAGTGCATCCTTAATACTTATGCAGGTTAGCAGTGCACTACATGTCACCTGATTGACAGGGTAGATATCGACACAGATGCGCCATGTACTGCCTTTTTTCGGTTCGAGTGTTATGGCGGAATTTAATTTTCTCTGTGTTGTCTTGATCACTCCGTCCCCTAGCATTTCTTTGATTTGGTCACATATTATCCGGGTGTGGTGAGGAAACTTAAATACATGGGTTAGAGTAGCTGGACCCCACATGTTTGGGGAATTTCGTGCTCAGCTACCATTGTTCTACATAATGCATCATAATTCGCAAAATCTTCTCTTCATTTATCTAACAGGCACTGGAAAGCCTACACAGAATGTAATCCATAAACACCCCATTTTCAAAGTACTGCACTATGTTCTCCACCTGCCCAGTGAAAAGCTGTTGTCATTGTACTCTTTTCCATCATAATTGATCTATATGCGAGAATTTCTGGCTTGTGGTGTTGGAACAGTTAATTATTATTGTATTTACTTATTTCATTGAGTGTAGTTCGTCGTAGATACCTTTTTAGAACAGTCTCCTCTGTGAGATGATTTATCGACATGTGTCTGCATTATGTAGAACGGTTTGTTGTGTGCTGTGGTCTGCCATTTTCTGTGACTATTGCAAAGTGTGAGCAAAAAATATATTTACCTTGTGAGGTTTGAATTTTTTTGTTTCAAAAATAGTTCAAGTGTAAATTAATTACATAAGTCAGCAAATAAATTAGTTCGTATCAGTAGCCGACAAGTGATTTTAGTGAATTAATCATCCATAATTTGTCACGTGTTAGGAATTACGAAGTGAACAGCAATGTTTGTCTGTTTTGTAAATGTTTTCTTAAATTGTTTTTAGAATATTTGAAATGTATTTGGACATTAATATGATTGAAACTCACGATTTTTTGTAGAAGTTAAATTTTCTGAACAGAATTACATTGTGCAATTCCCAAATCGGTATTAACAGAGACATATTTATTGCAATTTGCTCTTGTGGGAGGATTTCAAATGTACGTGGCCTAAATAACGCCCTTTTAGTGTAGTTCATTACACAAAAATTCAATAATATTTATCTGTTGAGCATTTCTCACATTGGTACGAACAGCGACACATTTATCGAATTTAGTTCTTTCGATAAAGTTAAAATTTTTGAGTAATAGTAAATTTAATGCACAAAATTTTCCACAACATCATCCAAACATTGCAAGTTCCAATATCTTATTAGAAGAACCACATAAATCACGTCTCAACAAAGGCGTTAAACTATAGTTCCACACTCCACCAATAAAATAAAACAGAACTGTTATATGATGTGATCATAACAAAAATAATACAGTTGGGAATGGCAATCAGTTATAGTAGCCCAAGTACACGATAAAAGTTGTCAGTTTTTCAATGCCTGTCATTGGATACGTAGTTTGTTTATAAAAAATTGTTTTCTTCAACGACAGAACAGCTGTAGTGGAGGAATACATGGTGGTTGCATTTATTTTCGAAAACTGTCAAAATTTACTGAAGTTACATGAAACGAACTAGGCTATGGTGTACACTGTCCTCCTCTCCTTTGTCCTGAAAGAATATGCCTTGCTGCAAGCTCTACTATAGTGTTCTGCTCCGATAACCTCGACATTCCTGGCATCACATTCTCTGTAATTTCTGCTGTGATTATTGTGGTCATTATCGTCTCCAAATCATGCACTCTCACAGTTACTGTAGCCTGTCTTATTGTTGCACTACTATAATGACCTGTTTGCAAGCCTGATCATGTGACTGGTAGGTGTTACGTCAAGTTTGTTTCCAAACCTACCCTGAACCAAATTATATTAAGCTACTGTATCGATGAGCATGTGACATGCCTGTCCATTAACAAACACAAACATACGGATTGATTGTGATCTGTTACCACTAGCCTGAATGATTAATGCTGACGTAGTGGAGTTTTCGGAGCAAAACAGGCTTGAAGGTTAGGTTACCTGGATAGGCTGTTAGGTAAACTGGATAGGCTGTTAAGTAAGTTTTGCTGGATTTGTGCACCAGTGCAGAGCACGAGAATAAAAGGGGTCGGAAAAGCCGATGGCCTATGTAGCCTCCTTGATGTCCCGACGTCAATTTCCTGCAGTAATCATTCCTGTTTCGCTGAGATGAAGTTCTGATGTGCTATACTCCTTATGCCTTGTCTAGTAGGGGCTGTCGGGCTCCCCTAAAACACCATTACACATATAGCAGGTTGTTTCGGCCACCCAACACCATAAAATATTCGTCACACATTTTTAAGAAAAATACTATATATTGGTTATGTGGTTGGACCGACAAATAAAAAGATCACACACAGGTTTAGTTGACATAGTGATGCTTTTATTAACAGTCGTATGAGGCAGTTACACTTACTTCTCCTCTGTAGCAAGGATAGATCTGATGTGGACAAAAATGGTGTGGAGCCTACATTATATGTTACATCAAAAGTTACAGCTCGGCCATGAACAGACGGTCCAAGCTGTGATGCGGCTCTCGCTCCGGGGCGAAAAGTAAGAGAAAATGTTCTGGTAAACTAACACAAATTGAAGCCCCAGGGGTGGGCGATCACGCATGTCCTGCCCCACTGGATACGATGAAGCTACTTCTGAACCTTAGCATGTGAGCCACCTGTCTTGGCGCAGGCTTCCTACATGATGTAAAAAATCCCATTATTTGAGAACAAATATTAACAAGAAGTATGAATTTGGATGGAAATGAGACAGGAATGACCAGATGTCACTTTGAACCATATATCACTATAAAATATTCAGAAGGAAAAAAAAAATATTACATTGATCGCTGTTTTGTTGTACTACTGCTTGTCCTTAAACTGGGCTGTTTACCTATAAAACACACAATTTCAAACAATGTTTGTGTCCCTCATACTGCATATTTCACTCCACATTAATTTGTGTGGGGTATATATGTTTGTAGCTTTACTTTAATTATCACTTTTAACATAACATTCAGAGAAGAAATATGTAATGTTTTGCCAAGCTTTCGTCAAGGCTACAGACAAAGTCCGTGGACGTGATATCGGGTAGTGGCCTCTGCTCCTTGGTTCAGTTACCAGTAGTTAGGTTATGTTGACACATGACAAACACACTTAAAATAAAACAAACAAATAAAAAAATTAACATCCAACCCCCTTACCGAATATCTCCCATGGGGAAATATTAAATTTAGGTACCATGGTATGGTATAGTGCACAGTAGTGCACGAGAGGAAATGTGTTATTGCTTTGTTTACAACATGTAACTATCATCACAACACAATAAAAACAATATTACCCTCCTATCTCTAATCTCGTGTACACGATTTGTGTTCACTGCACTTACATTACTTATAACGCAATGGAGCTCTTTAATTAACACAACATAAAAAATACAAACATTACATTGGAACACTACACTATTAAAAACATAACAAACACATGTCGTCACAAGGACACCATGGCACATAATTGACAGACACACTGTTACACAAACATATTATTCTAAAAATGCCCTTCAAAGATAAAACACAATATTATGGCACTGCACTGCTGCACTATATATATATATATATATATATATATATATATATATATATATATATATATATATATATATATATATATATATGGGTGCATGGGACACAGGCTCGTGCACTGATGCCTTACATGTCGTGCAATGCCTTTGCAGTCGTGCCATCGGCGGCACGAACTGGCTCGTGCTGACCAGTTCACATCAATGCCTGCTGTGATGTCAATTCCGTGCTGCATTGCGGGACTGTGGTATTAGAGGCATACGGACATGTTATGCCCACTTCCCATTTCCCTTCTGAGAAGATGCAGGTTCTTGACATTTTTGAGGTGGGGGTTATTGGGACACTGGTTGTACCAATGATAGGTTTCTTCTTCGCAGTAATGGCATGCCATTTGTGGTGGTTTCATTTTGTCCCACTTCATGAACACTCTTATTACACTCTTACCTGCACTGTCACTTGTGTTGTTTGCATCTTCACCCACATGACTGTCACTAAATTCTGTGGTTGCAATTTTGTCCGGTTTTGATCCAAATTATTTATTTTTGCGTGTGTTCACTTGCTCACTTTGCTAGCTCCCATTGCCACTCTGTGACTCTTGGCCCCACCGTACGGTCCCGAACTCGCGATGCAGTTGACAGGTGTGAACTCAACCATTATCGCTGCCCGCATCAGTTCTGAGGCCGCTGTCCAGTAATGGTTTAGTGTGGTGCGATACTCTAGATGTATTGTTTCGGCCACTACTTACAAAGTTTCCCACTCTGGGAGCTGCTTTGTACTTGAAAGGAAGTGAAAGAACCTCCGAACTGGCCTTGAAAGGAATGCAAAATTTCTCCCTAAGCCAGGCCATAATGGTTTATTGAATTCTACCACAACTTCGCATCATCTTCAAGCTGCTTTCTAATGCAACCATCCCATTTTTTGCCAGACATTGTGACTCTGTATCTCTGCAGGTCTGCAGGTAGGATGTGCAGTCCTGCAGAAAAGCAGTCGTTTCTTTGTTTGCTTCCCTGGCAAATGTAGGCAGGGTCTGGAATCTAGTTGTTGTCAACTTCTCGACAGCTTCTGATTGTTGCATGGAGGTTCTTGATGTGTTTTGAAGTTGCTTTTCATTGCCTTGCAGCCAGCTGTGAGCTTTGTTCTGCCCATAGCTGCCCGGTTGGAACAACAGTGTTACAGGTGGTATCGAGGAGGAAGAATTTGGTAATGTTGTTAACACTGCTGGAATGTATGGTTTAAAAATGGACATTTCATAATAGACCAGAACCTTCGGTAGGTAAAGTGTAGGCGGTATAAGTGGGAGAGGTACTATATGTAGGGTTGGCAGGGGTTGTGTTGACTGGGCACTCTGTGCCGGAGTGTTGACAGTTGCAATGAGCACGCTGTGGGCATTTGACACTTGGTTATTTACATCTTCCTTGGCCATGCAGCTTTGACACTTGAACTGCGCTCCCTCCACTGATAGTCTCTCGTTTGCCATTTGGTACCGCTTGTGCACCATTACATTGTAAGTACGATACTGATTGCTGCTCACGTCACCGATTTCCCCTTCATACTCTGCTATCTGACACGCTAGTGACATGCCATTGCGGTTATGTAAAGAAATTGCCCCAGTTGTAGGGTGTGTTCTGTGGCTTCAAATTTACTTTGCATTACTTACACACGAAGCTGAGTCTGTTTTCTGATGTAGTTTCGTTCGTGCCCAGGCACTTGCTATGATATTGTACTTGACATTGTGTGCAGCTAAGAGTAAGCGTCCCTTGGCCTGTGCACAAAAAGGTTGTTACACAACCTGGGATGATGGTAGTTAGTAAAATTTTGCTCTGGTTTCTGGTCCAAACCATTTGTAGATTCAATGATGCTATGCTTTTGGTTTTTTCTGTCACTGCTATTTTTGCAGTTGTTCGCGATGCTGTTGTTAGGTGGGCTGGAGTTACGATTGCATTAGCAGTAGGTTGTGACTAGTTCGTACTTCGCTATTAAATCTTGCAGCATAGGGTGCAAAAATGGGGACACAAGAGCACCAGGGCGCTGTCTTGTGCCCAGCCAACTATGTTGACAAAGACGACCATATGTGCGGTAGGGCTGCATGGCTCATAGAAGCATGATGTTGGAGGGTAGAGAGTACCTTTCCCTCTCCATGGCAGACCCCTCTGCGCACATCGTTAAGGGGCAATGTCCAGCTGGAGTAGGAACTGGGGCAGAGAAGAGCCGCTCACTCTTCCCGCTCTCTGTGATGGATTTTCCCCAGCTGGAGTAGCATGGGAAGAAGAGAGGGGATGCTGGTACGTGCCCGCTTCGTTTTCTGCACTGGGTGGGCGATGGGTGGCCGATGTCATGCTATCATCCGAAGATGGCTGTTTTCTGTTTGTGCTACGCTCCGCTTTCCCACTGGCCGCTGCAATGTTGTTTAACTCACTTTTCCTTAGTGCCACATGGAAGGGTTCTCCAGGCGCCAGGAAGGCATGTGGAAGGGTCCAAATGCTGCTGCGGACACTCTGCGATGTTGCGGAAATTCCCTCATTGCACGTAGGCAGGAAAATTGTGGGGAAACTTTTTCACTGAAAAATTTGGTGGAAAATTCAGTATTGGAATTTTGGCAGGTTTTGGGATTGTGGTTCGGAATAGTTTGGCGCCATTTTGACAGCAGTTGGCAATGTTAGGATGAGAAAAGAGGAGATTTTAATTGCTGTGAGGTTTGAGGTTATGTTATTTTTGGAATATGTTTTATTACCTAGATGACCAGGCATCACTTCTGCGATGCCATGAAGTTTGGTAGAGTAGATCCTCGGTGTCCTCAGGGTCGTTCGGCCGACGACCAAGGTGTAATTATGCGATGCTGAAGTACTTCCATTAGAACCATTAGAATAACAATGCCATAACATAAACACTTAAAATACACAATGGAAAACTGGTATTAAATATTGGAAATTCTGGTGGGCAAAGATGTGGACCTGCCCGCGCCTTTGAATGCCCATGGGCAAACAAAATAAAAACACCTGAATCTCATTTGATGTGGACTTTCTTGTTGTAATGAAATATGCTCCTCTAGGAAGTAACTTATACTTGGGTGTCGGGCTTAACCCACTGACAAGGTGACTCTGCAAAAAGATGCAAAGGCTGTAAAATGGTTACATGAAAAGTTACATTTCACCAGGCGATGCAAGCACTGATTAAGGTGAGGGGCGGTTTCCCAGGCGGCTAAATGAAACAAGGTTCCTGTAAACTAATTTCCATTGAAAACCAAAATGACCGGTGATAACAAAAGTTGCTAGCCACCCAGGCACGCAATGTGACACACGACACAAGACTGTCCCCTCAGAGCTCTGTACAATGATTAAATCCCCCGTGCGATGTGCTGGCCTTCGTCAGCAGGCAGACACGCCATGTGGGACTGTTTTCTGACACGCTTTGCAAATAAATATATAAAACTGCTTGCAAATTAACACATACATAAATTCCCTTTCATTTGTCGTGATCTTAGGCTGGACCATCGAGGATAGAGGATATGTGGATTGGCGTAAAAGAATGAAATAGGTTTTCCGGGTGTATGATACATGGCTGGTCTACATGATGCAGGTCCGGGGAGAATGCACATGCACATCCACTCCACGAGACGAAAAATATTATACTGACGCAGGGTTGGTGCGGAGCCCTCTGATTGGCTGCTGCACCTTCCCGTGTGCTCATGAAGAAAAACACATATTTTACAAGTAATGATTCTAATGAACAAAATGGCTGATGGCTGTGCAGTGGAGAAGAGGCGAGAGACATGAAAAAACCCTTCTTAAATGAAATAAAAATATTACAATAAAAAGTAAAAAGTATAAATTAGACAAGTCTTTCTGGACGCTGTCTTGCCTTTAGCATTTGACGCATTGTGAAAAATACGAGATTTTGCTGTTATTAACATGTCCCTGTTTATGTTATTATCTCAACACATCTCAATTTATGGGCACTTTCTGCCACACATCTTAAAACTAAACAAAACACTCTTATTAACTAATTTATGCAAAAGTCTGGTTATGCCGCTCGCACGGTCACGTTTACGGACCGGTGCTTACGGACTAAGAACAACATAACCTCGTAATCCCGGGGCCTGCTACTGGTCATGGTACAAGACAATACTGTACAACACTGGCTGTTAAGATAATAAGATGCATATAAAAAGTATAAACACGAACACACAAATGCTCTGACACTTCTAAAAATGATTATGAATATTTTACAGCCTTGCACTGTTATTTACTGTGCGGTGTGATGCACTTGTTTTTGGTTAAGTGCGCATGACACATCAAGCACTGGTGGGCTTACAAAAACATGGAGAACACTCTTAAAACTTATATATATATATATATATATATATATATATATATATATATATATATATATATATATATATATATATATATATATATATATATATATATATATATATTGAAAACACAGCACATAATTTATATAATGATCTCACATAACGCAGCAGATGTAAACAAACTGATGTAGCAAAAGGGATGGCAAACAATATTACATCCGACACCTTAAGTACATTATTAAAATACTGTACCCACTTAAGAAAATAAAATATATTCAAACAGGCCATCAGGAAAATAATAAATAAACAAACACTAAAATGTACAGTCAGTACTGCATTGATGTACACATGATAGCACGAGGAACATGGTTTGACACTATTGCTCCCACATGGCGATGGATGTGGGGAATGGCTGTGCTGCGGAAGTGTGTGGTGAATAGCCTGACGGTAGACGTTGCACGCGTCACATTATTTAACAATAGGACACACTAACACAATAAAGTATGGTTGACGTGGGAATGAAACAAGTAAGGTGTAAACACTGAAACTGCAATAAAATATTTAAAAGAAATGAAACACACTCAAGAGGGATTCTTCATGGGACATCCAAAGTGTTCCTGTATTTAGGATTCGTCCGGCTTTTGCCTTTAATCCCTTTAGAATAAACATGTCGTATTTGCAGTTGTGTATTATTGCACATTGCGTGGCACTTAGCCGCACTGGCCTGCACTACACTTATTAGAATTATTGCATGAATCAGCTGTCGAACTGACACGTTGGTGCGCTAGGTCATGCTGGTAGATTGAAGGGTGTTGGCTGTGCTGAGAAATTTTGTGTGTTGGGCAAAAAGTCTGTAAGGAGAATTATGTGGTTGATAGCACAACACAAAAATAAATACAAGTATTTGCAAACACTCTCACTCAAAACATGATCACTATGATGGCTTGGTGGACACATACACTGGGTGTGGTCACTACCATAGGTGG
Source organism: Dryococelus australis (assembly GCA_029891345.1). Taxonomy (NCBI): domain Eukaryota; kingdom Metazoa; phylum Arthropoda; class Insecta; order Phasmatodea; family Phasmatidae; genus Dryococelus; species Dryococelus australis. The sequence continues at coordinate 50,644,594 of CM057003.1, forward strand.
TAGTAACGAAAGAGGTCAAACACCACAATAAACATTATACCCACAATTCTAGACAAAAACAAGCTTTCAAAACATGTTTTCTTTTTCATTAATAATGATTCAGATATCTCTGAAGTGGGTGGTTTTAATGTGGAATGGGGAAATCACTGAGAACGTGATGTCATGTGTCCTGGCATTTTACTAGACAGAACACTCTCGCAAGTCGGTGCTCTGGCCTTGGGGAAATCCTTATGAAAAACCCAAGACGTTCGCAGCGAGCACAACGCATCTGACATCTCGTGATGGCACCATTGAGGTTCGTTCACACATGTTTCACGACTGCATGGGTGGTGCAGCCGATGCCAGCCATGGAACTCATCGGTGTAGGGCAAAGTAGCACTACAGGCGGGTTAGGGATAATGAACGTGGATGGCACACGTCACAATGTCAATTGTTTGACCTACCGTTAAAATTGTGCAGGCATGATATTGACAAGGGAACGTTGGAAAAAATAATATTGATATACATACATACACTCTCAAATAGGCTACCATCTGGTGGCGAGCTCTCTCAACTCTCCTTCACCCAACAAACTCCTTTTCCACTCCCTTCCTGAATTTACCAACCCCTCTCACAGATACCAATTCCCCCCTCAACCCATTCCACTCCCTCACAGACCTCACAAGCATGGACTGCCTACCCCACTCCATTCTCCTCCACACCCTCTGAATCTTCACACTGTCGTTTCCTCTTCCTCTAAATACCCCCTTACTTAGCTTGCAATGTAGGCCTCCCCATCCTCCCTCTTCATTCACCATCCTGTACATCCTGACTAACCGTTCAACTTTCCTCCTGTCCTTCAATGAGCTCGACCGCATTTCTTTCATCATTACTGATGGCCTATAGTTCCTTTCTTCCTCACCATCTTGCCCCTGCCCTCTCCACCTACCCTTCAACCATCTTGCTGCCTTTCTCTGCACTTTTCCAGTTCTCGCACCTCCACCTCCACATATGGGTCTCATACTGCGGCAGCATATTCTAACATTGGCCGTACCAGTGTTTCATACGCCTTCTCATTCACCTCACAGCTGACTCCATTCAGCACCCTTCCCAGCATACCCAGAACCCTTCTTCCTGTTGCAACCAGCCTCTCTACCTGTTTTTTCCACCTGAGGTCTCCCTGCAGTACAATCCCTAGATACTTATATTCTGCTGCTTCTTCTATCTCTTGTCCTTCCCATCTGTACATGTCCCTGCTTATCACATCTTCTTCCTTGTGAACCTCACTACCAATGCCGACATTTTTGATTATTAACATTCTATGGCTACGTTTTGATTATCTTTGTTTTCTTCGTCTCTTCACTATCGCCGGAGTAAACTTTGTCCAACATCTATGGTGGGATGGTCTATTTAATTTTGTTTGCTGTATAAAATACGTTTTGGCAAATGGTGGGTTGTGTATTTTCGTGCGCGCGAAATGTCTGAATGTCGAATTTGTGCCTGTACGGATGCAATATTTTTGAATATCTTCCATAAAAATGACACAAGGAAGTACGATGTGGAAATAAACACCTGCCTGCCTATTAAGGTAATATCGTCGATAAACTGTGTTCAAGACTCCATGCTTCGGCTTGGCGTCGCTTGGGTTGTTTTGAAAACCAGGAGCGACTGCAATGAAATGAAAATTATTTTTTATGACGTTTTAGTCAATTTTACAGAATCGTTTATAGGTGCATGTAAACAGAGTAGTAGCGTGCGTGATGTTTAAGTAAGTTATTTGATATTAAAGTATAGGCTTTTCACTGTAAACTGAGCACTTTGAAAGCCCTACTTGTATGCATACTGTATATTCTTGTACCTTATGTAATATTAGCACTGCCATGGGCCTGATATCTATTCATAAGTGTGTTAAATGAAACGTAATATTAGAAAGTGAATATTTTACAAATATGATCGTGTTTACACATAGATGTATTAAATATACAATAAGTGGAAGAAATAATTTATGTTGTTACTAATTGTTACCGCAGTATGCGTGTTAAAATGCATGTAGGTAACAGCAGTGACTTTTTTCTGGTTGGTAGGTAAATGCTGTTCATGGTTATTTAAGCATTTTTGAAAAATACCATGTCCCAATTAGTATATATTTTTAATGATCACACTAACTGGCAAATTCCCAGTCAGGTTGGTAAAGACGGAGGGAAATTAGTACCATGTTTTAACATGGAATTTGAAGTGTTAGGTAAACATTTGAGAATACTGAAATGATTTATTTTGCATTCTGTCTATTTAATATTTAAGTAATAGCAGATTTGTAAAGTTTCTAAAAAATCAAATAAGTATCTTTTTTAATTGTGGTGTATCCAACCTAGTACAATGTATTGGGTGAGTAACGTAATTATTTCAGTAATTCTGAAGTATAGAGGAATTTGTTGAAAATAAAATAAAATCTTGGAAAGAGGTATAGTATTTCCACTCTACTAATTGCACAATACACAAATTTATTAGGGACATCAACATTTGACCAATAGAAACCCCAAAAACCATATTGGGGAGGGCTGTGAAGATAAGGAAATTATGGGGTAAAACAAGTAAAACATGTACATAATATTTATTCGTAAATATATGTTAAATTGCAAAAATACTGTACAGGCGTAGCCAAACATTGTGCACCGAGCCATAGTCCCAGCGCCAGCAGGAGAGTAAATCCCCAAATCAGTGATTCTAGGTACGCCAAAAATTTTTAGGTGGTGACGCAAAGCATCACGCATCAGCGAAGCTTGGAGTTTCCCAATAAATGTTTGTCGTGTGTAGCTTATTTGCACTTGGACATAATGTGTGTATTGCAGTTTTACATATTTTTGTACTGTTTGTAATATTACTGTAATATTCTCTCTTAAAAACATGTTTAGTTGCATAAAGATTGAATTGAATATGACCTAAATTCACTATGTTACCAATACATTTAGAAATACTATAGTGGCGAGAGCTATGAACTGGAGGGAAATTGAGGGGTAAAAGTTTATAATGAAAATGTACTTATTTTGTATTGTTTTTACTTCACAATTTCTCTGATCTTCATAGCCCTCTCCACTATTGTATTTGTAGCTTGTATTGGTAATATTGTCTATTTAGTTAATGTTTGGTTCAGTTTTTTTGCAATTTAGTGTATTTGTATGGATAAAACATTATTTAGGCCTACATATTTTGTACCCATTTTACCCCACAATTTGTGTGATCTTCATAGCCCTCACCACTATCGTTTTTGGGGTTTCTATTGGTCAAATGTTGATGGCCCCAGTAAATTTGTGTTCTGTGTAATTAGTAAAGTGGAATTAAAAAAAAAAAAAAAAAAAATTCTTCAGAAAAGCTTCTATTCTTAAGAATTACCATAAAGTTAGGTTATGTCTTCTGCATTTGACATGGCTAGGTACTGGCAGTTCTAATGTGCAATATGAGACATTACAATCCACTACACTGATTAGAATTTCCACACTAAGATACAACTACGGTATACACAGCCCATTAAACTGATTAACAGAATTGCACTTCACTACTTCTAATGCAGTGCAACAGTGCCTGGCCTTAAGGATTGTAACTTGTACAGCCAGTGAATATCACAAAAATAGAATAAATCTTGAAAGCTCAATAATCTTCATAATGTGAAATATCCACAATTTCAAAGTCCATTAAACTCTCCAAATCGTCAAACGGCACACACAAAGGGATGTTACAACCCTAACGCCAAGTGTTAGAAATATTAACCGTACACAATGGCGGATACTGTAGTACTTAATTTACAGAACATCAATGATGTTACCCACCCATGTAGGCAGCAGCTACATTTCCGCTCCAGTAAAGTTAGATTTGAATCTCAGTTTCATTTCTCAAGTACACTTAGGTCATGTCCGAATTAGCAGCATATGTAGACAAAATGATCACGTGACCCAATTTTGTACACAAAAATGGTGACAATTTGGTATTTCGTATTTTGTGTCTAGCAGATGTTATCAAAAATACATAGAGGCAAAACAGCGCCGTGTTTGTGTTTACTTTAAAACACTTGTGCAAATGTGTAAATGAAATTACTTGTAAAACAAATAACTGCACAGAAATTACATTACGAATTTTTTTAAAAAGCAAGTTATTGCATAGTTTATTATTTTCTTATTTATAAATTATTCGTAGTATTCCAGTGATGATTGCAGAAATATTACGTCTGTTTTCAGCATTAAATTTAGATAAAAATATTTTCACTGTTACTGAAATAATGTGTTGCCGCAAGTGCTAAACAAGTGACCGTCGACAACGTCCTAATTGATACCTACAAAACCATGAAATAACAAAATTTGTCAATTCGGACACCATCTCAAAACTTGGTGACTACCAACCTTTGAAAAAAAAATTGCCAGATTATGTGTAATGAAATGTGAGTATGCATACTACCATTAATTTTTTTAAATTTGATTACTTATGGTCAGAGTTTCAGTTTCACTTCCACAAGTACACTTATAAACCTAGTGCATACTAACTGGACTGCATTCAAGTATTCATACTTCTGGACTTTCTTCCCATTTTACATACATGTGCTAAGACTTCATTACACAGTAGTTCCCCGAACTTGGAGTGGTGCCAAAGTTCGGCAACACTGGGCAGAAAAATATATTTTTCCTTGACAATTTCAAATTGTACTGCGTACTTGAACAGAGATATTGGGTTACATACTGAATTCTCTTTGCAGAGGTATATTGGATTCAGTGCATCCTCATTTCGTTTTCAGACAGTAGGGCACCAAATTAGGAGTCCGTTTTTAAAGGGCGAGTGAGTATGCTGTACAAATTTAATATTTTCTTGAATAGTTTGTATACTTGAACTAAGAATCATTAGTTTCAGTGTGGAGGCGTTTGGTTTCGGGAAAGTAGTTCCCAGGAATTGGAGTGGTGCCGAATTTCGGTGACACTGGACAGAAGAATATTTTTTCCTTTGAAAATTTCAATTTGTACTGCATACTTGATAATGAAGTTTTTTTACATACAGAATGCTCTTTGCGGGAGAATATGATTCGCTGCAATATCATTTGATTTTTCATCAGTAGTGCACCAAAATCAATCATTTTTGGAAGGGCGAGTACACTGCAAAAATTTAATTTATTTCTTGAAAATTTAGCATTGTCAGGACCTTTCACCCAAATTTAAAAAGAATCCAAAACAATTTTAAAAGGTTATAAAAAATGTATAAAAAATTACCACAAATGATTTAAAAAATTCCTAAATAATTATTTTAATATGTATTAAAAAAATTAGATTTCCTGATGTTTGCCTTTTACCCCCCTCAACTTTAAAATTAGGCGGCTGGCATCCACCCCCGTTATCCATTCTCAGTCAGCCCTCTTGGTGCTGTCAGCCATCGTAGCAGACATATTAGAAGCCAGTGATCTGGACCCTGACCCCATGGCCTTAAATGACCTTGAAAACAAAAACTCTAGAAAAAATCCATAAAAGTCAGCAAGTATACTATGTTACAGACTACCACCATCATATTAGATGCAGATGTTCAGCTGAACTGCTTACTGCACTTGTCACACAAATATGACATACAACAGGGACTTTCGGCACAGTACACTATGGTAGAAGGTAAATAAATGCCTTATACAAAAGTGACACTGATAATGTAGTGGTTCAAGCAAAGACTTTGGCAGGCCTGTTGGAAATGTAGGTGCTGGAGCTAAAGAAACAGGTAATGTGGGAAGTGGTGTTCAAGGTACCTTGGTCAAAAAAGTTTGTAGGCGTAGCACCTGAAGAAGTTGTTGGTACTATCTGTTGCATCTGCAGATGATCGTGCTGTACTGGTGGCAGTAGGTGCTGGTAGTGATGTAGCCATTACAACTGAAGAAGTCAATGGCACAATACTAATCTGAAATTATGGTTCTGCACTGGTGGACGTACAGTAGATGCTGCTCATATGTAGTCATCACACCTACAGAAGTTGATGGTGCTGGTAAAACGTGAGACATTAAATAAAATAAATACAAAGTTGCCAAAGCCTCACTCATAAAGGTGTGTGTAAACCAGCTATCCTGCTGTGGCTGCACTGGCGGAGAATAAAAACTACCGCCACTTGTGGTCTTTCTATTTGTCGCACAGCAGGAAAAAGTTACGCGTAGTAAAAAGTTACGCGTAGTAAAAAGTTAGGCATAGTAAAAAGTTAAGGGGTTTAGTCAAAATTAAAGCTTCCGTGGTCTCGGCCGACTGGCTAAGCTTTGCAAAAAACGAGTGTGTGGCAGTGAAGTTCACTAATCAACAATGCGTACATACACCATCATACAAATAAAAGAGATAGTTTGCATGGAAGAAAACCCTTCAAAATATTACAACACTAGCTTTTACCCGCTGCTTCACGTGCGGCCCCATATTGGGTGCTCTACCCACTGCACTAATATGGCCCTGGCACTAGGGGTGTCCAAAGTCTTCACATAAAACTTTATGAATGGCTTGGGCCATTCCCCTACTGGTAAGTTACGTAATTTCTCAGAGGTTAGTGAGAGATATAATAACAGCTGTTTTGGCTGTAAGAAGGTTGGTTAGGTTAGAGCATTGCACTTAAGTTAAGCATCCAGAATTGTTTATAATTACATAACTGCACTGTTCACTGAATGACGTATGACGGTAGTACATGCTCACTGGGTTTAGGAAAGGGGATAGCGATTGACTATAAAAGTTATGTCTGTTTGTGCGTAGTATTTTCACTCACTGTTTCGGTGTCTTCGTCAGTGGTTGCCCCCTCCTTACGTAAGGCAGTATGCTGTAGATACTGCCAGATGAAGCGGGCAGTGGGCCTCCAGAGAGCTTCTCGATACCGACCTGGCAGGCGCTGGGCGGCTGCACTCTACATGGAAGGTTGGCTGTTGTGGAGAAACCGTCCCCGCAATGGTAGAGGGCTGACCTCCAGGTGCCAGGGGACAATTGGTGGCTGCGTTGTCGTGATGCTCTGCTGCATGGGCGGCCGACAGAGGTGATGGTACAGGTGATGCTACCACCTCCTCGGCTGCAAGTGCCAGAGCCGGAAGCCCAGGAGTGGCCTCTACTTGCTCGATGGGAGGTTCACTGTGGATCTCCTTCCCCCGTTCAGGAAACTACAGTGACGAATCGGCCCTCGTGTCAAGCGACATACTGCCCTCGGCATGTGTTTGGGGCATACTTGTCATCTGGCCATCTTGTGCTGCGCCTGTGGCTGTTGGCACCGGAGACAGGGGACGGCACAGGCCCCCATCGCATAGTACTGGTGGGTTGCTCCTTCCCTCTGCCGGGAAGCTACGCATGCGGACCGGCCTCGGCATTGGGTGACACCAAGACCAGTTCAGTAGTGTGGGGCAGTGGATGGGCCTCTTTGCCTACTCCTTCGACTGAGGACACCTGAATCAGAGGCCCGGCAGGGACCTCCGTCTCGACAGCGTCGGTTAGTGGTTCTTCACGTCCATGAAGCTGGGTCTGGGAGTTGGCCTCGGCACTGGGTGGTGCCGGAACCCGGATGTGGGCGTCCTCTGCGCTAGGCGGCCGCCTAGTCTAGGTAGATCGTGGCTCAAGGTACCAGCTGGCCTCGTGTTTGCTGGCAATCTGGTAGGTGCCTCGCTCGTGGGAGGCGGTGGCTGCAATGATGTCCGGCGCTGCAGTCTTCTCGCTGAGATGGCCATTCAAGGCCAGTGGTGCTGGGGTTGTCTGTTGTGGTTGTGGTTCCGGGCATCCCACTGTATTGATGACACTGGACTCTTCGTGTTTTTTCGGTGATAGGGATTGATGGCAAGCGTTTGTTGCGTGGTAAATGGTTCAATGGATTTCACCAAGAGATTTTGCTGGTGCTAGGAGTTTGATTTTCGGGTCTGTTGGCGAACTTGCAATTAAATTCTGTGGGAGTCGAAGGTAGCATCAGTAGGCCTACTGATTCTGCTGCGTTGGGTTTTGGGAATGCCACTCGTGTGGACACGGAGTAGGTGGCTCCCTGGCTGGTTTGCGTTCCAAATTCTTGCTGTCTGGGGGGCGGTTGCTGTACCTCTGGAGCGGTGATTGTTGCTGGCTTGTCCACATCCGGGATTTCTGAGATGAGTGATTGAGGCTGCTGTGTGTACTTCTGACTGGAGAGTGTCCCTGGCCTGGGGAATGGTCTTATTTGTTCTCTCGTCGCTTTTCGGATTTGTTCGCTGTGATCCTCTGCCCAGTACATATTTTCCTGGCGTCCTACGATTTAGTATGGGCCCTCCCACTTGTCGGCTAGACCCATGCTGAACTGATTGTTGCCTCGGCTTAGGAGGTGGGTGTGTAATAGGACTGTTTTGCCCATGCCAAAAGCTTGGATGCCAGTACGTGGTTAGGATGAAAAGAATTCTGGGAATGTGTCTATCCCAGTGCTTATGGTCATCGCTTACAATGAGACGGAGGCTTTTCTTGAACTCCTGGTTCCGCCGCTGAGTGGGGTTGGCTTGTAGGTGATGATGAGTTGTCCAAGTCTCAGCTCCCCACTCATTGCAGGCTGACAGCCACTTCCTGCTTGAAAATTGGGTCCCATTGTCTGTGAGGAGACATTGTGGGTAACCCCAGCACGGGAAAAATTCACTGTTGAATTTTCCAATGTTTTGGTGGGTTTCTTGGCTTGGCAAAAGGAACAAATGCTTCTGCCCATCTTGAGAACAGGTCCGTTACAACTAGTAGATAGTGATTTCCCCTCGTGCTACGGTATAGGGCACCATTAAGTCGGCGGCAATGTGTGCTCATGGGGCGCATGAGCATCTGGGCTTGGCTGTTGCACTGGGTAAGCTTTGCTCCTGCAACACATCATGCACCCGTGGACTTATTGACGGACATCCCTCCTCATACTGTCCCATATGTAGCCCACACTTATGTCAGTGAGTGTTTCCCGGTTGCCTGGGTGGTCCACTTCGGGGTGGTCATGGTAGTGCCTGCAGATATCGGCGCGTAGATCCGTGGGTATCCAAATTCTCCACTTCGCTCCGGGTTGATTGTTCTGGGACGAGACAATGTGATCCCCTAGTTCATACAACTGTGGGTGCTTTGGTAGGTGGTCTTGAATGTTTGTATCTTGTTGGTGGCTTTTGATCTGGCTTCGGCTGATCGACAGTTGCAGTAATAAGTATTTTTCCTTAGTGAGTCTGCATTTGTCGTATGTGGAATATATGTGGAACATTGACAAGTACAGGGTTTGCAGCAACTCATCTCTTTCCTTGTAGGCCTATTGATAAAGCTTTTCCAGTGTTGACTACTATAAACCTTGTTCGTGTTAGTTTTCTATGTACATTTTGTGTTAAATTTGTATATATTTTACTTTATGATTAATATTGGACAGTGCTATAGCTATTGTATTTTGTATCTACCTGATTACTCGTAATACATATGTTGTGCATTCTGGATACTAATATTTAAAAAAATATATAGATATATTGTTAACGTGTTCGAATTAGAAAAACATGAACACAGACAATGCCACACTATTCACTACAAATCACAATGTCTGCTATAGTAAAATGTAACAGAATGACTATGAAAAATAATGTGTCTTCTGTTTCCTTCCTTTCAATACAGCAAGAGTATGCCTAAAGGAACATGACAGATTGTGTAAATAACAGGGATTTACACCTGTAACTGTTTCTAATTTTACTACTTAAACCACGAGACCTGTGATGCAACCAGAAAAGTTTATGCAATGAAAAAGGTTACTTCTTAGTACAACTGTAATACAGCTGTGCTGTTGCGATCAAGTTTGTCATTGTAAAATCCTGAGCATTTGTGGTGCAATTTTCATAGCTCTTGGTTTTTTTTTGGGGGGGGGGGGGGAGATTGAGATTGTACAACTGCAACTTATATTAGAGATGTCTCACATAACCCATAGACAGCTAGCTGTAAGCTCCAACAATGTACAACTTGCATTCATCTTTGTTATAAGTGTAGAAGAGTTTTATTTTGTCATTTTGTTGTACATGAAACAAGTAGAAGGTTTTTTGTATGCAACAGCAGACCACACTTGCTCATTGTCTGCTACTGTCTGTGTATGTTTTGGCATGGATTTTATTGTTATTAAAATTCAGCCATTTCATTAGCACTCGTAACACATGAAAGACACTGCACAGTGTACACACAAACTCAGCAACTAGCAAAGCATGCATAATGATTCACCTGACAGTAGGCGAGTGATTATAGATTCAGTAGGATAAATGTACTCATTTTAGCGATTCCTACAATCCTATGGCAGCGATCAGAAAATAATGCAGATGTTTGCATTTGATAGGAAACCAATAACAAAATGTGAACTTCGCTGAAAATCTACTGTCCTTGCTAAGTCAGCAACCCTTGTGCGAGTTGCACTTCACCTCGCACAAAAAGAATGCTGTGATGTAATGGATTTTCAAAATGGTGTGCCTGGTATTGCATGATGACCTCAAAGTTGTAAACATTCAGAGAACCCCCTTCACATAGCTGAACCGTGATCCCCAAAACATTTGAACTGGCAACCTCCATTTGTAATTCACTTGGTTGAATTGAGAAGGTAATACAGGCAAATGCTACACCACTCTACACACTGTTTACAAGACAATGATTCACAGTCATCTTCAAATTGAAACAAATACCCATGTTAGGATAGGTAGTTTCGGTAGTAATTTCCTGCAACTAAAAAAAATTCATAAAAAAAGGTGTTAACATGTGTGCATGTGCAGAAATGAATCTGCAACTTTTTTAAGGCATAAAACCACATTTGGAAGTTATTTTCCTATTTGAATTAATACTTACCATCCAATCTGGCCCATTTTTGCTAAGCTTTGCGTTTGTCTCATCATTGCTGAATGTGAAACACTGAAACAGGCCTACAAGTAATTTACCAGACACTGATCGGCAATTGACATTTCTAGATTTTGTATGGCTGAAACGGTATAGACAGTTTTTGCATCTGCATCCTTATTCTGTGGTTTGACTTCATGTAGATGAAGTATTTTGAGTGTTTTGTGTGCCGTAGAAAATATTAATTGGGTCTGTTCTATCTTAACTATGCCAAAAAAAATTTAGACTGGCTCGAGTGAATGATCCAATATTCTTTACAGAGTCGAACATGCATCGTAGGTTAGTTTTAGTTAAGAAAGTTGGTTAAAGCATGACATGAAGATCTGACAATCGTCTGACCTGTTAAAAGTTATACTGTACTTTTCTTTCCTGGTTTCATTTTATTTATGCATAATTAGTTTGCATGGGTATGTATATATTTGTGTAATCTACGTGTCGTGACCGACTTTTTTTGTGTTTGTTTCAGGTCACCACTGATGATGTAATTTCTTTGAAAATATGCCATGTGTGTGTGCATAAACTGGAGTTATGCAATGAATTTGTATGCCATTTTCTCACAACAGAATCACAGCGCCAGAAGGATTCTAGACATAATGTGTGCTATTTATGTCTTGAAAATAAAGGCATTCTCAGCAGCCTATTTGATGGCAATTTCAACTGGATTCACCAAATTGAAACTGCATTGGGCTGCAAAGTAAGTTTCTTTCTAGGTAGGCCTAATCAAATTTTTGTCACAAAAATACTGTCTACATAAAAAAGTGTTATTGTGAGACAGAGAAGTTGTGATGTATATTTTTCTTAACTGTAGGTGCTTTTCACTATATAAATGGAAAGTTATGCAGAATTTTTGTGTTATTTAAACTGGTTCTTTCCCCCCCCCCCCCCCCCAGAAATATGAATAAAACATGCTAGTGTCAGATATCTTGACAGCAGGCATTCTTAGTTAGACAGACAGACTGGTCTGCACATTTGTCACTACTATTTATCCATTCCAAGGTGGCAGCAGAGATGAACACTGCCAGGATCTAAGTTACAGCTTTTGGCTGGCTAGTCTGCTCGTAGTAAAGTTGCGGCAGAAAATAGTTTTGTCAATATTAGGTACAAACACAGTAATTTAAACATGTATTTACTTTCTATAATGCTCCACGATATTACAATAACATTTAGGTGTATTAGAGTATATTTGCTTGCAGATCGGAAATAATTGTACTGTATTTTTCTTTTTGTTTCGGCATAAAAATGCACGAAGTAGTCAGTGTTGAGCAAGATGGTGGACACGGCGGGCCAGGCAGAAGTGTCACTGCATGTCGGAAAAGCGGACAAAAACGAGTGTTGATGTATAATGCAAAGTGTAAAGAGTTCTCTCTGTTGCCTGTATGCAATATAGACGCTTTTCACTAGAAAGTGGTATTTCAGAGCAAAGAAAAGAATGCAAAGTGAAAGGTGTTTTAATCATGCCAAACAAAAAAGTGTGTGTAAAAATTTATGTGATACTACTGCAGGTTTGTGAACGTTGCTGTAAGGAGTAATATGCATGGATTTTTTTTAGATGTTGGCTCCCGATTATGAACAAAGTGCCTTATTCAGTCAACAGTGATCCTGATTCACCGAGTTTTAAGCGCTTAAATGTTCACTTCAAGTTTGTCAAGCATCAAAGTAAATCATTCTTAATCTACGGAGAAGACATATATTTGTGATGCCGTATCTCTGTGCAGTGAAATGGTACAGGGCTGAAGGATGACATATGCATTATTTAATTGGAGTGTGGCTAAACTAAGGGCACTCCGTTTCAAAAGTGAGTCGACAACACTGTTAACAGTAAAAGAAAGGTTTTTCTGACGGTCTTTCAACAGAAATGTTTGAAGAGTGTGACAGTAGCATCTTTGTAAATTAAAAAGAGTATTTATGGGTTACCAAATTCCAGCAAGGACTGGAATGAAAGTGCAAACAAAACATTACAGAAATTGGGTTTTAAAATATGTGTAAAGGAACCCTGTGTGTATATATATATATATATAAGAGGAATGTAATAATAGGGTTTGTATGTGGATGATGCTATTGTTGTTGGAGAAAAGCAAGAAGTAATCATTGCAAAGTCAGAATTGTCAGCTGAACTGGATATTGGAGACTTATGAAGTGCTACTAATGTATTTTGAATTTAAATTGAGCATTCTGTTGATTCCATCACATTGTGTCAAAAGTAGATTCATTGATAAGATTTTAGAGGCTTTTTCTATGCAAATGTGCAAGTCCTGTCTAACAGTTTTACCTAGTGGGTGTGTAGAAGCTACTGATGATGAGAGTGAGTTTGATTCCACCATTTAAAGACAAGCTGTTGGAAGTCTGTTGTATTTAGCCAACAACACAAGGCCTGACGTAATGTTTGCAGTCAATCATGTTAGTCAAAGGTGTCAGAAACCAACACTTAAGGACTGGAAAGAAGTGGAACATAAGGTACCTTAATGGTAGCAAAGTCGTGAAATTTTGTTTTAAAAGGAATGATGGTGTTCTGAAAGTGTATTGTGATGCAGATTGGGGAAAGGACTTGGAAAGGAAGAAATATATTAATGGATATGTAACTTTGTTTGCAGGGGGAGCTGTTTCATGGTACAGCAAAAAGCAGAGTTGTATTGCAATGTTGACTATGGATGCAGAATACATGTCCATGGCAGAAGTTAACACAAGAGGTCCTTTGGTTAAAAGATTTAGTGTATGAGTTGGGACAGGAGAGAATTATTGACATTCCATGCAGATAATGCAGCAGCAATAAAGCTTAGTAGCAATCCCGATATAAGTGAAAGGTCAAAACATGTAGCTATTATGTTCCATTTTTGTAAGGAATTTGTGGAAAATGGGACTGTTGTATTCACGTATCTTGCATCAGAGATAAATGTTGCAGATCTGTTTACAAAGAACTTATCAGGTGTTAAAGTAAAGGAAATAACACAGGCACTTGGATTGTGTAACTTGTCAAAAATTTGATGTGCCAGAAAGGGGGAGTGTTGGTATAGTTAGTTTTTGTCGCATAAATTTTGTTTTGTAAAGTTGTTAGTTGTAGGGTATTATCTGCAAGTTCTTTTTGTGGTAGAAATGGACAATTATCAACGTGTTGAGTATTAGTTCTGTATGTACGTATTGTAATATGTTAAGGCTGCACAAATAAAAATGTGTTGAATTTGAAGGTGTTGAAATTTAAGAGTTTAGTGTGCCATAGCTGAATATCCAACAGAAACGTAAAAGCAATTTATGTTGGCTATGCAGGCAATGCCTTTAAAATAAACATTACCGCGTTAGGGATTAAGCTTGACTCACAATCATAGGTCGCACCGTCAATCATCCGTCCATCCGGCAGTCAATGTGATCTTCAACCATTTGCAGGGCAGCTTTTTTCTATCTGCCCATCTGTCAAATATTTACCAAACAGTAGTTTTGTATGGACCTTCTGACATTCCTTGGACGTGGATATGTGCTATTAAATTAAATTGCAAAGAGGTGGATCTGTATTTATTAATTTATTTGGTCAACTCGGGAATTTTAAATGTAAAAAAATTCTGTATACATTTTTATTGCGTGAAAAAATTATTTCCCCTAAATATATCTCCAACTAAATAAAGAACACCATGTTAAGTTGTCACACTGAAGTTTTGCCGTACAGAAGGATTGTTGTGAATCACTTTCAACTGATGGATGACTGCCATATGGAGCGAAGACGGACGGGTGCAATGGATGGTCGTGAGTCCAGTCTTAGGCCAATGCAGTTAGAGTATGAAAACAACATCTTTACTTAATGCTGAAATGATCTCCAAGCACAAAACACGTACTTTTGTGGTAATTTGCCCAGTGTTTTATGGCTGTAACTATGTAAACATAGTTACAGCCGACATGCTTCCTGCTTGGTTTTTGTACTTGAAACTATTTACTGGTATCTTATCAAAATTACATTTCATTGTATTTTTGTATAATTCCACTATGCAATACTTGCTGGTGTTTGCTGGTGCCAGGTTCATTCATTCAAATATTTTCATGTGCATACCAATTGGTTTCAGCAGCTATTTTGCCCAACATATCAGGCGAAAAAAGAACTCAAAAAATTCCCGGCAGCATGAATTTTTGGTGACATCGTCAACTAATATGTCAGACATTCCATTGTCAAAATCATGTACACTAAGCGTAAAGTTACCTTGTGTCCATGCAAAACCTTTTTGTTGAGCATTCCTTCGATTGAAGTCACCTTGCCCAGCTGTAGGTTCATCTGATTTCACTGTCCGTTTCTTCCAAAAATGTCTCACTGTCACTTTCACTCTTCATTTTCACTTTCATCATTCATACACACTTCATCAATGGTAGTTTTTTTGTTTGGACGCTATGATTCATTTCTTGTTACTTGCAAGTAAAATAACAAATGTAAATATAAACACACGTAAACAAACTTCTTTCCAGCATGCACATGTCTTCAAAATTGTGTATAACTGCAGTAATAATTACTGTTTTTCTATTTTACGGCACCGTGTAATATTGTTCGCAACTTGCACTCGAATGGCCATAAATAAATGTTTGGCCAAACTGTAAAATTGCAGCGAGTATCTATTTCTTTATACCAAACCATAGATAACATTACACACAGTGTATAACACTTCTCACCACAGCACACGAATACATTCGGGGCACGTCTTGGCATCATTAACTTCATTCCGAAAATTCTTGAGGCCTGATTTCATGACGTGTATTAAAAAAATATGAATATTTTCGTGACCCGTCCATAAAAAGTTAAAATGTTCTATTCTTAAGTTATACACACACACAGAAAGGACCACAGCATGAGTCTTACAATGTAGCAGTAGGCAGAAAAAAATGAGGAAAAATCCCTATTGATTATATGGATAATGCTAACCACCTTGTGGATTAATTTCATGGAATGTGTTTCCCTCTTTGGTACCATCATAAAAAATTATCACTATCGAGGACTATTGCTTGATGGAAGTAGCTTTGGTAAAAGGCCTGCATTTGTAGAATGAATAACTATTTTTTTCCCTCCCCTTGCAGGTGCACAGAGGCAAGAGAGTGTCTAGCAAGATATGCCATCATTGCGCATACAAGTTGGGCGAGTTGTACAACCTTTTCCAATCAGCTTTGGATTCTGAGTCCAAATTGTACATGATGTGTGAGGTAACATTCTTTACTTTCATTTGTAATAATAGTAAGTTTCAGTGAGCCATATTTTGGTTATATAAGTAATTTAAATAATTATCGTTTTTGGAATGTGCCTTAGGGCTGGTTTCACCAATGAAGATGAACTTTTTGGAATATCAAGATAATTTTATCCAGATGAGAGGTTTAACTTTGATTGTAATCTCAGTAAATAAAATCTCGTTAAAATTATCTCTATATTCTGACTTAATCATGATTTTCTATTAGTAAACAGAGATTTTGTTTTGAGCTGGTACAGAGAAATCAATTTGAGAAAGTATGGCAAGTTGGGAAGGCATTGTGGTCGTAAGGAAACAGCGAAGCCGAAATTTTTCATCCCATAAAAACACATTTTGTTATAATTAGTTATAGAACATTTCAATATGATTGAAAATAAACATACTGATGCTGTGACACAACGAAATAAAAGCGAAACAGTGGTAAATGATTGTGAATAGTTTCAATTGTGCATCTCGTGATCACTACAGGGCAGCAGACAACTTGAAGGCAGTGTGAGATAACCTAAAAAAAACCTATGTAGACGATCGTGTCCATGCTAAGGGGTCGAGTGTGTTCTGCCCTCAAAATAGCCACCCAAGATCACTGCATACTGCCGCCAGTAAAGCCAGCGGAATGTCATTCCAGAACAGACTCAGTTGTCATAAACACAGCTCAGGTGAGTAATCCTACAAATGCATCATAACAATGCCTCGACTGGGGCCAATGGTGGGAGGACAGTCTCTGCCAGCCATGTGAGAAACCGTATGGCAACATCTCCCTGGACTAGTAAACTGCGACCAGCGATGCACTCAAGGAAAAAAGCTGAAGTAAGTGCCTGGCATAGAGCAAGAGTTAGCATAAAAGTTTGCAATTGAAGAAAACAAGGCAATGAAAGAGATTTGTCAACTAAAGTTACAACAGGAACAAGAAAGAACTAAATAGGAGAAGCTTCAAACAGAGCTCTTAACTTTGCAGATCCTAAAACTAAAGACAACTGTTGTTTAGTTCACATCATATGCTAGTCACATTCTTGATTTGAACTAAGCCTAGGAAATTAACTTGTCTATTTTACAGTGATACCTAATATTAATGCAGAAAAGTAGTCGTAAAAGAAAATAATTAAACGATATTGTCTGTTTGACAATCATGTGTTTGACGCAAGGCGAAAGTGTACTTTAACCTCATCATAAAGTTCAAAATAATATATTCTGTCACGTAAACATCGCGGACGACAAAAAAAATTAAATTTTACATTGTCTGAGCCATTTTCTCTGTATTCTCAATGAAATATCTTTGCCCTCTCGTCACCTTCCCAAAATATTTGTTTCTGTTTTAAAGTTTAATCCAGATAATGAGACTTAAACCACCAAAATTGGCAGGTAAATATTTTATTGAGATATTCAGAGAAAATCAATATTAATGTGCATGGCGAAACATAAAATGCAGATAATCAGGATTTTTTTGTCAGTTAATCTCGATAAACTATCATCTCGCGTGATGAAACCGGTCCTTAACGGTAATTATAGGCTGTTCACTGTAAAATGAGCACTTATGAAAGCCCTGCTTAAGATCTACTTGTATGCACGTTGTGTATTCTTCCGCCTTATGTAAAATTAACATTGCCAAGGGCCTCATCATTTTATTCATGCATCGGTCAAGTGTAACTGTGATATCATTAGAAAAATTAATATCTTACAAATCTGTTTATATTTTTACACTTTGATGAATAAAAAAACAGAAAGTGTAAGAAATATTTAAGTTATCACCAATAGTTACCTAACATTTTTTATTCAACGTTAAGGTATTGAACTAGTTTCCATCCTTACCAGCTTTACTGGACACATTTCACTCGGTGCTCCCGTCAAAATATACGCATGTAGGGACAGTGACTTTTTTCTAAGGTTGATTTCAAAAGTGCTCATTTTATCGTGAACAGTCTTTAGTATCAAAAACTTGTTTTGTTGGGATGAAAGATGGTTAACTGTTCGTGAAATAAAAAATTACCGGCATTTTATATGATTTATATCAAGTGCACATATTTTATTTCTTTACGAGCTCAGTGGGAAAAATTTATTTTAAAGTCATGTTTTTTAAGTTTGAGTATGTACTTACGGTGGATATCAATTGTCACAAATATTTGGTAAATGTTCTGTAATTTTTTTCTTTAAGGTGTTATTGAAATTTTTTTTGTATAATTGAAACAAAAATACTTTTGGCACAGCTATTATACCATAAAAATATTTGTATTGAGGAAAAGTGTTTTGGCATAATTACTGTACTTTGATTTCACATATATTTTTTAGTTATTTATAAGAAATGTTTCACTACATGTATCTGGGGTAGAATGTACATATTAAACACGTATGACATTACCAACATTATAGACTAGTGGGATTTACTTGATGATAAATATATCTATTACTTTATTGCATATTCCAGACAAGTTCATGTTACAGACTGTTAAAAAAGTAATACAGTTACCTTGAAAAAATACTAGAGCTTTGTTTATTAGAGGCTGTAAGCCAGTACACACTTCAAGTGCAGTTATTTACTTAATTGACAAAGTGGATTTTCTTGATTTCACATCTTGTGAAGTTACTGTAATACCAATTACACCAGTATTCTTACTTTCATATTGTCAGTTCACTGTCTAATGACAGATAAGCTGGTAGTATCTGCTCATGTGATTTTAATTTTCACAATGTCGAGCCATTTTTTATGATGTATCTATGGAATAGCAAAACTTTTAATGGTAATTTGCAAAGTTTGTTCGCTTACAGCATACCATGTTTGTGTTTCTTTGCATGTTTTTGTGGGTATATGTGAGTTGTTTTAAGGGAAGAAAATACATAGATTTGCATGTATGGGTAAGTTTTCATTTTGCTGGATGTTTCAAATTCTTCAATTTTTGCATTCCAGAGTTTATGTTTAATATTAGATTATTTTTTTATTTAAAAAAATATATATAATTGGAACTTTGTGATTTGCTTATGTAGTGTGTATGCTTCACCCTTGTGATTCGTCACAAGATTATCCCAGATAGATGCAATGAAACCATTCACCTGTATTATACTCTTGTGTGTAGCTATTGCACAAGAAGAGCAAAGGGCCCTGGTGAGTGCCAGTGGCTGCAGGTATTCAGATTGTCCATCGACATTACTTACATTACGTATAAAGTTAACTGCGTTTAAGTTGCATTGCTTGTTTATTACAGAAATTGAGATCTGGTTTAGCAAATGTTCTTCAAATAATTTGTTGGGTTTTTGTAATCTTTTAATAATTTTTGGAAACTTTCATTTGATTGTGCAAAACACAAAAGGACAGTCTAATAACATTTACATGATAGTTTATTGCAAGTTTTATTGTGAAGTATGTGATGGAGGTAGCCATTTCCATGTACCTCACAAGGTCCTGCAACCCATACTCTTATCTGCTTATGACGATTGACAATCCGTTTGTCTAGCAATGCAGAAGTGTGTGCATGGTGACATACAAGTTCATCTGGCTGATGGGGCATGGGGGAAGTGGGATATTATTTATCATTCATTGTGTATTCTTTGAGTGTAATGGAATGCACCTACATTGTGACATGAAGAGTCTGCGAAAGACTTTGTTTTTCTGCCCTTTCTAGCTGAAAAACAACCAGACACTCCATTTCCCTTCACATAATTTTTTTTAGTGTGTGGAGAAACCTCTAATATATTTACAAGCATTTGGTATTTAGTTTACCCTCAAAATGTAGGAAAATCCAGAGTGTACTACAATTTGACGCATGACGCGCCCCTATTATTAGTATTCAGACAACCTCATCTACATCGTGAGGTTTAGCATTGATGAAATAGGAATTTATTTTACCATTATCCCGTACGTGAACTGAAGGATGTGGGGATAGCTAGTCTCGTCTTACAGGGGTTGTTTAAATTAGGGTTGTGGGCCGTGCCACAATTTCTTACCGTTATCTGGAGGCTGTTGACATGTATATTGCCTCTTCACGAGGCTGGGGCAGTAGTGACGATATTGTGTGAAGGATGCTGTCCTGCTGCATCTCTTCCAGCTAGCTTCTCTTGCTTCGGCGTGTCGGTGACTCGGTGGATAGTACAATTTCTCAGGCGTCAGTGGACGACTGCATGTCGGCTTTTGAGTGGGAGGTACGATTTTAATCATTTATCCATGTGTATCTAATTGTTCGCTGAAATGGATCAACCCTGTAGGCACGGGATTCATTGTCTGCTGGCGTGTGACTTGCCCCTATGAGATTATTTGCTCAATGATGGGGCAAAGTCGAAGAGTAGAGGGCTCATGTACAATGCGCAGGAGAGTGACATGCGTCAATATGTAGTTAACTAGCGTACTACTACTTTACATATATCTATTTTTATCCTATTTGTGCTCAATATTCTGCTTGATTTGTAAGTTTTTTAGCACACAAGAAGGAAAATATGAGTGAAAGAGCAAAAAAAAACAGTACAGATTGTGGGGAGAAAACAGCTTAAGATACAATGTGATTATTATTGATGGAATATTAATAGAAATGTTATTGGGAAAGAGGTCTGTGATTACTCCTTGTACACTGGAGCCCATCTTCCTCTAGTACAATGAAACCAACAATTAAGATGAAAAATATTTGAGCCTCACTCTGTTTATCACATGTGAGGGGGTTCTAAACCACAGTGGAGATTTGAGTATTTTAACAATTTTCTAGTGGGTGGACTTTTGCATACTGAGATCACCCCATGGTGAAGAGGAGGCAGTGAGACATTTTTGCACTGGATAGTTGTCCGTGAGAAAGTTTTAAAGATGCTTCGTTGTGAATAAAACCCATTTTTTTTCATTTTTTTGAAGATTAACTGAGTGCACCAAAACCATACCTTTGGAATATCATCTTTATTCAAAGAAAACTCAACACTAAATGAAACCTTTGATTCAGATCAAAAGACTGGCCACAAAAATCAAGCTGAAGCCTTAAAAACTGTTTTACAAAAAGACAGTGTCTCAAAGGAAAGAAAAAAAATGATGTGTATATAGTGTGAAAATCTTGTACAGGTTACGTATATGTGAACTTCACGTGGGTCTAATATGAAAATTGTTACAAATCCTTTTAGTGCAATGTGGCCACATAGGCTTTTAAAAGATATACAAATGCTAATGAAATTACTCAGGAAATAATCTGCATGATCATTTTGTATTTTTGTTAAGTGTTATCCCAGTATTTTGTAAATATTGTACAATTTTGTAATTATGTTTTCCAGTAATTCATAGTGATGCATGACGCCTTGTGGCTATTGAGAAAAAAGTCACCACCTCGAAGTGTTTTGGTGTGTGCTAGGTCAGTAGCGTCCGGTGGGTGATGTTTAGGAGACTAGTCCTTACGTGGTACCAGAGCACGTCTGGTATATATTACAGTTCTTGTAGCTTTGTGGCAGGGCACGAAGTTTGGTATGGCGTGTACCACTTTACGCTTCGGTAGGTTTGCTCTAGCAGGTATACTTGGGCGTCACGCAACCTGAGGAGGGAGACTGGCGGACTGGTGGTGATTCTGTCATGGGTGAACTAGAACATGGTGGTTGCTGGTGTTGGCTCTGCTGCGTGAATCTGCCAAAAGCGTGGGCTGGCGGTCCCATAGGATTTGTCTTGTCCACTCAAATAGGCGGCAAACACTGTGTTTCTTTACTGAGGCGGATGGGAGCCGTGAAGGGCTCTGTGGGAATCTCTGGGGTGGTTGGTCTCTACAGGTGTTGTATCACGTGAGCCCGCTCCATTGGTGGGAGGTGTGAGAGTGCTGCAAGGAAGGGGTTAAGTTCCTGCTGATGCCCGGAGGCAGCATTCACTTGTTTGACCCTCTCTTGGACACCACTCCGACGGGAGTAGGGCATGAGGACAGAATCACTACAATCAAGTCTGCAGAAGGGGAGCAGGTAAAGTGTTGTCCTCTATGGGTGTACAACCACGTACTGCGTCTGCCAACCGAGTGCGGTATCCCTATCCCAGTACTCGGCGCAGGAATCGTGGTGAATACTGAAAGTCAGTTCTCACAGTCCCAGCATGGAGGTGAGTGTCTCGGGAGGACCAGTCTTCCCAACTCTGGGAATACCTCTTCCTCCGCAAGCAGCGCAGTTGAGAGGGTAAGCATCGAGCCGACAAGCTGACCTCAGGAGACTGAGTACCTAGTGTTGGGGCTCTACTGGTTTATGGCCTACTATCCATCGGACGGGCCTGATGTCTACCAGGCGAGGTACTATTCTACAGGAAAGATACCCTTTAGTGAATTAAACACTGTTTATTCCAGTGAAGGAAATAAACAGGGTGGTGTCGCACTTCCTCCTAACGTCGGCAGGAGCGTACAGAAGCTGACCTATGCTGAGACAGGTGAAGACCTCTTCCTAGGCTAGCGAGAATAGGTAGACGAAGTGCTATGAAGATAACTTGAAACTTTGACTATGCTATATGTCTGCCCTGACGGGGCCGGTAGTGTCTAGTGTTAGACGTCATCAATGATGACAGGAGTCTTGCACAGAATGCAGTGAAGACAGGGCAAGGTGCTTGTAGGAGTTTTCGGCAAAGAATGTGTTGAAGACAAGGTAGTTGGAGATTATCCTCGGCACAAGGAGTGCGGTGAGAATCAGGGAGCTGATGATTCCTTCGACATGAGCATGCAGTGAAGGAACAGGGCAACTGGTGTTACAATTTTTTATATATATATATATATTTATTTATTTTGGAGAGCCCCCAAATCCCGCTACGCCAGCGTGAACACCTTCACAGTTCTGTGTGCCCTCCGGCATGCATGTTAGTAGCCAAGTTGGTTGGAGAATGGGATGCATCTCAGGGCAAGCCCTATACGTCTTAGGTCAGGTTTAATTATTAAGATTGGGTGCATGCATCGCGGCTGAGCAGAGTTGACTTGTGCCATGGCAACAATTGTAGCCATGGACACACCCTGAAAGAAGAAAGGTGTAGATGGAAGAGCATAGCAAACCTGGCAGAGTGGAGAGGGCTGTGGAAAATCTATGCAATAATCACGGAGGATAAATATAGTTTCATTTTACTGAATTAGTTCTGGATAAATTAGGGTATTTGTTATTTTGTGAAGAAAGGCTTCTATAGGTTTAATGCAGGATGAAATGGAATGAGTGCGCAGCTGGTGTGTATGGCAGTGACTGAACAGCCCCGCCGCACTGGTGTTACAAGGGTAATGGCCCACTTTTTATACTTTGGCTGGCGCACCCTGGCTGGAGAGGGCGTAGACGTAACACAGATCCTCTTGGCATGTGACGTCAGTGACCGGCGCTGGATCCAGGTTCATGTGTCGGCGATCGTACTAGTAGGGCCATCTTTTGCCTAAGGTAGACTGTACAATTCCTCATGTCTCGTGATACATGGCAACAATCAAACTCCATAGAATTGAGCAGCAAATGTATGCGCACTGATAAGTTGAAGTTGATTATTCATTGTTGAAAAGGTGTCATGCGTCAATAGATCAGACCATTTGTGCCATGATTATTGAAGCAATTGGCACTGAGATCTGTTCGCCTAAGCATTCTGTACAGCTCTGAATTGTCGGTTATTAATTACCATTCTATTTAAATGCCTCGCCATGTCTCCCAAAATATGAAATCATCAAGTGGTACGAGGATTGATAGATCATCGTAAGTCCACACTCAATCGTCTATGACATAAAATCAAGAAGATTTTGCATGGAATATTAATTAAATTTGACAGTTAAATGTCTTCCGAATAGAATGATAGTGCAGAACGGTGATCTCCTTGATGCCAAATAATTACAAAAACTCTAAGATTGTACGCTGCAAACTTTTTTGTGTCATATTTGCAAATGAAACCACAGTTTTGTTGTTTATACTGCATATAGACATTACTTACCAAAACCTGGTTACCATAACTGGTTTCAACTGACTGTGTAAATGCACTGAAATTTGTGTCTGTCTGTTATGTTAGATGAATCTAGTATGTAAAAGAGGACGACGATAAAGGGGGATGAGAAAGCTGGAAGTGAGTAAGCGAGAATGCATCTGGCTCTAATCAAGTGTGATGGACTGGGTAAGAGGTAGAGGCCACATTGTGGGGAAGGCTTGTCCTGTTTTCACAGTCCAGAGTTGTATTTCTGAGTCAATTTGTAGGCTTCCACGCCACTGACAGCATGACTAAAAACAAATGTAATAAGTTGTCAGCAAACAGTAATCAAAACCTTAGAGATATCCAAGTCATAATAACACAAGCAAAGTGAGAAGACAAGCACAGAAGAGCACTATGCCAGGATAAATACTGTGGGTAGTCCCAGCATTTCATGGAGAAACATGAAACATTTGGCTGCCTGAGTGGTGAAGGGTGGATGATGTTAATAGCTTGGGGGAGGGGGTTATCTATTTTTAGATTGACCTGACCTGGAGGGTCTGTACAGTTGTCGTCAAGAAAAATGCAACGTGCAGCAAACAAAAAATGTGCAGCAAATTTTTTTCCCAACATATTTCCCACCAATTTTTTACTTTTTATTTCACCTAAATTTTTTGTGTTCCTCAAATCTAGATATTATAGAAAGATGGTCGTTTTAAATGGGGTTGATATAGAGAGGTTGTGTATTTATTAATATGGATCTGTATTTGTACTAAAAGGCAGGAGTTAATTTTACTAATTAGCATGAGAAGATGATAATTATTTTACTGTGATGCATGCCGGATTATTGATAAGGCGGCCTGTCGACGTGGCTTTGACTGCGCTAAACCAATGCCATTAAGGATTATTGTTCCAGTTGACGTATTCGGCCGTTATCTTGGATTGGACATGTTGATTGGCGGAAGGTTACAGACTGCTGCTTAGCGCGAGGTGTGCTGTCCTTTGCCCTTTTCTCCGTAACCCATGCCTTACCTGAAAGGCATTAGAGTGGTCCACCACTGAACGATACAAGTCGTGCACACGGACGCGAAACATTCTAGAATAGTGTACTTCCAATAGCAGCTGCGGCACGAGCTTGGTGCTCCAGAAGGCGCCTTCTGCTATACTGGGTGTGTATCGGAACCAGGCCAGCCATAACACACGAGCAATTACCCGCAAGCACCTAGGTGCTCGGTAGGGATACAACCCAAACATATTGTCTCTCCCTGGTTGGAGAGTTTCTAGTGGTTTTGGCTATGTTCTATCTCTGGAGTTAGAAAGGTGCCATTGATGGTGTATGTATGGGATGTGATCGGAAGGGATCCAGTATATTTAGTTCGTATAAACATTGTATCGGTCGGCAGTGACGTTATGTATGTTCCTAGCTGGTGTGTAAATATTACTCTACAGTAATACTGTGGCTAAAGAGAACAAAGCTGTGTTTATGGAGGTTGCAATAACCAGTGAATGTGTTATCTCTACCAAGCAGACTATGCGGGGAAGTAACCCTTGCTGCCAGGTGGGGTGACTGGTTTAGACTAATCTGAAGATTGAATTAGTTGACTGCTAAATAGAAATATTCAGTTGGCTAACTAATTACGGGATGTCTGAGATGGAGGACAAAGATGTTTAAGGTCCGCTGTTTCTAGTCGCAGGGAGGGTTAATGTTAAATGCCATTATGCAGAACTATTGGCGTCACTGAAGCCTCAGGTCGCTGTTGCTGCAGGAGCCTCTGGTGATGGCAATGGTAGCAGTCGCTAGTGGCTGCTGAAGACTGTTGTCGACAGCGGGAGCAGCCTCTGATAGACTGCTGAAGACTTGGAGGACGTTGGAGGCCCCAGCACTAGAACTGTTGGGGCACGCTTGAAGATCTGAAAGAATACCTTGCAAGCTCTGCCATGCACTGACTTACATAGACCGAAGGACAGGTGTGATGGAAATTACACTGTGTAATGTGCAGAGCTTGGGATGCTGTCATCCAAGTTCAGTTTGCCTCCAGTTCAATAGGTTTGTTTCTTTCAACCATAAAAAGTGTAGCTACACCACTGAGAGAGTTCAAATAAATAACTTTTGTGCAGCTTTCACTACAACTTTGCTGCATTATGGATGACACAAATTTTTTTAAATAAATTTTTCGTTGTTACAAGCATATGAGTGAATGGTATTATTTTATTTATATTATGATGAATTTTTAGCATTATCATATCAATAGCCACAAATAAATGTGTTCAGAGTCCGACATTTCTAACAAACGTAACTCTGTAATTTTATAAGCTGCTTATTTATTGTTCAGCAGATCAAATAAAAAAATAATCTGTGAAGTCATTAAGTGCTAACAAAATTCATGTTAATTTCTAATTTTATTTTTCCATCAAAACAGAAAATTTGGAATGTGAAAGGTTAACATTAACTGTATCACACTTTCAGATGTGCTTTATTCCACTTTTTTCATTAACCAAAACACTTAAATCACTACCTATAAAAATATACCAAGCTTTCACCTCATAAAAAAGATCTATCCTCAAAAAATCAATTAACATCAGACAACTCTAAATTTTGCACACTTTTATTTGCATTACACCTGTAATTTTGGCTGCACAATTCACCAATGTAATTACTTCAAGAAACAATCACTTTGATGGGTCTGATGTCACATCCTGTTGAAAGAAACAACTGTTGTGCAGTTTTGCATGCCTGTATATTTGAAATATATTTACCAGTATTCTTGTTCCTTATATAACATTGTTGAATGTACACCAGTTACACGTCAAAAACATTCACACTGTCTGCTTGTTGCAACAGTACAAACTATGGTACAGTACATATCAAATTTTGTTTACAGCACCGTATTGTCGCCTACATTGATACCACTTGTATGCTGTAAACAACTCTGAAATATAATGTAGTAGTGTTTCAATACTGGTATGAATGCATTGCATTCTACTGCGTTCCCAAACGTTTGCACAGGTATATTGCCACCTGCAGTTGTAATGTTTGAACTGGTCTACAGTAACATCCAATTGTGATGGTTCAATAGATGACTATTCCAAGCCAGAATTTTGCATTTCAATTAACAGTATGTTTATGATTAAACTGAACATTTTTGAAAGTTGTGTTTGTCAGGAATATAAATCCAGGCATTAGTGTCAGGTTGTGAAAACATTTACAATAAAGTCTGTCTTTTACTTGTACAGTATCTGGATAAAATGCAAAATGGTGTTAGCAGAAATGAAACGATACAGTCATACTTTAATTCAAGATTTCATCTTTGACAGTTAACATTGATGATGTTAGTAGATAATTTTAGTTATTGGTTCAATATTTTTGGGAAGAAAAAGTAAAGAAGTATCTAATAAAGCAAATCACTTTATCGCACAGTGATGCCTTTAAAAGATTTTGATTTTGAAGATGTTCAACATCTTTGATGCTAAATTATTCACTTCTGCCTGTATGTTTCAATTGATCAACCTGCACTTTAGAAGCTTGAAATTCGTTAATACTCAAATGTGGTGCAATTTCCTGGATTTAGCCCTGCCATTTTCAGACATACTGTTCATAACGGTGTGTGGAAATTAATAGTAGCTCTGAGACACCACTAGCTGGACTTTGCCCTTGCATTAACTCTGTTTTGTATAGGACTACAGTAGAATCTTGGAAACTTGAAAGCTTTACAGGGCCGCTGTGATGTAACAATTTAAGCTCTCATGTCCCACCAAGGTGATCAGAGTTCATTTCTCAGTGAGGTAACTCCTGGATTTTTGCACAATAATTACTTTATTGTATAACTATCAAATAAATATATTTGCTTTTGTGTTAGTTAATGGGATAATGGGAGTCATATTTCACTTAAAATTCTCAGCTTTTTTTAATGGTATCAGAGTAATACAATATAGTTAATTTTTAATTAACAGGACACATTAAAATTATCCTGCAAAAAAATTTTTTCTCATGTTAACAGCTTATGAATAATTTTAATAAATAGTTGCAAATTATGATTTTAACTATGTTACATGTTTTAGAAAATTTAGTTATTAATGAATATAAAATTAATGATTGTGTTTTTTTTCTTACCAACTCATTTTGCAAGTACAGTACGATGTAGTCACCTTTCTTTTATTTTTTTTTCCAAAACAGTAACTGCAACCTATCTTCTTATGTACAATGCCATATGGTGCTGGTGGTTGGTGGGTTTTTCTCTGGGAGCTCCTGTTTCCCTTGCCCTTGCATTCTAGCAGTGCTTTATACTCTTAGCTACTCTCGTCTGCGCTCATGTTTTTTATTATTATTATTAAATGACTTATATTTTTGTTTTTAAAATTTTTTATTTTTGGTACAAAATATTTTTCTTGTTTTATTTGGTATTTGGTGTGGACATGGCCTATGTCAGAGTGCTCCATTACATCTATGACACCTCCTCAGTCTTTGTCAGTGTCAGTGAGCCAACTACAGACTTCCGCATTGAAAGAGGTGTTTAGTAAGGTGATCCCATCTCTCCGAAGTTATTTTCAGCTGTGTTGGAGATGGCAATGTCAGAATTAGAATGGGCAGAAAAAGGAATTATAATCAATGGCAGAAGATTTAATAACTTGAGATTTACAGATGACATTGCACTCTTGGCCAACAACATTGAGGAACTCCAAACCTTGGTTTCTGATCTTGCCTCTGGAGTGTAAAGCAGTGGGCCTGAGCATAAATCTTCCAAAAACAAAAGTTATGTCCAATAAATGGGTCACAGCAAGGAATATTAAATAAATTATCTTTAGAAAACATCAGCTCGTAAATATGGAAGGAGATGTATGACCAGATATTTTCCGTCGCATCAAGCTGGGATGGCAAGCATTTGGGAAACATTCTATTGTTCTCAAATCAAATATGCCCATAAATCTAAAGAAAACAGTTTACGACCAGTGCGCTCTTCCAGTGTTGACTTATGGCTGTGAGACCTGGCCACTCAACAGATTAACAAAAGGAAAACTTAGAACAGCCCAAAGAGCTATGGAAAGGTCAATACTGGGTTTTACTAGAAGAAAAGACAAGAAAAATAATAGACATCAGATCAATTACTAAAGTCGAAGACATCTTGCAGAAGACAACTACCTTGAAGTGGCAATGGGCCGGCCATGTTGCTCAGACGAAAAATGAAAGATGGACAAACGGTGTTGGAATAGAGTTCAAGAAATCATCGGAGACCAAGAGGAAGACCTCCAGATCTTTGGGACAAAGATATACGCATAGTTGCTTGAGTTAACCGGCAGAGAATTGCCCAAGACTGTTCTACCTGGAGAAGACTATTGAAATTATACCTGGATTCCTAACTCTAAGAGGCCACATAATTTCATGATTGAACTGGCTGATGATAATGATTTAGTGTTAATATCGAATAACAAAAATGTGTTTGTTTATGCTTTGCTTCACGTAATAAGTTCGTAATTACATGTTCACTCTTAATTTCGTAAAACTCGTAAGTTTCACTGACCATAGTCCACATTACATTGAGTTTCCAGGGTTCTAATGTACAGCCAAAATTGTCTGGCACTTTTACCCGACACACATCACAGTGAATAAAATTCTAGGAGAAGCTGAAATAGAAATTTCAGACCATAGCGAAAAAGAACATCAACTTGAGTTGATGCTTTTGAACATGAGACCTTCAACAACAGGAAGTGAAGAAAGCTGGTATGACACTGTCATGAGTCCATCCATTGTAGAAAGTAAATATTTTGTAAAGATGCCAAGCTATGATTCGTATGAAACATAATTTGATTAAAAAAAAAAAAAAACAAGTTTGGTGTGTTATAAATATATACATTACACTTTTAATACAGTAAAATACATATTTACTTTGTGTAATATTCAATACTTGTAAGTACACAGTCATTTTACATTTTTGTTTATATTTTCAAGAATTTACTGTAGTGTATTTGATTAAATGCTACAACTTACTAAAGGCTGTTCACGGTAAAGTGAGCACTTTTGAAATCCCTGCTCACTATCTACTTGTATGCACATTCCGTATACTTCTGTCACATGTAGAAAAAATGAACATAGCCATGGGCCTGATCACTTTATTCATGCGTCGGGCAAGTGAAACTGTGAAATTATAAGAAAAGTGAATATTTTAAAATTTTTGCTATATTCTTACCCTTACATGCATAAAAATATAGAAAGTAAGACAAGTAATTTGAGTATTCTCAAATGTTTTCCCAACACATTAAATTTGACGTTAACACGTGGAACTACTTTCAATCCGCCATTACCAACTTTACAGGGTGCTTGTTAATCAGTGAGCCCGTTTAAATACACGCAGGTAGGGGCAGTGACATTTTCCATAGATTGATTTCAAAAGTGCTCACTTTACTGTGAACAGTCTTTAATAAAATAGTTTGGTGATTTAAATGGCATTAAGCACTTTCAATTTAAAAAAAAATATATCCCACAGTAATTAGTAGGGGCTAGGGGTTTTATAGTTTTATTTCATAAATGTTCAGATATCTATGAATGATGCACTATAACAACATGTATCTTTTATGGATAATATTAAACATACATTTGTATTATTTGTTCATAGTTCAAATTTGTGTTTCCTTTGCTTTATTAGTATTTTAAACTATTTTATGTTTGTTCTTGATTGTCTTTTCAGTTTCCCAAAGCTAGCAACCAAAATCAAAATTTTGGGGGTACTGATACAAAAGCGTTGGTAAGAATTTTTGTTTTTGTTTATTTGAATAGTAATGTTAACTTGCCATTGCAATATAGAAAAATACTTATTACTAATATAATTCTAAATTTCAATTATTTTTTTTCTTTTTGAATGACATAACACCTTAAGCTCGTGCTATCAGTTTACAATTTTTGGTATTTTTATGTATTTGCACGATTCTATATTTTTAACACGAAAGCACAAAAATATTGAAAATATATTATGTTAATTTCTATAATGGGAACACCAAGCTAGATGACATATAAATTGGATCAGCAATATATCAGTAGAACCAAACAGAAATTTTCATGGTTGACCACTTACTTTAAAAATTATTGTGGTGCAAGAATTTTCTTGAAATGACTGGTTTTACAAGGGTTGCCAGATATTCAGAAAGGAAAATCAATTCATGTGTCAGCGACATTGCGTTTTTGACTCATCCTAAATTAATAAAAGTCTTAAACATGTATAACAGAGGCACATTTAATCAAACATACATACTAGATACATATATTAAAGATAATAAAATTTTAATAAGTTGAAAAATGTACATTTTATGGCCAGTGAATCTGGCAGCCAAAGACGAACTTCGGATGCTGCAGGATATTTAAAACTTAGAATAGTTTCTGTAGACAGTGTCTGTTTTAGTGACCATGATCCTCTACCCCCTAGAGTACCATGTGTGCAGTGAGAGGTACAGAAAAAAACTAATCTTCAAAGGAATTCAGGGTTAAGTAACTGTAATAATGTGTTGTCATTATTCAGTGGAGTCTTTAACAAGGTTGTACAGCATGTCAGATAAAAATATTACTAGAGAAATGAAAACTCAAATTCATGGGTTAATTACGATGGTAAAGTACAGAATAGCAGAAACAGCCATCTTGTACAAAGCCAGTGATAATACAATAAAGATATCACAAATTGTTAATACCTACGGTGTTGTACTAATAGCTTGTTTGGTGGAACAGTAATTTATTAATGCAGAACCAAGTGACTGAACTATGGACTGCACAGACCAGGTAGAACTTTTTCCAGCTTGTTTCATCACTTGTTTGTTTGATGTTGCAGCGTATAAGTTTGTTTCTGTTTTTAGCTACTTTCTGGAGGAAAGATATGCCTGGGTGTTGGTGTTTTATTAACATTACTTTTTTTTTTTGCACACTTAAGTTTTTTATTACCAAGTTTATATTTATCACAGTGTGCTTAAACTTGATATGTTAGCTTTTATCCGCTGGCATGATCTCTCAGTACACTGTAGCTGAGGCAGGTTTAAATTGTTTGGCCCCTTTCTTTTGATATAAGTTTTAAGTATCTTATTTGGTTGAGCTGACAGTTCTCGATTATAAATTTGAGTTTGTCTGTGCCATAATAAGGACCCGTAATTTTAATTCCCCAGTAATGAATCAGCGTTAGTGTGTTCAGAATTCATAGGAAAGTGCTGCCACCCCTTCTTGGAGAACATGTACATTTGCACACGTTTGCTCTTCCTTGGCGTGTGTGGATGGGATCTTGTAGAACAATGTAATGTAGCTTTCTTGCATGTATTTGACTAATCCGTGGTGTTGCGGTCATTGTTCATGTTTAACCAAGTGTGCATGTGTTTTTTCTGGTTACTTGCTGTGTTGTGATATTTGTGAGTGATGCTGTTTGCTACTGTGAAGTATTACTTGTACAATGTTGTGGTATAGCCCATTCACTGTTGAAATTCTTAAATTCACAACATGCATATTTTAAAACTATATTTTAAACTTACAAATTTTTTAACACTACTTAATCTAAAATAATTAGAACCTTACTGCTTTTCCTAAGTGTCTATATTATTTATTGTATTATAAATTTCTACACCTCGCATAGGACGGATAGCTAAGTTTGCATGTACTTTTAATGTAATGTTTTGAACATATGTATCAGAGAATTTCTTGTAAATGCCGCTGTAATTTCAGTATGTTACTTACGCATATCTGGTGTTGGGTGGAGAGCTTGAGTTATATGTATTTGATATGAAAAATTTTGAAATAAATGTTACCAAACTTCTGATAATTGCAGCTGTAAAGACAGTATGTTTTTCGTGCACTGGAGTGACAAATAAATTATTTCAAAACTAACTTCAGGATAATATGCACACTTATGAAATGTTTTTCCTGCATGATTCCAAACACAACTGAGAAATAGTAAATTGCTAGTTACTAAAGCATGATATATATCTATAATTTAAAAAAAACTACATGCTTCTCTTTGACGCTTTGTCACTTTCCATTCAACAGCATTACTAGAACGGAAACAATTAGACCAAAGTAATTTAAGTTAACTGAAAAAAACATATCAAGGTTATGATTATGCTACACATTTTAATGGATAGGTAAAAAAATAATAGTGCAAAAAGAGATTATCAGGTGATTTCAATTGTTACATACCATTAATTCAGTAAAACAAAATTTTCTAATCTATCTCAAAATTCTTGACTGTCAACTATTTTTAAAAATGAATTTTTTCTTCTTAAGCCAAGTAACAACAATTCAGTCTCATAAAATATATTCTTCAACCTTATCAAGATTTACCAATTAATAATAATAAATCCAGGTTAATTAATTAATTTAGCGAACTTCTTCTGTTCTCCCTGCAGTATGTTGTAACACTATTTGAGTAATATGTCTTAAAGCAAGAAAATCACACATTAAAAGTAAAAAAAATGATGTAAAACATTTGCAGTGGAACAATTTCATGTTAAGTCTACAACAAAACTAATATCGCAGCACGTGTGTTTGGATTTGAGTCCTCTACTCCTGAAGTTTTCCCTGTATTAAGAGATAATAATTACTGTTAACTCCCGATTCAAAGTAACTATTCATGACCATACATTGAATGAGAATGAAACCCCGAATGGCACGTTCCGAAAGCAAAATAATGCCGCCCTCTAGGGTTGCGAATAAGCGAAACACAGATATTCCACATGAAACTAACTCGTTTCCACAAAAAAAAACTGCTACAGAAATAATTTTTCGTTTGAACAAGTTCTGTAAATGTTCGTGTTGCATTGCCTAGAAATAGTACATCTTTCTTTGCGTGATGTGCAGTTGCCCCTGAATTTGACGCATGTATCGGTCATCCTTTTTCAAGCAAAGTTCTCCCAATTCAAGGCAACAAAACTTTTATTTTGTTCTATTGCTTGTTGGGGAGTGACATGTGCCGCAATGGAAAGGCACTGGACCTCGACAATGGAATCACACTATCAGACCGTCTGGGATAGCAGCTAACCAAAAACAACTCCGACACCATCACAGTTTTACCTAGTGTATTTGCTAGTTATTCAATAGCTAAATGTTCTTTTTCCAATCCGTGATTTCTCGTCTTTGTTCTTTGAAAACTGTTGTATATTAGAGATATCACTGACTTTGCTCTTAGAGTTAACGACTTCATTTTAGAAATGTGTCCGAAAGATGAATCTGGTAACCGTTTTAATTCTTCTGTTAGCCAAAGTTGAGAGTTGTACTGTGCTGTTGTGGTAGCCGGAAGAGCATTTCTGTAATAGTTTTAAGGCTCAGCTTTTGCAGAAATTTTTTTCTTTTTGGCTCCGAAATTCTTCCTCTCTCATTTCAGGTTCTGAATTAACACCATTATAGAGACTATTTAGACGTATGAGTATTTCATGATTTCTTTGTTTCCTTTCTCACCCTTTCTGCACTGACCTTTGCTTGTTACGAATATTGTTAGTGCAATGTAAGCCTGGGCTTTGAAGTGTCATTTGTTTGTGAAGCGTCCTTTGAGTTTACCCTTTAGTGTAGTGTTCGATAACACAGAGAGATTGCATCTTGTATTCACCCGCTCACCTCCTACAAACATGCAACATTTTGAGTTTAATCTTGCAACATAATTGTAGAAACATAGTGAACAAGGCTACTGCTGCGGTGGACGAAGGTTCTTTGTTGACATTAATTCATCCCAAGTACCTGCTGCTTTTCAATTCCTCCACTATACACACTTCCATCCTTTCGTCCTTTGCAAAAATAACCTCTTTCTTGGCATCTTCCATGATCAACAACAACATAAAAATTTCCACAGTGAATGTCCTTTTGCAAAAGTAAATATTTATTAACTTGGCAAAAATATTCAACATTTAATTACATTTTTAATACATGTCTTAAGGCGGATTGCCATTTTCACTTTCACCATTTGATAATTTCAAAATATATTCTTGTATGAAACGTTTCAGCGGGATAACATTTACTCGCATAACACATCCACAGAAGTTTTTAATAGGCAATTAAGTTATTTTAAAAATATTAGAAGAGGGGGAAATACAGACACAATCGCATGAATGCTTAAAATTTTCTCTCCTGCGAAAGAGTGCTGAAATGCAATAACATTACACTACAAGGACACACAGCCTTCATATTAATTTTAATCCATGTTCATTATTCAACTTATGTTATTCACGTGGGCATACGCAAATGTTCATGTGTTTTAACTTTGAATGCTTATCATAGAATGAGATAATTTGTATCTTCACTTCTCGACTGAAAGCGATTCTTGTCGACTACAAAGACGTCCCTTGTAATTTTACAAACAAGACATTTTACAAGCAGTATCTTTGGACTTTTACAGTGGTTTGTAAAAGTACAAAGATCATCATTGTAAAATTTACAAAAAAAAATTACATTGTAGTGTGAATTATTTGGATAGGGTTTACCAATCTTGCATAATTTGCAAACTGTCATTCAGCGACCGGAACCTTTTTACTGCCATATGTGCAGCACCTTGCTTCAAAAAGTAACGCATTTCACAGAGACTCAGTTGAATATGTCCACAATCCAGTCATGGACAGTCACTCACCATTTGAATTATCCTAGTACCATGTGTTATTATTATTTTCATAAAAAATAGCATGAACACAGGGTAGATATTAAGAACTGGAATAACACATTTGAGACAGAATACGTATTTCCATGATCATGGAACAAGCAAATAATAATAGGGCAGTCAAAACTTTCCCATAATTATTTGACTTGCACAGTCCAGGTATTAGTATGAATGCTAATGGACAAAAAAAATTAGTTACCTAAATACAGAGATATTTGCCAAGAATGCAAAAAATTGTTGCAAAGGATCTTAGTATATTTGTAAGTTTGTTGTCCTCGTGTACGAAATAACTGAAGTATTTTGCAGTTTTTCTTCATACGTGTGCCGGCGTATTTGAGGAATTTGTTTATGGCAGAAATTTAATTTTGTTTATTGTATCTGAATATGCTGTGCAGTAAAAGTCTACTCAAAAGACTGAAACGTTGGTATTTTCAGAGGCATTCGGTTTTACATGAGTTTTAAATATACTCTCTCTCATATAACTTGGCAAGAAAATGACATATAACTTGGCAAGAAAATGACAGTCAGTGAGTGGCAACTTGACGGAAACGAAACAAAGTGCCGTTTACAAAATCCTGTATCAGCTGATGCACGAACGAACAAAAGTTAATAATAAGTTTGCTATTCTGAGTGCACTGGACAAGCAGAAAATACGCGGTAAGAAAGAGTTCCTAGATTAATTAATACATTTCATTTGACGTGGTCACAAAACGGCGGTTGTAAGTGTTGAAAACTAAACTTCGTACTAAAGTAGTAATGTATAGATGTTCTAAATTAAATGCACAATAGAACAATCCATATACATATACGAATGAAACCCAACTTCAAACCTTGGATCTTTTCATGTCGTATCCCCACTCTCCATCCATGCTTTCCATCCGTGCTTGATATTAATTCCAAAAGCCTACAGAAATATTGCATGGTATTATTGAATTTGATGAAATATATTTCAAATTCGTGTCTTTTCGAGACAGTGATAAGAGAAAGGTCAAGTTTTCAAAAGGCAGGCGAACCTGCTGCTATCTGTTGCTCGGCTCACAAGGACACGCTTTACCATGTCATGCGTGCCATCTGTCTGCTCTTTGCCAAACCTAACCATCCAGAAAGATCAAAGGAACAGGTACTGATAGTTAATTTTTTCCTCGAGCTCTTCATAATTTTTAAAAGTAAGTTATTTTGTGTACAGAGTAGTAGTAATTTCTATTGGGCCGGTAATCGCCCACATCATTGCAAACCATATTTTTTTCCCGCAAACCCATTTTGTTGTTACTATTTTGTATGAATAAAACGCGAGGAGTGTGATGTGTGAGCAGTTTTTAAGCAATTCTAACGTTTTTCTATTCCACATATTTCCAACTCGAACTATTTAAAGAACTACAATTACCATCTTGCAAATATGTTAACGCAAAATTGCTGTCTTGGACAAATTAAAAACGAGTTACAAATATTTAATTTGTTGCAAGGTTTTATATTTTTACTTTTATAACTTAAATTTTTTTCAGTCTAAAATACCTTAAAATTTGTTTAGCATGACAGTACGCTGGTAAGTGGGTTAGCTGACAGTATGTTGATAAAATATACAGCCTCCACTTGACCCACCAGCTGATGGCAAAAGGATACATAGACGAAAAGTAAACATTGGCGCTACTTTCGTCGAACTGTCAAAATCTTGCCAAGTTACATGAGACAGAGTATGCAAATACATTGCTTTTGTCGTCTGTACTTAATGTGGGGGACATCAGTTTTTTGAACTTTTGATTTAGACGGGAAAGGGTATATTCCATTTTTCAAGAAGTTCCTTGACAGTGCAGAACATTTTAGCGAATTATAAAATAAGGAAAGCTTATCTAACTAGTCCATGTCTGCTCTATCAACTGCTTTTTAATTCAAAAGTGCTACAGACCTAATATAAAAACTGCCATCCAAACTTCATTGAATCTCAGTGCACGCATGCTAATAGTGACTTATTTGCCTAGTTTTTTCAGCATGCATTAATTTTGTTATAGTTTTTTTCTTCATGACTGGATTTTACCACTTTCAGAAATTTATTTCGGCTTTGGTAAATATTCTATACACTGGAACGTCTAAGCAGGTTGAGTAAATGTGTTTCACACACTTTGAGGAAGGTTACAAAATTGTGATGTGTAAACAGACGTGGTCTTTAAATAATTACCAGATATAAATTTTGTTCACGGTTAGAAACAAACTTCGTACATCCAAAACTAATCTTCACATACATAAGACTAACCTACGTTAGGCATCCCTCAACGACCATTTTATTAGAGCGTCACTACATCAGTCCAAAACAACACATGTTGAAATATATTTAGATCTGAAGTAAAAGCACATGTATCACAACTTGTAAGGTAACCATGTATTTAAAAAATATGTGTACTAACTTTATTTGATAACTGTAAGTATTTTTTGCCGGAAGGCCAAAATAAACACGTCGAGCACCACATCAAGCAATTATTCATGTCTTCAATTTTGCAGACTTTCAAAGTCGTTACCTACATGCAATCATATCTAAATACAAATTCAATAGCATTCCATATTTTAGTTATTGATCACAAATTTAGACACCATAATTTCTTCAAAATCAAAATAAACTATCATTTGCTTCCTGCGAGCACAGCAAAATTTAACAAATGTGGAGAACAATACAAGTTCAGAAAAAAACTAAGTCCTTTTTTCTTTCATGGGAAAAAACCCCCAAGATACTGGGGCCAATGCACAATATTTTTCGCTGGTTGGACAGCAGATAGATCAATATTTTTAATATGTAACAGAAATATGATTCTATCGGTGCTACATCAATATGTAAATACTTAAGTAAGAGATGTTTTCTTTACAAATAGCATATCAGAACTTAGTTTACTAACATTATGTGTGTAAAGTATTTCTCACTAGTTGCCAAAGCTATTTCTCACTAGTTGTTGCCAATGCATCAATCTTTTCACCATTTTTATGTAATATTTGTTATGAACCACAAATTTAGACACAATATAAAAGTGAGAGTTTTCTTATCACCATTATAAGAATTGATTGTTAACAGTATTAAATGTTTTTTGTATATGATTTGTTTAACAAAAAAACAGCCATGATAAACCTGGGGTGACTTTTTCAAAGGTTCATTTCAATAAAGTGTGAAGAAACAATGAATGAACTATACTCTGTGTTAGTACAGATGTGTGTTTATAGAATTATTATGCATTTTCCCTTCCCTATTTCCTGCACACTTTTATCACACCAGAGATGTCAAATGCTCTACTGTCTTTGACTTTGTTGAATTTAATTTGACTTGAGAAGCTATGTTGAATTAAATTCATCTTGAGAAGCTATGACAATAGTTGAGTACCATGTCTTGTTAAGTCCCTCTGGTTTGTTCAGCTCTTTTATCATTTCAGTTTTCATTACTTAATGCAGCGTTGCCTGTAGAACTACCTTTTATTTTCTGTTGTATGTTGGTATATGTTTTCCAAATGTTCTCTGGTATCATCTGGTATTTTTTGAAGCTCATTTATATTTTATTCTCCTTTCAGACTAAATGTCAGCACTTTGATGAAAAGGGACTCATGTGCAGTCTTTTAACATCTTTACTCCTAGTGTCTTGCTTCATGTCTCGTAAAAAAAATTTTATGCCACCTTCATTACTTTGTAAAGACACTTTATATGTCCTTTATTTAACTTTTCTATGCAATTGTGCACTCACATAATTTATTCTGGAAAAACTCACAAATTTTTCTTTACCACATTCTCTAACCCTCTCCAGATAACTTCCTTTGTGTCTTCTACTCTTATCCTTTTCACTTTCTTCTGTTGTATCCAACAATACCTGAAAAGTTTCCTGTCATTTTATCTGTATTTATGGTTTAAAGTATTCATTTTTTTCTTACAGAAAAACTCTATGAAAATCAACCAGCAACCTATGCAACCTAAGAGGTAATGTTGGATTATATATAATTAATTTGCTAGTGATTAATTCTCAAAAATTAAATAAAGCTATCTAAGGGTTTGGCAATAAATGTTGAAAAGAATAACAGTAAAGTTAGTTTAATATCACAGTATTTCTGAAAAATCATGTGAATTTGAATATCTAACTATGCAGACAACCAAAAAAAAAAAATGTTTAATGAGTATCTGTAAATCGTCTTAGCTGTGCCAAACCATGAAAAGGCAAGATTTAGAATTGACTCAGCGAAGTATGAAGATATTTTGTTGTGTTTCATATTTTACTATTCTGTTTCTTATTGGTAGATCATAGCATGCAGTCACTCTTTATTTGTTCAATTTTTTTTATAACTCATGAAAATTACTATTAATACATAAAGGTATAGGCCGTTCATTGTAAAGTAAGCACTTTTTGAAGCGGTTTCATCAGACATAATAACCAATAAATGCTTTTCATTGTGGCCTTGGACTTTTGGTTTTGGGTATGGTGAATGTATACAGTATGTTTATTACTCACATGTCAGGGTTTACATTAAAAAGTGGTGGAAGGATATCAATTGGTTGAAAGAAAAACGTAACTAGGTGTTCAAAAGTGCTCACTTTACCGTGAACGGCATATAGTTATTTACACTTTATATGCTTCAATTTGTGGTAATTGATTTACAATAATCAAGTACAGTGGAAACACAAACCATTGAACCCAGTTGAATGAAAATTTAGTGTCCACAGAGCATTTTCTGTGTTTCCGCAAAATTCCAATGTAAATAATGATAAAAAGTCCAATTTTTTTCTAACTCAGAAATTTAATTTTTACAGCATTGATAGAACAAAAAATTTCTGTAGCGTCGCTGAAAATTCAGGGTTGCCATTTGGTCATTTTTCTAATTTTTTTTGTCATTTTTGACAGGCTTGTGATTTATTATAATTTTTTAAAAATAAAATATTAATTTTTATAATTTTTTCTAGTACCGTGGTGGAATATTTGACCTGTTTACTAGTTTATTGTACAAGTGATGCCTATATTAAAATAAGATTATATCCAATTCCGTGCTGTGATGTA
This sequence comes from Dryococelus australis, assembly GCA_029891345.1. NCBI lineage: Eukaryota > Metazoa > Arthropoda > Insecta > Phasmatodea > Phasmatidae > Dryococelus > Dryococelus australis. The sequence continues at coordinate 50,685,057 of CM057003.1, forward strand.
GTTATGGCCTACATGCCATGTGAGAAGTCTCGATGCAAAAGCGAGTAGCGACAGACGGTAACACAAATGTATTGATAATACTGGGCATGCATGTCTTGCAGCCGGCATCTTTGCGCATATGCTGAAACACCAGTTATGCCTGCCATTTTAGTAGAATTGGTGTTAAAAAGATTTAAATTTACCGGCAAAGTGATTATTGAGGGTTTGTAAAAATACTTTATGTTCCTGGCACCACTTTTGAGTTTGCCTGTGGTCAAGATCATTTTTATCGTGAACTCTCAATTTTCGTTGAAAAAGTGTGTATCAGAAGTTTATTTTCATGGAGGTAAGTAAATGTTCAGAGTGAGATTTGTATTGCATTTCTTTTCATTGATAATTGCTACGTTTCCGTGTCGTTTTCAGTACGCAGTATGCGTGTGTAAATGGCTTTCCATCGAATTGAGTCTCGAGGTACAACAATATTTTTCTCTCTCTCTCACTTTCAAACTACACATACATCTAGCAGAAAAACACCTTTAATTTTACATCAACAGAATTATTAATTTCATTTAAAACTTTGGGTTGACAGAGACAGATATTTATTCATATTAATTTATAATTACAATCGCAGTTTTGAAATATATTTCAATTTAGATCCAAAGTTTACATGTGTACAGGTAATTGTACTCGGTCGGAATTGAGCTCGGAAAATTTGGAAGTTGTTTTTAAAACATGGAAGTATAGCAACTGTGACTGGGCCTTAGTCTTCTACAATACACTGAAGCTTTAAAAATTGCAACACTACTTAAAAATTTTGTAAGGTATGTATAGCAATATTTTATGCTTAGAAGGTGGTTTTGTTTGATCACTTATAACTCTTTTTGGAGTGAGTTTGCCATAGCATTGATTCTAGTTACCGTGTGTAATTTTAGACCGCTGAATGTAGTTTCCTTGTGGTTTTATGCCATGCTTACGTTAAATCAATCTGTGATTTCACAGGGCATGTTCCAATTGGCACTTTTAGTAAACTAAATGGTCATGTGATCCAATTAATTTTACTAGACTGATGACATATTTGGTATTTTAGAGCTTAGTGAACAAGAAAACTTGCTAATTAATAAATAATTAACTAAATAACCCAATCTCTGACATGTTTCTTTAACCTGGAAAACATGCAGGGATGTGTAATAAACTTATTTTGAAGTTTAATAATTATTTTTAGGATGAAAATTAGTTTTTTAATAGTAAAGACTAAAGAAGCTTTGTTTATGTGTATTGTTATTTGTTGTAAAATTTTACCACTGTAATAATTATTTTGGAATATTTTAACATATGGGTATTTCGTATGTTAAACATTCATAAAAATTATATTTATTTTTCAGCATTGTATCCCTTGAAATATAGTTTTCGATTTTTAAGTCTTCAACTTTTTGGCGTGTTGCTACAAATGTTAAACAAAGTCTATTGGCAGTGTTTGAATTGAAACTAATTTCAAAATACTAAATTACCAAATTATGAGTTGGACAAGGCCATAATTTGTGATTGATTGCCAGGTAAATGTTTTATGGTCTGCATGAATGCAGTGGGTACTCAAGATTAAATGTTTTCTGTTGTCAGTTTTACAAACGTACAATTGCAATGAGGCACAGAACATTTGCAGTTCTCATTTTATCATATTATGCTATGTTGGTTGGAAAATTAACCTAAACGGTTACGAAAAGTTTTATAACACAAATAGCACTTTTTTACATATGTTTTTCTTGAGGGCATTTAAATATAAAAAATGTCTATATTAATCCTAAGGCTACACCTTAACTAGTTAACAAATGACTAAAATACAGAATATTAGTTCAACATTTTTAGCCATTGAATAGTGTGCTGCCGTGGGGAGTTCACAACTTTGTGCTTGTTTTTGGAAAAGTTTATCTGAATCAATCCCTATAAACTTATATTTTTGTCTTTAGAGTTTATGATGTGGCAGTGATATTCTGCAAATTTGGTTAACTACACTAGTATTATATTTTTTAGTATAATCTACTAAGTGTTTAAAACGTATTGTCCTCTAAGAAGTAGACGTAGTAGTCAATTTTAAAATTCACTGCATAACGTATGTGGGACTTTTTGGATAAAGGTTATCTATGCAATGTTCATATTTTGTATGGTCCTAATTCAAAACTTTTGCAGTATTAAGTTGATTGTGAAAAGGTTGTCAGTATATTAACTTAACAACTAAATAATATACATAATATGTATTTATTTGTCTCCTTTTTGATGAACTTATTATATACTTTCAGATTGTTCATCAAAAATGGGGCAGTGTTGTTTTAAAGACGCCTGGCTTGATCATACAGATGGAAGTGGTTTTATTGTTGAACAATTGGAGAAAAAAAACAACATAGTAAAATTTTGTTGTCTGTGTCATTGTCATATCACTGAGTGGTAGTGGCTTTAAAGCCATCACTGCTCATGCATGGATGGAAAAGCACAGGGGTCAGTGCAAGAGTAAACTTTCTGGCAATCAACTGTGATTAGCAACAATACTTCCACAGGCTTCATCTGATGGTTGTAGAAATACTGATTACTCACAAGTTTGTTATGAGACATCCTATGCGGGCAGTACAGCTGTACTCTACAAGAGACAAAGCAACTGCTGCAGGAATATTTTGGATTGTGAAGTGTGTTGTTTCAGATTACTCTGCTGCCTCTTGTGATGGTGTGGAAGATGTTTTTAGAGCAATGTTTTGTGAAGGTGTACCAGATGACTTCTGTTTGAAAAGAACAAAGTTCTCGTATCTTTTAACCTTCGCAATTACTCCATGTTTTAGGCAAGAGTTGTGCGTTGACTTAGCGGGTGCCCCCCCCCCCCTTTTTTTTTTTTTTTAACCAGCAAAGCTGGTGTGAAGGCGTTTCAAGTGCGAGTCCAGTATTGGTCCAAGATTATACAGCAAATTGTAAGTCACCACCTTCATACATACTTCAATAGCCACTGCATAAATGCTCAAGGAGAAGATAGAGGCAGCTATAGACAGTGCATCTTTGAGCCACCATAGACTTCTTGTAGTAGGTAGTGATGGGCCTGAAGTTAATCAAAAGGTGCTGCGCCTCATCAGTGGAGATATGAAGTCTTGTCACAAAATGCCACTGATCTACTTGGGTACATGCAATATACACATATAGCTCAGTGCCTTCTTGAAGGAGATGATACAGTTTTTTTTTTTAATAATTGGCCATCAAGATGTGAAGATTTTGAAAACATTCAAAATGAAGTGGGTCTTCCTTCCAAATCATGGCATTCATCGAACACTGGTCAAGTAGATGGCTGACTCTGGAATCTGCAGCAACTAGGCTTTTGGAACGATGGAAAACTTTGCTGAAATATCTCGTTCCTAACAAAAGAAAATACCTATAGTCGATTCTCCACTGGAAGCAACTTTCTCAGAGCCCTGCTAAACATCTACTTGCAGGCCCGTTCCGTATCCTTCCGCCAAATGTAAACAAACATTGCCATGTGACTGCTATGTAGCATGTCAAAATCAATGTTTACATGCCATTGTGTGTGTACATGAGTTCGTATACTTTCACTACCACCTAAACTTAAATATTGAAATGTGACTTCTACTTTTATACCTGTCAAATGTGTTGTTTACTGTTTACAACTTTTCAAAGAATTCTGTCGTAGGTCTATTTCAAAAACCATTTTGTACAAATATTCACGGTTTAGGCCTATAACATTATTTAGGTCAGCTTTATGACATTTTAAAAATGCCTGAATTGACGATAGTTCTTACATTTATGTTACATTAACATATTTGTTTTCCACAACATATTACATTACACGTAATGCACATTAATATTTTGCAGTGACTGTGTGTAACACTGTTACAAGTGTGGGGTAATGAACTAAAGTATTTAACGTTTTGTTATTGATATGTGTTGGGTTATTACTTTAAAAGGATGGCCTCAGTTAGAATAATGAAGGAATAATTAGTCCAACGGAAAAGATACATTAAAAGCAAGCCCGCAACTCGTGTTGCTAATTTTTTGTCATACAAACTTAAAATATAGCGGTGAACATGCACACAAATAAACCACCCGTCAATTTTACTCAGCTCGTATTTATATGTATTGCTACTTACTGTGTATTAATTAGGTTTATTGAAATTTATTGGTGCTGGGCTTGGTTATTTTGTTGGGATTGGTGGTAAATCACGTTACACGACTGTGTTTCAAACACCCAGGGCAAAGGTACAATGTTGTGATAAATAAACAGACGTGGATGTAAATAAATAACTTCGTCATAACAACAGTTCACATTTAAATCGTATAAATAGTTCACATAAAATATTTGAAATCACCACACACACAGATCCAGCGTAACGATCACCATGCAGCCATGCTATTTCACACGCAGGGGTTAACGAAACACACCGTAATAGTATATTTATTACTGCCGCGGAAACACAGATTTATCACATCGTAACTGGCTTATGTAGGTTTAAGAAACATGACGTCTAAAAACGTGATGTAGTAATTTGAAGTATTTTTCGGAGTAAGTATAATTTACGCTTCGTTTGGTAAAAAAAAAAGCAACACGCCATGTCATGGTTCGCCACATCTGCCAACTTCACTTTGTTTCTGCCCCCACCCCCCACCCAATCATATTTAAATGTATTAAAATAAGTATTCAAACATTAAATTATCTTTTCATTGTAAATTTCAAATTCAAAAATCATTATTTTGTTGTAATAAGTATGAAATATGCTACAATTGAAAACATGTATAATAAACTTGCTTACTAGTGACAAAAAATGAGAGAGAGCGACAAGCCTTGCTCAACAGACAGTTGCTTTCTCGCTCGATAAAACAACACCGTACCATTACGGCCTACTCACAATATTTTCCGCTGTTATTTTAAACTGTAAAAATGAAATGTTGCCATCGGGGCTACCTAAATGTGTAAATATTGCAATAGGCACCGTTTAATTTACAAATAGCATACTAAAAAACTAGGTTAAAATAATATTTTAACTTTGAACAATTTCTTACTGGACGTTGCCAACACGTCGCTGGTCTCGCTGTTTTTAATTCGTATTTAAAAAGAAATAAATATTACAAGTAATAGAAGATATTAAGGTAAAGTTTCATTTATTCAATAATACAGTACTCTAAAGTTAACCACAGTGTTATATATTTGTGGAATACAGGTTATATAAAAAACAGGTTGACATGTTATGCCTAGAGTGTTTTTCAAAAGTTGATTTTCATAAGTCGCTTCCAATTGGGAATGGACTATAGCTAGGAAGAGTACCAGAGAATTGTAACATTACTACAGTGTTCCACAGTTAAAGCAGAAGTTCTTTTTGCGTGCAGTAGTGTTAAAATATTTACCAGTTTCACTGATTTCTTCCAAAGAGAAGAGCCACTTGCCCATCTTCATACTGAACTTTATACCTAGGCAAAAACTATCATTGCTAGAATTTGCAAGCTTGCTATCATTGAGGAGTATGGTGTTTCAGGAATTACCTTGAAAGAATAAAATTGCTTGCCTCCAGGAGAAATTGTGTGTGGCGATGAAGTCTCATCAGAGTTGAAAGAAGTGCAGTATTATTTATTGTCATTTTAGGGAACTTAGAGAGGTAATGTTTGAAATTACAACATTGTTTACTTACCCTGTTTTCGTATTACTTTTCAGGGGAATGAGAAGCAACGACTTTGTTTCTTTTGAGAGCACGGGATCACTTTGTTGCAGCGTGTCAACACATTCTCGTTAAGTCCAGTTTGAAGTCAAAAAACTTAGTAAAGCATTTCAGATGCCTTCAGCCTCAAGAGTATGTGTCCTTGAGCAGCACCAATGATATTAACACCATTGCAAGAGCTCTTCTAGGAGAATTTGTTGTGGATCTGCTGTGCGATGAGTCAAAACGCCTCCAAAATAAAGACAAAGAAGACTCAAGAGATAGCTGCATTGATGTTTATTGGGAACAGTTTCATTTTTTGATGAAACCTTCTGGAGATGCCTCAAAATATCATACAGTTCCTGCTGTGGTGAGAGCATCATTGGCTCTCTCTCATTTTCAGACTGATGTGGAATGTAGCTTTTCGTTGTCACGTTTGACTTTGTTACAAGACAGAGTTACCATGAAGGAAGAAACCCTTGATGCATATATGACCATAAAAAGTGCAATGAAGATTTATAGAAATTGTCCACATTATGTTGTCATGAGTAAAGAGTTGCTGGCCAGTGATCATTCGGCTCACAGCAAATATAGGCAGCATTTGAAACAGGAGAAAGAATAAGGTTTGCTTGAGCAACAAAAAAAGTAACGAAACGGAAGTGAGACCAGCTGCAGAAAAAGTGCTAATGGAAAGGGATAGGAAGAAAATTGAAGACGATGAAGAGATTTTGAAAAGACTTCATCAGACAGAATGCGAGAAAAGAAAAACTGCTAACAAACTCTTCCATGAAGCAAGTAAAAGGTTAATAACTGCACTTGTTAAGAAATATTGGGAAGAGATCTCTTTTTCATAGGCCATGATTGAAGGGGCACAAACCGTTCCAAACTGAAGCAGCTGTAACAACGAAGCAGGCAGATGCGATGAACAGTAAACTTGATAAAAAGAAAGCACAATTGAAGAAAGTCAACATCAGCAGTGAATCTGTTTTAATTTAATAGTGTATCATAAAGAGAACTTGAAAACAGGGTTCTACTATATTATGACTGTTTTCTGTAATAATCCCATTTGCATTCTTTTTGTGTGAGAGGGTTTTACTATATTATGAATGTTTTCTTTAATATTCCCATTTGCAATGTTTTCTTTTAGTTTAATTTGACAAATACCTAACATAAGACTATCAATGTGTCCAACATAAACTTTGAGTTTTTTTTTTTTTTTTTTTTTTTCTCCACGAAATGTCCGCATCTATAGAATTTTCAGTACCCTGAAATTCTATGGATAGAGTTTCCACTGTACTTAATAAATTAATGTGGGAATATTACTTTTGCTATGTATGTAAACAGTTTCATAAAGACTGGGCCAGTTTCAGTTGCTTACATATCTGAAATTAATCTACATGCCAGACATTTTAGAATGGTCTTGGAACAGTTTCTCTCCCCTTCTTCCACCTTCATCCCAGCTTCTCTCATTTTCATATGTTGCAAGTTTCAAAATTCCGTAGTACCAATATATGTGTAGCAAACAACTGGTGTGTATTCAAAGTATTGCATGGGTCATTTTTACATTTTGATGTTCTGATTGGATAAACTAATGATTTACTAGTAATATCATTAAATTGTAGCAAAATTTCATTATTTCTTTATTATGACATACTGATTATGAGTTGACAATTCTAAAGCATGATTTTTCCTTTGATGTATCATTGCCTTCTGCACTATGGAGCTGAGCCAGACCCATCAACTATATTACCCAAAAAATCCCAGGGTTTGGTGCCAGGAATTGAACCTGGATTTCCTGTGTGAGGGGCAAAAATGCTACTCACCGCACTATAGAAGCAGTCTAATAAAACAGATTAGCAATGATTGTCAACACTTTTGTGAAACAGTTTTTAATAGCGATTGCTAACGGTGGATGTAATTGTGTTTGATCTTTCTTGTGAAGAACGAGACTAATGGGGAAATCTAATTTCAAAACTTGTCACGAAATTTTTTCAAATCATCCATTTCAGTACTATTTTGGTTGGTTGGTCATTACGAAACTGTCACATTTCCTTGCAATGTTCCGTTGGTTTTGAACTATATATTACATCTTTTATGGTTGACTCCACAAAGAATGTCTTAAATTTTCTACCATAATACAGGATAATTATAAAATTCATGAAATATTTCAAAAATTTAGCAGATGTAAATGGTTCTGAAACATGCCATGACTGACACACTACATAAAAGACAAACACTCAAGAATTTTTTTTTTGCAGTCTGTATGAATGTTTTGTGTGTCCACCCTGTGTCACACAGCACACACATAATCTGTAGTCCATTTCTGCCCATACCTGACCCAGCGTATCAAGAGTGTGATGGTAAGATCAGCAGTGGTGATGCAGTGTCGCAAGTCATCGCAGTACTGTGATAGAGGTGGAACATAAACTTGATCCTTGATGTAATCTCACAAGAAAAAATCGCAGGGCAATTCCTTTGACCATGGTGGCCACCGGAGTAGCACCTGGTCAGCGGTCGCCACACGGCCTGTCCAGCAATGTAACCTTGTACAAAATAGGGAAAATGTGGAGGGGCGCCATCTTGTTGGAGGATGAAATCCCTGCTATCAGCTTCCAGTTGCGGCATTAGCCACAATTGCAGCATGTTGAGATAGGTCGCAACATTGGCAGTCCTATCAGCGAAGAAGAAGGGACCATAAACTGTCTTTTGTTATACATGGCACAGAACAAGTTAACTTTCAGCGAATCCCGGACGTACTCAAGAGTTGCATGTGGATTCTCTGTTCCCCACACGCGCATGTTGTGTTGCTTGACCTATCTTGAAAGATGGAAAGTTGCTTCGTCACTGAAAAACAATTTGTTTCCGAAGTCGTCGTCTTCCAAATGGTTCTGCCTATCAGTGCAGAACTGCAGTTAAAACAGTTTGTCGTCGTGGCTTATGGCTTACAGGAGCTGCAATTTATACGGCTTCAATCTTAACTGTTTACAAAGATTTTCCACACTGTTGGTTAGCGATGTTCAATTCTGCACTAGCTCGGTAGGTTGACTTTCAGAGACTGTGCTCCATCACGTCCCTCACGCAGTCCACTGTCTGTTCTGACACGCCAGGTCAGCCCAAAAGTTTTGCTTCGCACAAACAACCATTCTCTTTGAATTTCTTGTACCACTTCACTATGCTGTTGTAAACTGGTGATGTCTTGTGGTACGTGGCATAGAAAGCTCTTTGCACATGCACTACCGATTGACAATGAGCAAATTCTAGCACACAGAACACTTTCTGTACCTGGTTCGCTGCCATAACAGCAACTACGGTTAATAACGTCCATGTTGGCAGTTTTCACAACTAACCCGCTGGCACCACGTTGAAAAAAACTAGGAGAGTTAGTCTTTCACGTAGTGTGTCAGTTATAACATGTTTCTGGACCATTTACAGTAGAATCTCGATACAACGTACACAAAGGTGTATTAAACCTAAGGGGTACAAGGCTATAAAAACATAAAAATATCTTTCCAACTTGGGCACTTTATTTATACAATACTATAAAACCACTCAGCTCACAAAATACACTTTGATCATTTCTCCAAGCACCCATCAGCTTAAAAATATACAGAATATACTACAAAATTTTCCATATTAAAAATGTGACATTTATGCCTTACCAAATTAAGGTGGACTGTCACTCAAAACAGGTCCAATCCTCCAAAAACAATTAGACTATGCAGATATCAAATGTTTCTCTGCCAGTTTTCTGACTTTCGAAATCAATATTATATTGATATCAGAACTATATGAATTACACGAATAAGTATTATACCGTATAATGATAACATGAGCTGATAAATACAGAATTCTAGTGATTATAAATTGATTACATAGGACGTCCAGCACCCTTATATTTTGACAGCTCAGTCTCTACAATTTGACAGTAAGCTTTGTGATTATATTACAGGCACAATAAAATAATTCCAATTTTTCACATACAACGTATTGGTCACGCACGAGCGGTAACCTACTCTAACTCAGTGACCTGTTACCACTTGATTTTTTACAACTATAGAGTAACTAGAAATGCATACATTTAACACTGGCCCATTCTAACATACCTACTTTACAATGAGACATTCTTTTGGAGCCTCAAAAGGACAATATTTTTGGAATGTCGGCATTAACGGCATCTAGCAAATGTTACCGTTCATAACCGAACTCTACTCTTTCATCATCAAAACAGTAGTAAATGCAATTTTAATGACACTGAATGCTTCTTTACAACCGCTATCACACTCCGTATACCATTTACAACCATGAATTAACACCGTACTTTAGTCTTGTAAATGGTAAACATTTGTTTCCAAAGCCGACCAAAACTCCTGTACTTCAAACTTCAGAATATACAAGCTGCATCAAATATCAAATTAATGCTATGGGTGTAATCTTAAATCATCCAGCTAGCAATGTTGCACACTTTTATAACCTTTGGGGTGGCTCTCGAAATAATCACCTGCATTGCCATTAGTTACCATTGATTATCGAGCTGGTTTCCATTTTCTTTACAGCAAATCTCACGTTAAAATAAGGCATTGCTAAAAAACATATTCAAATCTCTTCATAGGTGCTGAGCGCTCTAAAAGGGGGCATTTTAAAAATCTGTGTGAGACCTGTAACACACACAAGTTTTTTGGCAGCCGACTACCACACATTATATGAAGTTAATTAAAAAAAAGAGCAAACCCACTGAATATTTAAGGCCCTTATACGACTTCAGCTTCAAGGTAAGTTGTACTTTATTTCAACTAATCTGTAGCCGAGAGCTAAAAATATTTAAAAACTGTCATTCCTAAACCCTTTTCCTCTATGCTGCCAGTGCAAACAGGTGACAGTCGTGGTGCCACCATTCCCTCTATGCAACACATTTCTTACCTCAAGCAAGTCAAACGGGGATAACAGCCAAAATCATTAATTCTTATACAGGCTTCACACACGGCTCTTCAGTTTCCATAAATGCCAAAAGACAAGCCCTGCATCACACTGAATTAAAATAGGCATCATCTCGCCACACACACAGAGAAAATCCCTTGCCACCACAACTCGCCTTTGGCGAAGTTGCACCGCGGCCGTCGTACATGCTGTCTACCCATGATGTTCTTAATAATGACAATGTACCCTCAGCATGATGACATAGAACGCTGGCCTACCCAAGTGAACACAATTAAATACAAAGGTCGAAGAAGAGCCCTTATACGACTGTGCAAGCCTTTTTATAACATAGTCTGACACCTGAAAATAATAGACGCTAGGGGAGGGAGGGATAAGGTAGGAAGGGGGTACCGGACTATCGCTGAATTAATTTATTCTGAGTCCACTGATCATAGCAATTTTAAAAAAAGGCCTGTGAGGTGCCGCCTAGCGCCTCAAAGGAACTCGCAGTTTTATACTTAATACTGAAAAATACTTTATACTGAATAAGTATTTAATGATATTATATCTGCAGGGGATTTGAAAGATGTACTTTAAAGTGAAAAATACTTTAAACTGAAATACTTTATACTGAAATTTTACTGTATGTACATTTACCAAAGTTTTGAAATGTTTTATGGTCTTTATAATTATCCTGTATTGCACACAACTTGCAACATGCATTTTTACATACGAAAATAGTGTTGCAAAGAATTATTGTAGAAGGGAGTTTGGTATTATTTGAGATTTTATAATTAAATTCCACACAAAATCTACACAGATGTCATATTCTAGAGCTTGAAGTAACAGTGTGTAGTATATCCAAATCCCTTTACAGTAGTGGGTAATTCGTTACACATATTTTTGTAATTATTTCATGAATATCTGGTCCTTTCTTCTTTCACAAGGAATTATTTGTGATCTTTCTGTACAAGTTCTTAATCAATTAATGGCACTTGCATTTTTTTTTTTAATTTTGTTCACTGTTGCTTCCCCAAAGGAACAATAGTAAGAAACTAGCAAATATTGATACTTGTCAGTAAGTCAGCAGTTTAAGAACAATCAACAGTATTATTATTCATGAAAATTGAGGAAAAGAGAATTTAGTATGACTTTCACTCTGAGATTTTGTTTCACTATTTATTTGTAAGACTACTTACCATATGTTTAAAAATTAATTTGAGTTACCAAATTGAGTGATGGGTTTTCTTTCATCGCTCACAAGTTGAACATGAACTGTCATATTTACACCTCGTATCTTTGAATATCTGTAAGTATCTCGATGGAACACGTATTTGTTAACTCTCCAGTGTCTGATTTTACTCAGCCTGCACTACTTTATAAACTCCAGTAGATTGTTTTCACCACTGTAGCTGGCATTCCTGAGATTACTGACCCACAATTTTAGTTTTTCTTAAGTAACAACTATTGGTTTATTTTTGGATGCAACACCAGCCCAAATTAGGAAAGAGAATGACTAGATTCATTTTTAATTCTTGAAAGGCAGCAGGAGGGAACTTTGTGTCTGCCTAATATAATTTTGAGTAAAAACTCCTATTTAGTTCTGAAAGTGAGATTGTCAACTGTCATACTGGTGTATACCTTATAACATATTTTTGTTTAGTGTTATGATTCATACCAAACATAATGTATCCTAATCTCAGTTTGTGAATTCTATCTTTTCTAAGTAGGTTTTATTTTTGAGATAACAGCAATTATGAATTTGTTTACCAACTGCAGTCGCAAAAGAGGATGAAAATTGTATTTCCTCATAATAGAATTAGTATTGTGTGAAGACTTACTATTACTAGCCTATGAATTAAAGAAAGTAAATTATTAATGTTGCCAAATACACATAGATTTTTCTTAAAGATGGGTTTTGCTTTAAATTTTTTTAGGCATCTGGAAAAGCAGTAACAATTTCTTAGTCACTGTAGTAATGATAATCCAGAAGTACTTGTGTTTGTGTGATATATACAGTAATTTTTGTAAAAGGATGTTTGCCATAAATGAATAGATACATATGCATAAATGTTTTTACTTTCAAACATAGATATCATGACCAGATATAATATGGTTTTATTAATTATTAGGTCTTACTTTATTTATGCATTTGAACATTTTGGAATGTGTGCTATTTTGTGGCTCTAAGCAAGACCCAGTTCCATTATGTAAAATTTAAAATAATGCGGTTTCAATCCAGAATCCCGTGACTTAAGTGAATTGTGTGACACCTTATCCCCTTTTGAACCAACAATGGTGAGAATGTAGGAGTTAATAGTGGAGCAAATAATACACCACAAAACTTGCTGTATTAGCATATATTTTACTTAATTATTCTACATTGACAAATGCTTGCTGTCAGAAGTTGAGCTGATTCTTAAAAATGGAGGGGGGGGGGGGGGGGAGTGGAAAAGTGTCACCAAAAATTTGTTTTTGCTTGTTGGCAATGGTTTCGGTAAAGATTTATTCATACTATTGTGTATTTTTATTTTCAGTTTAGGGAGTGTAAACACCATCATTCGAGTGGCTGCGCGGAAAGTGAATCCAACAGATGCAAGGAATACTGTTTCCACACATGTGCTGTCGAACTCGAGTCCAAATTTAGTGAAAGTGATGGTTCCGCATCAGATAGACAGCAGTGTTAAGAGTAAAGATAAACAGATAGGAATATCACATCAAGTTTTGGAAGGAAGGACAACAAGAAAGGGCTCTTCAGTGCCAAAAATTAAAGAAAAATCTAAACTGAAAACTGCTGCTAAAGACGACAAAGCTACACTGAAATCTGTTGATAATATTCAGGTTGCTTGTTGGAAGTGTTTTAGGGACCTAAAAGATAATGAAATGTGTTCTTGTTCAGTTGATTTTGAGGGCAGTGTGAAAACGAAGAAAGCAGACCGGAAAGTTAATATAAGTGTTTCCTCAAATGACGTAGCACCATTCATCAAGACAGAAGTTAGTGTACGTAACAAAAGAAAAAGAGAAAATGAAGACTTCGGCAATAACAATTCAAAGAAAGTGCGGGATGATGTTAAAAAGCCAGTGCAGAAGAGGAGAGAGAGTGTCCCACTGGTGAGCCATGTGTATGATATAAGAAGAACAAAAAGGAAAAGAACAATTACAGATTACAACCAATTGTTGAATGATGGTTTACTTCTTTCTCCTAGGGCTGATAGAGGCAAGAAGGATGTGAAATCCATTCCTAAAAATACACCCATAAAAGAAGCTAGTAAAACAACTGCAATCAGTAAGCACTCCATCACTATGTCTGCAAAAAGAAATTCTCGGAAATCTACGGATAGGAAACTGGAAAATCAAGAAAATGTACCACAAAAAACAACAGCTTTAGAAACAAGTAAATTGAACGCTGTACATGCACGTGACATGCAGAGAAAGAAGGCTTCTCCAAAATCTACTGCCTCCAAATTGTCTCCTAAAAGAAGAGTGCCAAAGAAATTACAGCAACATGAAATTAGCTCTGAAGGGGATTTGGTTGAGGAGCAAGTGCCACCTGAGAAACTCAACAAATACGAATGTTCTGTTTGTAGCACACAATTTCCATCAACTGTAGAAGGTAAGTTTCATGAAGTAGCCCATACTGCAAGGGAAATGAAGTTAATCATGTACAGGTATCGGTCTAGTGACCAAAGCAGCTCATCAAAACAATCTCAGAAAAATGCCCGAAAGACAGAAAATGACACAGAAATAGGAGGTATTACAAAAGAAATAAAGAAAGTTTTGCAAGACGTGGTCTCAAAAGTGTCTGAAGATCCCTTGAATAAGATACAAAATGTCAATGGGCATAACATAACCAGGACTCGTACAGGCAGAATAGTGGTCAGTAAGCTGCAAATAAAAAAAGTATCTCGTGTTGCCAGGAACAAAGGACGTAGAAGTGCTGCAGATATTTTAAAAAGTGATGAAACAGTTCGCAGCATAATAAGTGATTTTGAATCACTCGAAGAGAAAGAAGAGGTAGAGGAAGAACCAAGCTTAACAACAGTAGTAGAAGAATCTGGTACACCTGCCCTGGGTACCATGGATGTTGATGAACGTATAAGAAAAAATAGCTCGGAGGAAGACTTGAAAGAAAACCATAATGGACCAGAAGTAGCTGTTGATGAGCAAGTCGACCACTTAACTGATGACCTTAACCCGAGAATCATATAGAAGACTTTGACTCAGAGAATCGCAAAGGTGAGTCTTCAATGTCCAACACAGCTGCTGTACCAGCGTCAGAGGGAGATAGCCAGGATTACCTGAATGGCGAGGTGTGCAAGCTTGGCAGTGGTCCAGGTGAGGTTGATGGTAACAGTGATGATCGGCTGGGAACTAAGGGAACACAAAAGGTGTCTGAATGTAGTGATGTAGTTTCAGATGAAAATGAAGATACAGGGGTCGGTAATACAGGCAGAAATGATGGTGAAGAATTGGACAAGGTTGCTACAGAAGTAGATAAGGTGCCGCCCCTTGTACAGATTGAAGAGGACATTGATGAAGAGAAAGCACCTGGATCTTCTGGGGGTAACAGTGACGTTATAGTAGAAGAAACACCGCTGAGTACAGGTACAGGTCCACGCTGTGCTGGTCTTGATAACTCCACCTACGACATGCACACTAGTATTGAAAAGGAGATTTATGAGCTTCATGGTGTTGAAAATGTAAACTTGACTCCACCTAAAGACAATGGTGCTGTAGATTCTGTAATAAACCTTGAACACACAGAAAGTGATAAAGTTTCAACTACGAGTAATGAAACTGATTTAATACAAATATTAGAATAAGGCACGTTATGAGTTTTCTGAGGAAGCACTGTTGTACTTGTAAACATTTCTCTAATCATCCAATGGTAACAAAGACTTTGTATTTTGTAGATTGTCTCTCAGTAATGTTAGGTTGATTGTGTGACTGAATGTTTAAAGAATTGAGTGGAAACTATTGTTTCAAAAAGTTGCAACGTTTGCTTGATTGCTACCTGTTTTTCTCATTTGAGATTGTTACTATTGGTGAGATTTTTTTGTCCAATCTCAAATATGAATTTAATGTTGTCAGCTTTGGAGTTTTCTGTCAGTACAAATGTGGTCTGTGGTTGCACTCGCATACTAGTGTATTAAACCTCATATCTAGGACACAAGCCATAATTTTGTATTTGAATCACTTCTTAGATTTGTAAAATAAATACTGTCTGAATGCAAACAGTAACACATTTTAAATCCAGTATTCTGGGCTGTGTTTTAATAATTTTTCTTCCTAAAATTTTAAAAAATATAATGTGTGATGCAAAATGAATGTAAAATTTATTTGTACAAAATTGACTAGAGAATTTTGGTTTGTGTGTTTTTTGCATGCCAGTAATATTGACTATAAGTGTTAGATGAATTTTAAATTAGGTATTGTTTATAAATACTGTTACTGTCATTTTGAACTGTTGACCAACATGTTCTAGTGGTGGTTATATTTTATGGTAAAAAGTTATGTGAATATTGTATTTATTTTTATAGTAATTATTTACTGATATAAAATTTTATAGCCATTATTATTTATTTTTGTTACTGTACTTTCGCTGAGAATATTTTATATGAAAGTTTAACATCAGCTCATTTAGGGGTACGATAGAATTGCACAAACAAGTATACTACATTTAACGCTGTATGTGTACCATTATCACTCATCCAGTTATTGTACCACCTATATTTGCAAAACTCTACATTGGTATGGTAGCAATGAAGTGAAGTGTCTTGTAAAAATTAATATTCTTTAGAAGTCTCGTGTCCTACGTTGGGACTTAAATAAACAATACAGTACATAAAAAGTGTGAATACTGGTACAGAAAATGATATTAAGTGGGGCAACGTGAGGTGATATTAACAGTAGAATAGACTTGGTGGGTGCAGTATGTTTTTTTTGTGCAGTATGTGTGCAGCACAAAGAACTGCTAGTAAACACTTATCTCTAGGCATAAAAAAAAAATTTCAGTAACACTGACCTGTTTCAGATAAAAAAAATAAACAACTTTGAGCCCTTTTAATTTGTAATGGATGTTACTCTTTCATTCAAACAAAGTAGAATATTTATTAAAGTTTTTAATGCATACTTAATTAAAATTCTTGCTATTTTAATTCAATTGTTGATGCAGATGTTTGACTACCGAAATGAACAATCTGTATGTACGAATCACATAAAGAGGCTTATTAAAAAAAATTACTGTAACTGATGTTACAGTAAATGGAAGGGCTGCCACACTTTGTATCATTTTCCTTCAAAATTCTGTTCACTTAGAGCACACACTATTCTGATTTGTGCTTTCTCTGTGCAGAAGGTTTCAGAGATGTTTGGAAAAGTTCGAAGAAATATTGTAATTTGAAGAAAAAATATTGATTTAAATAATTAACTTTATAGTTATTACTGAAATATCCTTTAAGAACAAAATCTAATTTATTTACTTAAAAGCTAAGAGCAGTGTTGAATTTGTTGTATACTTGTAACTTTTCATAAATAGAAAACTTGAAGTAATGCTTTCCTGCGGCTACTTAAATTTTCAGTTCATATCTACAGCTTTAGTGAACTCATAAAATATTCTGGTTCTGTTCGTTAATCAATTTGTTAAAAATTAGTAGTTCAGTTAAAAAAGAACAATTTAAGTGTTAGTCCAATATTCTTTCACCTAAAAAATATTTTGTAACCATTTTGATGTAATAGTGTAAATGTGATGTGCATAAATTTATTTTGGAGGTTGAAATTAGTACAGCATTTCATGTAAAAGGGGGAAAAAAAACCACTAAATTTTGCTAGTGAAATTGTTAGAATATGCTACCCATATAAGTTGAATGAACCAAGAAAAATGTGATAACAATTATAATTTACAGCTTTGGAATATTTAAATGGTAAAAAACGTGATTTGTTAATGTTTGCCAAATAAGAAAAAAAATTGTAATTGTACTGCAAATAATTACTCAACCAACAAATAATTTATTTTAAACCTTCATGCCCCAGATTCCTTTCATTAATTTTATCTGAAGAGTATACAAGGTCCACATGAAAAATCCAAAATTTTGGATTTTTTCGTTAAGTCTTTTTTTGTATTAATTTTCGAAAATTGAAATTAATTCTTATATTACTGTGAATTTAGTTTACAAAAATGACAATTGCTCTGCAGTCACTGATGCTAGAAAGCTGAACCTTGGCTTGTTTTAAAGCTCTTTTGAAGGGGATTAATTTGGCATGTCACGCGACACCAGTAAAAAAATAATGTTTTGACACTTTTTCAAAAATTTTGATTTTTTTAAAATCTCAAAAAAATATATATATATATAAAAAGTATGTTAAAATTACATGTTTTGCAAGACATCCTGGCAAAATTTCAGAATGGGATGATAATGGGATCGTACTAAATTTAATGGTTTTTTAATCATTGCAAGCTTGTAGCTGGGGTATTGTATGCACAAAGTTCAATATGTTTGCCTATTCAAGCGCAAAGTTTCAGGTTGTATGTTCTATAAAAAAAAATTATTTTTGTTGATGGAAAAAACAAATTTAGTATCTTATTAATACTAATGGAGATGGTCCTCTTGGATAAAGAAAACTGACTTAAAGTTGTGGTTCTCTCTCGTGTCTTGCAAGGATACAGGCAAACCACCATGCACCATCATACTCAACTGTTATGTAGCCTGATGTAACTGTTGGAAATGCACAAGACTTGAGAAGATACATGTACTTATTCTCTGCTGCTTCTTGAGTACAGCTTGACTGGGACTTCACAGTCTGATGTAGGTATCAGGCAATGAATTTTTTAGTGTACTAGTGATTGCTCTTGCTTCCTTAAATTGAGTTGTTAATTCTTTTTCACTGTCCATGTAGTCTTCCACAGTTGAAAATTCAAAATGAATTCCCGTAATTGAGTTCTTTGTGAAAACTCCTATAGTCCTTTTGGAGTCAAAATTACTGTAAGGGCGTTGGAGACTTGCTGTAGTAGCAAGCTGCTTCACTGTACCTCCTAAGCCATCACATGCGCTCATGGATTCTTGCAGTGAGAAGGGGGGTTAGTTTATTTTTATGTATAAACAGCTGTATTATTATGTTGCAAGTAATCTGAAATGAAATCAATATTGATGTGCTTCATTTGTGCATCTTCTTTGTAGTAAATTACACATGTGTGGATTGTAGCTTGAGTACTTGCCCAATGGTAAAACAGGATTTCATTGTAGGACGAAGGAGAAATTCTCTGCGAAATCATAAGTTACAATAGCTTCTTCGGCATCAAGATTGCTTATGAGCAAACTGTAATAAGTTTTCTGTTCATTTGCAATGAAATCATGAGTTTTGAGCTTTACGAGTCCCTCATAGAAATATTCAATAAATTCGCTCAACAATGGTTTCCATTGTACATTGGTCAACTGTCATCCATCGTTTGTAAGTAATTTGGTCTACAAATGATTCTCCAAACATCTGTATAGGCTGTTCACGATAAAGTGAGCACTTTTTAAGGCCCTCCCAACAGGCATTAACTGCTAATAAATATATCTTATTGCAGCCTCGGGCATTAAATTTTGATGGTGGTGAAATGTATACACTGTGTTTATTAGTCATATTGCAATGTTTATATTAAAAAGCAGCAGGATGATAGCAATTGGATGAAGGGAAAAATTTATGAGGGCCTTAAAAAGTGTTCACTTTACCATGAACAGCGTATATTTTTACTTTCAGCATATGAACTCGAGGACACTTATCCAAAGGGCTTTCTGGATGAGCAGGGTTGCACATTATTCTGGCCAGATTCATTTTGTACATCTTAAGTGTACTGTCTGAATCTATCTCTATCTTGTGAGCTCCACTCATTAATTTAATATTTTGATGAGTAGTGCAAACACAAACTGTGTGTGTCCCACTTTTCTCAGCCAAAATACACTGTTTAGGACACAATCCACAAGATTTTGAAAACCCAATATTTTGTTTCAGGTACTGAGATTTTAAAGCCTGATAAACTTCCTGTAAATTTGCAATAACAACCCTTTTCTGGGAACTATCACCAGCATTTCCTTCTTTCGTGGAAACATCTTTTTTTCCTGGCATAACCCTATTTATTTCATCACTGTTGTAAAAATTGGTCACCAACGATGCTCTCGCATCATCCAATGTTTTGCTGGGTTTTGGGTCAGGTGAAGATAATATACCTTTTTGGGTCACTAATTTCTTAACACTTAGTGCCATGTAATTGCCGACACAAAATTCTTCCTCAATTTTTGGTGAAGACCAATGTTTTGGCAAGACTGAAAGAAGGTTAGTCTTTCACTTCATGAAGTTGACTGTTTAAATTTTTCCTTCAGTTGTGTCAACATCGTATTTTCATTGTTAGCTTTAACTTCCACCTTCCCAGCTGATTTTACTGCTAGAAATTTGGTTTTTAGGCTAACTGTAACTTTATCCATTTTTGTTTTTGCATAGAGGGTCCACAAAGTTATCATCTTTCTCTTTACTTGTACCTCCTGTTGCACAACATTATCCTCTTCAATATTTTCTTTGGTTTTGAAGTCAGTTAGTTTTTTGGTACGTCTGTCACAGATCTTCATGCCGTTTTCTATTACAAAATCATTCAGTGAACACACCCACTCTGTTACATTTCGTAAGTATTTAATACTCGTCTTGTGGTTTTCTCTGAGTGGGTTACAACATTTCACTGTATATACGAATACCACCAACAGAAATAAATCACTCTAACACAGCATACTTGTTACACCGCCAAAGGATGACAAACAACGGAGCATACAGGAGAAACTGGACATTAGTTGTAGTACAGACATGCATACTCCTGCTATCAGTTAAACATGATACTGTATGTCTTGAGTTCCATAGATAAGAACTTACCTATGAAACAGAACAGAGTTGTATTTCATTTTTTATAAGCAACCTAATTACACTTATTGCTGGACTAAATTACTATCATTAGTCTAAAAATATATGTCACAGCCAGTAAACTAATCAGTATGCACATTTTTGCAAATATTTAATACAACAAAAAAACTGTGCTTGAATAGGAAAACATACTGAACTTTGTGCAATACCCCAGCTATAAACTTGCAATGATTTATAAAACCATTAAATTTAGTATGATTCCATTGTCATCCCATTCTGAAATTTTGCAGGATGTCTTGCAAAACATGTAATTTAAACATACTTTAAAAAAACTGCTTTTGACACTTATTTAAAAATCGAAATTTAAAAAAAGTTTCAAAACGTGTTGTGTCACACCAAATACACCCCTTTCAAAATAAGCTGAGGATCAGTTTTCTAGCACCAGTGGCTGCAGACTAATTATCATTTTTGTAAACTAAATTCATAGTAATATAGGAATTAATTCAATTTTCAAAATAATACAAAAAAAAAAATCCAAAATTTTGGACTTTCCATGTGGGTCTTGTAAAATCCAAAATTTTGGACTTCATTTGGGTCTTGTATACTCTCCAGATAAAAAAAATTCAGAAGAATCTGAAGCATGAAGGTTCAGACCAGTGTATGATTTGATATGGAATGATCCTTTTAGCAATTTGAACTTGTTTCTTATTTTAAAACAATTGCCCATTTGCTGGAATTGCCTGTTACACATGATAACACTTTTTTATTTTTTAAAATTTTATTATTATTATTATTTTGACAATTTCAGTCTATATGGTTAACTGTTCTTCATTTCTCAAGCAAAGTTAACATTTTGATAACATCACTTCTTTGCTTAAAACATGTATACACAGCTCAAGATTAAGACATTGCAATCTTTTATTAAATATGTGTATCACAGTTGAAATTTACCTCCACGAACATCCTAAAATAGAAGCAGATATGTTATTAAAACCTTCATGCTGTGGGAAAATAATCCAGTTTTTCTGATGTTTAAAATATTTTACCATTTTTCAGAGTTTTCATGTAAAATAAACTTTTTTTGGAGAGAGAGAAATAGATAAGGCCATATTGAGAAGAGTCTAAGGGATGCTGTAAATATAAATGTGCAGCATCGGGACAGCTAGTGTGAAGTAGAGATTTATTGTGCAGGGAAATTTCAAGATTGACACTAATTCATTGTCACTATTATGAGAAATAACTACAGATTTGTGTCTGCATATCTGACAGATTCTTTTAGATGCAGTTGTTTGAGCATGTGTAAAGGGTGTTGTCACTTCTTTATTGAATGCTGCCTAACAGGTGGGAGTCCTTTTTCTCATAATACCTCATACTCCCATTCAGCAATGTTGATGCTTGTGATATTCGCTGTTTTGTGCTGACTTCATGGTTGTGGACTGAAGGGTTTATAGTCTATTCATGGTTACTTCCAACTTTTCTGGAGCCATGTTAAAGTTATATTTTCAGGATATTTTGCCACCTCATGCAAACAAAGCTTAACTAAGTCTAGGAAATTACACCAAAGGGACAATGCACCATGTTCGTGTGGAATTAGTTTAATAATATTTTGTACAAGAACTAATTCTTACTAGGCATTACCAACACACCTATTTTGCCCCTGCTTTTATTCATATTAGTTATGTGTGATAGAATTATAATTTTGTATTAAAAATAATTAAAAGTTCAATTTAACCATAAATATATTTTGAGGTTAATGGAATTAAAAATATGACTGTGGTACGTGAGATACTGTATTTTGACGCATATAGGTCCCACATTTTTAACAAAAAAAATGACTACAAAAAGTGGGGTGCGACTTATTAGGAGATACTGACATTTAAAAAAATATATTACCCCCAAAACATGTTTAGAAATTTGGCAACATACAGTACATTTTAATGTTTTGTTAAAAAAATAACAAATTAATAGCTTTTCACTTGTGCAATAATTTGTCCTCTCACGTTTATAAACATAATAACCTTCATCCCGTACACATAAAATGTAAACTTGTTGAAGCTTGGCTATAGATGACATATATGAGAAAATAATTTTGCTACTGTACAAGAGAAAGGTATCTTACATAGTTAGCATGCCCGCCACAAGTGCACATTGATTGATGCCATTTTGTATAACATGTTGCCATGGTTTTGCTTTCTCAAGTCACGTTACCATCTGTAGAATAGTATTCACATTATGTATATTTTTAAACATTGCAACATAATACAAAATTTCTGTCTCAGATGTTCTGTAGGGGAGAAATTAAGTCTGAATTTACTGTTTGTATGGAATTGTGATTTAACAATATTTACAGGAATACAAAAATTCAGTGCAGCCTATACACGCCAAAATACGGTAATTACAAATGAACCAAACGTTTTATACTTGGGGATTTTTCAAAGATTTGATTAAAAAAGTGTGAAGAAACCACGAATAGACTATACCTTTTGTTGCCTGGGTCTGCTATTAAGGACGGGAGCTAGGGTAGCAGAGTGCCGCAGGGATGGCATGGAAGAACATTCTCAACACCTTGACTGTATGAGGGCATGGCAAGCTACTTCATAGAAATCTCTTCTCTCTCATGTTTTTAATGACGGGGTCGCTGACAATGGCAAAGCGTGTCTAGGCTGCACACCAGGTGTAGGTGTGGCAGGGTGTGGGTCCTTCATCCCTGCTAAAATGATCTCAAGCTCTACCCTTTATCTGAAACCCTCAATTGACTCTTAGTCTCATGGACCTATCAGCTGCAGAACTTGCTAGAAGCTACGGCAAAAAGAGACCTAATTTGTGAACGAGAAATCTGAGTGGGTTTCTGCCAAAACCACATCACAGAAGTTGCAAATACACTCTTCTGCTAACTTAAAGCTCAGAAATAATCCTTTATTGACATGGATTGCTGCAAAGTAGAGGAAAGCCTTGCATAACAGCAGTGAAAACAAGGATGGCAGCATCATTGCCTTTTGTCATATAGTACTTTGATGGCCTTGACAAGAACTGAGAAAAGGGCGTTCTCAAGAACACGAGAAAATCTATAAACTTCCTTGCAGCTCCACATAGCATGCACTCAGCCCAAGCTGAACAGGGAAGACCAACTACTCGCATATAACGTCACTGCCTAGTGTTCAGTGTGCTCCCGGCCCAGGTTAGAATCTCAGTTCTTGCATTATTCTGTAGCGACACATCTAACCTCAGCTGTGGAGTTGGAAGGAGCATGGTCCACCCAAAAACACTGTTAGGGATGACCAAATCATTGTACAGAGCAGTTGAAGCACAAAAAAGACACACACATATATATATATATATATATATATATATATATATATATATATATATATATATATATATATATATATATATATAAAAAAATCTGTCTCTTGGGAACTGATAGACTGTTCCAGTACTGGGTATCCAGTACTTGATATCTATAGCATAAAAATGATTCCAGTGATAATCTCACACAATATTGTCATTAGTTACTGGATGGATTTTTATCTCCACTGTTTTTGCAGTGGAAACAATTTTTAGCAACACCCAGTTAAACTTAATGTATTTAAGTTTGTGTTGGCCAGGATTTTGTTTTAGAGAGGGCACAAAATGTAAAAAAACAAAATTACATAAAATAATTGTCACCATAAGAACAGACAAATACTTAATAAAAATACAAATTATTCTCATAATATTACATCCAGAAAATGATAATTTAAATTTTACAATTATGACTTGTACATATCAACTTTGTTTTAAATATGTTGTTATTCTCTTTCAAATTCTACTGATTAGTGTCGTAAGCTTTCACCCGTTAGGCAGGCACACGTGTTTCTCTGTCACTGTTAGCAGTTAAGTGGTCAGTATTCAACAGGCCCTTGGCTTGCTGTAAGACCACTTCTTTCATTACTTTTTCTATTTCAAGATACCTAAGTCCCATTAATTATTCTTGTCGGAAAAGGTTTATTTCTAAGGGGGGGAGGGGGCGGCACATTCCCCGAGTGCTCATCCTCTGGGTGCACACTCTGAACCTGCATCAAGGTGCTGAGAAGAAAGTGCAATTATTTATTCCAAAGATGATTTAAATTTTAAGAGTTAACACATTGTTATGATGTGGCTTGGTGGTACTTTTAAGGCTGTCTCACCTACTATGATGAATTTTCCTTTTTATCTTTTCCATGTAATAACTGAGGATGTCTTATTATAGCACTTCACATTTTACAAGTTTTTTTGAAATATTTTCACCAAATTTCATTCATTCATAGTCTGGTAATTGTAAAATTTGAGAATCTCTCAATTTTAAAATGATGCTGCACTAATCATGTCATAATTACTTGACAAACGTTCACAATTTATGTTTGTTCCACAGTGCAAACTCCCAGAGAGGTATAGTTCTAATTTCAAAATAAGCATCCCCAAACAATTAAAACAAGCCCAAAACCAGTAATTGAACATGGTGTGAGGCGGGGAGCATTAAGGCAAAGTGTGGCTGTGCTCTAAGTAAGGATGACGTAGAGTAAAAGTAAATGCTATTATGTGTTGGAATACATACATGTGATATACAAGGAAGAGGAGAGGGAAGATAGTGCTTGTGAAGGCGAACCGAGTTTGATTCCTGTTGAGGTCACTCCTGGATTTTCGCACGTGGGTATTGTGCCGAACAATGCCACTGGTCTGTGTGTTTTCTTGGGGATCCCCTGTTTTCCCCGTCCAAACCTCTCCACGCCACGTGTGTGCGGTTTTTGTTTGACCCATGCCCTGCTCTTGGGAACTTGCCTAGATGAATGTACACTTTAGAAGGATGGTGGTCATTTGCAGTTTCTAGTCCCTTTCTGTATTTGTGTACCTCCACCAGGAAGGCTCGCCATGAGTGCAGAAGCCATATACGCACCAAGGAGTGCTTGGGTAAGTTCCCTACCCCTATTCTCTTTCGAGGTAGGGAATCCTAGCTCACCACCTGCAGGTCAGTAATGGAGCCAAAACTCCATCATAACTGTGGCTAATGCTTCAAGGTGCAACCTCAGATTATATTAGTACACAGAGATGAAATGGCATTGTGGTTGAAGGGAGGGAAAGAATGTGAGAGCCATATAATACAAATAGAAATCGTCAATGCTTCACACACACACCTTTAGGAAAGAGTTTAAAAAGTAGTGTCACATAATGTTTTGGTCTTTGTTCAATAAACACTACATTTACTGTCGGAATGGAGTGAATAAATTTAAATCAGTCATCTTCATACAATTCACAAATTCTGGCGTTGGAAACAGCTTAGTTTTCTTGTGATGACGAAATAAAATATGTGATAAGAAATTATACCCACTGGGATAGAAGATAGTGTGTACATAAGAGATACAGTATATAGGTGTATTTCTTGTAATATATGTGGCATGTGATACAGTAAAATATGCCTTATACGTAGTACAACATTTTAAATGTGTACTTGTAGATTATTCATTTTATTTATATTTTGTGTGCAATGTAAAATATTAATGTTATGTAATGTACTTTATGTAAACTTTGAAAGTGCTTTGTTTATCTGTTGTAATAATAAACATACTTTTTTTTTTCTTTGGCTTCCTTGGAATTGTTTTCACCAAGTTTGTCTCATTTTGCAAGGAAGTTGAACCAACAATGTTTTGTGACCAACTCAAGGCATACCTCAAAACATTTTAGCATATAGCTGATGTGGTTTAGATCTTACTGTATTCAAGAAGTTTCTTCGCTTTAATCATTTCTGTGCTTAAAGCATGCAGTGCATACCCCAGTACCACCCATATTTTCACATTTTGTTGAAAAAAATGTTAGTCACATGATGTGAATGTTTTCAGTATAGTATGTACAGTAATATATTAAAAATGTTAAACATTATATATTTACTTAGTATATGTATTTTACTTGCAATGTGTATACAGCTTATAGAAAATTGATTTTTGTCTGTGATGTGTTATTGTTTTAATGGGCGTATAGTTTACTTTTGTACACTGCAACACTTTCTTGCAAGGACCGGAATCAGTTGACATACATTTCACTAACAAAGGGTGTTTCTCTCTTCCCCCCCCCCCCCCCCCCCCCCCCCCCCCCCCCCCCCCCCCCCCCCCCCCCCCCCCCCCCCCCCCCCCCACTTTTCTACCTCCTTCCTAATATCGTCAGACGAGCTACAGTTGCATATATATTGTGATAAAACTTAGTTATAGGCTGTTCATGGTAAATTGAGCACTTTTAAAAATATAATAAATACATCTTATTGCAGCATCAGGCATTAAATTTCGAGATTGGTGAAATGCAGACACTGTGTTTATTCGTCACATTGCAATGATTTATTAAAAAGCAGCAGGAAGATCAAAATATGATGAAAGGAAAAATAAAGAAGGGCCTTAAAAAGTGCTCACTTTACCATCAACAGCCTATAGTCAAGCATAGTATTAGTAAAAATAGAATTCATCTCGGTTAAACTTCTACAAAAGTTCTTGCAGTATTGTTGGTTTTACCGTTGTACTACATTGACAAGCCAGGAACTTTTGTGAAATGAGTGTCGATTCAGTACCATCACAGTATTTTGTATGTTTTGAAATGAAAATAATTGTGAAAATGAAACTAAACAAATGCAAGGAGGTGGGTAGACATTTTAAAATAAAAATTTGCACCAAATATAAAAGCCTTAATTGCTATAGTACAAAGATTAGCAAGGTAAGGAAATAAACAGTACAAGAGCTATGCCAACTTCTGCAGCGTTCATCTAGTGTAAAGAATGTATTTTGCATTATAATTAAGTTGTGCATGTGATGTGCGTCAGTTGTAACCTAATCTTTAAGCAACAACCAAACAATATGAAATTGCACGGTTACAAGGTATGCTGCAGATTGGTGATATAATTGGGAGGCTGGGAACTAACAACTGAATCAAACATTTTTGTGGGAAACTAAAAAGGTTACAACATTGTTGATTATAATGTTATCATATTTCAGGAACTTAACATCATTATAACTGAGTAGTAAGGCATTCATTTTGTCTGTGGGAAGCCCAGATGTGATGTACAGTGCAGTAAAAATACTGTCTTGTGGAATGGTAAAGCAATTTAATTTTCCATACAATATGGATGGTATATAAATTACAATTACTAATTCTGCTAATGGTATACTTGGGTGGTTGCTTAGCAGATTTTATAGAATTGCTGTTTACTCTTTTCCACTCCAGAGGTGGAGTTCATTATATACGTTTTCTGGCATTCAGGTCATGCTAGTCGTTTAAATCAGAAGCTGTCTGTACATGTCTGGCCTTAAAAGGAAGCTTCATTTACTGTAATCTAAGTTAATAATTAAAACTACGCCACGTCCTAAATGCTGGGGCAGTGCTTCAGTATTCTGACTCGTAGCCATTTTTTGTTGAAAGTAAACAGTCGTGAGAAGAAAGCTGTCTGTTGCAAAAAGAATTAGATATTTCATGGAAGGTTTTGCGAGGCCACTGGGTATACAATAATGAAAATTGCTGAAAAAAAGGGTTCCTAATCTCTTGTGTAATTTATCCTTGAAAAATTGTTTTTAAAGACGTTATGTTTAATGTTTGGTTTAGGTAAAACCATTTGGAGTTCAGCTTAAGTGATGTATGTCATTTACTTATTTGACAATGTTGCTAATCCTGGGTTGGTAGAGTTTTGACACCATGCTCCACTCTTATTTCTTATAATTGATTCTATTTTAAATTCTAGGGAGTGATACTGTGAAATATTTTACGAACACTTGTGTTGAGCATCAAAGTGACACACTAGTTTCAAACTTGCAAATGTATACTTACAGTGTAGTTTTTTTAGTATGTACAATTTTTTTTACCTTTTAGTTTTGCAGTGTGTCTGAGGAAAGGCTGCTTTTTTCTGTGGTAGAAAGTTTACATTTGACACTTTTGATGGTTACACTAACATGTTTTACACTTTTATTTTGTTGCATAAGTTAATGTAGAAAAAATAATTATTAATGAACTCTTTTAAGCATATTTGCACATGCGAAATGTGGTGCAAGTATTGGATGGTAATCACAATAAAAATATATTACTTTTTGTATGCTGAAAATAAAGATTAGTGTATCCATAACCACAAGTGTGACCACAAATGCTGCTTTCTGTCTAGATCACAAAACACGTGTTTATTAAATGTAGTAATGTACCATTCTTGTAGATACAAATATTATCTACATCACTGCTTGTGAAAACCTGGTTGGTTCCCCCCTAGAAACTGAAGACTATTTTAGGAAACTATCATTTTAATTTACACAACCACATACGCCCTTTTCAAAGTCCAGACAATTTATATAGATTCAACATTATGCAGTTTACTTGTGAATGGTAATTACTGTACATCCAATTTTTGCTCTGTTGAATGGTTTTGCCACAATATTTGTTTATTTTAGTATTGTTAAAATATTAATGTGGAAACTATCCTTTCAAAATATAGTACTGTATATTCTGTATAAATATAAACATAATCCTGTATAAAATAATAATCTACATTATGCATAAGTTAAAAAATGTTTTAATAATTCATCTGGAATCGTGAACTGTGTTATTTGGCTTGAACAGTTGTATAAGGCAACCACAGTTGGATGATTTAATTTTGGGAAAACAAAATTTGGGTGTTACAAATATGTATTTGATGTAGTGCAGTCAATGATTTATATGTATTTGAAAGTTTTGCAGCCATGAATTTGTATTATACATATTGTAAATATAAAACTATAATAAATTGGGAAAAATTGTGTCTGTAACTCTTGTTATGCACTTGTGTTGTTGTAGTATACTGCACCAACATACATGCATTCACATTCATTAAAAGTGACATAAATCACCTAAATTGTACAAATAGATGTTATTTATGATAATTGAAACAAACAATTGTGTTATAATTGTGACCCAGAGAGAAATATGTGTTTATAAATACTTAGTAAATAGTATTAAGTTCTGATACTGTTTGTAATTAGATTGCAGTGTTACAAAATGTTTTAATAAACTGTAAAAAAATACATTGCACTTCTAAAATTGCTTGTTAATATTGTGCCCCTGTGTTAAAGTGATTATTTCTTAGTTGCATTGAAAATTAAGTATGTAATTAATTTAATATTTCATACTTACGCTTTAAATATAATTTTTATGTATCACTCCTTGCCTGAACATATGTTAGAGAAGTATTGCATCTTAAAACAAGTAAAGTTACGTAGTAATAATATCTAATAGGTTGACGCCGTCAGGTGAGACACGAGATGAACGATGACACAAATACTTACTGGTAATATGGGCGCCAGCGGTGCTTCCCAATCATCGCACTATTAAGACTCAGGGTTCTCAGGGATGCTGTGAGTTCTGTGTGTCCCGTGCGTACTTACAAACACGTAGGCAATAGTAAACTTTTACTAAACATCTCTTGAAATAAACACTTAATAAAATACGTGTGGCTAGGACACTATCACTACTGATTAAAAGAGATAAGTCCACTGTAGACTTGATTTTATTGTTACTCTGCATACACATCAACGTGCCAATGAAATTATGATAATCTTGGTCATGACTAGCCAATTCAGCTTCGGTGCTCCCCAGCCCACAATTAATCTAGCACACGCATAGATGGATGATCTCACAGAGGTGCGTGAAAGCACAGCCTTCGCAAGGGAAGAGGGCCGACAGCTGCTAGGGTGGACTGATGGTTTTTCCCTGAAGACAGGACACCATGAATTACAAATGAAACCCTTGATGATACATATTAATACATGTGATTACTTGACATCACTAACGCAAACTCGCCGGGGCTTGTCCTCCAGCACGTGGGTAGTGTGGTGACGGCCTATAGAGCCGGCTAGGACGGAAGTAATTTCACCCTACACAAATTTAAAAATTCGTAAACCCTCAAAAGATACATGAAACAAGATGGGACATGAGATGAGTATTCAAAATAAACACTTGTGAAAATAAGTTTAGATGGTGCAGATGCCGCTGGTTGAAGTTCGTAGCGGATCATGTGGTGCAGGTAGAATTGCAATATTTTTTTGCGAAAACGGCGAATTAAATTCCAACAAAATATGATTCTGAGTGAGAAAATTATTCTCTTTACGATTAAGTGTTTTTCAGGCTTGTGTCATGCCTGATGGCGGTAAAATCAAACATTAACATGACCGCGTGGTCAAGTACAAAAATATCAATTATGTGAAATTACAAGGAACCCTGACAAAATTTAACATAGAACCCTGAATAAAATATTGCACATACAGTGTTACATAAATAAGCTCTCAAAACGCAATGATGGCATATACAAATACTTGGTGTCAGTCAGTCACGTGGTTATACGTGATGTTACCATAAAATATTCAAACATTAAAAAAAAAACCTCAAATACATACATAAAAATAAAGCCATTAAAATTGTGCGCAGCAATAATGCAGAAATTTAATGAAATGCCGTAAACATAGGCGGATGGCGTCTGATTCAAGTTGCGCGGGTCGTGTGACCTCTCGGACATCTTTCTCCTCCTCCTCGATTAAGTTAAAAATGCCTCGAGGGCAAAATTAATTAGTATAGTGGAAGCATAATGCTGGGGAAATGTCTGGCAAAATGTATGCAAGCATATGTTGACCTGACTATGGAAACCTACATCAGTGAACAAATGTTGTAGTGCGTACATGACAGTGTCTTACTCAACAGCTCTCCTCGACATACTGTCCAGGGAAGAGCATCGCATGGATCTACCATGGCATCCTACGGGGTTCCCATAAGCGGTAGTGCCATGCACGCCAAGTAAAATATTTTATTATAGAAATAAAATGGCACAAATTAAATTAAAATACGGTTTTACATTTTTATAATTTTCTTATGAATTTTTCATATTATTTCAGTGTTTTTGACGGCGTTCATGCCAGAATATTAGTGTCCTTAATCTCGGTGCCGTGGGCACTTTGAATTTCATAGCCAAACAATTTTAAAATAGCAACAAACACTTAAAAACATTTAAAGACATTAAACCCTGCAAATACAAATATAAAACACAATTTACACTGAAAAATAACATTTATGTAAAAGTTCAGAATTATGGGCCTCTTTGCACACGTGCAGGACACGTGACACGTGCATGGTGAGCGCCATCATGGGCTCTAGCGCTACTGGCTGGTGTCAAGTTAAGCCCACTTTCTTTAACATGGGTGCAATTAATTTAAAAATATGTTCTTAAAAGCTGAGTTGGTAGGTAGTACTTGTCGTTTCATTGGAAGCAATTACATTAGAAATGAAACCAGAAACATGTGCGACAGTAGTGAGGCAATTACAAATACATGTGTGACTTACCCAGGACTCGGAACACAGAAGACCTCGTAGCGTAAGCTAGTGTGCAATCAACTGCATTACGGAGGTCTGATTTACATGGTCATAACTTTGAAAATAAGCGACACTGTCATTTAAAACATGTAAGTTTACAGGATCTAACGTAACTCTACATGTTAAGAATTCTTTGGATATAGCTTGTGTGGTCCCATAGATATGGCATAAAAACTTTATTTTCTTATTTAATGCTATCATACAAAATTGCCAAAAAAAACTGTATATATGATGCTTCTACTGTATAATGCGTACAAACAAATTTTGGTTGAATTTCGTTTAATTATTTAATATACCATAGTTTGGCGTGTATAGGCCGCATGCATAATAGACAGCATCTAAAAATTTTGGTGAGAAATTAGGGATAATTAATATTTCAAGTATAGGTCACACTGGATTTTTTTATTCCTGTAAATATTGTTTAATCACAATTCAGTAACAACATAAATTCAGACTTAATTTCTCCCCTAAAAAGGTGCTGGAGAGCTTCTAGTAGATCTAGAAGACCTGGGTGGAGAGTAGAGGGCCCCAGCACACGTGGTGGTGGAGGGAACTGCTGCTGATGGTTCCTTTGGCACCAAGAGTGCGGTGAAGGAACAGACTGGTGAATAAGGGTTGTGCACTGGTATTTATACCTGACATGTTGCCCTTGTCTGGGCGATGGGAGATAGGTGGTGTCACGTTGCTGGCAGGCCAGAGTTTCAGCCGAAGCGGAACGAGTCAGCGTTTATACGTGTGGTGCCATCCCCTGACATGCTGTAGTACAACGTGGCGTTGAAATGTCATCTTGGTGACTTGGCCGACAGCTCATTCATACTTCTGCATTATGAGCGTGCATTTTTACTATGGGTGAACAGTACAATATATTGGCATCTGTAATAGCCTCCGCAACTAGAGGCATATCTTGTAGGTGCTCTGGAAGACTGTACTGTTAATCTACCCCCGCTGGGTGCAACAGGAAGGTTCACACTGACGAGGCGAAGTAGTGTTAATAGTTTGTAAAAGATGTCACGTATCAAGTGTAACATTTGGTAGGAATTGGTTGATTGGTCCTTGAGATATGGTATAAAACCTCCATAATTTTGTGTGGCTACCTTCATAAATGGAGGATGAAAAAGTAATGTAGTGTATTCTGTGATTGTATATTTTGTCAATATACAAAGTTAAGTTAAAGTAGATTACGTAATTTCGTAGATGTAGCACACAAAACTAAAATGATTTTATAACCACCATTCTGAAAATATGCATGTCAAAATACCTATTTTAATATGGTCTACCACAGTACATCTTCACCATGTGTTGTAAGAATGCGTTTATTGTTTTCCAGAGATACTAGATAAAAATTTAATTTTTTATCGGTGGGGTTATCTTACAAAATAGCAGAGAAATGATGCTCTTCATTGACAAATTTTATGATTATAATAGGTACTGCCAGCATGCAAAATTAAGTTTGAATTAATTTAGCTATAGGCTGTTTATAGTAAAGCGAACACTTTGAGGCCCTAGTTACTTTTTTACTCCAGCCATTTTTTATCCTTTAACTACAGTGTGTATATTCCACTACATTCGGAAGTAAACTTTCAAGGCAAAAATAAAATATATTTGTTAACTATTATTACAAATGAGAGGACTTTCGAAAGTCCTCTCTTTTTTGTGAACAGCCTATAGTAAAATATACTGAGCTAAAATATTGATGTAGCCACCATTTTAATAATAAGTGCCTAACCTAGTTAAAACATACCAGTTTACATCATCTACTGCAGTACTGTTTGTTTGCCAAATTTGGTAGGGATCTGTTAATTGTTTCCCAAGATATGACAAAA
Source organism: Dryococelus australis (assembly GCA_029891345.1). NCBI lineage: Eukaryota > Metazoa > Arthropoda > Insecta > Phasmatodea > Phasmatidae > Dryococelus > Dryococelus australis. The sequence goes on from CM057003.1 coordinate 50,718,703, forward strand.
GTTTTATTTATTCATGTGGCGCTATCTTACAAAATGGACAAAAGATTATCTGTGTAGATGCAATTAGTTGGTGGTTGTAATATATACCGCCAGCATAAAAGTTTTGTTGGAAGTGATTACATGGTTTCGAATATATAACTTTAAAAGCTAAAAGTAGCTAAATGTACACCATTTTGAAAATGAGTCTGATGTGCTTAAAATAAATTACTTTTTAACATCACCTGCATCAGTATCGCTTGTCTGTCAACTTTGGTAGGAATTGGTTAATTTTTACTAAGATATTACACAATTATTTGAATGGTTCTATATTTCAAAATGGCCAACATAATTGGTTATGTTGGTATATATGATGCTTTTAATAGATACTTTCTGTAGCCATACCTTTATGGTCGAAATTTGGTAAAATTATATGGTAGATATTCCAAATAAATATAAAATACTTGTATAGCTGCCATTTTGAAAATAAGTACCTAAGTAAGTTCAATTACTTATATTAACTTGGCTGGTCATAGTATTACTCACCTGCCAAATTTGGTGAGAATTGGTTCAATAGTTTTTGAGAGATATAATGTAAAATCTTTGTTTCTTCATTTGGTGCTATTTTCCAAAATGGCCTACTAACAGTATTATCCATCTTGACACGTGATGGCCGTTTGCTGAGAGGGGATGTCACGGTCTGGCAAGGTTTTATTGTGTCGGTCAGAGGTATGGGTGAGTTAAAAATTTCTGATGTTACTGTCGACTGAATGGACCCCGGCCGGTGTATAATGTCGGGTGCTTGGCCTGGCAACAAGGTATAGTCAGTAGGGGGTTGGACAGTCTGGCAGATGTGGGCTGGCAAACTGCCACTGGTTTACCTGTGCTTGATGCGGCCCGAGGTAGCTCTTTGGTCTGTGCTGTTGCGGCTGCAGACTGGAGCTGGAGTTGAGTTGGGCGCATGGAGGGCTGCTGGCCCGACGGCACTGGAACCAGGGATTGGCCAGTCTCAGCGGTACATGACGTTGCAAGCGGAGTTCAGTGACCACTGGGTGAGGTTGGCCGGCGGTCTTGATAGGAAGCTGAAATAATGTGCGGAAGAAAGCTGGGAGGTGAAGCCTTTCCAACTGGCGAGTGGCTTGAGCTCGTTCCCATAGGGTTACACTGCAAAGTGCAGTTGGAACTGGGTTACCGCTCCTGTTGGTGGCGTTTGCAGTAGGTGTCTTTATTTTGTGCTACCTGGTACCACTCTGTTATGTGTATGGCATAAGGTAGGTACAACGGACAGTCTCACAATTGGAGAGCAGTCTTAACAGTCCAGAGTTGTACCCGGTGCTCCTCTAATCGGCGACGACAATGAGTGTGGGCAGATCTCCAGACCCAATTTATCACTCCCTCCGGCAACAGTACAGTGTGGTGGATGTAATGGATCAACTGGACTAGCGGTCTGATGACTCTTGAATTGAGTTTCTAGTGGGGCTCTACCTTACTGCACATCAGGTGTACAGCATGAGTGACCTCAGCTGTGTGTTTTCCGACGTACGTGCGTCCAGTTCGGGAATACGCAGACCTACACTAGGTTCAGTATGTTTGGGAGTTGAGTACAGTGTCTCCTGCTTTGCTCCGACAGGTTGTTGTCTACTGAGGATTGAATAGTCACTCTAGAAAATAGTACTCGGAGGTTGGAGTGGAATACGTATTTATTCCATGAGGAATAAACCCGGTGGCTCGTACTACCTCATAACTGGAACTGAACATAAGTTAGACTATGTATGCCAGGTGAAGGGGCCATGGTCCTAAGCTGAATAAGGTGATGTGGCTAGATAGCTATGAAAATAACTTACCCCAACTAACGCCAACCATTATCCAGAAGGGACCTTCGAGGCCACTACAAGAGGTGGTAGTGCAGTTGCCATTACCAGAAGAGTAGGCAAGGCAAGAAGTGTTGGACGTCTTCAAGGATTGCGGAGCAGTGTTGGAAGAGCTTCTGGAAGGTCGCTAGGACTTTGAAAGCTACAGCACAAGAAGTGGTGAAGTGAGCTGCCGGAGATGAACTGGCGTTTCTGCCCTGCCCACAGGCCCTCTTGAGATGTGGGGTCTAGTTCTGGCAGTGTTATTTTCTGCTTCAGGATTGGTGCTTTGGGTGGTATACCTGGGCATCGTACGTTACTTGTGCTTGGACCAGCTGGTGGCATATTAACTGTACGTGTCAGTGCTGCAGGTAATCATTGAGACCTGATGTATGTTGGTCATGTCGGGGGGGACAGAGCGACTGGGGTGAGAGATGCAATAGGATCTTTCGGCCGCTGGTCAGGCTGGCTGAGGTACTCGGCGAGCAGCAGTTTAACATCCTGACTCAAGCATGTAGGGGCCTGGAACAGATACTTGGGTATCTCTCTCGATGGGGATGAGAAGGTATCGCAGGGCCTGAGCCTGTTCTCTATGTGCGAGCTTTCCAATGTAGGTGACTACAATGGGGTCAGCTCTTGCAAATGCCCAGAGGTGATGGGCAATTGTTTCACCCATTCTCTGAGTCGATGGCATCTGGAATAAGACATCTGAAGTTCACAAAAACACACCCATGCCCGCATGGTGAAAATTTAGGGTGGCTGTACTCTTATACGTGTCAATCCACGTGAGCAACTGCCGACTGGCCGGTCACCTTATTTCAGAGTCTGGTGCTTAGGCGCGGTGGACAATGAAAGTCAGGCCTCACCATCTGCAGTCTCTACTCAGGAGTGTTTGCCTCAGCCAAGTCTTCCCAATTTAGGAAACTACCCCTTCCAGGGACGAGCACCGAACTGACAAGCTGGTCTGCCTACTGGCATATGCAGAAAGGCTTGCAGATGCTAGTGCTTGTGTGTTTCAAGAAGTGTTTTGGCTTGACTGAGTAAAGTTCCCAGGATCACCTGCGTTTTCCCTCAAGGTGGAAGTCAACTAGGATAGTTACTAAGTAGAGATGTAACAATTCCACTTTTCCTCGATTCTCAATCTTGATACCACACAATTCCGAAAATCGTGATTCCTTTTGTTATGGACAATTACTTTACACAACTAAATCATGTATAGGAGGGTGTGAAATTTAATTATTTAAACAAGGCCTACATTAGTAGTAGGCTTATTACTAACATGAATAATATAAAACTTAAACAGTGTCATATGAAATTTCAAAAAGTTCAAAAGAGGTATAGTATGAGGTAATATTGAAACCCCCTTTTTTGAGAGAGAGAGAGATAGATATAAAAGGGGGTGGGGCGCAGATATATATAGTGTCCACGTAGTTTGTCAAAAATATTTCGAAACCTCACTTGCCTAGACGAATGTTCACCAACATATGAAATTATTAAAAAGTTAGCAAGACTGGCACTTATTGAAAGTAATTATTATATATTTTAAGGCAGTAATTATCTCAAAGGCTCCCATTTTAAAATAAAGTGTCATTTTGGTAAATTCAAATACAGCTTTTCTGGAAATGCACGGAAAAGCGAAAAAAAAAAAAAAAAAATTATTATTTACACTAATAAATTTTAATGCAAAGGAATTTTGACATACATGCATGCATACATACATACATACATAAACTAGACAAGCATCATTCACGTAATATTAATATCTTATAAATTATTTTTAAAAAGTCTCAGATCAATTCAGGTATGTTTTTGTATTAATTTCTTGCACACTTTAAACTCGCCTTTGCACTTTTATTTTTTGCATAAATTGTCCAAATGATAGATATTTTATGAAAACAGTACATTTAATGTGTAAATTTAGATATAATTCTTTCATTTCACGCACTCTTGTCTGCATGTCAATGTAAACAAGCCATGTCTCGACCATACATTGCTGCACACATTCTAGTTGTGTGTGTTCACTTCGCACAATTGTTACTAGCGCTTGGAGGCAGTTTGTTGTCAAACTACTGCAGCTTATCTCAAATTTATTAATCTAGAGAATTTCTCGATATTCCCGAGACTTGCGCATCTAGGTTTTTACAGTGTCTTAAGTAATTTTGTGTGTATAACATGGGCTAATAGTTCATTTCTTGTGGAGAAAGCTCATTTCATAAGATATTGCGCATTTATCTACTCCATGTTATTTCATGATTTAACTTGTGTTTCGGTGTTATTTCGTTTTATCGCAATTTACCCGAAATCGTGCCCCTAGTCTTAGGTTATGTATTTGTAGTAATCGGTTTTTCATGCTTCGATTCTTGGACTACCGCCTATGTTCGCTAGAGTTTCCGGAGGAAGCTAAGCTTATGCAAATTCAGGTAGAGGTGACCTGGTCCTGATCTATGCAGTGGAAAGGGATAATCGAAGTGCTGTGAAAACAACTAATAACTTTACTAGAACTTTATTGTTGTCTAGAAGGGGCCGTAGTGTGTAGACGACTTGGCATTGACTTCTTTGGCACTGTATTTGAATTACTAAGCAAGGTGTGTACATAGTGGGCTGCATGCAGATTAGAGACGACCCTTGGGGAATCATAAGATGATTTTTAGGCAATTAAATAGTAAATGATTAATAAATAATTGCCACAAAAGACTGCACCCGTTCGGTCGTGTCCGCTAGGCTCTGCTGTGTTTGCCTGTGTGGAAGTATAAGCTTGGCTCTACCTTTGGCCTCCTGTGTGACACACACCAGGCAAGTTAACTTGTGTATTAAAAACAAGCTAAGGGAATTAGTGAACTGAGTGCTTCCCAGACCCAGCCGACTGCTTAGAAGTAGGCAAGCGAGCGTAGTGGCAAAGACGTTAAGTATCCACAATGTCGTGTGTTCACCACTACAGATAGAGAGTTGGAGCGAGATAAGACATGCAGTGGTAACTCTTTAAAAGACATTAGTTTAAACAGCAACACTTTTTTCATTTGTTTTATATAGTCCTGGTTGCTGGCTGCAAATGATTTAACACATCATAACACCAATTGGATTATTTTTACTGAATCATTTAAAAAGTAGCTAAGCACATTGATTTTACACAGTTTAAGGCACTTTTCAGAAATGCATCATTAACTCTCTTAAGTTAAGACCACATTTCCGCCTATCAAATCTGTATATTGCTCACCAACAATGTTTTAGGCGCAAGTGTACCACTCTCTGCTGCCCTTCTTCCCCATCAACACTACATCCCGCACCGCCCGTCCCTCTTTGCTCGACACCATGCCTACCTGCAGTGTGGGAAACACACTCGCTATCTTTTCAACACGTCACAGTCGGAAATATGTGTGTGCTGGCCAGCTGAGTCATTGCATCAAGCGGGTCAGTAGTGCAATAATGATCGGCCAATCTGTGCTACAGACTCTTTAAAAAAAAAAAATTATTAAAATGTGTCCTTACTGAAAAAGAGTTGGGACTGTGTTATTTATTTTCACTGAATGCAATATACCAGATATCTAATGCTTTCTTGTTGCAAATTCAACCATGTAAAAATTAGAACACTTCCAACTACTGTAACATTAGTATGAAAATACCAATTCCAGGCCATGGGGCTGAGGTCTCTGCCGCCATCTTTAATGATATTGCAAGGGGGAAAAAAATTCTCTTTTCCCCCCACCAGAATTCCCCCCCCCCCCCCCCCCAATAACCCGTTTTTTCCCTCGGGTGATCACACTTTCGCACCCAAAAAAGTGCCCTTGCACGATCTGACAGACTGTTTGCGGAAAGCTGCTGGCCGATCCCACAATGTGGCCTTTGACTCATTGTGGGTGTGGAGTCATCCTGACAGCACGCCCTGCTCTGGCATTCCGATCGGCATTCTCTGGGTGCTCCCAACCAAGTTTTTTGTCAGACAGACTCAAAGTGTGCACTTCCCGCTCACGCATTCCATGTGGAAAGGGAGACCCCATTCCAAGACATTGTGACAGCCTCAGGTCAAGTATGGCCTATGCTTACATAAACATAGTTGGGTGAAATTTCTGATCCATTTGAGATACAACTACCAAAATTGTTAAAAATGCTGAGATACTGTATTTGAATTAGTCAATTTTAAATATGAAACTGACACAAAATATAACATTGACTTACGTCGTACAGAGTTGTGGATAGGTATGATGCAACTGTATGTTAAAGCTGTAAATGTAGGGCACACAAAAGTAATATTTTGTTCATGAATGCATTTATATTGATACTACAGGAGAAATTTTCCAAGTTTTTATTAGATTAGAAACAATCAACATATTCATTTTCATGTATACGTAATTACACTGTCTTTATTGTCTGTAATACAAATCTTCTGTATTGTCTATATGTAAATTCTATTGTAAGTGTATATAACAACCAACCATGCACATATTTCTACAAAAATGAAATAACTGCATTTCATTATCTCAGTCTCTTAACAGTGAAATAATTACTAAATGGTGGCTAAGTACATTTTGGGCAAGTTTCACTTGTGTTAAGCTTTACACAAAATCTTCCACCCAGTATCAAAATTTATACAAAAGAAATAATACATTTCATAATTCTGACAAATGATACCATAATTAATATAAATGTGTTGATACAGACAACACAAGTCTCATTGCATTAGTATTAAGGTCAAGATATTTTTGGTCATTTGTTTATCATGATCACAATTTTATTTCACATAGAATATTGGTTTCCAGTTTGGTACTTCTGAGGTAAATGCACATACACACAAATTTTTCTAACGTTTTTAATGATCCTACACTAAGATTATTACTTACACCTGAATAGAACACACATTTTGCTATCTTGAAACAGTTCATATAATTTATTCTGATGGAAGACAAATATTACAGAGCCTTCAAATGTAACAGGTAATATAATCTTGGTGTTAAAACATAATATTCATTTAGTATAGAACACGCATAAATTCTAAAATGATTGTATCCTAAACTTTCAGTAGACATTTTAAAACATATTAACCTGTACCAACCATGGTGTATGTACTCTGAGATGAACAGGCAAACAATATGCAAAATGAATACTGAGCCCAAATTCCCAATCACCAACAAGCGGCCAAAATTTAAGATTTATATACTGTACATCAGCACATCACTTACCGTCTAAGGTACATGATTCTTTTGCATTGCATGAATAGTGAGGATGAGGTTAATTGGATTCCTGAGAAAGGAGTTGCAGTTATATAGAGAATAAAGTGGCAGCTACAAATACAAATGTGCTACAATACAGTGGTTTTAAAAACAAGGGTTGGAGGAACTCTACGTGATTCTGAGATGCCTGATGGTCCATGATCGGGAAGAGGAGGGAGATTAAATTACAAATTCATATATTTTTTTAAAGCTCTAAGTAAACTTTCTGCTCCATTCGTAGGCAGTAAAAATGGCTGGCAACCAAATTTATTCTTCATGGCTTACCTGACCACAAGAGAGACCAGCCTACACAGGCATTTAGTCTCAAAATGCAGGGTATATTGCAGGAAGCGAGGTATAGGACGAGAGAAACAAATGTGGTTAAGTCTCACATAAGTTGGCATACTGGAAGAAAACAGTTTTTCTCTCTCATCGAGTTACTGACTATTGCATACATATTGTAGTATGTCAGGATGCCAAAGGCTTATTACAGTACTTTAGCAGCTATCCTGAGGCATAGTGATTTCTTGATAGCATTTGAATAAGGATTTGTGAAAGTAAAACACGCCCAACTAGATAATGCATCTCGTAATACTATGTGCCTCTTTCCTGTTACAACTGTAAACAGAGTTAATACATAAAAATCATAACTAGTAAACTTTTTAACCTTAAATATTAAATCTTGCTGGGGAGAAAACCATGGACCCCACTTTAGAAGTTGGAGGCATGGACCTAGACTATTGGTGATCATGCATCACAGTATCACACTGCACCAGTGACGAGACCACAATTTTCAATTACCTAAACGAGACCCTGTAATGTTTCAAGTCTAACACTAAAGATGAAAGGAGTGAATCACGATACTGCATTGGGCTTAGTCTCATTCGAGTCTTGTGTGCGTGGGAATGGGCAAGAGCTTAACTATTCATCGGATACAAATTTTTTTTTTTCCAGGCTAGCAGCAGCACCAACTCAAACATTTGGTCAAACCTATCAATTGAGCATTACAGACCAATTGTATCAAAAATCATGTTAATGGTGAACATTCACCTATTACTGTCATTACATCCCCTTAAATATCCTATTACTGAGACAGTTATGTACTAAAACTAGATTTCTGATGTGTACTATGTTAATAAAAGTTTTTTCTGTGATATGCAAATTACATTGGTCACATCAATAAAGATGACAACTGGATATGCTCAATTTTAAGGTTGAGAGGCAACTTTTACCAGACTAATGTACTTTATAGTGAAACACAGACTATGGTTGATCATTTGTAACATGCTTATATGTAGTTATTTTTCAGAACTTTTATCTGGACCAGCCAGAAATACAGACATCATTTCACACAGTTGGCACAGGAGCTTGTAGATTTATAAAGCACTACACAAGACCCAATCATCATATTTTTCTGGGTGCAGATGAATACAAATGTAAATAAAGATCACCATATTTGAGTTTGTTCACTGATGTATAGGCCTATACACTTGAAAGTGCATTTGTTACTGTAATGCTGTACTAATGAGCATTATATGTATTTACCAGATATGCTGAACGTGAAGCAGTCTCGCAGTGCAGTAAAGATTGTAGACATGACATACTGGCTGATACAAAGGTTACTATAGAAGAAACAAAGCAATGAGAAGTTTGTTTTATTGAAGCTTCTGTCCTCACGTGACACTAGGTAATTCTGATCCGTCTGTTTGATCTTGGCACCATCAAGTAACTTACTGTCTGTGCACCGCATAAAGGCAGGTGTAATTGTGAGGAGGAAAGTAAATGCACACACAACGAAGCCAATGTGCTGTCCACTGAAAAAACATAATGCACCAAGCTTTGATCATGGCACAGTATGTAGCTAACAATAAAGCCTGGGGGGGGGGGGGGGGGGACATTCAGGATGTAATAAATATTTACATAGTGAGCAGAGGGCAATTATAAAGAGTACTTGAGTGTTGCGATGCAGAGGCTGCTAACAAAGGTCTGTTCATGCCTCTTGCAAAAATAACGGGAAAGTCGCAGATCGGTTTCATGAATTCAAAATATTATATAGCAGAGAGAAGCCAAACTAAGCAAAAAAAATATTAATAATTGTTATTACAAAAATCATTATATTATTAGTTGTGGGGTATTCACAGTAAAGTGAGCACTTTTGAAAACAACATGGTTCTTTCAGCCTATTGAGTGTCTTTCTCCATTACCTTAGTGTAATTATTTTTCCATACCCTCGTCTGTGAATTTCAAGAGACAACATAATGACTACGGTAGATTATAACAGAGTTAACACCATTTACATCTAACAAGAAAAATTTACAAACATCAGTCTGTGTTGTAACATACAATTTTATTTACTTAAAATAAGTGCGTGTTTACTGCAATTACTACAGTAGTTAATTATGTTGCATTATATATAAATAAATACAGCGGTTTCCCGCAAAAACTGAGGCCTCATATATGTAATTACTTTTTCTGAACAGCTGATGTAAACATGAGTAACATGGCAATGTCTGGCCTAACACTTGCGATTTTAAGGAAAACAATGGCCTAAAAATATTTCAGAGTAGAAAAACTAGTGTAATTATATGGTCATTACGTCATACTACTGCCTCCCTATGTAGTACTTGTATGTGAACTAAATGTGATTTAACTGATATGGGCTACTTTAAGTGTGTGATTCGGGAGAAAAATACTTGCAAAGAATTTTTACTTTAGTCTATTAGCAGTTTCTTCATTTGAATCAAACCTTTGAAACATCACCGCAACTATGATGCGTTTAATTATTTCTTAAATATGTGATGTATAACAAGTGCGTTATTCTGCTGTTAACATAAAAGTATCTAATTTTTAATACCATTGAAGATTAACCTATATTTTATTTATAAATTATAGTATTTCATTTCTAATAAATACAGTGAGAAAATTTGTCTGTTGGTAGCACCTAGTAAGAACTAGTTCTCATGCAAAATATTATTAAAACTGAGTGCGCACAAACTCGGTGCGTTGCCTTTTAGTGTAATTTTCTATACTTAATTAAGTTAAGTTTGCACAAGGGGGTGGAATATCATAGAAGTAGAACTTAAGCAGGGCTTCAGAAAAGTGTGAAGTAATTGTCAATGAATTACACATACACTATTGCTGCAAACCACAGAGGCTTTGCATTCAGCTACTATTAATACAGACTCGGAAGATTCATAGTATGCAGCTAGGACTGTAGAAGGATAGTGGAAGAAGAGCTGGATCATGGAGAATATTTTAAAAATAGTTTGTAATCCACCTAGGTGATGACGGTGAAACAAAAGTACTGCTGAAAAACGAGACATCATCTCTCTGTTGAAATTGTGCTGTTCATTTAGAAATTAAATTTTCCCTGATGTGTCACATTGAAAAATGTGTTGAATAATGTTTGAAGAGTAATAATATTTTTTTTAAATATTAAAAACTAACAAAAAGTGTTTAAGTTACCTCAATGATTTTAACATCTCTTTTTTTTTTTGTGACTTGCATTAGTCCCACTAGCATTTGGCTAAAGTAGCAAATAGATTCTAGTAGCTGCAATTTTACAAAGCATTCATAAAATTTTAAACTAAAATTAACTCTTAACTTATTACAACACCAAAAAGGGTGTTTTCAGCAGGTGGGCAAGTAATTATATGCACAAGAAGAGTGGTGTGATTTGGGTGGCTATTAATATTAACATCTTGAGAACTGATGATGGTGAAGTGAGGCAAGATGGAACAGTGCCGGAATGCGAGGGTAGGGGAAACGGGAGATCCTCAAAACCTGCTGGCCAGCAACAGCATACAATATGATTTCTACATGTGAAAATCTGGGAGTGACCCTACCGGGAAGTGAACCCGGTACACATAGGTGGGAGGCTACTAGTCTAACCACTACACCACCATAGCCCTTACATGCACAAGGGGATCCACCCATTATTACTTGGATTGGATTATCTTCACTAAACTTTTAAGTAGAGTTGTTCCAATACCATTGAATTTTAGAAAAAGTATTACTGTTAATAATACATTAAAAAACATTCATCCTAGACTTGTTTGAATAAAGAAAATAACGTCTTAAGAAATGCACATTTTCCCGTTCCACAGTAAACACAACCTGCGGGCCCGGGAATAACTACCCTCTCGAAGTTACAACCCTGTTTTGGGGGAGCCATAAAATTTTTGGTTGAAACAAAGGCAAAAATTTGAAGGAAATAGCCCAAAAAATAAGTTTGTTGTATTTATCTTGGTCATTAATTATATGTCAACGTGCTGTAAAATATAGGTGTTGTAATTGTTGCCTTTAGGCCTAATTGCTATGCCAAAATAGAAAAAACAAAAAAAAAATGGTAATGTTTGGTTTAAAACTGCAGCTGTGATAGCCAGAATCCTCTCACTACCTGACCGGCCAGCCTGGTGCTGGAGCTGTTTTTGTGTCAAGTAGCCCCTTGCTAAGCTGGGTCTGGCCTCTGGGCATTTATTCAAAGTTTGTCAAAACGAAGCTCCTGATCGTGAAATAACTATTTACACGCTTCTTAAACACAATACATAACATACAAAAGGTTACACTTATGTGGACCATTATTATATGCATCTTATTGTATCGACACATGTTCAGGAGTCTGAAGTTATATTTCTGTACCGTGAGTTAATTATGTAGTGTAGCAATGGCAGAGAGGTTGTGTGTTTACATGAGCATATTGTTGGTGTTGTCGGAATAATGAATCAGTAATTAATTATTTGTGTATTTGCTTTCTTAAAGTACAGTTGGTTGTAGTGCATTTTCTTGAGTGAAATGTGTAATAGTAATCGGCACGTGTATACAGCTTCGTAAAACTGCTAGTTCTTTTTCATAAATGCAGTCTGCAATGAATTGACGAATATAATTTACGTAGTTGAGTTTGTTAGTTTCAGGAAACGTGCACAGTGTTGATTTTACTGAATATTTATGCAAATAGTTAATTTAATGCTAGCGACAAACAAATGTGATTTTAATGAAGTACACGTGCAAGGATTAATCTAGAAAAACACGCGTTCAGGATGTTGCGGTGTGTACAAACAGTAAGTTTGCGTGTTTTGCAAATAATGTATTTGTAAAACATAACTATAATTATTGCAATACATGTGGCCTGAAAAAGCCGCACTTTCCACACTTTTTGTAGTGCGTGAATAATATTTGTCTATACCGTAAATGCAACAAGTGTAAAGTTGACTTTGGATAGTGTGCGTGTGTGTACTGCTGCATCTGTACGAATATGAATACTGACATATGTATCACGTTTTGTTAATCATTAAAGTTACAATAATGTAAATGTTATTTCCATACGAGCAAAATTTACCACTGCTCCATCGAAACAATATGCAATTCAAAATGCCACACACTCGCGCAAGAGCATCAAAATAATCTTGTCTCACGAAAGACGTTATAAACTAAAGCCCCCCCCCCCAATCAGCTAATACCTACGTGCAATAATACAACAAATTGAATGGCCAGCTTATATCATTTTATGAATAACTATATAGGCTACAGTCTGTGTACGAAGCACGTCACTTCACTAGTAATGGGAATTCCGGCATTCTTACACACTCTATTATGTCAGATTTGTTGTTTAGGCCTAACATAATTTTCTAAGCAAATTTTACAGTTATATTTATTAAAATTAAAGTTTATGTATCGTCTTCTATATGTTTTGTTGCATACATCACGGTGAACGTTATTTAAAAGGTCTTAGAAGGAAGAGGGAATACTATGTAACTAATTATCTCATTTCTTAAACAGTTGTTTTTATACTTGAAACAGTATGTTCCTTTAAAACGAGTAATATTTTCAACAGCCAACCTGTGTGTATAACAAATAACCATTGACCGTGTCGCCATTTTCCTCAGCCAAATGTCTACGTCTACGCTGAGATCGTAGACATATCGAGAAATATCACTCTAAATATCACGCGTTACGCTTTAATAAATGTAATAGTATTTGTTTTAAATAAGACTATATATGTTTGTGCACTGTTATGCGTTAACTAACCATTTAAAACTCACAGTTTATAATAATAGTTTTACTTTAATCATACATTATTGCAGGCACAGCGTGTGTTAGCATTCGTCACTTTGCCTGCCTGAACACCAGCAGGGAGGGGAAGCGAGTTGTGGTGGGATGGTCGGTAAAACCCGAGGATTGCCGAGGTAGTGAGGTCTCGAACCGATAGTGCGCTTAGAATAGCTATTTGGGCACATTTTGCTCCCGATCGATTCAAACGGCTTGTCTCGATAGGCAGGAAGCTGACTGTCAAGATCTGCCGATAGATTCCCCCAAAAACTTAGAATAAACGCCCTGAAAAGGTCACTCGCTCCCTTAGTCTCCCCTCCCCACCTATGGATTTTCTTTGTCCTACTCTCCCAAACTTCACACAGTGCATGGCACTGTCACATCTTTTCACCTCTTCAGCAGGCAGTAGACGCGACGAAAACCAGTCAACAGACGTGAAAACTGGCACATCATATAAAGTCCTATTCTTCCATTTGGGGGGTGAATACACACCTCGAATTATATATGATTTTGAATTAATCTACTTAGAATTAACTAGGTTTTACTTATACACACCGACATATGGTCATTTTTGTCACTAAAGAAAGTAATAATCTGACTTAATTGTATACAATCAACACTTAATATCTGTATCGGAACAACTCTAATTTTAAGCGTTCTGTACTTTTAGTGTTTTATTTTTATCTATGTTGCTGGTGTTAAGTTTATAAAGGCTGTATGCCTGTATTTTGTATTAATTTCTATTTACAACAAATCTCTGTCTCTTTACAGCTAACACAATTGAAACTCATCATTTGTTTATACTCAAATATCCAATTTTTTGTGCTTATTTCAAGTTGAAAAACTGAACTAATAGTATAGCTATCATAAAATAAATTTGAAATTTTATTTTTATAAAATTATTAAATAAATTTGAAATTTTATTTTTATAAAATTATTAAATAAATTTGAAATTTTATTTTTATAAAATTATTACATTAATGAATCAAAAAGTTAAGTGCTGAGCACGAGATTATCCACAGCTAATGTTTTCTGAACAGCGAGTTCACTGCGTAGCCGTTGCTATTGAGCATCTCACTCTTAGATTGCAGTGTGCGGTGTAATGGACATTACTCTTTCTCTCCAATACATGATTTCTGTCAGTACTGTCCTTGTTCCTGCATGCCTGATAAGTTATCTTTTTGTAGCCTCAAATAAGTACGCAATTTTCATTGCGTGTGCACCATGAAATCACAATGATATGGTTTTTCACAGGTTTCAGTTTTAAAGGAGCCACTTACTTAGCTTTGCATCACCGGATGGGATTCTACGAGTTGTAAAGGTCGTAAACAGATCAAATTCGCTTAATTGGGCCATTTCCTTCACCACCTATTTGTTACTCAGCCTGCCAGTTACATTGCAAAGCTGAAGTAATTTGGCAACAGTTTGTGCCATTCGCACTGTACTGTAATCTAAGAGTGGGATGCTCTATATCTGTGCAGACAGTTCGCAGTGCTGCGCCGATGACAATCCCGCATAGCACTAGGGAGTCCACCCACTCGGACGTAGTGTGTGAGTAATACACTATCTTTTGCTCCTACTTTATGGCTAGCATAAATTATTTGGCTTACTGTGTACAATGGTGCCATGGGCAAACAAAAGTGATCATAGTGCTCTGTCACATTATACCAGGAAATCAGGTCCCAAAAGGTAGAGAAAACTTCTCACTGCTACTTTGTGCTTAACATCACAAATTAATTTGTGAATATATACATTTTCCATGTAAACCAAAGTAAAAAAATGTGGGGAGTCATTTTGTTTCTATTTCTAACAAATATGGTATTCAAAGTAAACAATTAACTAAAACAATGCTTCTCTTTCTAAAATAGCATAACATGTGCATAATTGCAGTATGCCAAGGAGATAAGGGGCCACATTTAACTCATTTAGAAAGAGCAGCAGTGTCTGGCACTAGTTACTTGACTCACTGCACAGTGGATCCACAGATACACGAAAGCTACTACAGAATTACCTTATGTTAGGCCAGAAAACTACTGGTAACTCCAAATATTCAGATAAATTCTTTTACGGCTTAATTCCTTCTGTAGTATCCTTTATATTCATATCTAGCCATGTAGCGCACATCAATGCACAGTGCTATTAGTTCAGATGCTTAAATGGAGTGAATACTTTTTCCTCCAGATCTATAACACTGTAAAAATTCCTTTGCACGGACATGGCAACAAAGTAGGTACATATGTACAATATACATTGTAATGTCGCAGACGTCAGAATTGGCGACTGGAAATCACAGCTCAGTTTTACTCACTCAGTAGAGACATTTAATTTAAATAAAGGTGCCACATTAAAAATAAAATAAAATTAAGAATTCATGTCTTGGATTAGTTCCTCTGTATTTTTATTTAAAATTCAAAATAAACCGTTAACAATCTTCCATTAATGCAGTCACGAATAGTCAGCTTAACGAGACAAACCAGCAAATAGCAGCACCACAGCAGTTAATTTATTATTCACGTCACTCAAAACTCACATCGCGAGAGAAAATTAATAAGGCAGGAGGGATGTAATTTTCCTCCTGGCACCCTAGCGACCTTCCACACCAGCGGAAATAATTTGGTAGAAAAAAGGGTTGTCTGGAAATTATTGAAGGTGTTAAAAAAATATATAGAAATGGGGGTCGCTGTTGCTTACCGATGGCTCCTTCGCAGGCTTGTGGTAGACTGTTAGCGGGTGGCAGGGGCTCGAGGCTCAAATTGTCATGCGAACTACCCCCACTCCTCATACCAGGGTGCCAAAAATCTGATTAAATAAAGGGCATGGCATTGTACGGAATCTCTTCGGAAACCTGTGCGACCCCCGTTGCAAAAACTTCCCCACGCCATGCCAAATTGTGTCATAGTAAAAATTATCAAAATTCTAGAACATTTTCGAAGGACCTAATACTCGTATCTACCATAGTTGATAAATTTTGTGTTGCTGCCCCATAACATACAAGTTTACAGAGTGTAAAAATTTAGTTATGTTGGCACCTTTCAGTCTTAAAAATATTTAGAGACAAAGTTAGCAATAATTCAAAGTAAACATGAATGTAACATTGAAGAAGGCATAGGGATACATATTACATTGTGAAACTGCAAGAATCACAGCAGAGGGCTCGAGAAGCATACAGCAAAGCCAAATTTCACATATGTACTTACTATTACCCACAGTCATCAAACTTTGTGATGTAGTGATCAATATTAATGTGTGTGTATATTTATGATGATATACATATTAACATTGTTTCTAGACACTTTTCATAAAAAGAATTTCTACCTGTTAATTTCAATGATTGTACCATAAGATTTAGATTAACATTTTATCATAAGATTTGCAGTCTTTTTTAATCGGCATCCAGCTCTCTTCCCAAGTACTGTATTTAAGTCTAAAAAATAGTTTAAATCAATAAAATAATCAAAATACAGGATAGCTGGTACAAGATTTTCTGTACTTCCTTCAATTTAATCAACACTTAATAAAATTCTCCAGAAAAAAGTTATGTTAATACATATTTATTAAACAGTACTTTTAATAGAGTAAAACTACATATCACTTCAGAATGTAACAATCAAGAATTAATTTAACACAAATTCTTACAAAAATCAGACACTTTCAACACTGGAAGAAGGGGGGGCACTTGCTGTAATATCTAGAATACAGGTGCCAAAAAATGTTTTCTTCCATCCCCTATCCTCATTTATAGCTCAACTCTTTAATGCAGGTAAGAAAATTGAGCTTTAATGTCTTGTCAACGAGATATGGAGTAAATTACACAAGCAGGAATAGGGAAGGAATTGACCATAGGCTGTATGAAGGAACCATCCCAGCATTCGCCTGGATAGATTTCATAAAACTGAAATCAGGATGGCCAGATTGGGAAATGAACCCACGTCCACCTGAACGAGAGTCCAGTGATTTAACACTCTACCACCTCTCTATACGTAATACACTGCTGTTCACTTTAATGGAGCACTTTTGAAATCAACCTTTTAAAAATGTCACTTCTCCTACCTTCATATATTCTAATGGTCACACTGAATTTCAATGGTTAGGTAAACATTTCCAAGTACTGAAACTAATTTTTTTTTTTTTCCGTGTGTGAATTGGCAAATTTGTGAACTACCTATTTACTTTTCTAATACAGCGGAACCCTGCTATAACATCCCCTTTTATAATATTTTTCTGCTTAATAAGCTACCTTCTCTTGGTCCACAAACACGTTTATCAATAGAAAATCACACTCCTGTAATATTTTCCCATATATAAGACTGACGTTTCTTGGGGCCCTTGAGAAATGTTGTACCAGATCTGTTAACACAATTGATTGTAAACATAAACAAAGCATTAAGCAAACCACCATAGATAATTCTAAGTGAGCACTTCACAACCTTGTTGCCGAAATAACTTGTACCCCATGCATCAACTGGTTTTATCATAGTCATGTATACTGAACATCAACTGAGTGTTAATGCATCATAGCAGAGTTATTGTTTTCATTCCGGTGTAACTTTTGTGGTTTAGCAATGTAAAATTATTGATTCGAGAGATGTGAAAGGTGAGTGTTAGGTGCAAATATTTGTTTGTTTAGAACCTACAAGCACCAAGACTTGACGTGCACATTCAGTAGCTCAATGTCTGCTGGAAAATTTTTTGACTCAAATGTTAGTTTGAATGGAGTTTACTTGATTTATAGAGTTACGATCCATCACTAATTTCCACGCACTAAAACATAGTACAAAATACAAAGGTAAAGTTTCATCAGGGAACTATTCTTTATTTACTGTAAATTAAAGCATTTGAGTTGTCCAGTTGCAAAACAAGCTAATTGACAGAAAATTAAAAATCGAGAAAACGACACCATCTTCTCTAAAATGATATTTTATTTAAAAACGAAACAAAGGATATTGTTGAGTTGTATACAGTATGGTCAAAACACGAAACAGTATCAAACAGGGTTAGTTGTTACAATATCCAGTAACACAGATATTGCAATGGCATACAACCACACAGAAAGAAAACTCTCTAATTAACATACCTCTTTCTATCTAGAATGGTGACTTCAGTTTCAAAAGTAGCTAATTGCTACCAGTGCGCTTGGGGAATAACATTGTAATTGAGATGTTAATTTATGTTTTATTATATGTGTATGATTATTATTATTAAATGGGAATGTTGTTGAAAGTATACATTATATATAATAGTGATAAAGTTGGCTGCAGTGATGACATAATGTAAATATTGTTTTGGATGCTATTTTTCAACTGTGTTGTTAGGAAATGTTTCTAAACTACAAAATCTGTCTTAGTATTGTTTTTGTTATATTTATAATGTATTTATATGTTTAAAATAGGGATGGGGTCCTCGATACCGCAATACCCTCGATACTTTTAGTATAGAGTATTGTATGAGAATATCCAAAAGTACGTATCAAATTTTAACACCAATTTTCTCGTGCCACTTTCGGAATGTGTACGATACTTTAGAAAAGTGTACCATAACTGCATTTAAGACCCATTTTATTGTGTCATAATTATGGTATGAATGTACCATAACTTTTGGAACGTGTACAATACTTTCGAAAAGCATACCATAATTTAATCCGCATACTTGGGCATTCAAAGGCACCCATAAAATTTGACCTAGGTCCAACTGTTTACCAGATACTAAGAGCAACTTTTAACTGTGTACCATAATTATCTTGACTTTTAACTGTGTACCATAATTATCTTGGCTTGCAGCGAGCATTCCAAAGCTCCCCACAAACATCCCAAAAAACCTTCGTGGGTCGAGATCAAACAAACAGTTTACAAGTTATTATATTTTAAAAGTATAAGTGTAACATAATATACCATATTTTATTTATAGCATAATATTCACACAGTTGCAAGCACCTTGAGGTGTTGTAGGCAACCCATACATACCACAATTATGATTTTTGACATTTACTTTTATGGTACATAATTAATGTACAATAACGGGTCAAGAGTTGCAAGCGAGCGCTGATGGGTGCGAGTGAGCAACTTGAGTAGTTATTGTACACCCAATAATTACCACAATTATATGCTGCATCAAATTTTTTCATTTAATTCATTTTTATCCCATTAATGACTTTTATGGTACATATTTCAGGTACAATAAAAGCAGGTAGAGAGTTGCGAGCAAGCGCCGATAGGTATGAGCGAGCAAACTGAGTAGTTATTGTACACTCCACACATACCATAATTATTTGATGCAACTGCATTATTAAATATGTGTTCACAAAAATAAATACCATAATTATCTGATACACCCATCATGACGTAGCCCGCATATTCCTTGGGCTAGGCCACGGTTGGTGTATCAGATAATTAAGATATTTTTTTATCGCAAAATAAGTATGTATTGAGCTATCATTCCTCAAAGTTTGATTACAGCTTTTACTGTGGAAATGTGATTCTATAAAATTGAAGGAGACTGTGTTGGTTTATCATTGGTTAAGGACGTTTGGGTTACAGGTTGTCCACCATTTGCTTCCAATGCAATGTAGGTTTTGTATAGTTTCAGTATGTGTCAATGACACTAGTAAAATGAGCAGTTTTCTTCACCAAGTTGTTTTGTGTCCATGACAGGTATCAAGAAAACTGGTTAAGAGTTTTGAGAAAATGTGGTATTGACCCATCCCTAGTTTAAAATGTCATCAACTATATCTGTGGAACATGGGGTTAGCGAATATGGCAATGTAATTGAAGTTGGGAGTGAATTTGCTATAAAAAGAAGCAAACACCCAGTTGCTTGGAAGAGAACTATTGCAAGAAAGTGGAGATATGCCTCAAAAGGCTTTCCAAAAATGACATTTTGTAATTATAATCCAAAGAAATTGGTACCAGTTGGTGTGAATTTATCCAGAATGAAGCTGAACGGCATCGACAAGTTACTCACTAAACATTATGGGGAAAACTGGCAATGGTGGAGAAATTTATTTTATTTTTTCAAAGAATATAATGGAACAGAAGTGTTTATGTGCAGTAGATGAAGATGCTCTCGATTATAATGATGATGAACCAATGGAGGACATAAATTTTTGAATTTAAGGCAACAATTAGTTGTGTAAAATTGCTTTCCTTTCCTTAATGGTTATGTAGTCATCTCGTAAACTTTTACTTCAAAATAGAGTAGTCCTCTATTACTATTATTTTGTTTTTTATTGCCTGCTACAAATATAAAGTGTTCGATAACAATGTGCAAATTAGTTTTTCAATCTCTGTTTTTCATTTGTCTTAAAATTAATGATGTGACAACAAAACATGTGCAAAATAAGCTACTTGCATAACCTCCATAATCAAAAACACGCTAATTGCACCTAACAGCAGCAAAACTAACTAACTGTAATCTTTTATATCAGCAGTAAACTTTTTCCAAATTCACAGTTTGTGTTCCTTCCATACGTATTGATTTACATAACTACAATTTAACCAAAATACTTTGGGTGAAATAGTTTTTAACAGTTTTTTCCTATTTACTTCAAAATAATGTTCCTGTCAATTAGCTTGTTTTGAAAGAGGACAACTCATGTCTCTGAAGCAATTCTATAGCAGATGTCTTTTTCAGGTACTGGCAATTCAATACTTTGACAACCAAGAGTTTTTTGTGTGTTGCCCACTTGCCAAGAATTGCAATAGTCGGTAACAAAATAATGCCACAATTACTTGAAAATGGTGGAATATAGAGAGTAATTATCACAGTTATATTTCTTTGACATCCTAATGAATAACCCATTTCTAAAAATTGTTTACATATACTTCTGTATCACAAAATTTCATAAAACGTAATTAAAATTAAATGAACAGGAACTGGTTTTGCAGGGATTCCACACATTCGTCAAATTACGTGCACGTGCACACACGCATGTTCCATTGTTTGATCATAACTTCCAGTATTACATTTGTAATAACTTAGTCAATTCTTCTCCACCTTAAAAAGCCCGTACAGCCCTTTGGGATCACCTGAGTTCGTAAATAACATACACATTTCCAACTTCCTTTTTGTAGTAAACAAACACGTTAAATTTTTCGACAATATGTGTTCACGCTGGTAATACTATACATAAAAAAAAAACCACACAAAATTGCCAAACATACCAGATATTCTGATTCATATTCTTCAAAGATTATACAAAGAGACACATGTACTAGTATTGACGGGCTGTTACTTGACATGTACACACACGGAAAGATACCAACACGTATAGAGGGACAATCTGTTACGTAGATGAACGGCCACGAGATTTCGCTGGCCAGGCCGGCTTCCTCTGGCAGCAAGTTATGGCACACTGCAATCTGGCATTGTTAACATAGTTATATAAATGGCAAAGTAGAGCACAGATGGAAAATTCAAATGTAGGAACAGCTGGAATTGCATGATATTGAGACCTGGAGGTTGCCTGAATTTTGTAATGAAGTGGAGAGAAGAGAGAATTGATACGGGTGAAATGTGGTGGAAACAGAGCAGCACCGGAATACAAGGGCGGAGGTAATGGGAAATCCCCAAGGAAACTAGTCAACCAGCATCATCATCTAGTACAATTCCCACATGTAAAAATTTGGGAGTGACCCTGCCAGGCATTGAATCCGATTCATCCTGGTGGGAGACGAGCACTCTTAGCTGCACTACACCACTGCGGCCCCTGAATTTGGTAATGAACTGATGTGCTAGTTCCTAGTGTCCAAGTCCTAAACTACTACTAATAGGTGGCAGAACTCTTGCTACTCTGATATTACAGCATGAGTCAAAGTCAGTATTATGGGACATTGCATGTGACGCTACTGGTTTCCACTGCAAGTTAATGTTACTACACAGTAGGCTGCAGATTTAATTGACTACTATTCTGGATATAATAGAAATGACACTGTCAACTGTCAAAAATAACTCACCAACTTTAGAATTTTCAGTCATTCGTCAGCATTCTCACTGCTTTACTTAAACTTAGCTGAGCCATACTTAGTCTTACAAAATACTATCCAATTTTTTTAAATTCTTTATACCTGCACTCTAACAAAACAATCTTATTTAAAAACAGTTTAGTGTTTCTCGGAACTCGGTGTGATATCAAAGCTCTATTGCAGAGTGTTTCTTTTGGGGACATGGTTGTTTAAGCGGCTGGAGTGCTCGCATCCAACCCAGGTGAACTGGTTCAATTCCCAGTAGGGTCACTCCTGGATTTTCGCATGTGGGAGTTGTGCCGAACGATGCCACTCATTGGTGGGCTTTCTTGGGGATCTCCCATTGCCCTCCTCCTTTGCATCCAGAGGCTGCTACCATATCCACCTTGTTTCACCCTCATCGGCTCTCAAGATCTCGTTAAGAGCAGCCCAATTTTCTCCACTAAAGAGTGTTTCCTTTCAGCTGTCACACTGTGCAGCACAAACTGCACTTACTTCCGAGGAAACGAAAGAAATGAATGTAAACAAATCCATCTTATTTTCACAGTTAGGCCCATTGGGGTGTTTGATGGCAGAAGTTTATCAACATGGCATGAGAGTGTATTGGATTCTGTATTCTAGCGAAGAAATCAATAATGGGCGATATACATTTCAGGCAAAGTCTATGAAATAATAATTTTTTTAAGATGCACGTATACAATTTAAACTTTAGATATAGTGCTGAGGTGGCGTTATTTTGATTGCTCTCAGATAATTACAGCACTAAACACATAAAAATTGAGGTAATTTATAAATATTAAATTAACTAATCCAAAAAATTCATTGTCTTCACAAGAAGAAGTGCTTTGTAACAGCTCATATGTAGAATTTCAACCATCCTGCTAAAACAGGGCAAATACTTCATATTGTTTCACTCAATTCTGTTTGCACACTTACTCCAAATGAGAATTATGTTGTAGCTACACAGTGCAGTTCTGAACTACACAGACTGTGGTTGAAAGAACTGTAGCTTATGACAGTATGGCTGGCAATGTAAGCAAATCAATAAAAGCTGTCTGCAGTTACTGACTTATAATTCATGCTTGTTCAATATATGTACAGAGTTTCCATCACATATCTCGAGCACAGACCACTTAACAAAACACTGTTCTGAAGGCCATGTCACTTGGAGCCTGTCCCTGAGACCAAGTGCCACAGCTAATTACTGTAGACTGCTGTGCATCCTGTTTTACTTGCCTCCACTAATACAATAACAGTCTTAAGGACCATGAGAGAGAAGCTGAACAACTGTAGAATTATCAGTCACTTGCACTGATGAATACCATACACCTCCCTGGACAGATTCCTATTAGGCAGAGTTGCATCCTATAAAAGTATCTATGTATGTTGAAGGTTCTCAAAGATTTTGATCTGAATTTGTTTTGTACAGCCAACCAACCGTTTTAAAGTTACGCCATGGGGCTAACATATTTTATAAAAGTGGGAAACGGAACTCTGAATACTGGCACTTTTTATCAGGGGAAAATTTGATTCCTACAGCACACATTCACAACAGTGCTGAGTTTTCAGGACATAAACTATGCGCTGTGCAAGGAATAACTGTACGGTTTCCTTTTGGAATGATGCACACAAAAGTATTTGGCTGACTGTCATTTCATGTGTAGCAAAAATATCTTTCTTGCAGGTCATTCAAAATATAGAACTCTGAAAGTGGGTAGTTAATGCATCCAACATAGTTGATTATACGTCAAATAATAAGTACATAGTTCAGAGTCCTCATTTGTCCTAATATGCAATAAAACTGTAAATGCTTGCCAACTCTTGATTCGAAGATATTTGAGCATATGTTTATATATTTGTATTTTAGGTTCAGTAATTTTAAGACTGCCTTGTTATCTCTATAAAAAGAATTCTCTATGGTATGCTGTGACATAATTGCTAGGGTTGTATACCGAAACAAAAATCTTCATGTTCAACGACTATTCGAATGTTTAATATATGTTCGTATTTACCTGTAAACCATTTCGTAAGCTTTTATTGTTTCATAACTAAAACAACTACATGAAATGGAAATTTAAATGCAGACAAAAACCTCTGTGGTAAATACTCCATATGCTACATTTTTTGGCTTGGTTTTGCAACAACTTTATCATAATGTATAACTTGCTGAAATGTTATGAAATTCATTAACTTTCTTTGAGACTGTGCTCTTATGAAATTATTTCTCATTTTTGTTTCAGTTTAATGAAAGTTCATAACATATTATGTCTTTTTTTGTTTCATGAGAAAAAAGTCACATTCATAATTCCACTAACACCATGCATATTTGATATCACTGGCAGAGTACTATTATATAAAATGTTATTTACTATGCATAGAATTTTTTATATAAATGTAATTCACACAAATACTTCAGCAAGATGTTTTTATCAGCTAACTGGCATTCTGTGCTTACCATGACATTTTTAAAATGTTGTAATTTTTCAGTGCTCATGAAGTTACTTTTCTAGTACCATCTGATCTGTTAATTTCATGATACACAAAAATATTTACCATACTTAAAATAATGAATTAATGGAAAAAATGTTGCCCTCCAATGTAATTTGGATTTTACTTATCAAATGACTATCAACACAATCACACTCTTAATTACACAAAAATATAATTTCGTAGTGCACAAAGATGCACTATCAATGCCCAAATGTTTGAAATACAAACAGTAATGTAACAATATTTATTAACATAAATGTACAGTAGCTATTAATCAGCAAATTTTGGTACAATTATCACATACAGAATAAAATATGTTCAGCACAAAGACATGACAAACACAAGTCTGTAAGAATCTGTACATTAACATAAATTAGTTTTTCTTAAAAACCACTGTGCAAGTTTGTGCTTTTAAAATAACAATACTTGTAGCGCAGCAAAGAAAAAACGTAAAACTTTGTGTACTGCGTGCAAATACCCATAAAAAATCACTTACAAAATATTAAAAAATAGTAAGCATCAAGGAAGTGCATCAAGAAAGTGCTGTACTTAGAAAAAAAAACTACATCTTACAAAATAAAATGTAACGTCATAGATTTGTTTCAGCTGATATATACTGTATTGTGTTCAGCTTAGGTCACCGGTAATAGTTATTAAAAATATTCAACAAACAACTTGTCACACACTATATAAATAAAATGTCAATGTCTTCACGAACGAGTGTCTTAGGGCTGTTAATAAGCATAACCCTAGTAGTTTATTTGTACAAATGTTACAAATTGCTGGTCCTCCCTGTTCCTGGCAATGTATTATCATTTTGGAGATCTGGGCTCTGAAAAAGAAGGTCAACAAAATTACACAAAGGAGCCTGGACTAAAAACAGCATGCAACCACCTGCACAGAATAAGTATTTTTATTTTTATTCTAGTTTCAGTGTAGTAATATAAAGATACAACCAACTTGTTCGAGAACAGACTGTATTTTTCAATTTTGATTATTTATTTCAAATACAGTACTACTAATTATGTTAACTGAAATTATTATAAATATATATAACGACCATTGGCATTGGCGGCATCTGAAGATTATTTTCCGATTATTATTCACAGATTAGTAACACCAATTTATTTAACACAATGTAACCCAGCATGTTACATCTCGTAAAGCATTAATTTACCGCGTTGATTTGATATTATGTCAGAAACCCAAAATATATTTGGAACTATTGCTTTTCTATGATTTGTTCCAGTTTTTAACATTTTACCGTATTTTCTGTTGGTACATTTGCCAAAGATTGTTTGCATAATTCATTTTTGGAGACTACGTGAATGCAAAACAATGCAGTTAATCGACAACTTGTGCTATAGAT